>CM029516.1:18857643-20184978 GCA_017140615.1 Eucalyptus cladocalyx
GATGGTTATAATTTATTTATATAAGAAGGCACATGCATGCATAAAATAGAATTTGTCTTCTTGTCATATATATATATATATAGAAGATTGATGTTCTATGCGATATAATCGTGACATTTATATTGAAATTCTCAGCTGAAGATGTAACCAAGAATGAATGGTTCATGTCTCGAAAAATACATGTCAATTAGATTTGGGTATATGATCAAATTGGTGGCTTGACCAATTTCATGGTCATTGTTTGATCGGGACATAACGAAATAGCGGAATCAAATTACACGGTCGTCAAAGCTGATAGGTCTATTATGCTCTTGAAACATTTCATGCTATATGGGTAGCCATGATATATTGCTAGATGTTACTCATGATTTATAGGAACTAGAGATTGATCGGGATAATAAGTTCTCTTGGTTGTGTTAATATGTTAGTATAAATCTTACTGTCAACTCAGTGATGAACGTAAGGATATTACACGTCATAAACAATTCAGAATGACATTAGAACAAGAGAGAGAATATTACACGTGTTTGCAATTGAGGCAATTAGAGTAAGTTGAGCTGAAAATCTAAGCTCTGAAATGGTTTTAGACTTTACGGTTGAATGAAAGATTTGAAGCGAGCTTCAGCCTTTACGGTTGAATCAAAGATCTGAAATGCGTTTAAATTCAATGACCGAATTAATTATCTAAAGTGAATTTAGAATTAATAGTTGCATTAATGATTTGAAGTGAGTTTAGAATCAATTGCTATATTAATGATTTGGAGTAAGTTCAAAGTTAATGGTCATATTAATGATTTGAAGTGAATTTAGAATCAATAACCAAATTAATGTCTTGAAACAGTTTCGGACTTAAAGACTAAATTAAAGATCTAAAACAGTTTCAGATTTAATGGTAATATTAATGTTCTGAAATGGTTTTAGACTTAAATGTTAAATTAAATTTCAGATTTACCGGTCATATTAATTATCTGAAATGATTTCAAACTTAATGGCTAAATTAAATATATAAATGGTTTCAAACTTAATAGTCATATTAATGATTTGAAATGGGTTCAAAATCAATGGGCACTTTCATGATTAAAATGGTTTCAAATTCAAATGATTAATTGGTGTTCTGAAAAGATTTCAAATATAATGATCAAATTAAGGTTTTGTAATGGTTAAAAAATTAATGCCCAAAATAAAGTCTCGCAACAGTTATAAATTAATGTCTAGAATAATATTTTATAATGGTTATAGAATTAATGCCCGAATTAGTGTTTGAAACGGTTTCAGAACTTACTTCTAAAACCGTTACAATCGAATAAATTCTCTGAAACCGTTTCAGAGTTGATGAGCCGAATTAAATGTCATAAGAGACTGATTATAAAATGGCGATTGAGAAAGAAGATCAAAGGATGTCGACAATAATTGAGTGATGATAGTGATTAATTAAATAATCACACACAAAAGCAATTGCTAGTATAATTGTGGTGGTGAGCTCTCTTAAGTTTCTCTCTACTGTTTAACGCGAGTTAGTAGTGTGTTTGAACTAGAGTTCCGACATTTGTGGGGTTAGATCTGAAGAATATCAAAACCAGACTAAGTTAGAACTTGCGCCACGAGAAAATCAAACATTCAAAGTTAGAATCCGAAGAACATCAAAACCGATGCTACAAAGATACCACGCATTTGCAGTTTGGATCTGAACACATCAGAAGAACGTCGAAACCAACGTCGCAAGAAGACCAAATGGTCGTAGTCAGAATTAGAAGAGCGTCAGAATCAACTCTTTTGAGCAAGGACCAAGGGTAATATGATTAGACGCCTCATTTCTACGTGCTTTTATTAAAATGCACAAATAATATTGAGAAAATACGTGTACGGATGCTTTTGCTTTCGTTGCGAATCGTTTTGATTCATTTTTATCTATTCATATGGTCTTCTTTTTTTAAACAAATCCCAATATGTCCATAGTCTCGTTTTTCGTTCTTTTCTTTTCTCTCGAGTTCGTTTTCCGACACACTGATCGTGCACCGAACGCCCCGCCCTCGATCACCGTCCTCTTCACAGCCTCCATCCCCGGGATCAGCAGGGCACCACGTGTGGAACAGCAGCCAGGCCGGGGCGCTGGTGGCGGCGGTGCCGCAGGGGGGGAACGTGGAGGTGTTGGGGCTCTTGGATAACTATCTAAGCTAGCCAGACCATCGCGGATAATATCGGGGCATGACTTGGCTTCGACAAATTGAGGACAGTTTAGGCCCCAGCCGATGTGACGAGCGGAAAGCGTTTATAAAGGAGTGAGAGTTAGGACATGACGTGACTCGTAACAGACTTCTAGGACGGTAAAGGGCCAGGAATGGACTGAATCACCCTTCATAGTGGGGGAACATTGGTAGGCTATATGAGCCGCTGCCGACGACGACGCAAATCTGTAAGCGGGAGAGGCTTTCTAGAACGATTGACACTCAAAATCCATTTCCAAATCATCACCATCTCATATGATCGCTTGAGTACTTTCTTTGGAGGCTTGGTGTACGCGAAACAGACCGTAGCCATATTTTCATCACCAGCTTCAGAGGAGCTTTGACTAATCATTTCACATGACGCTTCAGAGGGGAGCGAGACAGAGAGAGAATGGGAAGCTTTCGTGCATGGCGCAATCACTTTGCGAAGGAACAAAAATTGGAAATATCTATTGAATAAACCCTTTACAGATTGATCAATCAGGTGGCTTGTATTCTCTCTGACTATATGCATTTTACGTACGAAATAAAATCCAGAGGAAGCGAATCTAGGCATTATCAGCCGTGTTACTAGCAGCATCCGACTCCGATTTATGTCTTCCCGTCGCTCTTATGTAGCAGAACACCGCCACCAAGAATGTCGTGGCGAGGCCACCGAGGATGACCCCGCCACCGGCCACAGACTTATCCACCGACGAGTGATGCTTCTGTTTCACCAAAAGGAGCTCTTGCTCGACCAACGAAGTCGGCGACAGCTCAGAAGAGCTCGCCTCGCTCTGAGCCAGGGCAGGAGACGGGCTTGCGCTCGGCCCTCCGAAGGCCATCTCAAGTCTCATTTGATGTCTCCCAAGCTTCCGATTCGTCGTCTCCTGGGCCGCTGTCAGCGTTGCGCCGCGGACAGCTGAAGTCGAAGAAGAATCGGGGGAGTCTGACTTCAAATCTGCCGTCGCGAAAACCAAAAAAGCATCGGCCATAATGAAGAAAAGGAGGAGAGATCTTGCCATTGCTCTTTGTGATGAGTGATGCTTTTTCTCTTTTTTGGCTGATGCTGTTGTGGAGGAGATTGATAGATTTGGCTAGAGTTCTGATCCTTATATATAGTCCTCAGGCAGCGTTGCGTTGTAGAAGGGATTGCCCAATCGTGTGGTATGATGGAAATTTCCTCCCCTTTGAGACACTGCACGACTTCTTTATTGATTATTTTAACTTTAGTCTTAATGGGGTTGTCTGTGGAATGGGAGAAATTGAGGGAGATACACGTGTAGGTTATAAGTTAATTAGGGATACAACTAAGAATTTAGGCAGGGGGAGACAAGATCTCTATTATGTTTATTGGTAAAGAGACATTATATTTAGGTTGGACAAGAGATTAAATTAAGAAAAATGGAAGGCATCAATGACCCCATTCAAGCTTTCGTTTAACGTACATTTTTTGAATTTTCTTGAGATCAGAGAAGGTGATAGGAAGTTACAAATTCACTTAGCACTGCAAGAGCATTTAATTTCGCTAACCTTTACTTCGTTTTTACGTCGAACTTTGTCTACATCCTTCACCTTTTGTTCTTTAGATCTGTGAATTAGGTCTCGCTGATTCTCTGAATTTTTATGTCCGATTAATTATTTAAAGAAATGGTACGTGTAAAGAGATAATTATCTGAAAAAGAGTCTGCTTTTAGTAATAGGTAACATTTCGAAGTAGAGTAGTTATCTTTCGAATTTTTACAAGTCTTTTGCATTTACAAATGTCGACGGTCTTTTTCTCCTCTTTTTCTTTTTGCCAGAAAAAAAAATTGCACCCACAGTTTGCGTGTAAAGAAATATACATGCTTGTTTTCATCTTTAACGAATTTATACACAATAGAAAACAGATATTCTTTTAAATCATGCACGAACGAGAGTTAGTCCACTCATTTTTTAGGGCGAAGTAATGGTGAGAAATGGGCTAGTGGCAGAGGGATCATATATCATAGTCCTTAAACTTTGTTATTGTCCTGGACTTTATTTTGGTTTCATAAAATTCTAAACCTTTTCAAATTGTTTTGCGACATCTTCAACCTCATATCAATTGGAAGAGACCCTCTAAAGTTATTCATATGCTAACACCAACCTTCAAATGGTCACTGGTTACTCAGAGTATGCCATTTCTCCTAGTTCTTCATGGAATGAGCCGGGTCATTGTCATAGATGGTATCAGAGCTAGTCTCACAAGACTAGTGCTTGAGGCAGCTTGTAGAAGATTTTTAAGACGACAAAAGAGATCAGACTGTACCTAACCACACATCGAATTCTACAAACTGACATTGATGAGGACATAGTTCTTTAAATTTAGTAGTTTGTGACATCTTATGTGCTACATGGAGATAATTATAAAAAAAATTCTAAACTTATTTTGCGAATGCAAATTCAGTTATAATTTTTTTAATTTGACCAAATTAATTCTAAACATTTTGAAGATTTGTCAATGTAATCCTTTAAGCCAAGTTTGGACAGAAATCTTAGTCGTGGACTTTGACCGTCCTATATGGTATTGTTGTTATTGACATAAACAATTTTTGCATTTTTTTTTTAAATTTATAGATTTTTTTAATAAATTGTTTGATGTTTCTCTTTTATTTTCTTTTCTACGGTTGGGTCCAATGACCCTTGTCGGCCAACGATGGAATAAAAAGAAAAGAAAGAAAAAGTTACAAATATTTAGAAAAAAAATTAAACAATTGGAAAAAGTGCCATACCAATAATTTTTCAGCAAAAATTGGCCGGAATAACTACATTGGCAAATCGTCAGAATTTAGTATTAAATTGACCAAATTAAAAAGTTTTACATTGAATTGGTATCTATACAATAAATTTAGGACTTTTATGGTAATTTTTTCATGCCACATGGGTTGGAATAGGTCCTAATGAATGGTTCATAAGTTAGCACTTCTATTGGGGGCCTGAAAAGAGAGGGGGGGGGGTTGTTCGTTTCATGATTATTTTAATGTTTTCTCATCGAATAAAGACAGACATCTCATGATTTTGTTCCTTTATGATGTTTTACTCTGCGAAGAATTTCGAAAATAAAAGTTATGAATTTTGCATCTCTCTTCAAAGAAAGGACATGCCGGGCTTCAAAATGTGAAATTAATGTCCACTATACAGTGTGGTGTGTCCGTCTCAGTCAGTAGTATTATGTTAACTATATAAAGATCGGGTTGATAAACTTTTACAAAGTTTAAGGGTCTATTTTATTCAAAAGAAAAATATTTTTAAAAATATATTTTTCGACTTATTGGTATTTGAATAATGAAAAACTAATCGATTCCCGGAAATCGTTTTTCATAAACTGGAAACAAAGATTGAGACAAGATAACTTCCCCTTATGATAAAAAAGAAATCACTTTCCCTTAATTACCAAATAAATGATAGCTAAACATTTTCCTTACAAATGATTTTCATTGAATATATTTTCCTATATCATGAAATTTTCAGCGAAATAGATGCATCCTAAAAACACAAATCATTTAGTGGTCTAAATGCATTTGTTATATAGCTCAGCCCGTTAATTAATCTTCGGCGGGACAAATAATTTCGCTTCTAAAGGTTGGTTAACGGAAGATATGGTGTGGCTAGTTCTTGCTTAGAGCATGTGACATGCAATGATGAAGAGATCATCGTTCCCTAATCGTATTGATTCCTTTGGTGCATTGGTGGCATAAGGAGGACAAAAGCCATGCACGCCTTGCAATCTGTTTTTGGGGGGTTGGGGGGAGCATAGGATGGTTAGGAGTCTGTCTTTTGTCCAGGGGTGGCTCTGACCAAATCATTCACGTCTGTAGAAGAGAATAATTGGTGGTATCATGTGCATTGGGTCATGTTTTGTTATCACCTAATTTTTAGAGCATACAATCAATCTCACTTTACTTGGTCACATTTACCCTTTCGATGCTTGAATTGCTCCTTATGGTAAATAAATATGAGGCTCCAAAAAGAGAGAGAGAGAGGTGAATAATGCACAACGGCATTTTGGAGGGACGATAACGAAAATTAATCGATGTTTACAATCATAAGTAGTCATCGCGCGCATGTTATAGAGAGAGATGTGTGTGTTGTGGGGGCGGGGCTGGGGGCATCAACAATTACAAACTCATGCAGATCTTGTGAGCAATCAATGGAGGGGATCCGAACTTGGGACATTCCACTACTTGAGACGGACTAGCAAAGGCCTCGCCATTCATCAATCTCCGCATTACTAAAACACAAGTTTATCTTTTTGTTCATCTCACCACCTCTTTCCTATATCGTAGCACACTTTCCCGGCACATCAGACTGACCTTATGCTAATCGACACTTGGCTAAACTATGTACAATTTGTCTGTGGAATACATGTCATCCTGAAGAGTAGCTATAGGTGCCATCTTTTGTATGAAATAACATTGGCAGGGAGCGACACTGGTGTCCACCCCGTCATAAACTTATTCCAATGCTGGTTGAACCAAATGAATACATATCTCAGCTTGTCCCAATGCCGATAGAACCAGCACGATATACAAGGAACAAGCATATTCTAAAGCAGGAATAATTTGTCTGAACATATATGTATTAACCCCCACATGATCTTCTACTCTATGTCCAAATACACTATGAAACCCATTATCATTTCTTTTATCTGTAATTAAGGCCCTTATAATTTTCAAATTGGAATCTGCAGCCTACCTTCTTGGTGAAGAGTGTCAAGAAAACTAGAGACACCGTGCAGGCTTTTTTAATTCTCCAAAGCTTCTGTGACACTATTTTCGCATAGAATAAACCATTCTTGAAAGCAAACAGAGAAGGCAGGAGATGCCCTTTATGTGGGAAACAATGAAGGTTCCGTGGCAGCCTGAAGTGACCAGACCAATGCAAAGATAAGATTTGATTAATGAGTTCTGCGTCTGTCGCTGTCTCCATCTCTCTACGAATAACGCTACAAACTGCCATTTGATCCGGAGAATAATATATGATTTTAAGGTGAGCGATTGTAAGGTTCCCTAAGTCACATTTGATAAAAATTAAAAAACGAAGGGTTTGCTGGAGATCCTGAAGGTGCCAGCTCATGGGCGGGTGGTGGTCAACCTCCATGGTTGGCCGCTCGCACGTGCACTGAGCCCCCTGACAGAGACAGCCTCTAGCCAGCAAGGCCTTGATCAATATGGAGCGAAGAGTGCAGTGGATTCTTCCCCACAAATACTAAACATATTAGAATCAGTCAATGAATTTTGATATATTAAGTGATACGAAACTATAATTGGATGCTAAATATGGCCTATTATCTGTGGCTCAAGATGTACTTCTTTGATTTGGGGGTGAAAGCGCGTTTCTAGGTTTTTGAGGACGACCGGAGAATTGGCATGGGCCCGGATGCCAAACTGTGGGAGCGGAACACGATGACGGTAACCAGAAAATCTGTTAGGCGTCAGGGAAAAGGGATCACCTGGCCAGGCACCTGGGCTACGTGGCCAGGCCACTGGCCGAGTGCCCGAGCCACTTGTTGGGCCACCCACCGAGTCGGCAGTCGAGTGGTCGGGTGCCGGGACAAGTGGCGGGACCAGTGGCAGAGATTCTCAGCCACGCCTGGCCCACTGGCCGAGCTCTAGGTCACATAGTCATGGGCTCGGCCCAGAATTACGGTCACCCGAGATATCCGTTGCCCATTTCATAGCAATAAGAAGGCACCCGAGGTGCTTTGGGCATGCACCCGACTGTTGATATGGAGCACGATCTGCAGATTTTAGAAAGATGTTTTTTAAGGTTTGGGTTGACCCCTAATCCATTACAAACATTATATGAGTGAGACAAACACTTCTTTTGTGAGATTAGAGTGCAAGTATAATCAAGCCATTGTTATCTACTTTTTTTTATTCCTAGATCTTGTCTATTTTACCGAAAAGTTTTGATGAATTTTTTTTGTTTCATGAATGTGGATGGATTGATATGAATCGGCAAAATTACGAAGGGTTCTTTGTTGCTTTTGGATAGGAAAGTAAATGATAGGAAATTTAAAGATACGAAAACTGGAGACAATCACAATCAACCATTTAAATTGCATGAAATTAAGATAAAAGAGTTCTTTAATTGATTGGAAGTTTTACAAAGAGCAGATGTGGCTATTTAAAGCCCACAATCGATGGTTACAAATGATTTTTGAATTTAAAAATAAAAATAACTTCTTAATCTTATCTTCATAACAACTAAATTCTTAATCCTATATGCGGTTACAAAAAGTTATATTATCCACAATTTCTTATTATCTAGTAACAAAGTTACAAATCCAAAAATGTCGCTATGCAGCATATTGACGACTTCATCTTCATCAAGCAGTCAATAACTTTCTTAGTGAGTTGTCAATGCTCTTCAAGTTGTTGATTGTTCCATTATCAATGATTTATGTTGCTCACAAGACTCTATTATTATCAACTAAGTTTGTTGGTTGTTGATTATAATCAAAAGTCGCTCCTTTTTTTTTTTTTATCGATTTAAAAGATATGAATAATACACCGATCAACCACCGGCCGCGGTGGCTCCACTGGATAAGACTCTGCTGATCCTCAACGAAGAGGTGAAGGGTTCAAAACCCAGGGGAGGCGCTGGGTGTATTAAGTGTGACTCAGGGGTGGTGGGTCCTCCTGCTTAAGTGTCACTTGGGGGTTTACGACGCGGCTGTCGGCTGCAAGCCGGTTCCTCCAGCAAAAAAAAAAAAAAAAAAAAAAAAAAAAAAAAATAATAATAATAATACACCGATCATTCGATTTTTTTTTATTTAAAAAATTGGATAATCAAGAGTCATCATATATTCTGTTGTCATTAGCAAATTTGATTTTTCCCTACTAAATTG
Source organism: Eucalyptus cladocalyx (assembly GCA_017140615.1). Classification (NCBI taxonomy): domain Eukaryota; kingdom Viridiplantae; phylum Streptophyta; class Magnoliopsida; order Myrtales; family Myrtaceae; genus Eucalyptus; species Eucalyptus cladocalyx. Next base: position 18,866,722 of record CM029516.1, read on the forward strand.
TCTCTTGAATTTTTTTCTTGAAAACAACGCAATTTACTATATTGTGACTTCATGAGTGATGCCACTTGCAATATTTTTGTTTATTATATCTTCTTTGCTCGGATAATTTGGCTTTCCATTAATTTTATCAAGCCATATTTTAAGAGCAAATTGAATATTTTGTCCAACTTGTAGATGTTGAACGAAAAAAAAAAAATACTTGAGTGTATTTAACCCTAGGCATTCTTTTTCCTTTAATTTTGGCAGACTTTAAGGATCGATAAAGTAAGGCTTGTCAAGCATTGTATTTGCCACATTTGTTTCAAAGTTTTCATTCGAGTCAAATTTATACTCTTACCCACAATTTTCCATTAAAGGCACTTTTTGTGCAAAGATTTCACGTGGCCTTTTATCTCTGTCTTTAAGAAGTTGTTCATATTTAAATACTCTCATTGCCAATTGAAATAAATCATCAAAGTCTTGACTTTTGGACTTTTATCTTAAATTAAATTTCAATCCATCAAAAACTAAATTTGTGAAATCTTTTTCTAAGAGTGAAATAAGATATTTATTCCTAGCCTTCTTCAAATCAAGCAACAAATTGATCGACCAACTCATTGTCTTAATAGAGTCTAGCCAACTCAACAACCGATATGTCGTTCTATAAAATTGAAAATGGAATTTTTTTTTCAATGACCCATCGATTAGGTAGTAAATTTGTAATGTTGGCCTTTGTGGGATCCAGCCAAAAAATTTAAAAAAAAAAATAAATAAAAAGAGGGTTGAAAATCAAAGAAAAGGAGAAAACAAAGTGAGCCGCTCATCCTTTTAAAGGGGCCGAAGCAGTTCGGGAAAAGAGCGAGGCAAGTAAGAAGAAGGAAGAAGGAAAGGGAAAGAAGAGGAAGGGGGTTTCACATGTGTACATCAACGGGATCTTGGCAAGCCAACTTAAATATGTAACACAATGCCCAATAAGTGTCCGCGCCCCTTGCTTGTCCGATCGGAGTAGTTTTCAGGTTTAGGGCTCAAGTTCGAAGTTTTGTGAGAATCAAGCTGCGAAGTCCAATTTTTTTTTTTTTTTGTGGAGCTTTGAGATTTCATGAAAATGGTGGTTAATGGCATCATGGAGCCATAGGGTTTGTCGAGAGTCGTTTTCAAGCAATGGATTAGTCAAGTGGAATTTTAGGGTTTCACGTTTGAGTTCCACATTGAGATTAAATTCGAGTAATCACTTCGGATGAGCAATTCATTAGCATTTCGACGTAGTTTAGTCATTTCATAGTTAAGATAAAGGTTTTTTTTATATTTATTTTAACATTATTCCTCGCATATTTGTTAGAACCGCAAGTTCGACAATACAAGTACCCTTTATTGTTTGATTGTAAGTGACAAGGTGAGTGGTACTATGTATTGAACTAAAATGAAAATTTTTGTTGCAAAAAGCGGGATCAATTATTCACTACCTTTGAGTTATTTGAGAATGGTTTGAGAAACATATTATGAAATGTGTCGTGACAGTTTATGCATATGTAGCTTCGTAAAGGGGTTTATGAATGACTTGAGAAATGATTGAAAAATCATGGATGGCTATGTTGCGAAAAGTTATTTGCTTGATTTATGAGATTGATTTCTAAATTAGATTATTAGTATTGGAGGATGGTTTTTTATGCTCAATATGACTGTGAAACCAATGATGGGGAATTTGGAGGTATGCATACCGGTTTAGGATATTCTTTTGGGTCAAGTCACTGATTTTGTGAGTGGAGACCTTGCCAAGAGGGGACTCTTGGTTGCCTTGTTACTAGGTGTTATATTGTAACCATGGTAGGATATTGAACAATAGATTGGTCAATGGATGGACATTGACGTGGGGTTTTTGATAGAAATTAATCAATGGATTTGACTATTAATGCTTGAGTTGTGATAATGGTTTAAATGAATTTTTCATATTAGTATAAACCCTCATTGATAAAAAAAAAAAAAACTCATATATGATTCAATATGTATTTTAACCTTTGAGTTTAAGTTATGAAGTTCTGGTATTGTTTTGTATACATGCATCGTGTTACTCAATTTACTTAGATAATATGTACTACTCATTGAACTGTGGTTGCTCATTGGACTCATCTTTCATGTTTTCAAGTCCTCGATTAGCGTCAAGTAGAGTAAGAGCAATATTGATGAGGACTTTTAGGATTTGGATATGGTGGTTTGAGGCTATGTCCTTTAGGTGAAAGGATAGCCATGTCATCCTCATTTTTTTTTCTTTTTATGGTTTTGGGGTGTGACCAAATTAGTATACTAGGTAAAAGCAATTTTTGACAAAAACAAATGAAACAATTTAAGTCTTAAAAAATTATTCGTCCTTACTTCCTTACACTAAGCTATAAATCAATTAATGTATTTGATGGCTGATTGTTCATCGTCGCCTACAAAAATGATGCAGTCGCACATTTTAAACATCTTGGAAATAGCATAATCTCTGTTAAGTAAGCAAGCCATGTGAGCAAATGCACTTAACTTTTGCTTAGTAAACGAGCCATGACTTTGACCCCAAAAAAAGAAGAAAAAGAGCCATGACAACAAAATTGCATGACCTGGCAATTTATCAAATAGAAACCTCACGTTGAGCCAAACTTGAAAAGTTTTAGTACTTATTGAAAATACAATAAAATAGGTACTTACTACGTTCAACTTGTTTTACGGAAAATGTGATATTTTTGGAAAATATTTTCTAGAAAATTATATTTAGAAAAATGACAAAATTTTTCCAATATTTGGGTAAAACTTGAAAATAAAATGAAAAATATTTTTTTTGTCGTTTGAAATGGAAATTTTAATTTGATTTTCCAAAATAGACATGTACTATTTGAGTGCTAGTAAGTTACATGAATCGAGTATGAGTACTAGGGTCCAAGGTTTGGTGGATTCAAATACAGGCACCTGGGATCGGGACATAGGCACTGGGGATCGAGACATGGGCACCTAGGTTCCTGTGCCCCACCTCAATGGACCCAAGAGTGGTCACTGAAGTCCCGGGCCTAGCCTCAATGGACCTAGGCATGATCTTTGTGGACATGAGTTTGGATACTAGGATTCTTGCGCTCATCCTTGGTGGATCTTATCTCGGGTGTGAAGGAATTGAGCACGAGCACCAGGGTATCGGGCTTGATCTCAATAGATCCAAGCAAGGGTGTTAAGGGCCTGAGCGCAAGCACGGGGTCTCGAATCTGCCTTGATAGAACCAAGCAATATTGTTGAGGATCTAGGGGCGGGCACCAAGGTCAAGAGCTTGGCCTCGATGGACCTAAGCTTAGGCGCTAGAGAGCTAGTCCTAGACGTTGGGGTTTCGAGAACTAATGTTGGGGTTTTTGTGCCTAAGCATAAAGTTTCAGGCTAAACGTTGATACGTTGTCATATTTTGAAAAGTGATTTTCGATTTTTCAAAAATAATATCATTTTCCTAAATTTAAGCATAGATTTTCTATTGACTAGGAAAACATTTTCAGTTGACTCAATGTCTATGCAAAATAAACATGGAAAAAAGAGGAAAATGTTTTCTTGGAAAATATTCCGTTAAACAGACAAAGCCTTAATTTAAAAAGGACAAAAGTTCAGGTGGTACCTCGTTACCTCCTCATTTTTAAATTATATCTAAATATTAACCAAAGATAAACACAAAATGAAAAAAAAAAGAGCTTCTCATACTATTTTATCCTATAAAAAGTAGTTGATACCAATCTTAGTCTCATATCTTATTAATAAAGATGCTCAAGAGATTCCTCTATAAAACAAATGTGAGTTTGCAAATGAATAAGGTGTGACTAGAGTTCGAACCTCATTTTGCATTTCAGAATAAGCTGAAGAAAGGACCTGCAACTTTACTCCGGCTAATGTCAAAATCGGTTACATTCACCATTTCACCCAACCTATTTGAACAAAAAAAAAAAAAAAACGCAGATAATCATGTATTCATGAAGTCGTCATGAGGAGAAGCTTCTAATCTTCTACGGCATTTTTTTATTTTATTTTGAAAGATGAGAACACAAAAAAAATCAAGGTGGGTGTTTTCTATTTATATATGATTAAATCTTCTCATTTTACTAGATAGACAAAACCGACCATAATGATTTTCATATTAGCACAGTTTGCTTAACTTAGTTTTTTTTTTAGTGGTTTTCCATTAAATTTAAACTTGTTGCTATTAGATTAAAAAATAGTCTCTTCTTCATCATTACTCTCATAATAACTTATCTATTCTTCATTCTTCCTATCTCAGAAGCTCACTTTCCTAATGATTTTATTATTATTTTTCATCTCATTAGTCTTAAAAAAATCAAGTCTTTTTAATTTCAGTATAAAATTTTGTGTTTTTTTTTCTTATTATTGGTAAGAAACTTTCACACATAGCATGTAAGATGTTATAGGAGTATCTAGAAATACACTAAAAATATTGATGTGAAAAAAAAAATACATAATGAGGTATCTTGATATTTTTTTGTGAACACTCCTTGGATGAAATAATTTTTTGTCAACCAAATTGAATGAAGTTTCACCGGCTTTTTAAAAATATTCTTATGTTTCCAAAAGCTTTGATTTACTAAATCGCATCTTTTATAGTGTTACGTTGAGGAATATAACTGTGATTTTGTTTTTGGAGTATCTTAGAGGGTTCTTATATATATATATATATATATATAAGAACCCTCTAAGATATATATATTATGACATATATTTATGTTAAAGGTTTTCTATATTATACTTAAAAATTTATCCATAAATTTTCTAAATAACGTGGAAAAACACTAGGTGCAATGACTCAATGGGAGTGATCATCGAGGCTAGAGGGACCATGGTAGGGTAGATTTCTAGGATGGTGAAGGGGTAAAAATGAATTGAATTGTGCACTAAACAAAGGGAGAGAGTTCATTGATTATACATGTGCAGTTGGAATTAACTCATAAGAGTCATCTATAAAATGTAATGGGCAAACATTTAGTATTAAAACTCCAATGTTAAGCGTGGAGAAGTTGCTTTCAAAGTAGAACAATAAGGAATTTACAAGTACCCACCATCATCTAATTTTTTGAAGAAAAAAATTAATTTTCAAACACATTTTGGCTGCTTTAACCTTGAGCTCTAATTTCAAGCCTAAGCCCCACAGCCATGGCAATAGTGAGATTGCAACTAAGATTCATGTGAAGGGAGATATGCATGCAACATATGTGCAACGTTTGTGCAAGATATGTGCAATCTTGAAAGTATTAACGGTATCGGTATTTCAAATAAGCTGAAGACAAACAACTTCTGAAGGAGGTTGCTTCATTGGATATCCAAAGGAAAAGAGAAAATCCACAGAATTCGAGGATAAGACCGGGAGGCAAAGGTTTCTCAGGAAACGTGGTAAGGGGGTCAGCCCATTTAGCCACGTTTCTATTTCTATTTAAAAAAATAAAAAATTAGCTTAAATAGAAATAAAACTAAAAAATAAAGATTATGATTTTCAATCAAATCTTAATGACTATAAGTTACAATCTAAGTTTTTCCTTACACTCAAAGGTGGTGCAAGTTAGTTGGAAAAGTTCCAAACATAGCATAAGGCAGCGACTATGTTCCGACTGGAGAAGGCAATGTGCAGCCATGGGCTGTTAATGACATCGCCCAATTACTGGGACCTACTCTCCCTCTCCTGCCCTTTCATCGAAGTTTCCTTTTTTGCAAATGCCATAGATTTACTTATCTATCGAGCCTCACGAGTTGGCATACGATGTGCCTTTGTGAATGACATATTCCCTTTTCTTCATCGATGGTAAGTATATCTTCTATTCCAGTGCATTCAAAGGGTTGTGGCTTGTCTTTGCGATTTTATAATAACTACTACATAAAGATTTGATCAGTTTGGTTTTGACTGCTTGAACTCTTAGTCGCATGACATTGGCATAGTGCAATAATGCTAGTCCTTATTTCCCTTGTATATATCGAACCACTCAAATTGACCCAACCATGAATTTGCAAGATCATGAATGTCACCAAAGATCGTAACCCTATCTCCCAATTCCGAGATGATGATGGTAGGCTGAAAGAAAATGGAAAGCAACTCTAACTTGGGGAATAGGAGAGTTGGGGAAAACCATCCTTGCCACATTAGGGATCTGGCTAAAATTAGCCAAAAGACTAAATTGATAAATCATAAAGGGGGTTTAGGGTTACTCTTTAGTTTGTAGGATGGTCACTAGATTATTGCAATGGAAGGGATGAGACGATGCCTGAATTTAATTTGGATGAGTGAATTAAAAATCATCAGGAAAAGGTTCATGCGCATGACATGAGCATGCCGCGAACATAGCATTTTTGGCTACATCTGTCAAAAAATTCTTTGATTGAAATTGGTTAATACTGATAGGAGTCAACGACCCGACCTTGACAATCTCTTGTTGGTGTTTTGTTTTGATGATTAACGAGTCTCTTTTCTGCAATGATGTGCATGGAATGAAAGCACATGAGAAGCTTATGGCAAATGTGCACGGACGGTGCACAGAATGAAAGATAGAAGGATATTTTGGCTCACAAAATTGCTAGGGAGTTAAGTGAGAAAAAAAGAAGTTATGACACTCAAGTGAATGTTGTATGAAAGTTATGACAATCATGTTATACTTATCCCCATGAAATGCAATACGTTCTTCGCAAAAGGTTGGCCCTATAACCACGAAATAAAGTTTGGAATGTTTGCATTTTACATGGAGTAGAATTTCGGTTTGTCAAGATTTCGATCAACAAGGTGCATTGACTCAAACACGCATTTCTGGCCGAACACAGGGATGAAACCAGAGATTTGGGTTTTCGGTGAGTTTTTAGGGTGGCAAAGTTGGAGTTGTTGTAGTACATCGAAATGGCTTTCTATGGACTATACGGTTGTTGAAAACGAACATATGTGCCACCTTGGGGAAAGGCTCAAACTATGGCAGGTGCAAAACTAAAGGAGGTCATGTAGAGAAAAAGATGAAAATGAAAGTTTATTTCAGTCTTCAGACTGTGGTCGTACCAGCTTCTTCATGATTACTTTACAAAGAAGGAATCGATTCAATCCTATCCATTCCCTTACAAATAAACCTCTCTTGTCACTGATTTGGGGGATGGGGTATTCTTTGTCTTGACTGCAACATGTTCACCAAGCACTAAATTAAAACCTTCCAAATAGTGACAGGCTGGAGATGTCGCGAGCTTTTTTGTCTGTGGAGTTTGTTTCCATGCCAAACGTTCAATCTTTCTTGCTTCCTCTTTGGTTGTTGTACGAAATTGATTGGATATGAATTCATTTGCGGTTCTCGACACCCAAAAAAGGCATCGTATTCTTGTTCTTCCCCCTCTTTTTGTCCTCGTGGGTCGCAAGAATATGTCTAAATGATTTCATCATGAGGGACACATTCTCCGTTAAATCCTATTGAATAATATCATGGGATCCCTCATTTTAAATGTATATATGGTTTTCGTTTGGTTGAATCCCATCTCCAATGCAAATCAAACTCCAAATCTCACCGCTGCAGATGCAGCCTCCATTGAAGGACTATCATGTTGCCTAAAACTCCTCATTGACTGTGCCCCCTAATACCACTATTTTTGGTTTTGGATCTTCCAAATCATTCCCGCAGGAGACTTCTAGATGCGGTATTTCGTTAGTGATCCTTTCGGGTCCTTGGCTTGTCACATGAGTCTGAATTTCATATTTCTGTTTGTGAAAAGAAGTATAAATATCTTCATATACCAGACGCTCGCTAATGAGTACTACATCTTCAAAATTGTAACCTTCTCATGGCAGATAAGCTAATAATACATTTTTACCCAAAGCGAGTTCGCCACCAACTGTAGCGGCACCATCCACTAAAAAAAGAGAGAGGGAAAAATAATAAAAAAATAAGTAAATAAAAATGAAGTAGAAGAACCCAGATTTCAAATGAACAAATTCAAACTTGAATGATCTTTCTAATTCTCAAAGAATGAGGGGCAAGGAAATTGATCAAGAAAGATCTCTTGTTCTTATTATAAGATTGTGATTGGATCCGCGGATGTTTGGTAAAAAGAAGAATCTTCTCCTTTGAGAATAATCCAAAATGGAAAGTTTTCAATTGGAACATGAAAACGTAATTGAATTGGTCCTAGTTACGCTTTGAGACGGAGTGGAAGAAACATCACATGCCAGCAGATGTGGTCACCATTATCGGTACTCAAGATATTGTGTCTGGAGAGGTGGATAGAGCGGGCATTTTACCAGAGGTTTATATTGGATCAATCTACCCTTGTGTGATTCCTATTGAAGCATTTACTGGGAGGGTGGGTGCAGGGCGGACGATTTCAAAGCGGACTCTCCATTCATTAGATAGAGAAGATCACCAAGATTTCGTGATCCGTTGCCGAACTTGTTCCAATTCAATGAGTATTCTCAATATTATGCCTTGAAGAGGACTCGAACCTCCACGCTCTTTAGCACGAGATTTTGAGTCCCGCGTGTCTACCATTTCACCACCAAGGCATCTTGAAAGTGAATCGTATTCCATGAATATGATATCTATCTAGTGTGATGTATGGAATATATGACAAAGGTGGAGTGTTGGAGTATTTCTATTGATCAGTCATGTCATATAGACCCAAATCGTACGGGGTCCTTAGAGAGCACTGAAGTAATTAATTATATGTCAAAGGACAAAATCATGAGGTTTAATATGAAATAGGCAAAACAAAAAATAAGACGAAGGTGAGGAAGATATCTTGTGAGGAAGTTATGGTGGCATTTATATTCTGAAAAATATGATAAAGGCAGTAGAAGAAAGATTAGTATTTCTGGTCAACATGATAGAAAAAGAAACAACAAATTCCAGAAAGAAAGGTAATTTGGTCAGTTAACTAAGAAAATGAGTTTGTAAGTCAAAATGGTCGTGAAAATAGTTCCACACTTGCATAGAATTAGTTAGTAATTTTTCAAATTGTTTCAAAAGTATAAATGCTTTTAGCTCGAGTTTAATCAAGAAAAAAGGGTAGGTATCTTATGAATCAAAAACAAGAAATAGAAAAGAACTAAAGAAAACATTTTTTTGTTACACCCTTTTTTCATTTTTTTGTTTTGTTTTGTTTTTTGTTTTTTTTGCTTTCTCATGTAGTGGACAATCTTTTTGAAAATAAAAAAGATCTCTTTGTAAAAAAGCAAAAGGGTCCTATCCTTATTCTTTCTTCATGGATAAGATTGGAATATTCATCTTGCCAATCCACCAATCTTCACACTTTTCCTCAATCAATTCTTGACAGAGAAAACTATGTAAAGTTAGTTTGTAGCTATTTGCCCTCGTCAAGGTAGTATCTAGAAGACTCTTAACTCTACACGGATAAGGAGGCACTACTTTGGGGGAGAATGGTAGTATGCATGATGCAAGAGAGTGTCCATCGAATTGATACTCAAGTCGGTGGCATCATTATCAAACAGAAACAAGGTAAGAAGTAATGTTGTCGATAATGCCTCAAGAAAATCAGAGCATGTTCTTTTTTCTTTGCCCTTGGACCTCGAATTTAGGGTCTCGCGTGGCCCTAAATAACCACATCAAATCCAGGTTTGTTTAGATTTGAGGAATGGTTGATTAACTTTCAATAAACCCGAGTCACTCGAATTTCTCTTTGCTGTTCGCTGGTTAATTGGGAAGGGAAAGAACAATTTTATGTATTGAGTGCTAGTCTTGGACCCAAAGAAACTATTGGAAGTGGCTTTGACCTTGTATGATAGTATTTCTTGCTGGACAGCTAGATCTAAGATAACAATTGAGCTCAGACAAGCTTTGGATTGAGTTTGGAACCACCAAAATAGGGCATCTTGAAATTAAACATTAATGGAGCTTAAATGAAAGGGACTAACAAAGGAGTCATAGCATGTGTGTGTTGCAATACCTCCGGTCTTCTAATGGATGGCTCTAATCGAGGCTCTGGCTCTTTTGATTTGAATTCAGATCAATTTGATCTAATAAATGGTTTGTTTGACCACAAGCAAGAGTCGGTGACCCTCGTCAACATTGGGCAAGGGTCATGAAGCCCTCATTGATTGCGGGCAAGGGCGATCCTCGCCATCAGTTGGTAAGGGCTTTGTAGCCCGCGAAGGCCTCATGACCGTCGTCAAGCTTGAAAGAAAAACAAAAAGAAAAAGAAAGAAAGAAAAGAAAATTATAACAAAATTCATAAATCTAAAAAAAGTTATAAAAATTGTCTACGTCAGCACCAGTCGTGTCACGTAGAACAACTGGTATCCCCGTTAGCCATTTTGGACAAAAATTAACCGAATTGAATTAATTGATAAAATATGAAAATGATTAAAATTCAATTCGAAAAATTGAAAATTTTATGATTGAATTGATCAAAATGCAAGAGATTTAAGACTTTTTAGATAATTTTCTTGTAAATACTAGGTTGCCAAAGCCCAACATAAGAAAACCCTTCTTTCTAGCTGGGCCTTATATATTGGGTTCTGATTTGTTCTAATTTTACAACAATGGATGCTCATTTTTCAGGTTAATGAATGAGAACCATATTTCAGACCCCTAAAAAAAACAAGCCAAACAGCAAGCCAAACAGCAACTTTAATTTTACCAGCATACTCCACTCTACTGAAAATCCATCGATTCTACCGAACAGCACCATTGTGGATAACATCACCCCTTTCCTTCCATAAAAAGTACAGAGCTCCATTCCAAGTTAACTTCAACGTCATGCTCCTGATTGATTTACCTTTTAAACTCCATAAAACCCACTTATGCTCTACATTCCAATGTCCAACAGCTCTGTCAGTATAAACAGATGGAGCAGCTGGCTCCAAACTTGCTTGCAGAAAAGGCTGTCAAAGAATAAATGCATCCTTGACATTGAGGAAGCATGCCACACAAATTTTGTCGATATTAGCCCATCTCTTCAGCCTATCTTGAGTCCGCAACTCCCCTAAAACTGCTGCAAACTTGAGCACATTTGGCACAAACCAGACCGGCCCACGCCATTGAATTCAGGTACCCTCAGGCCTTACCTACTCCCAAGCATCTTCTAGTATTGTTAGAAGCATAGTAGAGTTCAACATGATTTTTCAATGGAGTAATGAAAAGTATACGAACTTTACAATTTTTATAATCGAGTACCTAATTTATATTCTCCGATAAAAAATCTTGACTTTTCAAATTTGTTCAACATGAGACCTCCGTTAAAATTGTAAAAGGAAAATACCAAAATGAATGCTAACACTATTAAATAGCCATCATTATCCGCATTGACAGTTTATATGGTCTCTTGAGATGATACCATGTCAGCAAAAACATATTGAATGGCTAAAATCTTCCAAGTCAACACTTCCTCTCCTACCGCGTTACTTAACATTAAAATGGAGATAGCATAATTTCTATGAGTAAGCGAACCACTTCAGCAATTGTGTCTAACTTTTGCCGAGTAAGCGAGTCATGACAACAAAATTGCATTAGATGATGATTTTTGCAATGATACACCTCACATTGAGCCAAATTTGAAATGTTGAGGATAATATGATTTTGACGTGCATTCAACAATTCAGAATAATTAATGCAAAAAACTCAAATGAAAGCACAAATAAGCGATTGTTAATGCAATTCACTCCAGCGAAAAACCAGCAAGATCAAAATATGGTTGGAGAGAGATTTTTCTAGTCAAAGTTAGAGAGAGAGAGAGAGAGAGAGAGAGAGAGAGAGAGAGAGAGAGAGAGAGAGAGAGAGAGTTTTCCTTTAGATTCATTTTATTTTTCAATTTCTCATATAACAGAAAATCATTTAAAAATAAATATGATCTCTTTGGGAAAAGATTGGATTGTTCATCTTGCAAATCCACCTCTATCTTTGTACTTTTCCTCAATCAATTCATGGTTTATGGCTATTTGCTCTCGTAATGTTAGTATCTAAAAGACTCTCTTACTCTAGATGAAAGGAGGCACTACTTTGCGGGACCAATAAGTAGCATGCATGGTGCAAGAGAGAGGGACAAAGTGTTAAGATATGAAATCTTTTTCTGATATTATTTTTGAATATGAAATCTTTTTGATATCTTTTTGATTTTCATATTAGTATACCAACTGTAGATAAGTTGGTATTCCATGATTCTTGCTCTGTCAAAGATTGCATTTTTCCTTCTCTTTATAAGTGTGTACAATCTGTAAATTATGTGATATGAAAAATCATCCACAAATTGTGAGCATCTTCATGGTATCAGAGCAATTCTGCTCCTAAGAGCTTTTTGATCTGACTATTCTGCATTTTTTTTTTTACAATCTTGTGCACCCTTTAGCCATGGAAGTCCCTTCAGAATCAGCTCGCACCACCTTGAATTCTAGTTCCGTTTCCATCGGAACAGTTGTACCTAACGGTCTGATCTCGATCTCAGCCGCCGTCCAATTGCCATTCAAGCTCTCTGCTGCCAATTATCCCTCTTGGCGTGCTCAATTTCAGGCACTACTCATTGGTTATGATTTAATGGGATTTGTTGATGGAACTTCTGTTTGTCCGCCGCTCACCATTTCAACTAGAAATCAAACGGTGCCAAATCCAGCCGCAACAACTTGGATTCGCCAAGATTAGCTCTTGCTTCATGCAATTTTTGCATCCGTATCCGAAGCCGTGATTCCTCTCATTGCCTCTTGCAATTCGTCACACGCTGCCTGGACAAAACTCATGAATTTATATGCAAATAAATCCCGCTCAAGAGTTATGCATCTCAAGGATCAACTCTCTACCACTCGTCGAAACTCACGTTCTGTTTTAGAATTTTTGCAGGAACTTAAAGCCCTTGCTGATGAATTGGCAATCATTGACACTCCTATCTCTGATGATGATTTAGTCATTCATGCACTTCGAGGACTTGGAACTGAATACAAAGAAATCGCAGCAGCGATTAGGGCTCGTGAAAACACAATCAGCTTTGAAGAAATGCATGACAAATTGGTAGCCTATGAAACCCAACTAAAACTGGAGGAAATTAGACTTGAAGCAGCACCAGTCACAGCCAACTACAGCAACAGAAGCCGTGGCTCAGGAAGCAACTCTCGTTGGCCCAATAATCGCAGCCGTCATCAAAATTATTCCAGATCTAACCAGTATCGTGGCCCTTCTCATAGGAGGTATTCTGATCGGGACAACAGAGAGCCTCGTCCGACATGTCAGTTTTGCGATCAATATGGACACTCGGCCAAATCTTGTTTTCGCATTCGCAATAGTCTCCGCGAACCTACTGCTCATGTTGCAACAGCTCCATGTCAAGAAAATGGTTGGCTACTAGACTCAGGAGCATCACATCACGTCACAAGCAATCTCAACAACCTCACCACTCACTCAGAGTACGAAGGCCCTGACGAGACCGTCATTGGTGATGGCACGGGTTTGCGTATTAGTCACGTTGGTTCTACTAGTTTATCCTATCCAAACCAGTCCTTTAAATTAACCAATGTTTTATGTGCACCTGATAGTACAAAAGACCTGATTTCCGTCTCACAATTTTGTCGCAATAACCACTCATCTATCGAATTTTTTGCCAATTACTTTTTGGTGAAGGATCTTCGCACGGGAGCGACGTTACTTCGAGGAGGGCTTAGCAATGGTGTGTATCGGATGCCTCTCACAAAGACTCATCCAAAATTCACAGCCTTTGTCAGTGAGCAGACAAAACCGATGGTTTGGCACAATCGACTAGGTCACCCTTCATTTCGTATTCTAAGTCATGTTCTTAACAATTTTCCAACTCGTTTGTCTTCTGAGTCAATCATAGGCTCTAAGTTATCCTGTGATGCATGTCAGTGCAATAAGAGTCACAAACTTCCATTTGGGGAATCAACTCTTGTGAGTCATTTTTTGCTTGATATTATTTTCTCTGATGTTTGGGGTCCCGTGTCAACTGCTTCAATTGATGGTTTCTGTTACTATCTTATATTTGTCGACCACTATACCAAATACACTTGTCTTTATCCTATAAGAAAAAAATCAGATGTTACTCAAATTTTTGAACAGTTCAAAAACTTGGTTGAAAAACAATTTTCTGTTGCTATTCGAAATTTATACTCGGATGGTGGTGGAGAATTTCAAAACTTAAAATATTTTCTCGCAAAACATGGAATTTCCCATCTAACTACACCACCACACACACCAGAACACAATGGAACTGCAGAAAGAAAACATCGACACATAGTTGAAACCGGACTTGCCCTATTACACAAAGCAAATTTACCACATTCTTTTTGGTCATATGTGTTTCAAACTGCTACATACCTCATTAATCGTTTGCCAACACCCGTTCTAAATATGCATTCACCATTTCAAACATTATTCCAAATGACTCCCAATTATAAAAAACTTCGCACATTTGGTTGTCTTTGCTATCCGTGGTTACGTCCATACAACACAAATAAACTCATGTCCCGCTCTCGACAATGCATATTTTTAGGGTATTCATTGTCACAAAGTGCATATAAATGTTTTGATCCACAAAATATTCGTCTTTATATCTCACGTCATGTTGTGTTCGAAGAAAACACATTTCCGTACCAAACACTTCTCAATACTAAAAGTGTCTTGTCAACTCCTCAAAGTTCATCTCCTCAACCTACTGTTTCATTTCCAGTTTTAGTGCCAAACATTGGACCATCTGCACAGGTGCCCCCTCGAAGCAACACTCCATCACGTGCTACATCTTCATCAACTTTCCAACCCTCACATCAATCCCCACAAATGCCACATCTTGAAAACCCAATTGCCACTATCAATAATGACCAAACATCAACCCCCAAAAATCCACCTCCAAGAACTCACAACATGACCACTAGATCCCAAAATAATATTTTCAAGCCCAAACAACTCAACCACATAATCACCAAACATCCACTTCCACCGACTATAGAACCAACGGGAATTATACAAGCTATGTGCGATCCTCAATAGTGTGAAGCAATGTCGGCTGAGATCAATGCCCTTATTCGTAACGGGACTTGGAAACTAATACCTTTTGATTCATCTTTGAATGTTGTAGGTTGCAAATGGGTTTATCGGATAAAAAGACGTGTGGACGGCAGTATTGAGAGGTACAAGGCACGTCTTGTCGCCAAAGGTTTTCACCAACCACCGGGCCTTGATTACACCGATACATTTACCCCGGTCATCAAACCAAATACTATTCGGGTGGTTTTATCATTGGTTTTAATGCGTGGATGGACATTGAGACAAATGGACGTCAACAATGCCTTCCTCCAAGGCACTCTTCAGGATGAGGTTTACATGTCGCAACTGCCTGGTTTCAAAGACCCAGAAAAGCCAACACATATTTGCAAACTTCGCAAAGCCATATATGGGTTAAAGCAGGCTCCACGGGCTTGGTATAATGAGTTAAGTTCATTCATTCTTGCAAATTCATTTGTCAATTCAAAGAATGATAGTTCGCTGTTCATTTACTCTCATGGTGGTATTCAAGCCTATTTTTTAGTGTGCGTGGATGATCTCATTATCACAGGAAGTAACCAAAAGTTTGTTTCGGACTTCATCAACGCTTTGTCTAATTGGTTCTCAATTAAAGACTTGAGGCCACTGCATTTCTTTTTGGGAATTGAAGTCATTCCTACAAAGACTGGTTTACTTCTTTCTCAACATAAATACATAAGAGAGCTACTTGAGCGCTTCAAAATGGGAGATGCAAAAGAGGTAGCGACACCATTAGCCACGGGTCAATCTCTGTCGGTTCATGACAAACAATCACCAACCAATGCTACAGAGTTTCGAAGCCTCATTGGTGCACTTCAATACCTCAACATCACTCACCCGGATCTTGGTTTTGCAGTAAACAAGCCATCTCAATTCATGCATAAGCCGACCACAACCCATTGGACAGCTGCAAAAAGGCTTTTACACTATCTTAAGGGAACATTATTCCATGGGTTGCACTTGCGACGCGACACACAACCTATACTTCATGCCTACACCGATGCAGATTGGGTAGGTAACATTGATGATCGCACATCTACTTCGGGTTTTGTGATTTATATAGGGGTCAATCCTATCTCTTGGAGTTCTCAAAAGCAACGATCGGTTGCACGGTCGTCTACTGAAGCAGAATATCGAGCCATTGCCACGGCCTCGGCGGAACTCATTTGGGTAAAATCTTTACTTCAAGAACTTGGCATTCACATGGACACAGCACCGAGCTTGTATTGCGACAACATAGGTGCTAATTATTTTTGTGCAAATCCCGTCTTCCATTCCCGCATGAAACACATTGAGATAGATTACCATTTCGTTTGGGAACTTGTTAAATCCGGCAAGATGCGAGTCTCTCATAATTCCACCCATGATCAACTTGCCGACATTCTCACAAAACCATTATCAAGGCTGTGGACAATACAATTACGAGACAAGATGGGCGTTTCCGATGGAACGTTCATCTTGCGGGGGCGTGTTAAGATATGAAATCTTTTTCTGATATTATTTTTGAATATGCAATCTTTTTGATATCTTTTTTATTTTCATATTAGTATACCAACTGTAGATGAGTTGGTATTCCATGATTCTTGCTCTGTCAAAGATTGTATTTTTCCTTCTCTTTATAAGTGTGTACAATCTGTAAATTATGTGATATGAAAAATCATCCACAAATTGTGAGCATCTTCACAAAGTACACCCCAAGTGTCAAAACTTGGCATGGAAGGATATTTAAGTGCCAAAAGTTTGAAAAATGACACGTAAGTGCCAAAATATGAGCAAAATTGATAATTTAAATACCACTCCGGCCAAAATCCGATCAAAATGCCGACGTTACGATTTTCCAGCGAAGGAAGTGCAAAACGACACCGTTTTGCACGTTGACATGACTAGACAATACAAAAACGGCGTCGTTTTGGTGATGACGTGGTAAAAAAAATTAATATAAAAATTAATAAAATTAAATTTAAAACTAAATTTATTTAAAACATTTAAAACTAAAATAAAAATATTTAAAAATATATTTAAAAGGGGGGGAGGGAAGCGGTTGAGGGCTGAGCCCTCACTGCCGTCGCCTCCTGTTGCCGCCCGAAGGGCTGGCGGTGGAGGGGGAGGGTTAGTTGGGGTCGCCGGGCCCCGGCTAGGGGCCGGCAACCCTAGTTGATAGGCGGCGAGGGCCCACGAGCCCTTTCCCCAGTTATGGAACAACTTTCCTTGATGAAAGTTGCTCATATAAGTGTTGTGCATCTTCTGTATTTTTTTCAAAATTTTTGGACATGATTAGCTAGGTCAAAGGTGCTTAGATCTGGACATAGGTCAGTTTGTCCTGCATCGGTCCGAGATTTGTTTGGATTAAATTGAGTCCATAAATGCACTTATTTGGTCTCAAATCCTCATGAAAGTTGAAACACATGATAGATATAGATATATATGTTCAATTGATGCATGCTTTGCAAGGTTTTACATTGGTAATGTAAATCATTTGCATTAAAGTAAAAGGTACTGCAGCAACATGTGTCGGGTCGGACATATAGTGTGATCTGTTTTGCCATTTTTGCCACGATTCATACAATCTTAATTGAGTTTTGATCTCTTAACGAGAAATCTTCATCATTGTATGTTCTGTATGTGAGATTTTTGGTAGGATTTATGCATGTCTTGAGGATGGCTGAAATCATGCTTGTTTTGCAAACTTAATGCTGAAATGACACCTTATCATATGTGCACATTTCCATGCTTATTTGAGTCATCTAAGGATCAAACTTGATGATTGAACTGCATGTTACAAGGTTTACATACGTGTTTAAGTCATGTCATTTGAGTTTCATCTCGCACATCAAATTGTATCCCAAAAAGTGTTCGTCACACTTAGAATTCCCAAGCATATCATTAGGAATCATGAATCATTTCATAATGCCATTTAAATTGTATAACATTTTGCATGCCGACTTAGGATTAGATGACTATCCAAACTTTCCGTCACATCCAATCCTAAGTCCCATGTGATTTCTTCATGTCATTCGTGCATTCTTTGAATGCTTTTAAGGTTTTCTAATGAATGCTTATGTTCTATTTTCTTAATTACTAATGCGCGCACTTTTAGAGATCTCGATTTTAGGATACTAAATTGACCTAATTTGGACTCGAGCTCTTCTAGGAAGATATAGGAAACATTTAAAAGTTTCCAATGCCACTAATTTCATGACAATCGCTCATTGTTTGGATCAATTTTCATTTTTTTTCAAAGTCAGATTACAATCTGAATAATGGATCAAATTTGGACCCCTGTTTTAACCCCTGTCTGGACAAACTTTTGATATTTTTGTTTCATTTTTTTTCTATTTGGAATCTGAACGTAGCCTCTTAATGAAACTTTCTTAACATCGTGTTGGCTATGTTATGTGTAAATTTGATGATTTTTAGACATGTTCTAATAGGACAAATTCTCGTGATATTAGCTGAATATCCTGTTGCATTGACAAATTTCTGACGTGTTGCTTATTGTTTGATTTTTCTAAAATCATATGTACATTGTTTGAAAAAACTTTCTTCACCAAAGTTATTTATCATCATGTCATGCATGTTAGGGAATTTTTTTCATTACCAAATTATCATTAGGTATTGCCCAATTTTGCTATCCTTACACGATTTTTCTGAAATTTTCTGATATAAACATGATTGTGATTGTTTAGCTATATCTTTTAGGTTAGTTTGTGCATAAAATTAGGACATGCCATCTTCACGAAAATTGTTCTAAATGCTTTGATCTTTGTTGTTAAACAACCGGCCTTTTCAAATTGCATCTTTCAAAAAATGTTGTGGTACATGTGATGTTTCTAAAAAACAATTCCTAAAAAGGTTATTCTCCAAAACTCGATTTGGCTTAAGGAAAAATCATGGTTTGGACCATATTCAAAATGCATGCGACGCTTGTGATTTCTAATGCGAGACCCGGGCTAGCCTTGGCAATTGAATGTGTTCCATAGCCTAGGTATTCCTTAATTCTAAATATTTTCAAACATTTTTAAAATTCTGTTTTGACAACGTGAAAGTCACAATTTGAATTGTATTCAAAATTCTTGCGATGCTTGTGAGTTATAATGCAAGCCCCAGGCTAGCCTTGACAATTAAATGCCTTTCATAGCTGAGATATTACCCTGTTTCAAAACTTTTCATGAATGATTTTGAGATTTTTTTTTTTTTTGAGATATCACATGTACCCTTCATACATATAATCTCATCATACATTAGAAATTGGTTGTATTCGTGATTGACACATACCCTTGGTAATAAATGACCCGCTGACGGTTCACTTTCTTGCTTGATTGATTGAGAAACAAGGTTCAAAAGACCCGCATGCATGTTTATTTATTTATTTATTTTGTAATGCATGTGATTTTTAGATGAATGGTAGGGTCAATGCATGATATCAAGGGAAAACCGTAGGATCATATAGATCGCTTGATTAGGAAACTTATATGTGTTATTGGCCATGCGAGAATACAATTGGTCAACAATTATTATAAGTCACAAAAATGAATTGGGTAGGTGTGTTAGTGGGACCTTCGCATAAAAGACAAAGGCCGACCCCTAGGGCCCCAAAATTTGACTTTCATGTTTCACTTCTTTTAAATGATGGATCTCAACATGATGTCTTGTTTTTGATTGTTTTTATGTGTATACTTATTTCTTTCCATTGTATGCACCTAGTTATAAGTTTATTAGATTAGGTTTAGATTAGAATCCTGAAGATGGAGAAAACATGAAGACGGTGGAGGTTGATGTCCATTTCGACCATTACCATGTACTATTCATTTTCCCGACATATGTCTCGGGTTTCATTTGTTGTATAAAACCTGACGAGTTGCAGGTTTTCTCTCTTTCTCTCATTTTTTTTCAATTGTGTTTCTCTTTTATATTTTTTAGGATTACATGATAGATTTATTGCTTTCCTTGATTGTTTACTTACTGTCTTGCAATTTCAATTCCATTGATTGCTTTCTTTTCTTGTTTTTCTAGAAATAAAATAGAATAAAAATGACCAACCACGCATGATCGCTTAGTTTAGGACTAATGATCCTGAAAATGTAAAAAAAAACGCATGAACATGTTAGGAAAACATAACATACTGTTGAGGTACCGAATTGGCGCTAATAGAAATATTAGCGTAACCCAAGTTTTCGAACTTGGATATTTGGTTGCGTAGGAATCGAGGGAACACTCCCGAACATTGATTGGGTTCTCTAGCCAAGCCCCAAAATGAGGCTAGTGGCGATTCATATCTTATTTTTTAGGTTGTCATAAATAACTAGACCGTACAAATAACTTGTTGCGCGGGATATGAGTTTCAATAAAACTCACGATGGTTTAGCATACTCGACATGGGAGTAACCCAAAGGATGAAGTGATGCCATTCTTATGGGCGAGCCTGTCGAGAGAGCTATCATGGTAAAGGTACTCTTAAATTCAATATCCACACCCGACCCATTTTTCTAAGGTGTGCCGCTTGTGTGGGTATGGATTGCGACACTCCGCTGTCACGCGGGGTACGAGCTTGGGAGAGCTCATAATCTCGTGAAGGGAATTCACAAGAGGCTTGATCCAAAAGGTGAGGTGATGACGTCTTTTGGAACGCGAATCATGAGAGAACTCTCATGATCAAGTACCCCTAAACCCGACTTTTCTCCTTTTCCTCTCCTTGCGATGATGAGGGATTCGAGGGCGGCGAGATCGGATTGCAACAATTTCTTTCCATACGTATTGGCTAATGTTATGTAAGAGTAATGCATGATCATTCTTTTCTCTATAATGTAACCACAATGTTAACGTCATACTAAAACCAAAACCATTAATGGTTAATGTTATATATTTGTTAGCATCATAGCCAGACTCGAGTTGCTGACTATTCGCGATTGCTGACCGATGGTTTCGGCTTTGGCCGTCGGTTCATACCTTTACTAAACTGGACAACCACCATCATAGCTAGACACAGTCACCGCTAGTAGTTAATGTTATACATTGGTTAATGTCATAGGCAGACTTAGTCAACACAAAGGGTAATTAATGTATTGGTTAACTAGCTAAAGCCAATGACCAACGATTGCACACGGCCAAATTTAGCTATCTCGAGGTGGCACAGGGAAGGCTATGACATTCCCTCCACTTGCTCTACAAATTGTTGCGGTTCAACTATAGATTGGGCTTAGTGGTTCCGCCGTGATTGGGCCAGCCATTCATGAGACGTCAATTAGGTCAAATTAGACATGGGCTAGCCAACTGAAGGCTAGCCTATCGGGCTAGCCACATTAGGTTAGGAAACTGGACCCTTCACATGTGAAATGAGCTAAAAAGAACATGCCTCAATATGGGATAGTTTTAAGTTTTGCAAAATGGGCTTAGAATTGGAAATAGAAATTCGATTTTGGTCTTGTTTAGAGTTTAGGTGAAGTTCTAGGTCAGCTAAAGTAAGGGCCAACCTTAGACATGGACTACGATCGACTGAGCCAAGGCCTGAGGTTAGAGGGCTAGATTTAGGGCCAAAGGCCCCGACCTTGGTCTAAATGTGAGAACATTGCTTGCAGCTGGTTAGAGGAGGCTAGCGCCCTGTGAGAGTTTAATGGGTCTAGCGGGGCGTAGATTTAGGCTAGCTTCGAGCCAGAGGGGGGTTTAGATCGAACTGCATGAAAGTGGGCTTGGATGGGGCTTAGGCTGATTTTGGACAAGGCTGGATGAAATAACAAAACTGGGCTGAGGTTTATAATAGAAAGTGGGCTCACTGTGGGGGAAGGCTTGATCAGCTCGAGACCCAAGTCGATTGGACCTAAGCTCGGGCTAGGTTCTTCACGTCTCAAGAATCATATAATATTATGTCGACACCTGATTTTGTTAATCGGGTAAAATTTCATTATCAAAATATATAAAGGGGTAAGGTAGCATAGGCAACAAAAAATAGATAAATAGGCAATTTCAAAAATTAATTAATTTATTAAAAGTTCAGCTACTTCCCCTTCAGCCCGCATGAACCAGCCCAGCGTCCATAGCCTTCCATTTTTTTTTTTCTCTTGGGTTGCAGATAGGGAAATTGACGCCTACGATTCACAATCTCCCGAAAGTCACTCAAAAGAGCGCCACACCAAATTGGCACCAAGATTGAGCGAGAAACCCCAGCCATCCATCAATGCAGATAGAGAAATCAATAGATCGAATACGCAGTCTCACGAAAACAACTATGAAATGCGCTTACAGAAGGAGGTGTATCCAAGGGGAACGGCGCGACGATCCGCAGAGCCAGTGGTGCCAAAACGAAAGAGGAAACATGAAGGGAAAATAGAGGAAAAACAAAGGTGGCTCTTTTCCGTCGCTCTCGGCTAAACAAACCCTCACCCCTTAGTCATGCCTAACCAGCCACCTCCACCGTTGTTATCCAGCGGTCTCTGGCCGACATTGTCACATCTCGAAGCGGTTGCCCATAGCTTCCCCTCATTCTAGGTAGGGATTTTTACGAGCAAAGCTCATTCCCCTGAAGCCTTCCCACTTGCTTTGCCCTGTGTCTCGCCATTTCCGATTCATTTGCGTGCTGTGTCAGAATGAGTCGTTTTCGTTAGTCTTGAACGTTGTTTGTTAATTCTTGATTCATTTTGGCCCTTAGATGCGTCTTTCTTTTTTGAACGCTGAGATGGGTCTGATAAAGCAACGCTTTTTTTGCCATATTCATTTGCTTGCATCTGATGTTTGTTTTGTTGGTCATTGATATAGTTTCTCGGATTTATTGCTTTGTACATTGTAATTTCGCGTTCATGCACATAATGCTGTTTGGTGGTCCGTGAGGAAGCAAATCCCTCAACTCATTCTTGAGAGTTATGGCGTTGGAAAGGGTTTATATTGGTCTGACTTTGTAGCCCACGTTTTAATCATTTTCTATGAACACTTAGCACCAAACAAGAGTGTTATCAATGGGGACCTTTGGAAGTAAACTTTGAGTATGTTTTGAGGCTACGTCCTTTGGATGGAAGGAAAGCCGTGTCACCCCCATCCCTATAGTTTGCGGGGTGTGACATTAAGGATATACTTGTGAATACATTGAAAAGTGTGGTGTAAGGCAAACCCACTAATCATGTGATTTAAGGCAGTCCTATTAATTTTGTGGTTTAAGGCAATCCGACTAACCGCATGATTTAAGGCTATCCCACTAACCATGTCATACCCCGAAACCATCATAAAAGGAGGGTGACACGGCCGTCCTTCCACTCAAAGGACGCAGCCTCATAGCTCCCAAAATCCAATTCCTAAAAGTCCGCTCGTCGATATCACTCTCATACTACTCATCATTAGTTGAGGAACCTGAAAAACATTGGCAAATAGAGGAGTATGCAACCACAGCTCAGTGAATAGTGCATCCCTTATAAGCAGATTGAGCATCCACTATGCATATTTACAAAACAAAACCACAACTCTTTTAACTCAAATCCAGGATATAACAAACATAAACTAAAAGAATATAAATTACATGTACTTAAGAATAGCTATATTCGTTTCACAATAACATCAAAACAAATGTCAGTGGTCAAATCCATTGATCAATCTCATTAAGTCACACGCCAATGGTCAATTCCATTGGCTAATCTCATGCCACACATCAATGGTTTCTTCCATTTATCCATCTCATATGAAACCACACATCGATGGTCCATTCCAACGACTAAATTCAAATCACATGCTAATGGTCTACTCCATTGACCAAATTCATATCAAATGTCAATGTTCCACTCCATTGACTAATTGGTTGCTCAATATCAAACCATGGTCACGATACAACGCCTAGTGACAAGGCGAACATGATTCCCCCCTTGGCAAGGTCTCCACATATTATTAGCCAGTGGCTCGGCTTACAAAGATATCTTAGAATATATGCGTATACCCACAAGCCCTTCACTGAGTTCACAGCGATATTAAGCATTAATATCAATCCAAAACAAAACCATCCACAATCCATAAAACCAAATCCATAAATCATATCATCTATCACCACAAGATTTCGCAACTCAACTTATTCGCCAAAAATACTTTTCATAAAATATTCTCAAATAATTTCAAGACTCGTCTCATAAATCAATTTTACAATCCGAATCAAATCAAATACATTTTAAAAAGTTGATCACAAATCAATATCTACATAACATTCTATAAATCATCTCAAAGTTGAGTTTTTCGTGAATAGGTTTCACAAACCCAAAACATTTAATATTTCTCAACTCCGTTTATCAAACAGAATATATGTATATATATATATTCATCAAAAAGTTTTCACACTATTTTCAAATATCAAAATGTAGCAAATGCCCGATCCAACTTTTATACAACAAACATGTTTATTCATAACTCATAAAATATCAAATCTTTATAATTTTGAAAATATGAGTTTATAAATTCTTAGAAGAGATAGCACAACTCACTTTGGAATACTTAAGACCAAATAACAAGCTTTACTCAAATTGTTGAAGTCGCAATCCTATCAAATAAGCAAGAAGCAACGTTACAATCATGTAAAACGCTACCTCAACTACAATTCGACTCAACTAAGTTTGAATGCTTGCAAAACGACTCTCATGCGCCAACAAATCGCTCACCCAAAGCAATTTCTCGAATCTATCCATAGCGCGAAACTTAAGTGCGAAATTTTGTCATGCCATGACTTTCTCCACCGAACTTCATTTCAAGCGTACTTATAGTCAATGGAAAGCCCATCCAACATATTACAAGAGCCCCAATTTAGCCAACCCTAATCAATCCGAAAATCAACAAAATATAGCCCTGAAGTCCTGGTCACACATTGTTCATCACGCGCGATAAACTTAAAAAATTTTGTTTCGAGTAAATCGTAAGCTCAAGTTACGATCCGTAAAATCCTACAGCTTCACAACATCCCAAGTTATCATTTCTACAAAAATATGCAGCTCAACGATTCAAAAATCATACTTCGCCCCTCGATTTTTCCAAAATTCCGAATTTCAAGCCCTCGGTCCGAAATTACTACGATTGAATGAACATGAGGCACGAGCGCTTACTAGGCATTGCATTATGTAGTTAAGGTGGCTTGGCGCAACTCCGATGATGAGAACGTACGAAACCCTCTTTTTTCTTCTTCTTATCTACCTCTTCCTTTTTTTGAGCGAGAGCTCTCTAGTTTCCCTTTGTCTCTCTCCTCTTTTTCTTTCTCTCTTTTACTTTTATCTCCTCCTTTTTCCGCCTTTTCTTTTCTTTTGTTTTCTTCTCTCTTTTTTTTTCTTCTTCTCTCCCGAAGACTCTCGGTCTCTCTCCTTCTTCTTTCTCCATTTTTTTTTATTGGATCAAAACTCATATTTGACAAACTGTGTAATTTAAGGCAGGCCCACTAAAGCCCAAAAATCAAAGCAAGCAGACAGATATGTTGGGCCGAAAAGAAAGAGTTGGGTCTTGGAACAATCTCAACATTCAAGATTTTCACGGCGGCGGAGGCCCTCTCTTCCCATCATCCATCCCTGGACCATCCGTTCGATCTTATCTCGCCGTCGCGTAAGCCAGAGCGATCGGACACGACGACCGTGGCGATGAAAAAGATCGCAGCCCGCATCTGACCCACAACCGCAGAAGCCCCGTTATCATCTTCATCCCCCGCCACCCACCGTATTTCCCGGCGGCCGCTCCTCGCTCCGGTCACGTCTCGATCTGCAGAACAAGGAAGACGAACGGAATGTCCACCCTGCGGATGTCTCTCCTCCTCCCGACCCCTCCGCAGACCCTCTCCTTCTCGAGAACCCTGGCTTCTCCCAATGCCCAGGTCGTCCTCCTCCGCACCGAGCTCTCCCACCTCTCCCTCCGCCGCTCCCCCGGGACGGCGCCGCCCATCCGGATGGGCGGGGGGCCGAGGACCTTCCCGGGCGGCGTCTCCAAGTGGCAGTGGAGGCGCATGCAGAAGAACAAGGCCAAGCAGCTCCTCAAGGCCCGCCTCTGCCGGGAGCGCCAGATCTACGAGATGCGCAAGCGGGCCGAGCTCAAGGCCGCCGTCTCCGAGCTCGAGAGGCCGTGGGAGGCCGTCGAGAAGGCCCCCCAGCTGTTCTCCGTCGGCGCCGACGACCAGCTGAAGGCGCTCGCCGACCGGTTCCAGCGGCCCGGAGGGTTTGACATGTGGACCGATAGGGACGGGCCGCAGGTGTTCGGCGGGGCGGAGGCGGAGCTTCCTTCCGCCAGGTTTTTCCCCAAAGGGGTTGTGGACAGCGTGAAGCCTTATGGGAGAATCGGTGATGGCAAAGAGGACGAATCGGATGGTGGTCCGGGGAATAGCAGTGGCAAGGCAATGGCTCAATGGAATGGCGGTTACCGGGGGAGGAAATCTCGCCGGACACGCCGGAGGGGAATGATTGGTAAAGATGGGAATTCGGGTTCCGAGCCGGCCGATTCGGATGGGGAGAATATGAGTTCTCAAGGCTCTGTGGAATGGAGTGGCGTGGCGGCAGTGAAGAACGATAGGGAAGTCGGTGTCGGCTTGAGGAAGGGAGGTGATAGGAGGAGGGACCATGGTGGATCAAATGGGAAGGATTATAGAAGAGTTGGGACTGATCAGAAGAAGAGAGGTGAGGGTTACTCCAGTCGAGGTCGTGGCAGTAGGATCGGCGAAATAATTGATGGTATGAAGAAGCCAAGGGATTCGGTTTCGGAAGTTTATGATATGAGTTTGCGGCAAGATGGAAGTTACGGGCTGTGAGCTCTCTGTAGGTCATATCATTTGAATTTTGGGGCCTAGGAGATTGAAATTGGTGAGGCATAAAACTTCTGTCTGGTAATAAGACTTTGCATGATTGGCAACGGAGCTGACGGATGGTTGTGCAACCCTGTGATGGAAGAAGCGTATCTGGAGGACGGTCAGGTAGAAATCACTCATCGCTTCAAGATGTACAAATATATTAGGCTTATAGTTATTAGTTATCTCTTTCTGTACATTGGCCTTCTCATTTGTATATTGGATGCAATGGTGGAATTGTCATAGGTTCAGAAGCCAAGAGACCAGGAAATGTTATGTACATCTGCACCCACATTACATGTCTGAACTAGCTTCATGATGCATTGATTAAGGTTTATCATGGGCTATGCAGACTGAAGATGACTTGTTTAAACTAGCTGCTGTGATTTTCACTTTCAAGTTGGTCTGTTATTAGCTTTACTCATCGACTGTTGTGGGGATTTGCGAGAGAGAAACATCCTTGGTAGGCTTACATATTCTGTCGGTACCTATGTTATTTCCTCAAGAAGTTTAGCCAGTCTTGCTATTGGATTGGTTCCTACTTTCTCTCTTGCTCATTTAAGGACAATATTGAGAGGAATAAAGGTTTCAGTTTTTCTTTCGTCACTTGGACATAAGAACAGATCTGCTAGATTCTTAGTCTATCCCCCTTTTATGTGCGACTGAACAAGATACCCGCGAGGATCGGGATATGCTAGTATGGGACTTGGGGGGGAAAGTAAGCATAGCCTTGTCAAATTTTAGCTTTTCCAGCAAAATCAACTGAGCATATCCAGTTTTGTTCTTGCGACAGCCAAATTTACTTTGTGATTGCTCTGGAAATTTGAATGATGGATTAATACAGTTATTACTTTGGCACAAGTTGTCCTGAGCTTTCCCATGAAGCCTTTTTCCCATCTGATTCACTTGCATGCTGGCTGAATTCAGATGACAGTTTTCGCATGATTTAAGCTGTGCTAGGACTACATGAAACTATCCATTGCTTACAATTTGACTTTCTGGTATATGCTTTTCTGGAGAAATCAATGAGTTGTGGAACATCTCCTGCGAGAACGTATTATAGTGAATTACTGATCTGCAACTTTCACCTGTATTTCTTCTCATGGAGGCATCAGGCATCGATGCAAGTTACCTTCAGATTTCGTGACTTGCCATTGCAAATTCATTTCTCTTTTTATATCGTTTGTCTTTGCCCTTGCTCTGCAATGCATGCTCCGAGGATGCAACCTCCACTTTTTTATCTGTTGCTTGAACTACTCTTTTTTTGAGCTTCGAAATTACTGTCTGGTCCATCTCTTTGGGCATCTCATGTTATGTGTCTTCAGTTGTGTGGGTGGAACGTGGGTTTCATGTTGTTGCTACATACATAGGGAGATGATGCTCAAACGTTTCTGAACATGTTGATCTGCTGATAACAAAGGATCATTAACGCTCCACATCTGCTTTATTGGTGAAGAAACTCCATTGACAGCAGGAACTATTTACTTAAAGTTTATATCGAGAGAAGAAACTTGTTCCCTATCTGCTTTAATTTCCTGAGCCACCTTCATGCTCTTTCGACATTGCGAGCAGTCGATGTTTTATATAATGCTTGGTTCTTTTTGTAGTCTGAACTCTTGAAACGTAAGTGTGGCTAGCACTTTTTGGACCATGGGATCATCAATTTCTCATAGGTGATCACTTCGCATCTCAGTTATGATTACCTATACATCGGTACGTATGGGAGCTGATTCCCATGTTGATGTTCTGGACCTGACCGGAATATGAATACTGAGTATTACTGAGTACCGAGTAAAGTGCACTGTAATTACCTGCTTCCGTGGAGATCAGTCTTCACAGTTTAGAGTATGAATAGTTGAAGATTTACATCAAGGTGACGCTCGCCAGTTTGTGCTGTCGTCACCCATCATGAGTAGCTTTGACTAATTCCATGGCAGTAGGACTAATCGGCCCATAGTTCGCCCTTATCTTTTATTTTTTTGTCTATCACTCATCTCTTTCTCAGTTTTTTACTCCGATTTTGTAGGGCATGATAGTCAAACCTCACAATTATAATTGAAAGTCCCCCACAGTTACCCCCACCCAATTCGCTTATCACTGGCTAGCGGGTAGGGGTGTGCATGGTTCGGGCGAGTGGTTCCCAACCTAGAACCGGTTCCGAAAAATTGGAATCGGGATCTACCCGTTAGTTGCATGGATCCATCCGGGACCGCACTGTCGGTCCGGTCCGATTCTCGGGTGGATCCATGGAACCAGTCTCATAAAATTAATATCATTTTCCCGAAAGCTCTGATCTTGATAGGAAACAACTTTGGTTTTCAACCAAAATTGCTGGTACTTCGCCGCCTGACCGATTCTTCTTCTCCTCTTGCAGCCTTGCTTCTTCACATGCTTGCTTTTTGCCCACCAATTGTTCGACGTTTTGTCAAGGTGCGCTTTGGACGTTTTTTCCCACTTTAATTAATTTTTTTTAATTATTTAATTTGGGTTTGTTGATTTGTAATTTCATTTTTTAATATTAAAATTAATATATTATTTTAATATAATCGGTCCGGTCTAGTGGATGGATCAGTCCATGAAACTGGGAACCGGACTGGTTCCCTTAAGAACCACTGGTTTCAGGCGGCTAGGTTTGCACGGACACTCTTCGGGACCCTCCGTGTCGCGTCCGACACTCTGACATGTGTCCGATACTCTCCGACACGCGATCAACGCGTGTCGGGAAATCCGACAAGTAGTCAACTGTATTTGACACGCTGACACGCGAGTCGGAAATTCCGACACGTAACTCCAACACGCAAGGGTTATTTTTACAAATTTTCAAAACTTCTAGGGTAAATATAATAAAATAATAAATTCTAAAACAAATTTCCAATATTTGTTTAAAGATGTTTGGGTGTTTGAAGTTGCAAATCTTTCACTTGATGAACATATGATTGAGTTTTTTTTATTTTTTTATTTTTTCAGAAGAAGTGGATAATCTGGATAAATGACTTTTTATTATATTTGATGATGGAATGTTCATTGTTTTTTTTTTTTCTTATTGTTAAATTTTAAATTTAATAGTGGAACGTGGATTACTTGTTTTTTCCTCCAAATTTTATTGATTATTACAATAAAATGTAGTTAAATTTATCAAATTAAAACAGTGAATGATATTAACAAATACATCATTACCCAAAAAAAAAATGATATTAACAAATACATGATTAATGTTTTTAATATAGATTAATTCTAGACTCTTATTATCATTATTATTTAGTTATTTAATATATAATGTGTCGGAATGTGTTGGAATTCTCTACTTTTGAGAAATAACGTGTTAGCATATCGTGTCGTGTCGCGTATCGCGTGTCTATGTCGGTGCAACTTAGCCAGGTGGTTTCAATTCAGTTCTAAGCGGGTCCCTAGTTCTTTTGCACACCCCTACTAGTGGGTGTCATGTCATTAGGTGAGTGCCTTATTTTTCTGATTAAAAAAAGACTGTCACTTACAATTTGACATGTCTCAAATAAAAAAAAATTAAAAATCTTGTTTCTCTTTGTCATCCTTACAATCAACATCTGCCCAGCCACTTGAGAATCCTGCTCAGCCATCTCCACCGCACAAGTCTTCGTAACCTCCATCCTCGACGCCCATTGACGTGTTGTGACTGTTGCACCTAGCACAAGTTTTTTCGTTGCGGCACCTCCCAAAACCCTTAAGATCTGGTCAGGATGGCTCTAACGGAGACCATGAGCTTGACGGCAAAATAGAAGGAATGGCTCAGCTTGACGAAGGCTGCCACGATGATTGCGACCCTCGATGGAGCCGACCATAGAGGCCGCGATATTAGACAGACCCGAAAACTTCCAGATTTGGTGAAGACCCTTGACAAAGCTCACCAAAAAATTTGTGATGTAGGACCGCAAACAGAGCCGAACTTCCAGATCCTGGAGCCATGCCTTCAGATCTAGCGATGGTGGCTCATCAATGGCCAGTCTTGACGGCGAGGTCGAGATGCCATGGACGAGCCACTGTGATGGGCAGCATTGCGAACTCAAAATCCAAAAAGAGAAACAGCGTAATAGGGGTCATTCTTAGAAAGACAAAGCCGACCACGAAGACAGGTGGTGAGTCTGGTGACTAGATGGAGGAGAGAGAGAGAGAGAGAGAGAGAGGTTTTCTTTTATTTTAGACAAGTGTCAAATTGTAAGTGAATCTATTTTACGAAAAAAAAAAATAATCGCCACATCAGCTAGTGACGTGACACCCGCAAATCACTGGTTATTTTCTTGTCGCTATGATCAATTCCATGGTAGTATCAGTAATCAGTCCTCAGTCGCCCCTACTTGATTTTTTTTTTCTTTTTTTATCTACCGTAACTCTTCTCTTTTTCGGGAGAAAATATTCAGTGGTTAGTGCGCGCCACGTCATTCGCTGATCTGGTGCGCACTAACCAATGCAATACCGACACGTGTCCCCGAGCGGGACCCGCTGAAAAAGGAAGGCGCTGGTTTTTGATCTCGGCTCGGCTCGGCTCCACTGACGGTCAGCTTATTCCTCCCGTTCAAAAAATTTTCTCTCTCCTCACTCGAATTTGTAGGGTTTTTCTCTGTCTCCTCTCTCGCCTTTCTCACTCTTCCCTCCCCCTCTCTCTCTCTCCGACGAACAGGACGCGACCTCCGAGTCTCTCTGTGCCACCTCTCTCCGCCTCCGCCTCCGCCTCCGGACCTCTGCCTCCGCCTGGGTCGCTGGTCATCTGCCTCTGGCATCTCGGTCTCGTTCCCGAGCGGCACCAGGCCCCCGCCGCTGACCGGGCGCTGTCCTGACGCTGGCACGCTCTGTCGCGAGGGAGATCTCGGCGGACTTTGGCGGGGTCGACGGCGCGACGAAGAAGGAGAGGGCTGCTGCATTTTCTCTCTCTTTCTCGGTGATTTCAAGCTCGACGTCGAAGCAGAGAAGGAGGAAGAACAAGAACGAGATGAAGGAGCAGAAGGAGAAGATGGGTCCTTGCTTTTCTGCTTTTGGGTTTATCTCTTGAAGTTCCCTTCTACCATTTTCCGTCAGGTAGAGGAAAGCCGCCGTTTTTCCATCTTCTTTTCGTCCCTTTTTGGTTCGTTGGTTTTTGATGGGAGGGACGGTGTTCGTTTCTCAATTCTGTGAATTTTTTTTATGTTTGGAGAGGTTGGGTGTTATGAGTTGCTTGTTTGGCAGTTGTTTTAGCGATGATCACTCACCGGTTGTTGGGTTTTGTGATTTGGAGGGATGCTTTGCGTTGGTTTGGATCGATCACCGTTGCTCGGCTCTCGGGTTGTGTCTGTCCGTCTGATTACGACGAGTTTGAATCATTGTGGAATTTTCCCAAGAGTGTGTTTTCACATTCACTGAAGTCTATTGCTGTGTTGTTCCCGTTAGATGGTATACTGAGTGTCAATGCCTGTTGGTGGAACCAAAGCTTGATTTTTGTGGATTTGTCTGGGATCACTCCTTTGTAATGCGTCAAGTCTTGTTTTTTTTTCCGTCCCCTATCGCGATCTATCTTGGTTTGTGACACAATGGACTAGTCGAAAATGGTGATTAAGGGATGATGTATACCATAATCACAAATAGTGTTGCCTGTCACTTCTCTTTTCAGCTCAAAGTTCTATGGTTAATGGGGTTAAAAATATTCTTTCACACAGGTGAACTCAGATGTCAAGGATGGTTTTCCAATTCTCGTTTTGAATGGAGATAAGAGACTAACGCTTCTGCCACCGCTTCCTTCACAAAAAGAATCTCCTGTCCCGAGCCCTCTCACTCACCCCAAGCGCCCCCCCTTCTCTCTGTCTTGAGCCCTCTCACTCACCCTAAGCGCTTCCCTCCTCGCCTCTGTCCTCGTCGCCGTCATCGACTTTCCAGCCGCGGCTCCAGAAATCGCTGGCTACCGACTGGCCTCTCGACCTTCTTTGTCTTCTACTCCTTATTCGGTCCCGATTTCGGGCTCGAGTACGTAACCAAGGATTTTGAAGCAAAAGAGGTTTGCGAGGCTATATTGGTGGCGGTGCTAAGTTTTGGGGTTTCGGCGACGCTGTGACGGCCGCGAGGGATATTGTGGTGGAGGAGAGAGAGGCGTATGGGTACTGTGAGACCTCTCTTTGTCCTTTGGCTTTTTTTTCTTTTCTATTGCCTCTGTTTCAGGAAGCATGGAGGCTTGGTGATAGTGGCTGCTTTGGCTTCTAGGTTGAGGCAGAGTTGGATAGCTTATCAGGAGGCTGAGGGGGAGAGTTCTTCATCGGCCCTTTTGACTCCTGAAGCAAGTCGCGTCCCGCCATTCCCACCGGAGTATGTTCTACCGTCATCTTTTTTATCATTAATCTAAGTGGAAAGTTCTAGTGTGGAGGGTTAAGCTTCTTATACTACTATCTCTTCAATAGTTTGTGAGTTTATTAATTCCGTCCAATAATTTTCATCTGGATGATCGTCGCCGGATGGAAGACGGTAAATACAGGTTATGTTTGATCAAAACTTGATGGCTAAGGGTTGAAATTCTCCTTTTCGTTTTGTTTTACATGGGTAGACACTCAACTCGGTTAGATTGAAAGGCACACTAGCTGTGTAATTCCTTTTGTTTTTTTTAAGCTTTTGCTTGGAAACTTGAATAAGGTCATTATTTCAGTGGTGGTACTGAAGCTATGAATATGAGAAGTCCAAGATATTTGAGTGTTGTGACAGACCATTATTATTATTATAGCTTCTTATTGCATATTCCTTCCATGTGCATAAGTTATTAACACTTTTGTAGTTTTTCAATCCTGTGACATCCTGTTTGGAAGTAAGTTGAAGATATAAATTTGAATCAAACTTGGTCGCTTCACCCATAAGTTGGGAATTATGGTTGAATCTTCAAATTGTGTTATATCATTAGTTGTCTAGGAAGCCTGTACTAAACTGGCCATTCTTTTGATATCCTGCCCAGGTATCTCCCTCTGCATATCTTAAGTTAATTTTAGACTCGGTTCTTGCTAGAAGTGAAAACGAAAATTGTGCATCATGGTTGCTTGACATGCTGTGTTTTGACACTGCTAAAAACCAATTTTATGTATGTAAAATCAAGTAGCCGGAAGGTGTTGACCATGTTCTAATGGCATCCAAATTCTTCCTCTTCATAATCCTGCAATGTCACATAGGATACAGCTACTCAAGATCATTTGTTTATAGCACGGGTTGTCCAAAACTTTTGGCTGGAGTAGTCCACATGGATGCATGCAAACAGCCATGTCCATGTGCATGAGGGTACATAGACTTTTATTACATTTACATTGGCATGGATGAGAACTACTTTTGCTGGAGCAATTAAGAGAGTTGTGATTATATAACCATGGGCAATATGGTGTTCCTTTGCACGATTTTAAGGCAACGGAATAATTGAAGTTAACTATTAGTTTGGTCACAGGACTATCCAGAATCGGAGACATAAAATGCACTTAATAAAAGCAGATGGACACATATAGCAGAAACGTTTCTTGTTTCTTCTCTCTCTCTCTCTCTCTCAATCTGAATGCCCCAACACTATTCAAAGCTCCTGGTAGTGGGGGGAAAGATGAGCAATTATAACAATGCTGTATTAGAGGTATAATCGTAATTTTTGCAGTATAATCTGATTATGTTAATTGGTGCAGTGCTATATTTTTATTATCTTTTCTTCATTAGAAAGCCTTTTTTTTTTTTCCCTTCAATTAAAATACTGAAGTATATCAGAAAGTTTCTATTGAACATTTCTGATGCAATAATCAAACAGTATTGGAACTGCTTCTGCTGCTATTATTATTATTATTATTATTAGTAGTAGTAGTAGTAGTAGTAGTAAAACTGAAATAGTTTAAAAAGCTCCGCTGAATATTGTGGTTACACTAATTAGATAATGTTGACACGTTTTTTCTTACTTTTTCCTAATTACTACGTGGTTTAATCATTGTGCCCTTTTTAAAAAAAATTTATGTACTCATGTATTTTCTTAATAATTTTCAGGATGCTGGAGTGCTCGCTGAAGGATTAGTTGGACTTGGAATAAAGGCTTGGTGGCCATTTGATGAGATGTGAGCAGTCTAGACATTCACTAGCAATACTTTATTTCTGTCTTGGTTGAGCATGTTATTTGTCAATCCTCATCTCCTTCTTTCACAAGGAACTCAAATTAGGAACGAACGCGACCAGAACAGTACACAAGGAACGAACGCGACCAGGATGGCGGACGTTGTCGAAGGCGGGGCATCTTCTCACGATGTTCAGTCCCTCCTGTCTTCTCCAGACAGGGACTTCCTCGTCCAGAACAACGGCGATCAGGTGAAACTCAGTTCTCTTCTTTCACTCTTGCTCTTTCACTGGATGAGGTGAAAGAAAAAGAATTATGGGTCGGCGTCCTTGTCCAAGTTCTCGTGGCCTTCGTCTTCGTGTGGGGTTGTTTCGCTGATCGGTTCTTGAATTTCGAACTGGGGAGTCTGTGGTGACGAAGCCGTCGGTTTGTGATGGCTAAGGTAGCGAATTTAGTTCAAGAGAAGCTAGAGTTGGTCTGATCTAGGATCATCATTTTTCGAGTGCTGTCCATTTGGTTCCTTCAGAAACTGGATGATTGGTAGTTGATGCATTACTTTTTAGAGAAAGACATGTTACTTGGAGTTGGATCGGGTGGGAGCAGTGTATATGGATCCGATATTGCTAGAAGTAATGCTTTTTAGTGTAAATGCTCACACCTTCGGTGTGGTATACTTGTTTTGGTGGAGAAGACTGCTGATTTGCTAACTATTTAATGAGCAGTGCGTAAGGGAAGTGCTTCTGCAGTTGGCATTTGGATGTGTATCTTGAGCATTTTCAGGATTTTTGTGTGGTGGTCAAGTGATCTAGTGTGCCTTGCTCGCTGATTACTGTATGAAAGAACTCAAATTAGGAATCTTTGTGTTCTATATCAGGTTAAGGTCGATAGCTTGAAGGGGAAGAAGATTGGCTTGTACTTCTCCGCATCGTGGTGCGGTACGTGCCACCGGTTCACCCCGATTCTGGCGGAGGTGTACGATGAACTTTCCCCAAAAGGTGATCTGGAGATCATTTTTATCTCTGCAGATAAGGATGAAGGGTCCTTCAGTGGATACTTTTCCAAGATGCCGTGGCTTGCAATCCCCTTTTCCGACTTGGACAAGCGCAACAGCTTGGATGAATTGTTTAAGGTGAGGGGATACCCCACCTTGTCATTCTCGATGGTACAGGTACGGTCTTAACAGATAGCGGGGTTGCGATTGTCCGTGAGTATGGAGTGGAAGGTCACCCTTTCATCCAAAGAGTTGAAAGACCAGGAAGAAGCTGCTAGGATAAATCAATCAGTGACCTCTCTTTTGGTCCATGGATCTCGTAACTTCGTAGTTTCGTCCAATGGGAATCAGGTAAACCTAAAAAAGATCTTCGATGCATTTGAAACTGATGGTCGCATGTGCTTATGATTCGGTTTTCCATCCTCCTTTTACTAATAGTTATGTGGCTAAACTAGGTTCCTGTTACTGAGCTTGAAGGGAAAACTGTGGGTCTGTACTTCTCGTTGTCCGTGCACAGGGCATGCGTCGATTTCACCCCTAAGTTACTGGAGGTTTATGAGAAATTGAAGGCCAGAGGAGAGAGTTTTGAGATCGTTCAGATACCTCTTGATGATGATGAAGCGTCATTCAACCAATCCTCTGGAAGCATGCCATGGCTTTCATTACCATTCAAAGACAAGAAATGCGAGAAGTTGGTGAGGTACTTTAAGCTGTCGACCCTACCCACTCTGGTCATTATCGGTCAGGATGGGAAGACTGTCCATCCCAACGTTGCCGAAACTGTCGAAGAGCATGGCATCACAGCTTACCCCTTCACTCCAGAAAAGTTTGCGGAGCTTGCAGAGATAGAGAAGAAAAGGGAAGAATCTCAGACCTTGGAGTCGATCTTGGCTTCAGGGGATCTGGATTTCGTCATTGGAAAGGATGGAACCAAGGTAAATTTGTTTTTTCCCCTAGAAGCTAATGACTAGGGAAATTTTTAATGTCTACAATGAGGTCCTAAATATTGTTGTCCCTGGGCTACTTGACCTGAGGAAAGGATTGAAACCAGGTCCATAACTAGGAAAATTCTTTCCATATATGCAGTTTTCACATGCCTTCTCCATTGATTGGCGGTTCATCTAAAAGGTCGTTTCTTAACTTTGATTGCAGATTCCAGTATCGGACTTGGTAGGGAAGACTGTCCTCCTTTACTTCTCGGCACACTGGTGCCCTCCTTGCCGAGCATTCCTGCCGGTGCTTACGGAGGCATATGAATAGATCAAGGCCACAGACGATGCCTTTGAGGTGATCTTCATCTCCAGCGACAAGGACCAAACTGCCTTCGACGATTATTTTGCTCAGATGCCATGGTTGGCGCTCCCCTTTGGTGTTGAGAGGAAGAATTTCTTGAGTCACGAATTCAAGGTCGAGGGATCCCCATACTTGTAGCCATAGGCCCAACGGGCCGACGGTGAGTAAAAAAGCAAGGGATCTTATAATGGACCACGGGGCTGATGCTTATCCTTTTACTGCCGATCATCTCAAGGAAAAGTTCAAGGAAAGTATAAAAGGCTGGCCAGAGAAGTTGAAGCATCCTTTGCATGAAAAGCACGAGCTCGTTTCTGCTCAGAGGAGAAGGTACATATGTGATGGATGCGGTAAGGCAGGGGAGGGGTGGTCGTATTATTGCGAGGAGTGTGACTTTGATCTCCACCCAAAATGCGCTGTTAAAGAAGAGAAAACGACTAAAAACGAGTTAGATGAAGACGATGAAGCAGCTGGGGAGGAAGCAGAGGAAGGAGGAGATGCCAAAGAGGGATGAATCTGTGATGGTGAGGTCTGTTATAAGGCCTAGAAGTTACTGTCTAGTAGTTTCGTTATATATGACTTCTTTGAAGCAGTTCTTTTTTTTTTTTCTGGGTGGATGTTTCCGAGCTTGATCTGCAAAGGGTTGTATGTGAGATATATGGCGTGTATTATGACTTTGACAATTTGCTGTCGTAATATAATGTTCATCGTCGACTAGCCGTGTGCCAAACAGAGTGGTAGGCTTGAATAGTCCGTTTGTCATGCAAGTGTCTCCGTCTCTCCTTTTGATGATGCAGCTTCGAGATTTGCATGCACACTGGACTTAACAGAACATGTTTAATCAATACGCTTTGTATGGATCTTTCCTCAAGTCCTGGTGGTTAGTTCTTGTTCAGTTTATGGTTATGGTAATAGGTCCTCTGTTACATCAGCAGATGGTGACTCTACATCTGGATATGCTGATATAATTTGTGGCAATGAAAAGTTAATCATCCCGCATTAATTCTCCAAAGTCTTGCTTGATGATCCCATGCTCCCGGAATGCATATTGCTAGTCTTCTTAAGGAAGAGCGATCGTAAGAAACAAGACAGAAGAAGTGCTGCAAAAGTAGTTCCTTGCTGATACTCAATAGTGATACTACATGCTTATAGAAGCAGTTCGGTTTGCAAGAACTGTCGGCTTTTCTAGGCCGAATTGTGCAGCTCTCGTTCACGAAATAGCATCTGTGAGCAATGTCTAGTTGTTGGGGAAAGAAGATGGATTAATTCAACTTCCCCTTATATCAAACTCAAATGTAAATGTCAGGAGCATGAGACTTGATGTTCATAAATCTTCCACTTCGTCAGAGGTAAAATTTGCAGATTGAACCGGTACATTTGACTTCGATTGTGCCTTCCTTCTTTAGCAGAAAATGGAACTTGGTACATTCAAAGACACCGTATGCTTTCAATTTCAACATTTCCACACTTCTTTTCCTCTTTCTCTGGTAAGAACAAAGAAATGTTGGCATTAACTGCGTTTCAAGACTAAACCTAAATCTATAGATTTTGATTGAGTCTAGAATGTCGAGAAATGTTTGGAGTCCCATGTGATTTACCGTGGCTGAATCATAATCAAGAAAATGAACCAGTGGTTGAAGTTTATCCTTTTGAAGACATGACTCCATCACAATTTTAAAAATTGGTCATGTGTAAGGTTTTACTTTTCTTTGTACGGTAAGTGCACTTGAAATCTTAAATAACATTTAAATTAAGAAATCAAATTTGGATAAAAATAACACCTTTTTAGCTTTATCATTTTTGTTTTGACTACGTTAGCTCCATGTGAGAAAAAAATAGTAAAAAAGCTATTCTGTAGTCAAGGGCCAAAAAGAACTTGAACACAGCATTTTGATATTTGAATAACAAAGTTTTCAAGATATCTTCTAACAATACAAAGAGTGAGAATTAAGAACCACCTTATTCTTTATAACAATAATTACAAATTCAATATTGTTCTGATTTGCAAAACTAACTGAAAGTTAAGTAATGTCGATTTTGATTGTATATCTACACACTCAAAAGCTGCAGAAATTCTTTAGATCCTCTTTCTTGGCATATCAGCTTGGTATTAATCTTCGAAATGTGAGGATACAGATCCTTGGAGTTCCTAATCGTCCCCACGGTGACTCCAGTAGTAAGTGATATATCTGCACAAACATTCGATTACTTGATATATCCTCACCCTCATTAACAGGACCTTCATCATTACCAAATTCTTTAAATTCTGTCCAGCGTCCGGGCTCATCTTATACTTCATTATCTGCTTCGTCTTCATCCATGAAGACATCTTCTGTGTCAGGTTTATGAGAAACTGGAATGAGGGGTAATGGCACAATTTCAGTAACTCACTTGATAAGAAAATAACATCACATATTCTTTCAGACACCAAAGACCATATCAAGCAATTGGTGGATATAACACCGATTTGAAGAGGAAGTAACTTCAATTACATGAATGAAATCTCAAAATTGCAATGCAAGCCCAATATGCATGTCCCTCTCCCTTTCTCAGTAGAACCAACATCATTCTTAGCCAGCATATATCCTGAAAAGTAACCGTGGTTTTAAAACTAAGCAACTCCAATATGGCCAATACAGTTGAATAAGTCCACTGCTCTTCAAGACAGCAATCCCCGACCAGCGATTAGGAATTTAGTTTGGAAGTTAAAATGCATCCCAAATAAACAAGCTACTGTGACTGCATGAGCAACAGACTGCAAGTTGTATGCGAAAAGTTCACTTGTTTGCAAGTTGTCCAGGATGTTGTTCAATGAGGCGCATCAAGTGCACTGCTTGTTCGCACATACACAGAAGGCAAACTCTAAAATAAGTCACTTACAAACAATCTTTTAGTATGCATACAGTGAAAGAACAAGAAATGTTGCTCATTGACCATCCAAACAATACCAGGATTCTAAACTAAACAGCCAACTTAAACTAGTTTTGACCCAATAAGCAGCAATGCTACCCAAACTAGCAAAAGGCAGTAATTTGAAAAACCAGGAGAACAAAATAAGGGTTCCACAGTTCAGAAAGAAAATGTGATCGCAAATTGTCCAGGCCAACACAGAATTAATCGAATGTATACCTTCATCAACCTCGAGGCCTGAAACAAAACCTTCTATTTCTGTCATGACAACCCTGCTTTCCTGTGATTCTCCAATCACGACACTCTGATTTTCTGCATTGTGTGCGCTGGGAATACTACTGGCATGAAGAGCTATCGCTTTAGGACCAGAAGCCCCCTCCTCTTCTTGCTTCTTTAGAGCCAATTTCCTGGCTCTCTCTAAAGATTTATAAAGATCTTCATCGTCATCAGCAACGACCATGTTTTCGTCATTCTCCGTCTTAACAGGAAGAGTTTGCTCCACCCGCAGTAACCTAGATGCCTCCTCTGCTTTAGCATAGGCCAATTGGTAGGCATTCTTTCTCATCTCAGCCTCGATTTTCTCTTGTTCCTCTCTGCTAGCCTGCCTCCTCCCATCCTTACGTGATCCAAGATCTCCAACACCCAACCGTGCTGAAACCGCTTCCACTTCAAGGGCATCTAAGTCCAACTTCTCTTTCTTCCGTAAGGATTTCTTTTTCTTGGCCTTTCTGAATCGAAGCAATTCTTATTGAGTGTATTAATTGGACGAGGTCTTGGCAGATGAGGTGAGATCTTTACAATGACTATTTGAAGAAGCACCCTGTAGCCTCCTTCTTAGCTGTATATGAAGTACATGAAACTTTTTTAGAACGACCAAGCAGACCCCATTCCTATTCTAACTAATGCTGAACCACAATATGCATAAAAACTAGTTACCTCTTCCAATTTCCTTTCAGCTTCATAGGTCAAACATCCACTTGAGTCAAGAGTTACCCCTGAAACCATCAAAAGAAGTGGGAACGCAATAGCTAGATATGACACTTGTAATCAGAAAAGAGAAAAAAAAACTAACCTCATCTTGAGCCGGATCATCATATTGTGGTAGTACTTTCTTCTCTAACACAGGGTCATCACTGAATCTAAAAATGACAGTGCTAATAATAAGTTGAGTGTATGCATATACCAATAGGGAAACCGAGATGCAAGTGTGGGACAAAGACATGTGACATGCAATACACAGTTAATGCACCTGCCTAACATCTGGTCTATGTTTGTCAAACATATGAACTTGATTGAATCCATACCTTCTGCATTGACATCAAATCCAGCCCATATTGCTTAAGGGGATATTCATACCCACCGATCCGCTTGCCCCATAACATAACAAGTATCGTAAGAGCAATGTAAAGGCCAAAAATGCAAGCAAAATCAGCAATTCCGGAGGAGCTATGCGACATCCAGCTCTGCACAAGTGTTGGAAATAGAGGAACAACAACAGGCGACCAGAGAACAAGAACCATGGCAACGAACTCCACAATCCTAAGAATATCCCGGCAGAAAATTGCTCAGAATATATAGCAAATTGCAGAATAGACTTGGGAACCCATTCAAACTACAGAAACTAGAAAAAGTGATATAAAGAACATGTGTTTTCAAAAGAATTCTAAGATATCACATTCCATGTGCAATATCTGTTCCAGGCCAGGGAAGATTATTGTTGATTTCTTAACATGTGTTACCTTTGCATCAAAAAATACATATCTCTTATTTGAAAAAAAAACTATCTGGAGGAGCTGTTCAAGATGGGAAACAATGTGAGAATCTGACTAAGTTCTATGGATTATTTTGCCTGTCAGACCACATTTACCAGAAATCTTAAGCGACTAAGGGAAGACTATTGTTGATTCCTCAGCTCACACTTTCTGGAGCGACTAAGACAATGTTCACATTTACCAGAAATCTGACACAGGCAACTATGATAGCAAACCGATAACAAAAAAAAAAAAAAAAAAACAAAGGAACTACAGCCTCTCTTACCACACGGAGAGCAACAACGAGCGGAATTCCAGAACTGACCTTACCGCTGACCACGTCGGCAGCGAAATTACAGACGGCGTCGAGCGTGCTCTCAATCTGCACCTTCAGGATCCAGTTGGCGCGAGGTCCGACTTCCTCAACCAGTGGTGCCCGACCATGGGCCCTCGTCCGGGTTCGCCATCGCACCCTTCTCCAGCTCCTCCATCTCCTTGAACGCGGCCTGGAACTGGGGCTCCATCTCCTCCGTGAACTCGTCCGTGAAGCCGATCCGGCTCACGTCCAGGAAAAGCCCTAGCTCCCGGTGCTGGTACAGTCGGTTCACGTACCTCCTCCACAGCAAGTGGCAATCCTTCTCCAGCCCGCGCCTCTCCTTCTTCTCCGTGCCGTCGACCCCACCCAGGTCCGCCGAGATCTCCCTCGCAACCGAGCGGGCCAGCGTCAGGAACAACGGCCAGTCAGCGGCGGGGAGCCTGGTGCCGCTCGGGAACGAGACCGAGGCCGCCTCCCTCTTGCCGGAGGCCGATGGCTTCGCGGCGGAGGCCGGCGGGAATCCTTCTCCAGCCCGCGCCTCTCCTTCTTCACCGCGCCGTCGACCCCGCCCAAGTCCGCCGAGATCTCCCTCGC
This sequence comes from Eucalyptus cladocalyx, assembly GCA_017140615.1. Lineage (NCBI taxonomy): Eukaryota > Viridiplantae > Streptophyta > Magnoliopsida > Myrtales > Myrtaceae > Eucalyptus > Eucalyptus cladocalyx. The sequence goes on from CM029516.1 coordinate 18,909,372, forward strand.
GACCGAGCAGGCCAGCGTCAGGGACAACGCCCGGTCAGCGGCGGGGAGCCTGGTGCCGCTCGGGAACGAGACCGAGATGCCAGAGGCAGATGGCCAGCGACGCTTTTGGGCAGGTGCAGGTCAAGGCGGAGGTCCGGAGCCGGAGCGGGAGCCGGAGACGGAGGCGGAGGAGGTGGGATGCGCGGAGAAGGAAACAGAGGCTGTGAGCGTTTTTTTTTTTTACGAGGAGAGGAGAGAGAAACCCGTCCATTTAAGTGAGGAGAGAGAAAAATTTTGAGCGGGAGGAATACGCTGATCCTCTTTCGAGCCGAGCCGAGCCGCCCAAAAACCAACCCTTTTCTCATTTTCGAGGGGGTCCCGCTCAGGACAGGTGTCGGTATGTGAGTGGTTAGTGCGCACCAGGTCAGCGAATGACGTGGCGCGCACTAACCACTGAATATTTTCTCCTTTTTCGGACTTTTACTCCGCTTGCTCATAAAGTACGGAAGTAAAACCTCATATCTAGAACTAAACTTTTTTCAGACCTTTGCATATGCCATTCAAAATTCAACGGTGGCCTCGGGAGGATGTTGGAATGGTGAGTAGGGTTGGATTTGTTCATGGTAGGCTAGGGTTGATTAGGGACCAACTTGAAAGCCAACTCGACCACCATGTCAAACTCGAGATCAGACAATGAGTTTGATTAATGTAGAGCATCGTCTTGCCTTTTATTTATTTGTTATTTATTTTCTACTTTTTTATTCCATTTTTCTTTTATTTTTACATTTTTCTTTATAATTCTTTAAAAAGTCACATCAACATTTGATTGCACTATGTCACGTGTCTTAAGAAAAAAATCACATCAATATTTTTTCCACTAGCCAAAATGAATAGAATTAAGGAAAAGATTTAATTGTATCAATTTGACAAGTTTCACAATTTGATTACACTTTTTGAAAATTTAAAAAAATAAATTGTTCTTTTGTGACAATTTTTAAGACTCCTAATATACTTATCTAACATTTAATTATGGTAAATAAGTTCCAAACATGATCAATTTTAGACCATCACGTATTGCGAGGATGTTGAAAGCTGTTCAAAATTTATCTTATAATTTTGTGCAAAAAATATAGATTGGGGAATTCCTACCTATCAAAATGGGTTTTAATGTGCCCCTTTTACCATATCTCATTTAGGTTTAATAATTCTTACAACAATATCTGAACACAATTTAAACACAACATGGATATTTACCGGGAAATACAAATTCGACTACCACTACGGCATAATGATTTCAAAATTGATCATTGACAAGTAAATGACACGTGTCATCCATTTTACAAAACAATAGTTTACAATTACATTACAATGTTTTATAACAAAGTGAAATGACACAAATAGTCCATATGAATGTAACGATATAATACAAATTGTCCGCTATAATATCATTGATATAAATCAATAAATTTTCATGTGGTGATATTTATTGGTTGTGCAATATTGGCATTCATCTCTTTCTTCTTTCTCTTTTTTATGAAGTGTTCTCTACTTACACCAATTCTCATTTTTTAGAAAAATGACACTAGAATTATCATAACTTTTGTACGGTGTTCACTTTAATATTGAAACTTTTCTCAAAATCACCTTAGTGCTACATCAGGAAAAAAAAAAAGACCACTTAAGTGCTTCCGAAGATAATTTCCCGTAAAAAGTCTTGCATGGCTTTTTTATAATAAAATGTTAATTTATACACGTGCTTTTATTTTAAAAAAAGAAGTTCAACGTGAACAATGAGGTGACCATTCATAACAAAACGACGCCCCAACCTTCAAATTTAGCTTCCTCACGCTCCTGCCCGTTCTTCTTCTCCATGATTCAGACAAAAATAGAGAACGGAGCCCCCTGGATTTTGGGGAAGGATCTACATTTTCATCATCTTGATGCTGGTTCTTCGTTCGGCCGTGGAGGAAATAATCATTTTTTTTCCCGAGATTTCCTTTCCATTTCCAGATTCGTCCTCCTTTTCATCTTCACCATCGAACCATCTTCAGGATCTTGGCTCCTTCACCTTCATCTTCCGCTCCTGGATTCTCGGTTTTCTTTTTCTGCTGATGGCCAGCACCTCTTTTGAGATTCTTCCCAGATTCTTCCCCCGTCAATCGAGCTCTTCTCCTCCATTTTTACTCCCTGACCTTCATCTACGACTGCTGGACTTTATGAGCAGCTTATTTTCATAGGCTTTCTTGACACAAACTTGAGTTGCTTGCAAGAGTGAGGAAAAAGAATTATCAGGACCTGACCAAACTGGTCAGTTCAAGGCAATTCCTAGGTCACCAGTATGGTTCCTAGTTCCATTAAAATGAACTGGTGAATTTCAGCCCAATTCCCTATTCTAGGGATAAAATCGGCCACCTGGACCACCTGGACAAGACTGGATTGGACCTGTTTTTTTAAATTTTTTTGTAATTATATTACATATCTATAAAACACTAAAAAAATTGAATCTAATCCTTACTTCCTTTAAACTTGAGCAATGCATAACGAAGTCCTCGGCTAACCTAAATCATTTCTTAACTTAGAGTAGAAGTTTGAAGGATTTTACAGAATTTTTTGTTAATATAATATGGAGTGGGAGAGGTAGTTGTTGATAAAAGTGTCAATATGATCAACATTGGGACTTTGAGGACGACAAAGGAAAAATTTTCCCCTTGGCTTTCTAGGAAAAAGGGTACTTTTTAGATCATGATGTTATTGATATCAAGGAAAATTTTACCCACTTGGAACCAGACCAACTGATAAGTTGGTTTGGTCCAGTGGCCAATTCAAGACAGTGGGAAACCGGTCTAATGGTCCAATTTTTTTATTCCTGAGTAGGAATTGATTCAAGAATCTTCATTGCAAGATTCAGCTCCTTATTTTACCACAAAATCATTATTCTGAAAAGGTGTTGAAGAAGAGGGCAAAATTGAGAGGGGATTTGTCCCCAATTATGTTAATTTGGGTTTATGCATAACAATGTCGTTTTAGGGTTTCTTCATTGAATTTTGCAACATTGAATATTCAACAAGCCATGTTGGCTAGAAAAACCTTTATAATATCGACACTGTTATAAAATACATGAATAAATAGAATACATTAATGAATATTTATTATATTCATCTTATCTAATGTATTTATTTATGGTACATTTGTATCATACTTTTTAAGTACATTTCCCTATATAATGAACGTTCATCTCCCTTATCCAGTACATGTATCATTCGATACATTGATATTAATGATAAGTACATTCTTGTTCTCCTATAAATAGAAGTTTAGTTTTGATGTACAACAACAACACAGAACAACAATCACAATACAGTGAAATATCTAGCTTTCTCTACTATCTTTAGTGTTCACTTGCTTTCTCTTCTCAATCTCTTCTCTATTATATATTCGCAATGCAATATTTTACAACACGTTATTAGCACGAAGATCTACCGATTGGGGAAGTAATTTTTGCAAGGTGGGTATTCTTTTTATTGATCAATTTATACTTCATCTTCTTCTATTAATTCTTCATTTTTATTTTTCTTGGCCTAAAGCCAAATTTTAAATCTAAAAGTATCATTCTGCTCCTGAAGTAGCGGTGGATATTTGGAAATCCTTTTAATTAATTTAAGGATTTATTTTTGTAAGGATTATGACAAATATTGAAAATCCCAAATTCCACATCCTCAAAGTGAGTGGAAAGAATTATCTATCCTGGTGCCTTGACATGGAAATGCACCTCCAAGGGCAATGTCTCGCTAATACAATTATAGAGGATGAAACCTCAAATGAAAAGGATAAAGCAAATGCGCTAATTTTTATTCGCCGTCATTTGCATGAGAGACTGCAGACTCAATATTTATCCGTTCGAGACCCGCATATCTTGTGGAGGAGGTTGAAGGATAGGTATAATCATACCAAAACTGTTATCCTCCCTCAAGCACAATATGATTGGCAAAATCTCAGACTGTAATATTTTAAAATAGTGTATGACTATAATTCTGCTTTATTTGATATCGTTTCTTGGCTTGAGTTATGCGGTATCAAACTAGCTGATGCGGAATTGTTAGAGAAAACTTCCTCTACCTTTCATGCTTCAAATATTGTATTGCAACAACAATACCGGCAGCGTCAGTTTACCACATACTCTGAATTAATTTCTGTGCTTCTTACTACCGAACAAACTAATGAATTGCTGCTAAAAAATCATGATCTTAGACCTGCTGGCTCAAAAGCATTGCCTAAAGCACATGCTAACTTTGAGAAAATACTGATCATTTTAAGGGCTATAAGCGTAGGCAAGAACATAGTCTTAGAAGAGATGGCAAGAAATTTAACCGCCATAAGAAATCAAACTTTGGCCTAAATCATGGCAAAGAAAAGAAGCCAAAGAATGTGATTAATGAAAGTATTTGTCATCGTTGTGGCATGACTAGGCACTGGTCACGTACCTGTCGTACGCCAAAACATTTTGTTGACCTATACCAGGCATCTTTAAAGAATACGGGTAAGTGTGGTGAATCTCATGCCATTGAAATCAATCCTACTGTCATAACCACTGTTGAGGCCAATAGTATATCCGTTTGTGGGATTCCTCTTGCTCCTGAAGTAGCAAATGCATCATTAGATGTTTTTGATTTCTTTGAGGACCTCTGATTACTTTGATGAATCAGATTGGTTGATGAAAATTTGAATTTCGAATTTTATGTTGTTTCGCTTTAAATGTATTACTTTTTTTTTTATTGTTCTTTATGAAATGCTTATGAACCTTATATAATATTTATTTTTTGGAATTTTATTCGACTATATAAATAATATGCAACTTTTATGATACTTGACACCTGAAGTTGTCAATATAAATGCAAATGGAAAATGCCAAGAAAAATGAAGATGTTTGTTTGCTTGATAGTGCAACAACACATAATATATTTTGTAGTAGACATTTTTTCTCGAATATGACATTGCGTAAGGCACAAATCCATACAATATCAGATCCTGTTCCGATTATTGATGGTTTTGGGAATGCTACAATTATTTTGTCAAATGGCACAATCCTGCATATTGAGAATGCGTTCCTAAGCATTCGATCAAAAAGGAATCTGCTCATTTTCAAATATGTACGCCATAATGGGTACCATATTGAGACTATTTATGAGCAAGATAAGGAATATATTGGCATTTCCTCTTATAAGATGGGCCTGAAGACCATCCATGAGAAGCTAGAAGTTTCTTCTATGGGTTTGTATTGTGTCACGATTAACGATGTTGAAACCTACGCCACCACATCCTGGAGATTGGTAAGCCCTGATCAGTTTGGACTGTGGCATGATCGCTTTGGTCATCCTGGCGCTTTAATGATGCGTAGGATAATTCAAAATACAAAAGGGCACCCTTTAAAGGATATAAAAGTATTGTTGTCCAAAGATTATAATTGTGAGGCTTGCTCACAAGGAAAACTCATTATCAAACATTCTATAACAAAGGTTAATCTTGAATCTAATTTATTCTTGCAAAGAATTCAGGGTGATAGTTGTGGACCAATACAACCACCAAGTGGACCATTTCGATATTTTATGGTACTAGTAGATGCATCCTGTAGATAGTCCCATGTTTGCCTATTATCTACGTACAATGTCACATTTGCACGTTTACTTGCGCACTTAAAGTGTGGTATACCGATAGGATCAAAAGATATTATTCTTCGAAAACGAAGAGGAAAGAATCAGGAATCTGCTCCAGAAGAGCCTGGCGTTGTGCTTGCTCCCAAAGAGCTTATTGCCCCTGAAGAGGCGCAAACCCATGAAATGAGCACTAGTCCCGGGAATACTGATAATTCCATTACTTATTGTAATGAAATTTGTGATTGAAATGAAATCATCATTGATGATGCTTTTGCATTCTCAGTTGCTCACAAAATTATGGATGATGATTGTGAGCTGCAATATATTATTGAATGTCGTCAAAGGTAAGATTGGCCTAAGTGAGAGGAAGCAATTAAAGCTAAATTCGCTTCCCTAACTAAACGAGGGGTTTTTGGACCTGTAACTCGTATCCCCGATAATGTAAAGCCTGTTGGATATAAATGGGTATTTATCCGAAAACGAAATGAGAAAAACGAGATTATCAAGTATAAAGCCCGACTCATTACCTAAGAATTCTCCAAGAGACCTGTGATTGATTATAATGAGACATCTTCACCTGTGATGGATATGATTACATTTCGTTTTCTCATTAGTCTAGCAATCTTTGAAAGATTGGAAATACGTCTTATGGACGTTGTGATGGCATATCTATATGACTCATTAGACTCTGATACTTATATGAAAATTCCTGAGAGATTCAAAATGCCTAAAGCATGCACTCCCTACAATTTATTCTCAATAAAATTGCAAAAATCCCTGTATGGGTTAAAGCAATCCGATCGCATGTGGTATCAACGCCTAAGTGAGTACCTAATTAAGGAAAGATATAAGAATGATCCTATCTGCCCATGCGTGTTTATTAAGAAATCAGAAACCAAATTTGTTATTATAATAGTTTATGTCGACGATATAAATTTAATTGGAACTCCGGAAGAGTTAGCTGAAACTGCTGAATATTTGAAAATGGAGTTTGAAGTTAAAGATTTGGGCAAAACCAAACTTTGTCTTGGTCTAGAGCTTGAGCATAAAGCAAATGGAATAATCGTCCATCAATCAGCATACGTTGAAAGATTGTTTAAACGTTTCAACATGGACAAATCTCACCCATTAAGCACCCCATGGTTGTAACGTTTCTAAATCCCCAAAAGGACCCATTTCGTTCTAGAGAATCTGATGAAGAGATACTTGGTCCTTAAGTACCATATCTCAATGCAATTGGAGCTTTGATGTACTTGGCACAATGTACGAGACTAGATATCGCTTTTACGGTAAATTTATTGGCACATTTTAGTTCTGAGCCAACTCAGAGACATTGGAATGGAGTTAAACATATTTTCCGTTATCTCCGAGGAACCATAGATTTTGGATTATATTATTCCAAGAATTCCACTAACTCTGGTTTAGTTGGATATGCTGATGTTGGATATAGATCCGATCCACATAAGGCTCGCTCTCAAACCGTGTATTTATTTAGTTATAACGGCACCGCTATTTCTTGGCGTTCTACGAAGCAATCGCTAGTAGTTACATCTTCTAACCACTCTGAGATTATTGCTTTATATGAAGCTGGAAGAGAGTGTGTTTGGTTAAGATCCGTTATAACTCATATTCATAATTCTTGTTGCTTAATACCGGTTACAAATTCTCCCACTATAATTTATGAAGATAATGCTGCTTGTGTTGCACAAATCATGGGAGGATATATCAAAGGTGATAGGACCAAACATATCTCGCCAAAATTTTTTAATACTCATGAATTTCAAGAAAGTCGACAAATTGATGTTAAATAGATTCGATCCATAAATAATCTTGCAAATCTTTTTACCAAATCATTGCCAACATCAAGTTTTGAGAAATTAGTATATGGCATTGGTATGCGGTGAGTTCATAAGATGCAATATTGATTAGCCCCAGAAGTGGCTATATGGTTCAATTGAGGGGGAGATATTATGAACTATGCATTGCAGTATTGATATGCAGCGAGTTCACAAGATGCAATAATGATTAGCCCCAGGAGTAGCTATATATGCATTGCACTCTTTTTTCTTTATGTCCGGTTTTTTTCCCATAGGGTTTTTCCGGCTTAAAGTTTTTAACGAGGCAATTAATGTATCTATAAAAGGGAGAGTTCATAACATTTGTGCTCTGCACTCTTTTTCCCTGTTGTCCAGTTTTTATCCCACTGAGTTTTTCTGATTTAAGGTTTTTAATGAGGTAGTATCATTTGATGCACATTCGTAATGAATATAATGAATATTCAAGGGGGAGTGTTATGAAATACATGAATAAATATAATATATGAATGAATATTCATTATATTAATCTTATCTAATGTACTTATTTATGGTACATTTGTATCATACTTTCCAAGTACATCTCCCTATACAATGAATGTTCATCTCCCTTATCCAGTATATGTATCATTCGATACATATATTAATGATAAGTACATTCTTGTTCTCCTATAAATAGGAGTTTAGTTTTGATGTACAACAACAACACATAACAACAATCACAATACATTGAAATATCTAGCTTTCTCTACTATCTCTAGTGTTCACTTGCTTTCTCTTCTCAGTCTCTTCTCTATTATATATTCGCAATGCAATATTTTACAACAGACACGCCATATTTTTGACATCCAAAATTGGAATTTGCATTTAAGTGTTTGTTTTTTTTTTTAAACCAAAGTGATGCTGAAATAATCCAACAAAAAGTTTTGCACTAAAGTGTACCATACAAAAGTAATGACACTTTTAATAACCTATTCTCTTCATTTCAGCTCACATTTAGGCGTTGTAATATGTGCCAATATCAATTAAATGAAAATTCAACCCATGTACCTGATTTATTGACTTTCGTTGTTTGACTAATTAATGATTATTTTAACGTATCTTCGGCATTTTTTTGCACAATTTTCCATATTCCATAAAAATACAAAAAGATAGAGCTTTAATGGAAAAAAACTATAAAAACAAATGGATTGATAAGAACTTTAATGGGAAAAAAATATGAATTCATTGGGTGACGTCATATAAATTATATATGCTTTGACCCTTCTTTAATAGACCTCATTACGCACCACTTCTCAAAATGCTCCGCCTTTGGAAATCATGACTTTCTTAAACGAAGCTTTAAGATAAAGGTACATTTTAGTGGGTGCGATTAGTCAATGATGAGAGTACTAAAGGGTCCATGAAGATGAGGTACCTTTCGCTTCAAGATTTAGACAATTCGATGAATCCCATGCTACATATAAAAGTGATGCGAAATGATTGTCATGTCATATTTATGTTAATTCTAATTATTTTTAACTGTGCAATCTGGCCCTTGACACTATTGATCGGCGATTGATTGCGAATCGTACCGTTCTGTCGTGGGACGAGGCACTGCTTGAAGTCCTTTCGATTGGGAGCGTTGGACGAGCCTGCCCACCAACAGTCGGAAAAAACATTGTCAACTATTAGATATTCTTTTTTTTTGTTAATAGCATTCACTTTTGCCTTAAAGGCAGAAACAAAAAGCACTTGCCATTTCTCAAATTAAAAGGAAAATGATCTTAAATGGACTATATACTGGAGATGCGAAAAATCCTGTCCATTATCCCTTTCGACCATCGATGAAAACAAGAAAAATATGAAAAAAAATGATGACATGACGTGGGAATTTAATAGGTCCCACTAAAAGAGACTATGCTGCCAACTGCACCCAGCGTGCCACGCTCGGCACGCCTTGGTTCACCGCGAACGCCATGTAGTAACCGGGCGGCGCAACCACGGCGTTCGGCGGCGCCGTGCACCCGATCCTGTACCGGCCGCTGCCGTCGGGGATCGCCGACGTCACGGCCAGTTTGACCAGCCTCTGACCCTGGGAGAACGAGTGCGTCGCGAAGGGCGCGCTGTTCAAGTTCACCTCCACGATTCCCACCACCGGCAACGGGACGGACACGCACACGTCGAAGGCCTCCCCGTAACGGACCGTGGCCGGGATTTCGTCCAGAGCGGGCCGAAGGTTCGCCCGGTCTGGCGACAAGTACTCCGGGGAGAACGCCTCGATGCGCAGCTCCGTCGGGAATTCGGCGTTGAATTTGTAGAAGTAGTGCGGGTTGCTCCCGGCGATCAAGACCCGCCCGTCCGGCAACAGGTTCGCCGTGGAGTGGTACAATCTGGGGATAGTGGTTGGGGTCAGCGTCATGAACCGTAGCCCCGCGGGCTGGTCGGGCCTGTAGAGGAGCGGGTAGAGGCACGGGTCGGAGGCCAGCTCGAACCCCTGTGTGCCGGCCTGAGCTCCGTTGACGATCAGGACGTCGCCGGTGGGGAGCATTACCATGTCGCCCATTATCCGGCCGAACGGCATGTCCTCCAATTCCCAGGACGGCTCGGCCGCCGTCGCCACGATACGGCCGCAGCTGCCGCGGGCCGGCTCGTCCGTGTTCCGCTCGATGAAGGCGCCATACGGGGCCCCGCCACAGACCACGATCACGGCGGTGTCGTAGGCGCCGTCGAGGGCGAGCATCGCGGACGAGCCGGCGGAGGGATAATTGCGGGGGCCGCCCTCCAGGGGCGGGTACTGCCGGACCACCCGAGCGAGCTTGTGGTCGAAGGAGACCGCCCTGTCGTTGGCGAAGACGAAGAGGTGGCCGTCGGGCAGCAAGTGGACGTACGGGTACAGATTGTCCATCTGATTGTCGCCGGCGTCGGCGAGGAACGGGAAGAACACGGCGCCGCCCTCCCGCGGCGGGTAATACTCGACGGTGTTCGTTGCGCGGCCGCCGACGACGATCACCGACCCGTCAGGGAGGATCTGGTTAGTCCCGTACCACCGGCCGTCGGCGAGCTCCACGTGGTCGAGCTCGACCCAGTCGCAGCCGCCGGCGGCGTCGCAGGGTTCGAAGCGGCGGATCTTGCGGAGGCCGTCGAGGTCGCCGCCCGTCTGGAGGAGGGAGCCGTCGGGGAGGAACTGGCCGGAGGAGCACCAGGTGTCGGTGAGGATGGTGAGGGGGCGGATGCGGTTGGTGGCGAGGTCGAGGACCGCGGAGTGGGCGTAGCAGTCGCGCTTGAGGACGGCGTCCCGGGGGTTGTGCCGGCAGCCGCCGCGGGGGAGGCGGAGGCGGAGGCGGCTGGGGCCGATGTTGGTGCGGTCGAGGAGGACGACGGTGTTGAAGCGGGTGACGGCGGTGTGCATGGAGGCGATGCCGGCGTCCGCCACCAGCAGCTCCCACGTGCCGGGGAGGCCGGCGCGCGCGAAGGAGGCGAGCAGGGAGATGGTCGTGAAGAGGAGGGGGTGGAGGAGGAACCGCCATTGTCGCGAAGGTGAAGCGAGCAGCCCCATCAGAGAGAGAGAGAGAGAGAGACAGTGAAGAATGGAGGAAAGTGGAAAGACGAGACCGATGGGATGGGCAATTAGCGATGGGGAAACGAAGCGTCTAATCTAATAGAGGATCGATCTGTGGGGCCCGCCGTGTATTAGTGAGCTGGAATATTATAATAATTAATTAGCGATAAAGAAAAGCATTGACTAGGGAAACACAGGGAGAAGGTTCTGTGAGGTAGGACGTATGTCTCTTTCTCTCTCTCTCTCTCTCTCTCGAGAGAGAGGACTTCGATGGTAACTGGACAAAACAAAGGTTGTTTTGCAGGGAACTACGCACGTGAAGGGGACAGGAAAGCATGGGTTTGCCTACGTGTCGTGGGTCTCCAGTCATCCGAAGAGACGATCTTGGATGCACCGGGTGCATGTGGGGCTGATGCGTCCGGACTCTAGGTGGTGTTGACCTTATAAAGACCCCCCACCTACATCAACGGCTCAAATGCTAGATTAGGAATGAAATTATGTGCATGTGGGGGGAAGCGAGTCGAAAACTAAGTTCAATTTTTCTTTTTTTATTTGATGAAGTTAATCGGCTTGAGAAGTAAATTATTCCGACTCTAACTTGTTGATATTGGCTGTGTTTAGTTTTTTAGATTCGAATTGAGGTAGAATAAGATAAAGGGTATTTAAAATCCTCAAAACATCATTCGAATCGTAGAAATATCAAATCAAATGTTTGGTGTAATCTAAGATAAGATTTTGAAATCTTTGAAAATCTGCAATCTAAGATTGGATTAAAAATATTTTAAAATCCTTATATTTTGAAAATCTATGAAAAATCTCATCTTTGATGGGCTCTTAGTGTACTTTACTACTCAAACCCTCTTGACCACTTTCGTCAACAAGCAATCTCCAAGAAATCTCATCTTTGATGGGCTCCTCATTTACTTGACTACTCAAACCCTCTTGACCACTTTCGTCAACAAGCAATCTCCAAGAAATTGATCTCGAGAGCTTGACGATCTTCAATAGATATGACCTATTTCATTAAGCAAAATTCTAAATTGAAGGCAAGGAGGACCTCTTTCTAGTGTTTCATTAAACATGTCTGGTGATGGTGGAAAACTAGAAAATAGACTAAGAAATAAAGTGAATAACGAATGAGGCAGTGAGCCCTAATCCTCTAAGGAAGTCAGTATTGATGAGGATATTCGAGGACGCCAAAATGATGGTGAGGTGTCACTTGTGAGAAATGCCAAGAGCAGTGAATTTGAGTTGAAAGAGGGAAGTTGGTTCAGTGACGTACGATTAGCCCTGAGAAGATAAAAAGGACGGACATCAGTCGTTCGAATTCAGTGGAAGGTACACACGTGGAAGTGACGTTCGGGCACAAGGTCGCTTACGTGTCGTGGCTTTTCTGTTCAAGTTCAAGGAGGTTGAGAAGGTGGCTGACGTCAGCGGGGAAGAGAAAAGAGGCAGCAAAAGTGGATTTGGAATTCTACCCGCAAAAGCAACTCTCGAGCCAATCCCGATCTTGCAATCACGTGAATTCCTTACGAAATCCACGTTAGTCGATTGAGATCGATCGTGTCTCACGCGCATAACAAGGACTTCTGAGAACTTCTATCGTATACGTTCAAGCGAATCTCAATCAATGATTGGATAAATGTCAAAACTACGTACAACATCCACTTGGGCAAGTGTCATGACTTTAAGGAAAAAAAACACAAGTGCCTCTAGCACTGAAAATTTTGATAAAATCTCATTTTTAATAATTAAAACTCATTGAGTCGCTTAAATGGACAATTTGAAAAGTCTAAGCACTACAGTGATCGCTTGTAATGCAACAGGATTGAGTTGATCATCGTAAAGGCAAGAAAAGAATTGATTTTACGTCTAACTCATGACATCTTTTTGTCAAATTTCTAATTTTATGGAGCTTAGTGCCGCCTCTGAAAATAGTTTAAGTCACATTGTAAATTTTTTTTTTTAAGGTCAAAGACACATTTAAATCTTTAAAATGGTCTCATTAATGGTAAGATTGATGAAAGAAGAAAAATGTACATTTAATGTAGATTAATTGATTTAATGATTTTGAATTCACCTAGTCTAAACGGTTGTTTCTTCTTCTTTTGTGTTCAAATTGGAGAAGCTTAAACGTTCGTTGCTTTTTACGAGAATAATCTAAAATTCGATTATTTTAATAAATTTAATGATCGGGATTTTAATTTAACGGAATATTAATTAAGTATATTTCTATACAATGCCTCTCTAAATTTCAATTTAATAACTTCTTGTAAAGTACAACTTTTTTTAGTTCAAGTTTTCTTAGGTGTTTCTTCGGTTAAAGTTGTGGACTATCATAAATTTTACTTAAAATATGTGAATTAACAAAGATTACCGATAAAATTTTAGCTCCTTAGAAAAGAAACCCTTCATAGAAATCAATCGTGAGTACGGTACTAAGTAGAATATGGAAAATGAAGTTTGCATATGAACAAACGAAGAAAATAACAAAAGATGATCAACTAAAAATTTGATTAATAGTATGAACATTCTTTTTTTGTATGTTCGTGATGATGTGCAACTTTTGCATTTTCAATAAATAACAACTTTCATCGTTTTCATTTGTGATTGTGACTACTTAATTCTTTTGAAATTATTTTCGTCAACTCAGTAAGTTAAAGAGTGTTATAGCCATTTTAAGTATGAAGATAGTGTGGCACCTAAATTTGATGTCAAAACCCTATAAAATATCACATTAGTGCCAAGACTGCTAAAAATTGTTCATTTAAGTGAATCCAATGATTTTTATTTGTAAAATAATACCACATTAGAGTTTTTTTTTTTTTTTTTCATGTCGAAGCCACTTAAGTGATCACTTTTTAAAAGTTGTGGCCTTAAATAATTGTTACCAAAGTTGGTGCTGCGATAATATCATTTTTCCCACCCAAGTGAACATGGAAGAAATGGGCAAATTACTTGATGAGATTGTAAAAACTGAAAATTGGGGATTGATACCAAATAAGAGAAACTATTATTGTTTTGAATGTATCGCCCGTTCTTGTAATATGTATAATTAATATCTCAACAATCGAATAATTTTCTCATTAAGTAATTTTAACACTCTGGAGGCACTTATTAATAGGAATCATCCTCCTTTGCGGATGTACGGTCGATAATTGCAAGTTTGACTTAAAATGTCAATGGCTGTGGACATTCCCAAGAAAATTTGGTTGATGTGCCTCTGGGAAACGAAATTTTAGGCAAGAAGGACGAAAATGAGCTTAACACTCAATCTCATACCTTAGGTCAATTTCTCCACAATATTGTCAGATTTCGCTTTTGGTATCAGATTATTTTCGAAATTCTTAATTTCGTTATGCAATTCATTTCATGAATATGACAGGTAGACTTAAAAAATGTACCTGTAATCTGTAGATTTTTTTTTTATAACAATGGTGAACAAAACCAATCGTGCCAAGTATAGATATTCCAATTTTAACGTATCGAAACTATTTGACTTGCCTTGGATATTACAAAAGTAAATTACTCCGGCAGTTCTTCGGTATTAGACGAAATGTATGTCGGTTCCACTAAGCAATACTACCAAACTACAAGTAATTTATATGAAAGTTACTATTATTTCTAGCCACAACTGATAAGACCTAAAATAAATAGATTGACCATGTGTCAGTGGTGAACAGTTCCAAGGACGGTCTAGCTCCAGCTAGAATTTACCCTATCAGAACAAGTTTTTTAGTTTTTGGAACTTAAAGTTTATCCCACATATCATAAAATCTGAAACTTATCTATCAATCGGTTCCGAGGTCAACTAGGGAATCGGCCAGTTTTTTTTTTTTTTTTTTTCATTTTTAATTAAGCTAATGAAAGTCAATGTAGCAACAGAAATCCCCATTTATCAATAACAACAATCCATAAAAGGCGAACATGTAAAATAAACTAAATAATAAAAAGTTCAAAAAATGTGACACATAACCTAAATTATATAACTTTAGTCCTTCATTATCCATGAAATAATTGTACTAAATTATATTCACCTGAAAAAAAAAATAACAAACATAATTAATTACTCAAAAATATTTTTAAGTTAAAATTATTATTAATTAAACTAAAATAATCATCAGAAAATCTCACCGTATATATTTATCTTTCTTCGGAGATTAATTTGCATGCTTTTTGCAGTAACCTTCCCTCAAGATAATGGAAGACCTTGCACAGGCTCTCCTATCTCGTCATGTTCTCCACATATACCTTCTTTCCATATGCTAGAGAATTGAGGAAGGGAAGGCAAATTGTTGTTCTCTATGGACGATGATGAAGATTTCACACAAGTTGAAGTTGTTCGATTGGAAAATCGCATCTCAATATGAATAGAATGTCGAATGTTTGTATAACAAATAGAATAGTGATTTTCCTTGTCCCACATAAAAAAGTTGGAAGTATGTGGGCTATTATATAAGTGTAGAGATCTTCTAACTTGTTCTAATGAAGGGAAAAATACCAAAAAAATCCTAAACCTATTGCATTTGTACCAATACGGTTTTAAACTTTTTTATTGGACCAATTCAGTCATAAACCTTTTAATATTGGTACAAATTTAGTCCATCTAGCCAATTTTGGCTAGCCGACATTGACATGGACATTGGCCGGTGGCCAAACGCTGACGTGGTAATTGTTATAATTTTTTCAAAAATTTTATTAACTTTTTATTAATTTTTTTCTTTTTCCTTTTCTTTTCTCCCTTCTTCCTAGCGGTGGCTAGTGAGCCTAGCCTCACCTAGATCCGAGCGAAGCCGCCTGGGAGAGGCCGGGCGAGGGCCACGACCCTTGTCGGTGGCAGGTGAGGGGCTCGCTAGCCACCACTAGGAAGAAGGGAGAAATAAAAGGAAAAAGAAAAGAAAACAAGAAAAAAAATTAATAAAAAATACGAAAAAATAATTAAAAATCATAAAAATTGCCACGTTAGTATTTGGCCATCGGCCGACGTCCATGTCAGCGTCGACTAGCCAAAATTGGCTGAATGTACTGAATTGGTACTAATATTAAAATATTTAGGCCTGAATTGGTCCAATTGAAAAGTTTATGATTGAATTGGTACTAATGCAATAGATTTATGACTTTTTTTTGGTACTTTTCCCTCTAATGAAGACAATGGGCTATTGGCTAGACTTTATAATACCCACATACAGGCTAAATAGCATCGATACTGACACATCAACACATCATTTCTTAAAAAATAGAGAATTCCAACTCGTTGGGACACATTATATATATGATAAATTAATTTGATTCAAATGCACAAATGAATACATAATAATAGAAAAAAACTAGATTGAATTTACACTAAAAACATTGAATTCACCATCTGTTAATATCATTCATTATTTCTATTTGACAATCAATCACTTCTTTTTCCCCCTATTATTTTTATATTTTTAAATATTTATATTTTAACCCCTCATTTATTAAAAAAATTTAAAATTAACTCGTGAGTATAGGAATTTTGTGTCGGAATTTTGGACTCGTGTATTGGTATAGTTGACCACCCGTCAAATTTTGATCATATGTCGGAGCATGTCAGACACATGTCAAAACGTGTCTAACATGACTCGAAGGCTTCCAAAGAGTGTTGGTGCTTCCTAGCATATGAGTGCATGATTCGGAATTAAAAAAATATTATTATTTGTTGTTATTTTTATTCCAAACTTTTAATATGCCCTTCCTACGTAACATTTAAGAACATACTTGTTCCCTTTACAACATTTTCCGAAAGGCTACCTTTGCTGAAAAAGACTAAGATAAGTATATCGATTTATGGTATCAATGGTCGTCAAATCTCGTTGAAATTTCTTCAAAAGCATATACAGCCTTCCTTTCAATTCTTTCCATTTGAGAGTGCCCGGAAATATATCATAATCGCTATATGATATTTTCAATCGAGATTTTGTTATATTTTGAAGGGTTTTTGTCAATAACCATTAGCAATAGTTGTGGGGCAAATAATTTACTAAAGAGAGTGTTATCATGTCTCAAAATCTGATACCATTTCTTCCCAACCCAAAGTAATTTTTCCCAACACTCCCCATATACCTTCTTTCTATGATGCCAAAGGATCTCGGCAGAGGAAGACAGGGTGTTGCAATGTATAGACGATGATGAAGATTTCGCACAAGTTGAAGCTATCAATTGGAAAATCGCATCTTGATGTGAATTCAACGTCGGAATATTTAAAATCTTTGCCGGAACTTATAAAACCTAAAATAAACCACATGAATCGTGTGTTAGGCGTGAGTGGTTCCAAGGTCAATTTAGATTCCACTTGGAACCTACTCTATGGGAACAGGTTTCACAGTTTTTAGGGTCTACTAGAGAATTGGCCAATTTTCTTTTCTTTTTCTGTGTTTCATTTTTTTCATTTTTTTTTTGTTTATTTTCAATTGAGTCAAATGAAAGTGGATGCAACAACAAAAATCCCATTTTTCAATAACAACAATCCATAAGAGATGAACAAGAAAATAAATAAATAATAAAAAGTTCTAAACCCGTTGCATTAAATTATGGAACTTCAGTCCTCAAATTATCCATAAAAAATTGCTCTAAATTCTAACAACTTGAGATAAAAAGAAACAATGAAAATAGTTAAGTACTTAAAATAGTTAAAATTAAAAGTACTATGAATTAAACTAAAATAATTATTAGAAAACCTCACCACATATGCTTATCTTTCTTCGTAGATTATGTTGCATGCTTTTTGGCAGTAACCTTCCCCGAAGATAATGGAAGACCTTGCACAGGCTCTCCTGTCAGATTTTGTCCTCACCATATGCCTTCTTTCCATGATGCCAGAGAATCTAGGAAGATGAAGACATTGTGTTATAACCCATAGACGATGATGAAGATTTCACACAAGTTGAAGCCGTTCGATTGGAAAATCGCATCTCGATATGACTTCAATGTCAAATATTTTAAAATCTATGTTTTCAGTCTTGAAAAGCAGAACTCCACCATGAGTGTTCCTACTCATTGCAAGTTGGAACCTGAGTATGATGAGACAGGGAAGAGGAACCCTCACTGAACTTGTGGAGTGAATGGATCATAGTTGTGGGAAGTCATATCACTAGATCACTTGCATTCGGCTTGGAAGATTGGCTTCAATGGGGGATAGAAACACTAAGTACTTTCATGCAACAACGGTGCAAAGGAGGTAGAGGAACCAAATTATTATGTTGAAAATAGATGAACAAACTTGGTGTCGGGAACCCACAGCCCTTAATCAGCATATAAAAAACTTCTACCGCACTTTATATGAATTGGAAGGCCCTAGAAACTTCCAGCCAATCCTGAATCAATGTCCCAAAGTGGTTAGTGAGGAAATGAATGCTGATCTGCTGAAACCAACAACTTTAGAAGAAGTAAAAGAAGCTGTATTCTAGCTAGGAGCACTCAAAGCACCTGATCCTAATGGACTAAATGACTAATTTTATCAGCATTGTTGGGAAGATATTAAAGTTGACCTCTTCCAACTAGTTCAAATCTTTTTGCTCACAAGTATACTCGATCCCCTCCTAAACAAAACATACATTACACTCATCCCAAAAATAAAGAATCTAGAAAGTGTTAGCCAGTATCGACCAATTAGCCTTTGTAACTTTAGCTACAAGATCATATCGAAGGTTATGGCCAATTAGCTAAAGAAGTGGTTGCCTATGCTCATTGAAAATGAAAAAAGTGCTTTCATGAAAAACCGGCAAATAGAAGACAATATTTTGATTGTTCAAGAGGTATTGCACCAATTGAGAATCACAAACAAGAAAAAGAAATTCCAAGCTATCCTCAAATTGGATATGTAGAAAGCATGCTGAAAATGGGTTTCTATGAAAGATGGGTAGGACTTATTATTCAATGTGTATCATCTGTCTCCTTCAGTGTGAAAGTTAATGGATAACCAACGCCATATTTCTCACCATCACGTGGGATATGATAAGGAGATCCCCTATCGCCATATTTATTCATTCTTATGGCCAATGTCCTATCTTGGATGATGCATAGAGCGCTAGAAGAAGGAGATATAAAGGGGATAACTCTCAACAAGTATTGTCCAACCCTAACACACCTATTGTTTGTTGACGATGCTATATTTTTTTTTAGAAGGGACGTCAAAGAATGCCAACAAGTTGCCTCAATCTTAAATCAATACTGCTATGCCACTGGCCAGGCAATTAACCTCAACAAATCAGGTGTGTACCTTAGTAGGGGCTGCCCCATAAATTGTTAGCGAGATATGGCACATGAATCAAGAGTTCCAATAATCGAAAAGACAGGGAAATACCTTGGTATACCTTTTGCTTGGGAAGCTCTATGAAAGAAATGTTTGCATGGATATTGGCAAAAGTGAATATGAAGCTAAAAGGGTGGAAGGAAAAGATTCTTACAAAAGCTGGGAAAGAAATTCTAATCAAGAGTGTGGTGCAAGCAATCCCTCAATATGCAATGTCAATATTTAAAGTTCCAAAATTCTGTCTGTAATGCTAATGAAAGAAAAATTGCTTCCTTTTGGTGGAGGCAAATTGAAGCAAAGAAGGGACTACACTGGAAAAATGGGAAGTTCTCAAAACTAGAAAAGATGAAAGGGGGTCTCGGTTTCAAAGACCTGAAAACGTTAAACATAGCTATGCTAGGTAAACAAGTGTGAAGATTATCCCAAAATCCATCAACCTTGTGGGGAAAATTTTTAAAAGGCATCTACTTTCCTGAATCAGAATTCTGGCGAGCAAAGAAGGGAAACCGCCCTTCATGGGGATGGCAAAGTATCTTTATGGGTAGAGAAGCCATAGAACCGGAGATGAAATGGATAATCAGAGATGGCAAATCTGTTAAGATTCAAGAAGATAGATGGATGGAGTGGGGGACTAGCAAATCAGGATGATCCTGTCATGGTTGCTGAGTTGTTTAATGTTTAGAAGACAGAGTGGGATGAGAACATAATAAGAACATTCTTTGACGAGAGAACGGCCAACGAAATTTTAACCATCCCTATTGCTCCCAATTCAAAGGAGGACAAACTAATCTGGTTCGGAAATAAATTGGGTACCTATTCAGTGAAAAGCAACTACACCAAGGTGCATGCAAAGACTACAAATCTAGACACAAATATAGCATCACCATCTTTTCAGCCCCCCTGCTCCTTATGGACTAAGATTTGGAACCTACAGATTCCCACAAAAATAAAGATCTTCCTTTGGAGTTTGTGTCAAAATGCCTTGCCAACATGGAAGAATTTGTTTAAAAGAAAAGCGTTACCTGATATGCTTTGCCCTTTTTGTGCCAGAGAGCCGGAAACAACAAAGCATCTGTTTTTGCTTTGCAAAGAAATGACCAAAGTGTGGTTAAATCTAAGAATAAAATTGAACATAAATGCCCTGAACATCACTAGACTAAACAAATGGCTGCTAGAAATTTTTGGATCAAAAGCACAAGCACTAGGAGATGAATTGCTTGCAACAATACTATGGCAGATATGGAAAAGTAGAAATAGCATAATCTTTCGGGCTAAAGAACTCGACCCACTTGGTCTAGTAACTATAGCAACAATGCAAGTCAAGAATTTCAAACGTTGGATTCAGATGAAGAAACCAAAGGAACCCAAATGCAAGAACTCACCTACTCGCTGGCACCCACCGGTTGAAGGCTTCCAAACCTTGAACGTTGACTGCTCATGGACAAATTCAGACAAACTGAGCTAAATCGCAAGAGTTCTACGTGATTTGAGAGGTCTATTAGGCGATGGTTTCATGGCAGACATCTGGGCAAGTACTCCCCTTCAAGCTGAAACCCTAGCTCTTGTTCGAGGAGTTCAGTTTCTGGTCCAAAGACAAGTACAGCACGTGAAGGAAAAGGGGCATCAGGAATGCAAGTACAAATGTAAAAGTGATAGTTCCTCAGTTGTTAAAATGTTTGTGGGCCGAGAAGAAATTCCATGGGCCTTGTGCAATATAATGGAAGAAGGCAAAAGTTTGCTGGCCCAATTACCTTTAAAGAGTATTACGTATATTCCGAGGGAGTCCAACCAATCAACCGATTGGATTGTGAAAGCACACCGCGCAAAGACTCTTCCTCTAGGGTGGAAATCTTCGCCTCCCCAACCTCCGTGGGACATTTTATGTTCAAAATCTTCTCTTAGTGTCGCTTGTAGCACTTCTACTGATGAATGAATGAATGAATGAAATGCTTTTACGACCAAAAAAAAAAGTTCGGTGTGGACCCCTAGACCACAGGAGCATTTTAGTTTCACCTTCTCGCATCTAGAAAGAGATGCCTGCATGAAAGTTACTGGCATTAGGGCAACATATTAAAAAACCAAGCCTTTTTTTGTCTAGTTCCTGATTCGGTTCTCTGGTTCTTGGTTGTTGGTCTAGTTTGATTCGGTTCTCACCCTAAACCAAGAATTGAACCGCATAATACATGTTCCAAAAAATATGGAATCATGAACTAGCTAATTTCACCAAAACTTGGAATTGCATCGATTCCTATAACCAATTCGATTGGATCCCGATTTTATCTGGGAATTATACTTATCCCTATCGTGTATGACCTTTTTATAGTTTATTGGAAAAGTTTGTCCTTATAAAAAAAATTCTCAAAATATATATCTTTTCCAAACTATTTTCCAAAGTACACTTCTCACCAACCCATCATTGCTGAAGTTGTTTAGATCGTCCCTCGCTTTACCTCTCTTAAAAAATATCCGAGTCTTGCTAAAGGTCTCCTCCTAATCCAGCTAAAAGCCTTGGCAGATCAATTCACTTCTCTAAAGGCGCACTCGATTGATTTTTGCATCTCGAAACATCTTCAATAACTTCCTGTGATTATAGAGAGTTTGTTTGATGAGTAATTTATACATGAAAGACTTATTAATACCGCAGATTACAGATGATCCATCATTTCAATTAGTAATTTTGGCTTTGATCATAAGCTATCCCGATTCTTCTATATCAAAACCATCATTAGTCCCTAAAGAAATCTTATGCTTAACCACTTAAAGTTAAAGGTAGCATAGTTTATCATATAATGTTAGGCGAAAATATTAAATTATTTCATCAACTTGTCGTCTTGATTGTGACAAAATGCCTTTGTTTCAGTGCGCCTGACTGTTTCTATATTGTGACGAGATGAGGATTCGATGTCATTTTCAAGCACAAAGGCAAGTGGTTGGAGCACTTTGGAATCTCGGGAATCAAGAAAGACTTCTTGTTACCAAATATGCCTTGTCACAACATTCCAATCACTTTTTCTAGGCCGCACAGAATATCTTATTTCCAAATTCATCACATTGGATTCCAATATCAAAAGGAAAGGAAAAAAGAATGCTACGATATGCTTTGGCCCGAAAGATTACGATATTGAACTTGACGAAAAGTTTAGGAATTGATATAATTACCCCTTTTTGAATACATTACTGGCGTTTCTGCTTATTGGTTGCGAATGAAGGAATCTAATAGAAAAGAGCAATCCTCATGTAACGAAGGTCCACATGACTACTATCCTTTTGATTAGATCACCAAGAAAAAACCCATTACATACTTGAAGCTTTTCATAGGCATGAATGGCATGTTATCTCGTTGGCATCGGGATTTGACGGGGCTAGTAGGGCCACAAGAGTAATGGAACACATTTAGTAACGATGTGAACCCAAAGAGTTGACTTAAAGTCTTTTCTTTGTAAGGTTGGTATTTGTGCTAGGCAATACCAAAATATGACAATGTCAAACCGAGATATGTGGAGTTTGTTGTTTTGCCAAACTTTTGCTTTTGTAAATTTATCGTGATTATGTTGTCAAGATTGTGACTTTGATTGTGAGCTCAATTCAATTCATTGTGCTTGATTGCCAAGTTTGGTGTTCAGTTGGTAACTTTTTAGGAAACAAATCTAAACTAATTGTCTTTACCAAAAAAAAAAAAATCTAAACTAATTGTCGTATAAAGTTCATTTCAAAAGGTTCGTTTCCCATATATGATATATGCCCTCGTTTCCATATGCTTTTGTTTTTTATTTGTGGGAAAGCGCCTTTTGTTCTATTTTATTGGTGAGTTCACTTTACTAGCTTTGTCGTAAAGCTAGCAATTATGCTGAGATGCTGCCCATACAACAATGACATGGCTTTTGAAGAGTTGGCACTTGTTCTCAATATAATGTATTCACTGGAAAACCGGCAAATGCTTTAATTGCAAAGATATAAAAATTTAGGGTGCATATGTTTCGTTAAAAATCAATAATTTGTAAAAGATTTTCCTAATTCTAATGGTTTACATCACTTAGGAAAATGAGGCCCTGTTTGGCAAAAAGTGTTTCTGTTTCCCGGAACACAATTTTTTGTTCTTTTGTTTCGGGGAACAAAAAAAGAACAGAAACGTGTTTGGTAAAACTTTTATTTCTAGGAACAAAAATTCTATTTTTTTGTTCATGAGAATAGATTTGGAACATAAACAAGAAGTATAAAAAAGTTGCTTCTTGTTCCCTAAACAATTTCAAAAAACACTTATTTTTTTCTTTTTTTTTTCTTTCCTTTTTCTTCCTTTTGGCTGGTCATTGACCTTGGCAATGGTCAGCGACTGGCTGACGAGGGCCGGCGAGGCTCGGCCTCGCCAGGCCATCGCTAGGTCGGCGTTGCCCAACGATGGCGCGACGAGGCCGAGCCTCGTCATTGGTTGGGCGAGCTTGACCTCGCAAGATTTGAGCAAGCTCGGCCTCGGCAAATCTGGGTGAGCTTGAGCTTGCCCAATCAAGGCGAGGCCGACCTCGCGCCACTTGGGTGAGGTTGAGCTTGACGCTAGCTAGCGAGGCTTGGCCTCGCCTTGGATGGGCAAGCTCAAGCTTGCCTAAATCTAGCGAGATTGAGCTCGCCCAGCCGCCTTGTTGAGGGCCGTCGACACTTCGGCAAGGTCGGCGGCCCTCGTCGGCCGGTTGCCGACAATGGCCAAGGCCGGCGATCAGCTAAAAGGAAGAAAGAAGAAAAAAAAAGAAAAAAGAAAAAAAGAAAGAAAAAAAAGGAAAAATATAATGAAAATATTGAAAAATTAAAAGAAACAACAAAATTATACAAGTTTACAAAACACATTTTTATTCCTAGAATAGAATTTTTTTTTGTAGTTATCGAGTGCGTTTTTATGCTCATAAATTGTTCATGGAAACAAAAATAGAAAAAACTATTTATGTTAAAAAATTGTTTCCCAGAACAAAAACGTTATCCAGTGGGCTCTAAGTTATCAAACGCGCCTAAGTTGACAAAAAATATTTTTGCTACAAGGAAATGCATCGAAATTCAGTGGGCTCTTCTACTTAGCAAATGGATCATTTTTCATAGTTCAATGAAACTTTGTATGTTCACTAAAAATCAATAATCTAAAAATATTTTCCTAATTTTGATGGCTTATGTCAATTAAGAAAATGAATAGACAAAAAATATTTTCGCTATAAAGATTATTCTCGGAATCCAGTGAGCTCTTCTACTTAGAAAATGGATCATTATCTATAGTTCAAATGGAACTTCGTATGTTTCGCTAAAAATCAATAATTTGTAAATTTTTTTACTAATTTTGATGGTTTATATCACTTAAGAAAATGAATTAACAAAACATATTTTTGTTATAAAGACGTGCTAGAATCCGGTGAGCTCTTCTCCTTAGAAAATGGATCATTTTCCGTAGTTCAAATGAAACTTCATAAGTCCCCATAAAATCTTTTGAAATATGCTTATAAATGTTTTTTTTTACTATGCACCGGAAAGTAAATGAGCAATAACCAACACTCTTGATAAATCTTCTAGAATGTCAAGGCACGGCACGGGTTCATCCTGGCCAATTTCTTGATTTATTTTTCGCAATTTTTGGCCCAAAGAGCCTTTTCCTTTTGGGCCCAAAATAAATTGTTTTGGTTGCCCTTTCGGCCCCATCCATCAATATCCACAATAACTGATGAACATAAAAAGTTTTCAAAATCTTTAAATGGGGTTTTAACTTCCCTTGGAAAAATATATCAATGCAGTCTAGCTTTTTCCTTCCATTTAAACGCCCTCTTGCGCACAACCCCGTAATCTCACATCCCATCCTTGTTCTCTTGCTATACTTAGCGGTTTTAAGTGCGAATTGTCCATTCTCTTTATGAATAATTATTGTGATTACTGATGACTGATTTTGATTGTATCAGCTTGAACCGTCGTTATCCCTTGGTAGATGAGTTCCTCGATTTCTCATATCTCACTGCCAAGCCCGAGCATCAATCTTCCAACCACGATGAGACGAAAAATCGAAATTCCTTGGCTCTACTGATATATCTGGACTGAAAATGACAATCTAGGATTTTCTTGTGTTGCGGGTCATCGAATCAAGGCAAATTGGGTTATAGAGCAGAGAATATTAAATTTTTTTGCATGGTTTCATATCTGCAAACCATTGAAGATTTCGACATTGTCTTTCATTTACTTCATGTAATGCTTCTCCAAGCATTATTTCTACTCGACATTTACTGTAAAAAATGAACCTTGTTTATAATGTCAACTTTTTCCATGTCCAATGCATATACCACCAAGTTATTTTATGCATGCAGGATGAGTTGCATATGGCGAACGATAACGCAACTACTACAAGATTGTGGATTGCTCATATTAGATCTTCACCCTTTAGGTATCAATAATTGGGAGAATTCTTCATGCAATTCAGGGTTAAGACTATTAAATATCTGTTGGACGTGGAAACTAGGTAAAACTCAACCTTGTGCTCGAAACTGTCATTCCATAGCCTCTTCTAGTATTTCTGTGAGCTTGATGTCACTTACGAAAAACTACACGCAAGAATTATGTCAATATAGGTTACCCAGTGTTCAAAACTATCAAGAATTTGCTATTTTGACATAATAGAAAGGAAATGCAAGAGCGTTGTCAATGCTGTCCAACATGACCCGTGATATACTAATCCTCTTTGGAAGCATGTGGGAAATATCATTACATAAATGCAAAGGATTTTATGTTGAAGAGTTTTACTGACATGCAAAGAAATTCCATTTGGTAGTGAGGACAAGGACTATGATTGGATAAAGTGGGATAAAAAAAATCCTCCAGATAATATTGTGACATATTTAACCCTATCAAGTGTTTGGTACACTTCAAGTAAGTCTGAAAAAAAAAATTAATGGTACTAACAAACTGAAATTTTAAATATTCAATTAGATTAAAAGAATGAAATGAAAAAACTCAGGACCCAGGTTGCGGCCACGGCTACCGCCATGGTGGCTGCAATCGAAGACGACCACCACCAACGTCTCCTTCGCATGATGGTGCAAATCCAAAATGATCTAAAAATGAGTAAAACCGCGGCACTTACTTCAGGGCTTCCTCTACTACATTAGTATCCGCTTGTTTGAGCCGTCTCTAATGCCAGCGTAACATCAATAGTATATGGCTTCACTATTGCACTGAGATCAGCTTGGAGCCTTTTGCTCCAGCAAGAAAAACAAAAGAATCGATGCTTGTGACTTGACTTTAAAAAAAAAAAAAAAAATCTTTCTGGGTGGAAAGTCGATTTTTTACGGTATGCGAGTCATGTGTTAGTGTCTATTTGATTTCTTCCACATTCAAGGCATGTTAATTTGATCAGATGGTGATCTTGCGATCGACCACATGGTCACCTTTTGTAGCTGTTCTAGCACGTATGGATCTGCAGTCCCTGAGATATTATTACACTGGCCACATTGCAGTTCTGTTTACAAGAGAGAAGCTAACATTGGGACAGCAAGCATGGATTTTACAGGACATTGCCAAATTTGCTAAGGAAGTTTCGTCTTTGTACAGGCTATCCCATTTCAAACTTTTGAATTTGACCCCACAGATTTTTATAGAAGGTATATATCGGCAAATTTGGTTTGGAAAGATTCATGATTGATTAGTGATTATTAATGAAGTAAATGACAATTCTCATTTTGTTAATTTTCTTTTAAAAAATTTTCTTTTCCAATTCAACTGTATCCTATCCTCCTCTCGGATTTCTTGTCCGGACGTATCTACTTCGGAGCACATCCGTAAACATGGATAAAATAACAACTTTCCTATTTAGGCTAAAATTCGAACTACCAATGAAGCCATGCTTTAAACCTGGTTTTGCACAGAACTTTTTTTCCTTTTAAAAAGAGAAAATTGCGAAGATAAAAGAAAACCGATTATGAAGTAGTCGGAGATGGTGACCTTGATCAATGGCTGCTTGGAACAAATATGAGGCGATGCTAGTAAGATCTGAGCTAGATGGTGACAACTTGGGATGTTGATTAGATTTGCACAAGAAAATGAAGGTGAGGATAAAGCTAGAATTTAGATAATTTAGTGAGGGTAAAGATTTTTATTTTTTGAAAAAATATTCATTATGCTAAGGGCTTTTGGAAATGCTAACTTCGACTCGAAGGCCTTTGCCTTTTTCATTTCCATATATCTTGGCATTTTGCCAAAGGCTTTTATGAGCTCGAAGGCCTTTGACAAAGCTGTGCCAAACACAGCCATATAGGCTTTTAGCTTAGATGGCAAGCCTTTGAGTGAGAGGAGAAGCAAGTTGAAACCGAAGACTCTCAACATGTCAGTGTTTGCTGAAGATTGTGATGTGGCAAAGAGGAGAGAACAAGAACACACTAAAGATGATAGCAAGCAACCATCATTTGTGTTCGGCTGAAGGAAGATCGGGTGATGATTAATTCTATGACAAAGATACATACTGATGTGCAGACCAAAAAAGTCGACGACTCTTTGTGAGCATCGCCTACAAATCGACCTTGAAAAACATAAAATTATATTACGTGGATGAAAAACATCGTATTGCTCAAGTACTCTTAAAAAGTAAGATAATCCAAGTGGGTCATGATTAGACTTTCACCACATGATGTTTTTCAACATCCAAGTTATATTTTTGCCTTTGCTCCCTTTGAAGTATTTCAACTCTAATCCGGGGCAAGCAATCTCTTCTTCTTCATGTGAGAGTTTCCTCTCTTCTTTGAAAGAACTTTCCCTATCCATGCTGATAGAATACTTTAAGAAACCTAGCAGCCCTACACTAGCCTTTCTTCAATGGACCTCTACCCATCACCTTTCATCCTCATCTACCCATATTTCAGCCGAGAGCCACAAACCAAATGAACATCCCTCCCACCAACACCCTAGCATCCTCTTCCCATTTTTTGCCGAATCCAGTTACAAGTCATGACGTATCCCCTTACCTCAACCGCAACTTCATTAGGCCCCCAAACCAAAACCCTGACCACAAAAGACTTGTCTCGATGATAGCTAGCCTTTGCTCATGAGACCCTTATACTAATTTACGAAGCTTAAAGCTCCCTCCATCCATAAATACTTGTTCCCTTAGCTGATCGACAATGATTATTGGGCTTATACAACACTTCTTGCCAAATGCAGGATAGCATTGCCTTAAATCCAACTTGTTTAGCTTCAGCTAGCCCATCCGTCAATGTGCTTGTCCCTTCATGTTGTTCTGCTCAGCGTGGATGCGTTGCTCCTCTTATCTTGCTCCTGCTAGTCATTAAACCATGGAAAAAGAGTATAAGGAGCTCGGCTTGCTGCCCTTTGTAAAAGAATGGGGAGTGTGAAAATTGTATTATGAGGAAAACTTTCCCATCCCTAAGGAGGAGGAAACTAACCCTGAAACACCGCCTGCACCATGGAGTAACCTACCTCCATAGAGAATGCTGATCAACAACAGGGGGATTGCATGGAGATTCAGCTAGTAGACTCATCTAAGTTAAAGGGAAAAAGGCATAACTGAGACGATAATGATAGCAAAAGGAAAGAGAAGCAAAGGCACCTAGCTCCTACTCTCAGATTCTCCCTAGTCGGAAACCCTTGCTAATGTCTTCTCTGAGTTGTCCAAGGAAAGAAGGAAGGCCTATAAAACCCTAGAAAGCAAAAAGATGAGAAAATCCAAGCTGTATAGTGGCTATGAGAGGGACTCAAATGTTATTGATGAGGCTCCAACTCCTTGAAACACCCATAATGATGGAGGGGGGTACAATAATAAGCTTTGGTGGCAAACCCTAACCAGCCATGGGGGAATATATGAAAGTTCTGAGTTGGAACTATCAAGGGCTGGGTTCTACCCTAACATTCTAGCACCTTTGAGTCTTCGTGGCTCTTGAAAGACCCAAAGTATTCTTCGAATAAAAAAGAGTTATGTTTTGAGGCATACTGGCTAGATGATCCGCAATGCGGGGACATTGTCAAAGGTGCTTGGAATGACCAAAAATGTATCCCAAGAGATATTGTGTGGAAATCGAACAAGGTGGCTAGTGCATTAAGGAATTAGAGCAAGGGGAAATTTTCTATTGCTTATTGGCAAATTGAACTACTAATGAGAAGACTTACTAAGCTGACCAATCGACCCGAAGTGGATGGATACAGGGAGGAGTCCCACAAAATTAAAATGCATATCAAAAGACTCTAGAGGTAGGACGAGATATATTGAAAGATGAGATCCTAAATAAATTGTTTAAGGTTGGGTTGACAAGAACATACAATATTTTCATGCCACTACTTTCTAGTGAAGACTATGAAATAGGATTTCAATGTTGAAATTGGATGATAATAACTGGAGTCGAGAACTTGAAGTGCTGAAGCCGCACATTGATAATTTATATTAGTCCATATATCCTACCATGGGCCTGAGAAATTATTAGCCAGTATTAAAACAATGTCGGTGGCTTGTCCATGCTGATATGAATTCGGCATTAATGAAGAGGGTGCCCCTAGAGGAAGTGGAGGAGGCGGTGTTCCAAATGCAAGCTACCAAGGTACCAGGATCGAACGGACTTAATGAACAAGGTCGACATATAGCATGATGTTTATAGAATGGTGGATAGCAATTTCGCTACAAGTACTCTTGATCCCAATTTAAATATGACATGTATTGTTCTTATTCTAAAGGTAGCAAATCTAGAAAGCATCACCTAGTTCAAGCCTATTAGCTTGTGCAATTTTAGTTATAAAATTATTTCGAAAGTAATGGCTAATCGCCTGAAGCCATGGCTTCTCAAAATAATCGCAATTGAATAGAGTGCATTAGAGTGCGTTTGTGAGTGGAAGATAGATACATGATAATATCCTAATAGTTCAAAAAGTGCTTCATCAACTACACATTATAAAGAGGGAAAGGAAATTTCACGCGATTCTTAAATTGGATATGCAAAAGGCATATGATAGAGTACAATGAGACTTTCTATGTTACTATATGCAGAGATTGGGATTATGTGAGAATTGGGTCTTGCTTCTTAAACAATATAGTCTCCTTTAGTGTGATATTTAATGGGGGTTTTCTGAATACTTCCAACCCTCTTGGGGTATAAGACAAGGGAATTTATTAATGTCCTATCTTTTCATCATCATGGCAAACATGTTATCTTCATTAAGAAATAATGCGATATTGGATGGTAGTATGAGAGGAATTAAATTGAATATGTGGTGCCCCACGCTATCGTACTTATTATTTGCTAATGATGTCATTTTTTTTCCTACATGGCATGGTTAGGGAATGCCAAAATGTGGCTAACGTTTTGAACCAATATTACTATGCATTAGATAGGCCATAAATTTTAAAAAGGTCTATGTATCTTCTTTAGCAAAGACAATTTGGAGCAATTGAAGAAGAATATGGCAAATAAGCTAAGAGTTCCTATCATAGACAAGACTAGAAAATATCTAGGCATCTCGTCAGACTAGGGGCAATCAAACAAACAACTTTTCTCATGGGTTTTAGCAAGGATGAACTCAAAATTGGAGGGATGGAAAAAGAATCTAATGACCAAAGCAGGGAAGGAGGTTCTCATTAAAATAGTTATGCAGGCTATGCCTCTTCAAGATTCCTATCTTGATTTGTAAATCAATTGAAAGAAGAATTGCATCCTTTTGGTGGAATAAGAATTCTACGAAGAGAGGAATCCCCCGAAGGAAATCAGAGTTATTGAAGACTAGGAAAGATGCGAGAGGCTTGGGATTTAAAGATCTAGTTGCCTTCAACAAGGCAATGCTTGGGAGACAGGTATGACGATTGATGCAAACTCCTAATGCCCTATGGAGTAAGCTCATGAAAGGCCTTTACTACCCATGATGAGAGTTTTGGAATGCTGATAGAAGCCATTGCCCCTCATGAGATGACAAAGCTTGTTGGTGAGGAGAGAAGTGATTGAACCTGAGGTGAGATGGCTAGTTGGAGACAGAAAAAGAATTAAAGTCAGGGAGGATATATGGTTGCCTAGAGGTTGAATTGGAGGACCCGCAAATCAAAATAACCCCCTTTATGTCAAGGAGTTGATAAACCAAGACATTCAAGAATGAGAAATCTAGAAGTTGAGGGAGCTCTTTGATGAGGATGTGGTTGTTGAATCTTGCGGAAACGTGGTACAAATATAATTCACGAAACATGACTTTCACTATTACAATATTTTCTCACACCACATACAATATCTAGACAACTCTACATAATTCCTCTCACACTCACATGCATACATAGCACCCTCTACGCAACACACTCTCAAGACCCCTGCACACACACCCACTCACTCTTTATCTCTCTACACTTACACTACACACACCTCACGCATGCACTCTACACCACTACACACACGTGAGGGCAAGAGCCCCTATTTATAGGAGGCAAAGTTGGCACATTCACCGACTTCCCTCACCAAATATCTCTTTCTTCCGATTATTTTATTGCAACTTGTTGTCTCATTTGTCAACAATTGCGACTACTCTTTGGACAGGAAACTTGGCTGTAGATTACGGCTGAGGAATTGTTTGGAGAGAGAGAGAGATAGAGAGATGTTGTAATTATGGTTATAATTATGGTTAATGGATCAACGAAAGCCAATAAATTAAGATACGTTTTTTCTGTTCATGTATCTCTTTTTGGATTCATGAATTTCCTATAGTTTTATGTTCACGTATCTATTAAATTCATGAATTTCCTAGATTCATGTATCTTTTAGTTCATGTATTTATTGAGTTCATGAATCTCTCGAATTCATGTATCTTTGGATACCTGAATCTCTTGGATTCACGTATCTCTTTATTCATGAATCTCGTGGATACACGCGTTTATTTAATTCATGTATCTCTTTAGTACATGAACTAAAATTCTCTATAAATAGATATGAGCATAGAGCTTCATGGGGTTGTTGATTTTTGGTTTTTCCGACTCGATTCCAAAAAGGCTCTGATGCACTTTTCTACTCTTCTGATTTTTCTGGGTGTGCTGATTCAATTAAACGGTTCGACTGAGTCCTGTTTGCATAGTGCTAATCCAAACAGGTTCGAGGTGTTGTATCTTGGGAGGCATAGTTCGTGAATCTGCGGAGCACCATTGGCAGGAACTAATCGCCTTAAGGAGATTCGGATATCCGTACCTCACCTCCAATTTTATGTTATATATTATTTTCTTCTTCTCCAAAATTTGTAAAAGGAATGAAATTATATAGCTGTTATCGTCTTCTTTACATTAATGTTCTGATTACAACAAACGGTGTTGTGTCTTCTCTGGATTAATTTCCAACAATCTTAAGGTGATTAGCTCACTCACTGTTTGTTGTTCTTGTCAGATTATTGAGATGGCTGAAAACAATCAAGTGCCATTCAATGTCCCGAATGTTTCTGGAGATGTTCCTATGGTCGATTCGATCGTTGCTATGGAAGATGTGCAACCCTCAGGGTCTAAATTTGTAGCAGCCAATGCTATGGGCCCTTGGGCTAACACCAATTTTGGTGGTGCGGGTACAAGTCATACGACTGGTATGCTCGGGACTGTTTTCCAGAACAGTACAAGCCAAATGGCTTTTGGCTCCGTTTTTGGAGGGATAGTTCAACGAACTTTGCCTACTGTGATGGCAACACCTCCAGTTACAACTAATGAGAAACCGGAGAAATTCACCGGAGTGGGCTTTAAACAGTGGCAGCAGAAGATGTTCTTCTATCTGACCATGCTCAATCTGACGAAATATTTATCGGAGGTGTCCCCGATAATTAGTCCAAATGAGCAAGATGTCATGACACTCGGTGCGTTGGAGGCTTGGAAGCATGGAGACTTCTTATGCCGAAATTATATTCTTAACTGTTTAGTGAATTTTTTATATAACGTTTATTGTAATATTGAATATGCTAAACAGTTATGGGAGTCCTTAAAGAAGAAATATAAGACTGAGGACGTTGGCACCAAGAAATTTGTGGTTGCCAAATCCTTGGACTACAAGATGGTGGATTCTAAATCTATCATGAGTCAAGTCCAAGAATTACAATTAATTCTGAGTGATATCTCTGCTGAGAGAATCATACTTAGTGAATCATTCCAAGTGGCGGCTATGATTGAGAAATTGCCTCCGGGCTGGTTAGACTTCAAAATTATTTGAAGCACAAACGGAAGGAAATGTGCCTTGAAGATCTCCTTCTGCGCCTCAGAATAAAGGAGGAGAATACAGTTCAATCAATTT
Source organism: Eucalyptus cladocalyx (assembly GCA_017140615.1). Lineage (NCBI taxonomy): Eukaryota > Viridiplantae > Streptophyta > Magnoliopsida > Myrtales > Myrtaceae > Eucalyptus > Eucalyptus cladocalyx. Next base: position 18,942,875 of record CM029516.1, read on the forward strand.
CAAAGAGTTTTGTGCTCGTTTTGGAATAACTCTCCAAACGATTGTACCTTATACTCCACAACAAAATGGAGTTGTTGAACGATTGAACATGATGCTTTTAAGTTCAGGTTTACCTCAGAACTTGTGGGGGGAGGCGGTTTTAACTGCAAATTATATTCTTAATAAAATACCCCACAAAAGACAAGTAAAACTCCATACGAGTTATGGAATGAAAAGTTACCACCCTACAATTTTCTAAAAGTGTGAGGGTGCATAATGTGATTTATAACGGTAAGTCTAGACACATTCATCATAGACACAATACCGTAAGGCAGTTGCTCTCAAATGGAATAATTTCTTTAGACTTTGTAAAGTCAAAGGAAAATATTGCGGATCCATTGACAAAAGGTTTGTCAAAAGAGCAGATAAACTGTGCATCGAGGGGAATGGGTTTAAGAGCCTTAACCCAATAAAGAGATTCCATGGTGGAAACCTAACCTATGCAATTGGAGATCCCATGGACTAGGTTCAATAGGACAACGCAAATTTTGGAAACTCTAGTGTAAGCACTGTCTCCCATTCCTATGATGCAACAATGCTTTCCTACATCGTTATTAAGGGTATGCTATGCGTTTAATGATTCCTATAACTTGGAATATAACATCTAAGTGAGATATGGTATGATATCTTTAATAGGAATGCACCTATATGCGTGGAGCTGGCCGACTCTATGAAAATCTTTAAAGGCTAGATTTTCTAAAGCACGCATGAATCCCGAGAGGTTCAAGGCCGAAAGAACGAACACAACCGAGAACCAATCTTGAATTGGAAATACTCTGTGTGAGGTTTATTGTCTAGGCTTACACAAACAACTGGTGATTCAAGGCTAGTCCATCGACTAGTTAAGTAAGTCCGATAAGCTTTCACTAAAGAAGGTTCAAAGCGAAAACTACCTATCTTGATGCGGTATATTTCAACAGGCATGCTCAGATTCCTTCGAGTCAAAAATGTTTTGTTGATCAATTAATGTGGGGGATTGTTGTAATTATGGTTATAATTATGGTTAATGGATCAACGAAATCCAATAAATTAAGATACGTTTTTTCTGTTCAAGTATCTTTTTTTGGATTCATGAATTTCCTATAGTTTTATGTTCACGTTCTATTGAATTCATGAATTTCCTAGATTCATGTATCTTTTAGTTCATATATTTATTGAGTTCATGAATCTCTCGAATTCATGTATCTTTGGATACCTGAATCTCTTGGATTCACGTATCTCTTTATTCATGAATCTCGTGGATACACGCGTCTATTTAATTCATGTATCTCTTTAGTACATGAACTAAAATTCTCTATAAATAGATATGAGCATAGAGCTTCATGGGGTTGTTGATTTTTGGTTTTTCCGACTCGATTCCAAAAAGGCTCGATGCACTTTTCTACTCTTCTGATTTTTCTGGTGTCTTTGGTTCAATTAAACGGTTCGATCGAGTCCTGTTTGCATAGTGCTAATCCAAACAGTTCGAGGTGTTGTATCTTGGGAGGCATAGTTCGTGAATCTGCGGAGCACCATTGGCAGGAACTAATCGCCTTAAGGAGATTCGGATATCCGTACCTCACCTCCAATTTTATGTTATATATTATTTTCTTCTTCTCCAAAATTTGTAAAAGGAATGAAATTATATAGTTGTTATCGTCTTCTTTACATTAATGTTCCGATTACAACAAACGGTGTTGTGTCTTCTCTGGATTAATTTCCAACAATCCAACGGCCGGCAGCCGGTGATCGTTGGCGGTCGATGGGCTTCCAACGGTGGTCGGTGGTGACGGTCGGCCGACAATGATCGTCTGTAAATGGGCGGCGGGCCGGCGGCGGGCGATCCGTCGATAAAAATATATAATGAATAAATACAAAAAAGAAATTGTTGCGTTACCAAACACATTTCTATTCTTTTTCTATTCCAGGAGTAGAAATTTTGTGTCGTTACCAAATGGGTTCTTTTACTTAGAAATTGTTTCCCGGAGTAGAAATAGAAAAGAACTATTTCTGAAAAAAAAAAAAACTCTTCCCGGGAACAGAAGCGTTGTCATGTGCAGCCTTATGGGCCATATAGATGGTGTATCCATTGCTTATTGTTCCCAAGAAACAAATCGGATGGCGGATTGGGTGGCAAAAACCCACATGACCAACTCTCTTGGCATGGATTGGCTGATTAAACCCCTTTGCTCTCTTTGGTCTTTATTATGTTATGATTATGGAAACTCTTAGATTTCATTTTACGGTTATGATATATTTCCAAATAAAATAAAATTTATCAATATCTTGTATTTGGTACTTACTCAAGACAGGACAAAGTCGGATGTAAAAATGATATAGATCGGATAAATTATCCTTTGGGAGATGTGAGATAAATATGGATAGGATTTCTAATATCAATAATAAAAAAATAAATTCTCAAATAAAAAATTTATTTATTAAATAAATAATATTTGAATTCTAATATAAGAAATTCAAAATAACAAAAAAAATAAAAGTTTATTTTTATTTATATATTCGAATTTAATTCAATAAATAAATATATATTTATATTTATTACGTATTTTAGGTATTTTTGTATTTTAGGTATATTAGTAAATTTTTCTATTAATAAAATTTTATTAGAGAATGATAAAATGGGAAGAAAGAAATAAAAAGAATTAATTAAAAAAGAGAGGAAAAAAATAAAAATGATAATAAAGTTGACAAGAGTGTTACGAGAGATTTTTATCATCTCCATTTATAAAATTTGTGATTAATTTATATTGATATGACGTTTTAACTAAATATATATTCAACATTATTATTGTAATTACCAAAAAATGAATATAATATAACAAAATCCCATTTAATTTCATATCTTATCTTATTTGGTCTTATTCTGATTAGAAATCCAGACTAAACGTAGCCCTATGCATCCAATATTTTCTACATAGTATTGATTGGAATGTTTTAATGAAAAAAAAAAAAGATCAGGATTGGTTAAATCGTTGCACTTGTACATTAATCACGAATAAAATGGTGAATGGGGTATTATTTAAATCGATTTAACATGGAATCTCACTATTCGGAATTGTGTGGCGTGCTCTTTTCCAGAAAGCAAATATATTTTTGCTTGGCCGGACCAACCCAAAAATGCCTTAAGAAAGCTCACTTTTGAAATAATATTCTTCATTGCCTCACTTTCTAAAGAAAGCTCACTTTTGAAATAATATTCTTCATTGCCTCACTTTCTTTTTTATGCGTCCAAGCAAAACCCTAGACTCTAAACTCAGCTTTGGCATGTCTCGGGGGGAATATTCTCAGTGGATCCATGGAGGTGCCGTGCAAAACTCTCGCTACAAACGAAAAAATCAAAACGAATTAGCCGGAAAAAACAAAAGAAAAAGAATTTTCTCACATGAGTTTCAGATGCAAAATCTAAAGTCCATACACTATGCAAGAAAAAATAAAAAATTTATTCCAGAGACCAAACTTTTCCTAATTTAACCCAATTCACACCACAAAAAACCAACCAAAAATATATGTACGTATGTCAATTGAAAAAATAATTTAAATTCCTCCTTCAACATCAAAATTAACACCCATCTATGATTTTAGGATTCTAAAGTTTAAGGTGTTGTTAGCATCAAAAGAGGTCTCCAAATTTCCACCCATGCTTTTTTTCTCAAGTGAGTAGAAATATTATGGTGACATTTGCGGAATCTTCCATTATGTCGGAAAAAATAAAAGTTTATTCCAAAAACCAAATTTTCCTACTTTAACCCAATTCATACCACAAAAAACCTACATTATATATATAAATACGTATATGCATGTACGTAAATTTAAAAAATAATTTAAAACCCTTCTTCAACATCAAAATTAGCCTCCACTCGCAATTCTAGGAGTGTAGGGTCTAGGGTTTTGTCACCCACCTTCATCCATCAAACCCCAAAAACCTCCCCCACCATCTTACCCAGAAGAATTCCACAAGAAAGGAAGAACCTTTCCAGTACCCACGGGACACCCAGTTCCTGGGTTTTTCGAATTCTATGGTTCTTGAACACGCTTTCCACCTCGCACCCACGTCGATGCTCGAGTCGTGTCTTCCTCAGGTCGCGCGGAGAGAACCCTGATACGGCGGTGAGCCGGCGCGATCGAGCCATGAACGTGGAGGCCCGAGTCGGGGTCGTCATGGAAGGCGGCCAGAGGGCTCTCGGTTCTGCCCACGGCGGCGTTCTTGACGGTGGGCCGAGGAGCTTCTTTCAGCAGCAGCAGCCCTCGCCGCCGCCGCCGCCGCCGCCGCAGCAGCAGCAGCTCAAGAAGCAGAGCTTGAACCCCCAGTCCCAGATTGGGACCGTGCAGCAGCTCTTGGCCGGCGGCGTCGCCGGGGCTTTTAGCAAGACTTGTACCGCGCCTCTTGCTCGCCTCACCATCTTGTTTCAGGTTCAGCCATTTCGTTTGATATCGTTTTTTGCCCTTTCTGATTCGAGGGTCGTTGGAATTTTCAGCTGAATGTTTGCTTCCTCAAATGAATGTTTGATTCGGGGATTTGCCTTGTGATGAGCTTTAGGAACTGGGTTTCTTATGCGACTTTTTTTTCTTTTTATTTCCCCTTTTGAGACTGAAAGTGAAGTTGGAATTTAACATGGAAAAGGAAAATATTTTGCTTTTCACTTCTCTACCTGTCACTACCTGTAACTTCCGCAAATTCATGTAGTGCTGACATCGGCGGTTTCTAATGTGCTTCAACAGTTTATTGTGATTTCAGTTACATCTGTGTTGGGTTTCATGTGCTTGATTGATGTTTTTTGCGGGTTGAGTCTCCTTTGGTCTGTGCTCGGTTATTGATTTTGGTCCTAAGAATTTCTATTGAAGTTAATGTTCAGCATTGTGTTAAGTTTGGTCTTAAGTTATTGCTTACAGACTCATATATAAGCTTTGTCTGAATGGATGAACTTAAGAAAGCTATGTGATGTGAGATGAAGAATTGTTGACGATGAAATTTGCTGGTGGGGACGGGACATATCATGTGGAGCTTATTATAGGTACAATAAACAAGACAGATGTTGGCATATAGAAGTTGGAAATGCTTGAAATTTCTTCTTGGTCCAGCCTATTCTTTTGCTGGATTTCCACAAAACCTATATGGAGAGATTGACCTCATGTCATGGAGGCAATATGATGGTTAGAAACTAAAATCTATGTGGGTTTCTGGCTCTGCTTATTTTCAAATTGGAAACTTCTTATCAGCTATTGATATTAGATCAATAGTTTCATAGTTCTTAGAATTTCCGCTAATAGGAAGAATAGGATGGACTACTGGATGTGATTGTCTTTGTTATTTTAATAATGGAATTGGATGGTATCTGAACCCCTGATATTGATGCAGAAGACTTTATTTTCCCGGGATATCTTTCTTTGAGGTGGATTATATAAAAATCACAGCAGAAAGTAGGTTTTTTATGTGGGTGGTGGGGGTGGTGTTTCCCCTTGTGTATGAGAGGGTGGAGATATTGTGGGTCATGGCAATTTGTATTTCGATCAAATGGTAGCTTTTATATACTTGATATTGAATCTTGTATGTTATTTGATCTGCCAAGGTGCAAGGTATGCACACAGATGTTGCAGCTCTGAGCAAGCCTAGCATATGGCATGAGGCGTCACGCATTGCCAATGAAGAAGGGTTTAGAGCCTTTTGGAAGGGAAATATGGTTACGATTGCTCATCGCCTTCCTTACTCTTCGGTCAACTTTTATGCTTATGAACGGTACAAAAGTGTCAGTAACAAAATACCCTGGCCAATTCCAAGATGTTCTTAGAGCAGAGTGATATCATGAAGAGTCCCTAATTGTGTTTTTTTAGTTCTGCAGATGTTACAGTCAATTCTTGGGGAAAATAGCAGAGGAAGTGCCAGTGCAGGTCTTTGTGTACACTTCATAGGTGGCGGAATGGCTGGAATAACAGCTGCAAGTGCGACGTATCCTCTGGATCTTGTTAGGACACGCCTTGCTGCGCAGGTGAGTGTGTACGTGTCAAAAAATTACACTGTTTTGAATCTCACGTGTTTGCTCCCCCACTGTTAGGGTAGTGTTTTTCTTTTCTTCCTTTTCTGTTTACTCATCTACTTGTTTATTTGGGTTGGGGAAAGTCAAAACAAGAGGTATCAATGGATCATATAGATTAGGGATGAGCGTTTCTAGGTTCTAGTTCCAGCTTCCGTACAGTTTCCACTTGAAATCTGGAATCTACTCACTAGAATAGGTTTTTTATTTTTGAAACATGAAACCTATTCTGCATACCTTGGAGCCTGGAACCTACCCTGTCACAGTTTCCAGGGTTGGTTCCAGGTTCTGCGTAGGTTCCCAACTGTATTATTAATGAAACGATATTTGTGAATCATTATCTTTAATGATTACTACTTACTGTTATAATTCAGTAACTACAACTAATATTTAGACAGACGGATAATATGAAACATTAACAAAATAAAAGTTTCAGTCATGAAATAAAAGTTGAGATTAGTGGTTTCAGATTATATATTCATCATTGAACGTTATGCAATATCATAAGATCACGCAAAGATGTAGACCAAGAAAAACACAAACTTATTTCAAGTTTCAGGTTATAAGTTCTGGGTTCTAGATTCTAGGTTCTATCTACCTAGAACTTGAAACTTACCCATCGAAATAGGGGCCACAATTTTTGGAATTTGAAACCTACCTCGCATACCTTGGAACTTGAAACTGGTCAGGTTTTCACCGGTCTGGTTTCAGGTTCCAGGTTCTACCTTGGAACCATGCTTACCCTTAATATAGATAGATTGTGAGATAGATACATGTTCTTTTAGATTTGGTTTACGATGTTTGGCTATTTTTCTTCATTTTATTCGTCTTCACACTTTGTGGATTTTGCAGAGAAATACAGTGTACTACAGAGGTATTTGGCACGCATTTCAAACCATTTGTAGAGAGGAAGGCTTCTTGGGGTTATATAGAGGGCTTGGAGCCACGTTATTGGTACAGTTGTGGTTCAAGTGTCTGTATCTTCAAATTCGTGAAGTCACTACTTACCTGTTTTCTCTGCATCTTCTGTTTTGCAGGGTGTTGGACCCAGTATAGCAATAAGTTTTTCTGTGTATGAAAGCTTGAGATCTTTTTGGCAATATCAAAGGTGAAAATTTTGCCTTTTTGTTTGTTTCTGTCTGATGCTTCTTTGGGTCTGTGAGTGTATATCTTTCTTTGTCTTACCATTAGGCCGAATGACGCTACTGTGATGGTCAGTCTGGCTTGTGGCAGTCTCTCAGGGATTGCATCATCAACTGGTTAGTAATTGGGAAGTTCCATTTAAATCTTGCTTCCTAGAAAAGATCTTCCCGTTTTGCAAGCTTTTTGCTAGTTGCTGAGTTCTTTTTCACGATTTGAGTTATTGAGTGAGTTATTGAAAGCCTAGACGGAGTTATCTTGAGTATAATCTCTTATTCTTAAATTCTGCATAAAATCCTCTTGCTTTTCCCTTATAGCTACATTTCCTCTGGATCTCGTGAGACGAAGGATGCAATTGGAAGGGGCCGGGGGTCGAGCCCGCATTTACAATTGCGGTTTGTTTGGGATGTTCGGGCACATAATGAGGACAGAAGGCTTCCGTGGCTTGTATAGAGGGATACTTCCGGAATACTACAAGGTTGTCCCTAGTGTGGGCATTGTTTTCATGACCTATGAGACACTGAAGATGCTTCTATCTCAAATTTCTACTCCGGATTAGCTGTGTACCACTTTCTTGTGCTGACAATGAGTCCATCAAAATTGTAATGAGAAAAAAGAGAACATTCAGTTGATTTTAAGTTAGCAAGTAGATAGATAGGATAAAAAGAATCTACAATATTTGTGATGAAGTTCCATGGCGGTTAATTTTGCTGTTACCGTCGTGATTTTGAGGTCAAATTTTTCTGTTCATAATTAGCTCGCCTTTTGGAAGTTGTAAGGAGTTGAGGTTAATTAGATCTTTATCTTTGGAGGGGAATCAAAGTACCATGAGGCTACAGTTCTGTGATCCGCTTGGCAGATTATGTATTTGTCGATGAGACAGTTCTGTAAAATTCTAATACCATATAGTGCCTTATTATGAGGCTAATTTGCACTATGTTTCGTCATTGATCTGATTTGGCCTTGTTTGCTATCATCCGATGTGGATTTGTAAATTGATTGAACTATTATCCTGCATCTAGTATGTGAATTGTGTGATACACTGAACTCTTTATAATCTCCATCGATGCACTCGTATGTCTCACAGCAGATTGGAGCCCGAGCACTTTTATCTTGTTCAGACTGTTGCTTCGTGTCTTGGCTGAAACCCATATCTGACAATTTAAGGGGTGATGTTGCACCGTGATAGATCATAAGTTGGATCGCTCGCGCCTTCTCGGGTGGATGCCTCATCATAGATGAGGCGGGCTGAGCTGCCGAGGGAATAAAGTCAAAAGATCAAAAACTTGGAATATCATTTCCTGCTTCCAAATTCTGGCTTTGTTAATTTGATCCTGGATGGTCGTTCATGCGGTTCGAACTGGCCGTTTGCCCGCTGAGTCTAGCATCGGGGCTGGACCCAAGGGAGTAGTTCTGGAGTGCACGATCATGAAGATCCCATCCCTCGCGAATTAGGCTAGTTCTCTATGAAGTGCTCTGGAGTGTTAAAAGAGATTGTATGGAGAATTTATGCCCTGATTACCGTACATCTTTTGCTTATAATTTTGGCCAAGCACCTAAACCTAGAGAAGTCGGCAACTTTATATGGGGCATTTTTCCAAGTTTGCTTCGAATCGCCTATGCTTTCGGTGTGGTTCATGTCTCAGCCTGGTGCGTGGTCGTCTGCCAAATCTTTTTTGTGGATGCAATGATTCAAAGAGAGAAGTATAGACTGAAAACGCTCCAATCAAAAGCACTTGAGCCCTCATATATCCGCGATTACTTGGTATATCGCAGATAAACTAAATGAGGAATATTAGATTTGGATTCATATTCGATATATATTGTAGTGGACAGAATCAATCACATCGTAATAGACAATTTTCGCATATTTGAGATTTTCTTTGTGGGATCTAATGCGAGACACATAATTTATCTAAAGCGCGAGTTAGTTTGACTTGGTAAAATGGTTCGAGAAAATGAGGAATGTTCTATTTCTTTTTCCTTTTTTTTTGGGAGAAATGCTTAATAGGCTATGGCATGGATTCTCCAAATGGTACGACGTAGAATTGCCTTAGCTGTCAAGGGACCCTTACATGATTGGCTTTGCGTTTATTTTTTCCTCCTCTTATTCCTATTCTAACCAGAATCGAATGCCGTAATCTCCATCAGAGCTTTCACTCCTTTCTCTACTTCTTCTGCAACTTGCAAAGCTGCTGATACCATCTTGTGTCATGTTGCCGATTTCTCTATGCTTTAATCGGTTATTCTTTCTTAATGATGTTTTCAATGAGGCGAATTGTGATATCGATAGGCCTCCTTGTGACATAACCTGTCGAACTAGCTAGTAACATGAGAGTGTACTCAATGCGTGGCATGGAGCGAAGTAAGTTCAGCTCAAGTGAAGGATCAGAAAGTTTTACACTTGGGAGCACCATGAACACGGCATGGTTGAACATACCAATGAAATTACCGAAGTATAGGAAGCTGGGTTTGGCGCATTGTACTGGTCCTGTGAACCAGTGCTGTATCTTGAGCACCTCACTAACCCCAGTTTGTGAGAAAGATGTTTGGCATTGGTTCGGAAATGTCAATGTCATGCAGGATTTAGTACAGCATCACAGCATGAGCACATTCCTGGAAAGAACGGGCATCGAATGATATTTGTGTCGACACGTGTTGAAGTGTAGTAGGGACATGCTAAAACGGGTCCTTGAACGAGCGAATCGACTCGCGCTCGCCACGTACGTGGCATATATCCCTCCAAGAACACAAGCTTTGTGGTGGCTATAGAACTAGTTAGGAATAAGAATATGATTAGAAAGCAGCTGGAGACCACAAAAACCAGATTATATTTGAGGAAGTGATGAGACCCCTCTTTCCATTTTTTACACTCTATCATTTCTGAAAGCGAGACGTCGGCTGCGAGACATCATATCAATAGAACAGAAGTACCTATAAAAGCATTTTCAGATTATTCCAAGTGAATTATACTGAGATAGCTTCAAGCACACTAATTGTATCGACAAAACTAGCTCACGATTCTAAATCTCTTGCTTGTGTCCTCCAAAAGGTCAGTTATAATCATTTCAGGGGAGAATTTAAGTGTTTTCTTTATTAGTTAAGTCGATCCTCCGTCAAAAGCGGTCAAGCAGAATTTCATTACCGAGGAAAAGAAATTCTTCTCACATCATTGGCTATGGGAAGAACAAGAATCAAAACAAGAACCTATCATGGTTTATTGCTAAGATTCACAAGCCTTCTAACCTCTCGTTCATACCTCTTAGTTAATTAATATATATTTCATATCACGTTAGCTTTAAATCCAGTATAAATTCTCAAGCTTCAGGCTCATTACCCTCAAAGTCCTTCCTCGTAGAAGGCGGTTCCTTAGTAAAAATTTTCTTTCTGATCCTCCATCTGCTAACGATGCCAAATCGTGTTATAGATCTATGAGCTGAGATTTCTATCGGTTGAGGAACAGGTAATCTGCATCCTGAGGTTTGGATCATCTCACCAATTGCATCTAATCCTCAGGTTGTGGATTATTTATTCCTTATCGATAATGAAGAGCTGGAGGGGTTTTCTGTTCTTCTCTTCTGTAAGGATCGAGCAATTCTTCCGGTCTTCGTGCTCTCGGACAAAAGTAGCTGCACTTTCTGGGAACTTCCACTGTGTAAGATATCTATCTCGAGCAAAACAGGCTAAAATCATAGTACAGAAACTGTCTCCTCTTGTTGTATTGACATTATCAGCATGGATTCCCGTGGTCTTTGCGCTCCGACAAAACTGGCTGCACTTTCTGGTGACTTCCTTTGTATAACAAATCTATCTCGAGTGAGACAGTCATGGTACAGAAACTGTCTACCCTTTTTCTTTCTCGTTTTGTTGTATTGAAATTATTGTCATGAATTTGCACGTCGTTTACGGGAGTCTCTACTCGACAGAGAATCTCATGCGTTGGTATTACTCATCTCCTTTTTCTATTTTCAGTGATGAAGGTCGACCTGCTTGAACTTGCGAGCTTCTCTTGTTTGATACGTGTCTCCTATGAGGGGATAAATTAATGGTTGGTTCACCGGTCATTTCTCAGCTTTACTATATCGAGTTTCGTCAAATGGTTATCGAGTTCACTTGGAATTCTTTATTAGATGATACGTCACGACTTCATCCTCGATTATGTGATAAGAAATAGCTAAATAGGAGAGCAACAATGACAGGTAATTCAGCACCACCAACCAATTTAGAGAGGCTCGTTTCGTGGATAACACGGAGCTTTCCAATCGAAGAAAAAGCAATCGAAGAAAAGCATATCTTTTTCTTCTGCAAGCTTGAATATGCCCAAGAATAATATTACACCCACTCGTCTTGCCTGGAAGATGCCAGACAGATTTGACGAATATTATAGTTAACGTCATGTCTGATTGCACTATTAGTGGGGGCAAAGAAAGAGAATCGACCTGAGAAATATAGAAAGTTCAAGAACTGCTTTTGCTCCTTTGCAGGGCTCCAACCGTCTCTTCCTTGCTTTCGGTGAAGTCCTTGCCGTCCTTGAAGATAAGAAACTCCATCGCATCGATGTGGAAGAATATGAAGCACCCGCATAAATGAGTGATGCATGACCCAAAGTCCTTCCCGACCACACAGTGCCACGACGAACCGTAAGCTTCATCAAATTTCTGTTGTCATTCATATGATGAGTTAACACACTCTCCTCACAACTAGCTTGAGTTTCGAGTCAGCAAGACAGCACTCATCAAGTAAGATTGCAAATAGAACACGAACTATTCCTAATGAAAATTTTCCAGTTAATTTGGGACCTTTTTTTTCCCCAGCTAAATAGGTGCTGCAGCAAAATTGGTGCAGATTAGAAGGACCTGAAATTTGACTAAGAGAACTTTTTACCTGTAAGTTCTTTGCGAAAAGAAGAAGCAGAGTATTTAGCAAGTGGTTGAGTCAATAATAATGGTTACCCTTCAAACCGTGCAAAGATAGAGCAAAGCTAGTGCCTTCTCAGTGCAATTATCCTATTGAGATCCTCCAGCAGAATTATGACATACTACCAGAGAAACCATAATTCATCACTTGTCTCACACTACTTTGTTCTAAATTCCATCTAGTTTCGAGAAGAAAACTCAATTCATGCTCCAAAAAGAAAAGTAATTCTCCAGGTATTGATTTTGAGAGCAGGAGAGTAAGCGTTTCTCCACAGATGAAGAGGGCAGCATGCCAACACCAAAAGATCAATTCAGATTAAACAGAGAATATTGCTAGGTGGGTCTGTGACCTGCTTGATATGATGAGCAATGGCCTGAAAATCGGAGGATTCATGGAGGTCCAGAGCTTGGTAGGCTAAGTCCATTACATGGCTACGCATCGCTTCTGCCATGTCTGCCTCGCGCACCACAGCTCGTCCCTCCAGCATCTCGCTGAAACCTCGTATCAATTGAAAAAAAAGAAGAAAAAACCTTCAAGGAGAGTAAACTGGTATTGCCAACATTTATACAGCAGGATGCTATAAGTAAGTTGAAGCAACGAGTGGTGGCTGAGTTCACTTGCGCGTTTCAGAATCTTCCAGCTCAATTCCATGAACGGGTACTGAAAAATATATTGCTTTGAGCCTGTTTCTTATGTAGGGATGCAACTTTTTCGTCGTTAATCAAGGTGAAGTTCCTGGACTACGTTCGCACATGGAACACGACTGCAACTTGAACTACGATAGGCTCCAAGATCACCCGAGTAAAAGACAGAATTCGAAATGTTTATGGACAACAAATGCAGGCATGAAGATTTATAATGTGGCTGGAAACTTCCTGTTTGTCTGCTTCAGGGCAAGTGGTCCATGTTTGATGCAAAACAGTTCTAGCCCTTCCTTTTATTTCTATTTTTTTTTCCTTCTCCTTTTATGTTTGCTTATTCCTTTTCTCAAAGTGAGGAATCTATAGAAAGAATCAACTTCCCTATCCAATGTTGGGGAGAAAGTACCTCTAAGCAGCATGGAATCGCTAAGGTCGATTTTGGGACATTATAAATAAAAGTGCCGAAAGGGGTTCGGAATTCGCTTACACAGTGATGCTGCTGCAACAAGAGCCGCTAAAGTGATGCTTAAAGGGGATGATCAGTAGTTCAAGTTCATCTTTTTGGCCTTCCACAAGCTAATTTGGAATGAAATACTATCGACGATACATGATTAATGAGAATAATTGAGTCTTACAATATTTGAGATATCAGCACAATCAGAGATTTATCGGCTAGCCGCCTCTTTGTGGGGGCAAGAGCTAACCCAATATTAAAACAAAAAAAAGAAAAAGAAAAGGAAGTTTCCAAGGAAAAGAAATGAAGTGACGGAACTCTCTTGCACACTAGAAGGGGGGAGGGGGGGAGCTTTCATCTAGAAGAACACGCAAATATAAAGGGAAGGAGGGTTGGCAAAGATTCGACCGCCAAACATTGTTGGAATTGGTTCATATTTCAGTATATTGTTCGTGCGACTGAGGTTACAAGTTAATGGGTTTTGTTTGTTGAAATTCTTCTCTAAGTTATCTCTAATCTAAGTCTTTCTTGTTCCTTGTGTTAACTAACTTTTGTGGTGATAAAATATTGTTGTTACTTGTGGATGTGGAGCCTCTATGACGAAAGAAGCACGTTTTTGTATCCTATTATTTTTTGTGATTAGTGGAAGTTTTTTAAGTAGTGGTTTTCCATGTGAAAAAATTTGATGTTGTTTGCATGTTTCTTTAATATTTTACCATTATATTTACTTATTTTAAGGTTGTCCTGTTGGAACATACTGCTAGTTGTTGCTGGGGCTGAGTCGATTTTAGTCGGTTTTGTTTTGGGGATGAAATTGATCATCGATTAGGTTTAGTTCATGGTGAATTATTACCCGATTTCCCCCAACAAGATCATACTGGGTTCCAAAAATCTGCTCATCAAGAACGCAAATCAACGCAATTCTTTCTGACTAAAACGAGCAAACCGATCTGAGCAAAAGGTTATGACTAAGTCGAAAGGCTCCTGGGGAACTAAAATGTAGAAGACTTCTGGTATTTCATTTCACTCGCTGTTCAAAGTTTTACAAGAATACCGAGAAGAATCTCTGCATCAATCTGGAAACTACAGAAAAGTACCGAAAAGACTGTCGAAAAAATGGAACTTTCTCTTTGCTCTTGAATAAGCTTTTCTCCTTCTAGCCTACCACGTATACCCGTCAACAAAACCAAAAGCCTAAGGAAGAAAAAGAAAGAGGGCACGTCCAGATAAAGTTACATGTCCTCTCAGTGATCCACTTTCTTGGAGACCAAGAACTTCTTGAGCATCAGTTCTAAAAGCATATCACATCTGTGTTCAACTTCTCTCTCTCTCTAAATCAGTGAACTAGGCTAAGCCAACTTGCACGAAGATTCTTGAATTCGCGCTCTGTCGAAGTCGGGATTCAAAAGATATCGATTCGATCTGCACCTTAGGAAGAAACTCAGAAACTCCTGTATAATTTATCTGGTCCTGAGCAAGAACAGGCTGAGTTCTTGACCGGGGCAGCCGTCCGGGTTGATCAGATGGAAGGACTCCGAGTCGGCGCTGCCCACGACGTGCTCGTAATTCGCCCGCATGTACATGATCTCCTCGGAGAGCGCGGACCCGGTCCCGGACGGTATGACGCCGGCGCCGACCGTCATCGACTGCATTGTCTTGAGCATCGACCGGTTCTGCTCGCTCGCCTTCCTCCTCGTCGCGAAGCCGAGCTTCCGCCCGTTGCAGGAGAGGGTCCACACGGGCACGGACCGCAGGGGGCAAGAGCCGAGCCCGGGCTCCGAGTCGGCCGAGCACTCGAGGGCGATGCGGACGAGCTCGCTCGACTGCATCTCCTTGACCAGCTGCTGGGTCGGGATCGAGAGCTCGAGGAGGAGGGAGGGCTTCGTGGAGAGGCGGTCGTGCTGCACGCAGAACCACACGTGCCCGCGGCGCGGGCCGAAGATGGTCCCGATCGCCATGGTCTTGGAGGGGCGCGGGGGCACCACGGCCACCGGGGACGTCGAACCGGCGGCGTCCCACAAGGATCCGTCGTCTTCCACATCGTCGCTCCCCTTCCGAACTCGGTCAAGGTCAAGATTGAGTTCTTGAACTCTGGGGTCGTCATAAATATAGTCTCTAAGCGAGGTGCTTATGCGCTTCTTGGCGGCGGCGGGGGCGGCGGTTGGCGGGGCGGCCAAGGGAGGGGCGAAGCAAGGGAGGATGAACCGACGGAGGGTGTCGATCTTGGTCATGGTGGGGGGCGGCTTTCTCGCGGCGGAGGACGAATCAAGAACCGGGTCCGGTCGATTCTCGACGCAAGAAAGAACAAAAAATTGATCGACTGGAGGCGGACGAAGGTGGAGACGCGAGTGAATTTATAAATGGGAGGGAGAGGAAGAGGTGAGAAAAGAGGCGGGAAGCTGCCGAGGGGGACTAGCCGTTGCGTGGCAGCGAGAGAGGGGGAGACGAAGCGGGCTTTCGCCACGTGTAGGGAGCCGATTGGACGGCGGTTCAAAAGTGGGGGAACGAGGGGGTCGGGGTTGGGGAGCGAGCCCGGTCAAAACCCGTCCGAGCTTTGCTTGCACTGCTTTTGCATCTTTGCAGCTTTTGCGGTTTCGTTCCATCTGGTCGAGAGCGGGAGAAGGGCAGGCTGGCTTCTTCTTCTCCTCTCCTCCTGTCTTTGACCGGGAAAAAGACTGAGCTAAAGAATGTCAGTCAGTGTGTAGAATCTCGCAGCATCACCATGGGATGATGGTGATGGCATCATCGTCTTCGGCTCGATAATGATGCCAAAGCATGGTCAGGAGAATCTGGCTTTAGATGGATGAACCTCGAGCTTACACGGATCGCCCCTTTCGAGGGCGTCGCATAAGAGCAAAATTTGCGAGATGAATTTGATTGAATAGATGAATGGTCTTTTGTAAGGTGGGAAATTCCATGGCGGAATCTTTAATGTCGGGTCGGGCGGTGTAGGCATGCCCTTGTATTATCTTCTCATGCGAGCATTCGCATGATTTCGAACAAATATTTTAGGACCGGGAGTTAATAGGGTCGGGCTTGGAGCTTTTTTAAGTTTTTCTCCTTGGTTTTGGTATGGATTAGCAAGATTGAGATGGTCGAGTCTAATTAGTTCATTTAAAATAATTCCAAAAATATGAAAATGTGTTTCGAATTTCGAAATACAAAAGTTAGGAAATAAACAACTAACTATTTAAAAATCCAGTGAAGCCAAAAACCAAGTTGAGATTAATAATCAAAGGGAAACTTCACCAAAAATGATGTGGTCTAAGGGCCAAACTAAGGCATGTCCCAAAACATATAATATATATAAAGGGTTAACTGTTTTAGGCTGAAGGAGGCATTAGACACCTACGCCTCCTTCGGCCTTTGGCATCATGGGGCTCTGAATGAACTCTCGATGGCCCCATATCATCTTAATCATTTGGGCCAATTTTCTCAAAAAACCCCAAATTTTAGTTATAGCCGCAATTCTACCCTAATTTTTTTTTTTTGGTAAAAAAAATCATTGGTCAAGCTTTTTTGTGTTTAAAAAATCACCAACTTTAAATCTAGTCCAAAATCTGCTCCCCTTATATCTCCGTCCAAAATTTGTTGTTAGTCATCCTTAATTTCCATTGCATATCCAAAAAAAATTTCAATTTGGAGATAATTTTCCTCGTCATCTTGCTAATGTGGATTTGTTACCAACATGGAAATTCTATCTGAAACAACTAATGACCATATTTAGATGGAGTTTTTTTTTTGGATCGGCTCAGTGGAGGGTTAAAGGAATATATTGGAGATTAGATTGAAAGTTGGTGATTATTTAAAAAAAAAAAATTCAAGATAGATTTGAGAATAAACTTAAAGTTTAGATTTTTTTTTTTTTAAATTGGACTGAACCTAAAAGTTGGGGGATTTTTTAAAGGAATTAGGCCTACTTATCTGATAACTATATGCTGAATTTTTCAAAATTGATGATAAATAACACTTTGGAAAAAACATGTGTGATAATAAAATCAGGTTTGGCCCAAACTAGCCTGGAATGTCCTTGATTCATTTATCCAGGCCCAATTCCTGTTTTTACTCAGAACTGAGCTTCCAAGCCAGGCCGGAAAAACCGCACCTGGTCTGCTTATGCTGGATCGAAAAACCCCTTCAGGCCCGGCCTGTTTACGCCGGCAGCAACAAGCATTGGCAGCTCCCTATGCCCAGGACAATGACCACGCTGATCACAAATATCAACAAACCAGACCACAGAAATTCGATCTTTTCAGATCTGTGAACAAGTTAGCCCTTTGACACTTGATGCGCTATTCTCACAGTATGTTACAAATTCATTTCTGCAGAGAAACTTCCTAAGGTCAAGAGCAACACTCAATCTCTGCATTATGGCCAAGCGGGAATTCGAACCCAGCCTCAAAAACTACCAAGCGTTAATAAAGATTTCGACGCCTATTCCAGGGGGATAAATGCCCTGATGCAGTCTAACCAAATGGCCTGAAGCATCTAGACTTACCATCGATGAGCTGATGACTGAAGGGGAAAAAATTAGATAACTATTGCACCCCACTCAACCTTGCCCAGTCCACGAATTGCATGCCGCCATATATGTTGTTTCCGAATCGTACCCCCACCGTGAAGGCCATTGCGACGGGCGGCATACGCTTGGCAAGAGGTGATGCTTCCACCAGTCTCTCTAGTCCGTTGATTATCTGATACCGGGTGTTGGAAGAGACAGCAAGAAAAACGCCTGCGAGTTTTGAGATACAAAATAAACAAAGGAGAAGGTATTAGTGGGGCTGGTTGAATGATCACCTGGAAGGTTGACAAGCACCTAATTAGCTCATCGGTTACTGCTTGAGGCTTATATTACATTCCTCTAGGTAACAAGTGGAAAAAGGAACAGGAAATAATGAACATGAAAGTAGTCATGATAGACAAGAAGTTTCTTTTCAAGTGGATCATTCAATATTAAATACTCATAAGAGCAACAACTACAGAGATAATTTGGTATTTTGGCTGAGGAGATGGTTCAGACCATTCTCATATGGCAATATCCACTCAAATTTTAATACAATGTCACAACTGAAGAAACTATCATCTATCATCATTGTGAAAAGTTTAATGCAGCAGATTTGTGCAAAGAAAATCATGTTCCACCATGATGATACAGCTATTATGTTGTTGACAAGGGGCACATAACATACAGACAACGCCACAATTTGAGTAGAAAAAAAGGTAGGAGAAACAAAGGAACTATATTGAGAGCATGTAAACAATCAGGGAAGCATGCGGATCAAAAGCTTGAGGTAATCAAGAGAGACTGAGAAACACAAAATATCATAGCAGTGAAGAAGAGATGGGCAAATCGGTAAGATCAACAGAATGTTACAAAATTTTGCTTAGTATGCTATGAGTAATATAATTTGTAACTTAAGAATTACCCCAAAGAGCTGCACTCTTCACAAGAGGTGGCACTGGAATGTCCTCTTCAGATTTTTTTATGTTCCTAAAAACGCAAATGGAAGATTAAAGTGAAAGTCTGGGACTAGATACATATAACAAGAAACATTCGAATCAATTGAATAGTCAGAATGAAGGAACAAAAGTAGCTCAGATCCAATACATTTTTGCTTATATGCACAAATAATTTGCACATGGTGGAATTTGGTTCTTCTAAGGAACTCCATAAGTTACATGGGAAGTCAGAGGAGAAGGAAAGGCAAGCACCATTACATCAAACAGATTCTGGACATGCCACGTGTTATTAACAATAGGAATCATAAAGACAAAGAAGGTAAAAAAGAAAGGTCACTTCTGACCATCCCTCCACAAGTACTTAATTAGAGGACATAACAGATGTTCTCGAAGTCAGCTCTTCCGCTTATAGAAAAAAAAGTAATTCAGATTTTCCTTTGGCTTCAATTCAGATGAACAAATAGCATGCTATTGTAAGGGTTCAAGCCACAAAATGCCAATGCTTTGTGATTTTTATTGCCCAACCTCAAATTTTGGCATGTCAGAGACATTGACTTTTACCTTCAAAGTTAATAAAAAGTGAATGTAACCCATTTGACTTATTTTGCAGATTCCATGCTTAAGTCACTTCTAAATTACTTCGGGATGATTGAAATGAGAATAAAACATCTGGGAACACCATGGACAAGGGAAAAGGCATACATGACAGACAGTAGATGAAGGGACAGAGATGCAAGAAATGCATAATGAGCAGTGTAGTGTAGATGCAACAGAACACCAATCACCTCCACAATCCCACATTGTTTAGATATTTTCCTTATAACTCTGAAGGCAAAAATCCAGACACCCATGCTCTTCTTGTGAGCAAAATCATGAAAAAGTTTGAAAGCAATGACCGAAAAGATGTGATTATCATGCCAAACATGCCAAATTAAATTTTTACCGCTTTGTTGTCATGATCAGATTTGCGATTCCTTGTCCTACGATACCACATGCAAACCCAACTGCACCATACAGGACTCCCTGTAATTGTTGTAGAGAACGAAAAACATTAACTAACTATTGCAGCTCTCTACTTATTTATATGAAAAACTAAAATTCAATCTACACCAAGGAAGCTCACCTTATAGAAGTATGTGGCTACTCTCTGATTTACAGAAAATCTACACCCTGGTCTTTCAGCTTCAAATACACTAAGAAAGATTATGATTCACAAATGTAACAGAATAATAAGTCATTTTTCTCTACAAATTTTTAGCAGTAGTGAAAGAATCACTAATGCAAAACAATGTAGCAACTTATGCCTACTCTACTATGACATTGAAAAATCCAAAAAAACTCATGACTTAAAATTCATTAAGAGAAGCATGAACTGAACCTGCTAGGAAGGGCTGCATATGCATGCTGCATGCGCCCGAGGAATCCCTTGGCAAAAGAAGGTTGACCAATCCTAGCATAAGGAGCTAGCATACCAACTAAAGCAATGTTGACCACCACCCCAACCAAAAGATCTGCAACATACAGCTCGAATTCTGCCCAGAAGTCTTTGCCCCTCTTTTGAACTTCCGCAATTGTTGCACAACAAGAATCAATAACTATCTGTGCCAAGTTATAAATTAAAAATTAATTGCCACGGGAAACAATACAAATTGGATAGATGAGCTTTCATACCATACTGATATGAGCAACAACAGGAATAATAGTATCAGATCGGTCATCCTGAAGAATTACTAGTTATTAAAATTTCCCTAATATTTCTGCCTTGGGTCTCTTAACCATGATAATAGCTCCATGGCCATATGAAGATGACAGGGTACATGACTAACCAAAAACAAAAGCACAGTGCAGTAATGCAGTGAAAATGGCATAGCTTTTTAGTGAAGGAGAGCAGTTAAGAGGCAGTTTGTTAAAGTTGTTAAAAAGTCAACACAGAAGGTATTCAGGTTCCAGGGATGACACTTCCTTAAAGCAAGTAACAAACCTCTGTTCCAATTTTAAATAGAAATGATGGATCAGCCAACATTCGATTCCGAAGCATGGAACATGACTTTATTGCAAAGCCCAATGGCCAGCTGGAACCCTACAATAAGCATAAGAAAGGGGGCAAAAATTAGCAGCAACAATAACAAAATAAGGGGAAAGAGTAGCGCCTTCTACAATTTCTTTCCGAAAAATATCTATGCCTGATACTTCCGTTACCAATGAATGAGCACAAGAAACCTCGATAGATCTACCTGCAAATCCAGGAATCTTTCCAGAAGAACCTTGCGAAGCCCGACACTCTTTGCCGCCTCCAACATATCCGGAGGAAGAGTAACCCCCCGAGCCTTGGTTTCCCTCATCACTTCCTCAAACTTCATGATAGGCCCGAATTCCTCCTCTTCCTTGTCATTCCCGTCATCACCATCTCCGCCACCACCTCCGCCACCACCTTTCCCATTTGAAAATCCCCCGTTGCCGCCAATACCGTCGAAGCCATCCCCGCCATTACCGTTGTGATCTGTCATCAACTCATAGTCATCTTCCACAATATTAACATTTTTCCCCGCTACTCCGCTAGCTTCCTTTTCTTCGAAAATCTCGGTGTTAACCGCACCAACAGACTGTGACTCACCCAGTGGCTGCGACGCACTCATCATGACCACAAACTTCTCCACTTTCCCCACAGAGCATCGACGGACACTAGCCTTACTATGAAGCAACAAAGCTACTTCATTTACGGACCGCTTGAGGACATAATTACCGGGCATCGACTTGAAAGAATAAACTCCCTTCAGAACAAGTTTGTTTTCCAAACCCGCGAGTTGCAATGCCGCAACCATCGACGAATAACTCGCCATGTCTCTCCCTCAATAAAATTTAGACGGGTCGACGAATTAGCAGCCAATAACTATCGTAAACAAAACCCGACAACTAGAAACAGGCGATGTTGAGAAAGCTTCTTCAGATAAAGCTTTGAAAGATTAACCCCTTTTCACTAGAAAGACGAAGCGACGCCCTTCGCAGCTCCTCAGTGACGACCCAGCTCGAGAAGAGATCTGGGAAGGGAGATGAGAAGCGAAAGAAGAACACCCACTTGATCTTTTGTCCTATCTGGGTGGGGATCTCTTGAAGGTTTATGCAGCAATGAGAGAAGGCCAAGAGCCGGAGGAGTAGGAGGCGAGGAGACGGCGAGGAGAGAGCGCTCAGCCTGGGCGGTGCTTGTTTCTCTGCTGTTCCTCGTTCTTGTTTGTTTTCGAGGGGAGCGAGTGAGGTGTGGGAAGTGGCGAACTGGAGAGTGGGGTTGGTCGTCGCACGTGTGGGAACGCGAATCTATATGGTTCCTGCTCGACAGTCGTACTCGAGCTCTGCCTCGATGGCGGTACGAACTCCTCAAGGCCCTAAAGATTTTACGTTGGTTCACGCTCGTAGCTTCGAGCGTGAAAATGGAGCAGAGTCTATCTTAGCTCGTTTCGTGCGATTCTTGAAGGAGGAGTTGTCTTCTAGTGATCCTAACAAGAAGACGAGCACGATACGGTCAAGCTCCAATAATTTAGCTAGGGTTTTGACTAGTTGAGCAGAATGATCAAAGACTTCCGCCGCCGACCAGTTTTGATTTGGGTTTGCTTCTTTAAGTATGTCATGCCTATTGGAGGAAAATGTCTCCCTACAGCAAAGAAATTTAAAAAATTGCTCTCAGTCAACATCATTTAGGCAATTCTCGTACTAAACATTTCCAAAATTGTCAAATTCATTCTATAAGATTTATCTTTCAATGTATAAAGGTCGCAACTTAGAAAGTGTATTAAAAGTTTCCAAAATTGACAAACTCATTCTATCTTTCTTTGTGTGGAAAAGTTATCTTTCTATATATAAAGGTCGTAACTTAGGAAAGTTATTCTATTGCATTTATTCTAGCTAATGTATTTATATAAAACTTTAGTTACCTTATATTTTAAATACATGTAAGATGTAACCATAAATGTTTTGTTTGGTCATCCAAATAAAAGCCATGATAAGATATGTTTTATCCAATCCATGTTTGGTAATTATTTAGGATAGGATAAGGTCAGATATAATGGGTAATAGCCTAGATTAAAAAGTAGGAGAGGGATGGGATAAGGTTGGATATTGTCGCGACCAATTTTTTCGGGTTTGAACCACCTAGGATTTGGCTAATGGATTGTTAAGCCTAGACTTAACTCGGGCTCTCCCAAGCCCATACCAATTCGCGACTTAGGTTTAAGTTCTTAACATGCAATTGATTTTCAATTAGGAGTCGCCACTAATCTATTTTTGGTGGGTCGATTAGAAACCCAAGTAAAGTAATGGGAGATTTACTTTACTCCTACGAACCAGAGATTTATGAATTCGGGGACTTAGTTATGCTAGAATTCTCTAACGCCCTTTCGATACCTTTCTTTTTTTATTTTGAAAAATGTTTGGCAAGCAGTTTGAATTAATTTTAGGCTATTTCCCTAACATGTGAAGCGATCATGCGGATGCGCAAACCACCAATTTAACGCCTAAGAAAGCAATTAAATGATACAGAACTTAAGCATATGCAGTGTTAAATTAAAATCCACATCAACAATCCTAGATATGGTTTTTAATTAACACGCAATTTCTTTTCTTTTTGTTTTCACTTATTAAACGAGACTATAATCCATATGCAATGCAATGCTTTTAATCTAATATAAAATGATATGGCATGGCAACATGTCCTAAACATATGAATAAAAATTTTATGATCTCTTAATGAACATGCAATTGTTAAATATGCAATTTAAATTAACCAAAATAACTTAATTCTAATGACGTGCAATGCAATGCAATGACGTACAAAATTATTTTAACTAAAATGACATGCAACATTGCAATTTAATATGCGAGCTACATGTCACGCGACATTTATTAAATGACCTAATCTAATGACAGACAATTTCTAATTAGAAATGAACCTAACAATAATCACTAAAATGACATGCATTTCATGAACCTAATTCTATATGACATGCAAATGACATTTTTTATTTTAAAAATGCAATCTATCCTAGAAATTGCAACTAATTTATCTGAAGACAAATTTTATGAAATTTGAAATGATCTAGCTAGATTAAGATTCTATCTAATTTAAACTAGGGATTAAGTCATATTAAATCCTAATTTAAACTAAGACATTATCTAAATCTAAAATGCAATTTATCTAAAAAAGATGATCTAAATTTAAAATGAAACATGCAATTCTAATCTAATATGCACAATGATTTTTTTGTGTGTTTTTCTTTAAGAAATTCGAAATTAAAACTAACACATAATTAAACATGCAATTCAAATAAAAAACTAACAACCTAAATGAATGCACTTTCTTTTTTTGGATTTTTTATTTAAAAATTCGAAATAAGATTGCAATCCTAACATGCAAGATGACAACAAACCTAATCCTAATTGAGATTTTTTTATTTTTTATTTTACGAAAATAAGATTGACTCAACTAACTTGACGATGGCAAATGAAACAAGATAAGATTGATATCCAAAAATTAGCGAACCATATCTCACGCATGAGATCGGGTTGGCTAATTTTACATTAAATCACAAATCGAATCTCGGGCTTGAGATTGGATTGTCGATTTTTGTAAGGGATTGCGAGTCGGATTTCGGGCGCGAAAATCAGACTGTCAATCCCTAATTCGAGAGCTCCTCGAGTTGCGAATATCGGATTTCAATCATGTTCATCACAAATATATCAAATAAGGAAACAGAATTTTCGGAAATCAAAATAGGCAAAAATTTTACCTATTCCGAATATTGGCTCCCAAATTCCGATCCTTGAACAACTACGGCTACTCGCAACGTGATATGATATGGTAATGCTCGGCGAGGCTCACAGCTCGGTGTTGGATGTCGGGACTGGATTTTGGTGGTGTTGCGGCTTGAATGGACAGCAATTCGTCGTTGGGCATGGCACGGATCAAAGCAGCAATGGCGTCACGAAGGACTCAAGTGAGGCAATGGAACTATGTCGGCAAGGGTGGCATCCGACTTGCGGGATTCGTGGGGGTCTTGGACGCGCTGTTGCGGCGGTCACGTGAAGACGATGCAACGAAGATGGAGTCAAGGTTTTACGGGCAGCGTCGTGGAGAGAGAATATTTCGTTCTCTCTCTAGTGCGTGTTGTTGATTCTCGCAGATTCTCCTTCAAGGCTTCTTCAATGTATAGACGTCTAACCTGCAGAAGAAGGATTCTCCAGTTTTTATCTCTCACGTGTTTCCCACTCACGTCCCCTCTCTGCACCTCTTCAGAATTTCAAACAATCCCCTTTTGACTTTTTTGGCTGCTCCTCCGAAGACCCCCGACGAATGAACCCCCAAACCAAAAGGAAAAATATCCTCTTCTTATGTTCAAATTTCTGACCTAAAAAAAACAGAGAAGAACCCCTGGGAAAACTTTTCTTTTGATTTTGACCTAAAACTCGAGAAAAGCCCCGTGTATTCAATGTGTGTGACCTCCCAAAACCCTATGCGTTTTAATCTTTTTATAGGCCATGGATTAGGGTTTTAATCGATATCCACGAAGATTTTTTCGAACGCAATATTCCTTCACCAATTTTATTCAAGATTGTGATAGAATTTTTCTCTAAATCCAAATCTTGTAAAGATAAATCGCAATATCTTCCTGTCACGTATGCCCTATCCCAAAAAAAGATTCATATCTTGGAAAATTTTTAAAATATTATATTTCCACAAGATAATTTTTAATTATTAAAAAACATGGGCTTTGGCCGAGATAATTTTTAATTATTAAAAAATATGGGCTTTGGCCAACCTTTCGCTTCATGGGTCGATCCATCTAATTCGAACTCATCCGCCACGGTCCAATAAAATGCAAAAGATGCAAATAACAAAATAAATGCAATCTAAATCTATATGCTATGCAATAAATAAAATTAACCCCTAATTCCCTATGCAATAAATAAATAAACTAAATCACCAAAATTTAGGTGTCAACAGATATGATTTCTCTTATCGGTAATATAAAACCCTACGCTCTCCTATTCTTTCTCCTCCATTCACTTGAGAGACTCGTCTGTAACTAAAGTATCGACATCGAAGCCTTCTTCTTGGTAACTCTCTCATTCACATCGAAACTTTACAGAAGTGACGAATTTGCGAAGGTAAATAATCATGCTCTCTATCATGTCCCGATCCTCCGAGCCCGTGCCCATCCCTGCTTGATCAATATAATAGTGATATCCCAAAACGCATTGCCGATCCATTCATTAAAAATATACGCATGCGAAGCATATATAAATCCCATGACAATAAAATAATGGGATAGAAAAAGCAATGCCAAACTTTTAAAACCACAACAAGTCTTTTATAACTAAACAGGTTTATACACAAGACCAGACTGGTTACAAAAATGTCGGCTCATCAAAAAGGAACCGTCCTATAACTAACTAGCTATACTAGTTCGCCAATTATGCTTCTTCCACCTTCCCAAACTCCAAGATTCCCAGCTCTCCATGGCCATCACTTAGGGACCTGAAAGTGTGATCCCATAACAGGGTGAGATTATGTCTCCGCAAGTTCAACCTCCTAAGACCCGATTAGGAAGAAAATTACACCCTAAGGGCTACCTAATCACAATCATGCGTCAGAGGACTTACCTTAGCCTCAATCCCTTCCTGCAAGTCAATTCAGATAATAAATGCTGACAAATTTATCACTCAATCAAATTAGATCGAATCATCGATCAATCGACCTAATCGATTACATGTCATCACGATCATTTCTTGGTCGACCAATTCAATACTATCTATAAGTCCGATCAAAATCTAGGACTCAATTGAAATATAGATAGTATATCATCCTATTTCCAAATGACATATAGAGCCATTGAGTGGGTATGCATAATGTTCTATCTCCAAGACGATATATAAAATTATCAAGCCGTTATAACATATCTGTGCCTAACGTTCTATCTCCAAGATGACATATAGAGTCATCGAGCTGTTATAACACACCATTCTTTCTCAAGATGACATATAGAGTCATCAAGCTGTTATATCATACCGTCCTTTCTCCAAGATGACATATAAAGTCACCAAGCCGGTATACAAGTAATTCCTTCTCAAGATGACAGGAGAGTCATCGAGCTATAATAGTATAAAGTCCATTCTCCAAAATGACATATGAATCATCGAGTCATTATAGTATATTGTTTTGAAGATACAATTAATTTACTCGTTTTATCATACTCAATAAAAATATACATGTGTGGGTATATGGCCGGCCTTAGCCAAAATACAAGGTTTTCACTTTTGAACCTCCCACTATTTTCCGCAGTCCCAAAATAGATTTTTAGCGCTGTAGACCGACGCCCGGTAATTTTCCACTTAATTACCATAATTATCATTTTTTAAAAATTAATACCCACAAACACTAATCACAATCAATTTGCACAATCAGGTACTCAATTAAATAAATAGAGAGCACCACTGCGATCAACACGAAATTCCGGTCATCGGCTATCACAAGTTAATTTCCGGAAAATAAATAAATAAATAAATAATTACAGAAAATATTAAATAAATACAATAAATGCATACTTAAGCCCGTAATGCCTAATTATATGCCGGAACGGGCCTAGAAAATTTCCTAGACTCATTAAATAAATACTAAAGTCTAATTACTCGCTAATTACACTAACTAACCATCTAATATACAATGGCAATGAATTAAATTCACTAATATAATTAAATTTAACTACCTAATCCATCTTAGCCTAAAATAATCAACCCCTAAGCACAATTAACCTAATAAGCGAGGATTAGTGAGTTAAACTCACCTGATTCGTGATTTGAGCGGCTCAAATCGTCAGGGACGCAACGTGGCTCGATTCTCTCCAAAGCGGGCCTAACTTTTGGGGTTGGGAACAACCTCAAAACAGGCCTAGACCACGGCTGGAAACCCACAACTTTTGCTTCTGTTTTAAGCTGCAAAAGAGAGGAACTAAGGTTAAAAGGGGCGGCAAGGATTGGCGTAGGCAGCGGGGACTGGTTTTGTGTTTAAGTGAAACTCGGCAGGCCTCTAGCGGCAGCCCACAGCGGTCTAGACGTCCACAGCAACCTGCTAGACGCACGGCTGGGCTGAGATGATGGTGTGAGGAAGGCGGAGACACGTGGTGGAGGTGAAGCAGCAGCAGCACGTCGGTGAGGTAGAGACAGCGACGGGCGACGTGCGGCTCCAGGGTGACTCTGGCAGGCTTCCTTGGTGGCTGCTGGTTTCAAAAAGCTCCAAGGGAGAGAGAGAGAGAGAGGGAAGGCTGGCTGGTTGTGTTGAGGGAGAAGGAGGAAGAGATAGGGAACCGAGGGGGCCACAAGCCTTATTCTTTCACCAACTTGTCCCCTTGACCAATTCTTAGCCAAGGCTAGCTTCCATGGCCACAATTTAGCCACCATGGCTTCAAACACAACCCTTGAAGTGGTCCAAAAGGGCTAGGTAAGGGAGGCATACGAATTCGGTTGGAAATTCACCTGATTGGACTCTTATTCTTGCTTATATCAATTCAATTCAGCCTCAATAAAATCAACCAACACCTCATCGATCAAATTGGTATTTTTCCTAACTAATTGATCCCACTTGCTTCATTATTTTGCGATAAAAAACGGTTCTTGGCTTTTTCTGGACAAAAACTACCCTAGGACGACTTTTTCTTAAAAAGTCTCAGTTTGTAGAAAAATCTCCGAAGGCTAAGTCGACATTCATAAAATGACCTGTGATATGACAGAACTTTCAATTTTTGAAATTAGATTCAAATTCGCGATTAATTTTACTCTGGTACGTTTTTAGCGTAACCTAGGCTATTAGGTAGCTTTCAGAACTTTTTAGTGCAAATAACCCATAGTTGATTTTCTTTGAGCCACAATGAACCCCTTCAACACATTGGCGACTCTCGATTGTCGTGAAAATCTTGAGATTTTAAATACGGACACAGGGTACCAAAACAATAGAAAATCCAACTACTGCCGGTCGATGAGAATTTTGCAATTTAGTGGGATCACCCACATTTAACCACTCATCTCAGTCGAACCGATCTATCTTTGATCTCTAATCGATTTATATTTGTGTCGTAATGATCTCGGTAGATGAGCACGGTCAAGTAGTCGATTCCCGGTTGAATCCTCAAGTCTATTTGCCTTTAAATCCTTAATGGCTTCTCTAGATAGTCTAGTTATCTCATGAGTGATCAACTCTGAGAAGAGCACTATAGGCACGTCGATGAAATGCCCGATTTATTCAATTGAAAGTCGAATCGAAAATCTAGGATGTCACACTCCCTTTCACTAAGTTGACTTCTAAAGTAGCGCTGAGGTTGGTTGTGGATTGTTTTCCTGCTTCATCAATGTTTCTAGCTTACGTAAGTCAGAATCGTGATCCCGTTGGTTTTTTAGCTAGTTGATTGGAGAACTTATTCTTGCAAGTGAAATTTTCGTAGTCAAAATTGTGATAATGCATTTGTGGGACCTATTTTTTATAGTGGAAAAGAATGAAAAATTGGAGAGCAGTATTTCTATGACCGCATTATTGTTGTAGAGGACGGCAATCCAATTGGTGATGGACTTCTCTCTCTCTTAAGAGGAGGTTTGTTAATTTCTTTTGATTACAAATGGTTTTGCGTAATTATCCATGATGGGTTCTCTATCATCTATTACATATATAATATCACAAGAGTGACTTGTGCTTCACTCTCTTTTTTGGTCGGGTCTTGCTTCCAAGAATTTTTTGTTGATTCTTTGATGGTTCTTAGTTGACAAAAAGGTCTTTCTGATAGAAAATCCCGAAGCATGATGGCTTTGTATAGGAATTGAATAGGCGTTGATGGGTGTCTCCATGTCATATATGTGTAGTGTAATGTATGTCTTGGTACATTGGTGTTTTGTCCACTAGTGATTGGCATCTCAAAGTTTTGGGTTTCCTTTTGGGTTGAAAAAACATGACAGAGTTTCCAATTTTTGAGGGGCTTTTTAAGTTTTACATTGAATTCATGTCTTTTTGCTTATTAGTTTCATCGTGTCAACTTTAGTTCCTTTGTGTTTATTTATCTCTAGCAATAATCATAGAATGAATCAGTGAGACTCTGTGAAAATCTGTTGATTTGAAAAAGTATATATATATGTATATATAAGGTAAGTATAGTATTGACTTTTAACCAAAGGAACTTTACAGCAAAATAATATTGGCACCAACAAAACTTGCACTCATAATGACAAACAAGTCATAAGGAGTGGAAGGGTGTCGAGAGTAAAATAAAAGCGGGAAAGTCAAAACTATGGCAACCCTCAAACAAACTCTACAAAGAAAGATTTGACACCTTGGAAGAGAAAATAAGGGAATCAAGTCCCCAGCTTCTTCGAATCCTCCTATTCCTTGGCGTGTCTACCACATTACTAAACATAATAGCCTTGTCCTTAACAGCTTTGACAAGATGCATTTGCAGCGTAGGCACAAACATAGCTTGGCTCCTGAAGAGGATGTTGTTCATTGTCTTCCAAATTACATGACAAAGGGCCCCAAAGGCAAACCGGGCAATACAATGCGCGAAATCATTGCCGGAGAGGGATTTGATGGCCTATTGTAAATTTTCCATCCACAACCTATTTTGCCAAGGGAGATTGTATCTTGCAGCCCAAAACATAGCAAGACCAGCAATAATATGGTAGCCAAAAAAACAAATGATCAATAGAATTTGGCCTTAAGTTACAAAAAGCACAAGCGCCACCAGCAATCCTACCATAGGAAAGTAAGAGAACCTGAGTAGGTAACTGGTTTCTGGTGATGAGCTAGAGATGGAATTGGTACCTAGGGGAGATAGTTTTGTTCCAGATGAAGGAGAACCATGGGACTGAGCATTTCTTTGGACGAATGGCTTCCCAAGCAGAAGCAACCGAGAAGGATCCTGAGGAGTGTTCTAGCTAGCAGAATCAATCTGGGTGCTGTGTTAGTACAGGGAAGGTATGAGTCCACGAATCCAGGATGGCCTTGGTGGATTAGCCTTGTAAGGAGAAGAGGTCCACAACTGCAGCCCGTCTAGATAAGCCCGAATGGTAGATGTCAACATCCGTGAAGAAACTGCTCAAGGGTTCTTAGGGGTGCCAAGGATCAAACCAAAGGGACATCGAGAGACTGTCACCTATCCGCTAATTGAAGAACTTCTAGAATTCCCTCCTAAGGTTGAGAATTTTCTTCCAAGCCCAAGAACAAAAGATTGGCTTTTTAACAACCCAAAAGTTTTTCTTCTTCAAGTAGATAGCATGTATCCACTTGCACCAAAGAGATTCTTTATCCATGAAAAGAATCCATATGTGTTTAAGCATTGTGGCTATGTTACAATCCCAAAGTTTGCGAATACCAAGTCCTCCATCTTTTTTGGGTAAGTAGACATCCTCCCATGCCACTTTTGCACCTCGACTCCCAAGATCAAGACCTTTCCAAAGGAATTGATGAAAAAATTGTTCGATGCGGTCTAGTACAACTCTAGGAAGCATAAAAATACCGGACCAATAAACTTGTATGGAGTGAAGGACCGACCTGATAAGTTGAAGACGACCTGCGAATGATAGGAAGCATTGTGTCCAAGACTGAACTCTCGCTATTATAAGGTTGATAAGAGCATTGCAATCTGCCTTGCCAAGCCACGATGAAATAATTGGGACTTTGAGGTAGCGGACTGGCAATGAACCTTCTTGAAAACCAAGGGCCTGAAAAATTTGGGAACGAGAAGTGTGCGTACCTCTCGCCATGAAGACTTCACTTTTATTCAAGTTGGGTCTCAACCCACTCCAAGAGGAGAACATTTGAAGGCCATCTTTAAGAAGTGATACTGAGGCCAAATTCCCTTGACTAAATAAGAAGACATCATCCGCAAAAGAAAGGTGGGATTGGCCAGTAGATTTGCATCTAAAAAATACTCAAATCCCAGTCGTTTAGTTTAAAGAGATAATATTCCCAAGAATATCTCCATAGCCAAAGTGAAAAGGTATGGAGACAACGGGTCCCCTTGGCGTAGACCACGACCACTGGGAAAGAAACCGTGGAGCTCCCCATTGATGGAAATAGAGAACTTCGGTGTGAAGACGCAAGTCATAATAAGTCTAACCAATTGGTTGGGGAAACCAAAAGCACGAAGAGTTAGTTCCATGAAATCCCAATCAATCGTATCATAGGCTTTCTGGAAATCAACCTTGATGGCACATCTTGGTAGGTAAGGATCAATGTGGAAGCCACTAAAAAGCTCTTGCGCCAACAAGATATTATCACTGATTCGCCAGCCTTTGACAAAGGCATTATGAGTAGTACTAATGATGTCCAGGAGGATAGCCGCCACTCTATTTGCTATAAGCTTGGTAATACACTTGTAAACTGTATTACAACAAGCAATGGGTGTATAATCCAAGACTGAAGACGCATTAGGAATCTTGGGCATAAGGGCTGTGATAGTGTTATTTATCTCACGCAAAAGATTTCCATAAACAAAAAAATCCTTTATCGCTTCAATAACCAATGGTCCTAATAAAACCTAGTTGTGTTTGAAAAATTCCACATTGAAACCATCTGGACTAGGAGCCTTGCCAGTTGTTAAGGAGAAAAGGGTATCACGAATTTCCATATCAAACACAGGATGGGAGAGGGATCGTACTTGTTCCTCATTTAGGGAAAGCTGTAATATTGCCCGAATCTCTTGTAATGTTGAGTGAGACGTGAGATCTTGAGGAGCCAAGAGGTCCTAAAAACGGGTAACAAATAAATGCCGCACCATATCAAGATCCACCACTAGATTTCCAGAATTGTCCAACACCGAGATAATTTTGTTCCTCGGATGTCTTCTTTTTATAGAGTGGTAGAAGAACTTAGTATTTTGATCCCCTTCCTTGATCCAGCGGATCCTAGATTTTTGTCCATAAAAAGATTCCTCCTGAAGTCGAAGCTTCGAGAATGACCGAAGGTGGATCTTTTCTAGCTTCGCCAGCAAGAGGTTGTTTGGATCCTATTGGAGGGCATCTTGGGTGGCCTGCAAGGCGTGCCTCGCATTTGCTGTTCTAGTCGAAATATTCGAGAAGGACTCTCTGTTCAGTTGCTTGAGGCGCCCTTTTAGAGTTTTCATCTTGCGGCAAAGCCTGAACATGGGGGTTCCCACCATCGGTTCATCCCACACCTATGCAACAATATCTTGGAAAGCCGGATGCTTTATCAAGAAATTAAAAAACTTAAAAGGTTTTCTATGGGATTGTGGGGCCATAACTCTAATGACCATAGGTGAATGGTCAGAGATACCTGGAGCAAGGAAGGAGGCTTCTGAGTAAGAGAACTCATGGCACCATTTAGAGTTAACAAGCACCCTATCAATTTTTCATAACTTCCAGCACTCGACGAAGAAGCCCAAGTGAAACGATACCCATCATACCTTAGGTCTTCAAATTTGAAAGGTTTTGCTATTATCTAACTTGTTAGTTTGTACTTGTCTAATATTATTGTTTTTTTTTCTTCGTTAGAAATGG
This sequence comes from Eucalyptus cladocalyx, assembly GCA_017140615.1. Taxonomy (NCBI): domain Eukaryota; kingdom Viridiplantae; phylum Streptophyta; class Magnoliopsida; order Myrtales; family Myrtaceae; genus Eucalyptus; species Eucalyptus cladocalyx. Next base: position 18,976,093 of record CM029516.1, read on the forward strand.
ATCACAATGATAGAAGGGAAGTTTTTACCATTATGATCTTAGAGGAGATGAATCTCCAAATTTTGCTTTTGTGTATGATGTATATGATTGTGGTGTCCACTACTGTTGAAAGGCACTATCGTAAGCATATTTTGAAGGATCACACATTTGGTAGAAGCCAAGCTCGTTTAGATCACCTTAACCGTCTCATTAGTAGTGACTTGAATTGTGAGGCACAACTTAGGATAGATAAACATACATTTACTCTACCATGCAAGTTGGCACATACAATTGGTGGATTAAAAAAAGATGGACTTTGTAACTATAAAAGAACAAATGGTAATGTTCCTACATATACTTGCCCATCATGTGAAAAATCGAGTCATCAAGTTCAGATTTATGAGGTCTGTGGAGACAATAAGTAGATAACTTTAACTTAGTTTAGATGCGGTAATAAGAATGCATAGTGTGCTTCTTGTCTAACTTGAACTAGTTCTAGAGGAATGTGCCGACGAGAGATGGAAATAGTTTAAGGTATGTTTGATATGCTATCACATGGATCAATTTAATACTTTATAGGTAAGCTTATTTTATTAATTTTATGTCTAGGGTTGTTTAGGAGCATTGGATGGCTCATATATCAGGGTACGTGTTCTGGAGGTTGATAAACCAAGATATCAAAATAGAAAGGGTGAAGTAGCAACCAATGTGTTAGGAGTTTGCTCATGTGACATGAGATTCATTTATGTTTTAACCGGATGGGAAGGCTTAATAGCGGATTCTAAAGTGTTTTGAGATGCTTTTGTTAAACCTAATAGTTTGAAGATTCCTATCAATAAGATAAGCCTTTATCAATATGTTCCATTCTCTGTATTATAGGTTTTGACGATTTTAAGATAATTAATAATGCTGTAATTTGTTATTAGGTAATTATTATCTTGTAGATGCTTGATACACAAATGGGGAGGGCTTTCCTACTCCTTATAAAGATGTTCGATACCATCTATCTGAGTGGACAAGAGGTTGTACACCAAATTCCCTTGAGGAATACTTCAATATGAAGTATTCTCAAGCTAGAAAAGTCATAGAAAGATGTTTCAGTTACTTGAATTACAGTGGGCTATTCTTGGGAGTTCATTTTTTATCCAATTAGAATGCAAGGTCAAATAATTATAGCTTGTTGCCTTCTACATAACTTGATAAGAAGAGAAATGGCTATCAATCCAATTGAGGCACAGTTAGATGAAGTTGCTAACACTATTGAAGATGTTGAAACAATTAATGTTATTGAGCCTCGGATCATAAGACAACATGGAGAAACAATTTGGCAGTACAAATGTTTAATGAGTGGAATGCAAGTTGAGGACATGGAAGAGTTGTATGATTTGATATTATTTATAAAAAAAAAAAAAATCACTTGTTTCCCATTGTTGCAAGACTTGTGTTGTAAGATCTTTTTTTCTTTTTTCATTTCTATTAGGCATGTGTAATATGGTGCTAGTATGTCATTATTAAGACATATATTCCTTATGCAATTTTGAATTATGGCTTTATCATTTTAAATTTGAAGTATTATGCTATCTCTATAATTAAATTTTCTCTATCATGCTATTCTCCATCATTAAATTTTATAAAATTACAATGAGATATTTAGGAATGGAAGATTTTGATTTCAGTCAAACTCAAGGAGGGAAACAAAGAGAGACTGACATGTATGGACAATAGATGAAGAAAGTGCACTTCTAGATGGTCTTGAAGAATTAGTCGCGTGAGGAATGAAAGCTGATAATGGCTTCAAGAGCGGTTGCATGATAATGTTAAAGAAGTGGTTTGAAGAAGAGTTCCCTGGTTCTGGCATCATGGGTGATCCTCACATAGAGTCAAAGATGAAAAACTTGAAAAAGTTGTACAATCAGATATATGACTTGAGGGATCAAAGTGGTTGTGGGTGGAATCTGAAAAGCGTTGTGTTGATATCCATTATGATTTGACAAAAATATTGAAAGTTTTGTGTCACTTCTTCTCATTTTTCTTCTTTGTCACTTGTTTCTTTTTTTAACAAAAAAATATATTTTCTTTGTAGGCCTATCCATGAGATGCTTCTTTGAGAGGGAAGTCATTCCCTCAATATGATCATCTAGCAACCATTTTTGGAAAAGACTATGCTAAGAGAAATCTTAATGAAGACCCTTTGGAAGCTCATGCGACTATAGATCATTAAGAAGATGAAAATCATGACGATGTGGCAACTAATGGCGTAAGTTAAAACTTACCACTACTATCATTTTCTCAAACACAAAATATTTCTATTTCTTCAAGAAGAAAAAAAGGATCTACTCTTAATAACTTGTTTGTCACTATAAGTAGGGGTGAGCGTGGTTCCCGGGTTACCCGGGAACCGGAGGAGGGTCCGGTTCGGTTCCCGGTTCCAAGGGGACCGGTTCCGGTTCCCGGTTCCTTTTTTCTAGGAACCGGGAGTTCCGGTTCCGGTTCCGGTTCTTATGGGAATCGGAACCGAAACCGGAACCGGAACCGGTCATAATTAAAAAAAAAAAAGAAGAAAAACCCTAGCTTCTTCCCCCCCTCCTCCTCCCGCCCACTCCCGCCCACATGATTTCCCCCCCCTCTGCGGATACTTCCCCCTTCCCCTTTTCTTTTTCTCTCTTTTCTTTTCTCCCCTTTTCCCTCGTCACGTCACTTCTTGCCCCCAACTTTTTTATTTTATTCTCTCTCCCTCTCTTCTCTTTCCGGTTCCGGTTCCAAATCGCCTAGGGTTTCTTGGATTGCTCTCTCTCTCTCTAGAATCCTCCGTTTCTTTCTCAACGAGCGCCTCCTCCCGGCGCTGTCTCCGATCTCATGCTTTCCGGGACCTGATCCGTGCGACACCCTCCGTTCCACGGCCACTTCGATTTGGAGCTTCAATCGAGCGCTCGTCGCCGTCAATCAGTTCCCGCTCTTCTTCTTCTTCTTCCGATATCTTTCTTGTTTTTTGTGGCTTGAGAGAGCGAGACAGAGAGAGGGAGGGGGGAAATGGTGAGGGGGAAGACGCAGATGTAGAGGATAGAGAACAACACGAGCAAGCAGGTGACGTTCTCGAAGTGCAGGAACGGGCTGCTGAAGAAGGCCTTCGAGCTCTCCGTCCTCTGCGACGCCGAGGTTGCACTCATCATCGTCTTCCCGAGGGACAAGCTCTACGAGTTCTCGAGCTCGACAAGACGATAGGTTTTCCTCCGCATTTTTGCTCAAGTGACAGATTGCTATGAGCAACACTGACAGTTGCTCTACCTTCATTTCAAAATTTGGAAAAATGAAGATTGCAGATTCTGTTGGGGTTTACTTGGTTCCATTGGGTTGAATAGTTGATTGGCACGCTGTTTCTTTTACAAGGCCTCCTGAATGTAGCATGAGAATCTTATGCTTCGAGTGCACCTTGGCGAACCTGGCCAACGGCGAGCCCAGGTTCCGCACGATGAAGCTCGGGGGCTGACGGACTTGAGCTTCTTGAACTAGTCGAAGAAGCCTTGGGGAGTGCGCTCCTCAATGGACGACGACTCATTCGCGAGCATGAAGTTGGGGAAGTTGAAGCCCTCGAAGATTGATCTGGCCATGAACGATTCGATGGCAAAGTGCCGGTGGCCGGGCTTCGCGAACCTCGCTCGCGACTCGATGAGTCGGATGGCCTCGTTGAGGTTCCAGTTCGCCGCCTCCATCTCGCGAGCCATGGCTTTCCCGAAGTGCCTCACGGATCGTAAGGCATAGTGGAGGACTTGGACGAAGTGGTTTGGGCTCAACGACGCGAGCTTGAAGCCGTCAAACAGGGGCAAGTGGAGGACTTGGACGAAGTGGTTTGGGCTCAACGACGCGAGCTTGAAGCCGTCAAACAGGGGCAAGTGGAGGACTTGCACGAAGTGGTTTGGGCTCAACGACGCGAGCTTGAAGCCGTCAAACAGGGGCAAGACGCTGCTCGGAGATGAACTGGAACTGAAAATTTTGAATTTAGTTGTCTATTTGGATGTAAAATATTCACATTGTTGTGTATTGGCAGGAACTGAAAAATGAAGGGCCAACGTTCGGCTTCCAAATATTCGCGCCCATTACGAAAATGAAATAAAAAGAAAAAAGAAAAAAAGAACCAGTTGGAACCTGGAACCGATCCGGAACCCGTGACGGGGTAGGTTCCGGTTCCCGATTCTCGACGGGTAGGTTCCGTTTCCAAAAATTGAGGAACCCGTACCGAGGGTAGGTTCCGGTTCCGGACGGAACCGAACCGGAACCAGGAACCGCTCACCCCTAACTATGAGTGCAAGTTTTGTTGGTGCCGAGATTATTTTGCTGTAAAGTTCTTTTGGTTAAAAGTCAATACTATTCTTACCTTACCAAAAAAAAAAAAAAGAGGGGGGGGGGGGGGGGGGGGCTAAAGCAAGCGACAAATGGGCCGTTGGGTTAGTTGATATAGTAGGAACTTTTGGCTTGTTCTTGGAAAAAGCTAACGAGAGGATGGAGATGATCACCAGCCATATCAAATATGCTAAGGATTTTGATAATGACAAGTGAAAAATCAATGAAGAGCTTCTTCAAATGACTATAGGTACTATGGATAGAATAAAATTATATAGAAAAATTGTGAAGGATCCTGAGAATATTCATCTTTTTTTTGGGATTTCAAGGAGACGACAAGAAGGCATTTGTGGAACTGCTTCTCCAAGAGGTTAGAGAAGAGAATGAGTGATGATTTGGAGTTGTCAGTCACAATGAATTTGTGCAAGTTGGAAGGGGAAAGTTGTACCTGATTTTATCTTTCAATAATAAGTTTCTTGTGGAGTCTCTTTGCTATTTTATGACAATTAATATAATCGAATGATGTTCTTTACGCTATATATTGGAATCATATGATTTTTGAAGTAGTTCATCTGGATTGTTAATTAATGTGTTTCCATATTACTCTTTTATCATTTTGTCCAATAGTTTGCTTTCTTTCGGTTCCTTTACTTGACTTGCTCTTGTTGATTCGTTGTGTCACGCCCTGAATCTCGAGAGTGCGAACATCCCTCGATGGTCGACTGAAAATGCGACGTCCTAGGACGTGTCGCCGACCCATTCTTTTTATCTTTCAATTAAGCACATGCGGAAGTGAATCAAATACATTCCCGGTCAACAAACAAACATAGGGATAGTAAAAGCACAACAAAAGTTGCCGAAAACAACTTATTTATTTATCAACTGTTAACCCTAGGAAGTTTAATAATTACAAGCCTTTCTACGGCCACTTCCTATAGACCCTCCCAAAAACCTTTAGGGATCAGGGTTAACCTAAACTTCGCTAACGGCAGAGCTAGCCAAAAAGTGTCGCATCTTGCACCCACCACATCCGCACTTAGCAGATCTCCACGCTACGGCCCTGAAAATGTTTAACCACGATGGGTGAGATAAATCTCAACGAGTTAAAACCCTAAGGCTCGACTAGGACACAAGTTCGTCTGGGAGGCAACCTAAACAGGGCACCACAAACAAACTCACATCGCCTCAGCACACCTATGCAGGCTAGCACATCACATATGCCATTATCAATTCCATAAATATAATCAATAACCAGAACACATGATTCTCACTCTCCAAACATTCACATGGGTCCCGATTATAAGGTAAAACTGTTATGGCACGTCCCATACCATGCCTAATAGTTTTACCCCATAATCAAGTGCAATATAGTACAATCATTCACACGTGTTCCGATTATTACGACCTCTCAGGCCACGATTAACACAAAAGTCGTTGGCCTTCCGGCATAATCGGGCATCGTCCCGCCCCATCGAGCACGGTATCATCCCACATATGCATACACCTTAGGGTTGCATTCCAATAAGGAGCTTCGTTCCGAAATCCATTCGCGAACGGCATCCCATTAACTTGGGGGCATCCGAACTTAATCAGGCATCGTCCTGTGTAAACGCATCAAGACGGGTTTACTACCCTGCATAAACACATCAGGGTATTTAGGTGATCACACAAGTACGTCAACACTTAAGTCAATTCTTATCTTCTGTCAATTAGCCTAGAATACCAAAATCCTTTTTCAAATAATAAAACTTGCAACTCTTTTTTTTTTTGGTTCAAAATTTTTCGAAATAAATTCGTACATGGTCACGTATTTGAAATCAATCCGTTAAACTTTGCACGCATCTAGTTTGAAACCTCGCGGTTTTATTAAGCACATAAAACTTGGCGTCCAAACCCGACATTATATTTATTTTCTAATTTTTTGTCCAACCACCCTTTTTGAAAACAATCTTTGGTAACCCCTTTTTTCTTTTCTTTAAAACTTTTGAAAAGAAATTCGTACGTACTTTCGTACTCAAAATTGACTTGTCAAATTTTGCATGCACTTAGTTTAAAATCTCATTGTTTTATTGAATAAATAAGTTTTGGTGTCCAAACCCGACACCTCGTTGTTTTTCTATTTAAAAGCTTATAAAGCCATCTTTTGACATAAAAATTGGAACAAACCATAGAGCAATTAATCACATAATATCAGACGTACAAGCTATCAAAATCACGCATAAGTTCTCAACATGCCAAGAATCAACCAAATCACAAAATGTACATTTTCTAGCAAGCAAGACACCAAGAATAACCACAAGACCACAACCGGCCCTCACCGGCAGAAACCGAGTCCACTCACACTTCTCCAAGATTAATTCCAGAAACATAACCAAACGAGTTTAGAAAATCCTTAAATTTAAATATGTTATAAAGGACCGATGCAGTTGGGTGATAGCTGGTGTAGATAACTTTTTGGGCGCGGTCGAAATGGCAATGTAGTTGCTACGTGGGAGCACTATACCTTTTGGACCTCCTAGTTGTAGTCCTGATGAAAACACCCATGTTCATAAATAAAGCAAGAAATGAAAGCTAATGGTTGCTCTTCTTTTGTGTTCATCCATTTTTGTATTGTTTGTGCTTTAATTTCGACTTTCACTTGTGCTATAAAGTAAAAATCGTAGTAACTCGCGTCAGAACGTGGCGGGCTGGGATGTCAATACATGCTTGTCAAATGGATGTTTTGTGCCTTTCCTATGAGCATTTTAATCCAAAATTTAACCTTACCGTGTATTTCTCGCATGTAAAGAAAGCACCTAATCGGGTTCACTTTGGTCCATGCTTTTCTTATTACAGTTTTCTTCTCACATTTGCAGTGATTCTCTATCACCATTTTTCAATCCATGCTCGGAAACCTTAGCCCTTTCTAATATTTTACGTGCACGTGAGTGGCGTGGCAGTAATGCGTTTTGTCAGACTAGACTGACTTGCTCACAGAAAAGGGGCAAAACGTGCACGTGATGAGCTCTAGGTGTGTTAAGAATACCTCACTCGAACCAAATTGACGGAACCGGTCCGAAAATTTAGGTTATTTTTTGTTTAGGTCTCATTCAATTTAGGTAATAAGTTAAGGAATTCAGGTAGTTTGACGGTTTGAGTTGAGCAAGTTTGGCTGAGGTTTCGGTTTTTTTTCCTACCCTTCTCATTTGCATTCCGAAGAATCCTAAGAAAACACTACACTTCATAAAAAATGAGGTCTCACTGTAGGAAAGGTGTTGTTAGTGTAAGAGATCAGAAAACAAGTTTTATCATTCTATTGCTTTATTGTCCAATAATTGCACGATCCTGTGTTTTCATTCTTTAGAGTTGAGGACGAAAATAGCAAGTCAAGTTGTACAATTACCGTTCATGACATAAATAAAATACCTTGCAAACTGAAGTATCATTAGAAAAACATATGTTGATGTTTTCCTTATGATTGAATGATCTTTTGAAAGATTCTCCTCGAGATTTAGCTAATATGGTCTTTTGGCCATTATGCAGATCGTTTGAATATGATTGAATCTGTTGGAAAATATTGGTTTTGTTAGACCAAAGGATGGGGAGATCTTGGTCTTTCATTATTTCGATATGTCATTGTGCTTTTGATTATGTATGAATATCTTTGCTTTTATGTTTCAAGAAACTAAGGGTGCACATGATAAAATTTCTGGAATAGAAATTGATTTCTGGAATAGAAATTGATTTCCGGTGAGAAATTGATTTTTTAATTTCTATTTCAGAAATTGAGAAGTTAAAAATTTTAGTTTTTGATTTCTTCTTCAAATCTATTTCTTGAACAGAAATTTGTTCCAGAAATAAAAAAATCAAATTGCGTTACCAAACATATTTATGTTCCAAACCTGTTCCGGCCCTCCGGGGAACAGAGAAATAGAGAAATAAAAAAGTATAAATTTTATCATGCATGCCCTAAACTTCTCATGAGATTTTGCCAAATTATCTTCTTGTTAAATTTTTTTGTCCAACAGTTTTAAATCAGCTCAAAATTAACATAGATAATGAAATCAAATGTGCTAGAGGAGGTCTAGAAAAACTTGATGCTCAATTGATGCATGTGTTTGAAATAACAAAAAAGAAAAGAAAAGGATAACTTGAAAGACTTGACCCGACAATTCGAGTCACAACAAGTGCAATTCCAAATGGTTCGGTTTGGGTAAACTTGAAATCACACAATAATTTGTCGACCGTGATTTCCAATATTGTTGAGCTCGAGATCATTGAGTTAAAATGGAGTTTAGAAAATATTTTAGGACAAGGGTTAATATTATGAAAAATCCAAAAATCGGTACACCCTTGATAAATTTGCCCCAAACTAATTGTGAAATTCCCAAAAACCCAAAATTGATACACTTGTATAAAGTTTACCCTAAATTGATATGGATTTCCACATGAACTCGTCATGTTGAATTTAGTTATTGTCATGTGTCCAATACAACAATTTCACAATAAAATTTGACCAAAATTAACGAAGGGTAAATACATAATGAACACATCAATTTGTGGTTTTTTATAATCTAAAAATTAGTTTGGATATATTTGTCATGAGTATACCCTTTTAGACAACTTAAAAGTTACTTTGATAAATTTATCACTTGTGAAATTTTTTAGGATATTAACCTTTAATTTCAAGATGGAGTATAAATTTTGAGAAATGGACCTCCCTTCCCCTACAGCAACTTCGACAAACGGTAATTTCCAACAGGTGCCGGCGGAAAAAACCTCCAAAATCCGTTTACCCAATCGGACGCTTCGCACGCAGGTCTTCGCGAATTCAGTCCCCCGCTCTCTCTCTCTCTCTCTCTCTCTCTCGCTCTCTACCCCTCCTCCGATCGCCGCCGCCCTCTCGCCCGTCTTCTCTAGGGTTTCCATCTCCCGCCTCTCGAGCCACCGCCGGCCCGCCTCCGCCTCGATCGACGGCCGATCCCGCCGCGTGCGCCGATGGATTGGGGCGCGGTGACGGCGGAGGATCTGGCGGGCGCCCTCCGCGAGGTCGAGTGGTCGTCCCCGCCCCGGCCCCCCGCCGAGTTCTTCTCCAGGTTCACCCTCCCCAGGTCGTACGCCAAGTGGAGCAGCCGCCTCAAGTGCAATCTCTACTAGTACGGTCTCCCCCTCTCTCGCGACCTTCTCCGCTTGATCTCGCGTTGTTCCGTGCTTCTGGATTTGACGATTTTGTTACTGAATTTAGCTGCATCAGAATTTGAGAAATGTGATTATAATGTCTTTTGTGGATTGTTATTATTAATATTATCATTATTTTAAATCGAGGGTTCTTTGGATGTTGGCAACTGTATTTCGCCGCTGCATGATAATAAGAATTGACCTTTTCTCATCAGCAAAATGATAAAATTGACTTGAGTAGGCCATTTTATGCCATTTCTGTCAATTCCCTGCAGAGTTTCTCTGTTGCGTGCTCCGTGAATTGTATGCATCTATTCATTTAAAGCATATTGTTTTCGTCATTGTCATGATTGATGGTGTCCCGTCAAAATCAGTTCGATGCTCCTGATGGGTTGTGTTTGTTCAGTTAATGTTTTGGGTAAAGTAACATTGGTGAATGAGCCACCCGTTTGCAAAGGGGGGGAGTGGCGCGTGTGTTGGACAAAATGTTTATAGGAACATATCTGTGAGTTTTAGGTGATCATTTATTGGCGAGATGGTTGGTCTTTGCATATTTTTGGAGATATCCTGACCATATATTTTGATGCAAATATTGGAGTTAGCTGCTTGTGTTGAGATTTTAGAGATACTTCTGGTAATTGTCATGCAGGAAATGATTGATTGTAGAGAATTTCTTTTCCTCTAGATATTCCGCCTGATATTTTTGCTTCCACTATACCAGTGCCATGGTGTTTGCATGAGGAAATTGTTGCTCTATACTGATTCTTTCCCTTTTGGCCATAATGTCCTTTTATGCTATTGCAGCTATCGGACCAACTATTTCATCATGATCATGGTTATTCTAGGTGAGTGGAGGTAACGACTTGATTATTATGTTTCTTTCTGCACATCACATGTATGCATGCATGCATGCATGCAATCAAAGGTTCATAACTACCTGTTCATTTTATAATTAATTCTTCCTTTTGTCAAATTTGATTCTCAACTACAGGATTGGGATTCCTTAGGAGACCTCTTGCCATAGTTGCTGCTCTTTTAACAGCTCTCAGTACTGCATGTCTTAATGACAGGTGCTCCATCTTACCCTCCTTTCTCCTCCCTACACTCTGCTTATGATCTTTCTTTTCCTTTTTTTCTTTTGGGTGAGAGCGATAGAAAAGAGTGCTTTTGTTTTTTTTTTTTATTTTATTTTATTTTTCTTGGGGGGGGGGGGTTATTAATGTGCTAGTAATTGACTTCAAAGAGTGGACTGAACCATCCAATGCATGTTGTGTGGAGTCCTTTTGCTGATGATGTGATGTGTGCCATATCTACCCATCTACCTTCATTTGTTAACTGTGGTAAGTCTTATTGGTATCCTACTTATGACATAGATTTTTATGGGAAACCTTCAATTCAAACCTTGCTTCAATTTTTTCCCAATATAAATTTAATAGTTATAATTTTACCAGGACATCATCAATCATGTGAAAAATCAAATCAATTAAAATTAAGTTAAGGAATGACAACTATGAAAATAAGGGTCTCCGTTCGTAAATGTTGTGAAAATTGTCTACTGATACATAGGAGACAAATTGAAGTACTTGTTCCCATTTGAGACATGAAGAAAGACAAGGATAATCTTTTCAAACGAGACTCTAATGTAAAGGATCCATAAGATCAACCTCTTATATCTAGATTAACTCTTATCCATCGAGCAACAGGCTTTCCACTCGACGTTGTTGGATCACTAACGCTGACTAAGTTCGTTCCTTTTTGAAGAGGTGGAATGGAATGACCCATTGAAGTGTAATGATCATATATCTGTGGTGCATTATGTATCGCAGAGTAGGTCCCATGCTGGTGATTGATGTTGTGTTGCCATAATCTTGTGCCAGTATGGGAGCATATCTTAGGTTTTCTTAACTTGAACATGATACATGTATTAAGTCTATGAAACTTCATCACAGACTCAACATGGGTAAGGAAGCATTTCACATGGAATGGCATGCCTGACATGCTAATTAGTAACAACTTAACATGACAACTAGACAGTCACCGTGTCAAATTTTAATGATACGACTATGTGACATGAAGTAACAAGTATACAACATCAGGTATTACACCAATTAATATTAAAGGCTCCATTAGTTTGTATCTCAAAGTCACAGTTTGGTTGCAAAGAGCTTTGTTTAGAGAAGAGTTTAGGTATTTGAGTTTTGAGCACTCCCACTCCTCTCTTGTAACGCTGAAGAAGAAATTAAAAGGACGTGGTTCGAGTGACATAGGATGACATAAATGAGAGATTTTGTGGGAGGGAGGATGACAATGAGATGGAAGAGTTTGATCGGGTAGGGTTGTCTTGAAATGGGCCTGGCAGGCCTTTAGGAGAGGGAGGGAGGGAGGGAGAGTGGTTTGGTAGCTGGGCTTTGAGATTGAGCATTATAAACCTCTTATTTCTTTCTATATAAGTCAGCTAATTTTTGATAAAGTAATCTTTAACCAACACTGAAAATTGCAATAAGTTATTGACTGAGTTTTCTTTCAAAAGCAATAGGTTAGTTTAAATGGGTCAATTTCTATTAAAATGGGTTAAGCTGGTCAACCTCATAAAATGTGATTTTTGTTGTACTATTGGCTGGTTGATTTGTTTATCCTGAACTCCCCTAACTACTTGTCACATAAAAGGATCTTGTAAAACACTGCTAGTGATATAGTTCATATATTGGTAAAATATGTTTTGACATCAAAGCACCTTGAAGGTGAATGACATCTTTCTAGAATCTATTGTAAGGCACCTTAACAAGGGCGGTGCTCCAGTTGAGAGTTTTTTACCAAAATACCTAAGGAATTCCGTGGTACCGCTATTGAAAGCTCTAACTGCTATGGATTAGTTACAGGAAACATCCACACAGTACCATATTTCTCTGATTTGTTAGAAAATGCATCACCACTGCTTTGTCTTGAAGGTCAAACCTTTAAGACACTGAACTTGATGGCTGCATTAATGGCATTTTCACCTTTTTTTCTCTGGAAAAAAGAAAATCTAGTTCCATATATCTGTGTCCAATATGCACAGGCATACAACACCTAGTTATTTCAAATTAGTGGCCTTTTTGAACATTTTAATTTAGATTACGGTGGGTTGTGGCATTGATGCTGCAGTAACAGCTTGTGCCAAGGCTAACACTGTCTGTTGTAACAGTGTAATTAACAAATCGCATTGCTGACAGTCCAAGTGGCTGTCAAATGGCTAGTGGTACCTGTAATGGCAGCTACAGTATTTTGCAGGCTGCAACTCTGCCATTATGTCCCTCAATTGAAATTAGAAAGGATATAAATATATAGTTAACAGAGCACCACTAATTTAATTTTCTCTCTTGTTGCTCAAAATCTATTTTCAAGGTGGTTGTCCTCTACTTTTGGTGTGCTCAACTTGATTCTAATTGTCTGCATATTTAATTCATTGATAAATTGAAGGTGCTCTGTGTAATTCCTGTATCTCCATACTTTATCCAAATGTTTATATTTGGACTGGGGCTGAGGGCCTTATGATGGGAGTTATTTGATGACCTCTGGAAAAATAGAAGGATACTTTATAGTAGTTTCTTTGATGGTCAGTAAAGTGTCATACTTGGTTTGTTTGTTTTATTGTACTTGGTATATGTCTTTCAGCATTATCTAGATGCTAAGGATTCTAGTACAGCTTTGCAGGCACTTTCAGTGAGAAGATAACAAGGACTGTGAGGCAGTTTTCACCGCATTTTGCTGCCAAATTGAGGCCCTCTCATATGTAAGTAAAGTGCTTACTGATTGTACCTACAAAAAAAATTTCAGAGCTGTGCTTAGTTCTATACATTCTTCTGCAGACCTGTTATTCGTGGACGTCCATCAGCAAAAAGATCAATCCATATCTGTGGCCAGCCTCGCCGGGTGTTTGTCTCGATATTTGCCTCTGGTTGGTGCTAACCTATGATCAGCATTTTTAGTGATCAATTATATCTTTGTTTTTTGGATTTTGTGCATATGGTGACTGCATTTACCTTTTTCCTCTTTTTTTTATCCCTTCCGCTTCTTATTCTCCTCAGCGAGTCTTGTGCTTTGGTATGTTTCCTGTGGAATCTTGACTCTCCTCTGGGCTTTTGCCATTGGACTCCTTGGTGCGTCCCTCTCGCTCTCTTTCTCTCTCTTTCTCTCTCTAGCACAGATTTGGCCTCTAGCATCTTCTCATTTTTATTCTAATTTGCTTTTGTTGCGTTCCCCTTTTTTTTCAGTCACTGTCCTTCACGCAAGTTTCAGAACACCAAACCTGAAAGCACGCCTAAATACATTTCGTGAAGAGTTTCGTGCAGTTTGGCGCAATTACAGCGACCTTTGATGAAGCGGAGTAAAATTGGTTGCTGATTTTTCTGTATGTATGTCTCTAATTACAATATCACGACCCTTTTGCAGTCTTATGCAGTTGTGATTCAACAGCTGTGTAACTTACATTCTTCTATGTTTTTTAAGGCATCCATGGATATAAGCTGCTTGCCTTCTCATTTTAAGTTATATTTATATTTAGCTCGAATTTGAGTTGCTAAAGTTGATCAATATTGCTTTACTTTCGTTTTTTAACAGCTTCCAACAAGCCAGTCCAGTAATAGGGTTTTCCTCCAAACTGGTGAACTGCTGAGACAGCTTCAGGTTATTGGAGTCTGGAATTGTCAGGTGAAGGCTGTTGACTCTAGCTGATAATGGAAGGAATGTAAATTGTAAGAACTTTGTCCTGTAAAGAAAACTAGTCCTCTGGCATTATTATCAGAAAAAACAATAACGAGTGCAATTCATTGTTAGAGTTCTTTCAGATTGATATGGTAATGGAAACCTGGTTCATGAACTATGCTTGAGGTGGCTGCTTATTTGTGATTCCTCCCACTAAAAGCAGAAAAGAAATGTTGAATATGGTTCTTCTGCTCAGCTTATGATGTTAGGTGGAAAATGCGGTTGCATCCATGTTATTTTCCTGCTGATTAATATGATGGTGTTTGGAGCAAGTGACTCGTGTATATCCAAGTCTCAGTTTTACTCTGATTTAGTTATCACAGCATGGATGACATGGATGATCTCTCCTCCCTTGGCTTATCTCAGATGGCTGTGTGCATGTTTGGACCTAGCAGGATAATACACATCTTCGGCTATTGACTCTTTTTGCGCATACTGTATCCAACCAAAATAAATACTGATTAAGATGTCGTCAGGGACTCTGCATGTTTGCTCATGCATATGTCTATTCTTGAATGCATGCATTGATGCATTGTGGCAGCAATTAGCTTCCCATGTGATGGTTGAGTTCACAATCTTGGAGAAGCTTTTTTCATCATTTACATACTGACTCTTAACAGTCAACTGGGTGTAATTGCAATTTGGTGGCGCAACACCATGGTGTTCGCGATCACAATAATTGAAGCTCTTCTCGAACCAACGGAGATTCATAAATGATACATGTCTGATGCATATGCGAGAGGAACTTTTGTACGCAAATGGAAAAGGAAAAGAAAGCAGAGAGGATCTGTTGGCTGTACGTGTGGCTCTTTTTGATGAATTGAAAGTACTCTTTTGCCTTTTGCCTTTTGCCCGCTTTCTTTACGACGTGGGTTTCTTCCTTTTGGTTGCTCTATCATTCAATGCCTTTTTTTCGATTCCTCATTCTTTCAGCTTTGAAATTCCATGTGTGGAAGGGTCCACCGTCAACCCTTTTCCACAAATTCCCACATACGTGCACCTTTTTCTCGCCTCTTGTTTTTTGGTGGTAATCTCTTTTCGATTTTCAATTAATTCGACCTGGGCCTGTCTAATGAAGTTGTTGGTAGCAAAGCTTTTGCCACTCTACGCATGCTATTAATGGTACAGGATAGGTCCATTCAGTATCGGCATCAGACTCTTTGAAAATCTTGTGCTCACCTCTCTCTATTTTCGAGATGCGATTATTCTCTTGTTCAAAAGCAAAGATGCCATCGTTCCATTAGCAGCAAAGAACCGTGCGACCTGAAATCCCATCCACGAAAGAGACGCGCACATAAAAGCTGCGAGCTAGAAACAGTTTCGCTGGAGACCAGCATCAGTTCAATTAAACAAGAGCAAAGGGAGGAGATGAGGGAATGGTTGCAAGCTCTGGCCTCTGCATGGGGATTCATGCTGCTGATTGGCCTCATGTGTTGCTGTCTCAGCACCAAACCTTCCCGGCTAAGCAACACCAGCAGCGGCGGAAGCGCCAGCTGCAGCTGCGATGGTGGCTATGCCGGTGTGGTCTAATACCATCCTTTTCGGCTTTTCCTTCTTCTTTTTTTCTACTGAAAGTAGGAACATTCATTCTCCTCTTCCTCTCCCTCATTTTGGTTTTTTCTCGTTTTTGTACTTCCAACCAATTATGCTTCTCAGAATGGCCTCAAATTCAATCCGGCAATGAAGGGTATGGCAAGCAGAACCAATCGCAAATACCAAAAATTTCATATTCATTCATGTTGGTGCTATGCTCGGGTTTTGTAATTCACTCTAATAATTAAGTTGAAGTTAAGAAATAACATCTCGACCCCCCCCCCCCCCAATAAATAAATAAATAAATGAGAAGTTTAAGGAACTGTTTTGAATATGCAGATTTTTATCAGTCCCGGTCATTGCTCAATCCTTCGGCATGGATGATCATTGAATCGTGCCTTTAGGACAATATATCACCTTGATTGTGTATTATTTAGGACAATATCTCAAAATTTACGTTCCATTCGTTTCCACATTGATTTCCACCAAGTCCCCCAAACACAAAGCTACATTGATAAAGCAGATCTAATTTCAGTGAGTTATCGCCTTCTGGATAACAGCGCGACTCTGCTCGTCTGATGTATGCATTATCATGGTAAACCACATCTTGGGTGCCGTTAACGGTGGTGATCTGCGCCATGAAGCACGTCCTCTGTTACATGCCTTTGAATTGGCCGCTTCCCATGGGAGGAGTAGATTTGTCGTTCGGCAGAGAGAACACACATCTGCCCCATCTCACGGTGTTGGCGACTCCCATGATCTCCTTCAGCCAGTGACCAACTGAATCTTGGATCTCGTTCATGTACAAGTACCATGCTTTTGATATCGGGTCCTGAAAAAATTGCATTCGTCCAAATATCCACAAGTAAGAACTTGAGATGAACACGTTAAAATGGAGGAGTAATCATATATTGCTCTGGCAACTGGCAAGGACTCAACATGAAGATTAAGCAGAGCATTTCAAGCGTCTTTCAGTACTAGGAAACTTCACGAAGTAGGTGAAACTAGGGTTTAGCTTCTAGGGTTTCGTCAAATGTATTAGCCTCCTCACATCAGTAAAAGCAGTAGCTGAGCAGAAAAAAAGTGGAGTAGTGGTAAATGGAGATGTGTTCCTGCCTAACGGCAAATCGCACTACATTCTGAATCCTGTCGTAGACCAAGATGTTACTAAAATAGGATCCAAGTGACACTTGACGATTCAGGTACACACAGCCTGGGCAATCGACGTCGTAGCATCCTGTGGATTTGTGATTATCATTCTGATCCACATGCAAGCAAGAACAACACAAAACCAACTTGTAGATAGCCCTTAATTTCTCTTTATATATGCTTTCGACCTTCTGATTATTAGGGTTACACAAAGTTAGGGCCGCTCACCGTCCATGACAAGTACCAATGAGTCTGGCTGCTGCAGTACAAATCCTGATCACCTGTCAGGGTGAATGTCCCAAGTTATCAATTGAATGCAGCAATTCACATGTGTATAGATATGTTGTTATGTGAAGGTAATTCTGGGAATCGAGCGCGAGATGTTTTAAGATATTCTTACTATCCACCCAACTTGTATTTGACTTAGACTAGGCAGATTTCCGGCTTCTAGAGAAATGGCAGCTGAGCTATATTGGTGAGGCAAAGTAACTGCCGGATTGTAGATGTTGAGTTCTACCGCTGTTCCGAGGTACTGTCTTTCAGGACTCTTCAGGGTGAGAATTCCAGCACTGCAAACTGAAGTCTTGCTTGAACTTAACAATACTTGACAAGCGTCGCATCCTTGGGATTCGCTCGTGCCCTTATTTTCCCAATCCGTACAAACATCGTCTCTAAGAAGGTATCAAGATCAGATGTCTCATGGGCGTGATAAAAAAAACTTACTTCAAGACCTTCAACAAATAATGAGGAACAAGGATGATGTCCTTTGTCGACAATGGGTGGAACTGCAGATGGATTTTGTCTGTTCACCCTTAAGACTGGAAATGACCCTTCAGGGCAACGAATTCCCTCAGATTCGAGCGTAGCACATTGGACTCCATCAGGCAATTCAATCTGGAGATCTTGGGCCATCATCTCTCTTAATTACTTGCTAGGTTGTCTCTGCCAAAAATCGTTATTTTACTTAACTATGTCAGAAGTAAATCTGATTGTTTTCTTTTGTTCATCAGATGCATGGACATGGAAGCTATTATTTTATATGATTGAATGAACCCTCAAAATAGTTTCAATCTCAAAATTTTCACCGATAAGTTCAAGAAAAGCATATACATTATATTGAGTAAATCATAATGATATAATGTCAAATGAGGGAAAGATTATAATTCGATAGTAATGTGAATCTCTAACGACTAAATTGCAATTCCTCTTTGATGCTTTGATTAATATTTATATAATTGAAAAAAAAAATATGTTGACACATCTTGTTCGTGTCGTTTCAACTTAAGACTATTTTAATAAATAGGAAACCCATGCGAGACTCATTTACTAATCATGTCAAACAAAACATTAACCGGCTTGTTAAATAGGTGACCTGAACATGACTTGCATAACCCGTAATATTTGGTCAAATAGGGTCACTCAAAATTGAAAGTCACACCACCACATGAGTAGCATCTTTGAGATGAAATTTAAACTTGATGTGTTTAAAGATTTTTCCCCCTCAAATTTGATGTGTTTAAAAGTTTTTTTAATTTTAAAAAATTTTCGAAGCATAACAGTGATTAAAATGTCAATTTCACTTATATAATAACCATTAGTAGTAAAAAAGAAGAAAACAAAGCTGATTTAATAAGAAAAAGTCAATTGATCGGACGGGTGAATTTTAGGTTACATGGATTGAACTTGACCTGCTTATAATCATGGTGAACCAATGGAGGCAATTAGGATGCCAACAGGAAAATTGAAAATCCAAACCTGCTAACTTCCTTTTCTGAATGTTGAGATCTTTCAGTGCAGGATGATTTAAGCTGGGTTGGCTGTAGGTGTCCAGATAATCGTGCACATCTCCAATCTCAGTCTAGAATTGAAATCAAGAGAACATCCATGGACATCACAGGCATCACCAAAAGAGGAGATTCTGAAGGCAAGAGATTTCGTGACCTTACCTTGATGCTTGTTACAACAGATCCGAGTGGACCGATCTCGCCCTTTCCATCGACTGAGTGAAAAGAGACACTCATCATGGTGATCGCAAGAACAACGAGAGCTCGCAAATCCATGATTTGTGTCAATACGCCTTGCATGATTATGTGTGTATGAGAGAGAGACGGAGATCTTTTGTCAATCTTGCTGATTAGGCAATGAAGATATAGGAAAAAAAAAAACATTGATAGAATTTCCAAGAATTGCTCCTTTTTATATAAGCTAACATGGGATTTAGGGATTTCCAAATTTCCCATTTCAGATTATTTGTGAGTAGGATTAACAATTTCTTTATCTCATTAATGTAAGGAATGCACATACCAATGTCAAGGGGTAAATAATGAGAATTGTCCAAAAAATTTTAATCCTATTACACTTTTGTTAATTTAATCTTCAACCTTTTAATTGTGTCAATTAAATCCTAAAAAAATTCATATTTTATCAATTGTCATCTTTTCAATTGTGTCTATTAAATCTTAAAAATTTTCATATTTTATCAATTGAGTCCATCAAGCTAATCAAAAATCATTTACTAAATAATTTTTAATAATAATTTTTCTATTTTTTATTCTTTTCTTTTCTTTCTTTTACTTTTTCCTCCTTTATTTTTCTATTGTTAAGGGCCGGCAACCCTTGCTAGCCATTAGGTGACGCGAGCCCTTGTCGGTTGTGGGCAAGATTCCCAGTCCCTGCTCTTAGTTGGGCAAGGGCTTGCTTCCTTGGCGAGTAGTTGGTGAGGGTGAGCCCTTGCTAGCTTTGAGGGAGGGCCGCTAGCCCTCACCTATCGGCTGGCAAGGGCTAATTGCTCTCACCTACAACTAGCGAGGGCTCACGGACCCTCACCTAATGGCTGGTGGGGGTTGTTGGGCCTTGGCGCCCTGCCAACCCTTAAAAGAAAAAAAACAGAAAAAAATTATTAAAAAATTATTAATGTCAATACCGACTGTGTTATGTAAGATGGCCTGTGTTTATATTAACAATTTCTAACTAAAATTAATTAGATGGATTCAATAGGCAAATTATGAAAAAGTTTAAAATTGAATTGATAAAAGTAGATAAGTTTAAGATTTCTTGGATAATTTTCTCGGTAAACAACTTGGCATCCTTTCATCATTTTCTATTGTTTCTTACTTAATGTAAGGTTAATCCTTTTACTGCCAACATTTTCTCGTTGCAATAGCTAAAAGACAAATCCTATAAAATTGAAAAGTCTGCGCGCGTGCATTCAGCAGTTTATGCATGGATACGGTAAAGAGGATGATGAGCTGAGTCGTACCTGAACATCGGAAAGCAGGAATGCCCTGCGTTTGACCACCTTTCCCAATCTTGATATGACGTCGTCGGCTGAAAGAATGAGTAAAAACATCTACATCACATAGAACGCGATGTATTGACATGTTGCTGCCCATCAATTTAAGACAAAAACGCTTGTCTTATCAGGAAGTACGTATATCATCGTGTTATCACGTCGCTGGTGATAAACGATTACCTAAGAAAAGCATATACAAAATAGCTCAAGTGCAGCAAATGCAGCGAGATGGATATGTTCATGTTCATCCACTCCCTTGGTTGCTTCCGGAGTCACAGCTAAGAGAACACAGTATCCTCGTCAAGTATCGATGCTATGAAAAATAAGGGGACTATTGCTTCGGATGTAAAACCAGGGCACGGAGAGAGAGAGAGAGAGAGGACCGCAGGCGCTCAAAATCCCGAATGGTGCCCATTGTTGGTGAAGGAAGAGAGAAGGAAAAGGCAGAGAGCGGTTTTCTTCTGTTTCTACCGAGGAGAGCAGATTTTCTTTCCATTTCAAAGCTTCCATCACCATTTCAAGACAAAATATGGACATCTCAATTGATCATCAAGAACCCCATGACTGACATGTTGCCTGAAGAAGGATCACAGATAACAAAGTGGACGAGAACAATAGCACTCTAAGTGAAATGAGGGTTGTGACGACGTGAGGATTGATGACTCTGCGAGTCTGCATATATAAATCAGCTTTTGGCAGATGGCAATTACAAAAGGACAAATGCTTCCCTGTAACATTTGATGGAATAAGGCAGTTTATTTGCACGATGTAAACAAAAGCAAGAAAGGTTTGAATCAATCCAGCATCGTGCTGCATCGTGCGGACACTGGTTGCATTTTAAGCATCTCTCAGGTGGGAAGCGAAAGAATCCATATATTAACACGACTGTGGTAGAGTGAGAGAATATCGAGCTTAAAAAGAAAGAAAAGAGGATCCCAAGAACCTGAATGCACAAGAGATAGTCCCAAGGACAAAATTGCAAAGGTTGAAAAACTCCAGGGGGACCCCATGTTACAATTCATGGGTGGGGCGAGCCGGCTAGTTCGTGAATAGCAGCGTTGAAATTAAGTGTGACACATATGACAGAAAGTACGTCAGACTGACTCTTATGTAATTTGTCTGAATCTCTTAGTCATCTTGTGTTATAGCCCTAAAAAAAATAGTGTTCCATTTTGATCTTGACCCTTAGCTTTGTCTTACATAATGACCTCATCCCATGGAAGACTTGGTTTTGTTGATATGTTACAGAAACAACTCTATTTTATCTCATCTGCTGGTGTAGGATCTACCAATGATACAAAAGATTATTAGAAGTTGGTAATGACAGTGAATTCATAGGTTAAAACTATTATCTACTTATTAAACTTTCATACATTTGAAACATTAAAGACCAATATTTGATCTAGTTTTTTTTATTCAAACGTTAGAGAGCATGAGTTCTGGTCCCAGAATGGCACAGGCTATTCCGAAAATTCAATATAGTTGTCCTCACTCATGCGAGGTGGGTCGCAAGGTATATCACAGGGCAAGTGGCAGGCAATCACCGTCTGCATTATTTCTATCAAAGCGCAGTGGTCGTGCCAACGCTAGCTGATCCTAATTATGTCGCACAGAGACAAACAAATGCCTCTACAGGCATCTAGGCATGTAGCAAAGGCATCACAGAGAAAAAGAAACACCGCATTAATCATCTGTAGCAGTGGAGGCAAATACCCAATAGTCCAAATAGGCAGATGCAGAAGCTGGTGAAAGTGATGCCAGAGGGGGAGTTAGACGTGTCCTGAGTTATGATGGAACAAAACACAGTGCTACTTTTATTGCTTGCCAAAGTGTTTTGGCGGAATTGGGAACTAAAGACGCTGACAAAGCACTAAACTGCCTATTGAGCAGCAGCACATCTGAACTCACGTCCGTCCTTCGCAGGCTGACCAATTTTTCTTAAGACCAAAGACAGATTAGGGAAAATCTTGGATCATTCAACCAAACAACCTGATTGGTAATAATTAGTGCTACTATAGCCGCAGTCAGATCACATTCAAAACCTCATGGTTGGCAGCGTAGAACACCCTATCCTAACCTATAATTGCAAGTAAATGAGATTTTCATTCAGCATTCAAGAAATATCGCTTTGATCCACGAACATGTGTTCGTAATTGGCATTAATAAATGATCATACACAATGCAAAATGACAATCTTTCCCATATCGAATTGATGCATATTCATATGGTATATACATTTCAACTGTTTTGTTGTCCCCATCAATAATCTGCCTCACAATTTGGGCGCCTCTTGTACAAGTCAATGATTGACCCAACAAGCAAAATTTCTCAATCAATGATCTAATCGCACACCATGTCAAAATTTCAAAGGAATAACCCAAAATCCCACTAAACCATAATAAAAGTGAACCTAAGTACCAAAACTGCGATCACCTGCATCTCCAAGTCCAGGAATTATGAACCTGAAATAGGAAAATAAATTGTTGTATTGGACTATGGTACCCAGTTGTGTAGACGTCAAAAAAGAGCTGATTCTTACCCCTTGTCATTTACTTTCGGATCAATGATTCCAGTGTAAACATGAAGCCTGTAAAAGCCAGACACCATTGGTCAATCTTGTCTTTTACAAAAGCCTGTAAGACAGACAGACTTCCACTATGGATACCAAAAAAACGACATCTTTACCCAGGAAAGTTTTCACTGAGCTTTTGTAGAGCTGGAGGAGCAGCAACGGCTGATATCTGCAAGGACATAATCTCCTAATTATTTTTAAGTGATGATGTTAAAAGCACGATGACGTCATCTCTAACAATATGTAAAGTTGAAAGATCCATAGATGTATCACTATCCTGACTGAAATATGCAGTTTTGTGCTCTTCATACTTCCAAGTCACAATATATTGATTTTATACCATGAAGATAACAAAGAGCTAAGACAGAAATAAACCAATCCTCCTTTTATTAAATGAATGACACAAAACAGCTAAATCACCACAATGATTCTGTACCCACCTTTGGAAAACACAAATCAACAAGGGAACTATTTATTCAGATTTTCCTGCTCTCGCTAAGAATCATCTGTCCAAGCACATAAAATGCGGCTGCTCTTTCCACGCATTTGGCTAACAAATTATTTGCCAATCACTACCTAGAAACTTGTACATCCAAGCACATTGTACTCTTCTTAAAAAAATCAACAAAAGAACTCCTAAGGTGCATCCAAGTAAATCAGTGATCTTAAAATTTGAAAAGTCAGATGGAGAAAAATTAAGCTTCAATTAGAAAACCTGTTATAAAGAGAGCCCTTAAAAAATCTGTTTATCGTACATCACCAACTAAAGCTAACAATGAACAGCATGATCTGATATGCTTTGATCACAATGCATACATCTAATTCCATGACCAGTCCATAAATGAACAACTTGAAATATGACTAAAGGCTCAGAGAATCTAACCCCAGAATGGGGACTACATATACTTACCACTTTGATTTGCTTGCTGTTAACCCCACGTTCCTTCAAGAGATTAAGTGCTGCCACTATTGTGCCCCCTGCAAAGGAAAGGTGAGTTGCATCAGACCAAACACAAATTTTTCTCTAATAAAATATCCATAAACACCAGATTTGATAGAGATACAAGTGAATTGGTCCCTTTGATAATGCCAATTACATCATCAAATGACCTAAAGATCACTGACATTACTAAAACAAGAGAAGACACTTTGAACAGATATGATAGGATACCTGTTGCCAGCATCGGATCTACCACAAATACTCGAGAAACATCAGGTAATTTATCAGGCAACCTGGGACACAGTAAAAAATGGGGAAGAATCAGAATGATGTTGAAGATAACGGAACCAACTCATAAGCACTATGGTATTCTAATTTGAAAGTAGAGAGATTGTCAACCAAAACCTGTGAATTTCAGATTTTTCAATGCACAAGGTTATGATTACAAGTCCAAATACCAACAAAGAGGAGATACACAGAAGAACTGCAACCCTGTCCGTTCATAAGAAATTGGAAAGTGGCGGAAGGAAATGCTTCCCAAGGAAAACTTTTCTTTTGTTTGGCCAGATAAAATGAGAGTGAAAAGAATGGAAGTGGGAAGAAGGGTTTCCCTTCGGCCCCACTTTTCATTTCCTCATGGAGTTGGAAGGAAATGAAGGGACCTTAACCTCTCATGCATGTGTGCCCTCCACTTCATTCTCAAACATGAATATGACAAGCATATTGTAGTCCACTAACTAAGCTCATTTCCCTACATTATTTTCAGCAATACACATCCAAACAAAGTGCAAATATAGTGCGAATACACCCTCGACTTTCTCTTGCTTTCCCCTCCTTTCCCTCCTAACTTAAATGATCAAACATAGTACAAATATCGAGTGGATTCTTACTTGTTCAAATATACAGTTGGCTGAAGTGTTTCCTCATCTCTGCTGATGCCTTCATTTACAGAAAATAAAAGTCACGATCCTTATTGTAAGAAACCAACACTGAACCCATTTCATGGGAAACAGACAGATGATCAACTAAAAATGAAAAGATTAATGAAAAGACAATGAGATTTTAAATAAGTAATGGGTAGGAGGATACTAACACTCCCAAGACAGTCGAGTCATTAAATAACCAAGAATTGGCTTGTCACTTGGTTTGAAGAATTATTAAGCAACAGTTGCAAATGATCACTATATAAAGGAAGAAAACACCAGGTGGAGTGTACCCAATGCATTCCTTGCCCTTAGATCACACAGGTCCTGTGTGTCGCCAGCAAAAAGGGCTGAGAATGCATTGCAGGCTCTCCACCTGGTGCACCTAAATCCTCTCCTCTTAATGCCCTTAGAATGCAAATAGGGATGTGTGAAAACCTAGATGATATGTTTTTGTTGCCGGCAAGATTGATGATGCATATTCAACAAGAGCAAGACCAGCTCTTAAGATTGGAATAACCTGCAAAAGAGAATAAATACCCCAATGTCAGTTGCTGCTGCCCATAGTAATGGAATGGAGAAAACAAGGTCCTGTCCTCTGGTATTTTCATCAATATTGGGCGAATATGGGTGAAGAATGCATGGGCAACGTGGGGCACCCAAGAATGGATTGAACCAACCAACTCAAAATCTACCCCCTTACGAGAAAACCACAAGCACTAATTTTCACAAGAGACAAATAAACATGTCAATGTCATATTTTCTGTGGGAAAGTCGCCAACATGAAAACTTACCACCACAGGTTCCCTCGGATCAATGAATTCAACAGAGGCAACACCCATTGGCGATTGAATCTCCCCAGCAATCGTAGGCTAGTGGCACCCATATAAAAAAGGCACACATGGCAGTGAGCATAATGAGGGTTCCCCCATAAAGAATATAAAAAGACAATTCTTCATCTAAAGAAATGGACGGATTCTGCCCAAAAAAGAATCCTAGCTAGGAATGACAAGAAAATGACAGGAAAAAATGAGTGCTTTTGAATGGGCATCTTTCTGTCAACACAACAGCGAACTTCTTAAAGTATTCCAAGTGAAGATAGGAGTAATCTGAAGAATTAGGGGCATCATGTAGTTAATGAGCATCTATCTCATCCTGAGACAGGATTTGGGATACTTGCAATCAAATAAACTGAATGCATATGAAAAAGAGGATGATTATGATGAAGCAGCAGTCCTTGGAAAGATGGAACAGTTGGTCCACTCAGTTACAAAGAATGTGAACATCCCAAAGGATACATCAAAGAAAATTTGGTCAGAAGAAATTTCGGCTTAAAGGTCCTTCTAAAGAAGTAGCACCTTTAGTTATGTCTTACCTGAAAAAGGGTTAATACTACGAAAGACGCCAAACTAGTATACCTATAACAAATTTACCCTATGCTAAATTCCGTTAAATTTTACCGTCAAATTGTTGAGTTAGATGACACATGATGGTTGACGGGTGTACTAATTTGGGGTTTTACTCTCCATTTATCATAGGTTTGTCATTTTGTAGTTTTTTTGTGGTATTAATCCGATTTAACGGAACGTAACGAAAGGTAACTTTGTCATAAATGTGCCAGTTTGGATTTTTGATAGTCAAAAAATTAGTTTGAGGTAAACTTGTAATAGATGTCTACTAGTTTGGGGTTTTTGGTGACCAAAAAATTAGTTTTGGATAAATTTATTATGGTGTCCACTAGTTTGGGGATTTTTATGATATTAACCCTAAGAAAAATATGAACATATTACCAGAACACCTTAAAAGGAAGGTAAAGTTTGTGCAGTACAAAACAAACGCCACAAGTCGAAGGTAAACAACAATATACACAGTTTCTACTCAAGTACAAATGAATGACTAACCAACCAATCTCTTGAAGCTTCATACATGAGTAGCCTCCCCAGCTCAGCCATTGCATTTTCTACAAGTGATTGGAAAGGACATGTAAAATTAGTACATCGAGATTATATCTCAAATATAGACTTCCATAATTTCCCCTTTATGCTTTATGCATGATCCATGCCAAATGGAGAAGAATAAACAGTAGAGCAGGTGAGCATGGATCAGCTAAAGAGAATAGATCAACGAGCAGATAAAGAAGAGTCAACGATGAGATAGAATATTCAATGCCGCAAAAACGATTGTTAGAAAGCCAGAACAACAATAGGTAGATTTATTGGTTCCATCTATAGTTATTGCCCAAACCATAATACCAAAAGATAGATGTACTTCAAAGTAGGGAGTGAATAATATCACAAAGGAAAACATCACAACAGCAATATCCTAAACCTACTACATTAGATGAAACAATGAAGAACTTGATCATGAAAGCTGCAATCTGATTCTGTATGCAAGTCGAGCATTTTAACAGTGATACACAGGCTTTGACTGAAAATAGGAGAATGGAGAAAATTCACGATTTTGTCTCTTTATCATAAGATACAAGAAGCAAAAACATGGCGAAAAGGCAAGTACACTCCTTGAATTTCGACTAGTAGAGCAAGAAAACCATATTTTCTAGTTATAGAGAAAGGAAGATTAAGGAGATATCTTGATCCACATCACAGTTTCTGTTGCCTCATGAGTCATAGCAACAACAGAGGGGCTAAAACAATGACCGGAAAACTTACTGAAAATGGGACAGGGAGTCTGTTCATTCCTTAGAACCGAAACCCAGTGCTTGATTAAGGGATGTGGAGGAACAAACACCTGAAGAAACCCAGCAAACAAATTTCACCAATAAAACGATACGAATATCCCCATCATGTCATAGAGTAAGAGCGACGCGAAGAGCACAAAAAACAAAAAAGTAAAGCCACTTGATGTGAACTTTTAAACTCACGGCATCTAAACTACAATTTCATCTTCAGAAATAGAGCACACAGCATGCGGATGATGGAAACGACAAAATCGAAGCAACTGATAAGACGTCATGAAGCAACAACCTAGTTCTAAACGAAAATTGCCAAATTGGTCGGGAGAGAAAAAATATATATATAAATAAATAAATGCAGAAACAACAAAACAGAGACACATGGAGATGCTCATCCCGGCTAGATATTACCCAGTAATCTACTCACGCCACATTTCAGCTCAGCACCCCGAAACAGCACCGGACCGAAAAAACAATTGAAACCCAGCATTCATCCGTAATCTAAAGAGCAGAGAAAGCAGCGAACTGACAAGCATCTGGTCCTCCGAAAAAGCGGGCTTGGGCTCCGTCGCCATGTGGGAGTTCACGGTGAAAGCCATCCGCCGCCGAGTAGCGCCGCCGCAGGAGATCTGCGAGACACAGCAAAAGAACCCACCGTTCGTAAGCCGTCGATGAACGAGCGATCCAAACACACACCCGCACACGCGCACACAAAGCACGCGCGCACGCACGCAAGCGGAGACGAGAATTCACCTCGCGGGAGCAGCGGAGGGAGGAGGAAGGCGAGGGCTTGGTGGGGTCGAGAGGGAGGCGGGAGGGGCGGAGGCGGAGGCGTCGCGGCGACGGATCGGAGGAGGAGGGGCACCGGAGAGAGGGGCGGAGGCCGACGCCGCAGGGAGGAGACGAGGAGGAAGCCATGCATCAGGGGGGGTTGGAGCTTCTTTTGAAGTGGGGAGAGCTTGAGGAGAGAGAAAGCGAGAGATTGCTCTCTCTCAAGCGGAGGATGATTGGGTTTTTGCAATTTCGTCCCCCAAAAAGATGATATTCCGCCGGAAGCTCTTCAGATGAATTGGGCTTCGCGTTTTAGGCCATCGGGCCTCCTTTGGCCCATTTACGTAGTTGGGCTTAAACAGGCCCACGGATGTACTTAATCAAATGGTCAGATTTGCTTGATAACATTTTTGCTCCAAAGAATAATTTCTATTCAAACATAGTTTTTTTCATTTCTTTTTCTTGGACGAGTTTCTAAGGAGAACATATTTCTATTCTTGGAATACAAAAAAGAATGAAGAATGTTTTAGCGACGATCTTCAATTTTTCTAACTTCTTTTTTAGTTTTGTGATAATTTTCTGAAATTTTTCCCTTTTTTATTTCGAATTTTTTGTTTTCTATTTTTTTCCCCTTCTTCATCCTCCTCTAGCTAGTCATGGGGCCTTGGCGATGGCTAGTGACGATTGGCTAGAGGAGGAAGAAGAAGAAACGAAAAAAGAAAGGAAAAAAAAAGGAAAATGACCTTGTTTTAGAAATTGTTCTAGGAACTATAGGTTTTTTTCTACTTTTTGTTTAGGTTCTAAATTTATTCTTTAGCCACTGATCTGTTCTAAGGAATAGAAAAAGTAACTAATGCTACCAAACAATATTCTATTCCTTTTCTATTTAGGGAAATAAAAGAGCAGAAAATAAAATGAATAGAATGGTTACCAAACATGGCCAAAACCTCGTCAAATTTTTGCATTGTTGCACAATAGCCTCGAACTTCAAGAAGTTACTTGATACTCCTCCAAAGTTTGCCATAGTTACGTTATCAATTTAACTTTGAAATGTTTATAGATCAATCCCATGATCTTTTGATGCTTTTAAAAAAAAATTGTGTGGTTAGTAGTGAGAGTGCTAGTATGAACAAAATAAAGGAGTTAGGGAAGAGAATAAGAACACAAGATTTATAGTGATTCGGCTTAATCCAAGCCTACGTCCACTCTCCCACGCTAACAGCCTTCTTGGCTGGATTCCACTATGCAATCAACAAGAGATTACAACTTTGAGTGCAAATACTTAGTAGATCACACTATCTCACTAAATCACTCTTTTGGTATTTCTCTCACGATTACAAACATTTAAGCTCTCCAAAGACAAGTATATGATCGAAGGTTGCTCAGACTTTGGAATTATAAATTCTTTGCTCCGTCTCTTACTTGCTCATCGGTCCATGATCTCCTTAAATACTCCTCCACTTCCAAACTACCCGTTCGACAGTACCCCGGAGAATCGTCTTCCAATATACCCATTGGACAGCTCTGTATCTAGAAGATTTGGTAGCCGTTGAGTGACAAAGGTAGAATCCCAAATTGATTTTGATCGCCCATACAAACGAAATCTTGGTTTCCATAAGTAAAGCTTCTTCGTATAGAAAGTTCTTGTCTTCAAGATCTAGTCATCAATCAATTAGATTGAATCAATCAAATCAATCTTGATGTGGAATCCAAACCAGATCACTAGCCGTTGTATGATTGGGCTTGAGTTACGATTCATCGAATCTGGATGTAAAGTCTGAGTCTGTAGACTTTACAATATGAGTCTCAGTAGACTTTACTGATCTGGGTCGAACATATCTGCTTCGAGCAGATTTAGCTTTTAAGGTCTGTACCCGCTTCAGCTTCACCTAGAGTCTATCTTCCGGTTCAAACTTGAAAGATAGAATGTTTTCGGTTCATCCTTCACGTTCGATCTGGAATTTGTCGAGTTGACAGACTTTTGATGTAGAAACGAGACTTTGACACTAAAGTCCGGTAGTCTTCGAACTTTGAGTCTTGAGTCTCGCGGTCTTGACTTTGAGTCTTGAGTCCGGCGTCTTGATTTTGACACGAAGTCTGGAAATCTTCGAATATACTTTGGACATATGTTACGTTCGGTCTTACGCGTTTTTCGACTTTGATAATATCCTTTACATGTTCTATCATCTGCATGGTCTATTACTTAACCATTAAACATGTTAGTAGCCTTTGATTTATTTTGTCATCTTCAAAACATCATAAGGGATTTCCCTAACAAGTAGTTTTTTTTTTTCGTAAGTGTTACCTGAAAATGGTCTTGCTTCTTTTTCTTGACTTGAATAATCGCTATTACATGGTTAATAAAATTAAACAAATAGAGAGGATGCATGGTGCTGAAATTGAGGAAATTTAGGAGCGGCTGTTTTGGTTAGGAAAGAAGAGGTGGTTGTTTTTAGGAAATACTTAACGGCTATGCGAACAAATAGACTAACAATTGCAATGAGGGTACGTAGGGCTTGTTTGGTTCGGCTTTGGGGAAATGCCATTAGAAGAATACAAGTATCTCTGAGGTAAAGAGGCTTTCAGAAATGTTAGACCGTTTGGTGAATTATGGCATTGAAATGCAACTTAGCAAAAACACCGTTTGGCAAAATCCACATTTGTAATTAGCTTTTGTTATTTTTTTATTTTTTTTTTAAGTCTGAAATCAAATTTCGACAGCCAGCCACCGCCGGATGGCCAGATCTGGCCATCGCCGGATCGCCAGATCTGGCCGCTGGAGGTCACAGAGGCCAGATCTAGCCTCGCTTGGTCGCCTGGCTTGCACGAGACCAAGCGTCGCCTGGCTCTCACGCGCTAGGCGACGCTGCCCGAGGTCGCCCGACCTCAGGCGAGGCTTCTCGGCAGCCAGATCTGGCCACTCGCGGCTGAGCGCCACCCATCGCAAGAAGAAGACAAACGGCAAAGAAGAAGGCGAACGGCGGAGGAGACAATGAACAGTAACTCGGTGAACAATAAACTCGCATCTCCGGAATGCCCAATGCTTAAAGCTGATCCCCCCCGGCATTCGGCTTTCGGCATTTAAAATGCTTGCATTTTGCAAATGGGCATTCAAAAGCCCTTGCTAAACACTCAAAATTTCCCCCAAGGGGCTTTGGGGGCCTAAAGCCCCTTGGGAATGCCCAACCAAACATCCCCACAGTAACCTCTCAAAGTTCAAGCGCCTTTGCATAATTATGTCAAAGTTCAAGAGGTTAATCTTTACTTTTCAAAGTTAAGGGCTACTATATTGATCCAAAAAAAAAAAATTAAGGGCTACTATACAATGACGACAAAGTCTAGTTGAGAAAAGTACTAAAAAAGTCCTAAATTTATAGCATTTGTACAAATTCAATCATAAACCTTTCGATTGAACCAATATAGCTTTAAACTTCACATTGATATCAATTCAATTCTTCCGGCCAATTTTGGCCCACTAGTGTTGATGTGAACACCTCAAGCCAACATTGATGTGGAAATTTTTAAATAATATTTTCTTTTTCTTTTTCTTTTTTTTCTCTTCTTCCTCCTTGGGCTTCTTCTTCCTATAGTGGCCAGCGAGGTTCACTGGCCACTTAGCAAGGGTCACGAAGCCCTCGCCCGCGGTTCCCAGGCCTCGCTTAGTGGCCCGCAAGCCTTGCTGGCCACTATAGGGAGAAAAAGTCAAGGAGGAAAAAGAGAAAAAATTAAAGAAAAAAGAAAAAAATTAGCAAAAATTTATAAAATAAAAATTTATTTAAAATTGCCATGTCAAAGCAGAAAGTGCATCTAGTTGGCTTCTAAAGTTGATTGCTGCCGATGTTTCAGAGTACCGGTAAACCTTCTAATAATGTGAAAATCTCGTTGTCCACTCTTACATGAAATCGCCACCTCACGGGGTGAACAACTACTTGACTCTGTCATGTGGCGTATCATTCGTGTTTTTTCTTTTTTTTTTTTCCTTCAAAATTGCAATGCATGAATGTAGTAGAATTAATCGAACAATAGAGGAATCCAATACACGAGACAACATTCAAAAGACACAAATCTAATGCTGACAATAGATTTCAAGACAAGGAAACAAGGACGAATCTAGCCTAGTCAATTTGAAATCATTCAATTAACCTTGTGTAAGAAAACTAAGCAAACTAACCAATCTAATCTCAATCATGACAACACACGATCCGATTAGCATGCACCTTTACAATAGCGTTAAATTTCATGATGATGAACATATAATAATTAATGGGATAAGAACGGTAGGAGTGACATAACCTTTTTTTTTTTTTTTTTTTGCTCACTTAAGTACCACATCAGGTAAAATTGATCATTAAAGTACAACTTTTGGCAAATCATCCTACATGGATATTTAAAAAAAAATTTAAATTTTTTATTAATTGTGTATACCAGCATAGACGATGCCATGTAGGATGACTAATGTCC
This sequence comes from Eucalyptus cladocalyx, assembly GCA_017140615.1. Lineage (NCBI taxonomy): Eukaryota > Viridiplantae > Streptophyta > Magnoliopsida > Myrtales > Myrtaceae > Eucalyptus > Eucalyptus cladocalyx. The sequence goes on from CM029516.1 coordinate 19,008,643, forward strand.
ACGTTGGATTTTTTGGAATGTCGTGACCTACCCTCGGGGGGAGGGAATAGGTTTAGGAATATTGCTTAAAGGACAGAGCTAAGGCCTATGATTAGATGTGGGTTCTCCCAAGCCAATACCCCGCGTAATATTGGGATATTCTTAAAAAAATTCCAAAGAGGAGTTGCCACTAACCTATTGGGGTCAGCTAGAAACCAAGTGAGGCATGAGAGTGTACCTCACTTCCTACGCAACTAGAGAATCTAGGATCAGGTACTTGATTACACTAATTGACCAATTAGTACCCTTTCGATACCTAATCTTGTTCATTTTAAGAGGAAAATATTTTTGTCAGGCAGTTTGGATTGATTTCACACCTATTCACTAACATATGAAGTGATCATGTGGGTGCGCAATTATTAACGTAACAATCATAGCCACTAAAATCATAATTGCAGTAAAATCAAACACGTGCAATTAAACATAATTAAATATATAAATTAAACATACGATATAATAAAAATACGAGCAAGTAAAGGCCTAATTACACCGAGAAGGCAAAATATGGCAATTCCTAACCAAACCTTGCACTTTTTGGATTTTAATTTTTTTTAAATTTTTTAAATTTTTAAATATTTTTTAATTACTTTTTAATTTTTTAAATATTTTTTTATTAATTTTTAATTTTTTTAAATATTTTATTAATTTTTTCAAAAAATAATTTTTAAATTAAATAATGGGGGCGAACTAGGTCGGGTTCGATCGACCCGACTCGGATTCGGCCCGATTGATGGTGACAGGCCCGAGTGGACCTAAAATTCCTTTTTTTTTTTACTTTAGTCAAGGCCCAAAGAAAGTCAAGAAGACCCATCTATTTCCTAAGCCCATGTGAGACCAGCCCAATTGACCTGACTTTGCAGAAGCTCGGCCCGAAGAACGACCCGAGCCCAAAACCGGTCCATATTTGCCCAAAACCATACTCGGTTTTTGGCCGAAACCCTAGGGCTTCTTGGTGGTGTTGACAACAACGGTGACGGGCTTGATGGCGGTGACGACGCAGCGGGCGGTAGCGGAGACACGGCGGACAGTAGCAGCGACATTAGGGTTTGCGAGGATGGGTGGCGATTGTGTTGGAGGTGAGCAAAAACAGGGGCAATCGATGCGGAGAATGGTAGGCTTAGCTGCTGGCGTAGCGGTCGTCGCGGCTGTAGATGGAGGTGAGACGGAGGCGAAGCAGGTCACGAGCTTCAAGGCGTAGAGAAGGCAGAGCAGCGGCGTTGCAGGGTTGCTGGCGTCATGAGGGGTCGAGCAGCAATGGTCAGTGGCTCGGGCAACAGGGGACGTTGGGTTGGAGGTGCAGGCACGGGCGGAGATGTTGGTGGGCAAATATCAGACAGAGCATGGAGGCAGACAGGCGACGACTGGTTGCTAGCGTTGGGTTGCAGGTGAAAACGTGGCTAGGAGCAACAGCACAGAAGTGTTAGGTCGTCGCGGATCAGCCCGGGAGACGGTAGGCAATGGCGCAGCGGAGGGGGCTTAGCAGATGTGGGATCTGTAGGTTGCAGGTGAGGCAGAGCATATGAGGGTTGGCGTTGGGCAGTCACGGACGGCTGGCGAAGCGGAGGGGGTCGGTGATTCAGCTACTAGCATTAGGTGGAGGCGTGGTGGCCGGCGTGGGATCTGCAGGTGCAGTGGCTGGTGGTTGCCGGCGAGGCGAGCTGCTCCCTTGATCCTCTTGCTCTCTCTATGTTGCTACCTCTCTTTGCGTCTCTTTTCTCTCTAGATCTCTCCCTCTCTTTCTCCCCTCTCTCTCCTTCTTGCTCCAGTTCTCTCCTTTTTCGCTCTCCCCTCTCTCCTCCTTGTTCGTTCTCCATTCTCGGGTTTTTTTTTTCCTCTTTTCCTCCGTCGCATACAAAGGATGCCGGGGGGGGGGGAGGAAAACAGTTGAGCCGGGCCCTTGCGAGAGAGAGAGAAGAAAAGAAAGAGGGGCGGGCTGGGCGAAGGCCAAATGAAGCCCGACTCGACCACCTTTAAGCATTTTGTTGTTCTTTTGTTTTTTTTATTTATTGTTTTGTTGTTTTTTCTTTTTTATGACAATTTTTTTGGATTTCCTTTTCCTCTATTTTTTTTAGCGACTAATTCCTAACTTTTAATGCTATTAAGTCTTAAGTAAAATTGTAAAATTTAAGTGTCAACAGTTGCTCCTCTTTAAATGAGAGCTCGAAGAGGTTCCATTCAAAGACAGAAGACACCTAAATTATTTCAATGATAGAGAGACCCTAGCTACATAAGCACACGGCGGGTTGAGCTATGGAAGCGCATTGTGTCATAAGAAGAAAGAAGACCCCAGGTTACAGAAGCACGTCGTGTCATAAGAAGAAATATATCACGTGGGTGTGCAATCATTAAAGTAACAATCATATCTATCAAGATCCTAATTGTAGTAAAATTAAACACATACAATTAAACATAATTAAATATGCAAATTAAACATACGATATAATAAAAATACGAGCAAGTAAAGGCCTAATTATACTAAGAATGCAAAATATGGCAATTCCTAACCAAATCCTACACTTTTTGGATTTTCGATTTTTTTAAAAAATTTAAATTTTTTGTTTTAATTTTTTAATTTTTTTTTAAATTAATTTTTTATTTAAATAATGGGGGTGAATCGGGTCAGGTCCGATTTGACCTAACTCGGATTCGGCGCGGTCGGCACGGGTCGAGTTTGGTCGACGACGACAGGCCCAAGTGGGCCTAAAATTACTTCTTCTTTTTTTTTTACTTTAGTCACGGCCGAAAGAAAGTCAAGAAGACCCACCTATTTCCTAAGTCCGCATGAGACTAGCCCAATTGACTTGAATTTGTAGAAGCCCGACCCAAAGAGCAACCCAAACCCAAAACCGGTCCACATTTGCCCAAAATCCTACCCGGTTTTTGGCCGAAACCCTAGGGCTTCTTGGTGGCGCTGACAACGGCGGTGATGTGGTGGGTGGTAGAAGCGATGCGGTGGGCAGCAGCGGCAATGTCGAGATCTGCGAGGATGGGCAGTGGTTGTGTCAAAGGTGAGCGGAAATAGGGGCAGCCGACGTGGAGGACGGCAGGCTCAACTGCTGGCGTGGCGGTCGTCGCGATTGTAGGTGGAGGTGAGACGGAGGCGAAGCAAGTCACGGGCTTCAGGGCGCGACAAAGGTAGAGCAACGACGTCGCGGGGTTGTTGACGTCGCAGGGTTGTTGGCGTCACGAGGGGTTGAGTAGCGGTGGTCCGCCGCTTGGGCAACAGGGGACGCCGAGTTGGAGGCGCAAGCACAGGCGGAGACGCTGGTGGGCAGATCTCAGATAGAGCAAGAAGGCAGACGGGCGACGACCAGCTGCTGGCATTGGGTTGTAGGCGGAAGCATGGCCAAGAGCAGTAGCGCAGAGGCGTTAGGTCTTCGCGGATCGGCTCGAGGGATGGTAAACGAAGGTGCGGCAGAGGGGGCTCGGAGGACGCGGAATCTGCAGGTTGCAGGAGAGGTAGAGCAAATGCGGGTCGGCGCTGGGCAGTCGTAGACAGCTAGTGGAGCGGTGGTGGTCAGTGGTTCAACTGCCAGCATTGGGTAGAGGCGTGGTGGCCGGTGCGGGATCTGCAGGCGCGGTGGCTAGTGGTTGCTAGCGAGGTGAGCTGCTCCCTCTATCCTCGTGCTCTCTTTGTGTTGTCACCTCTCTCTGCATCTCCTTTCTCTCTAGCTCTCTCCCTCTCTTTCTCCCCTCTCTCTCCTTCCTGCTCTGGTTCTCTCCTTTTTCCCTCTCCCCTCTCTCCTCGTTCATTCTTCGTTCTCGAGTTTTTTTTTTCTCTTTTCCTCTGTCACATGCGAAGGAGGTTGGGGAGGAGGAAAACAGCTGGGTCAGGCCCTCGCGAGATAGAGAAGAAAAGAAAGAGGGGCAGGCCGGGCTAAGGCCAGATTATGCCCGACTTGACCGCCAGATTATGCCCGACTTGACCACCCTTAAGCATTTTGTTGTTCTTTTGTTTTTTTGTTGTTTCGTTGTTTTTTTCTTTTTTATGACAATTTTTTTGGATTTCCTTTTCCTCTTTTTTTTTTTTTTTTTAGAGACTAATTCCTAACTTTTAATGCTATTAAGTCTTAAGTAAAAATCGTAAAATTTAGTTGTCAACATGGTAAAGCAAATTGCAGATGACATTCGAGTGATCGATTTTTTAAATTTATGGCATTCAAGTAAGCACCGCACAAAGGTTATGACACTCTTAATATACTTATTCAAAAAATGCTTATATATGTGTCTGTTAAATGAGTGATTATTTAAATAATTGGGAAAAAAATATCAATTTAGTCTTATACCTTTCATACAAATATCAATTCATTTTTTTTTGTCAATATAGTCTTACACATTTGCGCAACATTCAAATATAGTCTTTCTTGCAAATTGTGATGTGGAAATCAACAAATTGTCCACATTAGGGGTGAGCGTGGTTTTTGGGTAGAACCGGGAACCGTAGAACCAAATCGGTTAGGGTTCCTAAAAAACCCCAAATCTTTACCCTCAGTTCTCCTCTCCAATCGTTCTCTGCCTTTGCCTTTGCCCCGTCTCCGATGCTGCTCTTCCTTGACATCACCGTCGGATGTCGCTCGCCCTTGACGTCGCCGCCGAACGCCGCTCGCCCTCGACACCGTCCAGCCTTAGTTCTCTTCTCTTGTTGTTCTCTACCTCTGCCTTTGTCTCTGCCTCTACCTCTACCTCGTCCCCGACGTCGCTTGCCCTTGACGTCGTCACCGAACGCCACTCGCCCTCGACATTGCCACCAAACACTATTTGCCCTCGATGTTGCCGTCGGACGCCAGTCATCCCTTCGCTGGATGCCACTCGCCCCCCGTTTGTCCCACCCATGCCTCCCTCGACGCTGTCACCCCCGCTGGACGCCGCTCACCCTTGACGCCACCGCTAGACACCACTTGTCTTCTCGGTGGACATCGCTCATCGCTCGCCCTGACACCGCTCGCCACTCCTTTCCGTGTCAACATATCCCCATTGATTGATGCCGAGGGTAGTCAGATTCATGTCGTTGATCATAGTGCTCCTTCCTCTGTCAAAGTAGAGGTTAGTGTGTGACAAAGGGATCACTTAATGCTTCATAGTTTAAGAAGTGTCGATAGTTCCGGACTTCTTTTTTGTGAAATTTTGTCTGGTCTGATCTGCATTTATGTTTAAGCTTCATCTTAATGGAAGATACATTAATTTGCTTATTGCTATTCTCATGTGGCTTTGTTTTGCTATGAGAAAATTAGGAAGGATCAATCTGGTTATTTACTACGAAAGGGTTTGAGGGTTCCCGCCCTTTAACTGTCTAAGCAAACCACTATGGTTTTTCTGAAGGTACGAGTTACTGCATAGACAACAGAGTCTTTTAATGTATTTGACATAATTTGATGTCTAACCATCCCTCTTTATGTTAAACCTGAACTGCAGGTACCGAGGTTGGTGATGAGCTCGTTATTGATGGAGGCGTGGCAAGTTTTGAAGTCATTGAAAAGATTGGGAATGATTTGAAGTGCAAGTGCATAGATTCTGGTATGTTTCTACCTTGTGCAAAGTTCAACTTTTGGTGAGATGGGAAGCTTGTTAAGAAGAATTACAAATTGCCTACTCTGTCAAGAAAGGTGGATTTCATAATCCTGGTTTCTTGTTTATATTCCTCGGACAATACTACTTTTGTTAGTTCTTTGACGCTTTAAGTGTCTTGTTCTTTCTTCAATGTAGACATTTTGCGTGGTGTTCATTCATTGCTGGGTCATTGAATTTTATAGTCGACCAAAAGAAAACATGGGAAAAGGAGAAATCCTAGATCCACATGCATTTCCATTTGTGCTAAAATTTGCAAGAAATGAGGGACAAAAGTTGGTTATGGCAAACCATTAATAGACCTAAACCTCGCAGCTTCATTTATAAAATCTTGTTGCGGCCCCTTATTTCCTTTCTTCTAAAGTAGGTGATTCATAATATTGTCAGTTGAAGAGTTATCCATGGGTTACACATACTATATCAGTATTTCTATTGCATGGGATGGGGCTGAAGACTTACCACATGCCCTCAGCACTTCATAGTAATGTATTGATGCTGTTACCATCTAAATCATTGATACATTCACATTTGATGGAAACAGTGGTGAAAATAGAACTGAGTAGTAAGCTTTGTTTTACAAGGATGGATACGAAAAGGGACTCATCTGTTGGGAAGTATCTGACTGGAGATGAGAGGATTACTAAGCTGGTGTTCTCTCTTCTTGATTGCCACTAATTAAACAACATAGTACTGATGTCATAAATTCTAATTTGATGCTCCTTGGTCCTCTCATTGTCATTAAGTAATCTGATTGGTGTGCGTAGATGGAGAAATTGCATTGCAAGCCTACAATTCATGATTTCAAATACAAAAAATCCACGAATTCCTTTCAAGTTTGTTACTTCACCATATTATAAGGCCGATTTGCAAGACTGGGCTGACATAAACTTTGGAATTGATGAAGGCATAGACTTCATTGCAATGTCATTTGTAAATGATGCTAATGCTGTCCGCAACCTTAAGGATTACATGTTGTTGACACCTAATTTTGGAAAAATAAAATTGCATTTTGAAAAGAAAAATAAAAAATGGGAAAATTGATTTGATTGAAGTATGCAAGGAAATATGGAATTCCGACGGATGTCCGGGTTTTGTTAAATGCAGCAAGAATTTTAAAATCAAGTGAACAAATGGCAAAGATTTTGATAAAATGGAAGGAATTGATGCAAAATCGAGCTGATTGTGAAATCATGCTCCGATTTGCATCCATGATTTAATGCAACAGAAGATGGAAGCTTAAAATTTTCCATAGAAAGCGGCCGATCGAAACCACTATAAAAAGGAGTTGACCTGCATAGGGTTAAAGGGGGGGACTTTTGAAAAATTAGGGAGCGTAATTCGAAAATTCAAAAAAAAAAAAAAATGAGAAAAGCTCCCTCCGTTGATCTTCAGCCGAAAAGAAAGTGATGATCTTTCTTTTCTCTTCTGACAAGCCGCAAAGAAAAAGCAAAAGTCAGCCGCTACAGTGAGGGAGACGTGAGGGACATGCGAAGGGTGAGTAAAAAAAAAAAAAAAAAAAAAAGAAATCAAAAGAGGGCCACTGTTTGTCTTCCTCATGCAGCCCCTCTTCGACGCCGCCGCACCTCTAGACGCTAGCGTCTCCCTTTGCTGGCCACTGCTGCTCTGTTTGCAACCCAGCGATGTCGCTGCCGCAACTTGCGACAGCCCGCAAGCTCCTTCACCGAGTTCCTGCCGCATCTCCGCTCACCACTGTCTTCCTTCTGGCGATCCAGTGCCCAATCTGTCGCATCCCTCTGTTGCCCAAACCATCGCTCCGTTGCCCGCGATCTCGCGTCATTGTTGCTGCCCATAAGCCGTGACACTGTCGCAGCCACCGTCTCCGACACCGCGTCGCATCACCGTGCTAGCCTACGCTCGTTTGCCCAGAAGCTGCGAAGCCGCTGACCACCGCCGCGCCTGCACCTGTGAAGCCAGGCGCCCCTACGACCGCGCCACCGCACCATCTCTCGCTCGTCCGCTTCACTGTCGCCGGAGTCCCACGCCGCCGCGATCCCGCATCCTCACCGTTCAGCAAGCCACGCCTCGCCCGTCCGTGGCACCTGCCGCACCTCCAAACACCAGCATCGACGCTGCCACCGATGCATGTGGGACCGCTCGCCGCTGCCTCCGCTCCACCCTCTGTGACGCCGCTGCAACCGAGCAACACCACCAGAGCTCGACGCCGCGCCTCAGCGACTCGCGACTCAGTGACCAGACGCTGCCTTGCCCGCTGCTCACCCACGCCGGTACGCGACCCACCTCTCGCGGTCTCGCCAACCTCCGCCCGCGGACCGACGCCACCACCATGCCCACTCGCCCATCGACGTCGCCGATCTGCTCACCAATCACGTTGCCTCTTCCCTGTTTTAGGTGGCTTATTTTTATTTTTATTTTTATGTTATTTTTGCTTTTATTTTGTTTGATAGCATTTTTTTTAGTTTAGCTATTTAATTTGTAATGGTGGATGTTAGTCTTTGTGAATTTTGTATGCATTATCCGTAGGGATTTTGTCCGAAATTAATATAATTATTAATTTGATATGAGAGACATCGGATCACTTTTTTTAATTATTTTTAATTTTTGGGCTTTTTGGTAGAATTTCAATTGTTAAATCATAATAATTATTTAATTTGGTCCGTAAGACTTCGGACTAGATATTTTAATTATTTTGAGTTGTTGTGATGATTAGGGTTAGAATAATTGTTAATTTAACTTGTGAGACGACATATTATTTTTTCAATTATTTTGATCCTTTATTTAGTGATTATATTAATTGTTTAGATTTAACCCTAATTTAACAATTATTCAGCTTTAAAAAAAAAACAAAAAGAAACTAAAAAAATCAAAATATCAAAATATTAAAAAAAAAATTGCATGAGCATATAAGACATTAGGGTTTAATATAATAGACACGTAGGTTTAATTAATCAAATTTTTAGGATTATATTTCTAGGATTGCATTTTCATAATATTTCTAGAAAATTTTTAGATATTTTTTAAAAAAAGTTAGGATTAGACTTAAATAGCCTTTTTAGAGTCTTAGATATAATTGGCACATTTTCATATTCTCATCCTCTTTTTAAAATAAAAAAAAATAGTTTTCAAAGATAAGATAGGATTTAAGTCAAATTAATCCCTAGAATAAATTATAAAATTATCCCTTTTACATAGATTAATTAGGATTTTATAAATTCTGAATTTCAATAAAAAAAATCCAAAAATACTAGGTGCATGTTAACTAGTTTGCATAATAGGATTATTTAATTAGAATTTGTTCATTAGTGAAGTTAGGTCATGAGGTGCATAATAATTAGTTTGCATAATAGACCAATTTAATTAGAATTTGCATATTAATAGGATTAAGTCATTTAGTTTTAAAATGCATTTTTATAAAAGAACTCCAATTTTTAAGAAAATCCAAAAAAAAAAATGATTGATTGCTTTGTGTGATGCAATTTATTTATTTATTTGAATGTTTTAAATAATGGATGAGCACCCATGTGGTCACCACATTTGTATGATAGTAATTTAGGTTAAAATAAATCATCTGCTTGCAAAAATATTTTGAAAAATTAAAAGAAATGGTACCGAAAGGGCATTAGAAAATTCTAGTGTAACCAAGTCCCCGTACCCTTAGTCTCTGGTTCGTAGGAGTAAAATAAATCTCCATTTATTTTACTTAGGTGTCTAATCGACCTACCATAAACCGATTAGTGGCGACTCCTAGTTAATAACTTCTTATATATTTAAAAATTTAGACTTAAGTCTCAAATTGGTATGAGCTTGGGAGAGCCCGAGCTAAGTTTAAAAAACTTAGTAGTCCATTAACCTAGTTTTAGGTGGTACACTCGAAAATTAGGTCGCGACAGCTTGACGACTCCGCTGGGGAATTGTGTTAAAACACTTAGTGGACTTAGGCCAATTTTTCTTTTCATTTAAAAAAAAAAAAAAAAAATTTTTTGTTTGGCAGCAAGGATCCCGGGTACGTCCCTAACATTTCTAAGGTGTTAAATGTTCTTGCAGATGGGAGGTATAAGAGGAGTAGTCTATGCTAACCTTTGTCTTGCGGGTTAGAGTGTGGGATTAATGATTTATTTTTCCATGATTAGAAGTATTGTTTGCATTCAAACTGTTGTGCATGTCTTATTGTTTTTAGCACTACACTATTGCACACACAACCTGTGGCCGGACCTGGGCTGCGATAGGATTTCTAGGATGGTGTTGAGAAGGATACTTCCTCCAAAGCAAGACTACTATGTAGAGGTTGACTTTCTCTTCCCCGAAAGTCTTTTCATGGTGTCGAATGTGTTTGTCCATATCCGCGAGACTGCGTGACTATTGGACATTCCATTCGACTGAGCTGGAGTTAGGGGGACTTGACACGTTAATGCGAGACTACAACGGTCAGATCATCCTCTTAGCTCCACTTTGTTAAGCCATTTAGATAGAAATCGAGTCTCACATTTCATGCGTGTGTCTATGTGCTTGTCATTCCTTCTGGTGAAAGTAAGTTGTCTAAATTCTTACTTCGCAATTTACTTACTTTATTACAATTTTGTCGGTCCATGACAATAGGTTTCGTCGCGTCTTGTTTTATATGCTATGGGGAGGACCGACGTACAATTCATTTTCACTTCCAAAAAAGAGCTCAAGATGTGGCTGGATTAGTTAGATCAAGAGGGCCAGAGGTATGTGAAGACTAGGATTGCCCGACTTCTCCCACTATTGGAGATCAACATCCACTCTAGTGTGATACAAGCACTCCCTCACTTCTGGTGTCCACAAAATTCCACCTTCATATTTGGTGAATACGAATTAACTTCAACACTAGAAGAATATAGTGTTGCCATTGGAATGCCCCTGGAAAAAGAGCTTGTTAGACCGCCTATCGGTATAGATTCTATTTCTGAATTATCATAGTTTTTAGAAATTGAAGCCGAAGGAGTAAGGAAAGTTGTCAAAGCCAATTGTTTTGCATGCCCATTTTCATTTTTGGAAAAATGTTTTGCAAATCAATCAATGATTTCAAAAGCTAGGATCTTCATGTTAACATTTTTCGGGCTAATTGTTTTCCCTTATCGAAGAAATGCCATTAATCCTTTAATTTCATGGGTGGTTAATCGTGTTTGTGACGGCTTACATTATGTCAACATGGTTTTAGCTGAAACATTTTTATCATTAAACCGTTTCATACAAAATGAAGAAAAGACCATGCGTGCCCTCCTTGAACTTTTACAAATATGGTTTTTTTTTCCACATAAGAGGATTTGGGCACCTCATGAAACAATTTAAGATTGATGATTTTAGGCACTCCATACAAAAATTTACGTTTTTAGAGCGTTTTTCTCTAAATAAACAGTACGCTCGTTGGATTAATTTTTTTGAAAAATCCTAATCCTAAGGCATTCCTATGGCATACTAAATGGTTCCGAGTTGAGGAGACTCGTTTCTCACACAAGCATGATGAGCCCATCCCATTGCTGGGTCTTTCTGGTGCGACTTCTTATTACCCATATAGGGTGGCCCGCCGCACAAAGCTCTTCGGAAGTTCCTCCACCACTCAAGATAGAGATGTTCCAAATTCGTTTTGTTCGAACAGACTATAACTACTTCAACGAGATCCAGATGATCATTGCCGCATGGAATGAATGCCACCCAGAGAAGATTTTGGTGCCCAAAAGACTGAAAGGGGAAGAGGAACTCCACCATGCGTCGGCATTCTATATTCAACAACACTGGATTCCTGCAACCTTACGTCCAGTGGTGCCAAATGTGACTGAGAAGCCCACTCAACGAGCACAAATTGAGCATCTTAAGCGGAAAGTGGAAATGATTGAAGCTGAAAATAAGAAGCTTCGCAAAGTGTTGGAATCCCGAAAGCATATAAAATGAGATTTTTTTTTTTTTAATTTTGATTCTTAGTCCAATTTCTAGGGAGCTCGATTTCAATTTTCAATTCAATTTTTAGTTCAATGTTTATGGACTTGAATTTCAATTCTTAGTTCATTGTTTGGTTTAATGTTTCTAGTGAATTTTGAATAAAAGTCAGGCGATTAGACCGTTGTCATGGGCCATTTTCTATTTTGTCATTAGTTCTTACATTACCTCTTTTTCTTAGGTAACAACGGATCCTCCGCGCTCTCCCATTATTACGCGATCAAAGGCTAAAATGGCTGATCAAGGGCGAGAGAGGCAAAACCTACTACCCCCGAGCATTCACAAGACATTCCCCGGTCCTCCAAGAATGATACATGAATAAGTGGAAGTGATAGACACTCTGGGGCAACCTAGTAGCAAGTTTGATTACCTGGTGAAGTATTCGACCCTTCCTAGCTACTACATTGGTCCTAGTGAGATAGTCCCAGATGAATGGGGTGGCATGGATGATTCAACACCCCCGAAAGCAGAGAGCCCTGATGATAAGCTGGAAGGAGTTGCAAGCTTATTCGACAACCTCATCATAGGAGCCATTGATGAAAGATCCCCTAAAGAGATGGGCATTGGCCCACAAGAGTAACTCTTTTGCTGTTTTTGCACATGCCCTTGCGTGGGAATTTTTATTATTTTCTGAATGATGTTTTCAGTTTCTTCTTTTATTGATTGAGTGTTGCATTTTCTTCATTCAATAAATGTAATTGATTGATGAATTTCAATGAAATTACAAATTTTATTTGGAGGGCATGATGAGGTACACCAAACCAGCCCAGTGATGATATCCAACCGATAAAAGAAAAATCCAAGGAGAATTTTGAGGCATGGGTTTCATCATGCTTTTTCGTGTCAAAATGTTTTAAAAAAATGCTTTTCCAAATGCTTTTCAAAAAAAAAATTCAAAAAAAATTCAAAAAAATAAAACTTGATTTACTCTGTTTGTCTTTTTGACCCATCTACTTTTTGTTTCAGAGACAGTCTTGTAGCATGTAAAGGTGTGGAAATGGTCCAATCCAATTCCGGAGTCTAGGGGCAAGTTCGCTCCAAATTACAATGGCCCGTATGTGGTAAAAAAAGATACTTCCTGAATGTGCCTAGATCTTGGCAGAAGTGCATGGTCATGAGTGTTCCACTCCAGTTAATTCTGATGTTGTCAAGAAGTATTATCTGTGATAGAATTTGCCATGTCATGTTTTGAACTGCAAGCATTTCTATGATAAGTAAATTACTTAAATGAGTTGAATTGTTGCAAATTTTGCATATTTTCCCTGATGAATTATGTGAGATGAATTGAATGTGTCAAATGAGGTACTTTAGAATGACGAAAGGCAAAGCCTTGTTCCATACAGTGTTTCATACACTAACCCTCAGTAAGTTATGTGAAAAATTCCATGCCCGCAAGGAAGAGGGCTATCTCGCAAAGGGTACGTCAACCAAGGTGATGAGAGGCATTTTTTCTCTATCCTAAACACTACAGGTGATTCATTGCTCAACCCATTTGAGCCCCATACACTTATGGAGATTTTTTGAAAATTATCCCTGTCAAGAATCATCCCACATTGAGACAAATTTGAAATGAATGGTAGGAATCTTCTTGCTCACACTTGCATCAATCTTCGAATATTGCTTTTGCAGTGTAACTTACGCGATAATTTGAAGTGCCTTAAGATGATGAAGAGCAGTTCTTTCTTTATCATATACACTTCTATCCATTGCATAGCCCACTTGAGCCTATGAATTTATTTCATATTAAACCCAGTTGGTGATCATCCCCCACACTGGGGCAAGGCAAAAAGAATCATTCAAGTAACATGGCTTAGAATGCTATAAATGATGGCTATGCAAGTTCAAAAAATAAGTGCAAAATAATGGGGCATGAAAAAGCAATGTGCCTAGTAAAAGTAAGGCCAATGCCAAGAAAAGAAAAAAAAAAAAATCAAACTCTTGATATAGTAAGATGTATCCCCAAGAAGGTGGTACCAGAAATCTCTTAAATGTTGTTGCAATCAATGGAGTTGTGATAAAAAAATTTTGACAGTGGATAAAGAAAGTGGTGGAAATGTCAAGATGATCACCAACTTTAACCCCCCTAAACACTTTTTGAGCCTAATGATCCTTTCATTTCTCAACCCATGAACCAAGCCTATGTTATGTCCCTTGCAAAGTCTCTTCTGATTATGGCACTTGAATTAACCTAGGGGTTCACATGTTTTAAGCATCGCTCGAAGATATGCGAGCAAGATTATTTCTTTTTCATTTTGCAGGGTTCTTGACTTGTAAACCCAGAGACGATTACAGAATATCACTCATTCTTTCAAAAGCCTCGACTCAAAGAATCCATTTTGTTAAGCCATTGACCAAGCCCACATTACGGTCCTTGTTCAGGACCTCTTAGATTGGTGAGATCGTATCACTTGCGAGATTGTTCAGACCCTTGTTTGGCATGACGATGGTGAGATAGAGTAATTGACAAAATCCTACATCAAATGTTAGGATGAAATGGCCATTTTAATGAGGATAAGAGAAAAAGTCATTTCAGACCAAATGATCCATCATTTGACATATTCATGACACTCATGTGTTTAAAATGGGAATTAAGTGATGCGAGATTAATGGAAATCATCATGAACCCCCATTATATTGATGCATGTTTATGATTACAAATGCATGTTGCCTCTCCTACGACCATGTTTTGCAGGAGACATATCCCCAAGGAACAGAGATGTCATCAGGTAAGTATATCTCTACCATACTCTAAAATACTTGTCATTGTGTAGGTATTCTATCTCAAGTGCATCGACACTTGACTTGGTCAAGCTGTACAGCTTTTCAAGCACCAACACCTCAACTGGAGTTGTCCCCTAAAGATTTTTCCTCCAGATTCAATCTAATTAAGGCGACCGAAGAATGATTCGGGTCCTGGTTAGATGATTTCTGTCGCAAGGCTGGGCGATCGAAGAATGGTTCGGGTCCTAGCCAAGCAAAACCTTAGTCTAGGCGACCGTAGAATGGTACGGGTCCTAGACAACATTTATTGCTCTAACAGGCGACCGTAGAATGGTACGGGTCCTAGAAAGTGAATCCCTATTTAGGCGACCGTAGAATGGTACGGGTCCTAGACAAAACCTATTTCCCTTTCAAGGCGATCGTAGAATGGTACGGTCTTGGAAGGTAATATCGTTTAGGCGACCATAGAATGGTACGGGTCCTGACAAATCAAACACCGTCAAGGCGACCGTAGAATGGTACGAGTCCTAGAAACCTCGTCTCTTTACAAAAAATCATTTTTTTCGTCAAGGCGACCGTAAAATGGTACAAGTCCTAGGTATGTAACACCAATTACCTTGAATCACTCTACCCTCCTTGAAGGTAAGATATTACAGGTAAGTTTTATTTTACCATTTTCCAAAGATTAGACATCTTAGTTTGGATCTGGATGTCTCCATTCAAAACATATTTCACTATTCATGTGAATGTTCTTCAGCGACCGTTAGTCTAGATTTAGGTATTTCGGGCTTGGAAAATCGAGACATCCCCATTTAGGACCCGTAGATGTCTCCTGATTATTTTCATTCAAACATTTCACTTTGGATGTGAATGTTTGTCAATCCTTCTCATTATACCTTAGTTTGGATCTAGGTATTTCGAAGGTAAAATCTTGACATCTCGAATAGATTTGGATGTCTCAGACACAATTTCAAACTTGTGTGATTGTTTTCGAGCTTCTTCGTTATACCTTAATCTAGATCTAGGTATTTCGAATTTACAAAAAATCTGGACATCTCAGTCTGGATCTAGATGTCTCAATCTATTACCTATTACGCTTTTCAAGGAACCTGAGTGAGAGTTGGGTACTTATGGAGTAAATAGGGAGTTATCATGTACCTAAAGATGCTTTATCGCACTGACTGGTAAGTAATGGTAGGTACATTCTTTCTTTCGCATCATGCATTTGCATTAGCATTTCCATGCATTATGTAAATTTCATTTCCAAATGGGATTCATTTTTTTTGAAAAAAAAAAGAGAGCAAAAAACAAAAACAAAAAGTCATTTAGTGCATGTGCATAATTAAAATTAGGTCTCAATTTGTCTTTGAAGGCAACCTCTGCGAACTCACCTTCAAAGAGGGGCAGCTATTGACACCTAATTTTGGAAAAATAAAATTGCATTTAGAAAATAAAAAATAAAAATGGGGAAAATTAATTTGATTAAATTATGCAAGGAAATATTGAATTCTGATGGATGTCTGGATTTTGTTAAATGCAGCAACAATTTAAAATCAAGTGAATAATGGCAAAGATTTTGATAAAATGGAATAAATATGAACAAGATCAAAATAATTGCGAAATCATGCTCCGATTTGCATCCATTTGATTTAATGTGGTGAGAGATGGAAACTTAAAATTTTCCAAAAAAGCGGCCGATCGGAACCACTATAAAAAGGAGTTGACCTGCATTTTTAAAGAAAAGGGGGACTTTTGAAAAATTGGGGAGCGTAATTCGAAAATTTGGAAAAAAAAATTTTTGAGACAACCTCCTCCGATTGATCTTGAAAATTCAAAGAAAAAGAAAGATCTTTGTTTGTTTGTGAAAAGAAAAAGTCAAAAGTCAGCCACAAAGTGAGGGACGTGAGGGGATGTGAGAGAAAAAGAAAAAAAAAAGAAAAAGAAATCAAAAGAGGGCCACTTGTCTTCATCTTTTCCCGCACCTCTAGACGGGTTTCTTTTGCTACTTTGTTGATCCCAACGACGCCGTTGCCGCAACTTGTGATAGCCCGCGAGCCCCTTTGCCGAGTTCCCGCCGCATCTCCGCACCACGCGACTTCCTTCGCGATCCGCGGACAATCTGGCATCCCCGTTCCCAAACCATCGCTCCGTCGCCCGCGATCTCGCGTCGTTGTTGCTGCCCATAAGTCGTGACGTTGTCGCAGCCACCGTCTCTGACACCGCGTCACATCACCGTGCCAGCCTTACTCCCCGTTTGCCCAGAAGCTGCGAAGCCGCTGACCACCGCTGCGCCTACACCTATGAAGCCAGGCACTCCTACGACCGCGCTCCTGCCCTCGCTGATGTCGCGCCACTGCACCATCTCTGCTCGTCCGCTTCACCGTCGCCAGAGTCCCGCACCGCCGCGATCCCGCATCCTCACCGTTCAGCAAGCCGCGCCTCCGCCCGTCCATGGCACCTGCCGCACCTCCAAACACTAGCATCGACGCCGCCACCGACGCCTCCTGGGACCGCTCGCCGCGGATCCGCTCCACCCGTCCGTGACGCCACCCCTCACCGAGCAACACCACTGAGCCCGACGCCGCCCTCGCGCGCGACTTGCGACTCGGTGACCGTGACGCTTGCCTTGCCCGCTTCACCCACGCCGTCCGCGACCCACCTCCGCCGATCTCCGCCAGCCTCCGCCCGCAAAGACCGACGCCACCACTCGGCCCACTCACCCATCGACGCTGCTAGGTTTTTCACCAATTCTTTTTATTTTCCCCGTTTTGTTTTACTTTATTTTTATTTTTTTTTTTGTTTTTTTTTTTTTATTTTGTTTGATAGCATTTTTTTAGTTTAACTATTTAATTTGTAATGGTGGATGTTAATCTTTGTAAATTTTGTATGCATTATCCGTAGGGATTTTGTCCGAAATTAATATAATTATTAATTTGATCTGAGAGACATCGGATCATTTTTTTTAATTATTTTTAATTTTTGGGCTTTTTGGTAGAATTTCAATTGTTAAATCATAATAATTATTTAATTTGGTCCGTAAGACTTCAGACTAGATTTTTTAATTATTTTGAGTTGTTGTGATGATTAGGGTTAGAATAATTGTTAATTTAACCTGTGAGACGACAGGTTATTTTTTCAATTATTTTGATCATTTATTTAGTGATTATATTAATTGTTTACATTTAACCCTAATTTAACAATTATTCAGCTTAAAAAAAACAAAAAGAAACTAAAAATATCAAAATATCAAAATATTCAAAAAAATTGCATGAGCATATAAGACATTAGGGTTTAATATAATAGACGTGTAGGTTTAATTAATCAAATTTTTAGGATTATATTTCTAGGATTGCATTTTCAGATAATATTTCTAGAACTGCATTTTTAAATATTTTTTTTTAAAAAGTTAGGATTAGACTTAAATAGCATTTTTAGAGTCTTAGATATAATTGGCACATTTTCATATTCTCATCCTCTTTTTAAAATAAAAAAAAATAGTTTTCTAAGATAAGATAGGATTTAAGTCAAATTAATCCCTAGAATAAATTATAAAATTATCCCTTTTTACATAGATTAATTAGGATTTTTATAAATTCTGAATTTCAATAAAAAAATCCAAAAATACTAGGTGCATGTTAACTAGTTTGCATAATAGGATTATTTAATTAGAATTTGTTCATTAGTGAAATTAGATCATGAGGTGCATAATAATTAGTTTGCATAATAGACCCATTTAATTAGAATTTGCATATTAATAGGATTAAGTCATTTAGTTTAAAAATGCATTTTTATAAAAGAACTCCAATTTTTAAGAAAATCCAAAAAAAAAAAAATGATTGATTGCTTTGTGTGATGCAATTTATTTATTTGAATGTTTTAAATAATGGATGAGCACCCATGTGGTCACCACATTTGCATGATAGTAATTTAGGTTAAAATAAATCAGCTTCTTGCAAAAATATTTTGAAAAATTAAAAGAAATGGTACCAAAAGGACATTAGAAAATTCTAGTGTAACCAAGTCCCCGTACCCTTAGTCTAGGGTTCGTAGGAGTAAAATAAATCTCCATTTATTTTACTTAGGTGTCTAATCGACCTACCATAAACCGATTAGTGGCGAGTCCTAATTAATAATCTTTTATTTAAAAATGTTTAAACTTAAGTCGCGAATTGGTATGGGTTTGGGAGAGCCTGAGCTAAGTTTAAAAAACTTAGTAGTCCATTAACCTAGTTTTAGGTGGTGCACTCGAAAATTAGGTCGTGACACATGTCCACCAAATCATCCAAGCAAGTTGAAGTGGTGCATGAAGTATGCAAGAAAGGAAGCCCTTTAGTTCTGAATTGGCTAAGAATATTACTAGTTGCCTATTTCATCCTATGGTCTAATTCATTGATTAGGTGCCAAAAAAAAAAGTTGGAACTTGTAACCGACCCTGGAACCTATGACAAGGTAGGTTCCAGGTTCTTGGTTCTGACGGGAAGGTTTTAGGTTCCAAAAAATGATGAACCCGTACACAAGGGTAGGTTCCAGGTTCCAAACGGAACCGAACCGGAACCAAGAACCGCTCACCCTTAGTCCATATCAGCATGCCACTTAGGACGGCCATTAATGATTAAACACCACATTAGTGATTTTTGGTGACAATTGGCAGGAAAGACTACATTGAAATATGGCCTAAAAGTTTATGACTACATTGGCATAACCAAAACGTAGGTCAGATTAAGTGGAATAATTACTTGTTGACAAGAAAATTATGATAATTGTAATTGCATTATAAGACAAGCTAATCAAATCTTTGGCAAATATATATTTTTTGTCAATTCTAAATGCATCAAAATTTTCAAAGAAGGAGAAGAAAAAAATGTAAGAAATAATTTAAAATATGGGGCCTGCAAGAGATATTGTGGTCAGTTAAAGGTAAAAGAGGATGTCGGAAGTCAAAAAATAGATACCATGAGCCTTTATGTGTTTATCCTTTTCACATAATTGCTCATTTAAATGGTAAACCTAACATACTTATTTATATTTGAGTTGACACAAATAAAATAGGGGAGAGTTTGATTTCTAGAGTCAAGGGCCATACAGTGGTTTGGAAAAAGGAGAGGCGAATGAGGTAATTTATAATTAATACCATTTATGTATTAATACATAATAATTATTTTGATTATATTTTTTAATTTTGATCTTTGTTGAAAATTAAATTTAAAATATTTTTGAATTTTATATGCAATGTGCCCATTCATAAGAAGTACCTAGTTTTCTATATACGGTACCACCTTCTATTAATATGTTTTATAATTAATTAATTAATTAATGCGAGACATTTGTCTACGTGGGACCCTTATGGTAAAGTTCATAAGGATAGTTGCATTGGCCCTCCCTAACCTTTTCACTTATAAATAATAATGCTGGGATAAAGACAATAGGATTGCCATAACTTTTGTATGGAACTCACCTAACTACCATAACTATTTTTTTTTTCGCTCACTTTAGGTGCACATTGGAGTGTCATTTGTAGCAAATATGCTACATGATTTTTTATTTTTTTTGTTAATTTTCCATTTTGTGTTGATTTTTTATTTTTGAATTTTTTTTATTAATTTTTCATATCAACACCAATAGTGCCATGTAGAATGACCAACATTCACGTTGGATTTTCAGATGAGGCATTTCACCGATGACACTTAAGTGATCGATCTTTCAAATTTACAGCACTCAAATGAGCAAAAAAAAGTTATGGCTCGAGCACTGTATGAAAGTTATGACACTTCTAGTGTACTTACCTCACAATTAATAATGACATGTGATTTTCAATCAATGTACAAATTCAATTAGCTTTCTAATTCAACCAACATTCAATCAGCATTCAAGAAACATGCAAATCTAATCAGCGTTCTAATTCAATCAATCATGGCCTTCCATCCCCAAATAGTAGGTAGTCAAGAGAACTATTAAGACCTTTTAGAAAATGCTAAGTGCTAGTTTAATTGGTTTTAATTGTAGCTAGGAGGTTCACTTGCATCTACTTGAGTTCCCCTATGATAATAGCTATTAGTGAAGAATCGGCATGACTCTATTCTAATGTCACATGAGTTGTTATAGAGAGACTTTGGACTGCACAAAGTCAGACCGAAGTCTTATGTAGATAAGAGGCCACAACCTTTAGAGTTTGAAATTAAAAAGTTTTTACTGAAAGTTTCACCAATGAAAGGTGTAGCTTGGAATTGAAGCAATCAACTCAATACATTTGGGATCGCTTCAACTTGGAGCAAGCCTTTATCATCCTCTTTTAAATTCTTTGTATCATTACTTGTTATAGCAAGTAAAATAGGCAATCCCTACATTCCACATGAATCATGTTAGGTTGGTGATGCGTGTGCCAAAAAAAAAAAGGGAGAATCATCAGACAAAATTTGAAATCATAGTGATTAGAGTGAAGTTCACAGGATGCTTAATTTGAGTAGTGATTGAGAAACAAAAATTTAACACTTGGCCTATATATTCTTATCTTCTCAACTAAAGCATATTATTCTCATGCTAGTACGAATACTGGACCAAACTTTGTCGCTTTACTTCTCCCTCGGGCAAATGCAAAGGATTGCTTCACAATTATGCATTTAAAAGTGGAGTTGTGAGCATAACATCATGGATGTTTTGAATAGCACACTGTTTTCTAATTCCTTGTAAAGTTATGCAAGGTAAATAGGTGCTTCTGAACTAGATTCCTATCTTTTCGACCAAAAGAAAAGAACAAACTTAGATTCCTATCCCAAGCGAATGCTTATAAAATGGCAGTTCTGAAGACGATGGAGGTAAATTCAAGGCTAATGCTGTTTTGCCTTACTTTGTCCTCTCCATATATAATCCTAAGCGTGACCGCTCTTCGATACGACGTCGGATAGTTGCACCTTTCGGTGCCAACAGTTCAAGTTCAACCATGGGGCTTTGGCTGCTCACCCAAAACATTCGTGCACTGTGGAAGGAGTGGGAGTTGCGGTTGCTCATCCTCCTTAGCTTGTTCGTCCAGCTGACCCTTGCAAGTTTGGGTAGCAAGAGGAAAACCAACTCCAGGTGCTGGATCCAATTTGTGGTCTGGACGATGTACCTATTGGCCGACTCCATCGCAATCCTCACGCTCGGTGTCCTCTCGAACCGCCTGGCCAACATCAAGGAAATGAAGGGGACGTTGGATCCAAAGAGCCAGATTACAGCGTTCTGGGCGCCGTTTCTTCTCCTCCACTTGGGTGGGCCTGACACAATCACCGCTTATGCCCTGGCGGACAACGAGCTATGGCAGAGGCAGTTGGCGCGGTTTTGCGTCAAGGTTGGACTAGCGTCTTACATTTACTTCATGGCTTTGTCAGGGTCTGCACTGTCCATATTGGCGCAGGGTATGATCCTGGTGGGGTTCATCAAATATGCAGAGAGGACATTGTGTATGTACTTGGCGAGTAGCGGTCGACTTCGAGATTCGTTGCAGCCGGTACCCAAAATAGGTCCCGTGTACTCTAGGAAAATGGAGCAGTACGCGCTGAAGAAAGAGGAGGGTTACCTGGTCAGAACTGAAGAGGTCAGAGAGATTGAGGATTTCTCGGTGTATATCGGTCAAGCCTACGACAAAGAAAAAGCCAGGACTCTGGTCCAAGCCTATGAGTTGTTCAAGATCTTCAAGCTTCTCTTCGTGGGCCTGGTCCTCAACTCTGGCGACCTGAAGGCCAGTAAGCGCGTGTTCATGGATCCAGGCATGGATTCGAAGAAGGCTTTTGAGATCGTGGAGATCGAGCTTGGGTTCATGTATGATCTGCTTTACACCAAGGTGCCACTGTTGAACTGTGCTTGGGGCATCATTCGGTGGGTCATCAATGTCTCGGTGCCGTGTGCCGTGTTGTTAGTACTCGTCTTACAGGATAAGAAGGATTACCCTAAAGTTGACGTCTGTATAACTTTCTTGCTTTTAAGCGTGACTATACTTTTAGAGATTTACTCGCTTTTTCAAGCAATTTCTTCCGATTGGGTCGACCACTGGCTGCTTCAGAGACCCAGGAGATCCACAATTTCGTCCGCCGTCCGTTTTCTCCAGTTCTTGCCGAGCCAAAGATGGGGGAATTCCGTGGCCCAGCTTAGCCTCTTGAAATTAATCATTGGGAAGAGAAACAGGATCTTCCACAAGTGTCTAAGGCTCGCCAAATTAGACGACAAGGTGGGGAAGAACTTCAACGTCACTTATAGAGAGTTCAAGATAAACAGTAAAGAATGGATCCGCTTTCACAACGGGTCGGAACCCGGGGAACAGAGGAGGTTGGGGACTCTTAATGAGGAGCTAAGCGAACTACTGAAGATATCAAACCTCAGTAATCTAGCATGGAGTGTGGAAGCGGTGGAGTTCGACCAGATCATCATCATCTGGCACATCGCCACTGAGCTCTGTTACTATGAGGACCGTGGCAGGATGCAGGGCAAAACCCGAGATTACGTCGCGAACTTCAAGATGAGTAAGTTGCTCTCTCGGTACATGTTCTATCTGTTAGTATGTCATCCTTCCAAGTTGCCAACAGTGATAGGGGAGATCCGATACCAAGACACTTTGGTCGACGCTCAGAAGTTCTTCGAGGACAGGAAAGAGGACGTGAAAGAGCCATCCCCTTCCGGTCAATGCGGCTGCAACAAGAAGCACAAGTCAAGAGAGTCGTCCCATCTGTGCAAAGTGTGCCATCTTCTGCTCCAAATGAGAGTTGACCTCCCCCCACATAAGTTGCGTGGAGACAAAAGCAGGTCGGTGCTGTTTGAAGCATTCCGTCTCGCGTCCCAGTTAAAAGAAGACGACCAGAAATGGGACGTGATCAGCAGGTCCTGGGCGAAGATGCTGTTCTACTCGGTTTGCCAAAGCAAAGGCTACGAACACTGTGACAGCCTGAGCAGAGGAGGAGAGCTTCTCAGCCATATGTGGCTTCTCATGGCGCATCTCGGCATAGTGCAGACAGTACACCGTTCCGGAGGAGACTGCATCACCAAACTGATCGCGAATTAGAAGTTTCAGGTGGAATGTGTCTTTTGGTTAAAACTAAATAAGATACATAAGTTGAGCTCATCATGTAAAGATGGCAAGGGAGTTTATTTCGCTATTTTGTTGCACTTTGGAGTTGTCAGGAAATAATGAATCTTTGCATCGGTAGTTTTGATATTTTTTTGGTCGAATTGCGTATCAGTGGTTCACCAGCGGCATTTCACTGAAGCCAGCCAAAGTGGGATGGATAACATGAGTCCCTTTAAAGGGGTTGAAAACTTTCGACCTATCAGCAATTAGTAACTCCTTACCGTAATCAATTTTCACTCTGAATTGGTAAGTTTTTATTTTGAGAAAGTATGTGTCTATCTGCAAGACCGACAATCGTATTTTTTTTTAGAGTGATTCTAAGTTTCAACTAAGAAAATTAACTTCCAATCTATCATAAATTAGTAGCTTGCTTGTCCATTTGGTTAATAATTTTTTACCTACAAAAATCAAATTTGGGGCCATTTGCACCTATGTACTACTTCTAGGTATGACTTCCTAAAAAAAAAAGTACAATAAAAAGGAAGGGATAAGTGTCATGAAAGTCTTAAAACTTGTTGCAAAAATGTGCTTTAAAGTTTCTAAAACCGTAATCAAGTCCTAAATTTTATCCAATTAGAGCAATTGAGTACTTATATTAACTCTATCCAATTAGAATGACGAAAAATGTTGCTATGACATTTTTAGACATAATTAAAACGCATCAGAATAAAGACTCAAAATTAAAGAAAAAGGCCAACATAATCGAAAATTAAAAAAATAATAAGTAAAAATATAACTTGAGGATAGTACAAGTGATTGGTTCTAAGGTGGGTAGCTCCTTTCCTAGAATCGGAAACTATTTATTGATTTCATGGACTCATTTGAGAATCATATTGGTCAAAATGTCCTCACATAATTAAAATTTCATGCAAATATTTTGCATTATTCAAATTGGATATAGTTGACGGAAATACTTGATTACATTAATTGGACAAACTTATGGACTTAATTATACTTTTTGAAGTTTTTTGGACTCGATTGGACAAATGTGGAGCTTCGTTTGAAGTGGATTGTGAATAGAGAGAAAGTGAGATGGTATCCCGCCAAGTCCGATTGGGTTTGCATCTTCGTCCTCCAAAAGATGATACTCCGTCGAAAGTTCTTCAAAAAAATTGGGCTTTGCATCTTAGCCCGTTGGGCCTCCTTCTTTGGTCCATTTACGTAGTTGGGTTTAATGGCCCATCTAGTTTGGAGACCCAGAATTATACTTAATTAAATGGAAAGCTTTACTCAAAACCCTCCGAGCTTTTGCATCATTACGCGATAGCCTCAAACTTTAAGAAGTTACTCAACTCCTTCAAAGTTTGCCATAGTTGCACGATATCAGGTGAACTTTTAAAAGTTATAGATCAATCTCATGAACTTTTGAATTTTTTTCTTTTTTGTGGTAAGTAGTTTTTCCATTAATATGAATGTTAAGTGTTACCTAAAAATGGTCTTGCTTGTTTTCCTTGACCTGAATAATTGCTGTAATAAGGTTAACAATGTTGAGCAAATAGAGAAGATGCGCCGTGATGAAGTTGAGGAAATATAGTATTGGCTTATTTTTTCTGGAAAAATGAGGTGGTTGTGTTTAGGCCATACTTAACTGCTATGCGGATAGAAAAACTAGTAATTGCAACAGAAATAAAGTTCAACGAGGGTACCTTGTAACTTTTCAAAGTTTGGGCACTATTGCATAATGGTGTCAAAGTTCAAGGGGGATTAATTTGTAACTTTTCAGACTTAAGGGATATTGTACAATGACGCCAAAGTCCAGGGGTTTGTGAAAAAATATCCCCTTGTAGCGATTCCCTAGTGCAAGAATGAAAACGTGGTTCTTTGAAAGACAAATGAAAATGGGAATTTGAAAATCGAAGTATTGGAAAGAAAAGGTTTCAAATGCAATTTTCGAAAATCTGTCCCAAAAGTATAAGTCCTAGAGTTTTTTGTTCCTTAAGTTAGGTGTTAAGTGGAAGTTGACTAATCACTTAAAGGTCAACTAGTCTATGAAAATCATAATTAGAGGTCCGGAGAATGCCGTTACGCGACGGGAAGGGTTAGCAACCTACATCCCTGGGTTAAGTTCTGAAATGCAATATCTCATGATTTCCTATATCAATATACATATAGTTTTTTTTTTCTTTTTTATATACTTTGACAACTCGAAAATCTCGATGTCCGCCCTTAATGAAATCGCCATATCACGAGGCGAACAATCTGTTCCACCCCCCAAAATGTGCGATGCATGAATGCAGAAGAATTAGCTGTTCAATAGAGGAATCCCTTCCACGTTAGACATCATTCAAAAGACAGACACAAATCTAATGCTAGCTGAAGGTTTTTAAACAAGGACACGAGGACGAATTCAGTCCAATTAATATGAAACGTCAATAAACCATGCGTATGATGTGGCACCCCCGAACACCCCCATCTGCTAGGGTTGCCACAGTCCACTTGCCTTTCTCTTGACTTGATAATATTTTGCTTTGATACCAAAGAATTGTAATAAGTCTATAAGTCTTGGGGGTTTATATCTTTTAGATTGGTCCCTGTGCAGTTTACATAGCGGAAGCACATCCATCAACTTCCCTTTCACAAATTAAAATGATTCACACCTACTAAACATTTTATAAGTTAAAGCTAAACACCTTTATTTACATAAACCGGATGACATCTTTCGTCGGTACATCAAAAACACCGCGGTTTTCTATACCCGGCTATTTTCCAAAAGATACTCGACTATTACAACGGCTATAAACATAAGTCCATCAAACAGTGTCGGCGACCAAAAATGCTTCTGCTGCAAACCTCAACTCTCAATCATATCCACCCATCTGTTCCATTGGCTAGTGGTGGTGGCAACAGCCCAGCAAGCGCCCATCTCGGCGAACAAAAACAGCGATGTACTCATGCAGAATGGGGCCGGTGGAGAGACCAACATCGAACACCAAGATAAGTCTCACTCGTTCGAACAACAACCCATGTACCTCGGGGTGTTGGTACTCAGACTGTTCCCATTGGAGGTCGACCAGAAGTCCATAGAATGAACTGGGAGTTACAGGTAGCAGAGGCATTTCTTCTAATTTGAAATGTTAGTCCCCAACAAGGGGTGGGTACAACCACCCAGCAATTTAAGATCTACTAAGATATACTATGCATGCCATCACAATCCAAGTCCATGCAAGATAGATAAAACGAGTAATCAAAAGAATCAATAACACTTTTGAAAGCAATGACAAATGCAGTTTCAAAATCATAATGCATCATTTCAGTTGCACACAGGTCCCAATTATAAGGCCAAACCATAACGACATATCCCATACCATGCCGTATAATTTAGCCCCACAATTTGGCATAGTTATTAACAAGGTCATTATTTTTAGAAAAACTCAGTTCATTTTCATTTCCCTATGTCTAGCCCAGAGGACCAATGTTTGCGTCCCTCCAGGATTTCGCATCCCACCTAGCATCGCAAAAGCCTTCGGTATTCAATCACCGAGCATCCAGAGCGTGTTACGTCACACCTCCGGGCATCTCGTATCCCCCCTGGCACTCGCGAGGAATTGCCGGGGCTCGCCATGAAAATGGTTACCCCTACCCTCCGGATTTACGTACCGACATACCACTGGGCATCCCGACACTCCCGGGGAACCTCCGAGGTACTACACACCCTAGGCATCCAACGGCATCACCTCATGCGATCCTATGGGCATCCCGACACTCCCAGGGCATTGTCGACTCGAAGGTCCGACGGCATTCACAACACATCTCAGCCAAATCATTTCAATGCCAAAACATTTTTAAAACAAGCTTTGAAATCATAACCAAAACGTTTTTGAATCACCAATGAACAAAACTCAGTAGAAAACATCAAGCCTGTAGGTCTACTCCCACGGCTAATCTTCTCAATAAGCCATAAATCAAGCACATGCATGAGAAATCCGAACACTTCATTAATTGCTCAACCTCAAAACAGTCTTGGTTGCTCAATTAAACCATCACTCACATCAAAATCCAACAATCCAGCCTATCAATACATTTCCTAAGACAACAACAGCATTACACTATATAGATCAGTAGACAACAACTTGCCTTAGGTCCTACGACTCAATGGCAGCAAAACAGGAGGGTTGCCGATAATGATCAAAGTCCAAATTCCTCTCTCATTCCATATACAGATAGGTGATATAGTTGTGTAGTATCATCGAAAGAAATATGTACATAAATCTGCGGGGTCTAAAGTGGTGCCGATAATGACGATGGTACGATGGGGTCCAACATCAGTGTCAACGACGAAGTCTAATAACAAATTTGTCAATCCATGACGCGTCATCATTTTTTCTCTAAGGTCGGCAAAAAATATGGATGAGGTTGGTCTCATCAATGACCTTAAGTAAAGGGATTCCGACAAGGTTATAATTTATTCGACAATCGAATCATTACTAAATGAGGCATAACGGTCCGATGATAATATCAAAACAATGTCTGTAAATAATACTAATGATACAGTCTGACGATACTCTCGTTGATCAGTCACGAACTGTCGCATAACCGAGGATTGTCAAAATTTCCGGATGCCACATATGACAACAAAGCAAACGGGACAGATCCAATCCCAATGATGACAACATGCGATCCAATCAATGTGCACCTTTACAACAGCATTAAATTTCAGGATGATGAACATTTAACAATTGATAACGGCGTGTGGTTAACAATTGACAACGGCGTATGGTTTTCAATCAGCGTGCAAATTCAATGAGCTGTCTAATTCAACCATTCTGTAAGCTAAATTAGCGTTCTCATTCAACCAGTGTTCTATTCAAGAAACAAGCAAATCCAATCGGAGATCTAATTCAATCAACTGCGGCCTTTCATCCCCAAACAATAGGTAGTCAAGAGAACTATTTTGACCTTGTAGAAAATGCTAAAAGCTGGTGTAATTAGTTTTAAGGGTAGCAAGGAGGTTCACTTGCATCTAATTGAGTACACCTATAATAATAGCTACAAGCAAAGTACATGACATTACTCTATTTGAAGAGTTATGTGGCTGTAAATGTAGATCTCCTATTTTTTGGCAGGAGGTTGGCAAGATGAGATTAATTGTGCTAGAACAATTCAAATTTTGGCTAATGTCACACAAGTTGGTTTAGAGAGACTTTGGATTGCACAAAGTCGACTGAAATCTTTTGTAGCTAAGCATCTACGGCCTTAAGAGTTCAAAGTTAAGGATAATGCTTTCCTAAAAGTTTCACCAATGAAAGGAGTTGCTTGGAATTGAAGCAATCAACTTAATGCATCAGAACCGCTTCAATTTAGAGTGAGCATTTATCACCCTCTTTTGGCCTAATTGTGTCTATATTTGTTATATGGGAAAATGATATTAGAAGTGTCATAATTTTTATATAGTACTCATTTTAGCGCCTAATTTTTCGCCGGATTACTTTAGTTTTACTTTAATATAAAAAAGATCACTTAATTGTCAAAGCTATTTAGGGACACTGAAAATCTGACTTGACAATATTTTGTCATTTTTTTCCGGCCAATGTGACTTGTCAGAAATCTGACTCAGTATAATTGTCCTAAATGACACCATTCTACAAGTTAGTCCCAAATTTATACCCTAATTCAACAAATTAAGCCATTTCCCCTCTTTTTTAAACCCTAACTTGGACAATTATTATTGCAGTGGCTACAGAGATGCCTTACATCACAAGTAACGTTGAACCAAGACTTAATGAAGCCAAACACGAATCAGCCTTCGAAACTGCTCATTTATTGCATGGTCACCTCAACACCAGTAAATCCTAGTGATAATCAGCAACTCTGCCTAGCGACCGTGTTTGCACCAAAAAATTGGCCTTGTCATTGATATGAATAGGCATGTGACCAAAGGGCTGGATATAGTTAAGCATGTAAGCCATTGTCGATGACCATGGGGATTGTTATCGACATTGATGTCGATGACTATTGATCAATTTTTGATAGACGACAATGAATGGTCAGCAATAGTCCATGACGATTGTTATCAATATTGATGTCGATGATCATTGATCAACTGTCAATAGACGACAACAGATGGTTAGCAATAGTCAACAAGGATATCAATTAAAAGAGATAACAAATTACTGATTGAGGTGCCAAGAGTTAAAACTTAGAGAATGTCAAGATGCAATTAAGGGTTTTCAAATCCAAAACCAACATAATAGTTAACAAGGATATATATTCATTGCCGGTGTGTTTCTTAGCTGTAGTTTTTTCAAATCCTCGTCGTCGATTAAATTTCAATGTGTATCATGGATGTTGTGTTATCGATTAAATTTGGTATTACATCTTGTCATCGATTAAATTCCGACATTGTTTAGTATGTACAGTTCTATTCGAAGCAAAGTTATCAATTTTCTTATTAACTTGTGATATTTCTTGTTCAGAGTTACCATAGGATCTATTTCCTCTAATAAAAATTGAAGAATGAATTTTGATGAATGATATGTCTTTGCCGAATCCAATTAGCGAAAAACAGACTAGCAACAGTGATACTCAAGATGTGCTGGGTCAACTTCATTTGGTTCAACGGCAACTCCAGCGACGAATTGTAAACGTGTGATGAAGAATTAGTCACTTGGTGGCAGTGGCGCACTATTTTACCACTCTTATTGATGCATCGGCAATGCAGTATCCAATGCTGAAGCAGTTCTAGGATTTGCCACCATCATTCTAAGGTCATTGGAACAGCAAGTTCTAGGTCCTAGGGAGGAGTCCACTAATCATCTAAAGAACAACTTGTAACATCCTGAAATTTGGCCCCCGTTTTGAATATATGAAATAGTTATTTCATTAACACGCTTATGATTATTTTACTCGGAACTGATCAGTCACGAGTTAATTAATCTATTAAGTGAGGCCGTTAAGGGGTATAAATGCGACAAACTAGAGAATTCGATCATAAATTGACTGCTCGACCATAATAATCGATAAGGGTCAATACCACACTGTTATATATCAATTAGCGAATGGATATAAGCCGATTCAATGGAAGTACATAGTCGAATAACGGGTGGTTCCGCATGATTACGATATTCGCGTTGAACGGCAATAAACCGATTTTCTATCAATATTATATTCAGGATACATAATTGAACCCTCGCGATTATATGACAACCGAGGGTTATCTACGATTTGAAAATGCACAAACGTGGATCGAAAATTATCGACCGCGGGTCAACCACGCAAAAACCCCTAAAGGCTACCTGGTAGATTAGGTCGTACTAAAGTCGCGTTTGATCGATTTTAACCACGAAATTTAATTTGGTTTTTGGGAATCGAATGTTCGAGTGTGTCATGATTTATTTATTGAATGTCGTTTCACTTTCGTCGAAATTTCGATGAGTCCGAAATTTTTCGGAAAAATGATTTTTAGACAAAAAAAGAAAAAGGAAATGAAATTCGGATGGGGAAGCAAATTGGAAATTTGCTGCCGAAAAAGCTTTAATTTTGGGAAATTAGAGTTAGAGAAGATATTTGGGGGACAAAGAATGAGCATAGAAGACTTTTGAGGCATATGTGATGATGAATTTGAGATATTTCCTAAGAGTCTTTGATTGGTTGGCTTATTTTCTTTTTGTTCTTCTTTATTCTCTCTCTCCCACTCTTCTTCCTCTCTCACGCACGCAAGAAGCCCCTCCCCCACGCTACTTCTTCTTTCCCTACTGCAGACTGCCCCTTCCTTTCTTCTTTCTTTTTCCCCCTCCTTCCTTTCTTCCTCACTTTTCTTCATCTCCTTCCTTCTACCGTCAACCCTCACCACCCATCATCCCATCACTTCCACTACCGCCAGCATCACCTTCTTCAGTTCCTCACCATCATCCACCGCCAGCATCATCCCCTTCACGTCGAAGCTCCACCCGCCACTGCTCCACCACCCAACGTCCAGCTCCACCCGCCAGCAGCCACACCTCATGCCAACACCACCCCATCACCGCCACTCCATCCCCACGCCCAGCCATCACCGCCGGCGCCATCACCACCTCACCACCTTGCCACCACTTCACGCCACCCGCCAGCACCGTCACTCAATGCCCACAACCCTGACGTTTGCCTGAGCACCCCATAGCCACCACCAAACCGAAACTCCTAGGTGGCCGTGGACTTGAGGAGCCGCCACCACCACCATTGAGCTCCGTTCAATCCGTGAGTGGCATGTCCTCGATGCCGTTGCATCGCCGTCACCGCGAGCCCACCGCCGTCGAAAACCCATGAGTTAACTTCCTAATCTTTGATTATGCCGTTAATTGCGTTTAGGGGTGGTTAGACTAGTGTTAATGAGGATTAGTCTTAGTTAAGCTTGGTTTAATTTTAATTGCGATTAAGAATGGTTTAGGTTAAGTTTAATTATGATTAGTGTAAGTAATTTTGATTGGTTTAATTAATCGCATTTACATTTATTAATTGCATTTAGCTCTATTAATCGTAATTTATTTAATTAATTGCAATTAACATAATTAGTGATGGATTAGTCGTTACGTAGAATTTTACGCTTGTTTTCTTGGATGAGATTATACGTGATTCTGATGGTTTGTACGTAGGATATTATGCAATTGATTGCTCTATGGTAAATATGTATGGTTATTACAAAAGATGGTGTTATGGGCACAAAAAAAAAGGTGTCTGGTTTGGACACCAAATTTTATGTGCTCAATAAAACAATGGGGTTTTAAAGTAGAAGTGTGCAAAGTTTGACAGGTTGATTTTGAATACGTGACCGTGTATGAATTTCTTTCCGAGAGTTTTAAAGAAAAAAATGGGTTGCCAAGTTTATTATTTGAAAAGGAAGTATTGTGTTCTTGGCTAATAATGGCAATAAAAGTTGGCTTGATTGATGGTGTGCTCGAGTTGTCACTTAATCAAACCCGTCACCCAATGGGAGTTTGGGGGCAATGCTCGATTTTATCGGATGCCTAGCGGGGGTCCGGATGCCAAGTCAGGTTGAGGCTGGACCAAAGCTCCTTTATAGAATGCCATTTAGGCGGGGGTCCTAGACGATGCCATGTCCGATGGGGCGGGACGATGCCCGATTATGCCGGAAGATCGCCGACACTTGTGTTGGCTATGGCCTGAGGGGTCGTAATAATTGGAACATATGTGTCGACAATGCACGTGAAATTCTCGTATGTGTTCTGATTATTATTTATGCACATTATACTATTATTGTTGTGCAAGACGTGCTAACATGCAGGGGTGCGCCGAGGCGAGGTGAGTTTATGTTTGGCGCATGCTTAGGCCGCTTTCAAAGTGAATTTGCATCCTAATCGAGGCTTAGGGATTTTAATTCGCTGAGATTTTTTCTCATCCCATCGCTATCAAATATTTTTAGATCCATAGTATGGAGATGCGCCCGTTACGTTTCGGGGTTCCCTGGGACATGGAGGTAGAGACTACTCTCTATCCTATCCTCGGGACCAACCGATTTCATGAGTTGGTAGTTACAATGGTGTAGGTAGATGAGGGTTTTGCGAATGTGGTGCCCCACTACTTTGAAGCATGGTTTATTACGGAGTCGAACAGTGGTTGGGAGGGTCCCCTGCATAGTTTTGATAGACCGCCTGTTGAGAATGTGGATGGGCAAGATAGTGACCCCATAGATATCGACATCCCTGATGGTGTCGTAATGAATCTAGATTCCGAGCTAGAGGAGCCCAAGGAGCCGTGCTCACCTGGCAACGTGCTCGACTTCGTGTCTGGGTATTAGAGTGGATGTTTGGAGTTAGTGTAGTTAGGAGTTGACCCTGACCTTTTGACTCTTTTTGTTTATAGGTTGCAGAGTTTTGTTTTGTGGTACGCTTGTATATATTAAACTCCTTGAGTTAACCTGATGATAAATAAATCGTGATTTTTGGGAAATCGTTGTTGTGTTTTACTATTCCTACTATTATTGTTTCACTGGATGTTTATTTAATTCACTTCCGTATGCGTTTAATTGAAAGATAAAAAGAATGGATCAGCGACGCGTCCTGAGATGTCACATTTTTAATCAACCACTGAAGGATGCTTGCGTACTCAAGGTTTGGGGCTTGACACAATTAGTCCATGAAAATTACAATTTGAGATACAAGTATTTGGATATGCGTGGGAAAGGTTCAGCACCTTCACATAGCACTTTCGGTATCATGTCCTTTGGTAAAGTTCTATTATGCACTATCACGTGAATTCCTATTTTAGTATACATATAGTTTTCTTTTTATGCTTTGAAAACCAAAAAACCTCGTTTGTCCGCCCTTATATGAAATTGCCACATCGCGGGGGTGGACAATGACTTAACTCCATCATGTTATATTTGATCCATGTCTTTTCCAAATATGCAATGCATCAAACAATGGAGGAATCCAATCCACATCAGGCATCGCTGAAAAGACAAACAGCCAACAGTACGTCTCAAAACAAGAAAATAGGGACGAATCCAATCCAATCAATTAGTAGTCCTTGTGTATGAAAACTCGGCAAATGGGATGGATCCGATCTTGATCATGACAAGATGCGAATCAGCATGCACCTTTGCAACAGCATTAAATTTCCATGATGATGAACATTTAACAATTGAATATGATGTGTGATTTTCAATCAGCATGCAAATTCAATTGCCTTTCCAATTCCACTAGCATGAGAGTTCAGTCAACATTCTCATTCAATTAGTTTTCTAGAGAACGAACATTTAGATCCAATTGGCATTTTTCAATCAAAGACAACTGTTGCGACCTACCCCTCGGGGGAAGGGAATAGGTTTAGGGGTATTGCCTAAAAGACGGCCCTATAGCCCATGATTAGGCGTAGACTCTCCCAAGCCTATACCTCCTGTGACATTGGGATATTTTAAAAAAATTTGCAATAAGGAGTCATCACTAGCCTATTGAGGTCAACTATAAACCAAGTGAGGTATGGGAGCGTGCCTCACTTCCTACATAACCAGAGAATCTAGGGTTGATGACTTGATTACACTAATTGAACAATTAATGCCATTTCAGTACCTAATTTTGGTCATTTTAACAAAAATGATTTTTTGCAGGCAGTTTGGATTAACTTTATACCTATCCACTAATATGTGAGGTGATCATGCGGGTGTGCAATTATTAAAGTAACAAGCATAGCTACCAAGATCCTAATTGCAGTAAAATTGAACAAGTGCAATTAAACATAATTAAATACGCAGATTAAACACTCAATATAATCAATATGCAAGTGAATAAAGGTCTAATTATACTAAAAAGGAAAAACATGGCAATTTCAAACCAAACCGTATATTTTTTAAATTTTCAAAAAAAATTAATTTTATTTAATTTTTTAAAAATAATATATATTTTTAAATATTTTTTTGGGCTGGACTAGTGTTCGGTTCGGCTGGAGGCGGGCCAATTGGCCCGCTCAAAAAAGAGACTAGGCTCGGCCAGATGTGGCCCAGCCATCTCTCAAATGGGGTTGGGCCCATCGACGGGCTCGACCCCTCTTCGCAGAAGGGACTCCCCCTTGCATGTCCACAGCCTAGATTGACCCCGAGCTGTTGGCCTGTGGGGCGGAGGAAGCCGACCAAGCCAGATCGCAAACCTGGCCCAGCTCGACCTGCGGTCCTTGGTAGCGACCTCTCAATCGTGACCAGGGAGGTCGCGATGGCGTGCTGCCAGCAGAGGTCCTCTGAGGAAGGCAGCGGCGCCGGTTAGGGCTCTGCTGGAAGCTGCAAGGCACCGGTCGAAGGCTTTGATGGCCCGCAATCTTGTTCAGCGGTTGTTTGGCCGCAACGGAGGAGAAGGCAGTTGTGAAGGGCAAAGGCGGCCTTCGGATGGGGCCACGACGGCGTCGCCTCGGTTTGGCAAGACTCAGTCTAGCTTCTGGGCAAACGACGACGGCCCTTCATGGCCGAAAATCCTAGTTGGGCTCTACACTGAGGAGTCGAGGAGGCGGAGCTCACTCGGGCAATTCATTAAGCAAGTGGCATGCGAGCATGAATCGGGGGAGTTTCGGCTGGGTCAAGTCCCAAGCATCGATTGCAAACCTTGAGGAAATATGCCAAAACATCAAAAGCAATCGTGGAGGACTAGTGGTGGCCAGAGCTCACTCGAAATGGACGGAAAGAGCTCCGGCTAGCTCAACTTGAAAAGCTGCACGCCAAGTGTTCGATAAAAGGTTTACCTGGATTCCGGTAGGAATGGAGGCTCGAAGATGCGTCGGTGGCGGTGGTCGCGGCCTAGAGGCACGTCAGCGGTAGTGGCGGTGGCCAGTTCTCGCCTCTACTCCCGTTTCCTCTCTCTTTCGCTCTTTGTTCGCTCTCTTTAGGTTCTGCCTCCTGGACTCTGGCAGTGATCAACAGGAGCGATCGATGGCTCCGAGGTGTCTCTTGCTCCTCTCCTCCTCTCTGTGTTTCTCTCTCTCTAGCTCTCTCTCAATCTCCGTTCTTTTTTTTTTTCTATCTCCTCCCCGTCTGCCTGTCTTTTCCTTTCCTTTTGTTCCTCGTCTTTTCTCTTTTCCCGCTCCGCTCACCCGCATGACTTCGTCCAACCAATCAGCCGCCTCTGCCAACCAACCCTCACTCGATGATTCCAACACTCACCTGCCCTCATGAGATGATGTTGTCCCTCCTTATTGCGGCTCCTTCTAATCCAGGCAGCTTTACTTTTGGCTTCGCGGATTCCCCGTGTAGACAACGGTTGAGGGAGATGACAGAGATGTAGGCTGGGACACACGATGGAAAATGAAAAAAGGAAAAGAGAAGGGCCGGGCCGAAGGTCCACACGGGGGGGGGGGAAGAGAAGAGGAAGAGGAAGAGGGACGGGCGAGCCAAGGCCGGATCTATCCCGACCCGACCCCCATGGCCTCTATTTTTTTTTTTATTCTTCTCTTTTTTTAATCGATTTTTAATTAGATTTTTTATGTGCTTGAAAATAAAAATAAAAATTAGGTGTCAATAGCTGCCCCTCTTTGAATGTAGTCTTGAAGAGGTTGCGATCAAAGATAGAAGACACCTAAATTATTCCAACGGTAGAGAGACCCTGAGTGCATAAGCATACATCAGGTCGATGAAGAGAACTCAAAGCTATAGAAGCACGTCTTGTCAATAAGAGAAAGAAGGACTTTGGGCTACAAAAGCCCACTGAGTCATAAGAAGAAAAAGGACTCCGGGTGACGAAGCACTTCAGGTTACAAAAGCTCTTGAGGCTACAAAGCTTTCCGTGTCATAAGAAGAAGGACTCCAGGTTACAAAGCACTTCGAGCTACAAAAGCTCTCCGTGTCATAGGAAGAAGGACTCCAGGCTACAAAAGCTCTATAAGCTACAAAGCTCTCCATGTCATAAGAAGAAGAAGAGACCCCGAGCTACAGAAGCACACCGTGTCCTAAGAAGAAGAGACCCTAGGCTACAGAAGCACTCCATGTCATAAGAAAGAAGAGAGATGAAGTCTTACCGTGTAACAACGAGTTTCGACCGAGTTGAAAATACGTGGTTTGAGGAAAACCCATGAACCTTTGTAGATGACGTGGTTTAAGGTTAACCATAAACCTTTGTGGTCTTTAGGGAAACATCCACTAATCTGCTGAAAATTACATGGCTTCATTGAGGAATCCTGTCAAACTCAACTTGAGCAAATGTCATTAGAGACGTCATCAAGAGACGTATTGACAATATTGCAACATTAAATTGAACAAGCTAATAAAGCTAAGTCCGACTTTTTTTTTTTTTTAAACATTCAATGTCAATCAGCATCATGTGGCACAAAACCGTCACCTTGCTCAGGGATGTATCATTAATCATCAAATCCTCTGGGAGTCAAGTTCTTATCAAAATGATTACAACTCATGAAAAAGGCTCACTATAACCAGAGCTTCTTAGTTAGAAATGATTTCTAACACACTCTCGATAAAATGACTGCTAGATCTCATCCATTCATGTGGGAGATAATTGGTTGCCGAGGATATCTCACATAACCCATGTCAAAATCTTTTAGAAACATTTGCAACGAGTACAATTTGATCTGTGGCACCCCTCGACGGCCCCCGATCCGTTAGGGTCGCCACAGTTCGCTTACCTTTCATTTTTCCTTATAACCTGTCACTCTGATACCATTTGAATTGCAGCGGGTCCATATAACCTGGGGGTTTACATTTTTTTTTATCAGTCCCTTGCGCAATTCATATAGCAGAAGCACATCCATTAACTCCCTTCCCTATATACAGAAAACGATGCACACCAATTAAACATCTTATATAAGTTAAAGCCGAACACTTTTATTTACTTAAACTAGATGGACATCATTCATCGGTACATCAAAATGCCGTAGTCTTCTATATTCGGCTATGCTTCAAAAGATGACTGACATCTCCTCCAACAATCATATATTTAAAGTCCATCAATCAATGTCGGCGTCCAAAAGTTCCTTCCTTTGCTATCCTCCTCCTCGCAATCATATCCCATCACTTGATTCATCTACTGGTAGCAGTGGCAGCAGAGGTATCTTATCTAGTCTGAAATGTTATTCCCCAAAAGGGGTGAGTACAATCACTCAGCAGGTAAATGACCCAATAAACCACTCAATGTATCACACAATACAATCATAACAGTCATAGCATAACACATGTCATTCATATATCCATGCATAACTCACCTTGAAGCCATGCATATGTCATCATACCGCATGCACATACATCCTCATATAATCATCACCATCGTGTCATACATGTACCATTATGCCATAGGTGCACATACATCCATGCACTTACCATCATCATGTCACATGTACCATCATGCCATAGGTGTATATACATCTATGCACTTACCATCATCATGTCACATGTACCATCATGCCATAGGTGTACATACATCCATGCACTCACCATCACGCACTCATGCATACATGTTGCCATGCCATGCATAATTCAATTTCAATTTCCCAATTTTATTCTTTCATTTTGAACCGCCACATTTCTCTTTCCCGGGACCAGTATTTGCATCCCACATTTATCACTCACACCCAATCCTGGCATCACGAGAACCCTCCGGCACAAACCTCCGAGCATGTATCCAAGATACAACCGGGCATCCGGCACCCCCACATTCCGGGCATCTCGTACCCCAACTAGCATCACGACGACCCTCCGGCATTCAGCCATTTAAGGCCACTGGGCATCCAGCCTTTACCCTTCTAGCCAAGCATCTTGCACCCCAACTAGCATCACAAGGCATCCCCCGGCTTAATACCTGCCGGGCTTCCGGCTCCCCACGCTCCGGGCATCTCGAAACTCCCGAGGACCCTCCGGTATTCAGCCATTTAAGGCCACTGGGCAACCGGCCTTTACCCTTCTAGCCAGGCATCCTGACACTCCCGGGGCATTGTCGGCTCACACCTCTGACGGCCTTCTCACTTATCTTAGTTCACATTTACAATTATAACTCAATTTTAACATGGCATATAATGTGATAGCAACCAAGACTATTTTCATCATTTTAATTCTTATATGCATTTCCAATCATCATCATGCATGCAGCAAGATACAATCACAAATGACAATACAATCCATGGGGTCCATACATCTTAGAATAATCCATACATCATGCCTTTTTGAAATTTATTAAATTCTAGCTTGGTCAAATTTAAAAAAACATTTAAATTAAATATCCATATGATTTTCAAAAATCATAAAATCAGGACATGTGATAGACAAGACAAAAAGATAGCAATTTCATGAAGAATACATGCTCAAAAGAGTTTCACACAAGAAGATATAGTTC
This sequence comes from Eucalyptus cladocalyx, assembly GCA_017140615.1. Taxonomy (NCBI): domain Eukaryota; kingdom Viridiplantae; phylum Streptophyta; class Magnoliopsida; order Myrtales; family Myrtaceae; genus Eucalyptus; species Eucalyptus cladocalyx. The sequence continues at coordinate 19,047,748 of CM029516.1, forward strand.
ACACAAATACAGCATGTAAATAAGGATAAAATCAGATTGCGCAGTTCTTGAAATATTTCGATTAAAATACCTGAACGACCTCCAAAAATTATGAAATTTTACCATTTTGTAGTCAAGACCATAGGATAGATTTTTTATGAAGACATCTAGGCCATATCAGTTCTAGATAATTTTCTATAGACGCTCGAAGTTACTGTTTCTAGTACCGAACAGTCCAGTTTGGCTATCTCCGAAATATCGAGGTTTCGCCTACTTATCTTTCTTCGTTTCCTCTGAAATTTTGATATGTCTTGCCTCAAGAGGTCCCCTACAACTTTAATTAAGGTATCTAATTGAGATTATCAAATAATAGTCACCATATAGGTCTAAGAAATCTCGGGTGTCCAGTACCGTATTTCCAGATTTGCCGTCTTCAAAAGAAAATCGTTTCACTAGGCTACACTTGTTCATTTTACCTAAAATTTTAGTATGTTAGTATTTAGGATGTTCTATACAACTTTTATGAATAAGTCGAAGTGATATCGTCGGTAAAAAGTGACATGCAACCCACAAAACCACCAAGAGGTCGACAAAACAGTTCCAGATCTAGCGTTTTCGTAGAGGAAGGGTTTCACCCCTTAAAACTCAACCATTTTGTCCCAAATTTTAGTATTTTATACTTTGAGATGTTTTCTACAACTTTCATGAATAAGTCGAAGCCAAAATCCGACTCGAAACGCACATGCAAGCCTCTACAAAAGTCTGGGTCAGGCGGCACACTAAAAAACAGAACACATTTTCAAGAACAACACACTCAAGCTTCGGTTTCTCACACCCTAAACGTCCGAGATTCACCACCATTCAAACATACAAGCAAGACACAACATGCAAGAGCAGAATATAGATCCCAACTTGTCTTTGTACCGAGCAAACGACGGCACATGGACGGCGAACGCACGACGACGGGCAACGGGCGGGTGAACGGCGAGCAGCTCTCCCTTTCTCTCTCGGTTTCCCTCTCTCACTTGACAACTCTCTCTCTTTCTCTCTCACTCTCTCAAAACCGGCCACTCCCTCTCTCTCTTTCTTCTTGGTTGTTTAAATACTTGCATGCTTCCCTTTTTGCATGGAGGGACAAGTGTTCTCATGAGGAGAACAAGTGGCAAGGTTGAAGACAAGTGTTGGAGGACATGCAAGGTTAATGGGCTTCAGTTTTTGGGCCGGTCTTGGGCCTTTATGGGCTAGTCCAATAGGGGGCTGGCATGGGCTGGTTGGATGGGCTTTGGGCCTAAAAATCAGCCCACCCCCTCCTATTCTTATTCCATTTAATCCCCAATTAAATAAACACCTAATTTCAACTTATAAGCCCACAAAACTCTATAATTTAAATCAATAAAATTCTACTTATAAAGTGCACCACCAAAAATAAGATTTTCTATATCAATTTGCACTTTAATGATTCCTTGGGTCACTTGAAGACACGCCTCCATCCAAACAATCATCCTTTACAATGCTTGGCCTTAGAATTTCGGCCCACTAACCTTTTAATAATCTATTAACATTTTCCACTTAAATAAATACCTAACTTGCAAAAGTAAATAAGGCCATAAAACTTGTAGTCACAAATCCATAAATTTCAATTTATAATACACATGGCCAATGATAGAATTTTATTTCCTATCACATAATTATCCATTAAAAGCTTGGCCATAAATCTTATTGCAAATTATGAATTAAATGGCTATAAAATAACTTAATGGTACTTCCATCACCTATTCATAGACTTTAATGTAACTAGAGGTCGTCATGAATTTTGGAATGCCACATGATCGATCAAAAACGTCTTTTGAAAGGATCGCAATATAGGCTCGGTTAGAGCTTACACAAAGGGATTATTGCTCTGAGGCCAATAAATAAACATTTGTTGCTATTTCCATCGGGTTTACAAATAGAGAACTTGGAAGATAAGACAAGATAGAATTACTTCCACTCCTTCAACCAGTAGCTTCTTGGTGGTATTCTCATTTTTACTCAAACCATCCCAATTAGAAGAGACTTCATAAGAGAGTTGTACTGTTGGCTCGAGAGAGGCTCGAAAGGCTTAAAATTTTCATGAGGATTTTTAAGAGGCAGTGATCATCATGGCATCGTAACCAAGTCACTCGATCTTTCGAAATCATTTGGCTTTCAAAACACAGCGCATCTCAAAAGTCCCTTGACTAATCATTTCTATAATGGAGCTTTGCTCCTTTTTTTTTTTTTTCTAATTTCCTTTGCAATTGCAATGATTTTTTTCGCAGGCACTTGGACTTTGACACACACACACGCCCACATATATATATATATATATATTTCACATAAGATGCAGCCTTTTGGCTCTTTTTCTTGACGGGCATTGGCCTTACTTTTACTAGGCACACTGCTTTTTCATGCCCCCTAGTTTGTTGAACTTTCACTCTTTGAATTCTTGTAGCTCTTATGACTTTCAAGATGCTTTTCACATTTTCTTGTGACCGTCGATTGTATTTGGTCAATTCTTATGCCTTGCCCCAGTGAAGGGAGATGATCACTGCTCGAGGTTTAGAAATGAATAATCATGCCCAAATTGGTTAAAGCAATGGGTATCATATGTTTGGGTAAAGAAGGAAATGCTCTTCTTCACCTTAAGATGAGTCAAGCTCTTATGAGAATTCCTTTGAAGCTATCACTAGAAGATTGATGCAAGTAAAAGTAATAGAATCTTTCTCAATCTTTCGCTATCTTGACCATAACCTCCTATGCTCCCCCAGTGTAGGGTTCTTCTCGACAGTGGTACTTTGAATGATCATCTTTATTAAGACCAAAAGGTTAGCAAGAGATCAGTGCAACACCTAGGATTGATGAATGAAATGTCTTTGTCATTTCGATCTTTATGCTCAACGCGAATGAATCTTTCGTCTTAAGAGAATGTCGTTTTTCACTCAACTCTCAAATGTGTTTGAATGACGTGTTTGGAAATGGCTTGCCTTTCTTCATCCTAAGCACCTCTTGTTTGGCATGGTTAAGGTTTTACCTTTTGCCCTAATAAAAACATTTTTGCGAGCCCCTTTTCTCGAGGGTCACAGACATGAAGCACGGATAGTGACACCGGAGATAGGTTATGCAAATAATGCTATGCAGCAATTTAAAAAAAAAAAAATTAACCTCTCATTTAAGAAAAAGAGATATTCAACCATTTGTGCGGAGACTTGATGGGTCTTTGAATCGACTTTCCCCTTTGCCATTTCCTCATCGAATGGTAAGGTGCCTGAAACACAAATTGATATGTGTGTATGTGATATATGCATGATATCTATGATGCTATGCATGATGCCATGTGACTCAGATTGCACATGAAGTGGCTCCTTGGCCTTGATTTCAATCATGGAAAATATTTCTTGACTGCATCAGTGTTTACGGGTCTAGGCAATTCACTGTCATCCATTTCAACTAAAATCATAGCACCACTAGGTATAATCTTCTTAATGACATACGGCCCTTCGTAGTTCGGGGTGAATTGCCACGAGGGTTTGGTATAATTGGAAGCACTTTCCTCAGCACCAGGTCATTGACTTCAAAGTGTCTACGACGCACTCTTCAATTGAAGGCTTTTGCAACTCATCTATGATAGTATTGGCCATGACATGCATCTTGCAATCTCTTCTCATCGATCATGTTTAACTGCTCATGCATCTGTTGCATCCACTCAGTCTCATCGAGCATAGATTGGGAAAGGACCCTTAGAGAAGGAACTTAGACTTCAATAGGCAAGACTGTCTCCATCCCATACACGAGTGAAAAAGGGGTTGCCCCTGTGGAGGTGCGAATAGAAGTTCAATATGCCATTAGCTCGTAAGGGAGCCTATCGTGCCAATCACGATAATTTTCGACAGTCTTTGATAGGATTTTCTTTATGTTCTTGTTTGCTACCTCCACAGCTCCATTCATCTGAGGACGGTACAATGATGAGTTCAAATGCTTAATTCGAAACTCACTAAATAAACCATCCACGACTTTGTTGTTCAAATTAGTGCCATTGTCGGTAATGATCACCTCTGGCACCTCATAATGAGCACAATGTCGCGATGAATGAATTTTTCCATATTATTGGTAGTAACATTCACATACGAGTTGGCCTCGATCCACTTGGTAAAATAATTTATTGCCACCAAGATTAATTGATGCCCATTTGAAGCTTTGGGGTTAATGGGCTCGATCACATCAATTCCCCACATTGAAAAGGGCTAGTGTTGAGACATTTGGTGAAGTTCCTTTGGAGAGGCATTTATCCTGTCTTCATAAATTTGACATTGGTGACACTGTCGTACATGCTGAATGCAGTTGGACTCTATGGTCAGCCAATAATAACTGAGTTGCATGATCCTTCTCACCAAGAAGTATCCATTCATATGGGGGCTACACTCCCTTTCATGTATCTCCTTCATCAAATGATCGGCTTCTTTAGCGTCAACACACCTTAGCAATGTCGAGTCGAAGGACCTTTTGTAGAAGACATCTCCACTGGCAAAAAAATTAGATGCTAGCTTTATCAAATTGCTTTCTATCTGTTGCTTCACTTCCTTTGGGGAATTTACTCTTCTGCGGATACTTCAAGATGTCATGATACCAAGGTTGTCCGTTCGGTTCCTCTTCAACCATCATGCAATAAGCCGGGTGCCTAAGGATTTCAATTCTCAACGGTTTAATGTCCAGGCCTCCAGCTACTTGCAACATTGAAGACAAGGTAGCTAGGGCATCAACGAACTGATTTTGGGACCTTGGTAAGTATTTGAATGATATTTCTTGGAATTCATCTGTCAACTCTCCTAGGAACTCATGATATGGAATCAATTTAGAATCCCGTGTTCGCCACTTGCCTTCGGTCTGTAAAATGATAAGGGTCGAATCACCATAAACTTGCAACTTATGGACCTTCATATTAATGGCAGCTTGGAGGCCGATAATGCATGCTTCGTACTCAGCAATGTTATTTGTACAAGGGAATGTCAATTTAGTGGTGATAGGGTAGTGTGGTCCGTTTGGGGAGATAAGAATTGCCCTGGTACCCGACTCAGCTAAGTTAACTTCACCATCGAAGTACATCGTCCATTTGTCGCTTGATACAAGTAAAATTAGCTCCTCTACATTACTATCCTCATCAGATGCTCCAGATCTCTCGAAACTCTTTGCCAACATGTCTGCTATGGCGTGACCTTTAATGGACTTCTGGCCTAGATTTTGAACGTCAAACTCTGAAATTAAGATTTGCCACTTGGCAAGCTTGCCAACCAGCGCCGGCTTCTCCAGGAGGTACCTGATGGGATCATTTTTTGTCACCACAAAGATTTGGTGATGGACTGTGTATTGTCGCAGCCTGTGCAAGACCCAAATCAAGGCCATGCAAGTTCTCTCAACTTCTATGTAGTTCATTTCAGAAACATTGAACTTCTTGCTCAAGTAGTATATCGCACATTCTCTCTTGTCATTTAGTCTTTTCTATGCTAACATGGCTCCTAATGATTTGTCATGTATGGTCAAGTACAAAATCAGGGGAATTTTAGGGAGAGGAGGTACTAGGACTGGTGCGTGAGTGAGGTAGTGTTTTATCTTTTCGAAGGCGCCTTGGCACTCGATATCCTACTCAATCTTTGCATTCTTTTTCGAGAGCTTGAAGAATGGCTTCGCTGTTTCAAACAACTGACAGATGAACCTTGCCATATAATTGAGTCGTCCCATCAAGCTGCGAACTTCCCTAGTGGTGGTCGGGGGTCGTAAATCATAGATAGCCTTAACCTTTGATGGATCAATCTCTATGCCTTTACTACTAACCATGAACCCTAACAGCTTCCCAGATCTCCCCCCAAAAATGCATTTTGTGGGATTGAGGCATAGCTTAAATTTCTAAAGATGTTTGAGCAATTTCCGCAAGACTTCAACATGGTCCTCACCTTGTCTTGACTTCGTGATCATATCATCCACGTATAGTTCGATCTCCTTGTGCATCATGTCATGAAACAATGTGACCATGGCCCTTTGGTACGTTGCCCAGCATTCTTTAGACCGAAAGGCATCACTTTGTAGCAAAAAGTCTCCCAGGGAGTTATGAATGATGTTTTGCTCCTATCCTCATTCTTTATACGGATTTGATTATATCCAGAAAAACCGTTCATGAAGGAGAATAACTCAAATCCCGCCGTACTGTCAACTAAGACAGCAATATGTGGGAGTGGAAAGTCGTCATTGGGACTCGCTTGATTTAAGTCGCGATAGTCAACACACACCCTGATTCGCCCATCTTTCTTCATTACAAGCACAATATTTGCTACCCAATTAGGATAACGAGTCACTTCGATAAAGTCTACTTTTAGCAGTTTCATCACTTCTTCTTCGATCTTCTTGGACAACTCTGGTTTGATTCTCTTGAGTCTTTGCTTTTTGGGTGGCATATTAGGATCTGTCGGTAGAGCATGTTCCATAATTTCGGGGTCCAATCCCGACATGTTGGCATATGTCCAGGCGAAACTCTAGGAGACATGCCCCAATCCTTACTTCCCTGACATTCTCTACATCACCCAAACTTATGGTAACCGTTTGTTCTTTCGTCAACAACTTCGATTCTTCATGTCGATTCCATTCACGTTCGATTCCCTTCTGATCGTCATCGTCGGTGTCAACAGAACCTGAGAGACTTTCTTCATGCAAATCCAAGTCACATGTGTCCTTGTTATGATTATGCATAATATAATGCCTGAAATGTGATGAGATAAGTTAGAGCAATGTCTATAATAGAGATAATGCATGTCGTTTTCAAAGAATTTTTTAAAGCATATTTTTTTGATAAAAGTTTCAAGAACTCATCCTTATATCCTCGAATTTCCTCATCCTTGCAAAGCAGACAAATAAGGGAGCATGTGGAGGCCTAGGCCTCAGTGACCATCATAGAACTAGTTTGATGTGCTTTCACATGTTCTTAATAAAACACGTGTCTATTTTATTAAATGAGGAAAGATAATGCCGTATTTTAAACACACACCACCCTCGACCAACGGCTCAAGATCAGGGTTGACCATAGTTCATGTTATAAACGACATAAACAGGAAAGAAATAATGAAAAACAACGAGATCCCATGCGGGGGAGAAGACATAAAACGGAAGACTAGGCTAAATGGGAACCACCCTACTCTGGAGGGACAGCCATGACTTCAGAGGACTGGGCTTCCTTGCATGCCAGGATGGTGCATATGACGTCCTCCTCGAACGGCTCGGTCACACCATAGATGTCCTCCTCTTCCTCGAACAACATCCTCGGAGGTCCCGGAAACGTCTCTTGCAGCAACAAAGGAAACAGGTTCTGACTGCCCCAGTTCTTCTCGGTTCGGGTAATGCGTTCACTTTAGTCTCTATACCTACCTCGGCCTCCTCAGGAACTTCAGCTTCTCTGTCTTCCATGGCCTCCTCAATTGCCATGGCCACCTCGCTCGTCATGGCCTCCTCGCTTCTCAACATATCCCACGCCTCTTCTCTTCAAGCTTTTACAAACTTCAATGGGCTTTCGCACACCCTGACCATGAGATCCAAGATCCTCTATAAGATTGTACCCACTCACCAGCATGATTTTTCCCATAGCTATAGCCGGCTTAGACAATTCAGGGGCCTTTGTGAAAGAACCCGCAAGCACATGGACCATGGATACCAACTCGAAGGTTTGAAAACCGGACTCCTCAACACATTCAGGCTCCACATAGGAGATGGCTGTCTCGTGGTAGATCTTAAAGTCAAATTCTCCATGGACCATGACAAGCCTATTGCCAACCACAAATTGCACTTTCTGGTGAAGGTTGGAGGCAACAGCACTCGCCATATGGATCCATGGCCTCCCTAACAGAAAATTAAAGGCGCTTGGCATATCCAACACTTGGAACAAGACTTGGAAAAGTATATGGCCAATCAGCAGCTCAAGTTCAATCTCCCCTATCACCTCCTTCTTCATCCCGTCAAAAGCCTGCACAGTCAACTTGCCCGTACGGATTCTCCCAAGATCGATGCCAAGACAGTGGAGCGTAGCCAACGAGCACATATTGAGTGCCAAACCATTATCGATCAACACTTTGTAAACAAAAGTGCTCTCATGCTTCATTGAGATGTGCAGCGCTTTGGTATGATTAGGACCATCGGGGGGGGGGGGGGAGAGATCTTCATTAGTAAAGGAAATTTGGTCTTTTAGTAGAACGACCCCAACGAATTCTTTCAGTTAGACTTCATTGATCGTTTCTGGCACGTGCACCTTGTTAAGGACTTTTAGAAAAATGTCTCTATGCTTCTTAGAAGATTTGAACAATTACAGGAAGGAGATCTAAGTCGGCAACTTTCGCAATTGGTCCACCACATTGAACTCACCGGATTTTACTACGGCCAAGAATTGCCTTGCCTCCTCCTTGGTCATGGCCTTCTTTTCTACTCCTTTATCGAGCGTATAGCATCAGCTTAATCGTGTGACAGCATCTACCTCATTTGTTCCATAATCCCAAGACACGGCTTTGGGGTCGAATTTAGGAGGATGCTCCAACACTATCACTCCATTTTTCTCTTGGGGTGGCAATTCAATCGTAACCGACATTGCGTTCCCTCTCGTGACTTCGATTGCCGACATCTCCTCAACCATAAGGTCGATCACCGTGGACTCAGCGGTTTCCATCTCGATAACGCCAGCAGGCTCATCATTAGATAGTTCAATCACCATTGAGGTTATCATAGCTATCACCCCCTCCTTATACAATACTGGCATCTTCGAAACTCCAAGCGTAACCTTCCTTGCCTGAGGGATGCAAGCAAAATTGCATAAAGATGAACGGAATGATGATGGCACTATGGCATCCCAAAAATTCAAGGCAACCTCTAGATGTATTAAAGTCTATGATTAGGTAATGAAATTGCCTTTGATTTATGCTTTAGCTATTGATTTTCTTTTAAGACCGAGTGTTATGTGGATGGAAATGTAATCTTGTGTCCATAGGTTATTAGAATTAGTATTATAGGATAATTTGATAAGAAAAATTTGTTCTTGGCTATGCACCTCATAGATTTGATTCTTATAGTTTAAGAATACAAGTTATATGGCCATATGAAATTGTAAATTTGGAATTTATAGAATAGGGAATTAAGATGAATTGTTAATAGTAAACATGGGCTATTTAAGTTTGGACTTTAAGCCCAAGAGTATTGGACCTAAAGTGGGCCAAAAGGCCGGCCCATGAAGCCCATGAAGGGCTACCATTGACCAAGGAGGGGGAGAAGCCAGCCCATCTTCAAGCCCATCATGCATGGGGTTTGCCAAGTGGCAAAAATGGAGTTACACCCATTGGCCACCTTGGGTGGCACCTAATGATTACAAATGATTGAATAAAAGGAAATAGAGAGAGAGGGAGTGACCGGTTTTGAGAGAGGGAGAGAGAGAAAGCTATCAAGAGAGTGAGGGAACCGAGAGAGAGGAGGAAGAGGCCGCGCAAAGGAGGAAGCCACTCATCCGTCGCTCACAGCTGCACATGCGTCTATCGTTTGCCGCCGTCGTGCTCGCCGTAGCTCGGTTTGGAGACAAGTTAGATCCTTTGATCTGCTCTTGCATGTTGTGTCTAGAATGTGTTAATGTATGGTGATAAATTTCGGATGTCTAGGGTGTGAAAAACCGAAGTTTTAAAGGTATTGTTTTGAGATAGTAAACTGTTCTCGAGTAAACAGCCTGACCCAGAATGTTGTAGTGGCTTGCATGTGATTTTTGAGTCGGATTTTGGTTTCGAATTTTTCACGAAAGTTGTAGATAACATCTTAAAGTATAACATACTCAAATTTGAGGTAAAACGAACAAGTATAGCCTAGTGAAACAATTTTTCTTTTGAAGACGTCAGATCTGGAAATGTTGTACTGAACTCCAATGACTTTGTGAACTATAAAGTGACTTTTCTTTGAAAATATTACCTTGATCCCTTAATGAAAGTTGTAGTGGACCTCTTGAGGCAAGACATATAAAAAATTCAGAGGAAAATAAGGAAGATAAGTAGGTGAAATCGTGATTTTTCAGAGACGGCTAAATCTGGAATGTTTGGTGCTAGGAACAGGAGCTTCCACCGTCCATAATTAATTATCTAGGACGAATCTGACTTTGATGTCTTCATGAAAAATATACTTTAGAATATTGAATACCTCATATTCAAATTTCATAATTTTGAAGGTCATTAGGATATTTAATCGGAAATATCTCAAAACCGTGTAATCTGACGCGTACGGGTTTAGTCAGTTTCAATGCATGGGTCATATCATTTTTTAGGAAGCTCTTTCAGCAAAGTGTTCTTCATGAAGTATTCTTCTTTATGTCTTCCCTGTAACATATTAAAATTTCATAAATTTTGAAGTTCATTTGCCTATTTAACCAAAAATATTTTAAAATCCATGCAAACTGTATTGATAGAATAGAAATGCTGTGATGCGTGATCTATATCAAATTGTATGAGGGTCTTTTGGTGCAGTGTCCTTTATGAAATATCTGCCATCATGTCTTTACTATTACATGTTCTAATTTCATAATTTTTAAAGACCATTTGTGTATTTAATGGAAATATTTTCTAAAACTATGCAAGTTGGATTGTGCGAATTTCAGATGCTGGAATTTATGATTTTTCTGTTTTGGATGAGCCCCGTGAATTGTATTGATAGAGGTGATTGAATCTTGCTGAGCATGTGATGATACTTGGCATTGCATATAGAATCAAATACTGAATTTGACTTTGTTGCCATTACATCATGTGCCATATTGATTGTGAGACATAAATTAGTGAATATGAATTATGGTGAATGAGGAAACTGTTGGAGGTGGCTGATAATGCCCTGGGAGTGTCAAGATGCTCGGGATGGGGGGTGCAGGATGCCCGGTTGTAATACATGCCCGGATGTCCTCGGGAGTTTCAAGATGCCCAGAATCGTTGGGTGCCAGAAGCCTCGGAGGTTTACACCCGAGGGGATGCCTCGTGATGCCAATTGGGATACAAGATGCCTGGAATGTGAGGGTGCCGGATGCCCAGTGGTGTGTGCCAGAGGTTTTCTCATGATGCCAGGTTGGGGTGCGAGTGATAATGTGGGATGCAAATTACTGATCCCGGGAAAGAGAGATGTGGTGATCAAATTGAAAAATAAAAAGTGGAAATTGAATCATGTACACATGGTATGATTGCATATGCATGGTTATGATATGATGATGGTAAGTGCATGGTTGTGTGTACACCTATGGCATGATGGTATACGGATGACATAATGATGATGAGTGCATGGATATATGTGCACCTATGGCATGATGGTACATGTATGATATGATGATGGTGAGTGCATGGTTGTATGTGCACCTATGGCATGATAGTATATGTATGATATGATGGTGTTGAGTACATGAGGATGTATGAACATATGGTATTATGACATATGCATGGCTTCAAGGTAAGTTATGCTTGGATGCATGAATGACATGTACTATGCTATGACTGTTATGATTGTGTTGTGTGATGCATTGAGTGGTTTATTGGATCTTTTACCTGCTAAGTGGATGTACTCACCCCTTCGGGGACCAACATTTCAGATTAGAAAGATGCCGCTCCCTACTGTCACGCGGGGTACCTTCTATGGCCTCCCATCTGATGTGGAGGTAGAGTGTTCGGAGGTTGATTGCATTACCATTCTTGGTCTGACGTTTGTGCGAGTTCGCGTGCTAGTCATGTACGATGTGGGCCTGGCTAGGGGCCCGATCATATAGGAGTTTCTATCGGTTCACGTCCGCCGAGATGGAGTGATTCGGGGGATGTTGCCGCCACCACTGCCCGACGCGCTAGGATGGGTGTGATGGCCGCGTGAGGGGTAGAGAGCTAACATTTTTTTGGAAGTAGCCGACACTTGTAGATGGGGGATGACACATGATCGATATAAGGGTCAAGATACCTTTTTGGGTTGTGGCCAAGTGTAGTTAAGAGTTTTGGCCTTTCTTTTTGGATGTATCAACCTGAGAAACCCATCATGAATATATGTAAATAAAAGTTCCTTGGCTTTATATTTTTTTATGATGCTTAGTGGTGTGCATTGCATTATGGTTGTTGGAGGGAGAGATGGTGAGACTCAATTATGCTTCCGTTAATAAGTGGCGTTGGGACTGTTTAAAAAAATAATAATAATAAAATAAAATGCCTATGAACTACGATGCTTCTACTAAGAGATGTAACTAGTGGAGCGATAGGTACCTATGGCGACCTAAGGTGTTTCGGGGTGCCACGAGCACTATCATAGATACGGACCTCTCTTACTCTTCTCCACATCGGATTACACCCATGGCTACCATCTTGCTGACGCGATTTAGTTTCTCTTCTAGGGTCACGTCTTCCTGACCTTCAAAGTATCCTGCCAGCACTAAGGACTCATATAGCTTGGAAGCATCTACCACTAGAGGCTATTGACCTGCCCTCGTCTCCTCGGAGATTGAGTTCACTTCCTTCGCATGATTTGGCAGGGGGTTTTGTTGCACATTATGCTGAGATTCCTTGAAAGTCAAAATATTCTTGTCTAGCAACTGTTGGACTTTGTATCTCAGCACATGGCAATTATCTACATCATGCCCCCTTTCTCCCATGTGGTACTCGCGGGTCTTGGTCACATCGAACACAGCAAACCTCGCGGGATTATCTCTAGGTACCTCCTTCGCAACCATCCTCTTTTCGAGAAGCATGGGCAACAATTTAGAAAACGGGTGTGGTAGTGGGGCAAAATCCTTTCGAATGGGCCTTTTGCCCTTGTCATATGCTTGTGATGAACTCCCTTGAACCACTACAGGCTTGTGCGCGAGTGCTGCGGGTAGTCGAGGGAAAAGCGACTCTTGCACAAGTGCTACCTCAACTGCGGCTTCCTTATTTTTTCTCGCCAGGAATTTCTTCGTGCCTTCGGTAGATATCTTCCTCTCGATAATTGCCCATTCGACTCCTTCACCTACCTCTACTAGTTGTGAAAACATCTAGCAACCCGAGAACACTAATCCTTAAAAGTATTCAAAGGGCAATGTCTTAAGGAATAGTTGCTTCATCTCCCTTTCATTCAAGGCCGGCTTAACCAGTGAGGCCATGGTCCTCCACCTTTGTGCGAATGCCTTAAATAACTCATTCTCTTCTTTTCAATACGAGTCAACTCTTCTCTCGTGGAGGCAAGCTCGGTATTAAACCGGTATTGCTACAAGAACTCATTGGTTAAATCTTCCCAACTAGTGAATTTCTTCAATGTCCAGTGCAATGAACCACGTCAGGGTAATGCCTTCCAAGCTATCTTGGAATGTGTGTATGAGAAATGGCACGTTGTCAGCATAGGGAGCCATTTTTCTCATGTAATACCTAAGGTAGGTCTTGGGGCATCCCGTTTTGTCATACTTTCTTATGAACTCAGGCTCTTGAAAATTATCAGGGAAGTTCTTCTTGGTGTGTGGAGACAACCTATCAGCTCCTTTCAACTCGTAACCTTGCAAGGCACACAATCGCTCCTCCATATTTGCCAAACATTTTTCACTCTCTTCGCTTAGGCGAGGTGTTGGGTTTTTCTTTGGAGGAGGATCCATTTTAACGATGATTAGTGTGACAAAATGAGCCTCCTCGACAGTTTCTTTCCAGGGGAGATCAACAACGTGCGTGCCTCCAGTCGACGGGGGAGTATGTCTTGATAACATATGAGTGGATAATCTGGTGACAGCTACAGTAGGGGACTCCTTAAGCTTCTGGCTTATTTCAAGCATCATTAAGGTGAGTTGGGCTAGCTAGTCCTTTATCTTGGCCATGTGCACGTTGGTGTCCTCGTTCTCCATTATGACTTTCGCGCGCATGCGAATCAGGGATCTCCGCTTGGCCGTGTCAACAATCGGCAGAAGACAATTAATCAACTAGTACCTGAACCAAGGGTAGATAAGTATATATAAGTACAAGTAATATTGAGACTCGAGACAAATTCTTTAACATTGTAATGCATGTGAGTATGGTCCTTGCTACAAATCGCACTTGACTCAATCTAACTAATGAGGACAGCTTCCGCTCGTGGTAGCTCCACTAACTCGAGTTAACTTCAAAGCACGCTCTTCAGCTTCCTTGAGCTCCCTTTTAAGATGCTTGATCTCAGCTTGGTGGGTGATCTTCAATGGCACTTCAAGAATCTTTGAGCGGAGGCTCTCCGAGATCTTGTGCCTACAAATGTACTGTTTCAAGGCATAGTAGATCTTTTCTTGCCCCTCTAATTCTTCTTCAGGTCATATCAGCTTCCGGGGGTGGCACATATCCCACATTAACTTGACCAACACGATGGAGTCTTCATGATCTTGGCATCCGTCAGCGAAGTCTATCTTGAGCGGGTCCTCCTGAATTACCGGCAGAAGCTGTTGAACTTCTTGAAACTTACGGGTGACTCGGGTCGAGTAATATCCGGTGACTCCAGTGATGCCCAACAAAGGAATAGGTCCAATAAGCCCACACACGAACCGTGCTTTTTGAACTCAGAGTCATTTGGCATGCTATTGGAAATCCTCAGGTCCGAGATTGGTCATGAAAACTAACCACTCAAAATAATGATAATCAGGGGCAAACATTTTCCTATCTCTAAATTTCAGGATAAGGTGGCTAGAGTCATAAATGTCACTTACCGTCATCAAGCTATCGAACCCCTTAACGTGAGAGAAGAACCAAATTTGCAAGAGTTTAAGAAGAGCATTGAAAGCTTTGTTTTTGTTCTCTTTAAAACGATTAAGGGAAAGAAAAGTTTCGGTTAGGACGGCATTAACAAAGCCATTTCCCATACATACCTCACGAACTACCCATGCCGCGGAAGGATTAATAGCGTTCCTACAATATAGGAATAACACGAACTCGAAGAAAGCTAACAAGAAGATCCTATTATCTTGAAAATATTGGGCATTTTGAAAAAGCTCATTTAAGAATGAAAATGGGCAGGTTTTGCGATTGGCTTTCAAAACTTTCCTCACGTCCTCTCCATTAACTCTAAGGAGATTAGAAAAGGTTGATGCATGCTCAGTCCCTACAGGTGGGCTAACTAACTCCGACACCAAGGGCTTTCCAATGGCAACACTATATTCTTCTAGGGTTGGAGTGAGCTCGTGATCACCGAGTATGAACGTGCAAGTTTCGGGGCACCAAAAATGCGCTAACGTTTACACGACACCAGAATGAGTTTCTGTCTCCAATAGGAGAAGTAAACATCCAACATATGATTGCATCCAATCACAGCCAGTTAGACCCAATCTATTCCACCACGCGCAAAGCTCAACTTTCGAGACAGAGATGATGCGAAGGTCGAGTACCCCCATCGTATGATCAACCTAGTTTGTCGTGGACTGACCAAAAGGAAAGCGAATAAGTAAATCGCGAAGAAAAGAATTAAAAAAAAAAAAAACTTACCCTACTCATTGAGCAGTGATGTCAAGGCCATAGACACATGCATGGACAGTGATTCGATTTTTACTCTAGACGGCCCAAAACAGAGCCATGGGATCACAGGATTGAACCAACAAGCTCGCGGCTAGGTTGTGTTACCCATGACTCCGATTTCGTCAAAGAACCGACCCATGTCGCATGTTCGTAGACCAAGGTGGGGACCTCTGACATCAAGAACGAAATTTTTTGGTTGAGATGGGTGACTCGGGCATCTTTCTGTCAATGTAACAACAAACTTCTCTAAGTATTCCGGGTAAAGATAGGAGTAATCTGAAAAAAAAAAATTAGGGGAATCATGTTGTGAATGAGCATCTATCTCATTCTAAGATAGGAAATCAGGATACTTGCAATCAAATAAACTGAATACATGAAAAGGAAGATGATTATGATGGAGAAGCAGTCCTTGGAAAGATGGAACGGTTGGTCCACTCAGTTACAAAGACAATATAGAAGATTATATATGTTTAACAGTTAGATAGAAGGAGCAAATGCCAGTACCAATTTAAGTGTTAAGCTAACATTGACTGCTTATTCATCCATTCTTCAATTGGTCCATCTTTTAATTTCGGGCAAACACTTTAAAGTAGTCACTCCCTCACCTTGACTACAATTAGTGACAAGCAAGTGGTGTGGCACATGTCCCCAGACATTAGTTTATCTTTGTGTGTGTGTATGAGAGAGAGAGAGAGAGAGAGAGAGAGATTTTATAGGAATTCTTGGTACATAATGGAAGCCGAGAAAATAGAAGATTGATTTGGATCATACTTCAAAGCTCTTAAGAGAAACTAAACTTAAACCTGGCTCTTCTCTTATCATCACAGGTATAAATGTGAACATTCCTCAGGGAACATCAAAGAAAATTTGGTCAGAAGAAATTTTGGCTTAAAGGTCCTTATAAATAGTAGCCCATTTACCTATGTCTTCTAAGGAAAATGGTTAATACCACGAAAAATCCCAAACTGGTACATTAGTGACAAATTTACTCTCAGTTAATTTTTCTTAAATTTTACTATCTAATCGTTGAGTTTGATAACACGTGGTAGTTGACAGATGTACTAATTTAGGATTTTACCCTTCGTTTATCATAGGTGTATCGGGTTGTGGTTTTTTTTAATTTTATTATTAATTCAATTTAACATAAGGTAACGAAGGGTAAATTTGTAAAAAAATGTACCAGTTTTGGGTTTTTTTGGTATTCTTAAAATTAGTTTTGGGAAAATTTATCATAGGAGTACCAGTTTGGAGTTTTCATAATATCAATCCTAAGAAAATAATGGAACATATTACTAGAACACCTTAAAAGGAAGGTAAAGTTTGTGCAGCACAAAACAAACTCCAGAAGTCAGGAATAAACAACAATATAAAGAGTTTCTACTCAAGTACAAATGAGTGACTAACCAACCAATCTCTTGAAGCTTCATACATGAGTAGCCTCCCCAGCTCAGCCATTGCATTTTCTACAAGTAGTTGTAAAGGACACGTAGAATTAGTACATTGAGATTATATCCCAAATATAGACTTCCATATTTCCACCTTTATGCTTTTATGCACTGATCCATGCCAAATGGAGAAGAATAAACAGTACAGCAGGCGAGCATGGATCAGAAATAGATAAAAGACCAACGGCAGCTACAGAAGAGTCAACAATGAGATAGATTATTCAATGCCACAGAAACGACTGTCAGAAAGCCGAAAAGGAAAAGTTAGGATAGATTTATTGGGCCCTTCTATATCTATTGCCCAAACCATAATACCAAGACAAAGAAGAAGTACTTCAAAGTAGGGAGTGAATAATATCAAAAAGGAAAATCACCACAGCAATATTCTAAATCTACTACATTAGATGAAACAATGATGACCTTTAAAATGAAAGTTGCAATCTTATTCTGTATGCAAGTCGAAGGATTTGACCAAAGATAGGAAAATGGAAGGAATCCACCACTTTGTCTCTTTATCATAAGATACAAGAAGCAAAAACATGGCAAAAAGGCATGTATCGTCCTTGGATTTTGACCTGTACAGCAAGGAAACCATTTTTCTAGTTATGAAAAACAGAAAGCAAATTGCGGGTTAAGGAGATATCCTGATCCAGATCATAATTTCTGTTGCCTCATGAGTCATAGCAACAACAGAGGGGTTAAAACAATGACAGGAAAACCTACTGAAAATGGTACAGGGAGTCTGTTCATTCCTTAGAACCGAAACCCAATGCTTGATTAAGGGATATGGAGGAACAAACAGCTGAAGAAACCCAGAAAACAAATTTCACTAACAAAACGATGCGAATATCCCCATCATGTTATAGAGTAAGAGTGATTAATAGAGTATAAAAAACAATAAAGGAAAGCCATTTGATGTGAACTTTTGAACTCACGGCAACTAAACTACAATTTTCATCTTCAAATAGAGCACACGGCTTACAGATGATGGAAACAACAAAATCGATGCCACTAATAAAACGTTATGAAGCAACAACCTAGTTCTAAACGAAAAATGTCAAATTGGTCGGGAGAAATAACTATCTAAATAAATAAATACAGAAACAACAAAAGAAAGAGATACATGGAGATGCTCATCCCGGCAAGATACTACCCAGTAATCTACTCACGCCACATTTCAGCTCAACACCCCGTAACAGCACCGGACCCAAAAAAACAATCGAATCCCAGCATTCATCCGTAATCTAAAGAGCAGAGAAAGCAGCGAACTGGCAAGCATCTGGTCCTCCGAAAAAGCGGGCTTGGGCTCCGTCGCCACGTGCGACTTCATGGTGAAAGCCATCCGCCGCACAGTAGCGCCGGCGCAGGAGATCTGCGAGACACAGCAAAAGAAACCCCGATTGTACGCCGTCGAAGAACGAGCGATCCACACACCCTCACCCACCCACACACGCCCACGCACGCGCACACACAAACGGAGACGAGATTTCACCTTGCGGGAGCAGCGGAGGGAGGAGGAAGGCGAGGGCTTGGTTGGGTCGAGAGGGAGACGGGAGGGGCGGAGGCGCCGCGGCAAATCGGAGGAGGGAGGAGACGAGGAGGAAGCCATGCAATAGGGGGGTTGGAGCTTCTTTTGAAGTGGAAAGCTTGAGGAAAGAAAAAGCGAGAGATGCTCTCAAGCGGAGGCTGATTGGGTTTTTGCAATTTCGCAGCAGAAGTCCAGCACAAGTGCCATAACTTGGCGGAAAAACTGACACTTAAGTGACATAACTTTAAAATGGTACACTTGAAATCGGTTTTGAAGTTAAATTGACACTTAAGTGCCACTCCGTGAAGATCTAGCCAAATGACTGATGTGGCAACTTTCCGTGAGCTCGGTCCAAAACGGCGTCGTTTTACCCGCACACCGACGTGGCGGAGAAAATCTGCAAAAACGACGTCGTTTTGTGTCGACGTGTAAATAATAATATAAAAAATAATTAAATTAAATCTAAATATTCAAAAAATGTTAAAAAATAAGAAATTTTTAAGAAATTAAGAAAATTTTTAAAATTTTTAAAATTTTTAAAAAATTGAAAAATTAAGAATATTTAAAAAATTTTAAAAATTTTAAAAATTTCAAAAATTAAGAAAAAGTTTTAAAAAAATTTAAAAATTTAAAAATTTTTAAAAATTAAGAAATTTAAAAAAAAATTAAATAATTAAATAAAAAAGGGGGGGGCCGGGGGGCTAGCGACCCCAGCGACCCGCCGACCCTCCCCCCTCCGTCCCCGCCCTTCCCAAATGACGGCGGGGGGGCGCGATGTGAGGACCCGCCCCGTTCGGCCTCCCCCCTTTTTTAAATTTTTTTTATTTTTCTTAGTTTTTAATTTTTTAAAAATTTTCTTAATTTTTTAAAAATTTTAAACTTTTCTTAATTTTTTAAATTTTTTTAAATTTTTTTTTTTAAAAATTAAATTTTAAATTTTTCTTAAATTTTCTTATTTTTAAAAAATATTTAAATTTTAAGTTTTTCTTATTTTTTAAAATTTTCATTTTTAATTTTTTTAATGTTTTTATTGTTTATTTTTTAAAAATTTTCTTAATTTTTAAAAAATTTTAAAATTTTCTTAATTTTTAAAAAATTTTAAAATTTTAAAATTTTCTTAATTTTTTAAATTTTTTTAAATTTTCTTATTTTAAAATTTTTTTAATTTTTTAAATTTTTTTAAATTTTCTTATTTTTTAATTTTTTTAATTTTTTTAATTTTTTAAATTTTTCTTATTTTTGTTTTTTTGAATTTTTTGAATATTTAAATCTAATTTAATTAATTTATATATTATTATTTACACGTAGACAAAACGTCGTTTTTGCATTTTCTCCGCCACGTCGATGCAAAACGACGCCGTTTTTGACCAAACTTGCCGAAAAATTACCACGTCCCATTTGGCCGGATTTTCGCCAAGTGGCACTTAAGTGTCACATTTTAATCCGATTTTGGCACTTAAGTATATCATTTTAAAGTTATGGCGATTTAAGTGTCCCTCCGTCTCGCTGTTATGACTCGCGTGTCCTCACCTCCAATTTCGTCCTTTCAAAAAGACGATATTCCGCCAGAAGGTCTTTTAGCCCGTTGGGCCTCCTTCTATGGTCCATTTACGTAGTTGGGCTTAATGGCCCATCCGGTTTAGTGGCCCACGAATGTACTTAATCAAGTGGACAGATTTACGTAAAAGCGTGCTTGATAACATTTTTGCTTCCGGAAATAATTTCTATTCAAACATAGCTTTTCTCATTTCTATTTTCTGGACGAGATTCTAAATAGAAGAACATATTTCTATTCTCGGAATACAAAAAGAATTGGAATGTGTTTGGTACGATCTTCAATATTTTTTTTTGTTTTATGATAATTTTCTAAATTTTTTTTCTTTTTTTGTTTTCTACTTTTTTTCCCCTTCTTCATCCTCCTCTAGCCGGTCATGGGGCCGTAGCAATAGCTAGTGACAACTGGTTGGAGGAGGAAGAAGAAGAAACGAAAAAAGAAATGAAAAAAAAGGAAAATGACCATGTTTCAGCAATTGTTCCAAGAACAAAGAAGTAGGTTTTTTCCACTTATTGTTTAGGTTCTAAATTTATTCTTTAGCCAATGATCTATTCTAGGGAATAGAAAAAGTAGCTAATGTTACCAAACAATATTCTATTCCTTTTCTATATGGGGAAATAAAAGAGCAGAAAAATAAAGGAATAGAATGGTTACCAAACAAGGCCAAAACCTATTGTAAAATTTTTGCATTGTTGCGCAATAACCACGAACTTCAAGAAGTTACTTGATACTTGTGACATCTTGAATTTTCAACCCTGTTTCGATTATATGAAATGGGCTTTTCATCAATGCGCCTATGGTCATCTTTCTTTAAGCTGATCACTCACGAGATAATTAATATATTAAGTGAAGCCATTAAGGGATATAAACGTGACAAACTTGAGAATTTGATCAGAAATCGACTACTCGACCATGATAACTGGCAAAGGTCAATACAGTACCGTTATAATCGATTAGTGATTGAATATACGTCGATTCGATAGAATGGCATAATTAAATTATGGGTGATTCCACTTGATTTCAAAATTCTAACCCAATTTTCTATCGATGTTGTACCCGATACCCCTAATTGAAACCTTAAAATTTTTACAATAATTGAGAGTTGCCGACGAGTCAGAGATGTACAAATGTGGATTGAAAATTATCAACCACAAGTCAAACCCGATAAAATCGCTAAAAGCTACTTGGTAGATTAGGTACGCTAAAATCATGTCCAGTTGATTTTAACCATGAAATTGAACTCGGTTTCGGGAATTGAACATTCAAGCGAGTGAAGATATATTTTTAGGACCTCGTCTCATCTTTTGAAGAAATTCTGTTGAGCCCGGAATTTTGGCGAAAAAATCAAATTCGGCAAATTAAAATGGTGGAAATTCGGATGACCACTTTTATGTGGATTTTTGGCCTTCAAAATGGATGGATTTGTGGAGAACAAAAGGGAAATTCGTATGGCAGCTTCAAGGGGATTATTTGGCTACCAAAATAACTTGATTTAGTGAGGAATTGAAGGCAAATGGGAAGAAATTCGTATGGTTACTGCATGGGCACTTTTGGGCTACCATTTTGGCTTGATTTGTGAAGAAATTGGAGAGAAATCAGCCATTGATTGCTGCCTTGACCTCTAGGGGGGCTGAAGACTTTGTGGTATGCACTCAAGTGAAAGATATTTGTGCATGAAAGGCTATTGGCTAGCTTGAAGACTTCCTCTCCCCTTGTCCCCCTCTCTTCCCTCTTGTCCCCCCCCCCCCCCCCATCTTGCTTTCTTCTTCTTCTTCTTCTTCTTCTTCTTCTTCTTCACCTCAGCTCCGCCTGTCCCCACGTTGTTCAGCCACCGAGCGACACCAACCCCACCTCACCCTCGCGTGTCTAGTCCCGCAGCCGGCTCCGCCCATCATTTCCATCTGTCCCTGCTCGTGCCCGCCAGCCTATCCAGTTGGTCCACCGCTCCACCTAGCTCATCACCGTTTAGCCCAAACCACCTTAGCCAACCCTTCCACAAAACTGACTTCCAGCTTGGCTGTGAGGCTTGTTGACTATTTTTAGCCTCGTTTCGGCCTCCGTTGGAGTTGCCATAGACACAGGAACTCACCGTTGTCGCTGTGAATCCGTTTGCTCGCTAATCCGGTGAGTTAGCATTCTAATCTTTGATTAGGGAGCTAATTACACTTAGGGGGATTAGTTTAATCCTAATTAGGATTAAGGTTAATTTAGTTAGAGTAACTATCTAGTTGGTTATTTAGTTAGAGGAACTAGGTTGGTTAGATTAGTTTAGTTAGGGGTTAATTAGGTTATGTAGTTTGTTTAATTAGATAAAATTAGTTAGCTTAGTTAGATTAATTTAATTAGTTAAACTAGGTTGGTTAGATTAGCTTATTTAAATTAATTAAGTGGTTTAATTAAAATAATTCTAATTTTTAAATTAATTATAATTAGCGTAAATTATACCGGAATAGCCAGTTATTAGAATTTTACGCTGATTGTCGTGGATGTGTTCATTTGTACAATTGATTGCTAAATTATGCAATTGAGTGCTTGGTGATGATTTTATTATTATTATCGCGGAAATATGATTTTATGGGTATTTAATTAGAAAAATATTGAGTGTCAGTTTTTGACGCTAAAAATATTTTAGATACTATATAAAATCGTTGAATTTTTAAATGAGAGAATATCACATTTTATGGTATGATTTGAAGGTGTGACCATGCACAATTATTTTACCGAATATTTTTAATACGAAGAAAATTAGCCAAGTCCATTATTTGAAATGGAAGTATTTGAGTGCAAAGCACGATGTTTATGGCCAAGCATGGATGTGCGTATGATGACTATCAGAACCTATCACTTGATGAAAGTCAAGGAGGCGATGCCTAATTAATTTTGGATGCCCTTGACAACGCATGCCAGTCTCAGTGGAGGCCGGGTCGATGCTCCTTCGGGAATACCGTTTAGATGTAGACATTGCCGTGCCCAACGAAGCGGGACAACGCTCGATTATGCCGGATGACTACCGACTGATGAGTTGGTCGTGGCCATTGGGTCGTAAATAATTGGAAGACGCTTGAGTGATTGAGATAGCCGTGCCTAATTATAGAATAAAATTGTGCGGCACAGAATGGGACGTGTCATAACGATTTGGCTTTATAATCAGGACTCCTGTGAATATTTGATGAATGATATAAAGTGTTCCAGTTATTGGTTATGTCTGCTATATGCATATGTATATGTGGTGTACTAATGTGCAGGGAGGTGCTGAGGTGAGGTAAGTCTTATATGGTACATGTTTAGGCTGCCTCTAGATGAATTCTCGTCCTAATCAAGATTTAGGATGTAGACTTGCTGAGACTTTGTCTCACCCCGTCGTGGTTTAAAATTTTTTCAGGTTTTTAGATGGAGGTGCGCCACATCCATTTTGGGTGGCCATGGGAGGTAGAGACCCAGTGTACCATATTCCCCATCCACGGGACCACCTGGACCTGTGAGCTCATGGTGACCACCATTTGGGTCAATGAGGGCCTACCTCACTTGGTACCTCAGCGTTTCAAAGCGTGGTTTCGTAATGAACCTAATGGGGTTCGGGAGGGCCCCTTGGATGGTTTTGACGGACCTAGCATCGATACTAAGTATGAGGAGGTACTCAATCCTGGCGTGGATGCCGATATTTTGGAAGATATCGCGGCGAACCAGGGGCCCGAGGTTGAAGAGCCCAGAGTAAAGATAGCTAATCCTTTAGATATCGACATCCCTTATGGTGTTGTAGTGGACCCGGATCCCAAATAGGTAGGGTCCGGGGTAGGATTAGCTTAGTAGCTTTCTTTTTTAGATAGATCGTTTGTATATAACTTTGTGGGGGTTGTTTATAAAATATGTTTTGTGTTAATTGGTTGTCCTGCTTCTACTATCTTATGTGTTTATTTGTTGGTTGAGGATTTATTAGTTTGCTTCCGCATGTGCATAAATCGATTGGGTCGATGACGCGTCTTGGGAACGTCACATTTTAGTCTACCACTAACGGATGTGTGTATGCCCGAGGCTTGGGGCGTGACAATACTCCTCCAAAGTTTGCCATTGTTGCATGGTATCAATTGAACTTTGAAATGTTTATAGGTCAATCCCAAGATCTTTTGATGCTTTTTTTTTTTAAAAAAAAAAATTGGTGGGGTCAATAGTTTTTTTCATAAGTGTTACCTAAAAATGGTCTTGCTTCTTTTTCCTAACTTGAATAATCGCTATTACATGGTTAATAAAGTTAAACAAATAGAGAAGATGCATGGTGATGAAATTGAGGAAATTTAGCAGTGGCTGTTTTGGTTAGGAAAAATGAGGTGGTTGTTTTTAGGCAATACTTAGGCTCCGCATGAGAACATTTCTTGGCTGGGGAACAATTTCTTTTCAGAAATAGTTCTTTTCTATTTCTATTATGGGGAACAATTTCTCTGTAAAAAAACCCGTTTGGTAACTTTACTCGGAAATAGAAAAAGAATAGAAATCCGTTTGGTAAAAAATAGTTTCTTCTTTATATTTATTTATTTTTTATTTTTGCTGGTAGACCGCCGCCACCGCCCCGGAGGCCGCCGCCGCCGCGTTGCCGCCGGTCGACCGACCGCCCCGCCGACTACCGCCGCCGATTACCGCCGCACGGCCCATCGGGCCGCCGTCGGGCCGGACGCCGATGGGCGCGGCGGCGGCAATCGGCGGCGGTAGTCGGCGGGCGGCGGTCGACCGGCGGCAACGTGCGGCGGCGGCGGCCTCCGGCGGTGATCGGCGACGATCGGCGGTGGTCGGTCGGCCTCCGGCGACCGGCGGCGGCGACGGTCGGTCGGCCTCCGACGACCGACGGTGGCGGCGGGTATCGGCTGGCCAGCGGCGATCGACGGCGATGGACGGTCGGTCGGCCTCCGCCAGCGGCGGCAACCGGCGGTGACCGGCGACGATCGGCGGCGACGGCGGCGACCGGCGACGATCGGTGGCGGCGGCGGTGGTCGGTCGGCCTCCGGCGACCGGCGGCGGCGACGGTCGGTCAGCCTCCGGCGACCGGCGGCGGCGGCGGTCGACGGTCGGCCGGCGGCGGCGGCGGTCGGCGGTCGGCCGGCGGCGGCGGCGGGTGGCGGTCACCAACGGTCAATGGCCGTTAGCAAGAGAAGAATAAAATAAAAAAAAAATTCACTTATTTCTTAAACTTGTTCCCGGGAACAAGAAGCAACTTTGTTTTACTTCTCATTTCTATTCCAAAACCATTCCCGGGCTAACTTTTTGTTCCCGGGAACAAAAAACTAAGTTGCCGTTATCAAACAGGTTTCTATTCTTTTTTTGTTCCGGGGAAGAGAAGAATAGAAATTCTTGGGCTGGGGAAGGTTACCATGCAGACCCTTAACGGCTATGCGAACAAATAGACTAACGATTGCAACAGGGGTACATTATAACTTTTCAAAGTTAGAGCGCCATTGCATAATGATGTCAAAGTTCAGAGGTTAATCTATAACTTTTCAAAGTTAAGGGCTACTATACAATGACAACAAAATCGAGTGAGGATAAGTACTAAAAAATCATAAACTTATAGCATTTGTATCAATTCAGCCATAAATCTTTCGATTAAACTGATTTAGTCTTGAGCTTTTTCATATTGATATTAATTCAATTCTTTCGGCCAATTTTGGCCCGTTAGCATTGATGTGGACACCTCTGGCCAATGTTGAAGAGGAAATTTTTAAATAATTTTTTTATTAATTTTTCTTTTTCTTTTTCTTTTTCTTTTTTCTCTTCTTCCTCCTTGGTCTTCTTCTTCCTATAGTGGCTGGTGAGGCTCACTGGTCACTTAGCAAGGGTCGCGAAGCCCTCACCCAAGGTCCCCAGGCCTCGCCTAGTGGCCCACAAGGCTTACCGGCCACTATAGGGAGAAGAAGCCAAGGAGGAAGAAGAGAAAAAAAAAAAGGAAAATGAAAAAATTTTAGTAAAATTTTTAAAATAAAAATTTATTTAAAATTGCCATGTCAAAGCAGAAAGTGCATCTGGTTGGCTTTTGAAGTTGAGTGTTGCCAATGCTTGAGACTACCGGTAAACCTTCTGACAATGTGAAAATCTTGTTGTCCTCTCTTACATGAAATCGCCACCTCACGGGGTGAACAACTACTTGACTCCGTCATGTTGCATGTGATTTGTGTTTTTTTCTTTTTTTTCCTTCAAAATTGCAATGCATGAATGTAGTAGAATTAATCAAACAATAGAGGAATCCAATCCACATGAGACAACATTCAAAAGACACAAATCTAATGCCGACAATACCTTTCAAGACAAGGAAACAAGGATGAATCTAGCCTAGTCAATTGACCTTGTGTAAGAAAACTAAGCAAACTGGCAAATCTAATCCCAATCATGACAACACGCGATCCAATTAGCACGCACCTTTACAACAACGTTAAATTTCATGATGATGAACAGATAATAATTAATGGGATAAGAATGGTAGGAGCGACATAACTTCTTCTTTTTTCGCTCACTTAAGTGCCACATTGGGTAAAATCAATCATTTAAGTACCACTTTTGGCAAATCGTCCTACATGGATATTTTTTCAATTTCCTACTCTGACGTGGATTTTTTGGTAAGGCAAATCACATATGACATTCGAGTGATCGATTTTTTTAAATTTATGGCATTCGGGTAAGCACCGCACAAACGTAATGACACTATTAATATACTTATTCAAAAAATGCATATATATGTGTCTGTTAAATGAGTGATTATTTAAATAATTGGAAAAAATTATCAATTTAGTCTTATACCTTTCATACAAATATCAATTCAATTTTAACTTTCTGATTTTGTCAATATAGTCCTACACATTTGCGCAATATTCAAATATAGTATATCTTGCAAAATGTGATGTGGAAATCAACAAATTGCCCATATCAGCATGCCACTTAGGATAGCTGGTAATGACTAAACCCCACATTAGTGATTTTTGTTGACAATTGGCGGGAAAGACTATGTTGAAATATGACCTAAAAGTTTATGACTACATTGGCATAACCAAAAAGTAGGTCTGATTAAGTGGAATAATTACTTGTTGACAATAAAATTATGATAATTGTAATTGCATTATAAGACAATCTAATCAAATCTTTGGCAAATATTTTTTTTTTTGTCAATTTTGAATGCATCAAAATTTTCAAAAAAGGAGAAGAAAAAAATATAAGAAATAATTTTAAATATGGGACCTGCAAGAGATATTGTGGTAAGTTTAAGGTAAAAGAGGATATCGAAAGTCAAAAAATAGATACCATGAGCCTTTATGTGTTTATCCTTTCCACATAATTGCTCATTTAAATGGTAAATCTAACATACTTATTTATATTTGAGTTGACACAAATAAAATAGGAGACTTAGATTCTAGAGTCAAGGACCATATGGTGGTTTGGAAAAAGGAGAGGCGAATGAGGTAATTTACAATTAATACAATTTATGTATTAATGCATAATAATTGTTTTGATTATATTTTTTAATTTTGATCTTTGTTGAAAATTACATTTAAAATATTTTTGAATTTTATATGCAATGTGCCTCATTCATAAGATGTACCTAGTTTTATATATACGGTACCACCTTCTATTAATATGCTTTATAAAGAATTAATTAATTAATGCGAGACATTTGTCTACGTGGGACCCTTATGGTAAAGTTCATAAGGATAGCTGCATTGGCCCTCCCTAACCTTTTCACTTATAAATAACAATGCTGGGATAAAGACAATAGGATTGCCATAACTTTTGTATAGAGCTCACCTGAATACCATAACTTTTCTTTTTCGCCACTTTAGGTGCACATCAGAGTGTCATTCGCAGCAAATCATCCTACACAATTTTTTTTTTTGGTTAATTTTCCATTTTGTGTTGATTTTTTATTTTTGATTATTTTATTAATTATTCACATCAGCACCAACATTGTCATATAAGACAACTAACATCCACGTCAGATT
Organism: Eucalyptus cladocalyx; assembly: GCA_017140615.1. Lineage (NCBI taxonomy): Eukaryota > Viridiplantae > Streptophyta > Magnoliopsida > Myrtales > Myrtaceae > Eucalyptus > Eucalyptus cladocalyx. The sequence continues at coordinate 19,075,743 of CM029516.1, forward strand.
TTCTGATGAGGCATTTCACTAATGGCACTTAAGTAATCAATCTTTCAAATTTATAGTACTCAAATGAGCAAACACAAAGTTATGGCTCAAGCGCTGTATGAAAGTTATGGCACTTTTAGTGTACTTACTCCACAGTTAATAATTACGTGTGGTTTTCAATCAGTGTACAAATTCTATAAGCTTTCTTATTCAACCAACGTGCAAGTTCGATTAGCGTTCTATTCAAGAAACATGCAAATCTAATCAGCGTTCTAATTTAATCAATCATGGTCTTCCATCCCCAAATAGTAGGTAGTCAAGAGAACTATTCAAACCTTTTAGAAAATGCTAAGTGCTAGTGTAATTGGTTTTAATTGTACCTAGGAGGTTCACTTACATCTAGTTGAGTTCCCCTATGATAATAGCTATCAGCGAAGAATCTGCATGACTCTATTCTAATATCACATGAGTTGTTATGGAGAGAATTTGGACTGCACAAAGTCAGACCGAAGTCTTATGTAGATAAGAGGCCACAACCTTTTAGAGTTTGAAATTAGATATAAGTTTTTCCTGAAAGTTTCAACCAATGAAAGGAGTAGCTTGGAATCAAAGCAATCAACTTGATACATTAGGATCACTTCAACTTGGAGTAAGCCTTTATCATCCTCTTTTAACTTCTTTGTATCATTACTTGTTATAGCAAGTCAAATAGGCAATCCCTATATTCCACATGAATCACGTTAGGTTGGTGATGCATGTGCCAAAAAAATGGGAGAATCGTCTGACAAAATTTGAAAATCATAGTGATTAGAGAGAAGTTCACAGGATGCTTAATTTGAGTAGTGATCGAGAAACAAAAATTTAACACTTGGCCTATATATTCTTATCTTCTCAACTAAAGCATATTATACTCATGCTAGTCCGAATACTGGACCAAACTTTGTCGCTTTACTTCTCCCTCGGGCAAATGCAAAGGATTGCTTGACAATTATGCATTCAAAAGTGGTATTGTGAGCATAACATCATGGATGTTTTGAATAACGCACTATTTTCTAATTCCTTGTAAAGTTATGCAAGGTAAATAGGTGCTTCTGAACTAGATTCCTATCTTTTCGATCAAAAGAAATAATTAAAAAAAAAAAAAACAAACAAACTTAGATTCCTATCCCAAGTGAATGCTTATGAAATGGCAGTTCTGAAGATGATGGAGGTAAATTCAAGGCTAATGCTATTTTGCCTTACTTTGTCCTCTCCATATATAATCCTAAGTGTGACCGCTCTTTGATACGGTGCCGGATGGTTGCGCCTTTCGTCTAATGTCACATGAGTTGTTAGAGAGAAACTTTGGACTACACAAAGTCAAGACCGAAATCTTGTGCAGATAAGAGATCATGTTTTCCAAAAAGTTTAACCGATGAAAGGAGTAGCTTGGAATCAAAGGAATCAACTTAATGCATTAGGATTTCTTCAACATAGAGTGAGCGTTTATCGCTCTATTTTGGCCTTTTTGTGTGTCTTTACTTTGGCATGGCAAGCCAAATAAGAGATTTATATATTCCACATGAATCATGTGAAGCTGGTGATGCGCACCGAATAGAGTGTGAAAATCATAGTGATTAGAGTGAAGTTCATAGGATTCCAATTTGAGTAGTGATTGAGAAACCAAATTTTAACACTTGGCCTATATTCCAATCTTCTCAATTAAAGCAGATTATACTTATGCTAGTATGAATGTCGGAATCTGATTTTGTCGCTTTTCTTTGCCGTTGGGCAAATATGGGGAATTGCTTGAAAATTATGCATCTAAAAGTGATGTCACGAGTACCGTGTTGTGGATGTTTTGGAAAGCGCATTGCTTTCGCGTTTCTTGTAATGTAATGCAGGGTAAAGAGGTGCTTCTGAATTTGATTCCTATACCAAAATTAATGCTTATAAGATGCTGAGGCAAATTTGAGACTAATGCTGTTTTGCCTTGCTTTATCCTCTCCATATATTATCCTAATTTTGACTGCTCTTTGAGAAGGCGCCTCGTATCACGCCTTTAGGTGCCGACATTTTGAGTTCAACCATGAGATTTTGGCTGCTCGTCCGAATCACTCGTGAACTGTGGAAGGAGTGGGAGCTGCGGTTGCTCATCCTCCTCAGCTTGTTTGTCCAGTTGAGCCTTGCGACTCAAGGCAGCAGGAGGAAATCCATCTACAAGAGCAGCAACCAATTCCTGGTCTGGACGTTGTACCTATTGGCCGAGTCCATCGCAATCGTAACACTTGGTGTCCTTTCGAACCGCCTGGCCAACATCAAGGAAATGAAGGGGACATTCGATCCGAAGAGCCAGATCACAGCATTTTGGGCGTCGTTCCTTCTCCTCCACTTGGGCGGGCCCGACACGATCACCGCATTTGCCCTGGCAGACAACGAGCTATGGTCGAGGCAGTTGGCGCGGCTTTGCGTCCAGGTGGGGCTAGCGTGTTACATTTACTATATGGCCTTGTCGGGGTCTGCGTTATCGATGATAGCCAAGGGTATGATCCTGGTGGGGTTCATCAAATATGCCGAGAGGGCATTGTGTTTGTATTTGGCGAGCAAAGATCGATTTCGAGATTCGATGCGTTCTCTACCCAATTCCGGTCCCATATACCCTAGGAGAATGGAGCAGTATCTTCTGAAGAGAGAGGAAGGTTACCAGGTCGGAGTCGATGAGGTCATAGAATTTTCGGCGCCAGAGAACCTCTCAGTGAGCGGTCAAGCCTCCGAAGAAAAGACTCTGCTCAAAGCCTATGAGTTGTTCAAGAACTTCAAGCTTCTCTTCGTGGGCCTGATCATCAACTCTGGCAACCTGGCTGCCAGTAAGCGCATTTTCATGGACCAGCAGTACATGGATTCAGTGAATGCCTTCGGGATCGTGGAGATCGAGCTCGGGTTCATGTATGACCTACTCTACACTAAGGCGCTGTTGCTGAACTGTGCTTGGGGCATCATCCGTTGGGTCATTGGTCTTTCGGTGCCCTGTGCCGTGTTGTTATTATTCTCCTTACAGGATAAGAAGGATTACCCCAAAGTTGACATCTGTATAACTTTTTTGCTTGTAAGTGTGACTATACTTTTAGAGATTTACTCGCTTCTTCTGGTAATTTCATCCGATTGGGTTGACCGCTGGCGGCTTCAGAAACCCGAGAGATCTATGATTTCGTCCGCCATCACTTCTCTCCGGTTCTTCCCAAACAAAAGATGGTCGAATTCTGTGGCCCAGTTCAGCCTCCTGAAATTTTCTATCAGGAAAGGAAGCAGGATCGTCCCCAAGTATCAGTTGCTCACCAAGTTCGACATGAAGGTGGAAAAGAACTTCTATATCGGTCACAAAGAGTTCAAGAACAATGTCAAAGAATGGATCTTCCATCACATGAAAGAAACGGTCAGAGATCTGGAATCGACCTCCAGACCGAAGAGCATGTTGGAGAGTATTAAGTCGAGGGCAAGCGATATAATGAAGAAGTCAAACTACAACGATGAGCTGGAGTGGAGTGTGGACATGGAGTTTGACCAGAGCATCCTCATCTGGCACATCGCCACTGAGCTCTGTTACTATGCGGACCGCGGCAAAAAGCATGGCGAAATCTCGGAAGACCTCGTGAGCTTCAAGATGAGTAAGCTGGTTTCTAGGTACATGCTCTATCTTTTAGTGTTCCATCCTTCCATGTTGCCGACAGGGATAGGGGTGCAACAATACGAAGACACTTTGGTCGATGCTCAGACGTTCCTCGAAGAAAAGCAACCTGTTTTGCCAAAGAAGGAAGGCCGCATCCTATCGGATTTATTCAAGAACGAGGCACATGACCACACTGGTGATTACGGCTGCAGCAATGCGCACAAGTCAAGAGAGTCACAAGATCTGTGCGAAGTTTGCCATCTTCTGCTCAAAGTGAGAACTCACCCTCACCTCCCCGCTTGGAAGATGCGCGGAGACAAAAGCATGTCGGTGCTGTTTGACGCATGCTTTCTTGCGCACCGGTTGAATGATATCCCCAGCAAATGGGACATGATCGGCCAGTTCTGGGCGAGCATGCTGATGTCTGCGGCTTGCCAAAGCAAAGGCTACGAACACTGTGAGAGCCTGAGCAGAGGAGGAGAGCTTCTCAGCCAGGTTTGGCTTCTCATGGCGCACGTCGGCATAGCGCTGCCAGAACAAACTCCCGGAGCAAGACGCATCACCAAACTGATCATGAACTAGAAGTTCGGGTGGAATGTCTTTTGGTTAATCTAATGTTATTTGAGTAAGATAAATGAGTTAAGTTTGTCATCTTGAGATGGTGAGGGAGCTTAATTCCATATTTTTGTACTTGAATTGTCAGGAAATAATGAAACTATGTACCAGTTGTTCACCATAAGCATTACACTGAAGCCAAGTGTCGCGACCAAGTTTCCGGGTGCGAATTACCTAGGGTTTGACTAATAGATTATTAAGTCTAGACTTAGCTCGGACTCCCTGTCTCAAGCTCATATCAATTCGCGACTTAATATTCAAATTCTTAACATGCAAATGGATTTTATCTAGGAGTCACCACTAATATATTTTTGGTGAGTCGATTAGAATCCCAAATAAAGTAACATGAGTTTTACTTTATTCCTACGAACCAAAGACTATAGGTACGGGGACTTTGTTACAATAGATTACTCTAATGCCCTTTCAGTACCATTATTTTATTTTCCAATTAACTTGATTTTAAATCTATTTCCCTAACATGTGAGATGATCATGCGAGTACGCAATTCACCAATTTAACACCCAGATAAACAATAAATAAATTGCAAAAACATACCTTAAAAAAACGAAAGCATCTGTAATGTTAAATTAAAATCCATATCAACTCTAGATATGGTTTCTAATTAACACACAATTTCTTTTTTTGTTTTCACTTAATTAATGAAAATCATGCAATATGCAATACAATATTAACTAAATGACCTAATTCTCATGACATGTAATTTCTAATTAAATGGATCTAGCAAAAATACTAAATGACATGAATCTTAGTGAATCGAACCCTAATGATGTGCATATGACATTTTTTTTCTTTTTCCTAAAAAAATACATTTTATCCTAAATAATAAAACTAATTTAACCTATGACATTTTTTGTATTTTTCATGAAATTCGAAATTTGGTGAAATGTGAAAATTACCTAATTAGATTAAGATCCTATTTAATTTATATTAGGAATTAGGTTGGCCAAATCCTAATTTAAACTAAAACATTATCTTAACCTAAATAATCCTAAAATGCAATATATTTCAAAAATACCTAAACTTATAATAAATTAAGAAAATATATTATCTAAAATTAAACTAAGTGTAATTTAACCTTAATATGCAATGACGTACAAAATATGCCCTAATTCTACATGACATATACATGATGATTTTTTGTTGTTTTTTTATTAATTTTTGAAATTAACAATTGCCAAATAATTAAACATGCAATCCAAATTAAAATCTAGCAACCTAAATTGATTGATTTGATTTTTTGATTTTTTTGATTTTTTAATTCTTATTTATAAAATTAAGAATAAAATTTCTACTCTAAACATGCAAACCCTAAAATAAGAAATAAACCTAATTCTAACCTACATTTTGGATTTTTTTTTTTTGGAAAAAAGCCAAGAAAAACCCTGAACTTTATCCAAAGTGACACATTTACCCCAAACTTTTTTTTGTGACGTGAAAAACCCCAAACTTTCCAAACAGTTTACCCCATCAAAGGCATTTTTGTCTTTTTATTTTGTTTTTTCCTTTTTCTTTTTCTTTTCTTTTTTTCTTCTTCTTCCCTCCGCCAGCCACGAGGGCAAGGACACCCTCCCCTGACGCAGGCGAGGGCGGCCCTCGCCAGCGACGGGCGAGGACGGCCCTCGCTAGATCTAGCGAGGGCAAGGACACCCTCGCCCGACGCAAGCGAGGAACACCCTCGCCGACGTCGGCGAGGACGGCCCTTGCGGATCCGGCGAGGGCACCCCTCGCCCGACGCAGCGAGGGCGGCCATCGCCCGTGACGGGCGAGGGCACCCCTCGCCCAACGCAGGTGAGGGCGGCCCTCTCCGGGACGGGCGAGGGCAAGGGCCGTCCTCGCCCGACCCAGGCAAGGGCCGTCCTCGCCCGACGCGGACGACGAGGGTGGCCCTCACCGGTGTCGGGCGAGGACGGCCCTTGCCCCGGATCTGGGTGAGGGCACCCCTCACCCGAATCGCAAGGGCGGCCCTCACCCGACGCCGGCGAGGGCCGCCCTAGCCCGACGCCGGCGAGGGCTACCCTAGCCCAACGCCGGCAAGGGCTGCCCTCGTCGAACTCCGCTTCCCTTCGTCGGCTAGCCGGCGGAGGGAAGAGAGAAGAAAAAATTTTAAAAAACAATTAAAAATGAAAAGACCAAAACGCCCTCTAATTTTAGGGTAAATGTGTCACATAACGAAAGTTTATGATTTTTTATGTCACAAAAAAAAAATTTAGGGTAAATGTGTCACATAACGAAAGTTTAGGATTTTTTATGTCACAAAAAAAAGTTCGGGATAAATGTGTCACGGTTGGCAAAGTTTGGGGTTTTTCACGTCACAAAAAAAAGTTTTTGGTAAATGTGTCATTTTGAACAAAGTTCAGGGTTTTTCGTGGCTGTTTCCCTTTTTTTTTTAGAAAATTAACTTAAGTGACATGACAGCAAATCAAGCAAATATAAATACTCAAATTAACAAATCATATCTCGCACATGAGATCGGATTGGCCAATTTCACCTAAATCGCGAATCGAATCTCGGGCGAGAGATCGGATTAAAATTTCTTTCGATGATTGCAAGTCGGATTTCGAACGCGAAAATCGGACTAACAATCACAAACTTCACAGGCTATTTCATGTCGGACAATTCATCATTGCATAAAGGAATAATTGTACTAAAAAATAAAATAAGGTAAATAAATAAAAGAAAGAAGAACAAAAAAACTACCTAAAGTGATTTTGCTTTTTTTTCTTTTTTTCTCCCCCTTTTTACGATTTGGCAGCTTCGTGGAGGTTCACCGGGAGTTGGTCGTCGGAGCTTCGGCGATGAGGACCAGCAGCGAGCGGATCGGCGGCGAGCGGTGGCGTCGCGAGGAGCAGCGGCAAGCGACCTCGCTCGGACTCAGGCGGAGAGCGGAGCGGCTCGGCTCGGGCTCGAGCAGAGGCGTCAGATCACCGGCAGGTCGCTGGCCGGAGTAGCACCGGCGGAGATCTGCGGGCAGAGACAAGACGGGGACAGCAGCAGCGTCGTCCGAGCGGAAGGGCTGCGATCCGACTCGGGTTAGGCTCCGGGGCAGGGCCGCGATGGGGAAGCAGCGGCGTCGGACGCGGGGCGGCTCGGCGAGTGTTGCGGGCGAGACCGGCGCAGCGGCGGTGAAGCAGAGACGACTCGCGGGCCGCCGGTGGAGCAGCGATGGGCAGCGGCTCGGCTGCCGGCGCGGGTGGTACCTGACAGAGACGGTACCGGCGCAGACTAGGGGGGGCGGAGCAGCGAGGAAGACTCTTCCTCCTTTCTTTTTCTTTCTTTCTTTTTTCTTTTCCTGCTGCACGTCACTTCTGTCCTCTTTCTCTTTTTCTCTCTCTCTCTCTTTTTCATCAAAACCGAAAGCCCTCACCTTTTGCTATAAATTTCGAATTCCCCCCCGGGGCGTCCGTACACGAACAACTCCTTTTATAGGGGAAAAAAAATTAGACTTACTTGCGCATAATCCCTTGAGTATATCGTTGCATCCCACACAATATTCTCTTTTGTATTTTCCAAATATTCCGTTCAAAAAATTTCCTTTCTGCTCAAATACATCCCCTAATATATATTACTGGAATATGTGAAAAATCCTTCCCTTACCAGCGGTCTAAAATAAAATAAAATAAAATGAAAATAAAATGTTTCTAAATTATATGTAATGTGTGTTTTTTTTTTTTTTAAATCAACCTAAAAATTTAGATGTCAACACTAAGCAAACTGCGATGGAAAATCTGAGTCCCTCATAGTGATTAGTAACTTTTGACCCATTTGCAGTTAGCCCCACTCCTCCATGTGGTTAGTAACTTTTTATATGGTGATTTGGTTAGTAAATCCTTACCACAATCAATTTTCACCCGATTCGTAAGTTTTTAATTTTAGGAAAGCAAGTGTCTATCGCCAGAATGAGACTAGTAATTTGTTTAGAGTGATTCAAAAGTTCCGACAGTAGCTAGCTTGTGCTTGTGGTTAATAACTTCTTACTGGGCCAAGATTTGCATTCTTGTTACGGCTCTTTCTCCCATTTCTTAAAGTGAAAATATTTAAGTTTCGGAAAATTATCAAAAATTCATTATATATGATTATATGTGACAATATTTGTATACTTTAAAAAATTTTCTTAGTGTTTCGTGATGAATACAGGTAAAAGTATGAGGAGCACAAAATCTATGGAAGATTAAAAAGTAACTTTTTATTCATTAAAAATTGAGAAAATTATCAAAAAAGTCATAAAGTTATTGCAATTACGTCAATTTAGTTCAAAACTTCTTTTTTTTGACTAATTTAGTACTAAATATTTTGTATTTGTGCTAATTCAATCCATCCGACTAGGATTAAGCGTATTCTAGGAGAATGGAATAAGGAACTTTAATGGATAATTAGGGCAACAAAGGGCAAAGATTTGGCAACAAGACTCCTCAAGGTGTCCCTTCTAGCAACCATATATAGCATTTAGATGGAGGGTAACCATATGCAATTTCTAAACAAGTCAACCAACATGTGTATTATTTTGGCTTACATGTGTAAATATGTAAGAGTTAGAGAGACTTTCCTAGACAAATGTTGTTTTGGCTACTATGTGGATGCTTCCTCCCTCTATCTTTTTGATTTATTAGCTCTATTTGTAATGCTAGGGAATGCCCTTAAGCTACTGTTCTTCATCTGCTTTATAATACTTACATTTCACCCAAAAAAAAAGATCGGAAAAGGGAGGGGATCCACAACTTTGTGTCTTTTTTCATAAGATACAAGAGCAAAAACATGGCCAAAAAGCATGTGCAGTCCTCGAATTTGCTCGTGTGGAGCAAGGAAAGCATATTTTCTAGTCATAAAGAAAGGAAAGCATTGGAAATGGGAGGTCGGTCTCCTTTTCAGTTTCAGTGGCTTCCGCACCCATCCGGTCGCTTCTCCATTGCTTCTGCCTAGGATTTGATCCGACCGAAGCGTAATGTCATCTCGTGGGCTTCTTTTGTTTGGAATACTGCCTTGCCTCCAAGATATCAAATGCATCTTTGGCTTATTTCGCGCAATCGGCTGCCGACTCAGGTTTTGCTCATCTCTTATGGTAGGATCCCCCTTACAAATTGCCCCCTTTGTTCGTGCAGACCTGATTCTATAGATCATTTGTTCTTTGCTTGCCGTGCTTCGGATAGTCTTATTTCATTTTGGGCGGCAAGATTCAACCTAGTGTGGCGAAACAAGCTTTGGGTGGATAATTTGGCCTGGGCTTCCAAGCGGTTTATGGGGAAGAGTTTTTATCAGATCCTGGCTCGGTTTAGTTTTGGTGCAATGTGTTATATCATTTGGAAAGAGCGGAACAATGTGCTTTTTCGGAATCAGACTCTCTTTCTTCCAGCGATGAAAATGCATCTTCAGAAGGTTATCAAAGATAAGGCTATGACCTTTAAACATGTTCCTGATGTGCCCATGAATAGAAGACTTCAACGAAGCTGGAACATCCATCCTTCTATTTTTGATTGATGGAGGTTTTCTAGGTTTTGTTGTCTTTTGTTTCCTTTTGTTGTTGCTACTTTTTTCTGGGAACCATGGCACCCTTACACTTGTTCTAGACTTTTGTCTTCTTGAGTGTCTGTTTTTGTTGGTGCCGGGCCTCCCTCTTGTATTCTTTCTTGCAAAATCAATATATTACTTACCTTTACCAAAAAAAAAAAAAAAAAAAAAAAAACAAGAAAGGAAAGCAAATTTTAGGCCAAGGAGATATCTTGATCCACATCAAAATTTATGTTGCCACATGAGTTATAGCAACAAAAGAGGGGCTAAGACAATGACCGGAAAACTTACTGAAAATGGGATAGGGAGTCTATTCATTCCTTAGAACCAAAACTTAGGGCTTGATTAAGGGGTGTGGAGAACAAATACCTGAAGAAACCCAGCGAACAAATTCCACCGACAAAACGAGGCAAATATCCCCATCATATCATTAACTAAGAATGACACGAAGAGTACAAAAAACAAAAATAATAAAACCACTTGACATGCATTTTCTAATTCACTGCAATTAGACTGCGCTTTCATTTTCCCAGTGGATCAAACAGCAGACAGATAAAATGACATGAAGCGACAACTTACTTCTAAGAGGGAGTTGCCAAATTGGTTGACAGAAAAAAAAAAAAAAAAACATATACATAGATATATACGCCAACAACTAAACAAAGATACATTGAGATGTTCATCCTGGCTAGATACTGTCTAGTAATCAACTCACGCCACAATTCAGCTCGGCAGCCCAAAACAGCACGCGGATCATAAAACACTCGAATCGCAACATTAATCTAATCTAAGAGCAGAGAAAGCAGCCAACTCACAAGCGTTTGGTCCTCCAATATAGTGGGCTTGGGCTATGTAATATGCTTGATTTCGATTCTTATTTTGGTTCTAACTAGTAGGCCAAGTATCGTACACCGATGTTGGGAACAGGCCATTAGTCGATCCGAGTTGGTTATGGGCCATTTAGCCCGTTCAAGAAATAGGCGGCTAAGGGATTGGTTGTGGGACGATCACGCATTATCATGGATCAATCAATGGATGGTTATAGATTGATTTTGCATGGCCATGTACCAGTCACGGGTGACTATGCACAGTCATTGTAATAGTTGTGAATGACCATAAATTGATTTAATGCGACTCTATGTCAAGGTGAATTGATCGATCTCACATGATTTGATGACAACTGATAATCAACTATGGATTTATTTAATTCGATATGGATCAGTTTCAAACTGACCATGAACTGTGGTGCAAGACTCTAAGCTAGCCACAAGACCAGTCCTAGGATCAATTGACTAGCCCAAGGATTGGAGGATCTAGTCGAGTGCCACTTTTACACGATAAGAGGGAATTCTAAATTTGGTTTCGCCCATTAACCTCGGTTGCTTCCGGCTTTATTATTTTTACTGGACGCATTAAAAAGACCAAAAAAAAAAAAGAGATTTAGGTTTCCGATCATGATGGAGCTCGTTTCTCAACTAAAAAATGTCGTTTTTCATTTCTTTCTTTTGTATTATGGCTTTTAAGCAATTTCCAATTCATTTTCAAGAAAAATCTGAAAATTCAAATGATTGACTTTTGGGTTGATTTTTTGATCAATCTCATGACCAAAGTCAACACTTGGTTAAAAATTGGCTTTTATCCAAAAAAAAAATGCCATTTAGCTTTAACGTCACTTTTCTTGAATTAATTTTTCAAAAATTCAAAGATTTGGCTTAAAAATTAACTTTTTATGAAAAGTCAACTAAATGATTAACTTTTGGTCAAATTTTCACAAAAGAATTAGAAAAATAAAAAATCCACAGAACACTTCTTTTTAGTATTAATTTAATTTGTGTGTCGAAAATTCCATAAAATTCGATTAATAAACCTTATTTTCTGAATTTTTTGGTTTTAAGTTCTAAATCGACCAAAAATAAAATTACTTTTATTTTAACCATAATTAGGTGTAGTTCCTTTTATGACATTTGGTGTAGGGACTATTTTAAATCCACTCGTTCATTCAATTTCGCGAATTGCCATATTGAAAATAGAATTGCCATTTTAAGTCCTAATTAGTGGGTTAAAATCGATTCTTCATGATTTAGGAACAGACAGTTATTTTCCACTCATTTTCTTAAGGCAAGGCCAAATTCGGGGTCAATTTTGAGAAATTCACATGAAAATTTCCCAATTTGAGGGATTTCACTCTTTTGAAGATAAGAAAATCAAGCTGTCAAGACTCAATCGAAGAAATTTATATTAACCCATTCAAGACTATAGTTCAACTGCATGAATCTAGGTCCAATTTCAATATTAGACCTTGATTCACTTTTTGCCTTAGTTTTGGCACTCAAACTCAAAGTCAATTTGAATACAGTAGGTGATCCTACACATGAGTAGTTAGTTAAATAGGTCTATTACAATAATAATTGAATTCAATTTCAATTAATTTGTAATTTTGCCCATAAAATTACAAAATTGCTCATTTTAGCCCTTAAGGCTCGATCTTATGTACCCATGATTTTAGTCTATTGCTTTTCATGATATGCACAATTATATCAATAGAGAGTCCATAGATTACATATACAAGTTTAATTGGCTTAATTTTATCAAAATCAGACAATTTCTCCTCAAATCATGCAAGTTTTCTTTTCAATTTGGTTCTTGAGAGACCAAATTGCATAAATTTTGAATTCATAAGGGTCACACAGGTGTGAGCTAGCAAAAACCAGCCATAATCAGTCAAATCGACGTGAACCAGTTTAACCGATCCAACCAGCAATTAGCAAGGTAAACTGGTCTGGCACCTTGTCGATCGGTTCTGGACCTTAGGCGACTAGTTTCGAGATCCTTGCTGTATTGATTTAATTTCTATGCCCTCATTTTCTCACGAGTTGTAGATTGACCCTTGAATTTCATGAATTTGCCATTTGACTCCTAATCAGGCCTTTAAGCGTAATTCTTGTTTTAAACTTGAATTTTTGCAAATCGGACCCATTCGATTGGTTGCCCGACACTTCTTAATGGTGATTAAACCTTGAAAATTTTGATTTGGCCATTAAATTAAGATTTTGACCATCAGATCGAATCGACAGCCGAGATCAACCATTTTCGGGTTAGCATAATTAGTTTTTTTTTTCGCTCCAATTTTTTTTTTTTTTTGGGGGGGGGGGGCGTCATTTGCAAATTAATATTCTATCTCTAAACTCAATTCTTTCTCCTCCCTCTCCAAATTCTTGCCATTTTCTCTCCCTTCTCCCTCTCTCTACTTGCGCCTAATCGCCCTCATCGTTAGACTGATTGTCGTCGGCCGACGCTTTTGCCTGCAGTCCTTCCTCTCCAGCGACCACCTCCACTTTGTCCTCGATCTCATTGAAGGCATAGCCATGGTTAGAGCTGCTCCAACCAACCTGCTCAAGCCACTTTGCGGCTGGGCTCCTAAACTGGAGTTCACACCGTCCGGTTCTTCTCGGATCACCTGAACCGGCGGTTTGGCGACCCAGATCGATGAGTTGTTCTTAACCTTATCCCCGATCTCCCTATGGTTGGGGATCACCAGATTAGTCATCGGAATAGTTTCGATGACCTGATCAATATAATATCAAAATTGGACTTAGTTTTATGAAATAAAACCATAACCTTGAATAGGTCAATTCGAATTTTGTCAAATGAAGCTTAATTGCTTTACTTTCTTATGCTTGGAAGAATAAAATTCTTCAAATCAAAAAGTTTTTATGTGAATTTTTCAAAATCGATTTCGGATTTGGACTTATCCTTAAGAAAATAAGTGAAGAATAATGGTCCATTTGCAAGTCATAAAGTATCGATTATAATCCCCTAATTATGGCTCAAAATGGCAATTTGTATTTTGCTCCAGCAATTTGGAAAATTGAATGCACGAGTGGATTTAAAATAGTCCATAAACCAAATGTTGAAGAAGAAACTACACCTACTTATTATTATAATGAAAATAATTTGATTTTTGGTTGATTTAGAACTTAAAACTGAAAGATTCAGAAAGATTCAAAAAAAAAAAAAAAAAAAAAAAAAAGGTCTTTAATTGATTTTGTGAAATTTTTAACACAAAAGTCAAATTAACACTAAAAGAAATGTATTTATGAATTTTTTTTTTTCAAATTTTTTTTTTGAGTCAAAGTTTTGATCAAAAGTCAACCATTTAGTTGACTTTTCCTAAAAGGTTAATTTCTTGATCAAATCTTTGGATTTTCGATATTTGATCAAAAAATTGACTTTTTTTTTTTGGTCAGTATCAAAAAATTGACTTGATAAAAATGAAATTAAAGCTAAATGACATCTTTTTGGGCGAAAAGCCAATCTTTGATCCGGAGTTGACTTTCGGTTAAAAGGTTGATCAAAAAGTTAATTCGAAAGTCAATTATATGACTTTTTCAAGTTTTCCTTGAAAATGACTTGAAAATTGCTTTAAAATGACAATACAAAAGAAGGAACTGAGAAACAACACTTTTTGGCCAAGGAATGAACTCTGTAGTGATCAAAAACAAAAATAGGAGCCTGGAAGATTCGAATTGAACCTCATAGCTTTAATATCACGTGAGAATTTGTTAGACCACTACAAAATATTCTAAAAAATTAAATTGTTCAATGAAAACATGATTTATTATTTAAATATTCTAATAGAGCTCATCATGTATAGATGGTGAGTGAGTTTATTTCACTATTTTGTTGTACATGGAGTTGTCGGAAAATAATGAAACTGTGCATTAGATATTCACCAGAGGCATTTCACTTAAGCCAGCCAAAATTAGGACGGAAAATTTTGAGTCCCTCATAGGGGATACTAACTTTTCATATGGTGATTACTGATTGGTATCAATTTTCACTCTAATTTGTAAATTAATAATTTTGAGTAGGTATATGTTTATCCTCAAGACCGATAATAGTAATCTCGTTGGGGTGATTTGTAAGGTTTCAAATAAAATAAGTATTTAACTACCGGGAAATTTAGTAGCTGGCTTGTCCATGTGGCTAATAACTTTCTACTTAGAAAAATCAAGTTTGGCCCGATTTTTGCCTATTTATGACTCCTAGTTATGAATTTCTCACTAAAATGTTAAAATAAATTATATATTAAATTTTGAGAATTTATGAAAAAACTAGCAATTACAAGATTTTCTCAAATGTGTCAATTTAGTATAGTCCGTTTGGCCTCTTCATCTGAGATCTACTAAATTGTAGTTCGGGAAATTTTTCCATGAAAATTTAACTGCAAACCAACACAAATCTGCCCCCACCACTAATGTCACCCTAGTTATTACAAAGCCTGCAATACAAAACTCATACACAAACTGCGATTTATTTGAATAATCTCAGAGATGATCAACTTGTCCCTCCTCCTCTCTGCTTAAATCCTCTGTTTTTCCATGCCTAGATCTCGCCATCCCATAGCTCCTCAAGAGTCTTGTATGGACTCCTAGTCTCATGGACAAAATCGGCTCCTCTAATTAGCCTCGCCTGCACGACGATCAAAATACACGAAGTTGAGAAAATCATGAATCAGAGAATCACACGAAGAGAAACCTCGGAGTAATCAGTAGTTTTTGATAGGAGACCGAGAAAGATGGCATGATCAAACGGGCAAGGACGTGAAGACGGATAGCTGATGC
Organism: Eucalyptus cladocalyx; assembly: GCA_017140615.1. Classification (NCBI taxonomy): domain Eukaryota; kingdom Viridiplantae; phylum Streptophyta; class Magnoliopsida; order Myrtales; family Myrtaceae; genus Eucalyptus; species Eucalyptus cladocalyx. Next base: position 19,091,130 of record CM029516.1, read on the forward strand.
TGAATATATTACCTGCGGGATCTCAGAAAACTTGGCAAACAAGTCGTCCGGGATGGACCAGTCGAAGACGTCAAAGTTCTCTTTGATTCGTTTCTCGTTAGTGCTTTTCGGGAGCACGCTATGACCCATCTGAAGACCCCACCTCAGAGCAACCTGCGCAGGCGTCTTTCCCAGCTTTTCCGCAACCGTGGTCAGCACCGGGTGCTTCAGGATGTCGCTCTTGAGCCATGGTGTGCCTGGAGATCCCAGTGGGGAGTAACCCTGAAAATTTTATCCAAGATTGAATCGAGATTTGCTATCATTCCAAGTTACTCTTACCAAAGGAGGACGCAACGTGAATGCTATAGTTCTATTTGTTATAGATGACACAATTTAACTGAAGATTTTGAAGGAGTAAAATTCTAGCCGAATCCAACTCACAGAGAGGTGAACGCCTTTGGATTTGCAAAATTCGCGCAGCTTCTTCTGCTGCCACATAGGATGACACTCCACCTGATTGACGGCCGGAAGCACGCACGCGATCTCCAACAGATCCGCCAACTTCTTGGTGGAGAAATTGCTGACTCCGATGGCCCGTGCCTCGCCAGAATCATATAGTGCTTCCATCGCCCTCCATGTGCTCGGTATGTCAGGTTGCTCGAATTCCTTAGATCCCTTCTTTATCCGTACTGGCCAGTGAATCTTTACAGTTGAAAAGCATAAATCAGTAACTTAAATCTGAATCATTCGATATGTGGAAGAAAAGTTGAAACAAGAAAATGATCTTTTACTTGATATCAAAATACCTGTTCAAGGTATATCATATTCTTATACTATAAATATATGCAAACACAAGTCGATCGGTCATCAATTCAAACCTAATTGCTTGGAAAGGAAGCTAGGCTGTAACACATCACTAGGAACAAAATCATCAGATCACAGTACACTCACCAGGTACAAATCTACATAGTCAAGCTGCAAGTCCTGCAAAGTTCTTTCGAAAGCAAGCGGCACATCCTCTGGTGCATGATCGGAATTCCTGATAAGAATTGTTCAGGAAAATTACTAAAGTACAGATTTAGAAGAAGACAGTATGAGAACAAAAAAGACTGAGAACGACGAAGATATTCCTGATGCCTTAGGAGAAAGTCCTAGAATGCATAAACCAGTAGGGGGCTTACCAGAGTTTGGAGGTAATGAACAAATCCTCCCGTTTAACCACACCATCTTCAAACAATTTCTTCAAAGCAACTCCAATCTACGGATAAAAATGTTTGAAAAATCATCAATAGAAACTTCAAGTATCCGGATAGAGAAAGGCCAGGCTAATTTCATGTACAAGGAAACATGAAAAACAATTGTGAAACAGCAGAAAAACAAGCAGAGAAAGCGAATGAAGATCAATCAGGCTACAAAGCCAACTAAAACGAAAAGAAAATCTGCTACCACTTCAAGCTTAACAAGACCAACAAATACTGCAATTCACATGACTAGGGAAGAACTGAAATATGCTCAAGAAAAAAAAGAAGTGACAATCCGAGTCAAACAAAAAAAATGGAGATTCAGGGACAATTTGAAGTACCTCTGCTTCATTTCCGTAAAGCCTCGCACAATCGATATGCCGGTATCCATGCTGCATTACCACACAAAAATAACAAAGAGGTTATCAAGAATCAATCGAACTCATAAAAAGCAACCGTATAATCTGATGACAATTAAGACATACTAAAATGCAAGGATGACGAGCTAAAGTGAAAAGCTAGAACACAGATTTAGACGTAATATTGCACTATTGTTATATGTCTGCCTGCACTCTTCCACAGTCACTTTAGATAACCATTATGGGAACCGCTCTCATATGGTACAACGAAGAAAACAAACAGAAACGTGGTATCAAAACAAGACTTCAAAGGGATAACCTTGATAGCAATCTCTACGGCATTGCCCACGAGCCCAGGATCAGCCTGCCATGTCCCCAGTCCAACCGAAGGGATTTTCGCTCCGGTGTTCAGCTCGAAGTATCTGATGTCCTTCCCCATTTTTCTTTCCCTCTTGTCTTTAAGGGTCTTTCCTCTTGAAAAAGAAGAAGAAGAAGCAACTATGAAGGAAACCCACTTAACAGAACTCAGCTCGGCAGATCGCGAAACCAAAACCCGGCGAGAATGGAAAGAGACAGAAGAAGAATGACAGCAACTATCCTGCTCTTTGAGTCTTAGGGGATAACAATGGTGCACTCCTTTTATAGTGGAAACGAACGGGAGGAGAATCCGAGAGCTTTCTAGTCAGTCTTCGTGTGGACGACAGGCGCCCGCTAGATGAAAGTGAAATTACCAAAATAGTTGTAAATCCGTTATAACTTTTTCAATTCAGACATAAATCTTATTTTTTACCAATTCAATTTTAAACTTTTTGCAATTGTGTCATTTAGTTCATTTGGCCAAATTTGTCTAGCCGACACTAATGATGTGAACTTTGACCAACAATGTCTCAATTTTTTGATACTTTTTTTTCTGATTTTTTTTTCTTATTTCTTTCTTTTTTTTTACTCTCTCCTCCTTCCTCCCTTAACAATCGCCAGACCTCAGGACTAGCTAGGGGCATTGGCCAATAGGGGTGAGCCTCGTTGAACCTTGTGACCGAGCTCGGCTTTGCCCACCTAGGGCAAGGCTAGCCTCGCCAGTAGCTAGAGGAGGCGAGCCTCGCCTGCCAACACCCCTACCGATCGTCGAGGTCCGACAACTAGTTGGAGGAAGTAGGAAGGGAAGAGAGAGAATCAAAAAATAAAAATAAAAAATTATTTAAAAAAATTAACATGTTAGCGTCGATTGGCCAATTATGACTAGATGGATTAAATTGACACAATTACAAAAAGTTTAGGATTAAATTGAAAAAATTATAACAGATTTAGAACTATTATGATAAATTTCGTCCAGATAACTTGTAACTTCTTAGCCGGTCGGTCTTGACAGGTGATTAGCTCCATGAAATAACTTGTTTTGCAATTCTAGGCGGTGAGTTGGAAACGGAATGCGGATACAAAAACTATCTCCGGTGGTCTACTTTAGCGGTGATCTTTCGCGAAAAACTCATAGAAAATCGGAATAAACTTTTGTGTTTTGTCTTCTAGTGTTTAGTAATTTCTTTATAGTTAAAGATACCCGTGGAAGCCTCCACATCCGTCGGAACATGAAATCCGTATTTATGTTTCGACCCACGTAGCATTGCTTAATATAGGGAAAATGAAAAAAAAAAATGACCACTTTGATATAATATGTAAGGTTATCCCTATATTTTTCATTTGTACGATTTGATATCTGAACTATTAGTAGATGTTTAATGTAGTCCGTCAATTTACTCAAATAACAAATTGGATATTATTCAAAGATGTAGATAATTATAGGTTGAGTTAGATGTTTAAAATGATGAGTTATATTTTTATCTATTTATTTTAGATAAGGGAAAATAGTATCAGACCATTACAATGGGTTTATTGTTATTTGATGATATGAATTTTATATCCTAATTTAAGATAAATAATTTACATGGATATCCCTAAAGTTACAATGGATTGGAAACCGTATCGGCATATGTCATTAACCAAAATTAACAAAAGGACGACATTGAATATTTCATATAGTTTACAAACTACCTTGAACATTTATCAATAATTCAAGAATGACATTGAACAAATTAAAACTTAATGGATAACATTACATATTAAACCCAAATTCATATATTGAACTCAAGTTCATTGGCTATTTGTGTCATTTCTCATGAATTTATGATGATAAAGAAACTTAAATACTCAATGATGAAACCTTGCTCCGACTATCAACTCTCTCTGATTTCTCCATTTTGCCCCTCCGTTTCAATTATTGCCTTGCCAGATGCCATGGCCATCCTTGCGAAGATAAAAATTAGAAGACTACCAAAAAAATTTCCAACCTGTTCCTTGCCTAAATTTTCTACACCGCCCAATTTGGAAACTCGACGCTACTTACCCCTTGTGCTTCTACAACCGTCTGTTTTGAATGTTGGGAACAAGTTGACTAATTTTTTGGCCATCAATCATAATGATGTCGCAAAGTTGTAGCGAATCACGTCACCGACGATGGAAAACGATGGAAAGATGGGGCATTGCGATTGGAATTCGTCGTGGTGGGGATGTCTCTTTCGCAGGACGCCATTTTTTATTCGTCGAAAGAGTCGCGAAACAAGTCGCGCGATGTCTCGTGAACTCTCGACATCGTTCCAAGTGATCGAGAAATGGGGGGCAGCCGTATGTCCTTCTAGATTTATCTTGAGTATGGAAGGGAACCAAAGAGCAGTGTTCTGTATCTCTTTCTTCTGGGTAAAATATGGACGAAGGGCGATTTGAAATTTTATTTTTTTTTTTTTTTTAGTGACCAAGGACTCCGCCGCATGCCCCCCTGTGCCCGAACGGCACCTAAGGACCGGGCCCCTATACCTTGGGGAAGAATAGCACAACAACCCACCGCCATGGCCCCCACTTAAATCGCTAGCGACGTAGAGTTTCAAACTCTCGACCTCAGTGATGAGGGAGGGATTTTCAACCAACTGCCCTTTCAACCAACTGCCCTACTACAGCCTTTAAATATGCAATTTAGATTGCATCACGATTGTCAAAAGTCCATCCATCAAGCGATTTGAAATGTTTCGAGATCTAGAATAAATATATGGAAAATACAGCCAGTCGAAGACCTTCGTCTGATGAACACTAACGTGGACAAATTTTATTTATTTTTTAGTTCTTTTCATTTTTTTTTCTTTTTCTATTTTTGTCCCTTCTTCCAACCATGTCGAGCATGAGCCTTGCCAAATTTGGTAGGGCCTCACCATTGCTGGGCGTGGGCGATGCCCACACCAATGGCTAACAAGAGTAAGCCTTAAGGAAGAAGGGAAAAAAAGGAAAAATACTAAAAAAAAAAAGTCAATATTAACGTTTGATGGATGGATTGAATATACATAATTACAAAAGGTTTAAGATTGTATTGGCCAAAAGTAAAAAGTTTAGACTTTAATTGGCACAATGGTAATATGACTTTTTGGTAATTTTCTCAAGTTTTCACGATAGACTTTATCTCAAACAAGATTCTAAAGTAACTAACCTAATCTCATAATATACCCCGAGCTCACCACACCATTGGCCAAATCTTCATATGCAATTCATGTGACACTTTCAGCGGCAATGGTAAGGGCCATTTTCCTTCCAAAGAAAAAAAAAAAAAAAACTAAGGTCCTCTATGGCAACTTGCCAAATTTCTTTATTTTTTTGTTCTCCAAAATAAAAAGAAAAAAGAAAAAAAAAACAGAAATCCATTTGATAATATCAACTAGTTTTTCTATTCCTCAAAATAGAAAAGTAACTAGAGAATAGATTTGGAATATAAATAAAAAGAAACAAAAAGTAATTTATTGTTCCTAGGAATAAGTTTTTTTCTTTTTTTTCTTCTTCTTTCTTGTTGTTTGCCGCTCCCCACCGCACGTCGCCACCAGCCATCACCACACACCGTTGCCTACCGCCACAAACGCTATCATGCCCTCGCCAGCCGTCGATCACCACCATCGGCCGCTGGGTGATGGCCACCACGATGGGCAGGCGATGGCCAAAGAAGAGAGGGAAAAAAGAAAATCTAAAAAAAATTATTAGAAAACTAAAAGAAATCTATGTTGCAAAATATATATATATATATATATATATATAGTATTCCAAAGGTATTAATATTTCCAAAGGCATTAATATTCTATTTTGAGAATAAAAATTTTATATAATTATCAACACATCATTTTACTATTATTCCATGGAATAGAATAAAAAAAAATATTATTTATGAAAAAAAAGTGTTTTCCAAAACACAAATATTACCAAATACGTCCCAAATAGCTATCCATTGCACCTATTTCTCTCTTTTATCTCTCTTCCTCCTCCATTCCTCCGTCCACATCCATCGATAACCCCGACCTCAACCCCTTCCCCCAAAGGTGCTACACGTTCAGGCCAAGTCACCCCCTCTGTCATCTTCATCGAGCATGTATTCCTCCGTTTTCCTTTTTCTATTTTGATCTCGCAGTCGTTGCCTATCGCGACGGCTCATCCATGGCCATCGGATATTAAGCTAGATCTAGAGGCATGACTCCATAAATGGGCCGGGCAACATGGAGCTCGACGCCACATCAAGCCTTGCCAGTTGCCACTAAAGTTGTCGGTGCCACATCTAGCAACCACTGCTGTGCGTCCAAGCCGAGCCAGCAAATGGAACAAAGAAGAAGATGAATGGTATAAAGGGAAAAAAGAAAAGAAAAGGAAAAAAAGGAATTTCCTTCGCTAAGATTAGTAGTCATATTATAGTCTTATTTGAGATAAAGTCCATTCAGAAAACTTTTTTAAGAAACCGCCCCACTTCAAGGGTTCCATCTGAAATTTTTTGCCTTGGTTTTTTGTCAAAAAAGCCTAATTTCATTAATCATGGGCCACGGCTTTGAAATATACAAGGTATTGGCATCATTAAATAAGATATTCTCTACGATGCGATATTGATTAAATTTTAGACATGGAAGTAAATTGAATTCACAAATATAAACTCTATTATCCATAATTGACTTTGTTACGCGCGATACAATATCAACTAGCCGAATTTGTGCGAAGTTTGCGCTGGGAGCAAAACAACTAAGTCATATCGGTGGATAATTAGCTAAACATAAAGTGCATAAAATCAATGAAAAATCAGCTCAAAGACTAAAAGGGACAGAGGAACTGGCGTGTTGGACTCCCAGTAACATAAGGTACTTGCGAAATTCAATATGACCGAGGGAGAGAGTTTAATTGACCATGAACATTTCACATTGCAAATTAACCCAAATAGCAACAAGATCACGTATACCGCACGCTTTATCTAGCAGACGTGGCTGGGATTATTTGAACTAACTTCAGACATAAACTGGATGAAGTGACAGACTCCCATGCGTCTGCACACTCCTCTTTACTTTAATCCTTTGCCTTTCCATGCTTAGATCTCTCCATCCCAGAATTCCTCCACGGTCTTGTATGGGCTGAGAGTCTCATGGACAAAAACTGTTGCCCTAAGCAGCCTCGCCTGCACGCCCGACCACAAGCAAAACAAGTAACAAAATTGAGCATTGGAGCATCGCATCAATATCCCAAGAGTAAATAGTTTTAACATAAACAGAAATGCGCAGCGTAATCAAAGGGACAAGGAGGGAGTTAGTGTAGTATATACACCTGTTCAATCTCCAAAACTCAGCGAACAAGTCATCTGGTATAGACCAGTCGAAAACGTCGAAATTCTCCATGATTCTTTTCTCATTAGTGCTTTTGGGAAGCACACTGTGACCCATCTGAAGACCCCACCTTAGAGCAACCTGTGCTGGACTCTTTCCCAACTTCTCTGCCACTCTGGTCACCACCGGCTGCTTCAAAACCTCGCTTTTGGTGAATGCCGAGCCAGGCGATCCTAAAGGCGAGTAACCCTGAAAGGACAGATTTGACAAGTAATCAAGATATGCATAGTAACATCCTAATTTGCACATACTTCAGTCAATTCAGAGCAGCATTCATTTTGCTGTGTGCCGTATACACTGGCAGAAACTGGATATATTGATGAATTAGCTCCTACATTGATGCTACTTTCAGATTAATCTTATGACTACCATTTAATAGATCGCATTGTCAACGATACTCTATGTACCATAATCTAACTCAAAGTAACGCAGAAGAATAGAAAAGTGGAGTCGAATCCTTCTCACAGTCAAGTGAATTCCTTTGGATTTGCAAAATTCATGCAGCTTCTTCTGTTGCCACGAAGGATGACATTCCACCTGAACCACAGCAGGAGGCACGCGTGCGATCTCCAACAGATCTGCCAACTTCTTAGTGGAGAAATTGCAGACTCCAATGGCTCGCGCCTTACCTGAATCATATAGTAATTCCATCGCCCTCCATGTGCTCGGTATGTCGTGTTGCTCGATGTTTTCAGGGTTAAATCCCTCCGTTCCCTTCTTCATCCGTACTGGCCAGTGCATCTTAACAGTGATGAAACCATGTTAATGAATAGTGCGTGGATTAAAGCGTCGATGACACTTACAAATACTTTAAGTACATGGAAATTAGTCAGAACCAAACGATGGGAAGTTAGAATGCATCGCACTGATAAGACAGAGACAAACCTATCAGCATGTACTTACGAGGTACAAATCTACATAGTCAAGCTGCAAGTCGTTCAAAGTTCTTTCCAAAGCTACCGGCACATCCTCTGGGGCATGATCAGTATTCCTAGCAAAAAAAAAAAAAAAATCCACAAATTTCGCTAGTAAGTTCAGACAAAAAACATGTAAGAGGTATCCCCTAGCTTGTCTATGAGGTTTTAATATGCCTTATATTCATGTAATCTTCCAGAATCTAACAGTTTTACTTTTTGGATTGGACTTTCTAAAGCAAGAGAACAAGCAACAAAAAATATAATGTGGAAGGTATCGGAAGTGTTAAAGGTAGTCCTAGAATACATTCAAGTGTATCAAGTGGTGATTCTTGTAAGTGTAGAGATACATCAACCAATTTGCAGCACAGTTTTACCAGAGTTTGGAAGTGATAAACAAATCCTCCCGTTTAACCACGCGGTCTTCGATCAAATTTTTGAAAACCGCTCCAATCTGCAAAAAGATTCAGTAAGTAAAGTAAGTAGAGCTCATAAATTCAAACAGAGGAAAATCATGCGAACTGAGCTCTTGATTAGACGAGTGGTCCAAAACCAACGCAAACAACACTGGAAGAATAATCCTACAGTTTCCATTCCAAAAAAAGTGAATTTTCTTTCCATGCCAGTAAGAGGTGGTAAGTGTCAAAAAATTATCAATAAGAAAAAGTTATCCATCATCTGATTATCGTAACTTGTAGATATTTGCCAGCACTTTTATAAGTTAATATATTTTTTCAATAGTTTGCAAGTTATCAACTTTTCTTATTATTCATCATCTGATTACCGTAACTTGTTGATACTTTCCGGCACTTTTATGAGTTAATATCTGTTTTTTAATAGTTTGCAAATTATCGATTTTCTTATCATTTACTAAATTTTATTGTTCATTCTTACCAACGTTTTAAATTTAGTAACTCTTATATGAATTAACCAATCTTTATTTGAGCAACTTACCAACATTTTTCTGATTAAATTATCAACTCTCATTTTAAGTTGATAATCTCTGAGATTGGTTATTAAATATAGGGGTTGCTAATTGAGGTAAACAAAAATTATTAACTCAATAAAAATAAGTTTCTAAATTAAAAAATAATAAAACATTGGTAAGTAGCTCAAATTAGACTTTGTAACTAAAAACTATTTGATAATTTAATTTGACAAAAGTTGGTAAATCACTGTAATATAGGTTGGGACGGAAAATTACCCAATTAGTCATAAACCTATTGTACGAATGCCAATTCGTCCTAAATTTTTCAATTTTATCAATTTAGTCATAAACATTTAAGCAAAATTTTAAGGTAATCCTTTCAGTCAATTCTTATTAGAATCACTAATGCTGTGGTTCAGTCATTGCCAGCCGTCCTACATGGCACACTGCCGCAACAATGACTTCTAACAAAAATTCGCCAAAATGACTATATTGAAATTTTCACATAAAGGTTTATGACTAAATAGACAAAATTGAAAAATTTATAATCGAATTGAAATCTTACAATAAATTGATCAGATAATTTACCTTAGGTTGGCAATTTCTCACAGGAGCTCGTAGTTTGAAGAGTTGGTAAGTTATGAAAACAAAAATTGGTGAGTTAGTAAAAAATTTACTAATCCGCGAACTATTTAAAAAGTTGGTAATATGGTAAAATTGTTGATAAATTATCATTAACTTATTTGAAAAAAATCATCATTTATGTCTTTTTTTTACCAACATTTGTTGAAATTTACCTACACGGTTTAAAATTCGTGTTTCTGGAGACTGAACAATAGATTTTTAAATTATCATGATGGTCTCTTCCTTCCAATTGATGAGCACATCGCGATGAGCTTCGACGTTGTAGTTAGAACAAAAGGAGTCATGCAAACTCGATGAAAGTGAAAACAGCTCGCTAAACTTTCAAAGGGAAATAAATAAGTACGCAAATAACACGCGTCGCTATATTTTTGTTTTTGTCTTAATAACTTAAGGGTACGACCGTAATTAGCCTGCTATCCGGAGGGGCATTAGTATAGTAATCTATTGCTATGACCCCCACTTAAATCTGAGTTCCCATGGCATTGAAATTCGAATAGGTGACCTATATAAATTAGTTATGGGAAATATAGCAAGATTGTACATACAATCTTCCTTTGAGAAGATTTAAAGCAAGAGGAGGTACTCACTGTGTGATCTTTTAGAACAAGGAAAAAAGAACTTCTGAAACTTCAGAGAGAGAGAGAGTGTGTGTGCGCGCGCGCGCGCGCGCGTGTAAATGAACAGCCAAATGGAGCATCATGAACCCAAAAATGTAGCAAGAAAATCTCCTACGGAGCAGACCAAAACAAGAGCACAGAAAATCAAAATCTATACATGCCCAGAAGAGGAGTGACGGCAGATACCTCTGCTTCATTCGCATAAACTTGCGCACAATCGATATGCCGGTATCCATGCTACAATACCACATGAAAAAAGCAGGAGGGCAGTCAGAGACGAATTCACTAGTAACAAACTAGCACTCGCAGACAGGATATTATAAGCTCAGAAGCAAGATCAAGAAGGAGAACCCGAATGGCGATGTTGACAGCTTTGCCCACAAGCCCAGGATCAGACTGCCATGTCCCCAATCCCACTGAAGGGATCTTAGCTCCTGTGTTCAGCTCAAAGTATCTGATCGCATTGGCCATTTTTCCAGGTTTCTTCTCGTGAAAAACAGAGGTCCAAGCAAGTTCAGGCGAGCACAAGAAGACTCGATTCGCACAACGCCGCAGAGTGTGGAACAAAAGCCAGTTCGAAATTAGATAAGAACAGGGACCGACAGCTACAGTGGTGTCCTTACTAAGGAAACGTGTGGATACTAGTGAATTTCCGTTTCGATAAGAATGATCTAGCAACAGGTCTTGATCATTTGACAGAGTCGGTCGAAGTATTTAATGAAGTGGTGGAGATGGTGAACCGAAGATGAAAATCTGGGGCCTATAATTGACAGATACTATGTGGTCGGTGGTTCCATTGAAAAGGACAAGCAGGGGGGCCTAACTGGGTGGGACGAAGTTGACAACTTAAGGTGATGATCGATGTCGCAACAGTGTCACGTGTCATGTCTTGGACGACGGATTTTCTGTCTGATAATGCAAGGTGGGGCTAGAGAGAGAGAGAGAGAGAGAGAGAGAGCAGTTGATTTACATGGTGGATCCGACTTGAAGATGGACAATCACCTTTGGTCCAATCAATTTCTTGATATCTGGATTCTCGATAACGTTGGTCGTTGTGACAAAAGGAAGGGGGAGAAAAGAATGGCAAATCATCGTTCGCGGTGATATCTTGAGTTTGAGAAACACATTGTCACGTGTTCCACGTACTTTCTTCATTGAAAAAACGAGGGAAAGCTCCTTCCTGTGAACGGGCGATGATGAACGAAGTTAATCTCAACCTACAAAGTTATGAATCTCACATGAGTCTCGCATGATTAAAATGGATGAAATTAAATGAACTGACAAACACCATATGAGGGCAAGGCTTGATCAAAAGTGAGACAGCAAATTGTCCCCTTTAGAAAAGTACACACAATCTCCATTTGGTTCCATCAACAAGGAATCGTAGATGGATTCTTATTTCAAATATTACCACGCCATAAAATTAGATACTTTGTTAATTATTTGGAAAAATACCACCAAAAACCGAAAGTTTGCTTATTGTGACACTAGTAGCCTAAAATATTTCTCATCTCATTTAAACGCCCAAATTTATACCAGTGACCCAAAAGTACCTTCTATCATAATTCCATCCAAGATGGGCAACAAAAATATGACATGGGGGCTTGCATGAATTAAGGCAAGCAAACGAAGCTGACAAAGATATGACTTGGTTGGGAAAATCCCACAAGTCTAAACTTTTTTAATGTGATACTAATATATCAATTTTTCCTTTTTTTCGTGTAATCAATACCTTAAACTTTTATAGTTGCATGAAAGATAGCCGCTAATAATATGAAGTGGCAACTTTTGTGGACAACGATAGGCAAACATAGATTACATGACTTTAGTCTAATCCAAAGGAACGTCATGCCATGGATCAACAAATATGTGTAGGTATGACGTTAAAAATATGCGAGTGGTACCTCGTTAGAGGATGTTCAAGACACATTGTGGGAGAATCAGCGAAGTTCATTTCTCTTGTAGACACCTATTTTTTAACTAACAAGTCACACAAAAGTAAAAAAGCTTAAGATTATGGGTTTCTTGTTGCAACTGGGCTCATTTCTTGTCCAAAAGAAGTCATTTTAGTGCTTTTACTCAAATTTCAAATTCCAATGTGTTTAATTGAAGTCGAGACATTGATTTGGCCAATAACTCAAGGAAGTCTTTAGAGTTGACTTTTTTTCTCAACTCTTATGGACGCGCATGACAAAATTTCTATTTCTCTATTTCTTTATTTTTATGTTCCTCAAAATAGAATTGGAACAAACAATTTGGTAATGCAATTTTATTTTTCTATTTTTGGAAAAGATTTCTATTCCATAAATATATTTGAAGCAAAAATTATAAGCAAAAATTTTTAGCCTTTCTATTTTTAGAGCAAAAGTGAGAAATAAAAACTTTTCTCATCGTTCACTCTTGTCACAACCCACCCCCCACCTGTCGGCCTTGGGATGCTGGACACCCACCACCGATCACCGGACACCGACCGCTGTTGCCCCCTAGAAATAGAAAATTTATATCGATTTTCCGAATTTCTATTCTAAAAAAAAAAAAAAATTGAGTTGTTATCAAACGTTTTTCTTTACTAAAAACCTCATCCAAGTAATAGAAATTGATTTCTATTTTAGAAATTTTGTCATATGCACCATAAGTTAACCTTGGGTCAAAATTTACAAAAAAAAAAAAAAAATGAAAAAAAAAAATCTCAAATCAACTTCTTTTTACATTAATTTGACTTTGCTATTATCAATTTTACAATAGTAGATCGAGAACCGACTTTTCCCCAATTTATGAACATGGTTTGAAATTGACCAAAAACAAAATTAACTCATTTCGAATCATCTTTTGAGAAAGTTTCCTTCATGACATTTGACTAGGAGGTCGTTTGACATTCAATTGTCAAACCAATTTTGAAATTCCAAACCAGAGATAAATTTCCCTAATTTTACCTCTAATTAGGGGTATCGATCGGTTTTTGGTTAATCGTATAGTCAAAATTGAGTCTAGTTCATTAGATGTAATTTAATTCCAATGTCAATTTGACAAAATCACCTCAATCTATTTGGATGAATAAGGCGATTATGGATAATTACGTGCATAATTCGCATTCATTCACAAAATTTGCAAATCAAGTTTAAAACGAAAAAGGTTATGGCATTACTTCTATTCTAACCGATCGAAAAGAACTTGAAAATCATGAGTTTACAACTTTTGGGGATGGAAATCGATTTAGGCATAACTTCTCTCCGCCTTTACCCTCCATAACAAAAATGGAGTGAGTAGTGAGAAACAATCATTCATTTAACCACCGGCCATGGTGGCTCCACTGGATAAGGCCATGCTAATCTTCAGCCCAGAGGTGAAGGGTTCAAAACCCAGGAGAGGCGCTAGATGTATTAAGTGTGACTCAGGGGTTGTGGGTCATCCTGCTAAGTGTCACCGGTTTACTGCATGGGGTTTACATTGCGGCTACTCAGTTCTGCTTCCTCCAAAGACCAAAAAAAAAAAAAAAACAAAAACAATCATTCATTTAGAAGACATGTCGGGCAATTCTTGCATAAAGTCATTTTTCTACCTCCTTTTGGATAGAAGCACTTAGTATTGCATGATATATTAATAATAGTCATTGATTGAGAAAACCCCCTATGAGTTTTATGAAGTTAAAAAGCTAAATATTGCATACTTTTATGTCTTTGGTTACAGTTGTTGTCTTCTTAAAGATGTAATTGAGAATGTTGGTAAATTAGATTCTAGACAGGATGAATCAATATTCTCGGGTTAGTCGCCGTCTAGCAAATTCTGTTGTGTGTATAACAAGAAATCATGAGAGGTAGAGGAATACATACACGTGAAGTTTGAGGATGTTCAAAGAAGTACAGACTGAAAGTTCACTTCCAAGCATCCAAAAGAATAGATCCTTAGGGATGTCTTGGAAAGGATAAAAAAAAACCAGATTTCCATTTAAGACTTAGTTTATTTCGCAAAAACTGTATGGGAAAATTTTAAATAAATCCTCATTTTCTCAAATAGTAGCATGAAATGCCATTACTTTCTTAAATATTGGCTTGAAGTGAATCATGTTTCAAATAAAAGCTTGAAATGCCATGATAGTCTCGAAGAATGGTATGATCTCACTAGTTAATTATAAGCATTTCTGTCATTTACTTTCTTTCTTTTTTTAAATTTCTTTCCATTTTTTTCTTTTTTTTGTTCCCTTTTTTTCCTTTCTAAAAAAGACAAATTAAAACAGGGAAAGAAAATGCCAAAATATATTTAGAAAAAAAAAAAAAAAAGCAGAGGAAGCAAAAATATTTAAAAAATCTGGATCTCATTTGAAAATGATTTCAATGCCATGGTTTCTTCTCATGTAATAATAATAATAATAAATATTTTTTGAAAAAATAGAATAGAATAAAATAAAAATTACTTTAAAATCAATTTTTTAATAAAAACAAAAATATTAAAAAATTCAAGAAGAGCAATTTGAAAAAAATATTTTCACTTTCAGGAATTCATTTTCTTAATTTTATGTATAAATATTTTCCTTGACTAAAAAGCATTTTCAATTGATTAATCATTTTTAACGAATCAAAAGAGTGAAAGTTAAAAAAAATATTTAAGGTTTCATTTATTTTGGGAAAAATATAATATTTCTTAAAAATATTTTTTAGAAAAATGACAATATTTCCTAGTGTTTAGTTGAACCATGCCGTTTGAAATGAAAAATCTAATTTGATTTATCCGGGAAAAATTACAAAAATAATTTTGATTTTAACTATTTTCTCTTTTGTTATTATTTTTATTTTTTATTTTATCTTTTCTCTTGCTGAAAATGAAAATATTTTTTGAAAAAAAAAAATTACCAATTTCAACCGTCCGGGATAGGTCGCGACCCAGGCGGTCGCGCGGGCGGCGGGCGATGGCAGAGCGCGCCTGGTGGAGGAGTAGCGCAAGGAGGCGGCGGCCAGCGACGCCATCTCGTGGACGAGGATGGAGGACAGGCAGTTCAGAGAAATCGCCATTGCCGATTGGGAATCGAAGAGACAGCACAGAAAGAGCGGGTGGAGAGATCGGAACGCGACTGCAAGGGAAAAAAAATCCAGCAGATCCAGAAAGCCAGAGAGAGACCTGGTTAGTGGACCGGAGAAATCCTAGCGGTCGAACCAAGAGGGAGAGAGACGGAAGCGAAAGATCTCGTGCTCTGCGCGAAAGCAACTACGCAGAGAAAGAGAGAGAGAGAGAGAGAGGCAATAGGAGAAACCCACTCAGCAGAAGCACATTCCACAGAGGAATGCTTCTTCTCAGAGAGTACCACTCACTGGGGATCGAATCGAGAGGACGACTAGCTGCGGAGGAGCTGCCGAGGATCGGAAGCTGGTTCGGGAGGGGATGGAGGGGGGGGGGGGGGAGTGAAAGGATTTTGGAGAGAGGAATCGAGAGGAGCGAGAGAAGGTCGGACGAGCCGCCGCGAGCGACATGTGCTCGTGGGTGGCGCGGCTACGAGCCCCCACGACGACAGATGGAGTGGCTCGGCCATGGCCACCGCGGAGTCATCGGCGCTTCCGAAATCCTAGAAATCCGAGGTCCGAGGCCGGCGCAGAGTGGTGGGGACCGAGCAGATGAGAGGAAAAAAGAGACTAGTTTTTCATTTTTTTTAATTTATGTTCACGTCATCGACAAGTGCCAATTTGTAATTGGCTTTGAACAAACAATGCATTCTGTGCCGGTGAATATGACAAAATTTCTGAGACAGCAAATCAATTTTTAGCTGAAATCGATATTCAATTTCTATTCCATTGACAAATATTTGAAAGTTAAAACACGTGTTTGATAATGATTTATAATTTCAATTTCTGAATAAAAATTCGTTTGATAAAATAATATAATTTCTATTTCTAGGAGAGGTGACGGCCGACGTCCAATGGTCGGAGTCTGATGTTTGGTGATTGGTGGTGGGCGGCCAAAGTTTGAAATCCGACATCTGACGTTTGGCGATTGGCGACCGACGCAGAAGTCTAGTGTCCACATGATGGGCTTCCAGTGTCTGGCATCTGATGCTTGAAGTCCGGCATCCGGCGATCGGCGGCCGATGGCCGGCGTTTGGCGTCTAGAGTTCGGAGTTCGGCAATTGTTGACCGATGGTGGGTGACCAACAGCTGAAGTTCGGCAATGGGCAACCAACATTCGGCAGTCGATGGCAAGTGGCGGGCGATCGGTAGTGGACGTCTAGTGGTTAGCAATAGGCCTCTAGCATCTAGTGGTTGGTGATAAGTGACCAATGAGTGGCAGGCGTCTAGCGTTCGGCAGCCAGCAATTGGCGACAAGCAGTTGGATTTTGGTGGCTGGCAGCCGCTGGCCAAGGCTAGTGGCAAGCGACGAGCATCCAACGTCCCATGGGCAGCAAGTGGGTGATCGGCAATGACAAGAATGAATGATGATGAAAGTTTTGATTTTTCATTTCTATTCCACAAATAGAAAAGTTAAAAATTTTATTTTCTGATTTTTACTTTAAATCTATTTCTAAAATAAATCGTTTAAATGTAAAAACGAAATTGTATTACCAAATGAATTTTTATTCCAAACATTTTCTACGAGAACTAAAAAAATAGAAAAATAGAGAAATAGGAATCTTTGTCATGCACGCCCTAAGTGACTACCGAATACTTTCTTGAAAAAAGAGGAAAAATGATTTTATTTTTTTTAAGAAACGGAAATCATTTTTTTCAATTTTAGAAGAGTGTTTTCCATTGATTGCCAATGTTTTCTCTGCTACTCATTTACATGCCCCAAATGCTAAAAAACGAGAAAAATATTTTTCTAGAATATGTTTTTCATGGAACAAATAGAGCCTATATTATCATAATTTTGTCTACCTATATTTTTGTTGCTTACTTATATATGTTAGCATAACTTATCTTTGAACTTTAATTTAATGTGTAATATAATTCTTGAATTTGAAAGTTCATTAATAATATTGAATATTTTCATATAGTTCAGAAATAAAATTAAATAAATGCCAAAAATCCCGCAGTCATATTGAGCAAATTTAAAGTTTAGGAACCACACTATATATTAAGCTAAAGTTCGTGAATTATATTGAACAAATTAACATTTTAATAATCATATTACATGTTGGACCATAATTCATGAACAATTTATATTATTTTCTCGATGAATTACATTGATTATATCATTACACTCGCATCTATTGCATCCATGGAAGTAGTCAAATCTGTAGATGGAGGCAATTGAGTCCACAAAAGCACTAAGGAACAAATGCAGAAGCACGTTGAAACTGCAAAAATGGGGTAATTCGCATCAAATCTCATATCTAGAGAGTTGGATGTGCTTACAACTTCTCATATTATCTCTTGTTACATTCATTGAAAATCTTACACTTTGGGAAATCATGACATCCGCTATTGTGCCTTTTGATCTAACCTGATATTGTTTTCACATAATAGTGAACCAATATATCTTACGCTCACTCAAATTCAAAATCCTCATGCTTGTGAATAAATATGTATAACGAAAGGTTAGAGATTGTTTTGTCATTGTAAGTAAGGGAAATTACTGAGATAATCATTTATGATGTTTTTAAGATGATAAAATTATCAAAAGTTATTAATCTGTATTTGAGTATGCAGGACATATAACCTCCATAAACACAAACCAAATGCATCTAGTGTTAACGACATAACATTTAAAAGCATGGAATAACTCTGGTTCTGCAAAGGGAGAACAAGTAATAGGTCGAGATTCGTATCTAAATTTGGAAGGACCTTAATAGATGGACAACAAGCCATAGAAAGAGAATCCTTAAACCTCGGATGGATTAATAAAATATGAACCGTTTAAAGGATGAAAGGATCATTTTTCCAAAAACAATATATGCTAGAGACAAAGTGGTTGGTCCTGGTCCTACATTCTTGGAAGACTTTGACTCTTGATCAATTTCAATTGGGCTCATGCCAGTGTTTTGCAGCTGTCTTCAAATGTTGGAATCCACTAAAAGTGGTCCCAAGTAGATCGGGACTCGTTTTCCTATTCAGATAAACAGGAGGTCTTGGCAGATTGCAGAAATAGAATGTTCAACTTCGGAAATTTGCCTTTAATACTCTAGACATGCTGCTGGTCAAAGAACGGCACACCAATAGACACTTGATTCAATTAGCCAAGTGTCACGATTCGTGATTCTTCCGTACCCATGAACCCTTGGGAAATGAAGTTTGGGGTTATCGAACGAAAAGTGAGGATGCAGAGATGATGAACACAATTGATTCATAGAAGTGACGTTAAAATAATTGTTGCTAGAAGTTCTAAAATCAAAGGTTTATAATACTTAGGAGTTCTAAAGGCGGGGTTGGCCTTTTATGCGCAAATTGGTTGGGAGTTGATGTCGCTCTCTTGATGAGATTATTGTAGGTTAAAAGCCTAAAAAGATCCACTGCCCCACTCGATAGATTAGACGCCCGAGTCAAGTTGAGCATGATACAATATCGTACACAAAAGCTATTCGCTTTATTATTATCTGAAATAACCATAGAAGAAAAGTTAGTCTACCGAATTCTGCTTGCCAAGCATCACATGAGTTATTTTGTGACCAAAGAACTATCGACCTGTGACACAAGTGTTTGAACTCTAATGTTAATCGTGCTTGAGAAAGAATACTGATTTCTTCTTTTTAGTTTTCCGAACCGGTTAATTCAATTAATGCACATGAATACACGCAAACCGTCCTTATCCTATCTCAATCGATAAAGCTCATCCTCAAGACGGCGAGCATAGTCCTTTATGAGGAAGCAACGCTTTGATAAATATACGATCCATCATATATTAAATCCGAAAGTGTAGACCATCGACCCAATTATACAAAATCGTAATTCCACTCCTAAGAGTTCCAACAAAGCCAAACTATAAATCGTCATAAATCAACGAAATAAAAATAAATTGCAAAAGCAACCCACGTAAGCAGGTCGCGGTCGCCGACCGGACGCAAATTCTCGGTCCATCAACCGTCGCCACTTAATCGCATATTTTATAGTTAATTCCCAGAAAAAGAAAAAGCAACTGTCGACAGAATAATATGTTTCTTATTTATTTTTTATTTTTTTGGGTGGCGATGATAATTGATGTTCGGTAATCGCGTCTGAGGCGACGACGATTCGGTCGGGCATTGGCGATCGCTTTCGAGCCGCGAAGCGCCACCAACTCCGATTCGTGTCAGCTCACCGGTCCCTTCGCTCCGCTACCCCCTCTCTCTCTCTCTCTCTCTCCGGCCGCGGGGCCCGCCGAGCCACGTCCCTTCGCTCGCCGCGAGTTCCGGCGTAGGAAATGCGGGCGGCGGCGGCGGCGGTGGAGGTGGAGGCGGAGGCGGAGGCGGAGCGGCGGTGAATCTAGGGTTTCGGCGTGTGTAGAGAGAGAGAGAGAGAGAGAGAGAGAGAGAGAGAGAGAGAGGGAGGGAGGAGATGAAGGAGATTGTGGGGAGTCCCGGGACGGTGAGCGGGATGGCGTTACGGGTGGGGCAATGCGCGTGCGCCGGTGCTTCTATCGGGTTCATGGTGTCTGCTCTCGGGTTCTCGAGCTACACTGCTTTCTGGTACTGGTTCTGTTTCCTAGAGTATCGATTTCTTTCCCTTTTTTGCTGGCGCGGTATGGAAATTACTTCGGGGTTTAGTTTTATAATGCGGGTGATCTGTGACTGGGGACATTGCTCGTCTCGTCCTTGGTTTTTTAGATTTGAGCAGCAACGGGTTTAGTTTAGCCGATGTGAGCGTTGTTGGTTTGTAGGATTCCACTATTCCGGACCACTTTACTGTTTGCAGGCTCATTGGCTAGTGAGATTCGCAAAGTGAGCCTCGGTTGTGGCTAGTTATATTCCTGTATGACTGCACCGTCAGAGGCTTGGCGTGTCGTTATAGATGCGTGGAGTGAAGTTTTAAATGAGGTGTACAAGTTTTCTCTAATTATGCAATAGCCTGCTTATAAGTCTTACAGTCGTTATGTATCAGCTTGTTTGAGCTGATGAACCTTGGGAGAACTATTTTGCATGCATGGACATGGTTAATTTGGGCGTCGGGTGCTTCGGTATCTGAAGGGCCACTCATGTGGTGAAGTCCCCATTCTGAGATACACATAACTGGGAGTATGCATCTCTGCAGTGTAAACAGATGAAATACAGTGGATAGGATGTAGTTCTTTAAGGCTGTATGCATTGTAAAATGAAGAACAGATAAGCGAGCCGCCATTGTGTTTCTGATGGAGAGATTCATTTTTACTTTCCCTTTTGAAGGCATGCAAGTACCCTCTTATGTGTTTAAAGCTTGTGTTGTGTTGGCAAAAAGGCCCCCACTTTTTTTATTTTATTTTAAGATGATGATTTTCTGATTTCGGTAGATACTGGCCAGAATTTATAGTGTTTGATCAGATATGCTGACTGCTGGGAGTAAGCGTCCTCCAACTACTACTACGTGCATGAATGTGTTGGTGATAGTTTTGATAACTTGTTTCTATTTTTTTCCCCTCCCCCTCACCTCTTTTATCCAACTTTGAAGTGGAACTGACGTTAAAATGAAGAGGGTGATATAGATAGTACATGGCCCTTGATGGTAGATAGACTTGCTTGAGGTAGAGGTGGATTAACCATTATCTGTTGAGCTTCTTTGCAATCATTCACTTCAGCTTTTCCTCTGTGTCTGGATAGTAGTGGGATAGGGAGTTCCGTGCTGTGTTGGTAAGACTAAGAACATAGAGTGCAAAGAATTGATGGTACAAAAGCTGAGCTGGGTAATAGATAACTAAAGTGACAACTGTTTTGTAGATAAAGAGAATACCTCTACAGGTTACGTAAGGTGTACAAACCAAATACAAGGGGAACTTAAGAGCCAAAAGAGAGCTCAGTTACAAGGCAAAGCATCTGTGGGAATCATCAATGCATTTAAAATCCACAACTAAATTTCCTCAGTAGCAAAATTCAGATTTTGAGCTAGATTTTAATAGTTACGACGAAAGACCTCTTCACAGGCTCTCTGCTTGTGTTTTTTAAATCAACTGATAAATCGGAAAGAGTGTTTGAAGAGATCCTTCTTTTCTTGTCTCGTGGAATGAGCACCCTACCAAGCCTTTAATTCTTGTTAAATAAACAATAGACCCTCCCATAGCCCAACTTAACTGGGTACATGCATAGGAAGCTGCCGCATCCTTTCTTGTTCAAGGACATTGAAGGAGAAGCAGCCTCACGGTTGTTGCTTCGTGTTTTTTTTTCTTTTTCTTTTTTTTTTGGTATAGGAAGCACCTGGTGGAGACAGTGTAGTGACAATATGAAAAGGTTGATTTTTTTTTTCCCAGTGTGAATTATAATGAGAAAAGCTTCTGAAGTGCTCTGTTCTAAAACATTTCCAACCCATTAGACTTATATCAGGACCTCAGGCAGCAACTTCTATTTTATGAGTAAAATAATAGATCATTTAGAAAGAGCTACTTAGAAAAAAAAATTGGTAGTCTTTATGCTTTTGGGTCTTAGTCTATCTGATGTGTGCTGCCATAAAGCTGATTTTTGGCTATTCTGTCATTCTGCACAAATTGCTGGAGATTAATGGAAAAGTCAAGTACTTGTCATTCCTAAGGTTCTTTCTTGGTTGGATAGCAGTAGTTGTTGTGATTTTCTGAGATTGTGGAATGATTTCATCTTTTTTGGCTTAGAGGAGCCTTTAGAACTTGAAATTTTATTTAAAGCTTACAAAATGGGTGGAGATAGAACTAGGGAACTGAGTTGATGCGTCTGGCATTGATCTCATTCTGCTATCTCATGAAAAGTTATATATTCGGCCATTTGATATGTCCGCAGGTATTCTTCATCTGTGGAAACAATTGTAGTACTTTTGTCTGACATACAAGTGAGGTGATTTGCTGGAAGAGTGTATAAAGGCACCCCCGTGGTTCCATTTTTAGGGAATTATCTTAACGTATGAAAAATTGGTGCTTGTATGCAGTTGGGAGGAAGGAAAGTGCGGTATTTTATTATTTGTACTTTAATTAATAGGGTATTCAATTTCTAGTGTTATGTGAATGGAGCTGTTTTTGCTGAGTTAATGTCTCTGCATCGATGGTGCAGATTTTATGGTCTGCGAATGTGGTTGTCCATGAATTATCCTTTGATGAGATTTTCTATGCGCTTTAGTCCTGTTTGTGTGAAATACAAAGTTTTACTGATCTAAGTTTTTTCCTGTTTATTAGAATATCAAATGCTTTATCATATCAAATAAGTTGCATGGCACTGATATACCTTCTTACAGCTACTTAATTGCATCGATGGGCCTTCAAGTGTTATGGAGCTTTGGACTAGCCTGCCTTGACATCTATGCTTTGAAGAGAAAAAAAGACCTTCAGAATCCTGTCCTTGTGAGCCTGTTCGTTGTTGGTGACTGGGTATCTATCTTGATCCTTGGGCCTCTGATTTTTGTTAGGCTAAACATCCTTGTGGGAAATATGCACTGTTTTCTTTTCCATGGATGTGTTTTGAATGCTTTTCTGTAGGTCACTCAATCTTTTAATTTTTGGTTTGAAAATAAGTACAAAATCAGTGGATATCTCAAAAAGTTGGTTTCAACCAGTGACAACGCCTCCGAATTATTCTTCCTCTTTCTTATTAGATATAGATATTGCACAAAAGTTGGTCCCTTCAGTATTTTGTCATTCTTCTGCATTTGACTGGTGAAACTTCCTATGCTTCATTTTATTTTGAATAAGAAAGGCAAAATTGTGTCCTCGTTAGCTGAATTTACTTTTTCAGATCCTTTTTTTTAATTAGTTACTTTTTTTTAATGTCCTTTAAGTTGCTGTGATTTCTTCCAATGCTTGATAGGACAAAGAGTGAAGCCATTCACTTGCACACTGGCATGGGGCGTCTTTCTACCAGAGAATAGTTTGGCCTATTTATTAGGGTGTTGAGTAATCATGACGCTTTCATCTGCAAGAGACCTGCTATGCCTAACCCTTTGCTACCCACTCATTCTGTCTAATTCGCCTATGGGTGATAGACTTGACTTAGTAGAATATTTGTAGCATTTGTCACTTCGTCTTTTCTCCCCAAGCACCGTGCTCTTTAGAGCTGGATTGCCTGGACTTCACTCCTAGAAATATAGCCATCTCTACCCCCTGACATCTATCCCATGAGCATCTTCTTGTGAGGATTCTTGACATTCAATAACGTCTCTACCACCATATTCCTTAAACAAATTGTCAAACAGATCACTATTTCTTCTGATGGAATATTATGTCGTTTGTTTTAATTGGGTCTGGTTGTGGTGCTGGTGCCTAGGCATCGTTTAACGCCCCATATTGGTCTTAAATTTCTCATGAGAAAGGAAGCATACAGATAGTCAACTTAAGCTATAGGTGGAGCTGTTCTAGTGTCCCCATCAGAAGTCTTCGTTACTTACTCTGCTGATCATTCTTATTCTTTGGGTGCACCCATCTTCAGTGCCTCTACTTTACTCTATGTTGGTTTTTGAAGGATATCTTCTAGGAAGTATTGGCTCTTCCTATTACAGTAAAGGGGAAAATATATGAGATCACTGCCTGCTTATCCATTTGGCTATGATCATGCAGGTGACGGCTACATTATCACTTGCAGCTGCATGCTCATCAGCCGGTGTGATCGTTCTATATTCTAGGGACTTGGACTTCTGTAGGGCACAGAATCATCTACCGTGCGGCAGATTTCAACTTTCAGTAGCATTGGCATTCTGTACCTGGGCCCTTATTGCCATGTCTTCTCATGTTATGTTCTGGATCTTGGCATCGATATAGATGGCCTTCCTCTGAGGCCTCACTTTGTGAGGATACTGCAGTATCTATGGTTTCACTTGTATATTCCAATGCTCCTATCCTTTTTTCACCTTCTTCCCTGTAGGTCAATGAACTAAACTCTTCAAATGCCTAATATTCTGGGCAATTTTCAGGATGTTCCTCTCTGTCTTGTTGGGCTTTGCCTCTTTGGTTTTTCAGCATAAATGAAAAAGCACTTTGCTTGAGCTGTCTAATGCAGATGAAGATTTTTAGTGAATTAATTAGTTTGCCATTGTTTCCTGGGACTGAGCATTTGGTTGCGGGTGAGTGCTTTTTTGCCTCTGTATAAGGAGGTGGCTTGTGATCCACAGCCAGAGTTTGAGGCTTGTTGCTAGGTGGCTTTGGCCCTTTGTCATGGATTGAGTCTAGTTTACCTTGATATGTTGTTGGGTTTCATATAGAGGGACAGATTATGAGGGCAGAGCACAAACCGTCTTTGTTTTCTGATTGTTTCATTTCAGTACTATGAGGGTGGGAGAAATATTGTCTAGACTTAAGTCCGTATGATACGATGGACATGGGCAGCACCAATTACTGTACAAAGGCTGTTTACGATCTTGTTTTTTATAGTGAAACTCCGAGTGGCTAATATAGATTCGAGAATGGAGATTTAGAGAGTCTAATCCTCTATTTTTGTTGGATTTCTCCATTGAAAGGACTTGAGTTACTTGACTCTTTTACAGCCGAGTAACTTCTCTTGTGAAGATTGTAATTTCTTGATTTACCAAGAAAACAAATTAAGGTCCCGCC
Source organism: Eucalyptus cladocalyx (assembly GCA_017140615.1). NCBI lineage: Eukaryota > Viridiplantae > Streptophyta > Magnoliopsida > Myrtales > Myrtaceae > Eucalyptus > Eucalyptus cladocalyx. Next base: position 19,116,116 of record CM029516.1, read on the forward strand.
CGATATCTTTTCTGAAACCATGAGTTGGCATGTGATCACATTGAAAAGAGCAATCAGACACTCCTTAGGACAGTGAAGCCAACAATTGTCAGTACTGACACTGTTTGTCTTTGCATTTGAGCTAATATAGACTCTCCAGTGTTCTTTGACTGGAGTGCCAAGACCAGAATTGAAGCTACAGTTTTCACAGGTTGATCGTGACCAAGCATTAATAATCGGACATTAGAATCGAAAAGCTTCCAATATTGTACTTTTCGCAGTTTTATGGAATTTGACTTTTTAAGAATTGTTCCTACAATACAAGTGCGCACAGATGGTGTCGCCGTTTCTTTATTTTCCAAGACTTAACGTACCTGTACTTTCTTAGAGGATTTTGCTCTATGTTTACAGTTCAGCAGATCTAATTAATTAGCGCCCACATGAGGTTCCCAAGCCTAGAGTCATGACAGTAGCAGTAAAATTTAACCTCCTCGAAGTATACTGAAGAGGTGTTCGATTTCGTTGGCTACTTCCCTCATGTTGGGGCGGTTGTGCCGCCGCTCGTCCAAGCATGATGACGCGAGATATCCGAGTGCCTTCATAGTCTCCAATTCCAACTTCGTGGCACCCTCTTTGATCGCTGGATCGAGGGCGTCCATCAGTCTTTCTTCTTTTAGAATTTTCTTGATATGTATTGCCAAGTTTACATCTTCCTCGTCTCGATTGAAGTCGATGGCCTTCTTTGAAGTCAGCAACTCCAATAGAACAACCCCAAAGCTGTATACATCGCTCTTATCAGTAAGTTGAAAATTAAGATAGTATTCTGGATCAAGATAACCGAGTATTCCCTGAGCGCAGGTCATGATGTGAGTTGCATCTCTCTCGGCTAACCTCGATAGCCCAAAATCGGACACTTTAGCATCGAGCTTTTCATCTAATAGTATGTTACTAGATTTGACGTCCTTATGGAAAATGGGCGGTCCGGCTGCGGTATGAAGATATGCAAGTCCCTCGGCCATTTGGCGGGCGATGATGAGCCGACGGTACCACGTGATGGGAGCCCATTTACATTTGTATGGGCCGTGAAGATGGTCAAAAAGATTTCCACAAGATATGTACTCGTAAATTAGCAGAGGCAGCTCAAGATCCACGCAGCAACCCAGCAGTCTGACCAGGCTTCGATGATTCACCTGGCAAAGGATCCGGACCTCGTTCAAGATCTGGTCTATTCCCTTTGTGTTCCAGAGCTTGGCTCGCTTGATGGCAATTACAGTTCCGTCGTCAAGGGTGCCCTTGAAGACCTCGCCAAAGCTGCTAGCGCCAAGGAGGTTCTCCCTGGAGAAGTTGCTTGTTGCTCTTGTGATCTCCTTCCCTGTGAAGATCTTGGCCACTTTGCCGTTGCAATTGGCATTGAGGATGTCTTCGCGCATTTTGGTCAAAATGAGTTGTGCTTCCTCCTTGATGCGCTCGCGCTGTCGGTAGACGACAAAAAGAACTGCGAACCCGAACAGAACTACAGTGGCGCTCAAGGTTAAACCTGCAAAAATTGGGCAAAGTTTTTGGTCAAATTGGCAAAATTCTTAATGAACTCAAATGGAAACTATCCAGCTTGAAAATTGAAATACGTACCTGCAATTAGTGGACTTTTGCTTTGCTTCTCGCAATCTTCTGGTTTTGGACACTTGATATCTACAAGAAAATAAATTAAGAACTAGAGTTCACCACATATGATCGTGTCTGCTGCATATATAAATGTCTGATTGCTGAATCGAACATTTTCCCTAGAATGTGCTTAGTTCTGTGGCATGATGATCTACTTGCTAAAGAACAGGTGACTGATTAAGCATCTCTCTTCTGAACACAATGTTTGGATGAATTTATATGATGCATCTTCCACTATTTGTTGTAATGCATTGTTTCGAAATGCAGTACTTCTCCATTAAAGCATGTAGTTTAGTTAATTAGATTATGCTACATAAAGTGATGCATCATGTTTCAATTTTTCACTTTTGTTTGCGTAGATTTTAAGAAAACTACTTTTTGTTCTACTTACTGTAACATACGACTGCAATTGGATCCCACCGAAACCCGTATTGGCAAAAGCACCGTTTTTGCGCGGCCTTCACGGGGTCCGCAGAGCACATCGAATTTGCTGAGTTCCGGCAATCCACCTGGGAGTTGCACGATGGCTCCTGAGGCAATTCCCACTCCAATTCCAGCCCCCTGAATAACGCCCACTTGCTCACAGGCAGCGAAGTGTCCAGATTAACGAAGCTCTGGTAAGCCGTACATCGGTCCTGGCGGACCCTGATCCTGTACTGATTCTGGGAACCGCCCGTCTTCAGTGAGCAGCACAAGGGGAAGGTACTGCAAGAGGCTGCCGCAAGGGGATTGTCCCTGAGATACACATGGCATATGCTTGTCACTGTACAATCTGCGGCCAATGACAGCATGTCGGTGGAGCAATTCATCAGCACCAGGGTGTTGCTGCTGGCTATGTAGAAGGGACGGCTTCGGTTGAGGTAGATTCCCTGGTTCCTGTAGTCAGCTGAAATGCAAGCACGGTCGACCCAATCTGATGGCCTAATCACTAGCCTCTTGGACCGTGGTTGATGGATGTGACAACGTAAGACGACTCATTGAGCGCGTTGAAAAACAGTTTGCCGAAGCTGCACCGGACTTTGTACGACTGGTCGCCACAGCTCGGTCCGGTGCTCAATGGATAAGGGACGGTCATGTTGCCACAATTCGGGCAGGTGATTGTGCCCTCTATGCAAATGTCGCACGATAGTATCACCAGCACCTGGGCAAAGAGTGCAATTGCGAGAGCAAGTGTGTTGCTCATTTTGGCCAAGATTTGAATGATACAAACTGGCATTGTGGTTCAGGCCATCCTAGTACAATTGAGTGAGTGAGACATGAACTGTTCTCATTATAATGCAGGAGCAGCATCGTCCGTTGTAAGTCTCGGATCCAACAAAAAGCAAATTTTCATCTTTCCGAGGCCTAGGGAATGCTGGGGAGTGAGTCAGCAGTGGACAAGGGAGATCATGGGACAATGTATTAGGCTAAAAGCATTTTAAGGTTTCCTAAAACCTAGACAATTTATTGAATTAAGATCCTTGATACTCACAATGAAGTCCCAAGAAACTTTAATTAGTCAACTCATTAATTGTGACTTCGATTATTTTTTTTTGGCTTTGTACAAGTCACTCCCAGTGATCTAAACGGGCCTATAGAATTGAGGCTCTTAAATTTCCTGTTTTACTCTGCACGAAAAATTATTGTATGTCTTATGCACCGAGATTGAGGCTTTCCAAGGGAAAGAGAGGATTATTGAGCAAATATTGAGTCCTCATGGAGTAAATTTTTCATTGGCAGCGTAGGGCTTTTGGGGATGGTGAATCGTCCATCTAGCCTAGAGTACTTATTTTGATACCCCACTAGATCTTAATCATCTACTTTAATGCTTCATATCATCAATTCTACCCATTTCCAACTTTCAGTATCATCAAATGGTTGGCTTAAGTATCAACAATAGTCATCTAGAGAAGTTCTTCTACCATCCTTCTTACTACATCTCCTGGTCAATTTATCCTCCTCCGGGAGATGAAGGGGCCAGGCTTACTAAAAGCTGCATAGGAGTTGATTTATTTGGGAGATGATTGTCGACGGCAAGCACCAATCGTTGTCCACATCACTTCATGTCAAGTCAGTGAGATGGCACGGAGTCTTGGAAGAATAGCCACTAATGGCCTCCTTGAGGAGTGGAGCATTGAGGCACATTCTTTTGTTTGAGAGGCACTGTGGTTGATCCATCGTTTAGGGCCATTGGAAAGCTTCCGGTGGGTTAGAGGATCTTCACTTGGCTAATAGCACCTAAAATAGGCATGAAAAAGAAGCAATCAACAGCTAAGCGTCACGCAATGATAAGTTAAGTGCCTATGGAAGATGGACGCGCGCCAAGGGAAGGTCAAGCTATAACGACATGTAGAGAAATCACTTGGGAGTAAGCCTTTGTTCAGCTAAGCTAATCACCTTTGTGGTGAAGTTTATGTGTGATTAAATGTGCTAGGATAAAGACCAAGACGAGTACTGAATGTTGGAGGTAATAGGTTTGAGAGAGAAGAAGTAGTTGCTTGAAGTATTACACCAAGAGACGTCAAGTTTGGAACGCTCAACAGTGTTACCTCTAACGTAGGAAACCCTAGAGTTTTTATATGCACGTTATTGGGCTTCGCCCATATGGACCAAATAACCATGCTTTTACCTATTAGCTTGTATGTGAACATATTATTTTGGACTATATTAATAATATATCCAACAATCTCCTCCTATGTTCACCATATAGCACAATCCAATAAGTTGGTCAGTGTAATGTTCAAACAAACATGAATCATCCACATTCAGTCCAAGACAATTAACTCGAATCGGTCAAAGAGTATTCTAGCAATAAAGTATTAAACTAAATCATCATGTGCAAACTAAATAAGTGAATCATTCTTATCATGAATCTGTTTTGAGATTAAAAATCCAAATCCCAAAATAAATCTCAGATTCAGTTCACAACCAATATATGCATATTAATCAAGTATAAGTAGGCCAGTCAAAATAATCTAAGGCCTTACAAATATAAGAAACAAGCATAATAATGTCCACAAAATAAAAATTGTAAAATGCAAGTCTCAAGTAAATGGACTTCATCAAAATAGGCAATAGCAGGTAAACTGTCAAGTCCCCACACGCTATAAGTGATATATATTCATTCATCAAGTAGGTCATCCTGGTCAGGATCCCACTCATTAAGCTCTCCTCCATCTCTGACATCCCCTGTAGAATGTCAAATATGAATTTCATATTATCATGAATTAATCAATTGAATAAAAACTTAGCACCATTCCATCAGGCGGAGAAGAACATATATTGATGTCATAAAGCATCATAATATCATGTCATAAGCATCAAGCCAGTTTCATAAATTATGAACAAGACCTAAACAATGTGATTTACAAAGAGCCATCAACTTAAGTTTATTTGTAGGAGAATAACTATTGTCTAGTTTCAAAGAACAAGACCAATAGTCAAGTCACTTACAACAACCTAGTCATGTAATATCAAGTTTCAATTAAGAACAAGACAAATAGGCTTCTTATGTAAACAATTGTTTCTATGTTTCAATTTGAAATGTCACAAGTACTGATTCCTTAAAGTCAAATAATCTAGCATCAAGTTTGGAATGAGATCATTTAACCAAAAAGGATAGTCCAATCTAGTTGAACTGTATCATCAAGTTTGGAATGACACAATTTTTCCAGATAGAACATTTGAATTAGGTTAAAGTCATCTTCATCAAATTTGGAATGAGACAACTTACCCTCTTCAAATAGTCAAGAATCGTGAACATCGATGAAACATATAAACTGTGCTTATCATTGTAGCCAATAAAGAAATATTTGATAATTCAAAACACAGGTAAGTAAATGGTAGTTAAGACTTGCCTATATAGTCTTTAACCCCGTTCCCCAATTGTTTTGAATAATCGATCTTTAGGCATACCTTTGGTGAGAGTATTGGCTATGTTATCCTTCGATCTCACATCGATCAAGGTGATAACCCATTGTTCTCTCAGATAATTCAACAACGCATGTCTCAATCTCACATGTCTTCTCTTTGAATTAAAGAGAGTATTCTTGACGACTTGGACAGCTGCTCGATTATCACAAAATAGGTTTAAAGAATTAATCTTTAGCCGAGTCAAAGGAATATCCATAATCAGATTCTTTATCCACTCTGCCTCTTCACCGGCTGAGGCTAAAGCAAAAAGTTCCGATTCCATAGACGACAATGCAATACAAGTCTGTCGTTTGGATTTCCAAGTAATAGTAGCTCCACCCAAAGTGAATACATACCCATTAGTGGACTTACTATTTTCAATATCTGAGCACCATGAGGCATCAGAATATCCATCCACAATTGGAGGATAACCAGAATAATAAAGCGCATAATCTTTAGTACATTTAAAGTATCTCATGAGCCTATTAAGGGCATCCTAATGCTCTTTACTAGGATTACTAGTAAAACGACTCAGCATACCAACTGTAAAGGCTATGTCAGGTCTAGTGCAACTCATAGCATACATGAGACTACCAATGAATTTCGAGTACTTTAACTGATCCACGCTGGTCCCTTCATTAGAACTCAGTCTATTATTATAATCACATGGTGTCTCACTTGGTTTACACTTATCGTATCCCCAAGTAGAAAGTAGCTGCTCAATATAATGAGTCTGGCTAAGGGAGATGACTTGCCGTTCAAAGCTTACTTTCATACCAAGAATGGTATTAGCAATACCAAGATCTTTCATGTCAAATTCTTTAGTTAAAGTAGCTTTCACGTCACTCACTACGAATGATCGGAACCAAAATTAACATGTCATCAACATACAAGCAAATGATGACTATCTTATTTGACGTAGAACGATGGTAAAGGCATTTATCTGAAAAACTAGACTGAAAGCCATAACTCTTTACCACTTCATCAAATTTAAGATGCCACATCTTAGGTGCTTGTTTAAGACCATATAGAGATTTATTTAATTTACAAAATTTTTCCTCAAGACCTTTCATAACATATCCTTCCGGTTGTTCCATGTAAATTTCCTCATTTAAATCCCCATTTAAGAAAGCTGTTTTTACATCCATTTGATGCACTACAAAGTGTTCAATAGATGCCAAAGCAAGAAGAATTCTTATAGTTGATAGATGACACACGGGTGAATAGACATCAAAATAGTTTATTCCACTCTGTTGTTTATAGCCTTTAGCTACTAAGCGTGCTTTGTATCTGGCTATTGATCCATCACTATTCAGTTTCTTCTTCAACACCCATTTACAGCCTATAGCTTTAGCCCCTTTTGGCAAGTTTATTAGCTGCCAAGTGTGATTCTGCAGCAGAGAGCTTATTTCATCATCTATGGCTTCTGCCCACAGTAGAGATTCCTTAGATCTCATTGCTTCCTGATAGGAGAATGGATCATCCTCAAGATGGTAAGCAACAAAGTCTTCACCAAAACTTTTGGGAATTCTCTCTCTTGTAGATACTCTAACTGGAATTTGTTTAATATCCAACTGTGTGGAATTAGTGTCAGAAGGGCCTGCTTCAGATTCTACAGGAGATTCTGAAATCATATCTGTAGATCCAGAAACATTCAAGCCTTGATCTTTGATAAACTTGTTTTCAAAGAACACTGCATCTCTAGATTCTATCACTGTGTTAATAGATAGATCTAAAAACCTATTTGCAATGCTATCTTCTGCACTACCTAGATATACACAAGTAATAGTTCTAGATCCCACCTTAGGTTTTTTAGGATCTGGTATACTTACATAAGCAATACAGCCCCAAGTCTTAAGAGTATCATATCTACAAGGGCGCTTATGCCATATCTCATAAGGTGTCATGGACAACTTAGAGTGCGGCAACCTGTTCAAGATGTGATTAGCGCTTAGAACTGCTTCTCCCCGAGGGAGGAAGGCATGCAAGCTGTAAGTAACATACTGTTTAACATTTCAGTTAACGTTCTATTCTTACGCTCTGCAACACCATTTGATTGGGGTGAATAAGGAGCAGTGGTTTCAAGTATTATACCTTCCGAAGCACAAAATTCCTTGAACCTTGACATAGTATATTCTCCTCCTCTATCACTCCTAAACCTCTTAATTTTCAAGTTGAGTTGATTTTCTACTCTAGACTTGAAAATCTTAAATTTTTCAAAAGCCTCATCTTTCGATTTCAACAAATAGACATGACAATATATAGAAAAATCGTCTATGAATGTTATTAGATACTTCCGACCACCTTTAGTAATGTAACTTCTAAAATCACAAATGTCAGAATGTATTAGCTCAAGAAGTTGTGTGCTTTTAGAAATCAATTTAAAGGGTTTTCTAGTAATTTTAGCCTGTGCACACACTTCACACTTATCAAATTGAATAGAAGTATCTAATGGAATGTTATGAGTTTTAGCTAAATGTTGCATTTTCCTGTAATTCACATGTCCAAGTCTATTGTGTAGCAACTTTGGATCAATCAAAGTAGAATTCACATGGTTTATGCTATCAGGCATTTAAACTCAACCTATACATACCATTAACCATGAATGCACAACCAAAATAATATGAGTTAACAGATAAAGTTACTCTACCATTCATAGTTGAAAAAGACATACCGGCTTTATCAAGTAAACTCATAGATATCAAATTCTTCTTAAGTAAAGGTACTACTCTAACATGTTTTAGAGTTAGTAATTTACTTGAAGAAAGCACCAAATTTGCAGTTCCAGCATTAGTCACCTTTGCCTCACCACCATTGCAATTTTCCACAGTGTCTTTCACTTCTGTGACCTCAGTGAGTAATTTCTTATTATTTGTAGCATGACAAGTAGCACCACTATCCAACCACCACTTAGAAGAGACGCTGGCCTTTCCATTCTTCATCATTCCGATAAAGGCTCGAGGCTCAGATCCTCTAATTAGCATATTGGCCTCATTAAATGGTGTGTCATTATTTGGCTTCTTCGGCAACTTACACTCTACTGCCCAGTGACCCCACTTTCCACAGTTATGGCACTTGCCCTTCTTCTTCTTTTTGAAGATAGTCTTTTTGGTCTCTAACTGTAAAGAGGATTCACCTTTTGGTGACTTGGACTTTTTCTGAGGTTTATTGGAGTGTGAAATTAAGTTGGCAACTGGCTTTTGTTGTCCCACTTGTTCCAAACTCTTCCTAGTGATATTTTGATCCTCAATGTGAATATACCTCTTTAATTCATCCAGTCCCATCTCGTACCTTCGGTCTGTGCATTTCGCCTTGAAAGAACTCCATTCAGTTGCGGTTGCTCAACACAAGACCAACAAAGAGATTATCGGACATATCAGAATTATCATCTTTAAGCTTGTTCCTCATGTTCTCAAATTTATTCTTTAATTCATAGTGAATTTAAAATTAAAGAATTTCTCCGCTAGGAGGGTTTTAGATAACCCCTCTTGTTTTTGGAACCGAGCGTTCAAGTGATCCCATATCTCTTTCGCCGTCTTATACTCACTATAAGTCATAGCCAAATTAGGATTTAGAGAGTTCAACAAGTAATTTCTACAAAAATCATCATCTTTGTTCCATTGATATTCATTCACATCTTCAGTGGTAGATGTAAAATCGCTCAATACAGTATAGAATATGTCACGTTCTTTCATGCCAAATTGAACATGTAATTTTCAGCAATGAAATTCAGTAACATCAAAAGATTGCAACTTTATAATATCATAGGAACTACGCTTTGCCATTTTAATCAAAGCAAAGTGTTAGAAATAGTGCACCTTGAAGTCCTCAGAGCAACAAAGTTGAATAACTCCCCTAACCTTGATCAAACCGCTCTGTAGAGATGGAATTTTCCAAAACAAACCCCAAAACTGGATCTGGAGCGCCCAAAAACCTTAAGATGGACTGCTCTTGTCGCTGAAACTCGTTGAAAAATTTCGCCCCCCGAAATTCGCTAGAAATTTCGTCCCCAAAATTCGCTAGAAATTCAGATGGAAACTTCCGGGTGCCATAACTTCTCCGTCCGACCTCCGATTGACGCGAGTGACCACTCAAAACGTTCGTATTGATGAGTAGAACAAAGCCCAAGTGGTTTCACCCTCTTAAATTGGCTATAATTTTTGGGTTTTTGAATCAAAGATTTCGGTCACCCGAATCTTCAAACTCAGATCCCGGCCAATATCACCGTCAAAATCGAAAGTAAATTACAGCCGCGAGTTCGTCTTGACGAAATCTTCAAGAACACACTTTACTCGCTCAAATCCGACACACGAACCTAATACTTCAAGATTGTTGGAGGTAATAGGTTTGAGAGAGAAGAAGTAGTTGCTTGAAGTATTACACCAAGAGACATCAAGTTTGGAACGCTCAACAGTGTTACCTCCAGTGTAGGAAACCCTAGAGTTTTTATATGCACGTTATTGGGCTTCGGCCCATATGGACCCAAATAACCATGCTTTTACCTATTGGGCTTATATGTGAACATATTATTTTGGACTATATTAATAATATATCCAACACTGAAAACATACGCATCAGGCTTCAATTTGGCTCTAAGTGGAATAGGGTTATCTGCAAATGCCGGCAAGTCTCGAGTCGTTTCCAATTGAAATCCTAATTAGGCAAGGAGGGAATAGTTGGTGAAATGAGTTTGCTTCCAAAAAGCCTTTAAAATATTAAAAAAAGCAGAAAAAAACATAGAAAGCACAAACGGTCATAAATCTCTTGTTCCGTGCCAAAAAAAAAAAAAAGACCGATTTCTTTTTCTTACCTGACTTTAAAAAATTGTTGGTAAGTATTTAAAAAACTATTGATGAAAAGAATGACAACTTTTTTTACTTTGTGTGACTTATTGATAACTTACCAACACTTTTATGAGATTAATAGCTTCTTTAAATACGGTTGATTTATGAATACTTGCATGGAGAATGGAGATTTAGAGAGTCCAATCCTCTATTTTAGTTAGATTTTTCCATTGAAAGGAGGGCCGAGTAATTTGACCTCTTGTAAAGATTTTTTCTTTTTTTGGTGACCCAGGGAATCCCGCACGGCCGGCTGCTGGAGGTAAACCACTAGGGGCGACACGTGCTAGCCACCACACATGTGCCACTGGGTAAGTTGCCAAGAGTCTCAAGCTAGCTTTCCCGCAACTTGCATTGCAGGAGCTTCGAACACTAGACCTCATCGATAGAAGTTTAGCGCCTACCCAGCTGAGCCACTGCGGCGGGTGGTCTCTTGTAAAGATTTTGTTTTCTTGCTTTTCCAAGAAAATAAATGAGGTGGGACCCTGATGTCTTTTCCGAAACCATGAGTTGTCACGTGATCCCATTAAAATGGGCAATCATACAGTCCTTAGGATAGGAAAAGCAAACGATTTATCAATACTGATATTTTGTTTATCTCTGCATTTAAGCTAATATGGATTCGGGATGATAAGGTCCAGAGTGGTAGGGTCTAAACCTGAACCCTGTTTGTATTGGACCATGTACCCGACTCACCCGGTTTTTCCGGTCCGGTTCTAAGGTCAACCTTATTTTCACTGGAACTTGTTTTGCAATCTCCCGATATTCTATACGACTTTGAATTTTATATTAATATGCGAGAAAATAACATAATTCTCATCATTTGTATTAAAACATTAAGCACTTGTAATAAATACATACATGAATTTTTTGACTAAACGAAAAATTAATGATCCACACGGCTAATTATAACAAATAAAATCATAAGGCAAGAATTAGCAACAAATATGGATCTAATATTAGTCTTATTCCTACAACTACTACATGAAGTTACTCATTTATGCAAACATAACTTCTCCTACAAAAGAGAAATTATGTGAGCCAATCCACATGGTACAACGACGACGAATACTGTCCATCCATCGGACGGTGCAAGAGGGAGCTGGTGAGGGAGGGAAGCAAGTGAGGAAGAGGAACAACGAAGGAGGAGTGCCGTGTGTGTTTGAAAGAGCCAAGAGGAGAAATGCCGTGTGATTACAGGAGTAAGAATAGAAATCAGAGGAAAAAATAGGATTTTAGATCTCTCTTACAAAACCGGTCCGAGAACCGGTTCTTGGGTGGGTAATCACTCAAAATTGGTTCCCGGATCGGTTTAAACCAGTTCCGAACTTTGGGAACCGGTTCCTGGATCAGTTTCAATGGGAACAAGTTCCCGGCCCTGTTTTTCAGGTGGACTGGTTTGATTCCTGGGTATACCCAGTCTGGTTGCACACCCTTACTCTGGAGTGTTCTTATATTGGAGTGTCATGACCATAATTGAAGCTACAGGTCGATCGTGACCAATGCATCAAGAATCGAATATTAAAATTAGGGCCATATGATGAAAAATCTCAAAATAGTACATATGTAATAAATTTATCGAAAATTATTTTTTAACCACTAAAAACCTCAAACCTATATATATGTAAACTAATTTTTTAGTCACCAAGAATTGTAAATTAGTACATTTGTGACAAATTAACCATTTGTTAGTTTTCGTTAAATTGGATTAATACAAAAAAAAAAAACTAATACAATTTTGACAAACAGGGGGTAAAACCTCAAATTAGTACTCACGTAATCCAATTAAGCAATTTGATAGTAAAATTGTAATGACCTAGGCCCCACTGTGTGATATTGTCCGCTTTGGACACTAAATCCTCATGGCTTTAAAACACGTCACACAGGTTAGAGGGGCGCAAGCCATTATAAACTGGCCCAAGACTCCCTCCCTAGGCGATGTGGGATAGGGACCCCTTCCTTGCGCACGTCCGGGGACCGAGGCGCGGACGCACCGCCATCCCTCCTCTCCGCGTACCGCCGCTCGGGCCGTCACACTCTCCCCCCTTGGAAGCACAACGCCCTCGCTGTGGCTCCACATGTGGTCAGGAGTCGGCTTTGATATCATTTGTAATGACCCGGGCCCCACTGTGTGATATTGTCCGCTTTGGACACTAAGTCCTCACGGCTTTAAAACGCGTCACACAGGTTAGAGGGGCCAAAGCCATTATAAACTAGCCTAAGACTCCCTCCCTAGGCGATGTGGGATAGGGACCCCTTCCTTGCGCACGTCCGGGGACCGAGGCACGGACGCACCACCATCCCTCCTCCCCGCGCACCGCCGCTCAGGCCATCACAAAAATATAACGGAAATTAAGGGAAAGTAAATTTGTTATAGATATATCATTTTGAGATTTTTGGGGAGAGTATGTTAGGATGTACATTTAAATAAGTTGTGTTAGAGAAATCCCACATTGGAAAACTGTTGTAGTATAGAGTAGTTAATATATCTTAGTTAGCTTATAACTTATTGGCCTAAGCTTTTGAGTTAAGATGGTTCCAATTGAATATATTGATGAGTTCATATTTGAGTTCCCTCTTGGCCTTCTCTTCAGTTAAACTTCGAGCTTTTCCAATGGTATTAGAGCCCACGGTTGCAGTTGCTAAGTAGGTGGGCATCATGGTGTAGTAACTTCCAACGATATTAGAGCTCATGGTTTTTGAGTAAGTGAGCATTATGGTGTAGTAACGTGGGCCTATGGGAAGTGACACTAAGCTCACACATGAGGAGCAAATTGTTAGGATACACGTGTGAGCGAATTGTGTTAAAGAAATTCCACACCGAAGAAATTTCATATTGGAGAATCGAATTAACATGGTGTAGAGTAGTTAATATATTAAAATTGGCTTATAACTTATTGACTTAAACTTTTGAGCAAATGTGGATCCAACTGGATATATTAATTGACTCGGACTTAAGTTTCTCTCAAGTAAAGATATTGGACTTTTGTTACGCGCTTCCAACATAGTAAATTTATCACATATATATTAATTTTGATTTTCTCGTGATATTAACTTCTTTATAGAACTTGACTCTTCAAGAGTAGTTCATTTGATACAACTAATTGCAAAGGGTGTTGCTTTCACTTAGGGTTGTGCAATGAGAATCGCCCGAACCGGGAACTGTTTGAACCGGACCGGACCGATCAGTTTTGGATGATTCCCAAAGAGAGCAGTCTGATTCTCAGTTCCCATTCTTGGAACTGATGGCCAGTTGGTCTACTTTTTGGTTCCAAGGTGAGAACCGGACCAATCGAACTGACTGGACCGGACCGATTGTCATGAAGGGAAAAAAAAAAAGCTGAGAAAAACCCTCCTGCCTTTTTTAGTTTTTGTTTTCCCATCCTTCCCTTTTAGCTTTCTGTTTTCCCCACCTCCCCTTTTTGCTTTCCCCTTCCGATGATCACAAGCTGAGAAAAATCCACTGAAAAAATCGAAGCTTTAAGCTTGATTCTTGAAGACGGAATCGGAGTCGTTGTGGTCGAAGTCCTCCTGAGGCTAGGCCGAGTGGGGATGGAGCAAGAAGAAGGCGGGGGAAGGGCGGGGCGGGTGTGGAGGGTGGCGAGAGTCTCGGGAGCTTGCAAATCGTCCGGGTCTACGCCGACGTGGTATTTACGATCTCTTCCACTATGGCCACGCCCGTTCCCTCGAGCAGGCCAAGAAGCTGTACTTCCCTCCTCCATCTCTCTTTGCGTGTTTTCGTTCCGCGTGTAGACGTGCTCGTGCATTTCCTGACGTACATTCCCATTGGCTCGTACCCGTTTGCTGTAATGTCCTATGAGTTTATTCATCACATTTGCATATGATCCGCTCCTTGGCTTGTTTTTCGTAGTCTCGTAGGGTCTTTTAAAATAGGTTGTCAGATCACAATTCTTGGTCTGATTATGGAGTGTGATTGGATGTTCTTGACATGGAATAAGCTCGATAGCTTAGGCTACCTAGACCCATCCTGTAGTCTTGTGCCCTTATGCTTCTGGGTCCTTTGCCAATGTCTTCCCGGTTCACGAGTTCTTCCCTCGATTTGTATGTTTTGTAGGTTACCTAATACTTACCTGCTCGTCGGATGCTGTAATGATGAGCTCACGCACAAGTATAAGGGAAAGACGGTCATGAACGAACAGGAGCGCTACAAATCTCTCCGCCATTGCAAGTAGGCTTAATGTTTCTATTTTTCACCTCTAGAGAAATTACTGGTTCCCAGTTTCAGCACTGGTCGATCTGGTTCCCGGTCCCAAAATTTGAGAACCGGTCCTCCTGGTTGTTGTTACTGATCAAAAACAGTAAACAAGAAACAGAAAACCAGAAGCTATATTTTTCAGATGAGGAAGAGAAGCATAGAGAAAACCGAACACAAACTTGCGTACGTCAGTTTTCTAAGGAAATTGTCAAGTACAAGACAACTTAAACAAGAACAAAAACTGCTTACAAACCACACACACGTGTAGCATATAACTGCACCTAAATGTGCTAATTCACATCCTAGAAAATAGCAAAAACACTAAATACGTAACTAAATGAACTTGCTGTTTTTTTAATAAAAAAACAGAGTAAAACGGAGGAAAAAGAAAAAAACAGAACAGAAAACAGAGTAAAAAAAGAAAAAAAGAAAACAGCAACTGAGACATTATTAATCTAACAAACTCCTCCTTGGATCAGTTGCTGCTGCATACTCCAATTTTCTTTCTTAATACTTCAAATCTTCCAGCTTGAAGTGGTTTTGTGAACATGTCTGCAAGCCGATCTTCAGATCTGCAATAGACCAACTTAACTTCGCCACTTTGTTGCACCTCACGCAGAAAGAAAAAATTGACTTTGAAATGCTTGGTTTTGCCATGAAAAACTGGATTATGTGATATTGCTAAGGCAGCCTGATTATTCACATTAACTTCAATGCAATTACTGGAATTCAACCACAAATCCTTCATTATCTTCTTCAGCCACAAAGCTTGATTTGCAGCTGCAGTAGCTGCTATAAACTCAGCCTCTACAGTGGACTGAGCTACAATCTCTTGCTTTTTGGAACACCAAGAAAAATAAGCAGAACCAAAACTGAAACAATATCCAGACGTACTTTTCATGTCATCTACTGAACCAGCCCAGTCACTATCAGAAAATCCTTGCAAATTAAACTTATGACCTTTCTAAACTTCACACCAAAGAACAATGTTCCTTTGAGATATCTCAATACCTTTTTTGCTGCAATCAAATGTAACTGACTAGGACTATTCAAAAACCTGGATAAAATACTCACAGCAGATAGAATATCTGGTCTGGTTGCTGTAAGATACATAAGACACCCAATCAGACTTCTATACATAGAAGCATCTACTGCATCTGTTCCATCATTCTTTTGTAGCTTTTCTTTAGCAGACATAGGAGTGCTTACACTTCGACAATCTTCCATCTGAAACTTCTTTAGAATTTCCTTCATGTATTTTTTTTGACAGATGAAGATCTCATATGAAGCCTGTTTGACTTCCAAACCCAAAAAATAAGCCATCTTTCCCAAGTCAGACATCTCAAAAACTGCAAATAGATCTTGCTTCACATTCTCTATCAATTCCATATTATTCCCCGTCACTAATAGATCATCTACATAAAGTGACAGAATTACAACATTGTGATTCACCTTCTTGACATAAAGAGTGAACTCACTTAAGCTTTTTACAAAGCCAAAATCCTGCAAATATCGATCTATCTTTCCATACCAAGCTCTTGGAGCTTGCTTCAGTCCATATAGAGCTTTCTTCAACCTGTATACACTCTCTTCTTGCCCTTTGATACTAAAGCCTTCAGGTTGTTCAACAAAAATCTCATCCTCAAGCTCTCCATTTAGAAATGCAGACTTGACATCTAACTGAAATATAGGCCACCCCTTCTCTGCTGCAATAGCTAACAGTAACCTTATTGTATCAAGTCGTGCAACAGGAGCAAATGTTTCAGAATAGTCTACTCCCCATATTTGTGCATAGCCTTTCACTACCAGTCTAGCTTTGTGTTTATTAACAGAACCATCAGGATTAAGTTTTATTCTAAACACCCACTTAACCCCAATCACATTCTTATCAGATGGTCTGTCAACGAGCTCCCATGTGTGGTTTTTCTAGATCATTGAAATCTCCTCCTGCATTGCTGCAATCCACCTCTGATCCTCCTTAGCTTCCACAAAGTTAGATGGTTCGAGCATTGCCACATTGCTTCTTTCATAGATTTCAACAAGTGACCTTGTACCTCTCACTGGTAAATCATCAACACTGTCTTCCAATCCATCTATAACTTCATCAACCTCTACATCTATTGTAGGTTGTTTTTCAAACTGTTGCTGTTTTGCACTCTTTCCTTCCATCCAATTCCACTCATCTTCCTCTAGAAAAACAACATCTTTGCTTATAGTCACCTTCCCTGTCATAGGGTGAAAAATTCTGTAAGCCTTTGATTGAAGACTGTACCCAATGAAGATTCCAAGCTCTGCCTTCTTATCCAGCTTGTCCCTCTTGACCTCAGGAACATGAGTGTAACACAAACACCCAAAAACCTTCAAATTTTTCACAGAAGGTTTAACACCATACCAGACTTCAAAAGGTGTTGACCTCTCTAAGGCCTTTATCGGCAATCTGTTCAACAGGAACACTGCAGTATTAGCTGCTTCAGCCCAGAACTTCTTAGGTAAATTCTTCTCCTGCATCATACATCTGGCCATCTCCATAATACTTCTGTTTTTTCTCTCACTGACCCCATTCTGTTGAGGTGAATAGGGAGCAGTGAACTGCTGCACAATTCCTGCTTGCTCACAATTCAACTTAAACTTGTGAGCAGTATACTCAGAACCATTATCAGACCTGAGCATTTTAATTTTCTTCCCACTCTGATTCTCAACTAAGGCTTTAAACTTCACAAACACATCATCAACTTCAGACTTGGCTTGCAGAAAATAAATGCAACTCATCCTAGTCATATCATCAGTGAATGTAATGAAATACCTGCTACCATTGAGAGAAGACTCAGACATAGGTCCACATAAATCTGTGTGGACTAATTGCAGCTTCTCACATGCTCTCCAGCCTCCTCCTTTGAAAGGAAATCTGACTTGCTTGCCAAGAAGACAAGTTCTGCGCTGTAGAAATTCCTCCTCCAAACTTGGCAAGTCATCTGCCAAGCTATTTCTCTGCATAAACAACATGCTCTTCCCGTGAACATGCTCTTCCTGTGAACATGCCCAAGTCTTTTATGCCATATCTCTGCATTTTCTTCTTTGCACTTTAAAGCCATTTGTTGCATCTCTTGTGGCTTGAACATGAAACTCTTGTCCTCCATTGGAATTCTTAGCACCTCTTTGCTATTTGCATTATTAATAAGATATTCCTTCCATTCGAATTTCACTTTATAGCCCTTCTCAACTAATTGATCAACACTTAACAAATTATGGTCAATATTTGGCACAAAGAGAACATCACTAATTAGCTTCACCTCCTGATTTCCTTCAATAGCCACTGTACCCTTCCCTTGCATTTCGGTATACTGTCCATTGCCAATTCTGACTCTGGACCTGACTGACCTGTCTAGACTCCTAAACAGCTTCGAATTGCCAGTCATATGATTGGTACAGCCACTATCCACCAGCCATGCATCATTCCCAACAAAAGATTCAGAAAAAGAAGCTACAAACAAGTGCTCTTCCTCAGCTTCATTCACTGCTACATGTGCTTTTCCTGCTTGCTGGTAATTTTTTTCTTTACAGATGGCTTCCATGTGACCCAACTTGTGACATCTTCTGCATCTAGCATCAGACTTTCTCCAACATCTAAAAAATTGATGATTAGTTCCACCACAGTATTGACAAGGCTTTTTGTTCATCTTCCATTTGCTAGACCCACCAAAATTTCCTTCTTTTGCTACAAACTTGGAGTCACCGGCATTTTTTCTAGACTGAATCCATTTCTTCCCTTTGCCTCCATCATTTGACTTCACTCTAGCTTGTAGCGCACCCTCTACAAAGTCTTCTTTTCTCATCAGTATTCTGTGCTCCTGTGCCTGCAGAGCATTTAACAATTCTGCAAGCTTTATATCAGATAAGTCTCTTGTATTTTCCAGAGACGCTATGGTGGCTTCGAACTTCTCTGGAAGAGACACCAGGATCTTTTGAACAAGCCTTTCATCCTTCAAGTCAGTCCTTAAAACTCTGATTTTATCAGCTATCCCAACCAACCTATTAGAGTACTCCTTCACTGACTCTGAATCCTTCATCTGCTGTTTCTCAAACTCCCTCAAGAGATTCAGCACCTTCATACCTCTTATCTTCTCATCTCCTTCATATTCTTCCTTCAAGAAGTCCCATATGGCCTTTGCAGAGTCACGCTTCATAATTCTGGTAAAGATGGTAGGCGAGACAGCAGCATACAGGCAAGATTTTGCCTTGGCTTTTCTTGTGGTTCTCTCTTTATGAACTTTGATTTGATTCATGGTCGGATTATCTGGAAGTGGAGCAACTTCATAATCATCCTCCACAGCTTCCCACAGATCATGACCCTCCAAAAATGCTGTCATCTTAACAGCCCATACTTGATAATTCTCTCCAGTAAATGCTGGAGAAGCCATCGCAGAGAAACCACTCGACCCTGTCTCCATCACCCTTTAACTTCTTTACACTTTGATACTTGCTTCACTTCACAGTCCCTCAAGTTCATACACGCTCTGATACCACTGTTGTTACTGATCAAAAACAGTAAACAAGAAATAGAAAACCAGAAGCTATATTTTTCAGATGAGGAAGAGAAGCACAGAGAAAACCGAACACAAACTTGCGTACGTCAATTTTCTAAGGAAACTGTCAAGTACAAGACAACTTAAACAAGAAGAAAAACTGCTTACAAACCACACACACGTGCAGCATATAACTGCACCTAAATGTGCTAATTCACATCCTAGAAAATAGCAAAAACACTAAATACGTAACTAAATGAACTTGCTGTTTTTTTAATAAAAAAACAGAGTAAAACAGAGGGAAAAAAAAACAGAACAGAAAACAGAGTAAAAAAAAGAAAAAAAAGAAAACAACAACTGAGACATTATTAATCTAACACCGGTCTAGTTCCCGGTTCTACCTTGGAACTGGACCGGTCTAGGAACTGATTAGTCCTACTTTCATTGCACGATTTCCAAGACTTAACATAGTTGTAATTTCTCTTAGGATTTTGCTTTGGTATTACAGTCCAGCAAATCTAATTAATTAAAGCCCACATGAGGTTCCCAAGCCAAGAGTTATGACAGTAGCAACAAGACTTTATCCTCCTCGAAGTATACTGGAGATATATTCGATTTCATCAGCCACTTCCTTCATATTGGGGCGGCTGTGCCTCCGCTCGTCCAAGCACGATGACGCGAGATATCCGAGCGCCTTCATGGTCTCCAATTCCAACTTCGTGGCACCCTCTTTGATTGCTGGATCGACCGCGTCCATCAGTCTTTCTTCTTTTAGAATCTTCTTGATATGTATTGCCAAGTTTACATCTTCCTCATCTCGATTGAAGTCGATGGCCTTCTTTGAAGTCAGCAACTCTAGCAGAACAACCCCAAAGCTATATACATCGCTCTTATCAGTGAGTTGAAAATTCAAATAGTATTCTGGATCAAGATAACCGAGTGTTCCTTGAGCGCAGGTCGTGATGTGAGTTGCATCTGTCTCAGCTAACCTTGATAACCCAAAATCGGACACTTTAGCATCAAGCTTTTCATCTAGTAGTATGTTACTAGATTTGATATCCCTGTGGAAAATGGGCGTTACGGCTGAAGTATGAAGATATGCAAGTCCCTCGGCTGTTTGGTGGGCGATGTTGAGCCGACGGTACCACGTGAGCGGAGCCCATTTACATTTGTATGTGCCGTGAAGATGGTCAAAAAGATTTCCATAAGATATGTACTCGTAAATTAGCAGAGGCAGCTCAAGATCCACACAGCAACCCAGCAGTATGACCAGGCTCCGATGATTCACCTGGCAAAGGATCCGGACCTCGTTCAAGATCTGGTCTATTCCCTTTGTGTTCCCGAGCTTGGCTCGCTTGACGGCAATTACAGTTCCGTCATCAAGGGTGCCCTTGAAGACCTCGCCGAAGCCACCAACTCCAAGGAGGTTCTCCTTGGAGAAGTTGCCTGTTGCTCTTGTGATCTCCTTCCCCGTGAAGATCTTGGCTGCTTTGCCGCTGCAATTGGCATTGAGGATGTCTTCGCGCATTTTGGTCAAACTAAGTTGTGCTTCCCTCTTGATGTGCTTGCGCTGCCAGTGGACTACAAAAAGAACTGCGAAGCCGAACAGGACTGCACCGGCGCTGAAGGTTAAGCCTGCAAAAAATGGGGGAGGTTTCAGGTAAAATTGGTGAAATTTTAATGAAATCAAATGGAAACCCTCCGGGTTGAAAATTGAAGTACGTACCTGCAATTAGTGGACTTTTGCTGTGCTTCTTGCAATCTTCTGGTCTTGGACACTTGATATCTACAAGATTTAGAAAAAGAACTAGTTTATGCATAGTTCATCACAGATGATTATGTTTGCTGCAGATATAAATGTCTGATTGCTATATTCGAACATTTTCACTAGAATGTGCCTTGTTCTGTGGCATGATGATCTACTTTGCTATAGAACGGTTGACTGATTAAGCATCTCGCTTCTGACCACAATGTTTGGATGGATTTATTTAAAGAAACATCTACCACTATTTATGATAATGCATTGTTTTGAAACGCAGTACTTCTCATTAAAGCATGTAGTTTATTTAATTAGATTATGCTACATAAAGTGATGCATCATGTTTCAATTTTTTTTAATGTCTGCGTGGATTTTAAAAAAACGACTTGCTGTCCCACTTACTGTAACATACACCCGCAATTGGATCCCACCGAAACCCGGATTGGCAAAAGCACCGTTTTTGCGCGGCCTTCACGGGGTCCACAGAGCACATCGAATTTGCTGAGTTCCGGCAATCCACCTGGGAGTTGCACAATGGCTCCTGAGGCAATTCCCACTCCAATTCCAACCCCGTGAACGCCACCCACTTGCTCACTGGCAGCGAAGTGTCCAGATTAACGAAGCTCTGGTAAGCCGCGCATCGGTCCTTGCGCATCCTGATAATGTACTGGTTCTGGGATCCGCCTGTCTTGAGTGAGCAGCACAAGGAGAAGTTACTGCACGAGGCTGCTGCGAGGGGATTGTCCCTGAGATATGCGTGGCATATGCTGGTCGGTGTGCAATCTATAGCCAATGACAACATTTCAGTGGAGCAATTCATCAGCACCAGGGTGTTGCTGCTGGTTATGTTGAAGGGAAGGCTCGAGTCGAGGTAGATTCCCTGGCTCCTGTACTCAGGCGACATGCAAGCATGGTCGACCCAATCTGAGGGCCTAATCACTAGCCTCTGCGACTGTGGGTTGATGGACATGATGATGTAAGACGACCCATTCAGCACGTCAAAGAACAGTGTCCCGAAGCTGCACCGGACTTTGTACGACTGGTCGCCACAGCTTGATCTGGTGCTCAACGGATAAGGGACGGTCATGTTCCCACAATTTGGGCAGGTGATTGTGCCCTCTATGCAAATGGCGCACGATAGTATCTCCAGCGCCCCAGCAAAGAGTGCAATCGCAAGTGTATTCCTCATGTTGGCTAAGATTTGAATGATACAGACTTTTATCTGGTTCAGGCCATCCTAGTACGATCGAGTGAGCGAGACACGAACTGTTCTCATCCTAATGCAGAAGCAGCATTGTCCGGTGTAAATCTCGGATCCAACAAAAGGCAAATTTTTATCTTTTCAAGGCCTGGGAATGCTGGGGAGTCAACAGTGGACAAGATAGATCATAGGAAAATGTGTTAGGCTAAAAGCATGTTAAGGTTTCCTAAATCCTAGACAATTTATTGTTTCGAGATCCTTGATTCTCGTTATCAAGTCCCAAGAAACTTTAATCAATCATCTCACTAAGTCTAACTATGGTTGTGTTTTTGGCCCTTTGTACAAGTCACTCCCGGTGATCTCTACGGGTGAATAAAAATTAGGGGTGAGTATTGATCTAGGGTTGACCTTGGACCGATTCTGGACTTGCCCAATCGTGCCGATCTTGGTCTGGTTTGTAGGAGGATTGGGGTAATCCTTGGTCCTAAGACTCTTGGACGCGCATTGTGCAGGTTGGTTCTCAATCTTAGGAGTTTAGGGTTGGTCCAATCTGAACCAACTCTGCAAATATTGTTTATTAATATATATTAGACATATTGTATATTTAATATGTTATGTATAATATGTCATCTATTCTAAAGTCTATAACCATAACTTAATGTTAATGGCGTTAATGAATCCTCCTCCCGAGCATTCTATTACGTCCTCTTCTTTCTTTTTTATCTTTGCCAAGTAAATCTGAAAGAATAAAGCCCTAATTAGAAATCTAGAAACCCTCTTCGTGAGCAACACTCGCTGCTCACCTTGCTCCTACTTGCCGCTCGCCCCTCGCTAGGCTTGCCTTATTACTTTGAAAATCATAGGTTGAAAGGTCAATTAGCATCACGTCAACCTAAAAAGAATCATTCTCAATGGCTATTTCAAGTCATTGGTATCATTCATTAATGTTGGAACTTGGATGCTTATTTTTATTTTAAGTATGATTTTCACAAATTGTTTCATGGAGTGTTAGTAGTGTGGATCTAGTGTAAAATTTTATATTTGAGAAGTAGGCTTCCTTAGTAACGGTAGATTTCTTCTAGTGATTCATAAGACACCGGATAGGGTTCACTTCTCTTATTGAAAGGAAAAAAAAAAAAAAAACAATGTGTAGATAATTATATTCTCCAAACTTTCTTGTTCACATCAACAAAGTTTTTTAGAGTTTTGCTTTAAAATTCTCTCTAAACTATAGAATTGTCATGCTGAGTATTAGATGAAGGTGCATGGTTTAAGCTCATGCTACTTTTAACCTTTGATGTTTTTCACTTTACTTTTTCTTTCCTTTCAAATAGAAATTCATGAAACAGTGCTAGTTGGGCTCTGTGAATTTATAGCTTGGTTGATCAACGCTACATTATTGATGAATATGTAATTTTTAAAAAAAAAATAGGTTTTTTTTCTTAGGGAATACAAAAAATGAAACAAAAAATTTATTAGTTGGTCTTGGTTGACCCTAGAATCGGATTGAACCTATAGGATCGGTCCGGTCCTCGGTCCTAGCCTCAATAGGGTTAGTTCTTGATCCCAAAAATTGAGGACCAACACTGTGTGGGTTTAGTCCTTGGGTTGGGTGTTGGACCAGCTCAATCCAGACTATTAAAATATACAAAGATATGATTTTGTTCAAGATAGAAAACAGAATCTTATGAGAAGTTGGCAAAGGAATAAGAATCTCACTTATATATATAGACTTGTGGCTATGGATGGAAGAGTGTTGATCATGAAGAAGTGTTCTTGAAGCGCCGTTTTGTCATCGAGTTGCTTGGGAGGGATTTTTTTTGTCGTTATTGTTCATGAATTACATCCAAGAAAGATTTAGTGTTCAAGCTAATTAAATCTTGTAGTAAGATTTGCGTATAATTCCTTCGTAAGATTGAGAGGGCTAAACACTGCGTGTGTTATTGGATATAATTGGGGCTTGGGAAACACCGAGAGAGTGTTTAAGTGACTTGAGTGTGTAATCTCCTTGTATCGCTTGATCTATAATGAAATTCGTCTCTGCTCTTCCCGTGGACATAAGTATTTACGACTGAACCATGTAAATCCGGTGTTTGATTTATTTTCTTCTTCTGTCTATATTATTATTCGACCGCTCGCCTCATTGCAACACAGACCATGCTCACCCTTAATAGAAATTGAGGCTCTTATATTTTCTGTTTTAACCCAAATGAGAAGTTATTGTATGTCTCATGTGCCAAGATTGAGGCTTTTCAAGGGAAAGAGAGAATTATAGAACAAATATTGAGTCCTCGAGGAGTAAATTTTTCTTTGCTAGTGTAGGGCTGTTGGGGACGGTGGATTGTCCATCTAATGGTTCATATCATCAAGTCTACCCATTTCCGAATTTCAGTATGATCGAATGGTTATCTCGATATTAAAAAGAGTCATCTAGAGAAGTTGTTCTCCTACCATCTCACTCCATCTCTGGATCACGTTATCCTCCTCAAAGAGATGAAGGGCTAAGCTCACTACTAAACCTGCATAGAAGTCGATTGATTTGGGAGATGATTGACGATGGCAGGCACCAATCGTTGTCCACATCATTTCAGGTCAGGTCAATCAAATGGCACAGGGTCTTGGAAGAGTAGCTACTAATGGCCTCCTTAAAGGGTGGTGCATTGAGGCACATTTGTTTGCTTGAGAGGTACTTCGGTTGGCCCGTTGTTCAAGGCCATTGGAAAGCGCCTTGTGGGTTAGAGGATCTTCACTTGATTAATAATACCGAAAATACATGGAAAAGAAGCAATAGACAGCTAAGTGTCACGTGATGTTAAGTTCAGTGCCTAGGAAGATGGATGCAAGCCAAGGAAAGGTCGAGCTATAACGACATGCAGAGAAATCACTTGGCAGTAAGCCTTTGTTCAGCTGAGCTATTCACCTTTGTGGTGAGTTTTATGTGTGATTGAATTTGCTAGGATGAAGAACAAGACGAGTACCGAAAACATACTTGCTAGGTTTTATTTGGCTTTAAGCGGAATAGGGTTATTTGCAAATGCCGGCATGCCTTGAGTCATTTCCAATTGAAATCCTAATTAGGCAAAGAGGGAATAGTTGGTGAAATGAGTTTGCTTCCAGAAAGCCACTAACATATAAAAAAGAAGCAGCAAAAGCATAGAAAGCACAAGCAACCATAACTCTCCTGTTTCGTGCAGGAAAAAAAAAGGACCAATATCTTTTTCTTACCGGTGACTTCAAAAAAAAAAAAAAGTTGGTAAGCATCTCAAAAACTATTGATGAAAAGAATGGCAAGCTTTTTTTTATTTTATTTCCACGTGTCTTAGTGCTAACTTACCAACATGAGATTAATAGCTTCTTGAAAAGTGATGTGTTTATGCAATACTTGCTTGGAGAATGGAGATTTAGAGAGTCTAATCCTCTATTTTTGTTGGTTTTTTCCATTGAAAGGAGGATGGCCGAGTTACTTTACTCCTCTAGAGCCATGTAACTTGATCTCTTGTAAAGATTGTGTTTTTTTGATTTTCCAAGAAAATAAACGAGGTGGGACCCCGATATCTTTTCTAAAACCATGAGTTGGCATGCGATCCCATTGAAAGGACAATCATTCACTCCTTGATACTGACACTGTTTTGTCTCTGCATTTAAGCTATATGGACTCTGGAGTGTTCGTCATGACCAGAATCGAAGCTGCAGTTTTCACTTGGTCGATCGTGATCAAGCATTAAGAATCGGACATTAGAATTAAACATCTTCCAATAAAGTGCTTTACGCAGTTTCTGGAATTTGACCTTTCAAGAATTGTTCATGCGATACAACTGCCCACAAATGGGGTCACCTTCGCTTCTCCAATTTTCAAGACTTAACATGGTTTCAATTTCTCTGAGGATTTTGCTTTGGGTTTACAGTTCAGAAGATCTAACTAATTAGCACCCACATGAGGTTCCCAAGCCAAGAGTCATGGCAGTAGCAGCAAAGACTTCAACCTCCTTGAAGTATACTTATGATGTATCTGATTTCATCGGCTACTTCCTTCATGTTGGGGCGGTTGTGCCTCCGCTCGTCCAAGCATGATGACGCGAGATATCCGAGTGCCTTCATAGTCTCCAATTCCAACTTCGTGGCACCCTCTTTGATTGCTGGA
Source organism: Eucalyptus cladocalyx (assembly GCA_017140615.1). Classification (NCBI taxonomy): domain Eukaryota; kingdom Viridiplantae; phylum Streptophyta; class Magnoliopsida; order Myrtales; family Myrtaceae; genus Eucalyptus; species Eucalyptus cladocalyx. Next base: position 19,142,329 of record CM029516.1, read on the forward strand.
TCGACTGCGTCCATCAGTCTCTCTTCTTTCAGAATCTTCTTGATATGTATTACCAAGTTTACATCTTCCTCGTCTCGATTGAAGTCGATGGCCTTCTTCGACGTCAGCAACTCCAGAAGAACAACCCCAAAGCTGTATACATCACTCTTATCAGTAAGTTGAAAATTCAGATAGTATTCTGGATCAAGATAACCGAGTGTTCCTTGAGCGCAAGTCGTGATATGAGTTGCATCTGTCTCAGCTAACCTTGATAACCCGAAATCGGACACTTTAGCATCGAGCTTTTCATCTAGTAGTATGTTACTAGATTTGATATCCCTGTGGAAAATGGGCGGTACGGCTGAAGTATGAAGATATGCAAGTCCCTCGGCTGTTTGGTCAGCGATGTTGAGCCGACGGTACCACGTGAGCGGAGCCCATTTACATTTGTATGCACCGTGAAGATGGTCGAAAAGATTTCCGTAAGGTATGTACTCGTAAATTAGAAGAGGCAGCTCGAGATCCACACAGCAACCCAGCAGTATGACCAGGCTCCGGTGATTCACCTGGCAAAGGATCCGGACCTCGTTCAGGATTTGGTCTATTCCCTTTGTATTCCCGAGTTTGGCTCGCTTGACGGCAATTACAGTTCCGTCGTCAAGCGTGCCCTTGAAGACCTCACCGAAGCCACCAGCACCAAGGAGGTTCTCCCTTGAGAAGTTGCTTGTGGCTCTTGTAATCTCTTTCCCCGTGAAGATTTTGGCTGCTTTGCCGCTGCAATTGGCATTTAGGATGTCTTCACGCATTTTCGTCAAACTAAGTCGTGCTTCCCTCTTGATCCTCTCACGCTGCCGGTGGACTGCAAAAAGAACTGCGAAGCCGAACAGGACTGCAGCAGCGCTGAAAGTTAAACCTGCAAAAAGGGGGAAAGTTTCAGGTCAAATTGGCGAAATTTTAATGAAATCAAATGGAACTATCGGGGTTGAAAATTTAAATACATACCTCCAATTAATGGACTTTTGCTTTGCTTCTTGCAATCTTCTGGTCTTGGACACTTGATATCTACAAGATTTAAATAAAGAACTAGTCTATGCATAGTTCACCACAGATGATTGTGTTTGCTGTAGATATAAATGTCTGATTGCTGAATCGAACATTTTCACTAGAATGTGCCTAGGTCTGTGGCATGATGATCTACTAGCTACAGAGCAGGTGACTGATTAAGCATCTCGCTTCTGAAAACAATGTTTCTGGATGAATTTATTTGATGCATCTTCCACTATTTGTTATAATGTATAGTTTCAAAATGCAGTACTTCTCATTAGAGCATGTAGTTTAGTTAATAAGATTGTGCTACATAAAGCGAAGCGTCATGTTTCAATTTTTTTCATATGTTGGCGTAGATTTTAAGAAAACAACTTGCTGTCGTACTTACTGTAACATACACCGGGGATTGGATCCCACCGAAACCCGGATTGGCAAAAGCACCGTTTCTGCACGGCCTTCCCGGGGTCCACTGAGCACATCGAATTGGCTGAGTTCTGGCAATCCACCTGGGAGTTGCACGATGGCTCCTGAGGCAATTCCCACTCCAATTCCACCCCCCTGAACGCCGCCCACTTGCTTACAGGCAGCGAAGAGTCCAGATTAACGAAGCTCTGATAAGCCACGCATCGCTCCTCGCGGATCCTGATCCTGTACTCGTTCTGGGACCCGCCTGTCTTCATTGAGCAGCACAAGGAGAAGTTACTGCATGAGGCTGCTGCGAGGGGATTATCCCTGAGATATGCGTGGCATATGCTTGTCGGCGAACAATCTTTGATCGTTGTCAACACTCCAGTGGAGCAATTCATTAGCAACAGGGTGTTGCTGCTGGTTATGTTGAAGGGAAGGCTCGGGTCGAGGTAGATTCCCTGGCTCCTGTAGTCGGCCGACATGCAAGCATGGTCGACCAAATCTGACGGCCTAATCACTAGCCTCTGCGACTGTGGGTTGATGGATGTGATGACGTATGACGACCCATTGAGCGCATCGAAGAACAGCGTCCCGAAGCTGCACCGGACTTTGTACAACTGGTCGCCACAGCTTGGTCCGGTGCTCAAAGGGTAGGGGACGGTCATGTTGCCACAGTTCGGGCAGGTCATCGTTGCCTTTATGCAAATGTCGCATGACAGTATCACCAGCGCCCCGGCAAAGAGTGCAATCGCAAGAGTAAGTGTATTGCTCATGTTGGACAATATTTGAATGATATGAACGGTTATTCTGGTTCAGGCCATCCTAGTATAATTGAGTGAGTGAGTGAGACCCGAACTGTTTTCATTATAATGCAGAGTGTAAATCTTGTACCCAATAAAAGGCAAATTTTTATTTTTTCAAGGCCTAGGGAATGCGGCTGTGTGAGTCATCAGTGGACAGGAGAGATTATGGGACAATGTATTAGGCTAAAAGCATGTTAAGGTTTCCTAAAACCTAGACAATTTATTGTAATAAGATCTTCGATTCTCGTTATGAAATGGAGATGTTCATGCATTGTTCCCAAGAAACTTTAATCAATCGTCTTATTAAGTGGAAATTCGGTTACTTTTTGACCCTTTGTAAAAGTCACTCTTGGTGATCTCAACAGGCCTATAGAAACTGAGGCTCTTACATTTCCTGTTTCAACTGGAATGAGAACTTTTAATTTATCCTATTTGTTGAGAAAACCTCCTAATATATTTTTAAGTTGACAAAACCATCAATTGTCTAATCTTGAATTTGATGAATGCATTAAAGTGTTTGGTCTCAAGAACTACTCATGAAGGAGAAATCTATATCTATCTTGACCATATTTATTGTCGTTCATGTATTGCGGATGAAGGTTAAGACAGTTGCTTCATGGAAATCATCATAGGTGTAACTTATACGTAAATATCATTAGAGCAACAGCGAAGATATCAACAAAGCTTACATGTGGATATCATCGTATCACTTGACATCTTCAGATCCTATTGCTACAGCTAAATATCATCATATTGCAAAATCTCTCTTAGATTATATGTTTAGATACAAACCACATTACTTGCATCATCATAGCTAATGATCTAGCTTGGATTTCCACTATAGAAAATGTTGATTGATCTACAATCTTAAATATTGTTTTGCAACAAAATTCTTAAGCAAGACATCTTGATTGATTAACAATCATTTGAAAGACAATCTACTTTCCTTGATTGAAGGAGTCTATTTATGAAAACCAAGATTTATTTGTAGGGGCGACCAAATCAATGGAAATTCTGATCTTATCTCTCAACGGCTACTCATTTTTCTTTATCCAAGGAGTTGTTTGAAGAAGTAATCCTCTAAACATTGTCCTATGGTTAGATTGGAAGAGGAGTATAAAATGAGACAAATCCATCAGATAGAAAAAAGAGGTCTAGAATCATAGATTCCAAAGTCCAAGAGAACTTCAATCTTACATGCTTGTCTTTCTTTAGCTCAAACTATAATCCTTGAGAGGCATTCACAAACCTAAGTATCGTCACTCACTTCTGAACCTATTGTTGATTGACCGGTGAAATCTAGCTAATAGGTTATCAATGTGGGAGAGCGGACGTAAGTTTACTCTAAGCCAAACAACTATAAATCCTATGTGCAATATCTTCTATCTCTCAACTCTTCATTTTTATTGCACACTGGTGAATATAATTATATCACTGTCAATATTTAGATTCTACCTTCACTTGGGTTTGATAATATTAAACTTGACTCTATTACTTCTACATTAATTTGTGATGAATTACTTAAATCACTTATTCACCCCCTTTAAATAATATTACTAGCTACAACAATTGGTAGTAGAGCAAGGTGCTCGTTATTTTGAAGTGTTCACTTTTGAGTTGACGATCTATCATCGTGACCAATCTTACCCTCGGTATCATAGAAGGACAGAGTAGCACCAAACCTCCCCACTTTGAGGAAAAGATTACAGCATTTAGAAAAACAAAATGAAAGCTTTCATCAGATTCTTGGATTCCTTGGCGTGGGAAGTTGTTCAAAATGAAGCTAATCCTACAACAAATGCTATAAATGCTGCACCATAAAAAACTAAAGAGACAAATCAAAAAAGAACTCTTGCACCAACAATTTATTCTATTGAACTAGCCTAAAGAAAAACTTTAGATGCAAAAACTCTTTACGCTCTTTATTACGCTCTATCTCCTACTGAATATAACTATGTGATAGGCTTCATGTAACCTTGGAAGGAATTGACAGAGTCAGTCTATATAAATCCTTCAAGATGAAGCCATATGAATCTATTTTTGAAATTTTCAATAGATTCATAGAGATAGTTAATGGACTCGTATAACAAGGGAATTTAGTCTCAACACCAATAGAAGTACAAGTTACTGCAAGGACTCTCAAAGGATTGGAACCATGTCAAAATTTCCATCCATGAAACTCAAAAAATCATGCCATTATCTATTGATGAACTCATTGGGACTCTTCAATCTCATGAAGTTGAATGACTCAATGAAGAACAACATCCAAAAGGTAAAAAATCAATTGCTTTAAGATCTAACATTGATTATGATGAAACATATTATGAAGATGATAATGTAGAGCTTGCTCTTATGGTAAAGAAAATTAGAAGAATGATCAAGAAGGGAAGAAACTTCAAAGGGAAATAGACATTCAAACAAGTTGAGCAAAAGAAATCTTTCAATGGCTGAGAAGAAGGTAAGGACATAATTTGCTTTAAATGTAGAAAATGTGGTGATATCAAACCAAACTGTCCACTTCTTAAGAAAAAGAAAGGCAAGTTTGAGAAATCCAAGAAAGCTCTTAAGGCAGAGATTTGGATTGATATTGAATGGATTAAGCAAATGTGATAACACTGGCACTAGAGTCCAATTATTCACTCAAGAGCTAAGCATATCGAGCATAAGCAATGTTTCATTCGAAATGTCCATAATGGTGATGTTAATATTCGGTTTATTGATTCAAAGCATCAATTAGCTAATATATTCACAAAACCATTAAAAAAGGATTTCATTTGAATTATTTGAAATAAATTGGGTATTATTAATCTTTTTACTTATGATTACTTGAAAGACAAGCCGTGATATTTGAGGCCAAATTGGTAATACTTAACGTATAAACTCCACATCATACTTGAGGTGACAAATAAAATATGATGATATTCAAACCTCTCTTGCAAGTAAATGATAGTTTATTCAAACCTCATTTTTTTTTAGTCCAAACACTATTCAATTTATAGTTTTTGATAATGTGTTCACCCTCGCAAGTGAATGATTTTGCTAAAAACATTGATGCGGAGGACTATAAATTTGCATTTATCTCTATTGCCTCAGATTTTACATACAAAATTCTCACTAAAATAATTAATTTTTCTTGTGCCTCTAAATCTCATGTTTCTTATAACTATCCTTTACTCAAACACATTGTCACTGATAAAATCATCATCAATTGCCTTGGACACAAAGCATCTTCAAAAACTGATGTTCTATGCATGATGCAAAACTCATATGTGCAATAGTGAATGGTGTTCATTTCTTACTGTCTCATACAATCATTTTCCACCTGTATAGGATAATGAAAAAAAAAAAGGCAACTACCTTATGGTTCACTGATAACCAAAATCTTTGAGTATTTTAGTATCGCAATTCTCCCAAAGTGTACACCAAGTCTCTTCTAGTGATGACTTGGAGAAAAGATGATAATAAAGATGCATTTTAAACATACTATAGAAGGTTGGAGAAATAGAAAGGGAGAAATTGTTAAAATAGAACTTAAGGAGAATGACATCTTTAGTGCCTTTGAGATAATCATGCATAAGAGAAAGAATATATGCTAAGAAATCCCCTCAACCATCCAAGAAGAAAGCTAGTGATAAAACTTTGCTAAAAAGGATGGCAGAAGAATCTAATGAAGAAGAGACATATGAAGAAATTGATCAATCTACTATAGAAGAAGAATTTTCAAGTGATTATATTGATATGGATGAATTTAAAGATGATGAAGACGAGGATGGAAAAAATGAATAAAAGGAAGAAAAATAGCAGACTAAAGAAAAGAATGAAGAAAACAGATTAGCAGATACTGCTATGGGATGAAGAAGTGGAAATGAGACTCCAGTTTGAAAAAGAAAAAATTGGTAAGCTTTAGGAAGTTCTTTTAAATGAAAGAGAGATTGCACCTGGAATGGAAATTGATAATATCCTTATAGTTCTTATATTCCAGAAACTCTTATTGATCAACACATAGTTTATGTGAGTCTGAAGCTCCACCAAGAAGTAATTGGGGAAGAAATTCTTGAAAAGCATTTTGTTAATATTCCTGAGGAAGCTCAGATTTAGGGAGAGTTTCAGGAGGAGAGCAAAGCTCATGATCTTATTGTCAATGATCCTCAAACTAGCACATCTATTGAGCCAAATATTTCAAACATTTTTGAGCTACTTAAGGACAACACTAATATCTTCTGACCGAAAAAAAAAGGACAACACTAATATCTTGAGGGATATACAAGGAAAACATGTTTGCAATAGAGGATGACATGAAGAAAATGAATTAAAATTAGAGAAATCGGATGGAACATGTCAATAGAGATGTTAAAAAGAACATGGATGTTATTGAGAACTTCTTTAGCCAATATTTGACAAAGGTTGATGAATTGTGCTTAAGTTAGAGTGTTATTAGTTGGTTTGTGTATCATTGGATTCATCACATGATGCCGAACCTACAGAGCTGAGTAATCATGCCATTGATTTCAACCAACCTTCATCTTCCAAATAAAAGTTTCAATTGTTTTTCAATGTTTTTATCTTTGATGATAGTACTTTCACTGAATGTTTAGGATATTTAAGGATTGTGGTTTGTTTGCACTATTTGCATCAATATACATTCAAAACTGTGACGTTGACAAAAAGGGAGAGAGTATGTAGATTTTATGGGAGGATGTAGGTACAATACTAATCTATACTGAGCTATTATGGTACTAAACATTGGACATCTTGCAAAAACTAGTTAAACATTATTATCCCTTTTGATTCTTGCTAAAAATACTTAGAGTGTGAACTATTTATCTACTTTGCTTCAATTTCTATACTATGCTACTCATTCTCCTTTGTTATTTGTGACATCCCAAATTTCATTGACCTTCATTAGTGTAATTAGATCATTAGGAACTTAGATTAATTAGATTGGGCCAGAAATTGAACCTGATGGATCGTGAGGAATGTGTGGGCTTGAGAAATAAGTGGGCCACATGAATTGGACTTAAGAAATCTAATGAGAGATTATGGGCTTGGACTTGGCTTGAAGCGGGCCAAGGTTTGGAATTATTAGATTTGTAGATTTAGCTTAGTGGGCCTGGATTGTTATAGATTAAGCCTATTGGGCCGGGAATGAATATTTAGGCCCGAATGATTTTATTTTATTTTATAGATTATAGTTATAATAATTTGATTAATGATTATAATGCTAATATCAATTTCTAACTTTAGCATTCTTTTTGTGATGAATTCTTTATAGACTAATGTTGACTAGTCGATATGTTATATATATGTTATGACTTTGTATAATTGGGATTAAGTAGAAACAAAAGGCAATTAGATGAAAATATTAGAAGCTAATGAACTAACGAATGATATCGATAAACTGTTAATTAGTGACGATCGACAGATGGCGAAAATCTTCATGCATGAAAGCCATGACACTCTTCTCTCTCTCGATTCTCTCATCAACACCCACGGTTTTTCTCAATCCGTAGAACCGAAGATGGCAACTCCAAGGAAGCATAATCATTAGCCAAATCTAATCATTACACTAGCCTAGGGATTATCTTGTAGCCTATTTTCCCCCTTAAGTTTCGTACCCTCTCTTTCTCTCTCCATATAAAACCGAACAACCCATCTTCATCTTCTTCTTTCTTTTCTCTCGGCTGAGCAACGAAAAACCAAAAGCAAACCAGCGATTTCTCCTTCTTGCATGCTGATTTTGGTGCTGATCTTGAAACATCCTTGTGTTGTCTAACAGCTGAACAAGGTAAGGAAAGATCTAACTCTAAATTGAAAGTTATCCATTGTTTCATCAAGGGAGCTTGAGGATCTAACCAAACAGTGATGGGTATAGTTTGTAGTTGCTGTTTTGTGATTGATCTAAGCTTAGTGAGTGTTAGATTGAAGGTAGGAGCTATTGCATGTCACTCTTGAGTCTTGCATGTCTCGAAATCCTTGTGTGAGTATGCTGTTTTGTTGAGCGAAGTGATGAAATGGATGTCGAGTGTGTTGTTTTGGTAGAAATCGTGATAAGTGGCTTACGGATGCAACAACACTTTGATCCGAGCTGTGGAATTGATAATTTGTTAGAGAAATATATGCTGAAGTTGCTTTGAGTTGCTGTGAGTAAGCATTGGAGTATTTTAGAAGAGATTTGTGGATAGACAAGTTGTTTCGTTGAGTTAGAAGTGAGAAAATTTGTGTATCTATTCTGTTCTAAGTGAAAACAGTTATGGAGTCTTCTGTTTGTGTTTAGTTTTCTTTATGTATGTTAATAGAAATAAGAAAGAAACTATTCTACATGATAGCACATCTATAAGATCAAGTTATACACGTAGCTATAACCATATGACTATAAAAACATAGAGACAGAAGTGTACTTAGTAAAACCAGTAAACTGTTCTGGTAAGAAACGGTTTGACCTTTACTGATTATGCGAATTTTCTGTAATTACCTAGTTAAATTTGGACTTCGAATCCTTAATGAAAAATTGTAGAACACATCTTAATGAATGACGTGTCAAAATTTTAGATTAAATAGATAAGAATTGGCTAGTGAAACAATTTTCTTTGTAGATAAAGAATCTGGACGTTGGTACAGGGTGCTAGTAAAGATTATGACAATTGTTACTTTTAATAAAGTGATAATTAGACTTAAGTTTCTTCACAGAAAATGTCGATCTATGTCTCAAGTATAACATACTAAAATTTGGTAATATTTCGACAAGAATTAATACACCTTCTGTGTTCGAAACCGAAACTGTTCATTTAGCTAGTATACTGTTTGTACCCGAGAACACATATTAGATGTAGTGTCTTGTATCTTAGACTTGTATGATGAACATAGAGTCTAATAAACCTTATACTAGATGTTAGTTGTGTATGAGTAAGTCTCATATATCATTTGAGATATAAGTGCATATAGAATCATGTGTGTGCAATGAGTGCGATGCATAGTGCTTGATTATGGGATAAATATCTGTTCGCCATGGAATGGGACATGACGTAATGGGTTTTATCTTATAATTTGGACACGCACATGTGCTAGGTTCATGAGAGTTAGATAGATACTTTATAGTCTTTTCTTTTGCATATGATAAATGCATTAATCAAAAGTGTGGTGGTGTGAAACGTGTGCTTAAGATGAATGAACCCATTGGTACCGAGATACCGGTGATGCTCCCGGAAGTTTGGGATGCCCTTGCTGCGTGGTCTTGGATGCCTTAGTAGAGAGATACTGAGATGCCTCGGAGTGAGATGCCCTTGTGTGTGATCAAGGATGCCTCGGTTGTGTGATACTGAGATGCCTCGGAGTGAGATGCCCCTTGCTGTGTGGTCTTGGGAGGACCTCGGTTGTGTGATACCGGGTTGCCTTGGAGTGAGATGCCCACAATTAGAGGTATTGTGGAAGTCCGGATAACGTACTTTCCGGAAGTGACTCGATCGGCCGGTTGAATTCCGGTTAGTGATTGATCGAGGGTGGATTTTATGCACACTAAATATAATTCTATTTGGCGAGTGAGTTCATCTATTATTGTTGCATTATATTTTGATGTGAGATTGAGTTTGTGAAGGGTAAGTATAGAAATGGATGCATATAAGGTGATTCCTTACATGAAGTAATTGTATTGTTTATGCTTGTGATATATTCTCTTAGTATTCTAAATTGTTTGATGATTCACTTGTAACTTGGATGGCTATGGATTGTTTAAGTTAGAGTTTTATCATTCTTTACTGGGCAAGGTTGTTTGCTCATACCTTACATTTTCAGATTGATAGCATGGATGTACCGCCAGTAGCTCGATACGGGGCGGTAGTGCGTCTTGATGTTTCTCTTCATGACGTGTATGATCCCTACATTGACATGATTTTCTCCAAGTATGAGGCGACTTTATGGCTGGATGACGGTAGAGCTAACTTGACTTCGATGATGTTCGTTGCATGGTTTATCAACCATGAAGGGGAGATGTTTGAACCTTTACTCTTTGGAGCAGGAGGACCTGGAGCGGGGATGGACGACGCCTAGACGCCTTGGATCGTGTAGAGGCTGACTGACTTTTGTTTTTTGTTAGATGCGGGCTAGTATGGGAACTCGTGGAGTAGACACCCTCACCCTTTATCCCTGGCTTTTGTTACGCCTTACTTTTGTTATGTATATGTTGTATATATATAGGTGATGAACATAGAGAGAGTCCAGGTTGATAAATTTTGTAAGCCCTTATGATGATAAGAAGAAATGAAGTTTCTTGTAATCTTGTTTTGTGTGAATGAATGATTTGGCCAATACTTTGAAATTGAAGGTAGAGTGATTGTAGGATAACCTCATAATATAAACTTGAGATTTTAAATAATCCATGTTATACATGCTAACCTTCAATGGTAAACGCTATGGGTTATCAAAAGGAGATTACAAGTTAGGTAAGATGTTAATAATAATTATAATTCCGCGTGTGCTTAGTACGTGACGCTCTGGGACGTCACAGCTCGTTACATTATTACTTTACAAAGTTCTTATAGAGATTATCATGTGCGTAGGTATCTATTGCTTGCTTTTTTAGTACTAATTGTAAAGGTATATCTACAACCAATTTCTTTCAATATCTTTTTGAATCATTTATCTGTGTGGGAAGTTTTGTCATCATAAAAGAGGAATAGGTTGTTGAGAAAACCTCCTAATATATTTTGAAGTTGCCAAAACCATCCATTGTCTAATCCCTAATTTGATAAATGCATGGAAGTGTTTGGTTTTAGGAACTACTCATGAAAGAAAAATCTATATCTATCTTGTTCATATTAAGAATCTATCTACTATCGTTCAAGAATTGTGGATGAAGTTTAAGATGGTTGCTTTGTGAAAATCATCATATTATTGCATAAATATCACCATAGCAACAATGAGGATATCGGCATAACTTATACGTAAATATCATCATAGAAACAGTGAAGATGTCAACAAAACTCATGCAGATGTCATCAAATCACCTAATATCTTTAGACTCTATTGCTAATGATGAATATCATCATATTGCGAAATCTACCTTAGATTATATGTTCAGATACAAACCCCACTACTTTCATCATCACATTTAGTGATTTAGCTTGAATTTCCAATATAGAAAATTTTGATTGATCTTCAATCTTAAACATTATTTTGCAACGAAATCCTTAAATAAGACATTTTGATTTATTGACAATCATTTGAAAGGCAAGCTACTTTCCTTGATTGAAGGACTTTACAAAAACAAGATTTGCTTGTATGGGTGACTAAATCAATGGAGATTTAGATCTTATCTTTCAACAGTTACTCAATTTTCTTTGTCCAACGGGTTATTTGGAGAAGTAATTCTTCACCAGTTAGATTATAAGTGGAGGAGTATAAAAGGAGACCAAGGTGCTAAAGAGAAAAGAGAGGTCCATAAACATAAATTCCAAAGTCCAAGAGAACTTCAATCTTACATACTTGTTTTTCGTGAGCTTAAACTATAACCCTTGAGAGGCATGACATATTGATTGTGTGATATAGGGGAATTGTGCAAACTTGGGTATCATCATTCATTTGTACAACCTCCTATTGATTGACTAGTGAAATCCAATCAGTAGGTTGTCTTGGTGAGAGAGTAGACGTAGGCTTACTCTAAACCAAACAATTGTAAATTCTGGGTACGATCTCTTCTATCTTTGAACTCTTGGTCATTATTTTTGCACATTTGTGAATTTCATCATGTTACTCTCAATATTTAGAGTTTAACTTCACTCTGGTTTGATAATATTGACTTGATTTTTTGGCTTTCGCATTAATTTGTGTAGAATTGCTTTCATCCCCTTCTAGGTGATATTGCTAGCTACAACATTATGAGCCAAGATTGAGACATTTCAAAGGAAAGAGAGGATTATTGATCAAATAGCGAGTCCTTGAGGATTAAATTTTTCTTTGATAGCATAGGGCCTTTGGGGATCGTGGATTGTCCATATAGTGTAGTGCTTTTTTAGGTATCTTGATAGATCTTAATCATACACTTTTCTAGTTCATATCATCAAGTCTACCCATTTCCTAATTTCAATTTGATCATATGGTCAGGTTAGTATGAAAAAGAGTCGTCTAGAGAAATTCTTCTTTCTACCATCTCGAGATCACCTTATTTTCCTCCAGGAGACGAAGGGTTGGGCTCACTAACTCCTAAACCTGTATAGGAGTTGATTGATTTGGGAGATATCAATCTTTGTCCACATCATCTCATGTCAAGTTAGTTAGATGGTAGAGTTTTGGAAGAGTTGCCACTAATGACCTCCTTAAGGAGTGGTGCATTTTGAGGCATATTTGTTTGCTTGAGAGGTACTGTGGTTGGCCCGTCGTTTAGGGCCACTAGAAAGTATTATCATTTTAAATTTAGGGCATTGACGCATCTACTATGTGGCAGATTGAGGGAGAAGGATGTTAGAAGTGCCCAAAGTTATGTACGACGCTCACTTTAGTGTCTAAAGTTTTTTTGGGATTACTTAAGTGCTACTTTAAAAAAAAAAATGATAACTTAAGTACCAACTTTGATCTAGGTTGCTAAAAATCCGATGTGACCATATTTTATTGATTTCTCAATCCTATATGGCTTGTCGGTATGCCTAGTTAGAATATAACCCCTAAATGACATCAGGTAGCAAGTCAAAATGTGATTACTTCAATACCAATCGTTATTAAAAAATGATCATTTTAGTGCCGGTTGTTGTTAAAAAGTTATTAATTCATTGCCTATCTCAAAAAAAAAAGAAAAAAAGATCACTTTAGTGCTTAAAAAATGTCACATGAGCTCAAATTTTTAAAAATGACGTAATTTTTTTGGTTGAAATTTCTTACCAAAGACATTTAAGTTATTAGTTTTTCCTTCAATTTGACAATTAAGTGAGTCCATGAAAATTTTTGACATTAAAGTGAGTACTGTACACAATTTTTAGCATTTCTTCTATCCTTCTCCCGCAGATTTCAACTTTGGTAGTGATGGCATTTTGTACCTGTGCCCTTATTGCCATGTCATCTCATGTTATGTTCGGGATCTTGGGTTCGATATAGACGTCCTTTCTTGGACGCCTCACTTTATGAGGAGACTGCAGTACCTATGGTTTCACTTTTATTATCCAACGCTTCTATTCTTTTTTCACCTTCTTCCCTGCAGGTCGATGAACTACATGCCTATTATTCTAGGCAATTTTCGGGATGTTCCTCTCCGTTTTGTTGGGCTTTGCCTCTTTGGTTTTTCAGCACAAATGGAAAAGGACTTTGCTTGAGCTTTCTGATGCAGATGAAGATTCTTAGTGAATTAATTAGTTTGCCATTGTTTTCTGTGACCAAGCATTTGGTTAGGGGTGAGTTTTTTTCCCTATGTATAAGAAGGTGGCTTGCGATCCCTAGCCAGAGTGTGAGGTTTGTTGCTAGGTGCCTTTGTCATGGATTGAGTCTTAGTTTACCTTGATTTGTTGTTACTTTGTTGTCATATTTGGGGACAGATTATGAGGGCAGAACACAAACCATCTTTGTTTGTGGATTCTTTTGCTATAACAGGGGATGGGAGAAAATATCGTCTAGACTTAAGCTATGTTCTTTTTGCAGAGTATGTGATGCTTTTAAAAAATGCTTTCTAGAAAACTATTTTCCAAAAAAAAATGATAATATTTTCTGGTATTCTGCAAAAAATTGAAAATGTACTAGAAATATTTTCCGTCATTTTGTTGGGAAGTTAGATTTTGAGAAAAATATCAAGAAAATCAAAATTTTAATTATTTTTTATTTCCCTTTTCTTTTATTATCTTTTTTTTTTTTTCATTCTTCCTCAAACCCTAATTTCCTTCCCCAAATTCACCGACTGAGTAGCAGTAGGAGAACGACAACAATGATGGATATCAGGCTCATCAGCTTCGATCCCCTGCTTTTCACCACCCTCCACCACTTTTTGCCTCATGGACGTCTTCGACGAGGCCGAGAAGTCCTCCAATGCACCCACCCGCACCTATGTCCGGGACACCAGGGCCGTGGTAGTGACCCTTGCAGACGTCAAGGAGTTCCTACGCCTTCGTCATCAACATGCCGAGGCTCAAGTCTAGGGACATGAAAGTCCAGGTCGAGGACGGCGATGTGCTCTTTTTGAATAGCGAAAAACATTTTCCCTACTTTTGAAAGTATTTTTTTCACTGATCGAAAATGGTACCTTAATTCTATGTATGATATGATGGACACAAACAATACCAGTCATTGTACTAAAGTTTTTTAGGATTTTGTGTTCTATAGTGAAACTCTAGGTGGCTGGCTACTATAGATTCTTGATATGTGATTAGTTTCGTTTAGTAATAAATTTAGTGTATGCTATACTTGCTAGGAGAATGGAGACTTTAGGGAGTGTAATCCTCTATTTTTTTTTTTTTTAAAGTAGGGCCGAGTTATTTTACTCTTCTAAAGCCGAGTAACTTGATCTCTTATAAAGATCGTGTTTTCTTGATTTTGGAATAAAATAAATTAGGTGGGACCCCGATATCTTTTCAGAAACCTTGAGTAGGCATGTGATTCCAATGCAAGATTTGAATGATATGAACAGTTCCGGTTCAGGCCATCCTAGTACAATTGATTGGGTGAGTGAGACACGAACTCTTCTCATTACGATGCAGAAACAACATTGTCCAGTGTAAATCTTGTACCCAACAAAAGGGATATTTTTATCTTTCCGAATCCTAGGGAATGCTGGGCAGTGAGTCATTAGTGGACGAGATAGATCATGGGACAATTTATTAGGCTAAAAGCATGTTAAGGTTTCCTAAAACCTAGATAATTTATTGTTTTAAGATCCTTGATTCTTGTTATGAAATGATGTTCACGCATTGTTTCCAAGCAACTTTAATCAATCATCTCATTAACTACAACTTTGGTTATGCTTTTTGTCCTTTGCAGAAGTCACTTTTGGTGATCTTACAGGACTATAGAAATTGAGGCTCTTAAATTTCCTGTTTTAACCCGAATGAGAAGTTGTTGTATGTCTTTTGTGCCAAAATTGAGGCTTTTCATGGGAAAGAGAAAATTGT
Organism: Eucalyptus cladocalyx; assembly: GCA_017140615.1. Lineage (NCBI taxonomy): Eukaryota > Viridiplantae > Streptophyta > Magnoliopsida > Myrtales > Myrtaceae > Eucalyptus > Eucalyptus cladocalyx. The sequence goes on from CM029516.1 coordinate 19,157,642, forward strand.
TGAGCAAATATGGAGCCCTTGAGGATTAGATTTTTCTTTGGTAGCGCAGGGTCATTAGGATGGTGGATTATCCACCTAGCATAGTATTAGCTATATGCTCTAAAGTAATTATGTAATAGTTACATGTTAGGGATTTTAGTTGCATTAATTATTTAATGGCAAAGACTTATTCACTCATCATCCCAATTATATGAATGAGTCCATAAGATTAGTTGCAATTTTGAACATATTCTCAAGGTGTTAAGAATATGTGTGATAGATTTATTGTTAAATTGAATATTTTTACGATTCATGATCAATGAATTATTGAGAGGATAACCGACATATTCACAAGCTTCATCATTGAGTATTGGTTATCTCAAGGGATGATGAATACTAAACCATTGGGTATTGCAATATTCATGCTAGAATATAGATGTGTGTCTTGGATAAGTTCACTAAACATAACATGTATAAAACGATTAGCAACATGAAAACTTTTAGTGGGGTCAATGACTAATCGTTCATACTTTAGTCTTGTCTAAAATCTTTTGACCTAAGAGATGATGCTGACTTGTATGTGGATGGTATTAATGCTTCATCGAATCGTCTCTATACCTGATTGTTATAGTTTATTCATATACGAAGGCACATGCGTGCACAATATGGAATATGTCTTCTTGTTATATATATGTAGATACACAAGATAGAAGTTTGATGTCATATGCGATCTAATCATAACATTGCATTGAAATCCTCGACTGGGGTTGTAATTGAGAATGAATAGTTCATGTCTTGTAGAAATATGTGTTAGTTAGATTTGAGTAGTGACCGAATTGGTGGCTTCACAAATAATTCCATAGTCTTTGTTTGATTAAAACATAATGAGATAGAAGGATTGGATTACATGGTCACCAAAGCTGAGAGGTTCATTATATTTTTGAAGTATTTACACTATCTAGGCAACCATGCCATATTGCTAGATACTACTCATGATTTGTAAGAATGAGAGACTGATTAGGACAATTGATTCTCTTGGTTATGCCAATGTGTTAGTACAAGACTATCAACTCAGTGATGAACCTATGGATATCACACACTATAACAAATTTAGAACAATGTTAGAATATGAGATATGATATCGTAAATGTGTTTGCAACTAAGGTAATCAAATTAAATTGGGTTGAAGATATAAGTCCAAAAATAGTTTAAGACTTTATAGGCCATATTAAATATCTAAAATGGTTTTAGAATTTACGGCCGAATAAAAATTTGAAGCGGGTTCAGATCAATGACTGAATTAATAATCAGTTTAGAATTAATGTTGACATTAATGATATGAAGTAAGTTCAGAATTAATGTTCGTATTGATGATCTGTAGTGAGTTCAGATTTAATGGCCACATTAATGATTTGAAACAATTACAAAATCAATTAGATTCAAACGACTAAATTAATATTTTGAAATGGTTTCAAACTTAACGGTCAAATTAAAGTTTTATAATAGTTACAAAGTTAATGCCTAGAATGAAGTTTGTAACGATTACAAATTAATGCCCAAAACAATACTCTCTAACAATTATAGAATTAATGCCTAAATCAATGCTTTGAATCGGTTTCATAACATATGTCTATATTCAAAGTCTGAAGCAAGTGCAAATGCTATGGCCGCATTAATGCTTTGAAACAATTTTAGAGTTAATGAGCCGAATTAATTTGATCTGAGACTGGTTATAAGGGGCGGTTGAGAGAGTGGATCTATAGATGATCAAGTGATCATAGAGATCAACAAAAGTTAGTCATACATGAGAGTAATTGCTAACATAATAGTAGTGGTGAACTCTCTCGGTTTCTCTCTACCATTGGATGCAAGCTTGGTGGTGCATCTAGACTATAGGGTCCGACATTTGTGGGATTGGAACTAAAGAACATTAGAACCAAAGTACATCAGAATTAGCATCACGAGGAGATCAGATGTTCGTTGTTGGAATCTAAAGAACTTCAGAACCAAGGCTACGAGGATGCTAGGCATTTGTGGTTTGGATTTGAACAAGATCTAAAGAAAGTTTGAACCAATGTTACAAGAAGGCTAGATGTTTGTAGTCAGGATTTGAAGAACGTCAGAATCAACGTTGTGAGGATATTAGATGGTTGTGATCAAAATCTGAAAAACATCATAATCAAACTTTTGGAGCATGATACAATGGTAATGTGATTAGTCTCCTTTTATTTCTATGTGTATGGATATTTTTGCTTCCGTTGTGAATTGTTTTTTATTCAATTTACCTATGCATGTTTTTGTTGTTTTTTAAAACAAATCCCAACACACAGTACTTCTTTTGATATCTTAATAGATGTTAATCGTCCACTTTAATGATTCATATCATCAAGTACCCATTTCTAAATTTCATTCTGATAAAATGGTTTGGCTTAGCATTGAAAAGAGTAATCTAAAGAAGTTCTTCTTTCTACCATCCTTTTTACTCCGTCTCTAGATCACCTTATCCTCCTTCCGGAGAGGAATGGCTGGGCTCACTAACTCCTAAACCTGTATAGGAATCGATTAACTTGGGAGATGATTGTCAAGGACACGCGTCAATTGTTGTCCACATCGTCTCACGTCAAGTCATTTAGATGGCAGTCTTTAAAGAGCAGTAAGTCACTAATGGCCTCCTCAAGGAGTGGTGGATTGAGGCATATTTGTTTGCTTGAGAGGTATTGTAGTTGGCCTATCATTCGGAGCCACTAGAAAGTACTTTGCCCCTTTGATTCAGCTTTTGGGAATGTCTTTACAAACATACAAATACCTTTAGATAAATTAAGTTTTTTGAAATACAAATAGCATTCGGTGAATTATAATTCTAATGTGTATTGAGAAACAACTTTGACCAAAATACCATTTGGTAAAATTTACATTTGTAAAGGACTTTTATTAAATTAAAAAAACATTTGTATTATTTTTTTTTTTAGTTCGGCCACTGACTGGCCAAATCTGGCGGTCGGATTGCTGGACGGCCAGATCTGGCCCTTGGACGTCGTCTCTTGAGGTTGCCCACCTTAGGCGAGGCCACTTGAGGTCACGCGGCCCCAAGCGTCGGCCACCTTGGTTCACACGGCCGCCTGGGGTTGCACAAACTCAAGCAGTGGTCCCTTGAGGTTGCCCAACCCAAGCGACCAACCCCAGGCGACAGACGCCTGGGTCGCGCGACCTAGGCGTTGCCTGAGGTCCAGCGACAATCGTCGAGGTCGGGCGACCCTCAGGCGGTAGTTGCCGATGCACGCGACCCCTTGGCCGCGGTCGTCGACCTTCGATTGGCTTTTCTATGGGGTGGTTTTGGAGAAGAGGATCAGTAACCGGAATTTGCATTCCAAAAATGCAAGTTCTCAAAGGACCTCTAGACTTGCTTTAGACTAAGGGTCTTTAGTGTCCTTTGGAGATGCAATTGTATTTTCTCAAAGTTGAACAAAAATACGAACCAAACACGTTTGTATTTGGCCAATGGATTTTAGAATCCCAAAGCCCATTCCAAAAGCCGAACCAAACGGGGCTATGTGGGTTAGAGGATCGTTACTTGGACAACAACACCTAAAATAGGCATGAAGAAAAAGCAATAGATAGCTAAGTTTCATCCAATGTAAAGTTCAGTGTTTACAGATGATGGATTGTGAGCTAAGGAAAAGTTGAGCTATAATCACATATAGAGAATTCACTCGAAAGTAAGCCTTTGTTCAGCTGAGCTATACACCTTTGTGGTGAGTTTTACGCATGATTAAATGTGCTTGAGCGATGAAAGGAAAAGTGCTGAAAACATATGTGTCAGGTTTCAATTTGGCTCCAAGTCATCTGCAAACGCCGGGAAGCCTTGAGTCATTTCCAATTGAAATCCTAATTAGGCATGGAGGGAATAGTTGGTGAAATGTGTTTGCTCGCACAAAGCCTCTAACATATAAAGAGAAGCAGAGAAGAAACAGAAAGCACAAAACGATCATAACTCTATTGTTCCATTCATCGATTTTTTTTTTCCTAGAGTTGAGTTTTCCCATAACGCCTCTAGCATGTGAGATTGTTGCTTTCTCATAAAAGTGTTGGTAAGTATCAAACAATTGTTGATGAAAACAACGACTGACTTTTCTTCTTCTATGTGACTAATTCGTATTTTACCAACACCTTTATAAGATTTCAGTTTCTTGGATAGTTTTGCAAACGGACAACTTTTGTACTTCTCGGACATCAGATTTTTGCATCAAGAAGTTAGGGACCCAGCTAAATGAATGCTCGTGATTGGCCCTCAAGAACCATAATGGAGTGTGATATTTTCGAAATTTCAGCATATATGATTTTTCACATTCCATCTAAGTTTATCTTAACCAATGATCATTTCTTGCTTCTTTTATCCTCCCCTAGGTAAGTTTCGCACCACGATGGAATTTTAAGATCCAAAAGCCTTTTTATTTTATGTCCTAATCTTGGAGAAAGTAAATTACTCAGCGCACACATTCCAAAAGTCATATACTGTCTTTTTTCTTAGGGTTAATACCCTAAAAAACCCCAAACTGGTACACCTGTGACAAATTTACCCCAAACTATTTTTTTGACCACCAAAAACCCCAAACTGGTACATACGTGACAGATCTACCCTCCGTTAGCTTCCGTTCGATTTTTCCGTTAATTTTGCTGACGTGGTTGCTTGACGTGGCAAACCATGTGGAAATTCATAAGTTTAATACCATTAAAAACCCCAAACTGGTATATTTATGACAAATTTACCCCAAACTGGTATATTTATGACAAATTTACCCCAAGCTGATATATTTACGACAAATTTACTCTAATTAATTTTTTTGATCATAAAAAACCTAAATTGGTACACGTGCGACACATTTACCATCTTTCAATTTTCCCAAATTTGACAGAGTTGTGATGTCCAATAAATTTTATTTTCCGGATTACTCTAATGTTGCCTCCATATCATTAATACTTAATTTTTTTCTTTTTATTGGAATCATTATTAGAAAATATTCAAAGACTACCAAATGTGCACTTCATTCTTGTGCCGAGAGGATGCTCATTAACTAAAAGATTGACAGATTGCTTGCGCACATATACAAAAGAAGTGCACATATTGTGATTGCTTCACTCGTTTTTGGTTTGTGACAAACTTGGCTTTATGTTTCTATGTCTCAGCCCCACATGGTTTACTACTTGTCCGCAATCTGTTTGTACGCTTACATATCACTCTTACTTTGCTGGTCCTTATTAGCGTTACGTAGTCTTTTCTACCTTGAATTGTAAGTGTCAAAATTTTAACATGGAACTTGCATGTGAATGGTATGAGTGACTCGTACATCACATGCTCGTTGAAATGCCGGAACCAAAATCACTTATGTTTGTCGCTAATTTCAGGTGTGCTTTGAGTGTGATTCTTTTGTATATGTGCGCAAGCGATCTATCCATCTTTTAGTTAATGGGCATCTTCCCGGCACAAGAATGAAGTGCACATTTGGTAGCCTTTGAATAGTTTTCTAATAATGATTTAAATAAAAAAATCAAGTATTAATGATATGAAGGCAATGCTAGAGTAATCTAGAAAATAAAATTAATTGGACATCACAACTTAGTCAAATTTGGGAAAATTGAAAGATGGTAAATGTGCCGCATGTGTACCAATTTAGGTTTTTTATGATCAAAAAAATTAATTTAGAGTAAATTTGTCGTAAATATATCAGTTTGGGGTAAATTTGTTATAAATATACCAGTTTGGGGTAAATTTGTCATAAATATACCAGTTTGGGGTTTTTAACGATATTAAACTTATGAATTTCCACATGATTTGCCACGTCGGCAATCACGTCGCAAAATTAACGGAAAAATCGAACGGAAGCTAACGGAGGGTAGATCTGTCACATATGTACCAGTTTGGGGTTTTTAGTGGTCAAAAAAATAGTTTGGGGTAAATTTGTCACAGGTATACCAGTTTGGGGTTTTTTAAGGTATTAACCCTTTTTCTTAAGTTAATTTTTTTGGCCCATTTTTATTTTCATTTATTTTATTATTTATTTTATTATTTTTTTGGGGTGTGTTTTATAGATGCCGTTCCCTCAAGGGTAATTTAAGTACTCCAATACTACGATGAAGCTCCCTATGTTATTGGAGAAAGCAACGACTTTGCATGCTATCAAGCATTGTGGATAGAAGAGCCGCCCACAATTTGAATCTTTATGAAGTACGGACTAGAGAACTCCCATAGACTTCTAAAGGAAATAAACTATGTTCAAGGTTGAAGATCTTAGTCAGAGTGTGCAGAAACAATGTCCAGTATATTCTTAACCTACTGGAGATTTTGGCCGGCAGAAAGTTCTTTCAATTGGGGATCAAGAAAACTGCACATTTTTTTTTTCGAAAAAAGTTATTTAATCAAATCCTTTCGGTAATCATCTTTATGATATCTCTGATGTAGTAACTTTTGAGGGTATTTACACAAAAAAAAAAAAATTGCTATTCTAACTTTTTAAAGGAAAAAAAAAACGCATGAAAATTATGATTCAAGAATAAAGTATAATATGTAATTACAAATTCAACAGTTTGCTCTAATTCTTTCCCTCTTGGAGACTATCAAGCAAACAAGCACTGTGGAGAAAAGAGCCATAAATTAGAAAGTTTTGGAATTAAGTCGGCTTATCTATGGAAGATAAACTATATATACGTTTTGAGGCAATAGAGTACTAAACATTTTACTTTGTGCAATCAATTTTATTTTATTTTTATTTTTATTTTTTTTGGTGAAAGTTACAATGAAATCTCTTTGATTTAACAAAGGAAAATTCTAACACAAGTACTTGTATAAACGTATTTCACAAAAGCTTGGGATTCCAGTGCATCAATTAAAAGATCCTAAGACTCAAATAAATTTCGTGCAAAAAGTTTAGGGATTTTTCAAGTATTCTTATCTGTTTGTGGCTTTGCTACATATTATTATGATCATAGCGAGAATGTGGCACAGTCAAGATACAACTCTAGAAAGAAATAAATTGTGGAAATAGAATCTGAACACAGCTAATTCACGTGGTTCAGAGCTGTACCTACTCCATCAGGAGAGATTAACAAGATGGCCCCAATATAATCAGTAAAGAGAAATTTGTAATTACTTGAAACGCTCACATTCAAGTGTTTCCAATTCCTAAATACACCCAAACCCACAAGAAACAATCACAAAAGAGGAGTATCTCATGCTTTCAACTATTTTTTATGACGGTTCTCAAAAGCTTTTTAAACTCTAATGAGTTTCTCAAAAAATTCAACTTCATGCGACAAAATATCATGTATAAAATAGCACTTGACATCAATGTGTTTCGTCTCCTTGTGATGCATTTGATTTTTAGTCAAATGTATTGCACTCTAATTGTTTCCCTTTACTTCTGCAAGGCAAGTGGTTTTTATCAGTTTCTTTTAATCTCAAGAGAAGTAGAATTTATTGCTCCCATGGAAATGAACATTACATGCGAGACTCTTGATTTTGCGTCCGCTGGAGCTTGGGCGCTATTTACAAAGAGGCATTGCCAAATGGATAGAGATGGCATGGTGGGTCGGGTCTAGTAGGGGTACCCAACCCATCCCGAATTTGAGGCTAAAAGGGCTGCAGTTTAGGGTTGCGAGATGGGCTTGGAATTGGATTTGTCTTGCAAGTGACTCAAAATTCGAACGTAAAGGTCATTTTCACCTAGGTAGTTATATATACCCCCGGTAGAAAATCACTTAAAACCCATTTAGAACCTTTTTTGAACCATATTATAGGGTTTGGGACGGGTTTAGGAATACACGAAAATGTTACCATGACGGGTTTGAAACGAGACCAATCGTCCCCAACCCCTTCTGTTGCCATCTTTACAAATTGGTGGCCGCGGTCCTTTTGATGATCATGTGCGAACGGACTTCCATCCCTCGTCGGCCCATCTACAAATCCCCCGGCCCATGGATTACCATGCAAGTGGTCACGAGCATTAGCTGTTAGGGGGCAATGATCCCCCTATGCCGCCGGAGAAAGCAAGGCCAACGACCGTCCGGGCAGTATATTCCTCACTCCTTGATTGGAGGGAGTTTTCTTTTTCGATTACACATCTGATTGGTGGATTAAAAGTCATGGATATCACTTATAAGTATTGCAACAAAGTATGAATGTCAGCTGTGTATAGTCCGTATCGATAACTCACTAATCAGAAAATTGATTTAAGGAAGCTATAGAAGGAAAACATGGGCGTTGACCAATTACTCGGCAAGTTTACAAACTATTGTGAGTTCATATCATTTCATCATTAGATAAATCTTACTTCTTTTAACTAATACGATGGGAAGTGACTTTTTTTTTAAAAAAATTTTTTTGGGTTGCAGGAGCGATTCTTTCTCACTTGGGAAGAAAAGATTGTCTGCCTCTTCCGTAAGCATCCAAAAACGACAAGAACATAAGAATAGTTATTAATAGATAGTTGAGTAGTCACATATAACATGCTGGCCCTTCGGCCATAGTACAAACCTTTTGCTCGAACCTTAAAGAGCTGTATCTACAAGCCTTATGTTTCCATCTTCCTTTTCCTTTTTATCATCTTTGATTACCTTCACATTTCACAGTAGTTAAGACATCAAGAGAAAGCAAGCGTGTGGCCCCTTTGGTTTCCACAAACTTAGCTGATGACACCAAATAAAAAAAAAAAAATCACCAAACCATACCAAAGAAACTATGCACAATTTTCTTGACAATCCTACCATGTATGCCCCACACTTGTCTTGCACCATCTTCGATGTCACATGAATTTTCCTTTTTACTTTCTTCATGCGACGACACGGCGGGTGGTTAAACGACAGACCGGAGATTGAACACCAGAGGACACGAGCACTTGCGTGGTTGAAGAAGTCGTCGTCGCCGTGCTGGTTGCTGCCGAAGGCGTCGTGGTGTTGTTGAAACCACAGTCGGGCCGGAAGAAATGGATGTCGGAGGCTTGAAACCGACCCGAATCGCCCGGAAGCCTCATGTACGATGCGGACGGTGATTCAGGGAACCATGTGGCGAGCGGGCCTTGGTTCCCATTCCTGTGCTGCACAATTGCCCTGTAAACAAACGGAATCAATCCCTCCATCAATTCCTTCGCACTTTGTTTTCTCTTTCCGGCCTCTAAAAACGATTCTTCTTGTTTGGCTCTTTGAGAGAGAGAGAGAGAGAGAGAGATGAGAGATTCAATGGTGTGAGGTAGGTTGGAGAGCAATGGTTTTAATAGAGGGAGAGAGGGATGTGACGTGGCAAAGTGATTGGATTCCAGCTCTTCAAGCAAAAGCCACTGTTCTTGTTTTTTGTTTTTTGCCTTTCCGGTTTGCACTTGCGAAACGCAAACCCGCACGAAAGACCCTTTGAAAGCTCCGTTTAAACTGCGGGCACATCTCCATTACATTTCACCAAATCTTAGTCACATCCTCAAGCGTTATTCCGACCATTTTCTTTTAGGCTCTGTTCGGAGGTTGATCTGGTACACGATGTTTGATTTTTCTTTTATGTCCGTTGGTCGGTTCCTAGTTCACTTTTTTTTTTTTAAATATTTATCTGTCCGTTGTTCAATCGATGGACACTCTTTTCTTCTTGCTGGTGTCATTAGGGTTTTATTTTAAAGAGGTTTGTTTTAGGGGTTCTTTCAGCGTGAGGTATAACGATGGAGGGTGGAGAGGATTAAGCATGTGCCACCTGCACGGTGTGAGATCTAATTTGTTCCTTAGTGGCATTCAGAGGAAGAAACAATGGGTTTATCCGATTTGTTCTAATGCTGTTGGTATCGACCCATGAATAAACAAATGACAAAGGGGGAAAACCAATTCCGGGCAAACGAGTAGAGGTGATCTGGCTTTATTATGAATCACGTGATTGTACTGCATTCCAGACAGAGCTTTCTTACAATTTGGAAAAAGCCTCGGAATGCATTTGCAGAATTGGTTTATTAATAAGTCATAGACCGCAAGTGAACCTTTAAACAAGTATGTCTCCCTTTACAAAAACCATTTATCTCTCTCTATTATAAAGTGACATTTGTCATTTTATCATGCACTTGCCCAAAAATAATTCCACCTTCCCCACTTCTCTGTATTTTTTCCCAATTCGCCTTCCCTCCTTCGTCATCGCCACCTCCTCTAGGTAGCCATTGTCGCCATCGCCCTCCTCCGCAAGCCTTACATCCTCATTACCACCTCTCAGAGACAACCCTCTTCCTTTCCAATTACAGGGTTTGACTTATTATCGTCGCCCTCCTCCGTAGGTCTAAAATCCCCATTTCCAACTCTCTGAGACAACCCACTTCCTCTCCAATTAGGGGGTTTGACTCATGTTTGTACCAGTCGACCAAAATTTTAGTTCCGACTTGCTGTCGAACTGGATCTTATGCGTCTAATGTTATACAAAGCATGTGGCATCAAACTAAATTGTAGACGATGAAGCTTGTGCTGCAGGGATGGAATAGTTGAGATTGTGAAATTTTATGTGACCATTGCTATAAAACTTTAAGCTATTAGATGAAGGTATGGTATAATATTTTAATTTTCTAATACTTCCCCTTACGGGTAGATTGGATTTTGGCCTGATTCTAAGCCTAAAGCATGGAAATATTTTATTGGGCACGCAAATAGGGGCTTAGAAGATTTGAACTCATAACTTCCTATTTTAATACCAAGTGAGATTTTATAAGACTACCGTTGACTATTTTAAGATTTTAAGATATTATATAAAGGTGTAGTTTAATATTTAATTATACAACATTATTTGAATAATAAAAAAATACTAAACCGTGTCTTTATTTAAGTGTTTAAACTTTTAAAATAATGGGTAATGGTTCTATAAAATCTCACAAAGACAACATGATGCTGCTATAGTTGCTAAGTAAATGGTGGCAGCCAAATGCAAATAGTGACACTAGTGGCTAGGTTTAAATAACAACGTAAAGTGAAAAAAAGGGTACGATTTGAATGATAGCCCAATTAGGCCCTGTTTGGCAACCATCCAAACAGGTGCGATTTTGATTTTTTGTTCCTTTAATCGCGTTTGGTAAATTTTTGTCCAAAACTGATTCTAACAAATTTACTCCCAAAATCAGTTTTGGACAAGAATTCAGAATCAGAAAAAATATGATTCTCCGTCCGAGAATCAAAAAAGAGAATCAAAAGTGCCGAATCAAAAAAAAAAATTATTTCTATATTTTATTTTTATTTCTTCCTAGTATGAAATATATATTTGTTGTATATAGAATACATATTTAATTTTATGTTATAATTTAGTATTTTTATTTATTACATATTGTAGGGATATTAGTATAGTTTATACTATGGTTTATTATTTACTATATAATAAAAATTGATTAGTTAATATTTTTATTACTTAGTATAAAAATATAATTAATCGTGAATGGTTTATGAAAATTCAATATCAAATTTATTTTAATCTAAAAAGGTAATTAAAAAAGAATTGGAATAGAAATTTTATATAGTTACCAAACGCGTTTTCTATTCTTTTTCTATTCCAGAATCATAAATTTTATTTGTTACCAAACGCGTTTTTTTACTCGAATCGCCTTAAAGAATGCAATCAAATAATCATTTCTGGTCGAATCGTTCCTAAATGAATCGTTACCAAACGCGCCCTTAATGTCCAAATCACCATGTTTCCTACTCAAAGCAATTTTAAGAGTTGCACATTTTCTTGTGAGAGGTTCTTAAATGATACGTGTTAGAATATATAAACAATAACTCACATTTTTATCTAACAACTTAATCTTTTAGAATAGTTAATATTGTATGAGAATGAGTGTTAGAATATTAAAATATTAAATCATGTGTTCATTTAACAGTTTAAGTTTTTAGAACAGTAATAATCCCATAGAATCTCACATGGTATTAGAGTTATATGGTCATGAGTTCAAATCTTTGAGGCCCCTATTTGCCTCCCTAATTGAATATTCGATGCTTTAGGTTAAGGCCAAAGTCCAACCTACACGTGAGGGGGAGTATTACAATATTTAAATACTAAATTACACATTTATTAACAATTTAAGCTTTTAGAATAGTTAATAGCTCGATAAATTTGTAGTCCCACATATTCTCACAATACGTGTGTAGAGATGATTTATGTTATATTTGTGAAGACTAATTAAGTCAAAAGATTCGGATGCTCCATACTATTAACGAAACAATTGAAAAGTTTGTGGTCCTCATTTTGGACATATGAGAGATTAATGTTAGTGATCGTCCTCATACACGCATTAGACAGCTGTAAGAAAACTGTGAAGGCATTTTTTATTTAACTAGTTCATGAATCCTAGCTAGAGCTCGAAAAAATGTATGTTCTAGCACTTCTCCTAGTGCTAGGGTTCTCCCTTGGAAAGGTCTGCCTCAATCCTATATACGCCAAACAGCTTTGGACTAGACCATATTTCTTTTTCCTTTTTCGACGAGAACACACATCTCTGGCAAGTTACAAGATTCTGTTCCTATACTGGCTACTTAAATTACTTTTAATGTCACATCGTGCGAAGTTGCGAATCATCAAGTGGCTGCATGTATATATATATTGGTGAAAATTCCACATTTACAGAGAGGATAGAGTTGTGCACGAAGAAGTAAACCTAGAAAAAAAGTCTTCATACATATCCAATGAGCTCATTGTCAACCGTTGCTTGTTAGGTGCATCCAAATGAAAAAGACATGAGGTAGTATTAACAATAATGCTAAAATTAACTTACAAAATTAGCTTAGAAACATAATTTGGCAAAAATTATTGGGTATTTGAGTACAGTTCGCTTGTTTAAGCACTCATCGAGGATTTGACACGTCACTTTATAATAACCATAATCCATACCCTATTTAGATATCCCTTATATTATCCAATAATTGAATAGCTTCATTTCTTGAACGAAGTTCACCATATCGCTTCATAAATCATTTTTTTAGCTTCGTTTCTTGAATAAGGTCCGCTCGTGCCGAGAATTTGACCAGTCATAAGCGTGCACCAAAACTTTGAAAATCCATACCGTTAGAAGCTGACAAAAGATTTAATTTATTCCCTATAGATAAAATAGAAAAGTGAAGAAATAAAATAAAAAAAATTAATGAAAGGAATTGCTTTGCTTGCTTCATCTTTGTACCAACTCCATCTGTTAACATCTTAGATGAGGTCAGGGTTGGCATCATCTCATTGTCAAGATCAATCTGCCGGCTTCTTTATCTTCATCTCGTCCCTTTCTTCCTCCAATTCGAGCCTTTGGCTTCAAAGCAGGAATTGATCTTCTTCCCTTGTCCTCCAACCAAAACCAATTCAAAATGATAAAAAAAATAAATTAAAATCAATAAATCAAATAAAATAAAAAAGTAGGGAAACTGGGTGCGCGCACAATGTTATGTGGGTGTTAGGTAGAGGAAGAAAATCCATCTGATATGTGTCACACGGAAGTCCTTTCTTAGATAATATTATTCGACCTTTTGAATTTAAATGTGAACTAATCAATCAATAAATAAATGGAACGAAAGTATAGTGCCACATGAATATCGTTTTTTCTATTGGGCACATTATGGTCCTATTGAGACTCGTGCTATCACTTACCTAACTTTGGTGGGGGGACCAAATGAGTCATCTTGTTTTGTTTCTCTAATGTATTTAGCTCGTAGTTTCATATGATTGTCGGAATATGATGAGTACAGGGATTCGATTCCGCTACAGCTCTTCTGATTGTGCTAAAAAATATTCAAAATATACACAATTAATTTAAAATCGTCCAAACCTGATGTTAAAAAATGTTTATCCGATTGGCTTAAGGATATATTATACGTCTTGGAGTGCAAGGGATTAAACAAATTAATGATTTGTATATAACTATTTAAAACATTCTAAAATTATTTTATTAAAAATGATTACTTGTATCGTTTAAAAAAATGAATTAATGAAAATGTTTAGGCCTAGACCTTTGTTGACGATATAATTAATTCCGGCTAATTGATTTTTCAAAAAAATGCCATCATTTTTTCAAATAAGAACATAAGTAAAAATTATTTCAAATAAGGGTATGAAGTGGACCTTCTTTTAAATAATGAGCTAAAGTGCCATGTTAGTTTTCAAGAAGGGCCTGATCCCACCAACAAATTGAGAGCATTTTCGTCATTTACTTTTCTTATAATTTTATTTGATTTTTTCTTCTTCTTCTTCTTCTTTTTTCTAAAAAGAGAAAAGCAAGCAGAAGGACTAGACTTGTAGCTAATGGGGCGACGGCCACAAGGGGGCAAGGTTGCCAATCCTCTACTTGTATTTTTTTTTTAAAATGGAGCTATTTTTCCCCTTTTTAGTTTGTCTTTTTTGGAAAGAAAAAACCATAAAAAGAAAAAAAAGAAAGAAAGTTAAAAAAAATTAAATGATGAAAATGCCCTTGATCAGTTGGTGAGGTCAAACCTTTCTTTGGGATTGACATAGTATTTTAGGTCTTTATTTGAAATAAGGTCTATTTTAAGCCCTTACTTGAGAACACAAGGACATTTCAAACCCTTATTTAAGACAATATTCATTTCAAGTCATTATTTGAGAAAACTATAGCACTTTAGATCCTTATTTAAAATTTTCCCTCATTTTTCGAAGCGATTCGAACAATCATTTTGAAGAAAAGGCTTTCCTAAGCATTAATTTGCAATGAAACTAACACCGAATGTTGGAGTTTTCTTAAACAACAACGCATTCTTAATCATACGAGCTATGAAGTGTTACTGAATTATTCCTTTACCAAAAAAAAAAAAAAAGTGTTACTGAATTATTTGTTTTGTAGAATCTTGAAAGCTCAATTCCTAAATCATGATTAAAACAAATAATTCCTTATAGGTCATAAATCTCTTTAGTATTATAATTTTCCATTTAACCTGATATATTATTTCCCTTTTATCCAAAGTATACTTCCCTAACGATGAATTGAAGAGTATTTTTTTCAAATCTAGGTCTTCTCAATTTAGGTTGGATTCGAAATCTAATATTAATCCCGAGAAGATGCCAAAATAGCAAATTCAAAAATTTGTGGCTGATATCAATCCATATCACTAGATTATCTCCAAGTTTTGTGAAATTGAACTAGTCTATACTATATATAAAGGAAGCTTTCAAATTCGATATTCACTTTCCATATGACCATAACACCCTCATCACATCTCACTATGGAAAAAGTAGATAGAACATTATATATAGTTAATAATTAAAAATCAATATTCATGGGTGGTTACCGCACAAATCTCCTATTCAGTTCATAAAAAAAATTATTAATTTATCCCTAAATTAATTGTCTTGGGTGTGTAGATTGTCTAATTTATCTAGCTAATTTATTTAGTACATCAAATTGGCTGGGGTGTGTAGATTACTGCACTACCATTTCGTTTTCAATTTTTTGTTGTTTTGACTTTGAAGCGTGGGAATCTTCAGCGGGTACTCAATCCCCTTGAGAACATTTTTTCTTAGTCGTGGCCGAGTTTGCTTGAGCAATCATCACTTCTTCACCGGCTAAGACACGCGCAATGTTTCTTTTGCTATTTGGCATATCTTTTACACAATACTTAACCGGAAATCTAGCTTATAGCTCTCGTTAGCATCCACATTTCATCAGTGGGTGGAAGCTTGTAGAGGAAAGACATTGATGGTGGTGGGTTCCAAACAGGACATCACTGTATCTAACTAAGACCTGGTATTTTATATTAATCCATGCTCTCGAGTTTAAACGAGTCGGAGGTGAAAAAATGGGGAGTTAGGATAGGGATGGGCATTCTCAGGATCAGACCTAGATTCTGGCCAAGCCCAATCGAATGTGGTACTAAATGGGCATGCTGGCCTAGATGGCTATGATATTCCCTATAGGCCTCTGCTAGAAGAAAAAAAACACTTGTGGGTTTATAACCATAAGCCCGATCTCTCGAAAGTTTGCTATCCCAGGATAAATACGCTCCGTTTGAACTTTGAATCACTCTATTTCTTGCATTCCCTCGGGATCAACTTAGGAGCATATATTTGTGTTGTTGACTCACAGATGATAATTAGCCATGTCTTCCAAACATCACATAATCTGTGGAAACAAAGAACAGGTTGGAAATCGTCACTTCATATTGTGAAAATGAAGAAATCTAGTAGAGAACTATAACTTCATAATTGCACAATCACGAAAAGATTTATTATTGATCTCATGAGGTTGACTAAGCAGTTAAAGATTTAACTTGTGTTTGTGGATTCAAGATACAGTAAGGGTTCGACTCGATACAGTAAGTGCAAATAATTCCATATTCGGACCATCCATCTGAGCTTAGACCCATGTCTTACCTTAATTATGAAGTTAGCAAGGTATTTTATGGGCCCGTAGTTTATCTACTTCAAGTGATCTATACGTCTTAAGAAAAAAGGAATGATGCTATTAGTGGAAAGCTAAAAAATGCCACCTAGATTTAGACTTCGTTGGAGCGTCGCCTACAACTATATAAAGGTCTTACTCGGTGAAGTATCAATAATATAGTAACTAGCTAACCCCAAAAGGTTGTTGACTTGGTGGTGGGTTGAAGTTTTATGCTATCAAATAAAGAATTTAAACCTATGGAGGCACGTCTTGCTTTGAGTTTAATCAATGAGAAGTTTCAACTCTCGAGCATGGGTTAAAATGACATATATTATAACATCTCCAAGTATGGAAAAAGCTGGTGATTACTCGACCATGGATTCTATTGAACCGGTCGACCTGTGGGCCTTCTATATTACTTTAGGTCAAATGGAAAGGAGATAAACATGTGTACGTTATGGGTATGGTACAAGACTAAGGACAGTGTAGATCCATCATGGAGAGGCAGTTCGTGAATTAAATCCAAAGAAACGCGTTTATCCCTTGAGTTGTATGTTTGAATTCCTTTTGGACAGCTCAAATCCCAAAGGAATACGTAAGTTGCAAGCCAATCACGTTGCTGATGAGCATAACTTTTGACCACTTTTTTTTTTTTTTTCGTTTATAGAGAAAATGATGGGGAGAGACGATTGGCGCTAGCAATCTTCTCGGAGCATTACCCGAAATGTTTCAAAAATCGAATCTGACTTAGTTGGATTCTCGTGGAAGGATGAGATGATAAACCGTTTGACGAATTTGAAGTAGTCATCACAAACAATTACCATACTTTAACATCAAATCAAACGCTAAACTAACAACTTAACTTGCAAACCAGATAGTAGTCTTACAAATTTTTCATGGTATCAAAAAGGATTAATTGAGTTCATCTTGTTTATTTGTTTCCACGCTTTTTCTTAAGTCAAATCCCAATATATATTGAGATAGAATGCCGCTACATTTAAATGTTTTAATTGCCGCTGCATTTAAATGTTTTAATTGCCCCTTCATTTAACAATTATAAGAGTGACACTACTAAGATTAATCAATATACTAGATGATGCACCAAATAGTAATTAATCGTTTAAACAAGTCGGTTGGATTCTCAACATCTAATATTACTACTTAACAAATCAATTTAATAACTGGGACTCTTTTTAAAGGCAGCATCCCGAGAGGTTGATTCATGAGTGCCAATTACCTGCTCGATAGGGCAAAGGCATTTGTCTCATTCTAGGCGCAAATGCATGGAAACAGGAACGATCAAAATGATGAGAATGCATTGAGTTTCCTCTTTTTCTACCAAATGGTCCCGACGGGGGATGAATGAAGCCAGCCTTTGCAGAGAAAGAAAAAGCAGAAGAGATGCTGCAAAAGTTGTGGACAAAGCGGAGGTTGAGATGTTGATGTTTGTTTCCAATGCCCTCACATCTAAGCAATGCTTATTTGATTTGTGTTAACAAAATCTCTTATGATACTTTAAAGATGATAAAATAAATTAAAAGCTACTAATGTGTTTAATGGTTGAGTAATAGACTATGTAGATGATGGAATGTGTAAAAAATATTGTCAAAATCTATAATAAAAAGAACTAGAAGATAAACTCTATACTGAAACTAAACTTATACAGATTGTGTCTAGACCTTAAGGCTAAATATGTTTAAACTTATGTCTAGATTGTAAAGTCTACTTCAGACGAAACACATTCAGACATTACATACAGAACGAGACACAAGTCTAAAATGTGATAAGGTTTACAATAAGGCACAAGTCCAAAACGTGACAAGGTCCAGAACAAGACACAAGTTCATAATGTAATAGATTCAGAACGAAACATGTTCAGAAAGAGACAACTTAACAAAACGTAACATAAGCCCCAACATATAATGGCTAGTAATCTGGTTTAGATTTTACATTAATATATATTTTATTAACTCAATCTAATTGATTGACAATTGGATCTTGAAGACAAGAAATTTTTAAACGGAGAAACTCTAATTATGGAAATCAAAATTCCGTTTGTATGGGCGATCAAAATCAAATTGTGATTCTATCACTCAATGGCTACCTAATTTTCTTAATATAGATATGTCCAACGGATATATTGGAAGGCAATCTTCTAGATACTATCCAACGGCTAATTTGGAAGTAGAGGAGTATTTAGGGAAATCAAGGACTAAGAAGCAAGTAAGAGATAAAATGTAGAATCTAGAATTCCAAAATTTGAGCGAATTTCAATTATACACTTATCTTTCATAAACTTAAACATTTGTGATCGTGAAAGAAATACCAAAAGAGTGACTTCGTAGACAATGTGATCTACTATCGAGTATTTGCACTGCAAATTGTAATATCTCGTTGATCATATATTGGAATCCAGCTAGTAGGTTGTTAAAGTGGGAGAGTGGACGTAAACTTGATCTAAACCGAACTATTATAAATTTCATGTGCAATTTTCTTTTCCATTAACTCACACTTACAAGTTATTTCAAAAGTCTATTCTATTGCATAACATATTCTGTATATCTACCAGAAGTCTGGTAGCTTATTTGTAAGACTTTGATATTTATTCAGACTTTACTCGCAACTTATTTTATTCCGCATTTATTTGGCAAGACTTCTTTTAAACACTTGTTTATCCCCTCTAGGTGTTCGTACTAGCATTATGAGATTGTATGTCAACAAATCGGGAATTGACATCAATGGTGACAATTTTTGACATTGCTCAAGCCCGTGACACCAAATTAGAGATTTTAGTATGTTAATTGTGTTCGTGTTTGACATGATTAAGAAATGGGTCATGTTCGGGTTCAACCTATGTCATCCGAAATTCATTTGTCTGACAAGTATAATTGAATAAGTCTGTGTCAAGATGATTTGTTACTTTGCCTGCGTTGACCTCATTAATTTAAATGAGTCATATATTGTTTGTTTTTTAATACTTGTGTTTATGAACTGTTATATTTTAAGAAGGTATCTAGAATTTGAATTCTTCTAGATTTTCTAGAATGAATATTGTACTTTTCCATTAATTTAGCAAAAAATGCCATAATTCTTTTGATTTTCTCTAAAATTGTTCGATTTTGTTTAAATAATCATTTGGATATATTAAGCACTTCGATCTCATGAAAGATTCATAAAATGTTCAGGTTTTTTTTCTTGCCACAAGGACGCTAGTCTAGTTGTCATGATCACATTCAGGTTGGACTGACTCAATTCAAACTCCATTAATTTAGCTAGTTATATGAATTGTGTTTGAGTTACTTAAACTTATAAATGGGTCGTTTTAAGGTGGAGCTTCGTGATACGATTGTTAAATGGATCTTGTTTGTGTTGACTTTGTTAACAATACACCCTTAAGTTAACAGAAAACAACCCGTGCACATGAATGGCCCCTCCTACCATTAAATGGGAATATTTGGTTTGCTGTTCATAATTAATAAAAGAGTAATGCTAAACTTATTAAAATTGGTAAAAGAGCAATACTAAGTGATTGTGTCAAACTAGAAATTCAAGAACCAATAACGGTCTGATACATCATTTTGTAAATCAATCTTGATAAATCTAGCAAATTTAATTGGAAAAAAATCAATAATTTTGCACCATTAGTACGAAGATGATAGAGAAGGTACCCTACATATGATTGAAACTTCATCAGGTTCCACGAAGCATAAATAAGATCTGGGTTTTTGAGTTCAAGTACTCTTAATCTATTTTTTTTCCTTGGTTTTCTTTTATTGAGTTTTTCGTTATTTGTTCGATTTCTCTCTCTGTTTTTTTTTTCTTTTTTTTTTTTTTTTTTTTTTCGCTTGTTTATGTTTCTTTTGCTCTGTCATAACTAGCCGGGCCACTTCCATGACTTTATCTTCTTTCGTTTCTTTTGTCCCGTCCTTTCACACTTACTTTTTCTTTATTTTACTTATGTAATTACATCTTTTCTTGTTTTTTTTTTTTTTGTTGGTATAATAAGATGTATATTAACTTTTAACCAACGGAACTATACAAAAAGTAAATCTCGGCACCTAAAAACTTGCACTCTCGATGACAAACAAGTCACCAAGAGTGGAAGGGCGTTGAGAGTAAAAGAGAACGAGGGGAAACCAAAACAGCAGCAACCGTCAAGCAAGCTCTAAGGAAGACCTTACACCTAGGAAGAGAAAATAGAGGGATCAAGTCTCCAACTTCTTTGTATCCTCCTGTTTCTTGGAGAGTCCGCTACATGGTTGAAAGTGAGAGCCTTATCCTTGACGACTTTGGTGAGATGTTGCTTCAACGCCGGAACGAACAAGGCCTGTCCACAAATATATTGTTCCTAGTCTTCCAAATTATATGACAAAGAGCGCCAAAGGAGAACCAAGCAATAGCTTGATAGAATTTGTTGCTTGAAAGGAATTTCATCGCCCATTGTAAATTTTTCACCCACGACCTATTTTGCCATGGGAGGTTGCATCTTGAAGCCCAAAAAGAAGCAAGGCTAGTAGAAACATGGCACCCAAAAAATAAATGATCTCTAGAGTCCGGTGAAGAGCTGCAAAATGCACAAGACACATTGGCAATTCTACCAGAGGAAAGTAGGAGAACCTGGGTAGATAGCCGGTTCCTTGAGATGAGCCATAGATGGAATCGGTATCGGGGTATGAGCATTCTATTCCATACAAATGAGAACCGTGTGACCAAATTGCTCTTTCGACGAATGGCTTCACATGCTGAAGAAATAGAAAAAGTACCTAAAGAGAGCTGCAGCCAAGTTAGCCTATCAGGGATCTGAGTAAGAACAGGAAGGGGATGCATCCAAGATTGGAGGATAGCTTTGGTCGCTTGGCCTGAAGCGGAAAATAAGTTTGCAACCTTAGCATGTCTAAAAGCCCCGACTAGTAAATAAAAGTGTCCGTGAAGAACAAGTTTAAAGGTCCACGAGGATGCCAAGGGTTGAACCAAAGAGAAATGGACCGGCCATCACCCACCTGCCATTTAAAGTATTGTTGGAAGTCCCTCCTGAGATCTAGCAATTTTCTCCAAGCCCAAGAGCAAAACGTAGGCTTCGTGACTACCCATAAATTATTCTTTTTTAAATAGGTAGAGTGAATTCATTTACACCAAAGAGATTCCTTATCTGTAAAAAAGATCCATATATGTTTTAACATCACCACCATGTTACAATCGTGGAGATTACAAATGCCAAGTCCTCCCTCTTCTTTTGGGAGACATACTTCTTCCCATGCCACTTTTGCACCCCCTAACCCAAGGCCCGGGCCATTCCAGAGAAATTGTCGAAGAATTTATTTGATACAGTCTAGCACCGCTCTAGGTAAAATGAAGATGTTGACCCAATAAACTTGCATTGAGTGAAGGACTAACCTAATTAGTTGAAGTCGGCCTACAAAGGAGAGAAAGCATTGTGCCCAGGATTGCACCCTTGATGTCATGATGTTGACCAAGGCATTACATTCGGACTTGCTAACCCGTGATAATATGATGGGGACTCCAAGGTAGCGGACCAGCAGGACACCTTCCCTGAAATTGAGAGCCTGGAGAATCAGGGAATGAGAATGGTGCATACCTCCCACAAGGAAGACTTCACTTTTGCTCAAGTTCGGTCTTAAGCCACTCCAAAAGAAGAAAGTGAGAAGCCCGTCCTTATGGAGAGATACGGGGGCCATATCCGCTTCATTAAAGAGGAACACATCATCCACAAAGAATAAGAGGGAAAGACATGTAGGCTTGCACCTCCAATAATATTTGAACCTCGGCTGTCTAGATTGATGAAAGAGAATCCCAGAATACCTCCATCGCCAAAGTGAACAGGTAAGGCGACGTAGGGTCTCCTTGGCGAATCCCGGAGAATACATATTTTCTTGTTTATTTTGTTAACATATCATTTCGTGCAGATTTTAAATTTCTCTTTCACTTTTCTTTCCTATCAACCGATTTATAATTCTTTCCGCATATTTTACATTCCTTTTATAATTTTGACGTCTTGTTGTTATTAATCATTTCAAAGTTTATATCCAAATACAGTTGATACCCCATATTACGCCATATCTAAATATTACAACAAAAGGCGGATATAATTTATAATCATATGTGATGAAAAAATTGAAAATTCGGTATAAGCTAGTATATTCTAAACTAAACATATAATAGGAGAGTATATGTATCATTTCTCTAAGTTTTTTTAAGCCTAAAATCCTAATTTAGTCGGTCTTTAATTAGAAAAGATACAAAGTTGACTTTGGACATCGTCTTCTTTGCATCGCTTTACCTTAGTTATATAACCATATGTTTTAACGACGTTCATTTGCACGATCTACCTAACCTGAGAGCTTGGGTTCACGCGACGCGTAAGTGCCCGATGCATCCGATAAGAGCCAACATTATATTCACAAGTAAACAATGGCCATCTTTTGTGGACCAAAGACTATGAATGAGCCCACGTGGGGGGTCCAAAATAAAACACAACTTTTGTTAATGGACCTAAAAGCAAAGGCTAAACGTGGGCTTCTAACACAAAGCGGAAAAGAGAACTGTGGGACAGTCCTACGAATGCCGACGTCAGGGTGAGGACGCATCGGGATAATCCTTGCATGGACTCCGTCCCATGGACCCAAACACATCCTCGGCGTTTATAACGTGAGACCCACGCGTGCAGCTTACATGATCAATGGCGACGATAGATGCCGGCCTATATGGACCCGGGTTCTGGCAAGTATTTGCAGCAGGACGGGGGAAGCTCTTTACCTGTTGTTGTGCGAAGCCTTTATGTCTGTGCCTTGCATCTCACTCGATATCCACTTACTCTTTCGTCCCACGAATCACTTGGAATCTTACTCTTTTGGGGACCTCTTGGCTCCGTGCGATGGTCCCATCCGTACAAGACTAGGATGATTACCTAGGTACATGCACTTTTCACAGGGAGGGAGAACTTCTATTGTCGACAGAAGAGAGAAAGAGACAGAAGTTTCTTTTTGTCCCCTTTGCTTGCATAATTATGTTTTGCGCGTAGTATAATTTTTCTCTTTCTACATAAAAGATACCATCATGTGTCTATCCATGGATTTTAATTCCACAGATGTTGGCGAAATGAGGGATAAAAGTAGACGTGGAAATTATCATTTAATGTGTTGTCTTATATAGTAAGAGAGTTTACTCCTCTCCTTATGGCATTAGGTTTGAAATCAAACATTGTTATGAGACTTCAGGAGTAAAATTCCAAATGTTCCAGGATGATTTGAGGGGTGCACCTTTAGGATCACTAAGGAGGTGGGGTTATCAAGATGCTTGAAAACTGTCTCCAACATCATCCGACCACTATGAAAAACAAAAAGATTAAAGGATGAATTTGCTGTTTTAGTTTTTGATCAATGTATCCTGTGGAATGTCCAAACAAAAGCAAAATAGAAACACATAATCTTTTGCTTAGGTAGCGTAAATAAGCAAATATTAATTTGTATTTCCTTCCTTGAGCTTATTTTATTTGCTATGCACTAGGTTGAGAATCAACATGTAGGCTTGCAATTTGTTCTGTGTTGTACTAATCATGTCATACTAAAAGATGGATCTAACACAAACATAGCTAATCCGAACTCAACACCTTTGTTAAATTTGATTATTTTGGCATAGACAAGACATGACAGATAAATGAGTTACATGATATGACACGACTAAGGGCCGTTTGGTTCGGCTTTTGGGGAATGCATTTGCGAGAAATGCAAATACCTTTAGGTAAATGGGGTTTTCCGAAATGCAAATGTCGATTGGTAAAATTTGCATTGAGAAACAACTTTGGCCAAAATACCGTTTGGTAAAATTTACATTTGTAATTAACTTTTATTAAATTAAAAAAGCAAAAATATGTTTATATTTTTTATATAAACATATTTTTATATAAAAAATATAAACATATAAACATAAAATATATTTATTAAACATAAAATATATATAAAAAATAGATATGTTTTTATAAATATATATTTATATAAAAGCAATCGGAGAAAAAAATAGATATGTTTATATTTATAAATATATATTTATTAAAAATAAAATATATTTATATAAAAAATGGATATGTTTATATCTATATAAAATATATATAAAATATATAAATATATATTATATTTTTTTATAAATATATAGTTATTAAACATAAAATATACCACCGAATTCGGCGGCCGAACCGCCTAATAAAAAATATGTTTATGTTTTTTATATAAACATATATTTATATAAAAATATAAAAATAGAAACATAAAATATATTTATTTAACATAAAATATATATAAAAAATAGATATGCTTATATAAATATATATTTATATAAAAACAATAGGAGAAAAAAATAGATATGTTTATATTTATAAATATATATTTATTTATTAAACATAAAATATATTTATATAAAAAATGGATATGTTTATATCTATATAAAATATATATAAACATAAAATATAAAAAAATAGATATGTTTATATATTTATATAAAATATAAAATATTTATATTTTTTTATATTTATATTTATTTTTATTTAGGCGGTCGATTGGCTTCTCCACCTAGAGATGAACAAAATCGGAAGTTGCATTTCGAAGATGCAACTTGCCAAAGGACCTCAAAAACTGCATTGGGCTAAAGGCCTTTAGAGCAACTTGGAGATGCAATTGCATCTCGCTAAAGTCGTGCAAAAAAATGAACCAAACAGATTTGCATTTGGCCAAAGGACTTTAGAGCCCAAATGAGCATTCCAAATGCTGAACCAAACAGGGCCTAATACGATATCCAAATGTGTCACTAGGTCCTAGTGTCACACAACATATAAAAGATGTTTTAAACTGCAATATGTGGCAACGAGTTTAACATGTTTCAACACGTCTTTAGACAATATGAATACACGTTGCATTGCAATATATTATTGAGTGAGTGCTTTTAATATCTATATTTTTTAATGTCATATGATTTTTAAGGCCCTAATTATTATTTTTTTAAACTTTAACTATAAAAGAAAAAAATGCCTTTGAGTTTGAGTACTAAACATGCTAGAACATGTATAATTGTGTCACGTTAAAAAGATGACATGCTAACATATTAACTTAGACATGTTAATTTGAACCTATATGGATTAATGCATTTTTGAAGAGCTACTTATACCAAAACCAAATCTATTTTATAGATTTCTATTAATTGCAAATCAAATGTAATTAATCATGATAACCCATAAAAGAAAGATAAACCTATATAATTGCGTATCGTGACATGTTGAGAATTAGGGATTTGCGCGGTTTCCGGTTCTAAAGGGACCGGCTCTGGTTCCCGATTCCCTTTCTTTGGGAACCAATTAGGGCTCCAAAAAGAGCACCAAATCAGAAATTCACATTCACATGACACTTTCACAGTTCTCTCTTCTTCGATTCTCTATCTCTGCTCGACGCCACCACCGACCTATGTTCGACACCACCCCCGCTTGCCCTCGATGCCATTGCTGACCTCTGCTAGGCGATCCACCGCTGACCTCTGCTCAGTGAGCTGCCGCTGCTCGCCCTTGACACCACCGTTGCTCACCCTTGATGCCACCACCACTTGCCCTTGACGCCACCACTGACCTCTGCTCGACGCCACCGCCACTCGCCCTTGATGCCACCGCCACTCGCCTAGCTGCCCTCGACGCTACTAGCCCAATCGCTGCCGACGTCACTCACCTAGCCTCCCCCAATGCCGCTCGACTAGCTACCCCTGACGCTACTCGTAGCTCGCCTTTTGTGCCAGTAATCTCTGCCGCCCTCTCTCTTTGTTGTTATTGTTTATTTTCTTGGTTTCCCCTTGTTTGCCATAGCCGACGACTTGATATTCTTGAACAAATGTGGTTTGTATGTAAGATTTGGGGGGGGAATTCATGTTTGAAAGAATACTATGTTTGTTCAGCTCTATTTCATAGTGCTTTTGTTTTTACAAGCATGTCTTGAGTTTTCATTTTGGTTCTTTGTTCTTTTGTGCAGTATGTTTACTTTCTTTTTAGAATATTATGGTGATTCCAGCATTTTGTTTCCATGTTCCACATGGTGGTAACGAGTTGTTTACATCCTTTTTTTGTAGGTTAATGCCATTGATCATTTGCTTACATGCACTCCTCACTCTGAAGAATTCTTATGGGTTTTGTGGGAACTTTGTGTGCTTTCTAGGTGGATTTGGCTTTACCTTTTTGGTGCTCTGTAGATTGCTTTTAGAACATTAGCAGCATTGACAAAGACTTGTTTCATGATGGCAGATCTGACTGTGGACATCAGGCTTTGTTGGTTCTTGGATTTTTTCCAGAGGTATGTCTCACTGTGCTTAAAGCATAACTGTTTTACTCAGGGATAAATGAGATGTCCTTTTGCTAGCTGACTAAGGGCAATATTGTATGCAAGTTGCTAGAGTTGGACTTTCAATCTGGCAAATAGCATTTATGCTGTTTGACTTGTTTGGCCAGTGACCTATCATTCTTTTTCATAGGCTATTGTAGCATTGATTGAAGCATTTGAGAATTTTGTGGATTCAACGATGCAAAGGATGAAGATGAAGAATGATGATGATGGAGATAAAGGATAAACTCAATAATACTGAACAAGGGATCTTGAACAAGACGAATCAGATCTCATTCCATTGTATCCAAGTTCTTTGTACAAAGTGAAATGAAAGAATACAATTGATCAATAGACGAACTTCTCTCGCTCTATCCTCTCCGACTCTCTTCTTTCCATCATACTTCTCTCGAGCTCAATTCTTTCATTATATACTAATGGAAGTACCAAAACTAATAACCAACTAAAACCGAACTAACCGACTCTTAAACTAACAAACAGACTTTTACAAATAAGTATAACAGAGCAGCAAGTTCGAGATACTTGGCAATCCTCGTCAATCCATATCTTCGGTTTTTGATTAATCTCCACCGTTAATAGAACTAGTTATCCACATCTTCGGCTCATTCTTTTCACGATAGACTTCGATGATCTCTCGTCTATTACTTGTTGAGGATCTTCTCGTGGCTATCTTCGATGTAGTGGAGTAAGGCCATTCACCTTGGTGTAGTATACGAAATGACAATGTTGACAACCTTGATCCTCTCGTTATGGACGGTCTTGATCCTTTAACATTCCCCTCAAATTGGGAAGGGTAAATGTCCCCATTCCCAATTTGGTTCGGAGATTAAGATGAGACGATCGTGATAGTGACTTAGTGAATATATCGGCTACTTGAAGATGAGTAGAGATATACGAACACGAATGGAACCGAGGAGACTTTCTCTCGGACGAAGTGAAAATCAACTTCAATATGCTTGGTTCGAGCGTGTAATACTTTTGGATTGGCTGTGAGAGAAATTGCTGATTTATTGTCACAAAGATATGAATGTAGGAGATTGAAGAGAAATGCCAATATCTCGTAGCACAAACGATATCCGGTTAGTTCAGCAGTTGTGGAAGCAAGTGCACGATACTGGTCAAGGACCTGGAAACCGTAGGTTGTTTCTTGCGTACCAAGAGAGTAGATTAGAACCAAGGAATGTGCAAAATCCTGTTGTGGAACGTCGTGTAGTGGGACAACCCGCCCAATCGGCATCAAAAATCCATAGAGATTTATTGAACTTTGGGCATGAAGATAGATTCCAAGATGCATAGTACCTTTGACATATCTAAGGACTCTTTTTAGTTGATGAAAATCTTCTTCAAGAGGGCTGTTGCATCTTTTGACAGAGAAGATTAGTAGCAAAAGCCAGGTCCGGTCGAGTAATGGTTAAGTATTGAAGAGCACCAACTAGGCTTCGTATTCGATAGGATCTCGTGAGCTGATTTGCGTACCAGCTATGGAAATTGATCGAAGAGGTAAGGGCGTGGAGATTGGTTTACAATCAGCCATATGAGCTCGTTTCAAAGAGTCGGGCATATTTTGTTTGACACAAAAAGAGATTCTGTGAGGTTCGTTTGGCCTCAATGCCCAAAAAATAGTGAAGATACCCAAGGTCCTTCATATGAAAATGGAGACTAAGTTTCCGAATGAGGGAAGTGAGGAGATGTGGTGAACTACCAATCAAGATGATATCATCAACATATAGAAGCAACAGAACCGTATGTGAGTCTCGTATGTAGAACAAACAATGATGGATCTCTGTGCTAGGCGAAGAAACCACTTTCAAGGACGAATTTGCTGAATTTATCGAACCAAGCTCTTGGTGCTTGTCGAAGACCATATAGGGACTTGTGAAGTAGACATACATGATTTGGCTTTTGATGATTAATAAAGCCAGGTGGCTGTTCCATGTGTACAGTCTCGTTCAAGTCTCCATGAAGAAAAGCATTCTTGACATCAAGTTGGTGTATTGGCCAGTGCTTTATCATGGCAAGAGATAGTACTATTCGAATTGTTGTGTGTTTCACAACTGGACTGAAGGTCTCAGTGAAGTCAAGTCCTTCTTCTTGGTGAAAGCCCTTGGCAACTAGACGAGCTTTAAGTCTATCAAGTCCTCCATCTGGTGTGAGTTTGGTCTTATATACCCACTTACAGCCAATTACATTCATCTCGGTCGGGCTTCTTGGAATCAAAGTCCATGTTTGGTTTTGATCAAGAGCATCCATTTCTTCTCATAGCCCCGTACCATGCTTCATTAGCTAAGGCTGATTTGACAGATCGTGGTTCCATAGGAACTTGATAGACAAATGAATAAGCATACTTCGGATTTGGTTTTCGAATCCCGGACTTTAGTCGGGTCTGCATATGATGATTATTGGGATTAACTTGAGACGAGGACATAGTGGTATTGGAATTGCGCTTCCTTCATTAGAGTTGCTTTCAGCTGGAAGATCATTATGTGAGGATGAAGAACTGATCAATGTACCGGTAGTATGTTGTTCCCGAGAAGTAGGCAGATTCATTGGCACAGTTCTATTGAAGTCCCGTGAGATTGTTCATCCGTTATTTCCTCATTCCGCATAGTTCTTGAGGAAATTGTCCGAGACCGTTGTCTCGATATAGAGTAGGATTATAGCAATCATGTAGATCAGGATGAATCTGATCTTTAACTGACTGATGTAAGGAACCATTATATGTTGACTTGGTTCTTGAGGGTTCGAGGATTTGTAATCCTTCAATCCACTGTTTGTACAGGTTTGTATACCGTCCATATCCATTGGCGAGCTTCTTTATAAATGGATAAGAATGCTCATCAAAGACAACATGCCCGCCGATATACACACGATTATTAGTTGGAAGCAAACATCGATACCCTTTGTGTTGGTTGCTATAACCCAAAAAGATGCAAGGAAGAGATCGAGGATCAAGTTTATGACTTGCATATGGTCGTAGGCACGGATAGCATGCACAAACAAACACCCTCGATGATCATACCTTGGCTGTCTATTATGGAGTTTGTTATAGGGTGTGTCCATCTTCAACTTTGGTGTGGGAAGTATGTTTATGATGTAATTAGCTGTCACAAATGCATCTACCCAAAAAGTTAGTGGAACTTTTGAGTGATATAGCATAGCTAATCCCGCCAACAATATGTCTATGCTTCCGTTCGTAAACCCCATTCCCGTTCGTGTGTGAGGACATGATATAAGCTGTCTAATTCCATGATGTCTCGATAACTTTGAAATCATTGCTTACGAACTCTCCTCCTCCGTCACTCGAAGATTTTAATCTCGGTGATTATACTTGTCTTTCAACTAACTTCTGGAATTGAACAAATATGTCATAAAACTCAGACTTGAACTTCATAGGATATAGCCAGCAATATCGAGAGAAATTGTCAACAAAGATCACATAGTATCTAAACTTTTGAACATAATCGACTGGTGATGGTCCCCAAATGTCACAATGAATTCTTTCTAATGGAAAATTTGATATAGAGTCTGATAAAGGAAATGATAAAGCTGTACTTTTAGCTAGTTGACAGCTACTGCAAACAGTCTTAGATGATAGACTAAATTGTATAAGCTTCTGTTGTTGCAAATGCTTAACTACTTGAGCATTTGTGTGAGCTAAACGCTGGTGCCATGTGTCTTCATCGACTATCTTTTGCCGCTGAGTAAAGAAGGCCTCTCGTAGTTTGTGAATTAGCTTGATAAAGTCCTCTCGGTTTTCCTTCCGAGCTTCACCATTGTGTTGGTAATGTTGTCCTTTACATAAACACCGGTTTATCAAAGATAAAGGAACAAGGGTAGTCGTCTGTGAGTTTAGATACTGAAAGAAGATTCTTCTTTATCTCTGGGACAATTAGAACATTATTAAGAGGTAATGTACTATTCTTTGTTTTCAGCCAAGTGTTGCCAATGTGAGTTACAGGTAAACATGATCCATTGCCTACCATAACAAGATCATTTCCTTGATATTTAGAAAGAGTATGGAGCATACCAGGATTGGCACCGATGTGAGCGTCCTGAATTTGAGATATCTGTTCTATAATTCGATATCTTTCAAAGCCACGACCCCTATTGTTTCCCGCTTCGCCATAAACACCAGCTCGCCGACCATAGCTTCGACCACCTCTCGTAACCTCCTCTCGAGATATAAATCCGAAACCCGAGAGATGTAGTCTTCATCTGTGACATCTTTAGATTGTTCCTGAAACTGTTTTTGTCCAAAGAAGGCCAAATTCGGATTGAATTGATTTCGAGAAAAGGTCTTGAGTCTTGATTCAAACCTTTCTAATTGAGCAATTACCTCATCATACTCGTAATGAGGCTTTAAACAATATATGGTAGTTCGAAAGTTTTCATACTCAGGCCCTAAACCTTCCAATACACCAAACATTTTGGTTATTTCATCCACCGGTTTGCCTATTGCATTCAACTGATCACATATGGATTTATGTTCTCTGAGATAAACAGCAAGAGTTTGTTCATGTTTTTGGCATGATTGAAGTTTCCCCCTTAGTTCGAACTCTCTAGCAATTGACTTCGTGTGAATCTTTTCGAAGAGTTTGCCATACTTCGATGATGTTTCTAATCCAATTATCGGGCTCGGATGTTTTCGCCATGCATTACAGCTCCGAGATCCATGATG
Organism: Eucalyptus cladocalyx; assembly: GCA_017140615.1. Lineage (NCBI taxonomy): Eukaryota > Viridiplantae > Streptophyta > Magnoliopsida > Myrtales > Myrtaceae > Eucalyptus > Eucalyptus cladocalyx. Next base: position 19,189,045 of record CM029516.1, read on the forward strand.
AAATCAACGATCTGTTCTCTAGTCCAATCGGTGTAATCTGGATTGATAAGATCTGTTTCGCAACCTTCATCCTCTATTTGTATTATTCGAGGAGGTGAAGTGATATCTCCATTAACAAAACCAAACAGATCCCGACTTTTCAAAAAACCTTTGGATTTGAGCTTGCCACAACAAATGAAGTTGTCCTCAAGAAGCTTGATTGTGACAAAGTTTGTGATATTCACATGTATCGGGAAAGGGTACTTTGGAGTTCTTATTGCCATTACTACGAACTTTTAGCTTGACAAAGATGACACCAATAATGCTATGAGTTCTTTCGTGCTTACCTTGATCCAGAGATCTTCATTGTTCGATCATATCTTCTGACTTAATGCCCGAACTGACATCGGACAGATTTCTTCATTCTCGATAGTGATCTGCGATTATTATGATGATGGAGATAAAGCTTGGATATTTTAGCAAAGAGCAGTGGTTGTCTGTGAATTAGGAACTAACTCAGATTGTTTCGTCTTTTCAGGAGCTTCAAAGAGCAGTGGTTGTCTGTGAATTAGGAACCCCTGGATGTTGCGATTTTTCGTTCAGCAGTAGAGATTTTTGAAATCATTGTTACTGATTCCACAGCATCTTCTCTAGGCTCCTGGATTGAACGTGCAGTCGAACTTCATGGAGCTCTACATTCCTCATCCCCAGGGTCAAATAGAAAAGACGCTCCCACACGACTTTTGGAATGGATATATGCTGGTGTAGTTTATCACAGAAATGGGCCTGTTGGTCTTCTACGGTATGCCGCTGTGTTAGCTTCTGGCGGAGATGCTCACTTAACTTCGACAAGTATTCTAGTGTCAGATCTCATGGATGTTGAACGTGCTATTGGAGATCCTTCCGGTGGTTCTGATATAAATGTAATGGAGAATCTCGGGAAAATAATCTCTGAGAAAACATTTGATGGAGTTGCACTTCGTGATTCTTTTGTAGCTCAGCTGACAACAGCATTTTGGATTTTAGCTTTCATATCCGAGAACTCTGTATGTGTTCTTTATCTCGAAATGTATATAATTTACAATAATTTTTTAGTTGCTTACTTTAGACTTGTTGGTGTAGACTGTTGCTGCAACACTATATGATGAAGGTCCTGTTACAGTTATCTACACTGTTTTAATTAACTGTAGATTTACGCTTGAGAGGTCCTCAAACAGTTACGGTGAGTTTTTCCTTGTCTTAGTGGAATGCCTTCTTCTGCTGGTGCTTAAATTATCATTAATTATATTGTGGTTTTTTAATTAATGAACTAATACACTATTATCTTCTCGGACATGATCTGGCTTCGTTGAGTTTTTGAATTTTTCAAGGTTTGGTTTTGATATCCCTTCTTCAAGAGATTTTGGTGTGGAGCTTTTGTATTGGGCTATAGATTGCGTTGACTTTACTGGATGCCTAGTATGTGGGACCTTAATATTGTTCTTGATGTTTGCTTTCCTCTGCCTAATGACTATTATGCTCTTGATCTTTATATCTTTGTTGCATTGACCTGCAGTCGAGACTCATGCTTTGTGCTGTTCGAAATACTTAATGGACTAAGGGGTTTAGCATGTGAAAATTTCTTCTTTGTCATGTTAATTGTTGAGCTTATATGGACTTTGCTTGAACTTTTAAATGAGGGAGTTGTACTGCTGTTATTGCCATAGATATCAATCTATCTCTCTTCTGTAATTCTTAGGGCAAATTTGATATTTTTATATGGATGCACAACTGGTGGGATCCTTTTTATTCCTTTACAAGGCATCAGTCCTGAATTTTTCTGATTGCAACTCTTCTAAATATCTTCTCAATCTCATCAGAGAGAGGTTCAAATTCCACTGTTTAGCTTGGACGTTTTTATCGCATATCTTCCCTTATCATAATTCTTGTAGACACGTACTTTTCTGCTTCTTGGGGGGTAAAATTCAAATTTTATTAACTAATTGCTCAGCTCTTAAACCTTTTTTCCTATTATGTCTTCATAATGCTTATGTCTGCAGTGTGGAGTCTGTTGCATAGCCTTTTATGCTTTTCTTCATGGTGCAAGACTTAAATGTGCTACATTAGTTGTTTTGAGAGATCTGCCACTAAAACCTCCTCCCCCAGAGTTTGGACTTCTGTTTTTAGTATTTTCTTCTTGCACTCTATGTGAACAATTTGCTTTGGACATATTACCTTGTTGATGATGGAACTGAATGCAACTCCACATCGGATTTGCTTTTGGAACAGAATCGGGAGCAGAGCCTAATTGATCTTTTGATTCCTTCCCTGGTTCTACCGATCAACCTTTTGAAGAAACTACATGTTGGTCAAATCTGAATTACCGATGCATTTGCTGGATGTCATTTCTGTAAAGTCCTTTTGCTCCCGAGGAACTATTTTTGGCAATTTATGGACATAGAAGCTTTTTAGTTTGTCTCTTTCCTTCTTCCTTATAATTCAAATCTAAAAATGAAAAAAAAAAAAAAAAAGAACTTGTTGAAACTTGGAACCGACCCTGAAACCTGTGATATGATAGGTTCTAGGTTCTTAGTTCTGATGGATAAGTTCCAGGTTTCAAAAAATGAAGAACCTGTACCCAAAAGTAGGTTTCAGGATCCAGACAGAACCTGTTAGGAACTGGGAACCGCTCACCCCTATTGAGAATCGTTGCATTTACAAACATGGAGTGTTTGGTCTAGAAAAAGAAATCAAGTTTGAATTCCAACCAAGTTTTATTATGAAATTGTGTACCTTGCTACAGTCAAGAATCGGCCATCTTTTGGTTTCTTGCATGATCCGAGTTCACAAACCCAGTTCACAACAAAAGAAGTATGAAAATTCACTTCACAGCATCACAATGCATACCTGGATCGAATCATATACATTTTTCGAACTACATGTGATAGATCAAGTATAATATCATCATGATATAACTCAACCATCCAACATTATTAGCATGTGAAGCATAGGATAAATGTTGCACCTACATCCAAGTACACAATGACTATTTAGACAATTTATAAGATGTAGCAGGTAGGGTACTTATAAAATTTTTCAATTGCATGTTGAAGTGTCTCTACATTTGTCTGACGTAACTATTTTGAGTCACTCTCAATAATCCAATAGTCTCTCTACATCTCCATACCCAGAGCTATCTCTATTGCACCGAAATTGTCTATTTCAATATATGCATTCAACTGTCGCTTTATCTCATCTACTTCCCTTGACCATATGAAGTTTCATCAATCTTGACCTTGGAATAGCCATTAGCTACTATGGAATCTAGCGACCTTATAGACGCTGTCACATCTATTACAATAATATCTAGGCTTTTCCTGAAGCCTTGCTTGTTTCCAAACACTATCTAGATCTTTCCCCACAATTGATCTCTCGCTCTTCTTCTGAAATAGAGCAAATATGTTAAAGGTAACATCTCTCTCAACATAAAATTGGGTGAATCTTCCTTAGTACACCATGTGCTTTAAGTGGGAAAACTAAATACTCTCAATCTATTGTAATTGACAAACTTACTTGACCAAGTTTCCTCATGAGTTTTCCAATAATTTGCTAGTGATGGTGATATGTTCACTAACAAACAATCGATATTCATTACTTTAGCTTGAAAATATCCATCTAATCCAACATTGGAGAGTAAATAGCAAACTCTCTCCAACGTAATTATGTTAATTAGTTCTATAACTCCATTCACTTTTGTTATGTTGGCAATAGTTCGGTGTTTCATTATGTCTTCCTCTATTCAAAATCGACTAGGCTCCTTAAAAAATAATTCCAATCCTTTATCAGTTCTGAGGCACATGATCTACCTTCCTATATGCTTTTTGATCATCTCCTTCCAAGACTTAAACCAACCAATCACCTCGCTCTTATGCTTAAGAGGACAAACCCAGACTTCCCTTAAAATGTCATGAACAAAGGACAACACATACCTAGCACCTCTTTTAAATGAAAATTGAGAAGGTGCCCATAAATCTGAGTACGTAGCCTACAATCTCTGAGGTTTAGTGAACTACTATACTGAACTTCATTCTTTGCTAATTACTCATATTGTAGTGATCACCAAAGTTTAACTTCTCAATTTGATAACCTACTGGTAGACCCCTTTTGACTCAAAACAATCAATCTCCCTCTCATGCATGTGTCCAAGTTTCATATGCCACAATTGTGTAGAGTCCAAACAATAAGTATTTGAGAATATAGAACATGAGTCTATTTATGTTTTTCATTGGAGGATACCCTACTATCGATCATCACCCACTTCACAGTTAGCACACCCTGAGAGACTTTCATAACACCACCTTCAATGGACCCTCGTATCCGAACTTATAAGGAGTACTCAATGAGATAAGATTCTCTTCGCTCTAGTACATGCCTTACATTTGTCAACTTTTGTACTTCATTATGCATCTTAGTCTGAATTGTTCGATCCTTGCTACTTCACAAGTAACATCTTTTCCCATAAGCACCTTGCTACCCTTTGTTCACTGATATAGTAAACATATGTTTATAAAAAGTCACATGATAAGAATTTCTAGAGTCAAGCACCTAATCATCATCTAATGAATTTGTGGTGACAATAGATTTGGCATCATTAGAACTATTATCCATTACGGGAACAATATAACCATTGCCTACAAACTCCACATAACTCCTTTACCCTTGTATTGTGACATCCTCGATTTGAATTCCTATTTAAGACTGCAAGGGATGGACTAACAATCAATACACTAGTAACGAGGATAGGCCGTGACTCAATCCTAGGGATTGTTCATGAGCTGACTAGTCGATTAGGGGCTAGCCAATTTAGAATTAAGGTTGTGATAGACCAAACGAATCAACAATGAAAGGATCGTTCGACTATAAGGATCGTTGTAGACGACTAGGTGCCGTCACAAGTAAATCAATGGATGAGTATAGATTGATTTAGCTCAAGTATATATTGGTCACGGGTGACGCCATGCAGTCAATGTACTGTTCATGAATGATCCTAATCCAATCCCAAAGGACGGTGAGTCAAGGTAGGTTGATCGATCCTACTTGATTACATGACAACCAGGGTCATTCATGGATTGACCAAGTTCAATTGAAAGCCATGTGTAAAACCCTAGAGAGGCGTCGAACTTAGTTCGATTCTAGTCATGTGAATTCTATCAATGCTACCTAAATTTGCATAAGTCATGTTAAAGTTGTTTCCAATTGGAACTCAACCACAAGCCTCGATCCAATAGCAAGTATCAACTGTAGATATTATTAAGGTATTCCTTTCCAATAGAAATGATTTTAGTGAGCCTGTTAATGCATTAATTTAGGAAATGCACTAATTTGATGATATAGACTTTAACAGACCTAGAGGTAAGGCCAATTTAGCCTATTAAGATTTAAATTGAGGTGAGGCGAACTTTGTTAGGCCATGAACATGAAGTTGGTGCCACTTTAGGGATGGATAGGAGGAATGGACCAAATTGCCATTTGAGTCTAGGCAATAATTGAAGTTGCAAGAAGCTATCCTAGCCTTTGATCTTGGATAGGACACATAGGCTAATGGATGGCCAAGATTTGCTCTTGCTCTCCAAGTTAGGAGCAATGATGAGAGAAGGACAATAATGCATCAAGGATTAAATGTGATGGATATAATTCTCTCTTATGCTTCTTCTTCTTCTTCTTCTCTCCCCCTCTCTCCCTCATTCGGCCAACTACCCCCACTCTCCCTCTTTCTCTCTTTTTCCTTCATTTCCCTCATTGCCTATGCTTGTCCACTGCCTGCCTGCGCATCATTGCTACCGCCACCCGCATGCCACTTAGATGTTGTCCTTGTGCCACACCGTGCTACCATTACTTGGCTGCCCATCATCACAAGTTGTTGTCAACCGCCTGCCGTCCTTAAGCCACAGTTTGACACCGCTCGTTTCATTCAAGTTGTTTGTAAGTAGATTTCCTAAACATTGGCTAGGTCGTTGTGTTACGTGACTTGGATTTAGGAATGCCTCTAGTATCGCAGGACTATCCTAGGTTAACGAACTTATGTGATTAATTTTGTATGATTTTCTCATGACATGCTTGAGTTATATGATTCAGGATTGAGCAAGGACCGAGTTTACGAGAGTTGAGGTTGCTCAGGTTTGGCATGATATATGGAGAAGGTTATTTAAGCTTAGGTTTGTCATGATTGTTGTTGTGGACTATTTGCTATTGCTACTTATGCTTGATATTCATATTTGAATGTTGTGGATGGTTGTATGAGTAGTATGTAAAATGATCTTTGCATGTAGATGTCTATAGGTCATGGTCGAGGCTTGAGCTCCTATTGAGCCGTTGAATCTAGAACAACGTTGGTTCTTGGACGTGCATAGGAGTGCATCGGCCGGATCACTCTCTTGGTTAGGCAATATTTAGGTGTATTGTTCAATCTGGGTTTGACTTAGGCCGATACTTAAGCGTCATGGGTCAAGCCAAGATTTTAGTTTTGTGATCAACATACTTTATTGTTGCATATACAATAGGTCATGAGTTACACATCACTTAGCATGCCCTTGGGGGTATTCATACTTAGACTGACATGAGAAAAATAAAACCAATTGCTTGAATGCTTAATTCGTGTGGTCATATGAGGAATACTGTCATTGATGGATTTCAGGATGATGCCCCTAAGTCAATGGGATGTCTCATTAATGAGATTGAGATGATGCCCCATGTCAACAGGATGCCCCCATGCCAACGGGATGTAGTTCACAGGATGCTTTATAATCAGAACGATACCTAATGGATTTTAGATGCCGTGCTCGAGTGTGTAAGACAATGTTCCAGAGGTTTTTGGAAGAGCCATAGGGTTTTAATTATATGGGATTAATAATTGGACTCAAGATAATATAAAAGTATGGGATGCCATGGCTATGCTGATATATAAGAGTTAAGTGTTGACCTTATCGCATTTCCAATCCACAAGTATTCTCGAGGCGCTAAACATATGCAAAGTGTTTGAGTGCTATATGTATACTCTAAAAGTGATGTTATGGCTTGCACATGTTTGGCATGGAATTGTATGAGATGCACGAGACACGTGCATGATTTAAATGTCATTTTAGGGACTTAGAGGGCATGTGTATGCTATGATTGACTTTGTTTATGAATTGAGAAGCATGTGGATGTCCTGAAGGTTGTTGTTTGAGTCTTGAAAGCTTTGATAATGTTGTGGATGCTAATATCCATCACATGTGAATATTATGGCTATTATTTGCACCAATTGTAACACATGTGGATTTGTATGTGTTTGATTAGAACTCAAGGGATTTAAGTTGAGGTTAGATCCCTTCATGTCTATAGTTAAGACAAAGTGTATCCTTTACCATTGATCTGCCATCAACATGTTTAGGTTGAGAAATTGTAAGACTTTGATGCAAGGCATGCGCCTATACGAGGTTTAAGATCTTTACTTATTGAGTTTTCAATTCATTGTTATTGTTTAACCTTTTTCAGGTCGATAAATATGGACCCTTTATCACACTGCTTCATGCACTTTGGAGTACCTATTAGCATGAAGATTGTGGTGATAGATATGTTTAGGGAGGATGTTGTTTTTCGACATTTCACCACCACAATTTGGGTTGACGAGGGTACTGCAATCTCATCTCGCATTGCTACCAAGCGTGGTATGCATGGTTTGATGAAGACCTTTTCGGACTTGTCTATGGGTTCTGTGGTCCACTTGGATTGGGCGAGGTTGCAGGCCTACCGGATAGCCCTATGGATGACGCCTAGGCAGCAGGTCCTAGCAGGGAGGCCACTTTTTGGTTATATCTCTATAGAAGAGATAGGTTTAGTTCCCCCCTTTGATATCTTTTTTGAGTTTATGGGGATGACCGAATCAGAATGGCCCTAGAAGTGAGGGCTTATAGATTTGTAAGCGTTCTGGTTAGATAAATAAAATGGGAAGTTATGCAGTGTGTATGTGAATATGTTTTCTCCTTAACTATCCATTATTTGTTATGATTGATTAAGTGATTGATGATTGCACGCTTCCACATGTACTTAATGAAAGATAAAAATCAATGGGACGACAACACCTCTTAGGATGTCGCAATTAATCTTGTGAAGAGGAGGAGGTCACTTTTCCGCGACAAAGGTAGGGCTCAAGGCATGACATTTGTGCTTTAGACAATTTCTCCTGTAGTAACCTACCTCATCAAAGTGGTAACATCCACGATTCCAAACATTGGACCTCAATCTAGAATGAATGGCCTAAACTCGCTTTGTTCATCTCCACCTTGAATGGCCAAACTTTGCACCATATTTCACACTAGGTTATTTTCTCGTATCTTTACTTGCCACTCCTTAGAATCAAGTCAGATTATACCTCTTCCAAGGTAATTGTAGTGTGCCCCTATACTAATGAATCTATAAATTACTCAAAAGATTCTAGTATAGATGTCAACAATATTTTACCTTGTTCTCATTAGGCAATGCCTCATTAACATTCTTAAAGTCCATCATGGGATTGTTAAACTTACTAAGTGGGCTATAATGGATGTGCCTACATCCATTCGAAACTGAAACATTCTTTTCAGCATATACAAGCATTTGTTCAAAGCTTTCATTAGATAAAGTGTCTCAAGTTTTGCTCACAACACTGCCCTTCTCTTCAGCCATATCAATCAATACTTCATCCAATAGACTTAATAGAATTATACTTTTCACTTTCTCCATCACTCTACTTTATCGGGCTCTTTTAATGTTTAAAACAATTTGTTATTCCCATCAAACCCTTTCGCCAAACCTTGGTTTGTTAACAGGATGCGCATTTTAATGCGTTACAACCTAAAGTTGTTCCTCCGGTTGAAATTCCCAATTTCAAATTTTGCTATAGACATAATTGCAACAATTAAATTTACAAACAATGGTCAGACAATTAAAAACCCTAAATCAACTATAGAAACTCTCATCTTAGCTTTGATACCATTGTTGTATATAATGTGGAAACACTAACAAACCTTGCAATTAAATCAACGAGAAATCACTAGAGAAAAAAAAAAAGAACAATAAAGAATATGAGAGAATTACGTGCTTCCATCTGAATGTCGGTACCTACACCATGGGGAAAACCAATACTAAACAATCCACTAGTAATTGGAGAATCAAAGTTATAATCACTCAGACGTTCATTTGAGGGTTTTGTACCCCTAGATTAAGCCGGAAGTGAACTCATAACTATTATCTCACAATCTCTCACATATAACTCACTCTGAAAACTCATAGAGAGAAAATTTGATACTCCTCTTGTTTGCCTTACTATATTTGATACCAAAGTAAATTATATTTTATTCCTATCCAAATAGGGATTTTTTTTTTAAAGAAAACCTAATCAAAGTAAGAATCCCACTAAAACTAGAGACTCATTATCATCATATAGGATTAGGAAGTTATTTATTTTTCGATAACCGTGGCATGTAACTATCATAAATAACCATCGATTAAGGGTACCATAAGTGTTGTACTCTTTGTGAATCCCTCAATCAATCAAAGAACTCAAAAATTCTTCTACAAATTTATATTTATCTTTACCTTTCCGCAATTTACATGGCTGGACTTGATTGTCTCAAGTCTTCGTAACTTTAATTTTCTCACTAAGTTTCCAATCTAGAATCAACAAAGGACCCTTCACAACTTTTGCTAACTCATCCATTTTTTGAAAGGTATTTCATCAACACTTTTCTATGAAAATCTTTTTAATATATCTGCTGGAAGACATTTTGTTGATTCAAGGAGATTATGATGGCAATAACCAATATTCAACAAGGGTTTGACAATGCCCCTAGCAACTATAATTAATTACCCAAAACTAGTAATGAGATGACTGTGCATTCTAATAATTCAGCCATTGGGAGAGTGACAAAACATAATTGATGCAAGAAAGTTGATCTTCCTATGCATCACACTCAAGACCATTCAAGGGATGCTGTTCTAAAGTCTAATACGGTGATTGTTTGAACAATAGTGGAATGATATGGCAAATTACATCGTGAGTTACCTATCAAATGTGATTAAGCCAATTGTCATCAATACTATGAATGATGTATTCCCTGTTGTGGCCAGGGTCATTCAATCAACCGCCACAAACAAATTTAGTGGCAAGAGGGTATATTCCTAGTCCCTTTTTCCATTTTTGGAGGCTAATGTTGGTCAAAATAACCAAAAAGCAATAATTTGGCAAATCAAACTAGTCAATAGGGTGGTCAATTGCCAAATGCTAAAATTGTAAGGGTAGTGGTTCCATTGATGCAACTCAATGTGAAGATTCTTATTAGGCTTAATATGCTGATTAACATAGATAATCTAGCCATATTATCATCACTGCCTAAGAAACAAGATAACCAACCAAATCCACAATTGAACCTAGCATAGTATGTTGAAGAAGTTTGAGCACAATTCAGTTAGATAGATATTATCATATCCATTTATAGGAAACCACACCCTAAATAGGTTGACAATTAGCCTTTTCCAAGAGGCTTCAAAATGACTAGCTTTGATGTTTTTAATAGTGAAGGTGAACAAGAGATTTCTAAACTTATTTTGAGCTTCTTTGATCCTTCTTATGTAGACATCTCCAATCCATCCGCTGGAGACTTTTTAGGAACTAAAGAATCATTGGGAATTAATTGAAACAATTGCTAAGGTTTTTCAAAAAGCGGAATTTGCTACCATTATCACATCCATTGTTCTTCTGAAAAATTACCAATTGTTCTCTAATATCTTCCTAAATCTCATGTTGTGGTTTCCTTAGTTTGTCAATGGATATTGTCCTTCTGACAAATGGTCATCTTCATATGACACATTCAATAGCATCTTTCAAGCATCAATATTAACACAATCTAAAGTTCTCTATCACTTAATATCAGCTCATGCACATTGTTATCCGTGTATTGATGTTATCCACAGTTGAACCATGAGAAATAATTTGCAATCAATTATTTAGTGATCTTCCAGAGTATGTCAACTTTCCAAGACTTTATCCTGATGACAAATTGACCAAGATATCTCTAGATCCTCATGAAATCATCGTCACATCAAATTTGTTCATTTCTTGTCATTATCTTCATTAGTCTTCACTAGACTCTTGAAGACCGTTGATATGATTATAGTTTTTCTTAAAGGTACTAGGACCCTCTGCACTTATCATGAAGATATTAGTATTAGGAATAGTTTTGGAATCATCGAAAGCCCATAGGGGGATGCCTTCCCACAAGCTTGATGTTGCGGCAAACCAAGTCATAAGAAGTTTGATGTTGCCAAATTTGTCACGTCAAATCTAGGGCTCAAGCTCAACACAACAAATTAAACATCAATTTACTCAATATAAATACTTTTTCATGCATTGAGTTATATATTAGTAGTTTTTCCCAGCAAGGAGATGTCTCCCTTATTGAATCAATTTGAATATCTCTATATATTTAATTTAGCTCAACTCATCAATATAAATTATTTTTTGACACATGAAATCATCGTTGTTGGGGCCAACAATACATCCTAGAAGAGAACTTGAATAGGTTGAGTGATGATGTAATAAAATCTTTTGTGGAATATCAAATAATCGACACTCAAGATGATGTTGTGAATAAACCAATATGTGTGGTGTTGATAAGTAAATAAGAGTAGAATAGATAAATTACACAATGATATAAAGTGGTTTGGCTTTTGGCTAAGCTTACATCCACTCTTAGACTAACAACCAAAATAGCGACTGGATTCCACTAATAATCATCAATGCAAGGTACAAATGAATAGTGAAGTTCCATTCACTTAATAGATCACACTATGGGGATACAAGATCACTGTACTTACTCTTATACACTTGACTATAAACTAAAATGGTGATAAACCAATGTAATGAGGTTTACAAATCAAGATCAATGACAATTTTTAGCTTAATAGACAATATCAGTAGTTCACATACATCTTAGTCCTTAGCCCTTTCTTCATAGCATCACTGCTCCTTATATATTGAGGTCTTCAATAGATCCATTAGAGACCTTCAAGAATAGATAGCTAAGCATTTGAGAGACTATCGTAGTCACTAACCAGAGTAGATAGCCCAAAGTGGTTACTAATTGTTGTTTTGTCTCTGAGAATTGTCAGTCACTTTTCTACTACCTCACCCAATTTTTTAGTTATAAAATCCAAAGGTTTAATGGCTATATTCTAAGCCATTAATAGTGCTCTCAGTCCATATCTTACTATCATTAGACTCGATACATCACTGCCAATCTGTCACATACTATCAGTACAGATTGTGAAAGACCAAGTTGACCATCTTTAGTGATGATACCAACTCTAGACGCATGATGTTAGGATCGGTGATCAGTAGTATCCTAAGAATCCTATATCGGCCAATCCTTCCAAGTTGCCATTACCGACATTTGTTCACATAAAAGTCAAAAACTAGTATCTAGTCTTTACTTCTATGAAGAATCAATGATAATGATAACTTCTTTCACTATATCCATTCATTATTGTAACTTATTAGTAATAAGGATAGGTTGGTGATTCTCAAAATCTTATAGGGATGTTTTCTAGTAATTGTCGTCACGTCATCACATGCCATGTCATGATATCTATGTCATGATTTTCATGTCATTTAGTGATTGCATTTTTGGACTTATATAAATTACATTGCATGTCATGCTAAATTAGTTCATAATTTTTGCTAGTCATTAAAATAAAATCACGTTACATGTTATGATGTCGTTGCGGGGGCAAGTGATGTCGAAGGAATCAAGGATATGTCAAAGTTTGTGGGAATGGATATCAATGGAGAAGAATGCAAACTCAAGATAAATTATGATCACTATGAAGGCCTAAAGGATGCACCACCAGCTAATGATAAATATTGGGATTGACGAAGTTCACCATCAAGACTTAAAAGACAAACTACCCGCCAAAGATAAAGGACTTTGGAATAAGAGAAACTTATCACCAAGACCCAAAGGACAAACCACTTGCTGAGGATAAAGGGCTTATTGGTCCACCACCAAGGAATAATCCACTTTCTAAGGATAAATGAACTAGAATAAGAGAAGCTCACCACTAAAGCCTTAAAAAAACTAATCAGCCTAGGGTAAAGATCCACCTTTCAATGATAAAAAAAACTAGGAATAGATATTCACTCACATAGTGGAAAATATTATATATTCTTTATATTAAAGTCTTTTGTCCTTTACAATGATATTACAACTCCATTTATAGAGATATTGTTTAAAAAAAAAACACTTTAAATCCTCGAAAACTAAATAGACTCTTGGGGAAATTCACCTAATTGTGACTCTTAAAAACAATACCACAATAAAGACTCATTAAAAGCTGTGAATCAAGAGACTTAATTGCATTTGACTAATTATTGAATGCATTGAAACCTGATAAGACTCTAAATTTTTACACATTGGAAGCCAAACAAGCATCATAGAAGGTCATCAAACAACGATAAAAATCGACTAGAACAACCTCCGATTATTAGGTGATTAAGCAGTTAGCCTTGGAGTCGACAATAAACTTATAAATTGACATCTAGAAAATCAATAAACAAACATGAAATCAACAACTAGTTCACTAAATTGACATCTCTCACGGAAACAAAATCTTCAACTTGAACCCATTGAGTTAAAATGTAGCCAAAATAAACCTTTTTGCTTCTAAACGTGGGGATTGAGTTGGACAAGTCGACGAGGTTTGAATTAAGCTGCTGAGTTGATCAATAGATCCCGATGCTCCTGCATCATGTCATCAGTTTAATAATTCATGCATGTTTTATTTAGATTAAAATTGCATATACTTTAATCTTCAAACATGATAAAAACCCAAAAGGAATTAATTGTCATTGCATTTAGAAATCATGTTTAGGCTATGCATGCATTTTTAATTAACATCTTGTAGATATTAGGAAATTAATCATAGTAAGGCTGTTCTTTTCTTTACATTGAGGTTAGCCTTATTACTAATAATTTCTTTAATGTTTTGATTTATTGAGTGTTATATAATTGATTGCATATCTGCATGACCACTCATTACATATTAGTGGCTTATGATTAAAATTGACCAAGACCACTAGCAAAAGAGTTTTGAGAAAAGAGAAAAGGTACTTTAAGGGCATTTAATTTATCTAGCATAACCATGTCCACATATCCATGAATCTCTAGTTAGCAGAAGTAAAGTATTTTTGACATTTTACTTGGGTTTTACTTAATTCGCGATAGATTAGTGGCAACTTTTTATTGAATTGATTTTCATGTTAAATTGATTAAATCACAACTCCAAAGTTGTGATTGGTATAGATTTAGGAGAGTTCGTGTTAAGTTTTTGGCTTAATAATCTATTAGCTTTCCATTTGGTAATTGACCTCGAGGAAGGTTGCGAAAACACTCCCAACAACATCTTCACAGCAACTAAGTCAGATTTTCACTTTGTTGTAGAAATTTATGAGTCGCATTATATAGAAAACACAAAAAACTGAGACACGATACTCTTCAAATCAATGGTGAAAGCAGGCACATCTAGAGCTCGAGCTCATTGTGGCGATATAGTTTGAGCTTTGTTGGGGTTAACAATACAATTTAAAGGGAGATGAATAGGTTGTTTAAGAACTTTAAACAAATTTTCTCGCAAAAGACAATAAGCTGTAATTTAACTTCAATCTGTGGCGGATCAATGATGACAAGTGCAAGTGTTCGCCATAAGTAGATTCAACCAATAATTTACAGATGAAGAAGATAATGAGAAGATAGAAAAGATTGCATAGAGGTTTATATAGGTTTGGTTTAATCCTCAAGCCTACCTCCTTTTTTCAAGGTAACGGCTTCAACACTGGCTGGATTTCACTACTAATCTTCAAGTCAAGTTACAATTAGCACAAACTGTACCTATCAAACGATACATTTAACTATAATAACACAACAACTACTATCATCTTTGTACACTTGCTTATGACTTTATTATAGAGTGACAAGAACACTACATGGAGAACTGTTAGATAGACAAATGTACAATATTATTAGAGAAAGAGAATGATGGACAATGCTAGAAATCCAACCCCCATTTGAGCTTCTTTGCTCCTTCTTATATCGACATCTCCAATCCATCCGTTGGAGATATTTTTAGAAAACAAAGATTCACTGAGAGTTGATTGGAGTAGTTGCCAAGGTCAAAACTGCCCATACAATCCATTCTAGCGGCAATAGCAAGGTTTTCCCAAAAATGACATTTGCTGCTGTTGTCACTTCCCCTGTTCTTCTAAAAAAATTGCGGACTCTTCTCTAACATGTTCATGGTTAGTTGTCGTGGTTTCCTTAGCCTGTCAATTGCTATTGTTCCTTTGACAAACGGTCATGTTCATATGACGCGTTTCACGCATCTCTCTAAACTCAATATCAGAACGATCCGAAGTTCTTTATCACTTGATATCGGCTTGCGCACATACTTATAGTTTGTTGATGTTGTCCCTGGTTGAACAATAAGAAATGAATTGCAATCAATTATTGAAGATCTGCAATTATTCAAAGATCTTCATAAGTATGTCAGCTTTCCAAAATTTTATCGTAATGACAAATTGACCATGGTACCTCGAAAAGTCCTTGTGAGATTTTCATCATGTCAGACTTTCTCTTCTCGTCATTATCTTCATCACTCTTCCCTAAATTCTTGAAGATCGTTGATATCATCACAGTCTTTCTCAAAGTTACCATTGTTGGAAAAATCTTTTCAGAATATTTTGAAGCTGACAAAATATTTCTATTAGTCTAGTCTGGATAATTGCAGATCTTCTGTTTAGAGTCTGAAGACTTTCAGATCACCAGACTCAACACTCAAGACTCAAGACTCAAGACTATTCTCATTGACAGTTTTTCTAATCCAGTGACGAAGGCAATCCAGAGCCGAAGTATTTGGTTGAGGATTTAGTCCTATCCTCTGGAGAAGATCTCTTGGCTGGATAAATATAACGGATTCTTTTATTCGTAATCAAAGATCGTTTGAAGATCCGATGGTCGACGAAATATTCTTGGAAGGTTCTATTCTTAGAAACCAAGATCCTGGTTGTATGGGCGAACATGATTGATGTGCTATCGTTAGGTTCCTTTAATAGCTCGAATGATCTTCTTGATTGATTCTGTCCAACGGGTAGATTGGAGGAATTCATTTGGTAAGTGCCAACGGGTATGATGGCATAAAGGAATATAAAAGGAAGATGTTCTAGTTGCTTTAGTGCATGATCGATAGAGAAATTCCAGAGTCTGAAGCACCTTGATTATTAGTCGATACATTTTGAGCGAAATTGTATACACAAAGAGTGTCTATACTTAGTGATACCTTGAGTGAGTGTGGTAGATCATCTACACCAATAAATCAAGGAAGAACAACGCTGTAACATCTCTTTATTCATAGTGGAATCCAGCCAATAGGCTGTCAGTGCAGAAGAGTGGACGTAGGCTCGAAATAAGCCGAACCACTATAAACCGCGTGTTCAATTTTCTCTTCCTTTCTCTCATTCTTACTTTGATTATTGTTTCTCTCAAATCTATCAATTGTCTAGTATTGTGCAATTATCGAGAAAAATCATTTATATACCTATTCACCCCCCTCTAGGTATTTATACTAGCTATATCAATTGGTATTAGGGCTCGTGTACTCACTTTATTTGAAATGTTTTACTTCAGAGTAAAAGATCCATGGCCAGTATGCTAGCACCAGGGCTGATGGAAGGGCAAAGCAATACCATACCACCCTACTTTGATGGAAAGGATTACAACATCTGGAAGAACAAGATGAAAGCTTTCCTACGATCAAATGATCCTTTGGAATGAGACGTTGTAGAAAAAGGAATTACTCCTACAGCTGCATCAGTCTCTGAAAGAGGGAAAGAAACTGTTGAGACCAAATGAATGACTCGGAAGAGATAATCAAGAGACAAGCACTCGATGTAAAAGCAATTTACTCTTTATATTGTGCTTTGTCACCAACTGAATATAACAGAATATTTTCTTGTGTTACAGCAAAAGAAGTTTGGGACAGATTACATATCACCTATGAAGGAACAGATCGAGTGAAGGAAACCAGAATTAACATTCTCCTCGGTCAATATGAAGCCTTCAAAATGAAACCAGGAGAATCTATAACTGACATGTTTAGCCGTTTTACAGATATTGTCAATGGTCTTGAGAATCAAGGACAAAAAATTTCTGATCCCATGAAGGTAAACAAGCTACTGCGTGGACTCTCCAAGGATTGGAATCACATAAAGACTTCAATAAGAGAGACGCAAAAAATTATGCCACTATCTGTCGATGAGCTGATTGGAACTCTTCAATCTTATGAAGTGGAACGAATTAATGAAGACGAAGATCCAAAAGGTAAGAAATCCATTGCATTAAAATCAAATGATGATTCTGATGATGCAGATTCTGAAGATGATATGGACGATGAGGAGCTTGCTCTCATGATAAGAAGATTCGAGAAAACTAATAGAAAAGGAAGAAGGTTCAACTTAAAGAAACAAAGTTTTCAAAGACAGCGAGACCAAGTCTGTTGATGATGATGAATCAAACAAAGATGTAGTTTGCTTTGAATGTAAGAAAAATGGGACACATCAGACCCAACTGTCCTCTTCTGAAGAAGAAGAGAGGAAAAACTGAAAAGTTTCGAAAAGCTCTCAAAGCCGAAACCTGGAGTGATACAGAGTGTGAAGAAAGTGACGATGAATATGCCAACCTATGTCTAATGGCACAATCAGACTCAGACTCAGATTCTGGATCAGACTCAGACAGTGAATTTGAGGTCTCCGTCAAGAAGAAGGTAAAGTGGTATCTTGACAGTGGATGCTCAAGACACATGATAGGAGACTCAAATTGCTTCATAAAGCTTGTTCAAGTAAATGGAGGAAAAGTTTCATTTGGAGGAAACAGCAAAGGAAGTATTGTGGGATTTGGAACCGTGAAAATTGGAAATCTCACAATAAGTAATGTTTCCCTAGTGGAAGGACTCAATTACAATCTTCTCAGCATTAGCCAATTGTGTGACACTGGTTTTAAGATCTTCTTTCAAGAAGGAACATGTTTTGGAACCAGTAAAGACTCTACTCAGTCTTTCATGGGTCGAAGACATGGAAATATCTATCTTATGGATGTGAAACCAAATGAATCGCAATGCCTAATCTCAATACAAGACAAAGCAAGCTTATGGCACATAAATCTTGGTCATGTCAACATGAAGCAATTAGCCAAAATCTCATCAAAGCAACTTGTTCGAGGTCTACCCAAATTACCTTACCAAAAATCTGATCCATGCACTCCATGTATTCTGGGAAAACAGGTAAGAAATTCATTTAAGCTAATAAATCATGTCTCTACTAATCACGTACTACAGTTGCTGCATATGGATCTCTTCGGACCAACCAGAACCCAAAGCATTGGAGGTAAGAAATATTGCCTAGTAATTGTGGATGATTACTCCCGCTTTACTTGGGTATATTTCCTTGCAAGTAAGACCGAAACCTTCTCGTATTTTGAAAAATTTGCTAAAAAGGTTCAAAATGAAAAAGGATGTGTTATCTCAAGTATAAGAATAGATCATGGAGGTGAATTTGAAAATCAAGATTTTACAAAATTTTGTGATGAATTTGGCTTTAAGCATGTGTTCTCATTTCCATATACTCCTCAGCAAAATGGAGTTGTGGAAAGAAAGAATAGATCTCTTCAAGAAATGGCTAGAACTCTTTTAATTGAAAGTAAGATTTCTTCACGATTTTGGGCTGAAGCTGTTTAACAGCGTGCTATATCATCAATAGAGTCTTCTTAAGACCTATTCTAGAGAAAACCCCTTATGAGTTATTCAAAGGTAAGAAGCCTATTGTTTCATACTTTCACATGTTCGGTTGCAAGTGCTTTATATTGAAAAATGCAAAAGATCGAGTTGGTAAGTTTGAAGAAAGATCAGATGAAGGCATCTTCCTTAGATATTCTATATCAAGCAAAGCCTACAGAGTCTATAACAAGAAGAGCCGATCGTGGAGGAGTCAATGAATGTCAAATTTCAAGACTCTACGCAAGATGAATCCAGTCAGACTCATCATGAAGAGTCTGAACCTGCTCCAGACCCTCCAAAGCTTTCAACTCAAGAAGCATCTCAAACTCTGGAAGATTGGCATCAAGCTGTTCGTGAAGATTCAAATAAAGAAAGAGATCATCAACCAGACAAATTAACCAGTAACTGGAAGCATAAGTCCAGTCATCCCAAAGATCTCATTATCGGCGAAATTAATGAAGGAATTCGCACCGATCCAAAAGGCGTGAAGAGTCTAGTCTTTGTGGCTCTCATTTCTGAAATTGAACCAAAGAGCATAGAAAAGCTTTATCGATGAAAGCTGGATTGAAGCTATGCAAGAAGAGCTCGAACAGTTCAACATCAATGATGTCTGGGAATTGACATCTAAACCAAAAGGTAAAACTGTTATTGGAGCTAAATGGGTGTTTAGGAACAAGATGAATGAGAAAGGAAAAGTCGTATGAAACAAAGCAAGACTCGTGGACAAGGGATATACGCAAGAAGAAGGAATAGACTATGATGAGACTTACGCACCAGTAGCAAGGTTAGAAGCTATTCGACTATTACTTGCGTTTGCTTGTTATAAAATTTCAGGTTATTCCAAATGGACGTCAAAAGTGCCTTCCTAAATGGATTTATCCATGAGGAAGTTTATGTGGAACAACCACCAGGGTTTGAAGACCCAAAGAAGCCATACTCAGTCTTCAGACTGAAAAAGGCCTTGTATGGTTTAAAGCAAGCATCTCAAGCTTGGTATGACAAACTAAGTAAGTTCTTAATACATAATGGTTTTGACAAAGGTAAAGTAGATACTACTTTATTTATCAAAAAAGAAAACAAAAGCTTTTTACTTGTTCAAATATATGTGGATGATATTATTTTTGGATCCTCTAATGAAAGTCTGTGCAAGAAATTTTCTAAGTCTATGCAGGATGAGTTTGAAATGAGTATGATGGGAGAGTTAACATTCTTTCTTGGTCTTCAAGTAAAACAATTGAAGGAATGAACTTTTATTTATCAAGAAAAATATGCTAATGATCTTGTCAAAAGGTTTGGACTGGAAAAGTGTAAAAAGATCGACATACCGATGTCAAGTTCTTTGAAGATAGACAAAGATGAAGAAGGGAAGAAAGTTGATCAAAAGCTGTACAGGAGCATCATTGGTTCACTTCTTTATCTTACTACTTCTAGACCTGACATTTTGTTGAGTGTTTGCATCTGTGCTAGGTTTCAATTAGATCCTAGAGAATCCCATCTCAGTGCTGCGAAACGTATTATTAAATACGTTGCTTCATCTTCAAGCATTGGTCTTTGGTATCCTAAGAAGGGAGACTTTAATCTTCTAGGATATTCAGACACAGATCTGGCCGATTGCAAAGTTGATAGAAAGAGCACTTCGGGAACTTGTCAATTGCTTGGAAGCAGGATAGTGTCTTGGTTTTCAAGGAAACAAAGCACTGTGGCTCTCTCAACAACAGAAACAGAGTACGTAGCTCTTGGAAGTTGCTGTTCGCAAATTCTATGGATAAAACAACAGCTACAAAACTTTGGAACTGAAGACTCATGCACAGAGATTAGATGTGACAACACCAACGCAATCAATCTCACTAAAAATCCAATCATTCATTCAAGAGCAAAGCATATAGAGATTCGATATCATTTCATTAGAGATCATGTTCAAAATGGAGAAATCTCGATTCAATTTGTTGATTCAAAAAATCAACTAGCGGATATATTCACAAAGCCTTTGGAGAAGAATCAATTCGATTTTATCCGTTCCAGACTCAAGATTTTGAAACTTGAGGAAGTTAAAGTCTAGAGACTCTCCAACCCTCAGACTCAGACATTCATGGCTATAGACTGTAAGTTGTTATTATATTCAATCTCGGAAAGGTACGATCATTAGTTCAGTTAATTTATAATTTCCGTGAAAAACGGAATCTTGTCTTTTCAAAAAGGATTAACTTATATTTGGCAATTATCGATTTTAAAAAAGACGACTGTTCACTTTCCTTTGTGCCGATTGGTTTTTCCTTTTTTTAACTAAGTTATATATATATAGTTTTCCTCGCTCAAACTTCAAAACCCTAAAAAGGCATTCTCCTCCCAATCCCGTCTCTACTTCATGTTCATCTTCAAGAAAGTTATCATCTTTTCTTGGGAAAGCGAGTAAAGGAATCTTTCAATGACAATGAAGGATGTCTTCTTCGAGAAAGTCTTTAAGAATCGCGAACAGGAGACCACAGAGAATGAGGGAGGGGCCTACCCATTTCGATCTCACCGAAGAGGAAGATTTACCGAGTTAGCAACAAAGCCCGATTCACTCTCCTCCAAGTCACTCTTCACCATGTACCCCATAAAGTGCGGGTCAACATCCGAAGGAAGAAATAATCGAGGACGCAGACCCTGTAAGAGTCCAAAAACCCTCTTTTATTTACAAGCTCTATTGTGCGTTGAAGAGCACTGGGACTCCGCTGAACTACGTAGATGATTTTCTTAAAGATAAGAATTATGGGAATGAGTATATCTTTTTGCGGCAAATGGAGGATTTGGGAATTGCTCCCAAAGGAAAGGCTGAGGAAGCACTTGCGAACATTCCAAGTGACCCTCGTGTATCGGACCGAATCCGACGACGGAACGATGATGATAAAATGTTCCTTGAATTTCAACCTAGAATGGGTGTTCTGCGAAGGTGAAGGGAAAAATGATGGATTTGTTTAAATCGAAGGAACAAGAGAATCTGTTCTTGATCATTGAAACGAGGGGTAATAAATCCTAGGAGTGTTGATTTCGATTTCTTGGATGCCATTAATGTGAACTTAAGGGAGAAGTTCAATCTGCTTCAACTTGAGCAATTTTGCTCCAATACCACAGACAGGTATGCACAATTGACAACATACTTCTATTCGAATCTTAGCTTTTTAGATGCGAATAGAATATCCTTCAGTGTTCGAGACCAAGACTATGTGGTAGATGTGGACATGTTGGCAGATATAATTGGAGTTGAAAGAGGACACTATCAACCGATCAAAGTTTCGATTGCCCATACCACACTGGAGCTTGTCAAAGACAGGGCTACAGAGGAAAGAATTACCTACAGAAGAATGCATGCCATCAACATCTTGCTTCACAAAATTGTGATCAATTGTATCGAGCTAAAGTCTACATCCAAGACGCGTGTCTAACTCCGAGGCGAAATTGATGTACGCGATCAATTCGGGGAAGAAGTTCTCTCTCCCTCACACCATTCTCTTTCACATGTACAGAGCAATGGTGAAGGACAAGGGCCAATTGCCTTACCCAGGTCTTGTGACCAAGATCTTCAGACACTTAAACATTGAACCTCCACATACTCTTTGTGTTCGACCATGCGATAGAATGGTGGTGGGTTTGAAAATGCTGACAAAAATGCGTTTGAAAGAGCTTAATAAGGCAATGGAGAAGTTCAAAGTGAAGACTCCAGTATCTTCTGCATCAAAGAGAAAAAGGGAAGGAGCCCATGAGTGCCCCATCCAAAAAGAAAAGAACTCTTATCTTGGAGGATGAAGATGAAGAGGAAGATCTCACTATCTCTCGCATTGAAAAGGACCGGACGTTACGTACCAATCAACGAACGACAAGAGAAAAGAAAAGAAGCGAGAGGAAAAAGAACGAGAGAGAAGAAGAGGGACAAGCAAAGAACAGAGAAAGCGGAGGAGCAACAAGAGAAAGAGAAAAAAGACGAAGAGAAAGAAGCTGAAGAAGAAAGAGAAGCAGTGAAAGAAAAGTCTGCAGATGAAGCCGGAGAGAAAGGGAATCAAGACGCTGAAGAGCATGACCATCACTCTTCCCCAATTGAGGTCCTAGAGATAGGAGAAGATGACGAGCAAGAAAGGACTACACCACATGCTGTCAACAATGAAGGTGTGAGTCGCTCACCAGCAAATCCAGAAGATTTTCAGGCTTCTCAAATGCCTAAGGAAGGACATGATACGTCAACACCAAATCTGCTCGATTCCACCGAAATTCCATCGTCTGCCTTCACTCCATCCGAGAGAGCAAATGCGAGCACACGGACAGACAATACAGCAGATTTTCGTCGTATCCTTGATGTTCTTCTAGAAATGCAGGGTCAAATCTATGCTCGGACCGTGAACTTCAAGTCCCGAAGAATGCTGGACAAGCATCTTCTCGTTACCTGGCGGATCAAATGAAAGACCTCGCTCTTCAAATTCAAGCCAATGCCAAAGGAGAAGAGGTGGCTCATCTACGGGAAAACTTGAAGAGGCTGGAAGACATCGTACGATCGATGGAAGATTTCCAGTTGTGCGCATTCCCAAGCGAGACTTGACTCTTTTCTCACATTTTTAATGATGACAAAAAGGGGAGAATTGCAATTTGAACTCTTTAAACTTTGACTTTAAATTTCTTTTGTGTGTTTGAATGTTTACTTTTGAGTATGACTTGGGTGTGAAACTTGAATTTGACTGACTTAGGTGTGGATTTTGATGCTTGACTGTTTACATTTATATCAAGTGTTGTTGTATGGTCTTACTCACGAAAGACTAACCGATTTTCTGTGGATGCAGAGTCTGGTTGATTTATTAATTTTTATGAGATAGCCATATTGCTTGAGTAATGTTTTGCAGGTCAAAGTTGTTCAAATATACAGGAAAGTTTTGTCACCATCAAAAATGGGGAGATTGTTGGAGAAATCTTTTCAGAATATTTTCAAGGCGACAAAACGTTTCTATCGATCTAGTCGGATAATTGTAGACCTTTTCGTTTAGAGTCGAAGACTTTCGGATCACCAAACTCAGCACTCAAGACTCAAGACTCAAGACTATTCTCATTGACAGTTTTTTAATCCGGATGAAGGCAATCCGAGCCGAAGTATTTGGTTGAGGATTTAGTCATATCCTCTGGAGAAGATCTATTGGCTGGATAAATATAACGAATTCTTTTATTCGTAATCAAAGATCGTTTGAAGATCCGATGGTCGACGAAATATTCTTGGAAGGTTCTATTCTTGGAAACCAAGATCCTGGTTGTATGAGCGAACATGATTGATGGGCTATCGTCAGGTTCCTTTAATAGCTCGAATGATCTTCTTGATTGATTCTGTCCAACGGGTAGATTGGAGGAATTCATTTGGTAAGTGCCAACGGGTATGATGGCATACAGGAATATAAAAGGAAGATGTTCTAGTTGCTTTAGTGCATGATCGATAGAGAAATTCCAGTCGAAGCACCTTGATTATTAGTCGATACATTTTGAGCGAAATTGTATACACAAAGAGTGTCTATACTTAGTGATACCTTGAGCGAGTGTGGTAGATCATCTACACTGAGAAATCAAGGAAGAGTAACGCTGTAACATCTCTTTGTTCATAGTGGAATCCAGCCAATAGGCTGTCAGTGCAGAAGAGTGGACGTAGGCTCAAAATAAGCCGAACCACTATAAACCGCGTGTTCAATTTTCTCTTCCTTTCTCTCAGTCTTACTTTGATTATTGTTTCTCTCAAATCTATCAATTGTCTAGTATTGTGCAATTATCGAGAAAAATCATTTATATACCTATTCACCCCCCTCTAGGTATTTATACTAGCTATATCAACCATGACCATATGCACTTATCATGAAGATGTGAGTACCAAGAATGATTTTGTAGTCATCAAAGGTCCATTGGGATGTTTTCCCAACAAGCTCGATGCCATGACAGATCAAGTTATAGGAAGTCTAATGCCGCTAGATCGTTGCGGTTGATGTAGGGCTTAAGCTCAATGCCACGGCAAACTAATTTGACATCATTTTACTCAATATATATATATTTCGAATCAAGTTATATACTAGTCATATTTTCCTATAAGGGGATGTCTCCCCAATTGAATCAATTTGAATATCTCCATGTATTTAGTTTAGCTCAACTCATCAATGTAGATAATTTTTTGACACATCCCGTGAAAAGAGGAGAATTACTTTTGGTTCTATTGATATTTATGAACGCACACAAATTGCCTGCACGAACTGATGGATGATCCTAGCGGAAAGATAGAAAAGAAAGTTTGCTTCCCCCATTTTCACTTTGTGGAAACATAATTTGCTTAATCCATCACATAACTCAGGAAATAATGATACTATAAGTGCCATAACTTTGAATGCCATGAGTTCTAAAAGACATGTATTTGAATACTATAATTTTTAGTTGATTACTAGAGTGCCATGACTTTTCAAAAGCATTCATCCAAGTACCAAAAATTCGACACAACACTTTATAAAATTTGTCAATTAATCACTTAAGTGTTATAACTTTTAAAAAATGTTTGTTATATCAAATAATAACACTTAAGTGATCGAAAAAAAAAAGTTATAATACTTAAGTCAATGTCTTACAAAATTTATAACTTTTCCGGTATCCTTGTTCCCATGACTCAGCCATGTTAACTGCATATGAAATATTTTTATCTTTCAATATGCTAACTGCTATTTTCTACTTAAATGCAACTTGAGCCCGCGATTATTGACGTCATGCATGACTTGTTCTTACATAATCACTTCCTTAGCCGGCTCTCTCCTGGTCCTTTTCTTTATTGAAGATGCAGCGAATCGATCGTGTACGCACATCAGCAGTCCTTTTCTTTCCCAGTTGTCATAGAGTTGTTATATCCACAAGTCACGTCATTCTAATATAAATTAAATGGCCTTTTCACTGTTGCGTACACGTGAAAACCACATGTGGAAGATGACTGGCCAAAGACAATCCCAGCCAGTAGACGTGTTGCAATTTTCTTGCCGATGGATTTAGATAACTCAATTTTTTTCCTGATGGCAAAAGCAATGGTGTTACAAAGTACTTTAGTATTTTTATTGAATGAGATACGACATCGGATATATATATAATTTGACAATACAAAGCGTCTATGAGATTGAAGTAATAGTTTTCTTTTAGAAAGTCCTAGTCAAGTAATCGTTCTAAATGTTTTAATACTAAAGTTATCACTATATGCAATTTATGATATTTTTGGATGTGGATTTTTTTTTCTGTGCAACTCATACTTAATTATTGGACAATAAATTTATAAGTCAGAGGTCGCTTATTGGGCCGACCCGTTGAAATTAGAAAGGACCAATAATATTTCTTTCTCATTTTTAGAACCACTGAAAATTGATGATTTCATTGCATCAGCAACTCCAGAACTCCATGGAGAGGCGTGATTGTCGACACTGTGTAGCCCTCAGTCGCCCCAATGTTTGACTTGATCACACGCCCGCTTTCGATGCGCCCGAGGGTTGCCGCGTATGACTTTGAATTTTCGTAAATCTTTTATTAGATTTTACACCAAGTGGGGCTATAAGAAAATCCAGAAAAAAGTAACTACAAAACAGAAGAAGTAAAATAAGGGACAAACAATGTGAGGTTAATCAGTTAATTCATTGCATCCGGTCAGACCTACCGTAATTTAGTGCTGCATTTTATGTAATTAAATACTGAATTATTAAGAGGTCGAAAATGATTGCTGACTAAGCAAGCCACCTACTTTTCATTTATTCTACTGATTTAATCTAATTTATTGAATAAAGTCACTCATGAATGTTGTTGTGGGATGATAATGCTGGTTAAACAAAGATTATTTGTTGCTATTTCTCTAAAGTAGGATTTCTTGGACTCATTAAGGAAAAAACAAATGATGTGCATATCATCTGCTCATCGCATACCCCAGAAAAAAAAAAGACAAAATAAAAATAAAAGAAAACCTGTCAATTGATGGTTGTGCGACTAAACAAGATTGTCACATGGTCGATTTCACGAAAAGGGGATGATTATTGATGTCTCTCCGTTTCCTACATCCATCGATCTCACGTCTAATGACTGCTTATATTGGAAAAACGCAAAAAAAATCTGACACTTTTACTCAGGAAGACTGTTAAGAGGGAATCTTAATCTGAATTCAATTGAACTCGTAAATACTCCTCTCCACACAACATCAATTCTCCAAATTGAACCACAAGTCCACCATCAACCCATTTGCTACACCACAATGCCCACCGCTTGGGAAACCAGATTGGCTATTAAGAGCGTAAATGATAAAATTTCTGAAAAAAAAAAAAAAGAATTTTTTTATCTCTATTTCTAGATAAGTTTCTAAACAAAAATTCGTGTTTAATAATAACGCAAAATTTCTGTTCTTGGAATAGAAACACAAAATTTTTCCCTCTCGAGGGATGCAGAGGCGATGGACATTAATTAGCAGTTGGGGCAACGACCGGCAGTAGCGGGTGACAACCGACAGACAGTGGGTGGGTAGCCGATTAGTAAAGAGGATGAGCGATGAGAAGAATTTTTATTTCTTATTATAGAGAAGTATATATATATATATATTTTTTTTGATTTCTATTCTAAACTTATTTCTAGAGTAGAAATATATTTCAAAAATAGAAAAATAAAGTAGTTTTACCAAACGAATTTCTATTCCAAAAACAAATCTGGAATGGAAAAAATTTTTATGGAATAGAAATTTTGGTTTGTCATGGACCCTCTAAATTTGTTCCTTGAAATATTCACCAAAGACTGAAACAAATTGGGAGCCATATTGATTTATAAGGAGGTTTTTAAGAGGGAGGTCAAATTTGAGATTGTCAACATATTCAGTTAAATTCACATTCACTCAAAAAATTAAATTAATGAGTTATGGATTTATTAAGATACAATAACTATACTTACTGGTGGGTAGCTGAGTTGGTTCGGCTTTGGGCACTTCATCGCAGAGGTCCCAAGATCGAAATTTCGCAATGGCTAACACATCTTAAGTGGAACCATGGTGGTGGGTCATGTGCTACTCTTCCCCGAGGTATAGGGGCCCGGCCCTTCGGTGCCGTCCGGGCACGAAGGTCCCGTGGTGGAGTCTTCGGTTACCAAAAAAAAAAAAAAAAGATACAATAACTATTCCACCCATATCAATTCTTCGATATAAGACTTTTTGAACATTATTTACATGCATATCTCAACATCAGAGCACTTGTGAACATAGAAGACGACGCTGCACATTTCCGGGTAATTACGTGGTGTGCGCAGGAGCAGGGACGGCAGCATCTATTGTAAATTAGTCGAGTGTTCAATCACGCACATTGTTTATAAGTAATAATAAAAGGGCAACATGTCCTCAAATTATAAAAGCCACAAATAGTCGTGAGTGCGCCTGCACAACCTTCTCATCGGTGGGTCCCGGAATCCGAACGCATCTTGTGGAGGATGATGCATATTGAGTATTGACTACAGACGGCTCCCAGTTTTAACTCCAAGCAGGGAAATTATCTGAATACGACCGCGGGCAGACTGGATGAAGCAGTAACCGGTGGTGCGGTTGCTCTGCCTCTCTATATATAACAGCGTTGGGACGTCGAGACTCGTTCATGTTTTTTTCAAGGACAAAGAATTCGCAATTGCTCTCTCTCTCTCTCTCTGTTCTTTCTCTTGCATTTGACCGATTGGATCGAGACTCTCTGCATTTGGAGGCTCTAGGAGCTGCCTAGAACCGTGAATCCGACGTCGGAGCTCGAGTTTTGAGCCCAAAACCATGAGATACTCGATTCTCTTGCTCACCGAGTCGCTGACCAAGCGAAAAGCCAGAGTGTGGATGAAGCAAGCAGGGCGCGGTTCGATCCGAGGTAGCTAGGGAGATGTATACTCGGTGATTTTATTGATCGAGGACACTGTTTTGTATCAGAATTCTGTGATTTAGTTGGCAAAAAAAAAAAAAAAAAATCCTAGTTTTTGTAGCATGGGAACTACTGCTTTACGGCAGTTACTACAGAACTTGTGTCGCGATTCGCACTGGACGTACGCCGTGTTCTGGAAGATCAGGCGTCAAGTCCCCACGTAAGCCGATCCCTTACCCTGTCTTTATGTGATTGCTGTTGGTCTGATGGATATTTCTCTGGTTCTCAGCATTTTAGTCCTGGGCTGGAAATAAACAATTTTGGCTTTATAAGTGGTCTGCGCTGTTTAATTTTGTCTTACTGGATGATTGTTGATGGCATTTCTGGCAAAAAAAATAAATATAAAAATAAAAAATGGCCTTGATCTAGATATTTGATGATGAAAGACGTGTTAAGCATCTCCGCGGATTTGTTCGTGTTCTGTCTGCCCTTGTCATGGGACTTGTCTCTTTTTATCAACATGAAGCAGAATTGCATCGCGATATGTGTCGTGTATCAGTCTGTCTAACGTTTGTCTTGACAGTCTCGGGACAAAGACTGCAGTTCATTTTGCAAATCACTTTCAAAGGAGAAACTTCCCGTCTTTTGACGACGTTCTGTACACAATTTATTTTCAGGGTTTTAACATGGGAAGATGGGTATTTCGACCATTCGAAGGCTAGAAGAAACATAGAGAATTGTTTAGATGGACTATACTTGAATAGATCAGGCGAGCTATTCTCTTTTGTTGATGAAAATGGCGTACGGAATGAAAGTGCAAGCCGATTCCCCTTAGGAGTTGTGGAAGCCAATATCTCATTTCTTCACTACTCACTGGGAGAAGGGTAATATGTCAGTCTTAACTTCGTGTTAAGTTTCTCCTGCTGCTCCATTTGTGTTCTGCGGAATCCTTGTTAATTAATTTTTTTCAGGCCTTTAACTGGTGTTTTTAACGAAAGTCCTGAAAATCCAGAAAAAGAATAATGATATGTGAGCACAATATTTTGTGTTTAATTGGTGGAGAATAGACCTGCAGAACAAGAATTTCCTTCTTACGTGATCCCAATAGCAGTGTCTTGATGTTATTCACTTTACATGCATTAGGCTTGTAGGTGAAGTGGCGCTCACAGGCAACTACTGTTGGATTTCTTCTGATGATATTTTGGCTTCTCAATCCAACTTGGAGATTCCATTAGAGGTCAGTTCTGACGAGGTTTTCATTCATAGTATTAGCTGCCAAAGGAGTTTCTACAGTTTTTTTGGGTATGTGGCAGCTCTAAATTACGTCATGTCTTTGCAGCTTCCTGAAGAATGGCTACCACAGATTTTTGCTGGTGTGAAGGTAATGAATACCTTGACTTTATTATGATAGTTATGCCAATATGATAGGTATTACAACCAAGTATAGTAGGGTAGTTTTATCATGACAGTCCCAATAATACCATGTGTTTATAGGCATATGGATTTGCTGGCAACCATGTGCTTCGAGGAATGGTTGGAATATGTGCAAGTTGGTTTTCAAGTAAAAGTTACTTCATATGTTAACTTGCAGCAGTAGTTTCTTGTATTAGTAACCCTACTGATCTTGTTTACTATGCTTATGCAGACTATTCTCCTGTTACCTGCTCTTCCACATGGGGTCTTGCAACTAGGCTCCTTTGAAGCGGTCCGTTTTCATCCTCTTTCCTTCTATAATAGACAAGTAAATAGCTGGAGGAGTTTTAACTTGTCTCATATTCTATCCTGTTGACTTTAGGTTGCTGAGGACATAGCGACTGTTGCTGATCTCACAGAGAGATTAGTCTCACTTCAACCTGATTTTAGCCATTCTCTAAGTTCCATTATGAACCATGGCCGGCAGGATCATTCAATCCCATCCTGCGTTGTAGATGATGTGGATGAGTCATTGAACATAACTGGCAGCCTGGCTTTTAAAACAAAATCTGAAGGGTTATGTGGCAATTTTGAGGCGAATTGCAGCATGCTAAGTCTTGTACAAGTTCGGCCTCTGTCAGAAATTCAAGAAGATGAATGGGAAAATATAACTCGTGTCTTGGCAGCCAGTCCTTCCAAAGTGTCAACTCACCCAATTGGACCTGCAAACCAGTCAGAAAGGATGGATGATGATGATTTTGGATTCTCTTGTGCAGAGGAAAAATTGCATGCCTTCGACAAATGTTACATCTCAGGCGGTTTAGGTGACTTTTGTGATGGCATGGAGGACTACTTCACTGCTAGCGACTTTGCGAGCCTACCATTTGGAGACAACGATGTTGAGAATATAAAGAATGAAAACATAGTCAACATGTCCAACTGCTCCATGAACTTTGAACTAGATGAAGCTCCTGAACCAACTTTATTGTGGCCAAGTGAATTTTCAGTGGATTCGTTTTTTCCAGATATGCGTGTGCTTACAAGCTCTTGTTTGACTGAGAATCAATTTCTTGATGGCAACAAGCCGTTCGCTGGGGAATCTGGGAGATGCCCTCCCAAGGATGAAGACGAGCATCTCTTTGGATCTTTAGTCAGCAACTTATATGACTGTCCTGATGGTAATTCACCAAATAAATCCAACATCATCACATCTTCAACCGGTCAACCGCAGCAACTTTTTACTTCTTTGAGAACAAAAAGGAAGTCTGAAGAAAGCCGCCTGAGTGGAGATTTTGCGAGCCACATAACTCCAGCTGCATTCATCTCTAGGAATATGCGTAAAGAAACTTCCAGTGATTCCTTAACTTCAGATAAAAGCATGCTGAGTACAGTCACTGATAAAGAGCAGCGGAAGAGAGGATCCCTTCATGAACGGGCCAAGGGGAAGAAGAAGACGATCAGCAGTAGCAAAAGAAAGGGAAGACCAGGTGATAACCAGAGGCCAAGACCAAGGGATAGACAGTTGATTCAGGACAGAGTAAACGAACTTAGGGACCTTGTCCCAAATGGTTCAAAGGTCCGTACCGTTTTTGTAGTTGGTGCCACCATGTCATTTTCCTGTCCTTGCTCCCTAAGCTCACTAGTTACTTCTATGTAAATTGTGATTTCAGTGCAGCATAGATGCCCTTCTAGATCAAACAATCAAGCACATGCAGTTCTTAAGAGGTGCAACCAATCGGGCAGAGAAGTTGAAGAAGTGGGTGCCTCCAGTGGTATATAACTCGTCCTATATAATTGCATTCATTCCTTCTCCGATGTTCATTGCAGTGACCCCATCTTTCACACACTGCGGAAGCATTACATTGCATAAGCTTGCAGAGACTATTTATTGGCTCTTAAAAGATACGGAGACCATGGAAGATTAAGATTTTTCATTTTGTACCTAAATTATTTTCCAACACCCGACTCTATTCCCCTTCATTTGGGCAGGCCTTCTTTTATTGGCTCTCATCAATGACTTAAAGGACTTTTAGCGATTACATACTTGTCAATTCCCATCGAGTATAAAGCAAAGCAAAACCAGATGTTGTAGTGTATGAGTGTGTATTAACTGAAGCATCACACGCTTAATCCTGTTTACAGCAGTAAAACATACAATTTTAACTATTGTCAGCCCCATATTTGCAGTTTCCGGGTTTTAGTTAGTTGACTGTGATTTCATAAATGTGGGTCAGGGACCAGAAATACTTTTGAGAAGTGCAGGAACTTAATAGACAATCAAAGTCAAAAAACGAATGATATAGGGAAAACTGAAGTAGCCTTGTGGGGGAAGATAAGAGAGAGAGAGAGAG
Organism: Eucalyptus cladocalyx; assembly: GCA_017140615.1. NCBI lineage: Eukaryota > Viridiplantae > Streptophyta > Magnoliopsida > Myrtales > Myrtaceae > Eucalyptus > Eucalyptus cladocalyx. Next base: position 19,221,536 of record CM029516.1, read on the forward strand.
AGATTTGTGGCTGTGCTCAGGGTGGTTTTTATGGAGAGGGGGCAGAGAGTGATGCTTCAGCTGTGGGTAGAGAGAGAGAGAGAGAGAGAGAATTATTATTTTGTGGCTGTGCTCAGGGTGGTTTTTATGGAGAGGGGGCAACTGCAAATTATATTTGCTGTTGCAGAGAGTGATGCCTCAGCTGTGGGTCTCATGGCTGGCTGCAGGGCCCTTGGAGCAGGCAGATAGAGTAAGGTCTTGAGATGTCATTTGATCACGTGCCTAGCATTCATATGATTTCACAAACATTTAACACACTGTCCAATATACTTGGCTGTTGTTTCCATGAAAAAGGACTGCTGAGTGATGAGCAGAATTCATAGAGATGCCACCACCAATTTGATTATCCTTATGGCATATGTTCTCAATGATGGAGATTATAGTTGTGGGCCTTGCGTAAAGAGATTGTTTGACTAAATGTTACAATAAAACATCTTGGGCATCAAATTTTGGCTTTCTTCGTTTCAGCCCTCCTAAATATATTTACAATGTAATTTTGGTCTTTCCTTCCTCTCATGCATTTCTTCATTCAATTAGTTCTCAATTGACTTTGTACAAGATTCTTAATTGTTTAAAATAAATCCTCGTATTTTCTGATTGCATTACATTACTGTAATGCAGTCCAACTGAATGAACTTTTAGAGATTTTTTCTGCATCGTCGAGGACTTCCGATTTATTTCAAATGTACAGTTCGCCCAAGTCATGATCGATTGTAATCAGTATCAAGACCCTTTCCTCAGAGGAGATTGACGAGCTGGGAGTGAACTTTCCCCAGCCTATATATATAAGTAAATCCTGCTAGACTAGACATGTGCTGCTTGGTACATGTTAAGTATGATTTGCAAATGATAAGTAAATACTTTCAATTCTAGACCTCTGGAACTTTTTTAGCTCAAAGACTTTAATAACTTTTGTGTGGCCGAGAATTGAAGTTCTAAAACCCTTTGTTTTTTTCATGTACTATTAAATCAATAAGGTTACATTTAGACCTTCCTGCTGATGGTTCTTCCATGATAAACCTCAAACCAGATTGCTAATGAGACATTGTGAAAGCATCTTAAGAATATTTACTTCTTCCGTGAATAGCCAATAAGTTTATACCTTGGATTGAAGTTCAATTCAACATTTGAAAGGAAAATTTTCGTATGATTTCTTTATTTCTTTTGCATTTTTTCTAATCAATGTTATGTGTGGTTTCTTAGAGAGTACTTTGTGTACCTACAGCTGCAAGATACCTTGTGAGGAATGTCATTAGTCCCTTATTGATTAGAATGATTATGAACACATCACATGTAGCCGACTCCATTAGTACCTCTTTAATGATTAAAAATAGTATCTTCACAACTGGATGAAGTACCATGCTAATGACAGTCTGAGGGAACCTTAAACAAGTTAGGTTGAACACAACCCATGGATCCACTTGTTCTCTGTCTGACTTAGATGAAGATAAACTAGCACTGTAATCTTAAAAAAACTCTTTTGGTAGTTTTGTTTAAATTCCCTGTTGATTTGCATCAAATTTACCAGATAATCTACATTTTACAGGAAATTATAAGGACGTGAGTTGACATTTTTGAATGGTCATGTCACACAGGACTCCGGACGGAGCAGATGGAGAGCACTTGAAATCGACACTGATTCCCGGGGTGGAGCTAGTTGGGCTCTTGAAATAGGAGGTGAACTCCAGGTATGCCCTATAGTGGTGGAAGACCTGGAAGACCCAGGACTCATGCTTATTGAGGTATGTACTTTCTTCTTCATCGCTCATCAGCTTTCTCTCCTTATAAACCGAGTTACACCTGGTTATAACTCCACAAACTCTTTCTTGTCGCAGATGCTATGCAATGAGCAAGGGCTCTTTCTGGACATTGCTCAGGTGCTTCAACGCCTAGAATTGACCATCCTAAAGGGTGTTACAGAGAACGATTCCGGCAATACCTGGGCCTGCTTCATTGTTGAGGTAGTCAATTATACTACTGATGCTGATACGGGGATTCAATGACATAATATCTGTGATTGTACTAAATCGATCTTTTTGTTTTTTCCTGGACCAGGCCTCCAAGGATTTCCAGAGAATAGACATATTCTGGCCTTTGATGCAGCTTTTGCAGCAACGAAGGAATACCATTCCAACATGACTAAACGGCTGTTGGGTGATTTTTTCACTAACAAATAGGCTGTTTTGGTCTAGTGGTTCTAGGATGCCATTCTCGCAAGGAGAGTTTCTTTTAGCGTTCCTGCGAGTTATGATAAAATGTTGATTAGAATCTAGCTAGTGATATCAAGTGAACAGATGGTCTTGTAATGCTGCAGTGATCTGTTGAGTGGGTAATTAATTCTCTTTAATTCTCTTTCGAAAACATCCTGCTTAATTCTGATTCTTCACTCTGGAAAAGGTTTGACCAGGTCCGGCTTGAATGCAGAGTAACATCATACTATATAATTCAATTGGAGGAGACTGGACATATGAAACGCAAGAGAATTGCTCTTCATGGATAATAGGACTTGTAAAAATTGACTTTAGCATTCTAAAATTTCGTCTAATTTTGGCTCTCTCTCTCTCTCTCTCTCTCTCTCTCTCTCTCTCTCTCTCTCTCTCTAAGAACCTGCAGACTTTGCAGACTTTTCTGTCAATTCACTATGTAGTTCAGAGAATTATATCAATTTGCCCTTGTCTTGCTGTGTTGGCGACAGTCGAGGGAGTAACATTCACGAACGGACCATAAATCAATCAATCCATATACAATCACTAAACGTTGAATTCCACAAGCAACAGTCTCTATCCAATACCCCTCAATCATCCATTACTATACTAAATCCATCTACCTGCAAACTTGTTTTTCTGAGGCAACAATGTTGACGTGCCAACTGCCCGGAAATTCTCCTGATTTTCGTGATCGCTACAAATGGCGGGTCTCCACAAATCCAGTCAAACGGGTTTGAAGCATATGTAATTTCCGGTAGAAGACAAATAGGTAGACTACAAACGTGACCCCTTCCACACTGGAAAGTTGCAGGTTTCTTGCTGTAATGGCGTGTCCTAAGTAGTGGTGATTTGCCTAGACCTATTCTAAGTTGATTATGGAATGTGCTGGATACTTATGACCAGTCTTCTTCCTGAAATTGGGCCCAAAAAAATAGAAATGCCTTTTTTCTTCTGACAGTTTAAGTACGTGTTTGAGATTACTCTCACTCTCATCTTTTTGCTTCAGATTACAAAGCTAACTTTTATTTAACATATATCAGCTTAAAGTATGCAAAAATATACCAACATTTAAAGACGACTATCTTATTATTATAAAATTAAAGTAGGTTTAGACATGACGAGATCGAAATTTGTACTTTCTATTAGCCATATTCTACTCAAGAGAGAGAGAGAGAGAGAGAGAGAGAGAGAGAGAGAGAGAGAGATGGGCTCGTTATACGTATCTCAAGAGATCTTGGGCCAAGTTGGTTGTAAGGGGTGGGATGGGTGGCATCTCAACGATGGGCGGCATCTCAACGATGGGCAGGTGGCATCAGCAGCAGCAGCTGCAGCAGAGGTGAGGGCTGACGATGGCAGAAGAGTGAAAGGGTTGAGTGAGGTGTTGGTGTTGGGGTTTTATGAAACATGTGTAGGCTAAATAAACATAAACGCAGCGGAAGCAAAGATAAAATTCTACCATACATGTTCCTCCAAATGCGTTGTTTGTGCGTTTTAATCAAAAATCAAAATATCAAAGGGGGTCTTATGAATTATCTCTCGAAACGCGCTTTAAACTACTTGATTCAAATGTTCTTCAGTTTGAGCCCCACAAAGGTCGGGCCTCTAGTTTAGACACACCACCAACGCATCTCGAATGAAAAAGAACTCGTAGGTAATCATCACTGTAATTGTGCTAGCAATCTTGTGGAGGCAATCCTCTGCACGTTGATAACCATATAGTTCTTTCTCTCTTTCTCTCTTTTTCTTAACGTAACCCACTGACCCTCTGTCTGCTCTATTTATAATGTCCCGGTGAAGTCAACATTTAACTTCCTCTAGAAGCTAGTCTTTAACCTCTCAAAGAAGTTATTGACTACCTTTTCCAAAAACTACTTCTTCCAAAAGCTGATTTTTAACTTCTCAAATAAGTTATTGACTACTTCCTTCAGAAGTTAGGTGAGCAAGAGAATAGCTCTCGTGAGTGGGCTGTGCCCGATTGAGTGAATTGGTTATGGTGTGTGACATTCCTAGTCCATCACTAAGTTGGTAGTAAAACTTGCACTAACACATTAGTACTCCCAAAAGAATTGATTGTCTCGATCAATCTCTAGGTCCTATAAGCCACATCTAGTAATATGTAATAGCTACCTAGACAATGTGAATGCTTTAAGAACATAATGAACCTGTCAACTCTGGTTACAGTGTAATTCAATTCCTCTATCTTACTATGTCCCGATCGAACAAATACCATGGAATATTTGTCAAGTCACCAATCAATCATATGCACAAACCTAATTGACATGTATTTTATATAAGACATAAACAATTTATTCTCAGTTACAACCCCGGCTGAGGATTTCAATGCATTGTCACAATTAGATTACATAGGGCATTATTACTATACCTTGCATGTAACAAGGAGACAAATTCCATGTTACGCACACGTGTAACTTCGTATGTGAACGAGTTATGACCATTAGTTACAGAGACAAATCAATGAGTCGCCAATATGCGTACCCGTGAACCATAGCCGTCCAACACACAAGCTAACACTATGCCTCAGGTCTAAGGATTATTTACACAATACCAGAGTAAGAACGATTAGTCATTAACCCCCCTAGAAGCTTCCATGTTGCCAATTGTTCTATGCGTGTCACATTAAATGAACTTGTCTGCTACAAGCACCCGTGTTTAACTCGGACATCATAATACCTAATGACTCGTGACTCGTCATTACCTTAAGCATCCAATATTTAATAGTGAAGCTAAGATCACACCAGTCTTAACAGTATCATTAATATCCACTCAATGATCTATTAACCGAGAACGGTTTAAAGATTCAGTCTAACTATGAACCCATCACGCATATTCTTAACGTCTCAAGAATAAGTCTAGCCACAACTAATTTTATTGAATCGTTCATATAGATAATTAGACAAATGAATGATTACATCTTTGTCATTAATTTAACAACACAACTGAAATCCCTAACATGTAACTATTACATGGTTGCTTTAGAGCATATAACTAATAATGTCCCACTTGCACTAAAGCCAACTTGTCTAGTAACTCAAACACATTTTGTCAATGTGTCTTTCAAAAGAAGACTGAGGTAAAGCCTTAGTGAGGGGATCTACCACATTTTCTACTGAGACAATTTTATACATGACGATATCACCTCTCCCAACAATTTCTCTAATGAGATGGAAGTGTCTCTCAATGTGCTTTGACTTTTGGTGAGGCCTAGGTTCCTTAACTTGAGCTATTGCCTTATTGTTTCACAAAACAATGTAATCGATTGCTCAATAGAAGGAACGACTCCAAGTTCATATATGAACATTTTCATCCAAGCAGCTTCCTTTGCTGCTTCAAAAGCAGCTACATACTCTGCCTTGGTGGTGGAATCAACAGTTATGCTTTGTTTGGAACTTTTTCAACTAACTGCACCACCATTCAGTATAAAGACAACTCATATGTAGACTTATAATCATTAGGATCCGATTGAAAATTGGAATCGGTATAAGCTTCAACTTTAAACTCTCCTTCTTCATACATCGAGAATAAATCCTTAGTCCTTCATAAGTACTTAAGGATATTCTTGACTGAAATCTAGTGCTCTTCCCCTAGATTAGACCAATATATGCTAGTAATGTTTACAGCATGTGCAATATCGGGTCTCGTACATAGCATAGCATAGCATACATTATGCTTCCAATAGCAAATGCGTAAGGTATCTTTGCTGTCCGCTCTCTTTTTTCAAGAGTGTTGGGACACATCTCCTTGGAAAGACGGATTCCATGCCTAAAAGTTAACAATCCTCTTTTGGAACATTGCATGTTAAAATGTGTTAACACTTTGTCTATGTACGTAGACTGTGAGAGGCCAATCAATCATCTCGATCTATCTCTATAGATCTCGATACCTAAAATATACGTTACCTCTCCTAAATCTTTCATGGAGATTTTCTGTGACAAGAATAATTTTATCGATGATATCATCAGTACATCATTCCCAATCAAAAGTATTTCATTGACATACAGAACTAGAAATCCCACTAACTTTCTTGTATACATAAGGTTTATTTGGGTTTTTGATGAATCCAAACGATTTGATTACATCATCAAAACGGATGTTCCAACCACTAGAGGCTTGTTTGGGTCCATAAATGGATCTCTTAAGCTTACACACCTTTCGACTTTCACTATTGATTAAAAATCTCGTGGTTGTTCCATATAGATGTCCTCCTTAAGAAACCATTTAGAAAAGCCGTTTTGACATCCATCTGGAATATCTCATCATCAAAGTGTGCAGCTATAGTTAACATAATCCGAATGGATTTTAACATAGCTACAGGTGAGAAAGTTTCGTCATAATCAATTCCTTCTTTTTGACGATATCCTTTCACCACCAACTGTGCCTTGTAAGTTCCAACATGACCATTTGCGTTCATCTTCCTCTTGAAGATCCATTTACAGCCAATTGGTACAATAGCATCAGGCATGTCAACTAAGGTCCAAACATCGTTGGAATACATTAAATCCATTTCGGATTTCATGGCTTCTAGCCATTTACCATAATCGATGTCCGACATCGTCTCCTCATTGGTGTTAGGATCACCAGGTTGATCATTATTATTCAAAATGAATAATGGTTCTATATGTTCAACCAAGTATCCATAACGAGTAGGTGGACGAGACGTTCTCGCACTCCTCTTAAGAGGTTGTGTATCAAAAGCTCCTACTGAATCAGAGATCAGTATCTGAACATGATTGTTTGGTACTTTATTATTTCCTTATTGTGAGACTTTTTTCCGTCCAATATCACCTTCCTGAACGAACTCATTCTCCAAGAAAGAAGCATGCCCATTGACCAAAATTCTTTGTTTAGAGTGAAAATAGAAATAGTATCCAAGATTTTTCTTTAAATATCCAATGAAGCGACCTTGTTTAGATCTAGCCTCCAATTTTTCCATTTTCAACTTTTTGACGAAAGCTAGACAACCCTAAATCTTAATATGATTAAGACTTGGTTTCCTACTATGCCATATCTCATAAGGCATAGTTTAAATAGATTTGGACGGCACTCTGTTCAATATATATGCAGCTACCTCAAGGGCATATCCCCAAAGGGATATAGGCAAGTCGGTGTAACTCATCATAGATCACACTATATCTAATAAAGTGCGATTTCTTCATTCAGATATACTATTGTGCTTTGGAGTTCTAGGAGGTGTCCATTGTGATAAAATGTCATTGTCTTTAAGATAGTCAAGGAACTCAACACTAAGGTATTCACCTCCTCTATCATATCAAAGAGCCTTAATACACTTTCATGTTTGTTTCTGAACTTTAGCTCTGAATTCCTTGAACTTTTCAAAAGATTCGAATTTATATTTCATTAAGTACAAATAACCATACCATGACCGATCATCAATGAAGGTGATGAAGTAAAAATAACAACCTCTAACAGTTTCATTAATTGGTCCACATACATCCGTATGTATCAATTCTAATATGTCAGTGGCTCGCACACTATGTCTCACAAAGGACGCTTTGGTCATTTTTCCTAGAAGACGTGCCTCACAAGTCGAGTATAACTCAAACATGGACGTATCAATGTATTCATCATTACTCAACTTGTTGATTCTATCTTCTCCAATATGACCTAATTGAAGATGCTAAACATACTTCAGATTTGGACCATCTCTAGGGCATTTATTAGTTATGGCATTTATGTCAATTCTATTTTACTTATTGGCATCGGTAATCGCATTACCAAACATTGTAATAGTATAAAGATTATTGGTTAACCTTTACCAAAAAAAAAAAAAAGATTATTGGTTAACAAGCCAGAATCAACACATCTTTTATTATGATAAATAGAACATAAATCATTAACAAAAGAAAATTCATAATTCTCTTTGCTTAAACAAGGTATAGACATGATGTTCCTAACAACATTCTCTTAATGCAAACAGTTTTTCAAAATCAATACATGTTCAGAAGGCAAACATAAACGAAAAGTCCCTATAACTAATGCAACAACTCTTGCTCCATTGGCAAGTGTAAGGATAATTTCATTTCACCCCAGTATCTTACTTATTTCCAAATTTTGCAATGACATACAATTATGTGAAATTGCAACAGAATCTAAAATCCATAAGCTAGATTCAGCATTAACCATAAGATTAGTTTTAATAAGTATAGACACCATACCTTCATAAGGTTGGTCCTTAGGCTTGACCTTCAAGCTCATGAAATACTTCTTACAGTTCCTCCTCCAGTGCCCCTAGACACCATAGTAATGACATTTTCTTTTTTCAACCTTGGGCTTTGATTGCACAGCAGGTTTGATAAGCCTCTTCCATTTGTTTTTGTTCAAAATAGTCTTACCTTTTGAAGAAGAAGCCTTAGCCATAGCCACTACATTGGGTCTCGTGTTGTGCATTTCCTTCTTATAAACTACCGGCATGTCATGTAACTTAGTAAGAGTTTTTTCCATCTTATGCATGTGGAAGTTTCGGACAAAACTAGATAAGGAATCAGATAAAGATTGGAGGATCAAATCCACAACTAACTCATTGTCCATAATTAGATTTAGCCTAGCTAACTCATTGTCCATAATAAGATTTAGCCTAACCAACTCTTCAATGTGCCAGATCATTTTCAAAATATGATCATTAATCGATGATCCTTCAAACATCCTCATATGGTATAATGCCTTAGATATCTCATATCTAGAAGTTCGATCATTCTTATCAAAGTATTCTTTTAAGTGTAAGATGATCAAACTAGCATTTTCCATAGTTTCATACTTCTTCTGCAATTTAGTATTCATTGAAATAAGCATATATGACCTAACTTTTAAGTTATCGTCATGCCACTTATCATAAGCGATGCACTCATCTTGGGTCCCACCCTGAGGAAAAGAGCATGGCATCTTTTCATCAAGCACATACTCGATTTTCTCTGAATTAAGAACAATTTTCAAATTGCTCACCCAGTTAGTGAAATTGGGTCTAGTCAAACAATTCTTGTTAAGTATAGAAGCAAGTGGGTTTATGGTTACCATTTTCAAAGTAATAATATACATGTGTATAAAAGATATTGTTAGCCGTTGTATTTCAAAATAGCAATTTCATTTTGATGTTTAAATGAAATAGATCCTCAAACTAAATTTATATTTAAATCTCATACTCCTTAAATGGGAAACGATAATCTTTTGTTGAGTAAAGATTACTAGTGGATATTGGAGTCTCACCAGTCCAAAGTGCACCTCACCTAACAGTTATTGGTGTTCTATGAACTTCAAAAGTGAACTAACTTATTCAACGCATCATATGCGAGTCTCAATCATAACTTCGGCCTCTAGACCATGAAAATCTCACCTAACAATTATTGGCATCATGATTATAGTTAAGTCTACCCCATCATCTCATGCAAGTATTGAAAACACAAACAATCCTCTCACTTGACAGTTATTGAAAATTATTCAACTTCAACCCTACAATATCACATACATAATGGAGTGGTCCAATATTATGAATGATAATTAACCCCTATGTGTCCATAGCTGGTCAATCAACCATTATAATGTTGGATCAAACCACAACAATGGAAGGCCACAAGTCCAAAACTCATTTCGACTTAATACTATTAATAATGAGGTTTGGGTTGTCATTAACGGTCTCGCTTTGCACATTAACTGGTTTAACATGCATAATAACATAAACATAATAAATAAATAGATATCAAATGCATAGATATTCATCCTACATGGTGATCATGGAGTTATGGCTCAATAGGTCTCGAGCCAATAAGGCCCATTTAGCCATTATAATGTTTTAATAATAGAGACATGCTGTCATGCCCCCATCTTCGAGCGCGCACATATCCCTCGAGGGTCGATCAAATTGTGATGTTCCCAAGACACATCGCCAACTCACTCATTTTATTGCACATGCAGAATCGAATTAAGCAAACTCCAGACACAAACAAGCATGTGATAGAAAAGCAAGACAATCAAATTTACACAAACCACACTTTATAAATAGCTCAAGTTTATATACAACAAAGTCAACCTATAGTTTATATACAAGAGATCTATACTAAAAAAGGCTACTAAGCTAACCCTACCCCCGAACCCTCCTACTTGGGATCCAGGTCAACTACAACACCGTCAGGGATGTCGAGGTCTAGAGGATCAGCTACCTCCTCTACTTTGGGCTTATCAGCCTTATGCAACTAGTTTGCTGTGATATCAACCAAAATATCGGCGTCCACGACAGGGTCGAGTACCACCTCACCCTCACCCTTGATGGTAGGTCCGTCAAAATCATCCAAGGGGCCCTCTTGAACCCCGTCAGGCTCGTGACGAAACCACACTTTGAATCGATGAGGTACCAACTAAGGTTGGCTCTCATCGACCCAAATTATGGTCACGATGAGCTCGCAGGACCAAGGATTCCCAAGGACAGGGAAGATGGTATGCTTGGTATCGGCCTCTAGTGACCACCTAAAACAAACTAGGCGCACCTCCATCTAGGGACATGTAAAATTTAAACCATGACAGGGTGAGACAATGTCTCAACGGGTCTATACCTTAAACCCCGATTAGGATGAAAATTCACCTAGAGGCGGCCTAAACACACATCATATAAAACTTACCTCGCCTCAGCACCTCCCTACACATTAGTACCGTTCATATAACATATGCATACAATAAATGTATTTAATAATTGAAACGCCTCAGTTTCCACATATCAATCAATCACAGGGGTCCCGATTATAAAACTAAATCGTTATGACACAATTTTGTGCCATAATCAAGCACGATCAAATCACTCATTCAAGCGTTCCAATTAATTACGACCCAATGGCCACTGCCAACTCAACAGTCGACGGTCATCCGGCATAACTATGCGTCATCTCACCCCATCAAGCACGGTAATGTCTACATCTATACGGCATTCCCAAAGGAGTATTGGCCCAGCCTCCACTGCAACCGGCATCTGTTGACATAGGGCATTCTTAAAGGAGCATTGTCCGACATAAACGCTCGTGACGGGTTCTCATAATGATCACACGCACATCCATATCCAGCCAAGAACATCGTGCTTTGCACTCAAATGCCTCAATTTCAAATAATGTACTTGGACTATTTTCTTCATATTAAAAACACCCGGTAAAATAATTGTGCGTGGACACACAATCAGATTTAACCATAAAATGTGATACTCTCTCATTTACAATTTCCACGATTTAATCTAGTACTTAAAACCTTTTTCGGCGTAAAAAACTGACACTCAATATTTTTCTAATTAAATACCAAAATTACACATTTTTGAAATAATAATTAAAATTTATCATCCAGCACTCAATTGCATAAATTATCGATCAATTGCACAAACCAACTACACAACGACGATCAAGCACGAAATTTTAACAACAAGCTATCTAGGTATAAATTCCACTAATTAATAAATAATTAAATAAATTACAAAATAATTAAATTAAACCTCTAATTACTCTACCTTAGCTAATCTAACCATCTAATTGGACTAATTAACTAACCTAGCTTAGGATAAATACATTACACTAATTAAACTAATCATCTAAGCTATCTAACCACCTAATTGATCTAACTAATTAACTAAATAACTAATTACACTAACTAAATTAACCCTTAATACTATCTAGGCCTGAACTAATCCACTAATTAGCCACTAATCCACTTTTAAATGTAATTAGCACCCTAATTAGAGATTAGGAGGTAAACTCACCGATTTAGCGCAAAAACCGATTCATGACAACGGCGGTACGACGGCGACCACAACTCGATCTACAGTGACACCAAAGGAGGCTCAAAAGGGCCTGGAAAGGCCAAGCAAGCCTCATGGCTCACGCTGACTCTTGGTTCTAAGGAGAGGCAGAATCGGTCAGGGCTGAGGCGGTTTAGCACAAGAATGGGCAAGGCTGGACGACGACATGAGCAAGGGCAGATGGTGGCGGCTTGGGCGACTGAAATGGCAGACGGTTGGAGCTAGGCGGATACGAGGGGTTGGCAGCTTTCGAGGGACGGACAAGAGGTCGAGCTCGGGCGTAGGGTCGGCTGCTCGGATGGCGCAAGGGCGAGCTGGCGGACGGCGACCAAGGTGATGGTAGGCTCGAACGGCAGAGTGAGGTGGTCGAGTGGTGCAGTGATTGGCTTGCGGACTACTGGCTGGTTGTTTGCTCTATGTTTCAGCAACAATGGAGAATGAGGGAGTGAGGAAGAAGGAGAAGGAGCTGCTGCTGGGAAGGAGGGGACCTGAAGCCTTCAAAGTCAAGCTTAAATATCCCAATTACTTAAGTGCAAGGCCCCACAAGTTTCAGCCATATCCAGCAGCCATTTTCCTCTCCCAATCTTCTCAAACAAGCCAATGATGGAGTCTAAATGTTGCAATTCCCATAGCCCTACGAATTTCACCCATCATTGTTTAATTTCTAAATAAATTGTCACCAATTCAATCCAATTTGGTGGCCAAAGTGCCATGGTAGCTGCCCACACAAGTTTCTTGCATTCCTTTCACCAATTAGCTCACTTTGGAGGCAAAAAATCCACTCAATTTTGCCCCTCCAAATTTCTTGAATTTAAATTGCCCAATTTTGAATTTTCGCCAAAAATCCAAGCTCGCCGAAAATTCTTCAAAGGATGAGTCGACGTCCCAAAAAAAAAAATCTTGACATGCTAGGAAAATTGGGTTCAATTTCGTGGTAATGTCGATCGAACGCAATTTTAGCGTAACCTAACATATCGAATAGCTTTTAGGAATTTTTAGCGCATTTGACCCGTTGTCGATTATTTTTTATCCACATTGTGCATCTTCGACTCATAGGCCACTCTCAATTGTCATGAAAATCTCAAGGTTTCAATTACGAGCACCGGGTACAAAATCAACAGAAAAATCGGTTTGATGCCGTTCGACACGAATTTTGCAATCAAGTGGAATCACCAAGAATTTAATTACATGCCTCTGTCAAGTCGACCTATATCCGGTCTTTAATTGATTTTAACGGGGTCGTATTGACCCTTACAGATTAGCACGATCGAGCAATTGATATTTTATCAAATTCTCAAGTTTGTCGCGTTTATATTCCTTAATGTTTTCACCATATAGATTAATTATCTTGTGAGTGGCCAGCTTAGAGAAAAATGACTATAGGCGCGTTGATGAAAAGCCCAATTCATTTAATCGAAACAGGGTTGAAAAATCAGGATGTCACAACTCTTCCCCTCTTATAAAAATTTCATCCTCGAAATTTAAACCATTATAATTCTTCTTAAAAAAAGGTGGGGTATTGTCGTCTCATTGATTTTTCACTTTCCCACGTAGCTCCTTTTGTCCCGTGGTGTTGCCAGACCACTTTGACTAACGAGATCGTCTCGGTATGCAGCACTTGCTCTTTGTGATCCATAATTTGAACTGGTCTCTCTATGTACGACACTTTGTCGTCCACGTCTAATTCCTTGAAATTCAGCACATGAGTCAGGTCAGGTTCATACTTTCTCAACATCGACACGTGGAAGACATCATGTACTTGCACCAGTTTCGGCAGCAACGCAAGACGATCCGCCAAAATCCATATTCTCTCCAGAATCTCAAAAGGACCGACGTACCTCGGACTCAGCTTCCTTTTATTGCCAAAGCACGAAGTACCCCCATTGGTGACACTTTTAGAAAGATGTGTTCACCAACTTGGAATTCCAATGGTCTTCGACGCTTATCTGCATAGCTTTTCTAGCAACTCTGAGCGGTCTTTAGTCTTTCCCAGATAACTGCAACTGTATCCATTTATTGTTGAACTAACTCTGGGCCGATAATCTTCCGTTCTCCAACTTCATCCCAACAAACTGGAGTTCCACACCTCTACCATACAATGCTTCAAACGGTGCCATCTGAATACTCTGCTAATAATTGTTGTTGTCGGAAACTCGACTAGATGAAGCTGTTCCTCCCAGCTTCCTTTGAAGTCTAGTACACAAGTTTGCAGCATGTCTTCGAGAGTTTGAATTGTCCTCTCAGACTAGCCATCCGTCTAAGGATGATAGGCTGTACTGTACTACAACTTTATTCCTAAGGCAATCTGTAGACTTTTCCAGAAGGCCGCTGTAAACTTCGGGTCTTGATATGACGTAATCGTCACTGGAACTCCATGCAGTCGAACTATCTGACACACGTACAATTCTTCATATCTGTCCAATGCAAAGTCTTTTCGTACGGTGATGAAGTGAGCAGACTCTGTCAATTTATCAACTACAACCCATATGGAATTATTACCTCGCTAACTCCTTGGTAAGCCCATCACGAAATCCATTGTGATATGTTCTTATTTCCACTCGGGAATCTCGAGAGGTTGCAAAAGTCCTCTCGGCTTACAATGCTGTGCATTCACTTGTTGGCACGTTAGACACTTGGCGACATGTTTGGCGATATTTGCCTTCATACCAATCCACCAATAGTATCGACGCAGATTCTAATACATCTTTGTACTGCAGGATGAATGTTGTAATTGCTACGATGAGTTTCTAACAAAATTTCTTCCTTAAGCTCTGCATCGTCAGGTATACACAATCGTCCTTGAAACTTTAGTTTTCCGTCATCAGAAATCTGGAAATCAGCCTTTCTCTTTTCTGCATCCTCTTGCAGAATCTTCTAGATCTCTTGGTCTATCAACTGTAACGTCTTGATCTTTATCTGCACTTTCGGTTCAATTCTATTGGTGGCCATAAGATTTGAAAGATGGCTTACCTCAAATTTGAAAATCAAATCTCAAGCTCCTTCAAGTAAGATCCACTCTTGAATCACCATTGTGCAATTGAAGACTTCCGACTTAACACATCTTCAACCTTATTAGCTTTTCCAGGATGGTATAGGATGTCACAGTCATAGTCCTTGAGAAGTTCCATCCAACGATGCTGTCTCATATTCAACTCTTTCTGAGATAATGAATACTTGAGACTTTAATGGTCTGTAAAGATCTGAAATCTTTCTCTACATAAATAATGTCTCCAAATCTTCAGAGCGAAGATAATCACTATGAGTTCTAAGTCATGCGTTGGGTAATTCAACTCATGAGGTCTCAATTGACGGGATGCGTATGCAACAACTTTGCCATATTGCATTAACACGCAACCCAATCCTCTAAATGACACATCACTAAAGATCTCGTATCCTCTAGGTCCAGATGGAATTGCCAGCACTTGTGCAGTAGTAAGCTTTTGCTTAAGCTTTTAGAAACTACACTTGCATTTATCTATCCATATAAACTTCTCTTCTTTCTTCAGCAGTCAAGTCATCAATATGGCTAACGCTGAAAATCCTTCCACAAACCGTCTGTAATAATTTGCCAATCCCAAGAAACTTCTGATCTCTGTCACTATTGTCAGTCTTGGCCAGTTGATCATGGTTTCAAAACTGGTGCTCCCCAAGGTGATGCACTAGGATATATGAATCCATTATCTAACAACTCCTACATACGTACCTTCAGTTCCTTCAACTCTAACAACGCCATGCGGTAAGGAGTCTTAGAGATTGGCTTCATCCTGGGGGACAATTCAATCATCAGCACGAAATTCTGACAACCGACTATCCTGGTATAAATTTCATTAATTAATAAATAATTTAATAAATTACAAAATAATTAAATTAAACCACTAATTACTCTATCTTAGCTAATCTAACCACCTAATTGGACTAATTAACTAACCTCACGGCTCAAGCTGGCTCAGAAGGGCCCGAAAAGGCCAAGCAAGCCTCACGGCTCAAGCTGGCTCTTGGTTCTAAGGAGGGGCAGAACTGGTCAGGGTGGAGGTAGTCTAGCGTGGGGATGGGCAGGGCTGGACGGCGATGCGAGCAAGAGCAAACAGCGGTGGCTTGGGCAACTGGAATGGCAAACAACTGGAGCTAGGCAGACACGAGGGGCTAGCAGCTCGCAGGGGACGAACAAGCAGTCAAGCTCGGGCGTGGGGACAGCTACTCGGACGACGCAAGGGCGAGCTAGCGAATGGTGACCAAGGTGATGGCAGGCTCGAATGGCGGCGTGAGGCGATCGAGCGGTGCAGCGGCTGGCTTGTGGACTGATGATTGGTTATTTGATCTATGTTTTAGCAATAATGGAGAATGAGGGAGTGAGGAAGAAGAAGAAGGAGCTACTGTTGGGAAGGATGGGACAAGAAGCCTTCAAAGTCAAGCTTAAATATCCCAATTACTCAAGTGCAAGGCCCCACAAGCTTCAACCATATCCAGCAGCCATTTTCCTCTCCCAACCTTCTCAAACAAGCCAAGGATGGAGTCCAAATGTTGCAACCCCCACAGCTCTACGAATTTCACCCATCCCCCTTCAATTTCTTCACAAATCTTCACCAATTCAATCCAATTTGGCGGCCAAAGTGCCATGGTAGCAGCCCACACAAGTTTCTTGCATTCCCTTCACCAATTAGCTCACTTTGGAGGCCAAAAATCTACTCAATTTTGCCCCTCCGAATTTCTTGAATTTAAATTGCCCAATTTTGAATTGTCGCCAAAAATCCAAGCTCGCCAAAAATTCTTCAAAGGATGAGTCGACGTCCTAAAAATAAATCGTGATACGCTAAAACTTTCAATTCCTAAAACCAGGTTCAATAACGTGGTTAATTTTGATCGAACATGATTTTAGCATAACCTAAACTATCTGGTAGCTTTTAGGAATTTTTAGCACGTTTGACCCATGGTTGATTATTTTCGATCCACATTGTGCATCTTTGACTCATAGACGACTCTCGGTTATCATGAAAATCTAAATGTTTCAATTACAAGCACCAAGTACAGAATCGATAGAAAAATTGGTTTAATGTTGTTCGACACGAATTTTGCAATCAGGTGGAATCACCCACAATTAATTACATGCCTTTGTCGAATTGACCTATCTTTGGTCTCTAATCGATTTTAACGGGGCCGTATTGACCATTGCAGATTAGCACGGTTGAACAGTCGATTTCTAATTGAATTCTCAAGTATGTCGCATTTATATTCCTTAATGGCTTCACCAAATAGATTAGTTATTTTGTGAGTGGCCAACTCAGAGAAAAAGGACCATAGGCGCGTCGATGAAAAGCCCAGTTCATTTAATCGAAACAAGGTCAAAAAATCAAGATGTCACACCTGCTCTTCATACATCAATCATATTAATTAGGGGTTTTTCCATGATCACCACCCTTCTTTACAAGCCATAAATTCATAATTTAAAGCTCTGGAAGGCACAAATAAAATTATGCATAGAATCAAATTCATGGCCGAGCAACACAAGCCACATCAAGAGATCAAAACTAGTGAAACAAATTTCTGAGCGTGATTCCAAGCGGTAGCTGTGTTGTCGCCTCTAGATTCACATTTGCAAATCATTTTGTAGAAGATAAACACAAAATATAGCAAATTACAAATTTTTTATTCATAATTGATTTAGTTCCAATTTTTGCTCAATTGATCAAATTTATCATATAAATTAATCAACTCATATTGACCATGTAAAAGCAAGCGATTCTCTTAACAAAAGTAAATTGGCCATAAGAACGCAAAAATAAATATGAACCAAAATCAATTAAACGCACGAAAACACCTAAGGATTGGCTCTGATACCACTATTGGGGTTTTACAAAACATGTATAGGCTAAATAAACATAAACACAGTGAAAGCAAAGATAAAATTCTACTTTACATGTTCTTCCAAAGACATTGTTAGTGCGTTTTAATAAAATAAAAAAAAAATCAGAAGATCAAATGGGTTTTTACGGATTCTCTCTCAAAGTGCGCTTTAAATAACTTGATTCAAATGTTCTTCAGTTCGAGCCCTACAAATGTCAAGCCTCTGGTTTAGACACACCACCAATGCACCTCGAATGAAAACGAGCTCGCAGGTAATCACCACTGTAATTGTGCTAGCCCTTATGGAGGCAATCCTTTGCACGTGGTTAGCAACCATTCGTTAACCATATAGTTCTCTCTCTTTCTCTCTTTTTCTTAACATAACTCACCCTCTCTCTGCCTCTATTTATAATGTCCTGGTGAAGTCAACATTTAACTTCCTCTAGAAGCTAGTCTTTAACCTCTCAAAGAAGTTATTGACTATCTTTTCCAGAAGCTACTTCTTCCAAATTATGGTCTTTAACTTCTCAAATAAGTTATTGATCACTTCCTCTAGAAGCTAGTTTATAACTTCTCAAATAAGTTATTGACTACTTCCTTTAGAAGTTGGGTCAGCAAGAGAACAGCTTTCTTAGGCTCGGTTGCTAGCAACTCAAGCACAAGAATTAGGGACTCAAGCCCAGCCTCAATGGATCTGAGCTTGTGTGCTGGTGACTTGGGTGTAAGAACCAAGTGGCTCTAGGCATGGCCTTAAGGGACCCAAGCTTAGGCTTTGTGAACTAGAGCCTCGCCTCTCTATAGACCGAGCCTAAGCAATAATGACTTGGGTGTGAGAGGTAAGCATCTAGGCATGACTGATAGGGACTTGGGCATGGGCACTAGGGTCCTAGGCCCGACCTCAGGGGACCCAAGCCTAGTCTACGTGGACCTATGCTTGACTACCAAGGACTTGGGCACTGAAGTTTTACTACCAAGATCTAATTGAATTTTGGAAAATGATTTTTAATGTTTTGAAGAGAAAGGTTTTTTTTTATTTTTTTTACTCATTTTCCAAGAGGTCCAAACTCGAAAAATGTAATAAATTTTCCGCCAAACATGACCCTAGGACTCCAGCAACCCTCTGAATGAAACACGTTGGTTTCCAACTACAGAATATTACGAGTAATGGAGAAACCTAATAACTTGTCTACAAAAGAATTTGAAAAAGAAAAACTAAAGCTATCAGCAGATGCATTCCAATGCAGAAGTCGCTCTATATGAACCAGAATAGATTTGATTATCTTCAAAAGTTGGTGCAACTTAGTAAGTTAAGGAGTTAGACGCGATCATTAGAAAAGGAAATCATCAGTTATCGCTAACATAAACAATCAAAGGAGACTCCTAGAAAAAGAGACAAAAATGTCTAATTCAATTACTAAATATTTCTGCATGTATTATAAACCTACAACAAGAGTAGTGTCCATCATCTTTGTCTAGAGGTTTAACTTGTCTAAAGGATATTTGCCTCAATTCAAGGCGCAGCTTCTCCGTGAATTCAACCAGCTTTATAGGTCTTTTCTTCCCCAGAAACTTACTTTGTTTTTTCAAAAAACTTCACTAAAATGTTTAGCTTGCACATTTAATTTTTCTAGCGTCCGATTGACTCGATCTTTTCTAGAGGTAAACGATGCATCCTCCATGTCAACTGGAGGAAAAGTGAGAGACAATTTCCAGGAATTTGGCCGAATAGAATGTAGCAACAAAAATTCCTGATACGTTCTTCGTTTGAAATCTAAATGCGCTTAAATCTATTCCTGAATAGCCTGAAAGCGTATAATTTGATCATTATAATAACGCCACCAATTCTGAATTACATTAACATTCTAGTCGATGAATAAATTGCGCATGTCAAAACAAACATGCAAATCGAATCTGCCAACCGTTTTCATATATCTCAAAATCGAAGTGGTGGAAAATTAAGGAAAAGATGTTTGGTACATCTACAGGAAACTGGAGAGGGATGGACAAAAGAGATCAACGGTAAAGGGCTTAAACATGAAACATAGAAATAATCGTGTACAAGATCACCACCCATCATCAATCTCTCTCCAAAACATCCGTATCGTCAATTGGGGATACTCGAGCCGAGAGAGCCTCTGCCTCGTAACTGTTCGCACCCGAGCCCGCAACCATGGTTGCAGGCGGCCTCTGTAGCACCTGCGACTTTCATGCAAAAGGGCATGCAATCACGAATGCATACCTCCAGTTTCCATTGGCCACTGACATCCCTCGCCTCCACGACAAGAATCATAATCAAGGCAAGCATCATTCGCTGGCCATTAGCCATGTTTTTCTGGCCTAGTTGATGGTCGCTAGGAAAGAATCGGTTTCCTTGAAGGACAAGAGCATGCCCTTCAATGTTTCAGGGTTAAATTTTTTATGGTTCTCCGACAAACAAGGACACTCGTTCATGGTGTTATTAATAAGGATGAGGATTCTGATGTTTTTATTTATTTTCTTTTTTTTCCCTTTTCTTCTTATATGTATACTAGCAATCAGCCCTGATTCACGGTACTCCAATAGTTATTATGTGTCAGTTTATGGTGAAAAAATATTATTTCATTATACTTGACATATAATGCTTAATTATCATGGAAAATTGAGAGAAAAGGTCATATGATTATATGGGAAAAAAAAAACAACTTTCACAAAGACATCACACCTTCAAGCCTGTTTCTTCATCAAGAGTACCTCTATTGGGTAAATGCAACATAAAAACAATTTAGAAGCTCTTGCTTTTGAGATATGACAATCTTGCTTTCTTCTTTAAAACATTCTTACTTAGTTATGTAACAAATGTCCAATCAATAAAATACGTAAATTAATAAACTTATCTTATCTCTCATGTAGTTCAATTTTAAAATTTGAGTGTTTTCTATCTTCTAAACAAAGTTCCGATCTTCAAATGTTTTTCTCATTCCTACATGTGTGCAATTTCTTCATATTGTGTCAATAAATTTATTCTCTAGTAATAATTTTAACATATCGTAATGAGATGATTTTGCAAAAAAAAAAAAAAAATAGTATGAATTTTCCAGCACACGCAATGGCTGTGCACTTTTCTGGTAACATATTAAAAAGAAAAGATACATGCATGGATTTAAGTAAAGTATTGGGATATAAAATTGAAACCTTCCGGCTCCAATTCCATCTTAAATTGAGTATATAGCTGCTTATTCAGGGAAAAAAGAAAGCAGCAGTCAGAGAAATCAGTTGAAAAAACGAAGAAACATAAAGTATTCTAGTTTTTAAAAAAAAAAAACTACTTATTTATGCTTCCTTATAAAGTCCTACTTTTAAGGATCACAAACCGGTTTTTCCTCTTCAAAATGTCTACAGTTAGTTAATTTATAAATGGTATCAATGGACAAAGATTAGTAATTCTATCTAATCTTTCACGTATTTCAACTTTAAAGTATGATCTTTTCTATCTTCTAAACAATCTTACTAAAGAAACTCAAATCTTGAGATACTTTCCCCCTTTACACATAATGCGAACAATTTCTTAGTATATTGTGTCAATAATTTCTTTCCATTTAATTAAAAAATTCAAGTACTTCATAAGAGTGCGATTTTGTAAAATCTTTTAAATGTCAATTCAAATTTTCGCGTACACGCAATACCAGTGCCCTTTTTCTAGCATAAACAATCTAAAACTATGGCTCCTTCGTAACCTTGTAGGCCTGGGAGAATGCAATGGAGGTCCATTATATGTTTGAAGTCAAATTACTCTCGGCCGACGATGATTTATACATGGTCCCATTGATTAATCGACACATATACATCGTCCCATTGATTAATAGACACTATGTACCAAGAATAATTAATTAAAAAAGACTATGTACCAAAAATATTTGATTAAGAGAGACTAGTTGAACCTACATTTGTCTTTATTATCTATGTGTTTTTATAAAAATCTATGTGCTTGGGACGAGAGTGACCTTACCGACACATTTCATATATTAAAAAAAATTCAGTCCCTTAAATAAAAAATTTCAAAGGAAAAGTACTCAGCAATTATCCTCGGATAGTTTAATGCAGCCGGAGAAGGAAAGGTCCAATCGTTAATTAAAAAGAAAAGGATGTGAACAACGATGGTCCTCAGAAGTTGATGTAATAGAGACAGTTATGTTATACATTACAATACTATTACACTATCAGTAGTAGTTCGATACGACACGCATGAGAACTGTTCTTAGCGTTGTCCATTTTTTATTGCAAAACCTTGCTTAGTCATCGAGTGTCATGTCACAACCAATATTCCCTGTTCGTCCCCACCTCCACTACAATTTTTTTATGTTCATATGAAGTCTACTAATATCTTTATCTTATTCCGTGCAAGTGATTTTTAATTGCTCGAAGAGCATTATTTGGTGTTCGTCCATTTAATCAATCCTCTTGAGTCGGGCTTATCTTGAGGAAAATAGTAAAGAAGTTTATAACACTATGGGGGTAATAATCCTGTGGTGCTCTGAAAACACCTAAAAATCATGAGAAAATTGCACCACAAGTTACCAATCCTATGTACGAAATGCAATATAGTCATAAATATTTAGTTGGTTTGATCTAGTTCTAGACTTTTACCAAAAAGTGCAATTGATTCCTAAGCCTTGGTTCAATTAAATCCTCAATATTTTTGGAAATTAAATGCTGAAATTATCTTGAAAAGTCCCTTACCAAAAAAAAAAAATTATCTTGAAAAGTCCAATTTAAGGATTCAATGTAAGCACTTTTTAAGTGACACATAGATCATCTTAAGTACCATTCATCGAAAGGACTTGATTGTAGTTTTCAAAAAAGGTTTAGGACTTGATTTCATTGTACATATAAGATTTGGGATTTTATGTGTAATTTTCCCTAAAAATCAATCTCAAAAGAGATAATTAATTCCATGGTGGACCTTTGTTGATTCCCACTTTCATCTTATTTGAAAGGGAATTCCAGAATGAAGACAAGTTCACTAGAATTTCATTAAACATGAATCCACATCCGTCCTTAAAAAATTATTCAGTCATGAGAAGTCTTTTTATAATTGAGCCCATTTGTCAAGTCCTGCCTGGTTGACGCTTTTTTAGTCTGGTAGAATCTGGATTTATCTTAACAAGGCATATCCGTTTTGCAAGTGTACTTTATTATGTTAACTGGTCGTTCCTCAAATTTGAGGTGATGTAGAATTTTCATCCTTAGAATTTCGCACCCCTTCCCCACCCCCCCCCCCCCCAAAAAAAATATTTGTTGATTTCTTTAAAATTTTATTCCACATCATCTAAATATCTATTTATAGTATAATTCCTTCCACCTAATGACTTAAAATTTTAACGTTCTAACATGGTATTAGAATGCAAGTTAAGAACTTGAATCCTAGTACTCTCCTCTCAAATTCATTGCTCGTGGTGTGTTATCAATAATTGGCTCATCGAAATAAGGATCTTGCTCATCTCATAAATAACTGAGCTGGGGAATAGTTTACATTGGAGGGAGGGGTCAACAATAATCTCACATCGCTTAAATACGTAGTCATAACGTACCTTAGGGGCATACGGTCTCCCTGATTAAACTGTTTAGGTTGGTCACTCAGTTTTCTCTATATTCTCGATTCTTTAAAAACGCTTTCAGCAGTAGATGAACAATGAGTGACCCTTCAGGCAAGTCTAATTATAGAAATGAAGCTAAAATTACTAAATGATACTTTAGCTCATAAATTTGAGCTCGTAAATAGTTGTGATCTTCTGACCATATAAGATAGTTGTGATCTAAATATACAAAACTAATGATATTGTAAGTGTGAACTTATAGTGTTGTTGCATAGATTCACATCAATGCAACACATTTATGATGTCATCACTTTATATAGAACGTAATGTACATAATGACATCCATAGATAACCATGGCCAGAAAGTGGATGCCTCGCTCGTCGAAAAATTATTACATGGTTTACAGATGCCACAACCTAACATCGATTTAACTACTAATTATGTGGATCCCATAGTAAACGGGAAAATTACCAAAAAGTCATAAACTTATTGTAATTGTGCCAATTTAGTTATAAACTTATCTTTTTGACCAATTGAGTCCTAAACATTTTACAATTCTTCCCGATTAGTCCATCCGGCTAAAAATGGCCGGTCGGCGCTAACGTGGCAAAGCGGCCCATTTGGCGCCGGCGGCATTTTTTTAATAATATTTTATTTTTTGAAATATTTTATTACTTTTTTTCCTTTTTTTTTCTTTTTTTTTTTTACCTCTCCCCCTTCCTCCTCCTCTCCTCCTTCTTCCCTTAATTGGCCGGTCGCCGAACTGAGGCGGCCGGCGGGGCGAGCCCTCGCCGGATCCGGCGAGGGGGTCTCGCCGTCATCGGGTCTGGCGAGGCGAGCCCCACCGATCTAGCGAGGGCTCGCCTCATCGGTCGGCGCACGCCCGGTGATGGCGGGGCGAGCCCCGCCGGATCCGGCGAGGCGAGCCCTCGCCGATCCGGTAGCCTCAAAGGCCTCGCGCGACCCGCACCGCCTCCTCCTCCTCGACCCGTCGCCCTCGCTGCCGCTGCCTTATTAGGGTTCATCGGTGTCGACACTGCAGCCACCATCACGCACGGTGGAAGCCAGCCTCCAGAATCACATGCGGGGGGGAGAGAAAACGCGACTCCCTGCAAATTGGCGAGGGCTCGCCTCGCGGCGCCCGCAAATCCGGCGGGGCTCGATCCACCGTCACCGGGTGCGAGCCAACTGGCGAGGCGAGCCCTCGCCAGATTAGGCGGTGCTCACCTGGCCAGAACCGGCGACGGTGAGGCCCCCTCGTCGGATCTAGCGAGGGCTCGCCCCACCGACCGCCTCAATCCAGCGACCGGCCAGCCCTCTCCTCTGGCCGATCGCCGGAGCCAAGGGAAGAAGGAGGAGGGGAGGAGGTAGGAGGGAGAGGGGAAAAAAAAAGGAAAAAAATTAATAAAATTATTTCAAAAAATAAATATTATTAAAAAAATGCCGCCGGCCATTTTTAGCCGGATGGACTGATTGGGAAGAATTGTAAAAGGTTTAGGACTCAATTGGTCAAAAAAAATAAGTTTAAGACTAAATTGACACAATTGCAATAGGTTTAGGACTTTTTTGGTAATTTTCCCCATATACCCGCATGATAAATTACTGAAACGAGTTTGATCTACATGATATTTGGACTATACAATATTTATTTTTTATGGGGGATATATAGCTTGTCATTGCTTCATGCATTTATTGGTACTCATCATCTATCCATCACCTAATATAATAAAATAAACATCAATTTCCCTCTCTTCATTTCTCTTCTCTTTGCCTATGTTTAGATTGCCAGATATTGCCCCATCCCCTCGGCTACTTAAAAACACATGAGATATGTGAAGTGGTGAAATATCAATTCAGAGAGATTAATCCATATCCAGCCATTTAATGCAAATTTGCTTGGTGGTTAAGTTCATCTCTCTGCTATTAGAATTTCAATTGTCATTTTCTTGTAGAGTAATTGTGCTGGAAATGCTAAGCGCTGCTGAGGAAAATCGAGGAACCATTTAGTCTTTCTACATGATTGTTGAGTCCAAAATATTGTCATTTTCTTGTACAGTAATTGTGCTGGAAATACTAAGCGCTGCTGAGGAAAATCGAGGAACCATTTAGTCTTTCTACATGATTGTTGAGTCCAAAATACTATGTAAGCTAGTCGTACAACAATTCTTCAACTTGTCTAACACATCAGAAATGTTTACATGCTTATTGAGGAAAAATTACCCAATTAGTCATAAATCTATGTCAAAATTCTAATGTAAAATTTTAATTTTTTTAAAATATAATTATAAACATTTAGACAAAATTCTAATTTAGTCATCCTAACTAATCTTAGCAGGAAATTGCCAACATGGCAATGCCATGTTGGACAGTCGTTAATAATTGGACCACCATGTAGATGAGTTTTGGTGGAAATTAAGTGGAATGATTATATTGCAATTTTGCAAAAAATTTTACGATTAAGTTTGCATAATTAAAAGGTTTATGATTGAATGAATAATTTCTCTAACTCTTTTTAGAATTTCACAAACTTCTTCCTTCGAATCAGACATCACAGTCGATATAACAATACTAATTATAGCAATGATAATATTGACAGTAAGCAGCAATAGCAACAATATTAATAATAGAAACTTCTTACTTTCGTCGCTTCACATGAAGCCAACGGTAAAGCCGAACAAATAGCAAGTGTGCCAGTGCCACACAGAAAAATACACAGAGAGGCGTTCCATTTCGTTTGCAGTCATGGACACAGGCTGCCTCATTTGAGCTGCCCCTGCGCTGTCGTTTTTCTCCTTTCGATTCTCTCAAAAGCATCTTTTGGAAACGCATGTATCAATGGGGACAACTTTTTGTTAGCCTGGTCAACAAAATTGGACAACATTATTACACTGCTGTCACATAATTTTTTTCTTTTTTTAATAAAAAACTGTGACAGGATTTATAATTCTTTTTTCAAATTTTTTTATCAAGGAAAACCCAAGTGACAATCTACAGTAACGTGACTATAGAAATTAGGTCTGATGCCAGTAGAAAGGCTTTTTTACACATCCATTATTGAATGGGTGACATACGGATGAATTCAGTAATACAACTATCTCTAAATACACATATTATCCGTCCAATAATGAATGTTTCAAAAAAAATTTATACCGACAGTGGGCCTAATAATAATCCTAAAAATTAAGCACTTACATGATTAGGTTCACGAGCTGGCATTACAAATTACCGGACACGCCTAAAATATATTTCGAACATCTAAACATTTGCAGCAAATTTTGTATATCTATCCAACTTTTACATCTTGGCATCCACCCCTAAATTACTACTATACCCTCAAATCTAACATGAAATGTAACTTAGTGACGTAATTGAGGAGGGTAATGGTGATTTTTCAATTCGATTGCAGCCCGATATCTTAGCCTTCAGGATAGTTGAAGTCGAAAAAAGTAAAAGGAAGCGGAGAAAACGGTTTGATTAATACTTCACTAGAGGCATGAAAAAAAAAAAATGTCTATACGTACTCCATTACCGAAGCACGTAGTCAATCATACTAAAACTCTGTTTTTTTTTTTTTTTAAATGAATGATTTAAAAAATATTTTTATTAAAATGATGATTGTATCACTTAAAATAATTAATTCATATGAAATAAATAAATATATTTCAAGTAATCATTTAAAAATAATAAATTTTAAATCATTTCGTCATCTTTAATCTAAAAATACAACACGTGAGTAGTGCTGAAGTTCATATTATTAAGTACAAGTCGAAGGGTGTCTGACAATAACAACCTTGTTAAGTGTGGTCTAAGGAATCCCATATCTTTAATGAAGGGCTCGATTTTGGTCGTAATAACTCATTATGATTTATGATATGAAAGTTCAAGTTTGGCAAGTCTCTCATTGTAGCCAGCAAAGAAAGCCATAAATCCAGCAGGGGGAGGGAGCGAGATTTCAGCACAATTCACTTTAAATAATTAGCGAAATTTATTATTGACGATAATAACAAGTATCACCAACTAAATTAATTGATTGATAATGCAAAAATGTAAAGATATATAGGAATATAGAGTATTCAATCAAAATGGGATAAAGTACATTAAGGCCATGTATGAGCCAAACCTAGACATCAATCATCTTAAATTCACATTTTACCGTATGGTTCTTCAATTTTGAAGGAACTAAATCAACTTTAATTATGAAATGAGGCGAAAAGATTAAAGACTAAAACTTAATCTTGTATGGGTGGTTCAATGACCACTTGAGATCGACTTACCTAATTATCAGTCACGTTCAAGCTTGAGCTACTCAACTGTCATGTCAAGTTGAACTCAAACTCGTCAATACTCAACTCAATAGGTTGATGAGTCTACTTGAGAGTTTAATATGTTCTAAAAAAAAAAACAATTAACAGTTAAAAAATAGACACAAATTTCTAATTTCATATTACACCAACATATAAACAAAATTAGGGAAAAATATACAAGTTTATTAAACTTGAGCTTGAGTTCAAGTTATTTGTAATTTGATTATAGTCGAACCTTATAAAGACTAGCCCAGTATCTCAAAAAATTGTTTAATTCAAGCTTATGTAGAAAATTTAATACTCAACTGTATTTGAGGTAAGTTTTTAGCATCTGGTATATGAATCAAGTCTAGCTCGAATGTTGCTCTTTATCTGCTTAACTCGGCTGAATCACGCCCCTAGCTAGGAGAAGTGAAAGAACCATAGATTACTCATTCCAATTAGGATTGATTAGGTAAACCTAAGCAAACCCTTTTCTGCTACATGCATAGTGTTCACATCACATTTGTAGGCTAGGAAATGCTTCTTGTGGGATGTTTCTATTATTCCGTTAAAAAAAAAGGGACTTTTCCGCATTGTTAGATAAGTGAAAGTGTCAATAAGTTGTCAAAAATAATGTTGGTAAGAAAACAAAAAAATGATGTCAAACTGTGACTGTTGGAGTCCTGAGTTGGCTGCCATAATGCTGTGTTGGAATATGAGAACGCGTCACATTTTTATTTGGACATGTGACTCTGATTCGTCTTATATATGGTGCCAAGTATGCACTATCAATAATGTAGAATTTTTTTAAAAAAAATAACAACAGAGAGTGAGATTTTGTCCGGGCAAGCCGTGGCGATGGTCATTGTTGCGTGGGCCAAAGAGTGCTGAATTAAAACAAAACAAAAAATGAAAATAAAAATCGAAAGTTGGTAATTCACATCATTTTAATTAGATTGATAATTGTATAAGAAAATTACCAAGTTCGAAGCTAGGTATGCAAATAAAGTTGGTAAGTTCGTACAATAATTTGTAATTAGAAAATTATTAAAAACTTGGTAATTTTGTAAAAATACCAAGTCACTTGGGAAAAAAATCATTCTTTTTACCATCAACTTTTTTGCACTTACCAACATTATTTGAATTTATCAACAAAAAGGTTCGTGTGCAGTGAAACCAAAAACGGAATTGATCAATTCTGGAACCACGGTTTCTTAAACCAGCCCATTTTACGATTTGTATGAAAAGCCAAATTCTTATAGTTAAATATAAAGTGCACTATTTCACTACACAAACATATATTGTTCTAGTAGTTATGTTGTTTCTTCTTTATGCTGAAGATCATCGTTCGATTTCTCAATGAGTGCAGAAGTTTTTTTTCCCTTCAAATAAAGGCTTCAAAACCAATTTAAAACATGTCGGTTCTAGTCTTGGAACTAGAAACTGAACCAATCAAAGGTTTGAGAAACCGACAACCAAACTGGTTGTCCCCAAAACCCGTCTTGATCCAGTCAATCTAGGCCGTTTGGGTCCGTTGCCTGGGTTGAACCAGATGCTGCTCACTCCTGATCTAGAATGTATGCTTTGTATGGGAAAGAGTGGAGGGTGAACAAAATGAGGTGCAAAAATTGGTGAATTTATAAACTTTTTATGGGGAAAAGAAAGGATGGAAAGTTTGAAAATATTTACTCATCTTTCTGTTGGAAATATATGGCTTCTAAATGGGTTGAACAATGAAATCGGATCGAGTAAAACAACTTGGACTTTAAGGCGTGATATTACTTTCTTTAAAGATTTCTTTTCCCCGACAACGTTACTAATGGTCACCGGCAAAAATCCTCCAGGATACAACAAAGTCTCGGATGAGAATGCTAGATAGCAATTCTAGTATTTCTCCAGGGTCTCTCTAGGAAAACAATCGAAAAATCGGCTGTTGTTTTTTCAGAAAGAAGACTCGAAAAATGACCACTCTTATTCTTCCGAAAAATGACAAGTATATATATGAAACAGTTTTGCAACTCTTCGTGAAAATTGCAAACAAACACATCTTTAGAAAATTGTTCGGATAAACAAATGTGACTCTTCGGAAGAAGTCGAAAACGAACAATTGCAACCTTTCGGAAAAGTTAAAACCGAATAAGTAATTTTCTAAAGGTTGTCTTGAAAAGAAACAAACCAAATTTGGAATAATTATAATTTTTTAAAAATAGAATTTCGAATTTTCATTTTATATATTTGATTTCCAAAATTCTCAAAATAAAAGACAACCTTTGAGTTTACTAAAAATTAATAACAAAGAAATAAAAATTAGAATAAATAACAAAGGGATTAGTGTTAATTAAACCGCAGGCGTGCAAAGTGCTAAGTGCGCCAAATAATCATGCACCCACACGCGGGTATGGTGGGGTCTAACCCCACCCAATCATTCTTTAAGTACATAAAGAAAAACCCACACTTTTAAATTAGCCCACTCCCTCCCACTTTTCCTATGAGGGACAAAGAAAACACTCTATTTGTTTTAACAAACAAACCTCCAACACTTTCCTCCTCTCCTTGTTCCCAAACAAAGCAGTAAAGAAGACGTCATCATCTAGAAGTTTATTATTTTAAATGAAAGTTGTAATGGGTATTCGTTGTGACTCTAGCTTTCATATTTGGCTCCTTTTTACCGTTTAAATTTTGGTTAGGGAGCTGGACAAAGCTCCACACAAACTGATCCATCTGAACTGAACATAGTGGTCAAGCAAGTTAAAGAGAACGAGTCTGCCTACACGGACAATTTTGACGGACATTCTGTCCATACGAGAAGCATAAAACGTTGCATTCACGAAAAAGAACTTGCTTGTCCTGATTTTACGCCATCGCTCATCGACCTTCAAGAATCAAGATATACAAAAAAGAAAGTCGATTGACAACTTAAGTGCTTGTCCATTCTTGGATTTGTTCAAGACAATAATCAATGACAGATGACATGATTGATAATAGTTGGAGGGCTTTATATTCTAGACTAAATTTGCAATTCCCGTGGCAACGGAAGCAGAGGCCAACCCTTGCTTTAGGGCTTGGTCATGGCGGTCAAACGAACCAAAACCATTGCTTTTGACGAAAGATACGGACTTGGTTTCATTCGTTGCCGCTTTATCATAATAATATATGGTACCACAAGGTTGTCCATTTTCTATACATTAAAGAAAAAGAAAAGGAAATAAAAGAAGCTTCGCTTTCATTGACCACTTGCATACGCACGTCTAGGAGGGCCAAAGACTCGAAGAAGAAGGGTCCAAACATATGCCGACGGTCGGGACCTAAAGGTCAAGATTGAGCTACTCTCACGAGCAGCCTAATATACCTTTTTCAAGATTCTCCTTCCCAGTAAAGAACAATATGATAAGTTTGAGTGTACAAGATGGGTTTATGTACACGTTCTTCCGTAGGAAATATGACGCGATGAAAATGGTTAGTAACATGAATACGTCGGCCAGTGAACACCCGATAGATTATATTTAGGGAAAATAATTCTCGATTAACTTTCTAAACAAGTGTCAAGGTCACCTTCCCATTCTAAACTTTGTAATTAAATACTCGTAGAACCCTAGTAAGCTCGAAATTATCCTTAAGTGGGTAACTTAGTCGCTCACCAGACAAATCTGGTCACAACTTATGGGTCGATTACAAAAAATTTGACATGTTCCTTGAGGTTGAGATCCTTGAATTTTGGTGATTATACACAACGTATTCAATGTACTAGTTCTCAAGAAAACTACTAATATAGATAAAATACTTTGTGAATTTTCCACAACGTGTCATGTCAAATATGGAGAAAATTGTTCAAAAAGTTATAAATTAATTGTACTTTTGTCAATTGAGTCAATCTAGCCAATTTTCACTAGAATTGTTGAGCTAGACATTGCTTTCGTTTTATGTGACAACCGACGTTGACGTAGACAATTTTTAATAATTCTTTTTTTTTTTCTCTTTTCCTTCTTTGCTTTTTTTTTTTTTTTTTTTTTTTTTTTCCAATTGTGGTTGGCAAGGATCACTCGACCCTCACCTGGCCTCCCCTAGATCTAGGCGAGACCATTGTAGCTGCCATTGTAGTCGAGGCAACCTCACTTGCAACCCTCCCCCAAAAGGCCATTGCTATTGTGGCGAGGCTACATTCACCCTCAGTAACATATGCCATGGTGAGGCTAGCCTCACTCACAGCTGTGATGGCCTTGCCAAGTGGTTGGCGTGAGCCTGGCAACCCTCACCAACCTGAAAAAAAAAAGAAAAGAAGAAGAATAAAATAAATAAATATTAAAAATTTAGCACCAGATGTGCCAGGTTGGACGACTGGCATCCATGTTGGCAAATTTCATCTAAAATTGACTCAATGGACTCAATTAGTAAAATGTCAAAAAAATTAGGATTCAATTGGCAAGCTTAAAAATTTAGAATTGAATTGACAAAAGTGCAATATGTTTGAGATTTTTTGGACAATTTTTCCTAAAATATGATGGTAGTTGAAATTGATTAATTACATAGATGTAGAACATATGGTACACAAGTTCTTTTTCTAGTAGTTTAGGAAGTTAGCCGTTCTTCTTGATTAGTGGAAACTCTATACATTTATAAGTCTTGTACATATATAACGGTACAAGAACTAATGTCCAAAGATTTTCAAATTTCCAAATTCTTATAAATGGCGTTGACTGTTTTAAAGAATGGGCAAAGTCTTTCTACCCTCCTTTCCTGCATTCGTGTTGCATCCTTTTGGTGATACCTTGGAGAAATCAATATATACTACCAGAGAATTAAGCCCATTATTGAATGACGTCTGTTTATTTCAGTGTGTATCAATTATTGAAAAGATAAGAAAGTGACTGAAAAATATATTTGATTGTACGTGCATAGAAACATTAATCAGAATTGTTTCTTAGCCACTGCATGGAGAAATATTGTAATCTTTTTATAATTGAACACGCAAGTTCGAAGATGATCGAAGACTAACGGCATTCTTGCTATTCCAATATCCAAGTTTATGGACCTTGTGAACTAGTCATACCATATGGTGTTGTTCATCAAAGGGAGGCCTTTCTCTATGAAATACCAGATATATACAATTTACAGAATTGTTAGTGGTAAAATAGCAGCACAGATCGGGTCGAGTTACATCAAAGGGTGGGAACAGTTATTCGAATTCGAATGTTTATGCACGTGAAGGGCAATTTGCACGGGGTGCTCTAAAATGAAAGATGTAACTTTCAGATTGGGAAAACAAAGAAAAAGGTAGCATGATCTTGTTCAGAAAGCTGATGAAGACTTAAAATCGATCGGCGTTGGATCAAGGAACAATCCGTTCGTTCTCTGTTTTCTTTTTCAGATTCCGAGGGTGGC
Organism: Eucalyptus cladocalyx; assembly: GCA_017140615.1. NCBI lineage: Eukaryota > Viridiplantae > Streptophyta > Magnoliopsida > Myrtales > Myrtaceae > Eucalyptus > Eucalyptus cladocalyx. The sequence continues at coordinate 19,254,661 of CM029516.1, forward strand.
TATCGCGGGGATGCATGACTTGTAAATAGAAGAATCATAAGAAGAGGAAGACAATCTATACCATGCTAAATTCCGCTTGATCTTTCATCTGTGCTTTTGCAATGCCTTTCCATTTCAGGTTTAGCTTTCGTGTTAGGTTGGCTTTTGCACTATGTCTTGTGAGTATGGCTGTTTCGTTCATGTCGACATTGCTGTTTGACCGACACTTGCGTATAACTTGAATTCCAGTTTCTATTCCGTAATCTGGTTTCTATTTCATGCAATCAAATTTTTAATTGCCCTTTAACTTAAGCATAGCACCTAAATTTCCTTTAATTTCCATAAAATCTGCAACTCTCACGCTTTGGTTTTCGAACTTCCCTTGTCATTAAGACGGATTTCCATCGAGTTTACTTTCCCTTTGCTCTCTGCGGCTGGTGTGCCTTACACATACCAATCAGCTCGAACCATATTTGAAGAACTTGTTCTGCGAATGTGATCGAGCTAGAACCAGGAGACAGCCTTTTGGTGTTTGTTCTCCCAATCGTCTGAGAGTCAATTGGTTCTAGTGCAGTTTCGAATCAACAATATGTTACACATTTGATCCCCATCAAGGTACTTGTGAATATGATTTCATTCTAGATGTGCATTGGCATTGTAATGGTTCCCTATAACTTTAGTACTTGCAATCTGATATTTGATAAATGACATACAAGAGTTTTTGTCTGGAATTGCTACGTAACAGGGGATTTGAATTTCAGAAAAGAGTTATCAGTCTATGAAATAATTAGTCATATTATCAATGTAAATTCATCTCATCCTTGTTCATGAAGGTCAGGAAAATCAAGATGTTTTCGAATTTATTTGAATATCGCTGATTGTGTTCTTAATTTTCATTAAGAGTAGAGCTAAAAAAGCACTTCTTGCATCCAATAAAAATGTAGCAAGTCCTTCATCAGCTTCAACCACAAGATGTTCCAAGATCTATAAGTGTCAAGAACCAGACTCGCAAGTGTATCTCCCAATGGTCATGCTTTCCTTTATCCCTAATTGAATGAATTATTAGTAGATTACACGTATAGACATTACTCATATGCAAACTTAACTAAATGTTGGTGATATCGATAATTTGTAATCTGCCCATCAAACCTCCAACTTGGGATGGATAAAAATATAGCTATTTCCTAAACATTGGCAAGAGATTTTTATCAGCAATTGGAGAGGATATTAGAGGATATTTCCTAACCAAAATCACAGGGCAATGTGAATTATAAAGGTAGTGAACATAGAACGACGGAAATAAAAATTTACAATTTCATCTATTATTATATGCTTTTAGAAAAGTTGACAGCAACATAAAAAACAATTATACATGAGTAGAAGGAACAATTGGTAGTGATCTTGGAAAATATTATTATGTGACTTATCGAAAAAGAAAATTTTACTCTCTGTGTATTGTTGTGATTTTTAACTAAACTCTACATAATTTCTCCATGATTCCTAAAAGGAAAACGACTATATTTCTTACTTTCTAACTAACGAATTAAGGAATAGATTTGTTTGTATGATAAGTGTTAACCACATCCAAAAAATTAAGCAAAGATATCACCGGTGGATAACGCCCCCATGGAAAACTTTCTTTACACGAATGCTTTATGCTCTAATTTTTCATAATCAACGAGTGATATGATATTAACTGCTCCGACAGTACTCATGCATAGGGTGAGGTCTGACCAAAGTATAAATTGATTTGGATTTCGGATTTTAATGCATGACCTCCAACTGACATGGTGTCCACATGGATATCACTCACATCAAGAAAATTAATCACGTAACCGCCACGTCAACAATGAGCCAAAAAAAAAAAGACACATTTATCATCAAAAGCACATTAATTGCAAAATAATTATGATGATGATGATGATGATGATGATGATGTTCAGTGCATTATGTTAATGAAGTCAGAGTTCAATGATCAATTTGCGAAAACCACTAAAAAAATCGGTGACTATAACTGAAACCAAGTCTAATTGTAGAGTTCAAGAAAGAGAAGATAAATAAGAACCACATGTGAGATGAAATACCGAGTGAAATATGAAGAGTTGAATCAAATTCAAAATTATAAATTATTGGATAAAGGCATGGTTTAATGTCTAAGTTTCTTACTTTTTTCTTTTTTTTGGTCAAAATAACATTCCATTCATTTCAATACAAATACAAGAAAGAAACATCGTAGTCCAACTACAAACCAAAACACATACTAAACAACTTCAATATAAAACAAGCTCCAGATAATGAGATGAATCATCATAACAAGGTTAAGGGTCACACACTCAAAATGCAGATCTATAATTATTTCAAATCAAAATTGGCAGCTAATCACCAAATCTTTTTTTTAGTAATGAGCACACATCAAGATCTCTAAATATTGCTATGGCTTTAAGTCATGCGTGTCTAGATTCAACATCCCCAACACTATCGCCGTTCAAAGTAACAAGGTTAAACAAGTATAGATTTGATACTTATGAGAGTAAAATCTTCACGAATGTCCTGTGATCTTCTTCGAAATTGGATTTGTACACTAATGAAACTTGAGGGAAGCGAAAACCTAAGATCATACTCATAAAAATCTTCTCAAAACAGAAGAGAGAAGCTTCTAAATGTAGACAAGATCAAAAGAGAAAAACTTCACAAAACAGGAGGAAAGTAAGAAAAGGTAAACAGAGATTTAAATTAGCCAAAGAAAAAGAAAAAGGGAAGGGAGGGAGAGACATAGCTCTAATCTTCCCCTTCATGGAGGTTGAATAAGATGGTTATGTGAAGAGAAGAAGAAGAGGAGTGAACTCTAGCAACTTCTAGGACGTAACTTCTTCACCTAATTTCAGTCAGCTCACTTTGGTTTCCTTGGTCTAAAAGTCACCATTCTGAAATGCATACAAATTTTCCCTGCCCTTCAGTTTTTCCCACCCAATATTGCCCTCTTCATCGACATTATATCTTTCCGTTTTTTGGATGACAGACAGTTGCAGGTTTTGTGCTCAGTCTAATCAGTTAATTAAAATAAAGGAAGGGTAATAAAAATACTCTTATGTACATGCAAAAAATGGATATTCTTGGGCAGTGGTCTCTAAGTAACCTGGTAATGTGCCTCCAAGGTGACATTGTCTTTGAGCACAAGTACTGTTGCTGATAATGAATAAGGATAATAGCAAAACCCCCCTTTTTACTGGATCATTTTAAGGACGTTTCAGTCAGACATGATATGAAGTTTGTCTTCAAGCAAGCCCGATACTGCTCAGAAACAGTCCCCCAAGGACCCACTCGTTTTTGGCTCTCTCTCTCTCTCTCTCTCTCTCTCTCTCTCTACCAAGGAAGGTGTGGGTGTGTGTGTGTCTGTACGAGAGATGAAAAAAAAAAAAAAACCCTCAAAAACAAAAGAGTAGCTTAACTGAGACAGGAAGGTAGAGTACCCACCACATCACCTTCCCATATCAACCCTGTTAAGCAAAAGCTTCCCTTTTGTCTCAGATTCTGTGGTTAGCTCTCTTTCAGTTTCTTCTCTAGACGATATAAAGACTTATCATATGATCTTCTCCTAAAACTTCAGATCCCTTAATCCCTCTGGAGCTGGGGGAAGATAGATATTTTGGAGTTGCAAAAATGGAGCATGCTCATCAGTTCTTGATGTGGCCAAAGAGAACGCTGAGTTCTCCCTTCAAAGTGCCGAATAACCCCTCATATGATGACTCGTGGGAGGAGCAAGCGTTTGCTGAGGACGCAGCTGGGTCGCTTGGAGGGTGCATATGGCCTCCGCGATCTTATTCTTGCAGCTTCTGTAGGAGGGAATTCAGATCAGCTCAAGCTCTTGGTGGTCACATGAATGTCCACAGGAGAGATAGGGCGAGATTGAAGCAATCTCCAATTCCCCAGAGTGAAATTCTTCATCCTGAGCATCAAAATCACCCTAATCACATTCGAGAGTCAATGCCACACTTGGGTTTCCCTTCTCGTCCTCAGCTTTGCACCTTGTTTTATAACCCTAACCCTAATTCTATCCGACCAGGTGCTCTCATTTCTCCTACCTCGGCATCACCTTCTAGGGTTTCCTCTCCGCTGATTGAAGGTGTTTACAATGATCGCTCCACGGTCATTAACCCTTATTACTCTTCCCTTACAAGTGAAAGCCGTGCTCAGACCACGATGTCCTGCTTGCCGTCTAGATCAAATTTGCTCGGTGAGAAATGTTGCCGTATTGTTGATGCTGATCTGATCGGAGAGAACTCCAGCACGTTAGATAGAGAAGGAGAAAGGGCTAAAGATCTTGTGAAGACAGATATGTCGGTGAGCTTAAACTTATTCATCCAGAGTCGACCAACTCTTTCTAGTTGCGATGAAGAGGCGATTAGTCGCAAGAGAAAGAGAACTGATGCTTCAAATTTGCCATTCTTTCTAAAACCTAGCGCAGTGGTCAGGCATCATGTCCAACCAGCTGAGGTATGTGAAATAAGCCCTCGCCCCATAGAAGACTTAGATCTTGAGCTTCGGCTTGGCGACCGGCCTAAGGTAAATTTGCAGAGCTGAAGTGTTGGAGTGTTTGTCGTTCTTGTGTTTATGCATTTCTATTTGGGTCTTCTTCCTCACCTTCTTTCTCGCTTTGATCTGGAAAGGTTGAAGCTTCTTCACTTTGAACGTGATTACTTGACTCTGTACGTAAAGTGTATTGGATTTTACATGGTGTAACAAAATCAACAAGGAAAGCAATTGCAGAATTCAGAAAAGAGATGGGCTTAGTTTGGTCGCATAGTGTTCTACGCTTTGTGAAGGTTGCTTAATTCAATATCATATATACCTTGTTTCGGTGGTCACAAAACAGATCCCTTCTTGTTGAAGAAGTTAAATTGCTCCGTCGATCTTTACTATGGAAGATGCAAAATTGAGGTCTCATCGTCGTTAGTTTCCATGATTCTTTTGCATTGTTCGAAAGTGGTGAACCATGTTTGCGGGCATCCACTGTCTTTGTTTTGTGGTTTTTCTTTTCTTCTCAAAGCCATGCAATTCCAAGACTTTGAGTTGAAGAGGACTAGGGAGTGAATTTCTTCATCCTTCAGTCTTAATCGGTCCAAGAGTGCTATAGTTTAACCTCCTTGTGTCTCTTGGGAAGTGCTGAGGAAAAGTACTTCGTTTTTGTTGTACTGCAAGTTCCAAAAGAACCCCCATCTTTTTCACCTACCAAATTGTTCATGCAGAGCTTGAAATATAGTCATCAAATGCCAACTACAAGTTAAACTGGACCATCCCGTGAGGGAGAGAGAGAAAAAAGTTTTGCATGGAGTCTGGTGAGCACTTTTTCCCATTTAGTACCTCACTGACATTCTATCAGTACTCTAACTAAAACACAAGACCGCCCAAAAAAAGACTCGGAGATTGATGAGTTTCCAAAAGGCATATAAGTCAGATACATCACAACATGGACACCCTTTTTCATTTTGTACTATTCTTTTATCATCATGATCATCATCATCGTGATTCAGATCTCTGCTTCGGTTTACTGTTAACTGCTCTGCATATAAGTCCATATGCATGTGTACTATCATCTTGCTTTTTCTCTGACAACTCTCTCTCTCTCTCAATCCATCCAAATTTGCCAACAACTCCTTGGAATCAATTCATTTAAGTATTCTGCAGGGTAATTTAACAAACGTTTTTTAATCCACGGAGAGAATATCATCGCATCACGACTCATTGGCATGTGTACGCTTGTTTTGTTCCTTTGCGAATATATTTATGCGTTAGTATGCCCTATCCCAGCAAGGGTATGTGTTTTGATTCCGCTGCAAAACCCTAACTGAAATCAGTGCGTGGTTCAGCTAATAAGTGTTGTCTATTCTCTTCTTTTTTTCTCCCTTGATAATTTAGCGGAGGTAAAGCATAAGAAAACTTTGATATACCGAGGACATATATTCTTCATCACTTAGAAAGAATGTTACCATTTACTAAAGGCTCTATCCAAATTCATGTGGTAAGTACCCCCTTAGAACAGTAAGCTTCGCATGTGAGATTTTTGACGGAGTCTTAGTAGAAAAATCTCTTACTTGTGGGTTTGAATTGTGCTTTTTTTGGCATTATTTTGTTTAGCGGTGCAGTTCCAATGATTTTGACGGCTTCTTGTGCGGTGGAATTCAAAGATGCATGTGAAAGAACGGCATTCAAACTAGAATCAAGCAAATTCTGACTAAGTTCATACTAAATTCTAGTATTGAGACACCGTGTCTCATTTTCCTATACGTAAGCTCCAACTTAAGTTTTTTGTTTTCTTCTCTTTTTGCTTAGTTTTTATCATGGTTTCTTTTTGCTAGGGATGTTAAAATTCTAGCTAAATTTTCTCGCTAACTATATGGCAATACAATTGAAGGTATTTCAGTGAAAAGTGAAAACATGAATTAAGAAAATATTATTAATTCCACTGAATTCACCAACGAAAACTGTACAAGCTATTTATATAATACAAGATCAAGTAAATGTCCTTAACACATCATGCATTTAATTAACTAAATGATGCATGTGTCGAACACCCCATCGGACACTTGAGTGCGTACGATCTCCACCATCTTATCATGTAGTGATGATTTAACAAACTTGCGATCAAGTGGTGTTCCATATAATATGATATTATTCAAGAAGAAAATCGCGGTGAAAGAAAGTATAATTAGTAAAGGTGAGATCCGATAGTTTTTTGGCTTGTGATAACGACGAATAAATCTCTGTGGAGAGTTCAAAGACGATCGAACATATTATGGTGTTTGTCTTTATTAGGGAATCGATCAGAAACAAATGAAAACACATAGGTTTAGCGTTACAACAGCTAATCAAGCTCTGAATGATTCTTGGAGGGCAGAAGGCAGAAGTTGCACATGGGCTCAGATGTCGTTTTTCTGTCCTCCTCATGCAGTGTTTATGGGAGTTCGAGCTGAGGAATTTTGGAGCTTATTCTCACGTTGTCCCTAAAAGCATTCTTGCCAATTCCATGAAATAGAGTAAAATAACGAATATATGAAGGAATTTCAGTGTAGTTTTGGCTGTACTTGGAGGGATTCTCTGCAGGGTTTTATTTAAACTGAGACTGACAGCTTAGGGTATAATTTGCATGGCAAGGAGTTCCGAGCTCACGAGTTCTTTTCACATCGACATAACGTCTGGGTTCTCTCTGTATTTGTCTTTGATAATATTCACTAATTGCCGGGAATCATCTCGACCGTCGGATTAAAATTATCTGACTATTGATTTGATTAATCGTTGTCAAATATCAGATCGAAGTAAACCACTGTCAATCCTATGACAACTCACCATACTTTTTATGTCACAAAACCCTCCACGATATTGTAGTAACCCCTAGAATTTGTGGTAGAGCGACGATTTAGAAAGGCACCACACGGTATACATATAAAGCAAAACGGTCGGGCCAAAAAAAAAAAAAAAAAAAAAATATATATATATATATATATATATATATATATATATATATATTATTTCAAAAAAGAATTTGATATTGACCAAGATTTTATGTATTTTTCTATTTTGACGTGTTCCTACCTCTAACTAGGTTCATTAAAGTGATATTTTAGAATCACTTGCTGTTCCTAACCATTGCCAATTTTCTCATTTGCGGTCAATATCTTCTAGATAGCAAGTGTCTTTCGTTATGATATACCTACAGTAAATATGTAATTAATAAACTATTCCTAAGAATCACCGCTAAAAAGTCTTCCAAAAAGAAGTAGGTGGGTAGCCAATTTCAGAAATAGGATTGAGGAATTCTTACGTTCTCCCCCAAAGAAGACTACCATCTAGGCTAAATTAAAGCAAATACCATGCTGGATTCAAATCCCACTTCAATTTAACACAAAATACCTACAATCTTGTACTTTCGCTTGTCTATAGGGCTTCAATAAGCCTTATATTTATATAATCTCTCTCCACCTACTAATTTAAATTTTGAAACAGACTTTTGTCATAGTATAAATATGTATAATATTTCCATTACTATCTATAGCGTGAATGACGATTGATGTGTGATGGTTAACTTTTGATTATCTAATTCGATCCCACCCATTCAAACATTGCAAAATCTAGGCTTTCACATTCCTCACCACATTTACTCAAAAAGAATGTGTAGGTTCGATTGCCTAGGTTCAGACACTTCACATCCATTTGTAGGTGATTTATAAGTCCGCTTTAAGTCCTCAATGTCGGCCTTTGGCATGCCCTTGCCTTGGAATGAGATAACCTCCACTCCTGCTAAATTATTATGTACAAAAACAAAATAAACTTGATTATAAACATTGTTAGCAACTTATCTCATTTTCATAAAGCATTATAAATTCAAAGAGAATGAGAAGTAGGATGGATTAACAAATGTGATCTTAAATACCCTTTCATTGTAACTTCTAAGTGCAAAATATAATCAGAGGAGAAAAATTATGTAGGAAATATAAATCATTTAGAAAAGAATATCGTACAACCTATAGAAAATATTTATTTTTCCTACATTAAGATCGTTCACAATAAAATCCTAAATTTACAAGTAATATTGTGTTGTACCTCTTAAAAGACCTGCATAAGTTTGAAGGGCTGCGGCAGGAGTGCACATGCACATTCTAATGAGTTCAACCGATGTTGCACTTTTAATAGTAGTGACGAATGATTATTTTATTTTAATTATTAGTTTATGTAGTACTGTTGACCAGGGAATGACCTCCAATTCTCACCCTGTGCGGGTTTTCTGCTTCAATATATATTATTATTCCCTTGAAGGGTATGCTAATTGGGAACTACGAAACCCTAGAGGACATTAATTATTACCATTATATTCTCTTAGAACTGAAGGGTACATTCCCATAGGAGCAGGTACAGTCCTCCAATTGGTGGTCCTTCCTCATTCATATGGAGCATCCCTCGCCCTCCCCCACAAACAAAAAAAAAAAGGCCCCCCCAAAAACGCCCTCTTCTCGATATGAGAAGGAAATTTTGTAACCTACTTTTACGAGTGATTATATAACCAAAACTACCTACAATATTGTGCCCAGTATCATTTTGTAGTCCTATTATGAATCATATCACTATTGATATTATATATGAACATTCAACGCATATGATATGCATCTTGTTCTCTAATAGTCTAAATTGTAAAAAGAAAAGTATTTATGCGAAACTTCAACGTCATCCTAAATAAAGTCGTTTGAATCTACCAAATCCCCTTTTCATCCAGATTTTTGCTCTTTATAGGTGATGTTTGGTGTTGACAAATCATTTACCCACACATATCGAGTGTCTCGCACGTGGGGTGTATTAAGACTTAAAATGTAATTTGCCTCTTCTTTAAAAGCTTAAGGGCATGTCCTATAAAACGTTTATTTGTTACTTTTTGTTTAACCGGCTGCGGTGGTCACATTCTGACTTTATTTTCCCAAAACACCTTAACCTTTTGTTGACCGAAGTTTCGCCTAGCTATTTTAAATTAAGGCTTAGCTTTTATTTTCCTTTTTTCTACTTTTTTCGGATAGTAATAATAATAATAAAAACAATAAAAAGAAAAAATCCAGCAGCCCCTTTTTTTCTCCTCACGTGGGCCCCCAGGGCCCAGCCCGGCCCTTCTCTCCCCTTAGGCCCGGCCCCCTTCTCTCGTTTGTCTTCTTCCCCAGCAGATATGCTGGACGCGCAGGGGAGCTCCGGACGCCCGCGATGGCCGAACGGACAGGCAGACGGCAATACACGTGGAGCAGCTGGCGACGGATGGAACGTGCCTTCAAAGCGGAGCAGGAGGGCGGCTGAGGCGACGCCGGTCCGGCCACCCCAAGGCCGATCGGCGTGCCTGAGAGGGGCCGAGCGGGAGAGAAGCCAGAGAGAGTGAGGGGCTGAGCGGAGGGCGGAGGGCGGAGGAAGAGAAGGGTCGAGATCTGAGGGCAGATCTGGAGATCCGCGAGAGAGCCGCCTCAAGCTGTGCCGCCGCCACTCCCCGACACCGTCGCTGTGCCGAGCCGTGCCATCGCCATCCCCCGACGCCGTCGCTGCACCAGACCTTCGCCTCGTCACCGGCCCCCGCCACTTTCTGCTTCAGTGTCGTCCCGACGCCGTCCCCGACGATCCGCCGCGAGCTCCGCCGTGCCGGACTCGCTGCTGATTTCCTCACGCCATCCCTGTGCCACTGCCACCCCCGACGCCGTCGCTGCACTAGACGTCCGCCGAGCCATGCCGCCGCCACCCCCAGTGACCACCGGCGCCGCTCGTCGCAGCTACCCCCATCGACCCAACCAGGAAAGCAAAGAGGCAGAGAGCTGCAAAATTCGGGTCAGCTCCGGGTCAGGCGAAAGCCTCCATCGGGTAGGATTCTGGCCAAAATCGGGTCGGGCGTGTGGGTCACAACCGAGTAGGGCTCCAGCCTCCAGCCATGTTGGGTCAAATGCGGGTGGGCCTGTTTTGGTTGTGGGCCTAGAGTATTTCAAAAAAGGGGAGAGAGAGGAGCGAGGCCCGGTCTGGGCCTGTACTCCAGGCCCAGCCGGGCCAACCGTGGGCTATCAGGGCCGGACCAAACCCGAGGGGCGGACCCGGGTCGTTTTAATATATTATTACAATAAAATAAAAATAAAAAATAATTTATTTTCCAAAAAATTAAAAAAATAAAAAATGTCCCAAATTTTCCCAAAACGTCCAAAAAATCAGAAAAAAAAAGCCAAAAATGATTTATATATTCAAAGAAAGATAAAAAAAAATATCCAAAAAAAAAGATACGTCTAGGAGGTCTCATCCCCAAAAGATCTCTTTAGTATGCACTTGAATCCACCTTAATCTGGCTTTGATACCAATCTAGGGATTCTAATCCCCAAAAGACGTCTTGAGAGGAGAGCGGTTATAAAGCAAGTCAATAGGCTTCTCCCAAGTGATGTAGGATAGATAAGATCCCTTTAGCATAGGTTGCACATGAGCGAATATTCCTCCCAATATTTTGTTTGGATTTCTAATCGACCCATCCTAAATCGATTAAAGGTGACTCCTTTTTAAAATTAACTTATAGATTAAAATGTCAAACCATTAAGTCGTGACTTAGGGTGCGTTTGGGAAGGCTTTTGGGGAAAGCCTTTAGGAAAATGCAAAGATGTTTGAGTTAAAGGTATTTTTCAAAATGCAAAGTGTGTTTGGTAAATTATACTTTGAAAGCCCATTTGAAATACCTTTGAGCAAAATGGTGTTTGGGGGAATTAATATTTGCAAAGGCTTTGGTGATAAAAAAAATTATCAAAACAAAAATAATAAAAATTAACCAGCGAGGCAGGCAGTCGTCGGTGAGGAAGGTGGCCGCCGGCGGCCTCAGGCAGCCCTCGGAGAGGACCGGTGAGGGCCGCCCAGTGTCGGGCGACCTCCGGCGAGGGTCGCCTAACCCCAGGCGACCCCCGGTGGCCATTCACGGAGGTTGCCCAACCCAGATCTGGGTCCACAGGAGGTCGGGCGACCTCGCGGCGACCGGCGCAACCCAGATCTCGATCGCGCCTGAGGTCGCGCGACCTCGCCGCCCCGGATCCGGGGCGGCAACGTCGCGCGACGTCGCCTCAACCTCCGGCGACCTAGATCCGGGGCATTGAGGTCGCGGAGGACCTCGCCGCCCGGATCCGGGTCGCGGCGGGGTCGCGCGACCTCGCCGCCCCGGATCTAGGGCGGCGAGGTCGCGGGAGGTCGCGCGACGCCGCCGCGACCCAAATCCGGGGACAGCGAGGTCGCGCGACCCGGATCGAGAAGAAGAAGAAGCTCGCCGGCGACGCTCGCGGAAGAAGAAGAAGAAGAAGACCGCCGCCGCCCCGGATCCGGGTCGCGGCGACCCGGACCTCGGTCGCGCCACCCCGGCGTCGGTCGCGCCACCCTCGACGGTCGCCGCGTCCCTCTAGCGATCCACCGGCCCCTCGCACTCGGACTGAATCGAAGCTCCCGGAGAAGATGAACAGTATCGCATACAAGGGCAAGAACCGGAAAAACAAAAAACTCGTGAGGACAATTTTGGAAAAAAAAAAGTATGAACAATACCCGCGTGGGCATGCCGAAAAAGCCGAAAGCCCAAGGTAGGTGAGGACCCGCCTTGGGCTTTCGGCTTCACAAAGGCCGGCATTTGGAGAAAACGGCTTCAAAGTTTTTTGCCAAACGGGCGGCATTTGCCCAAGTATCTTTAGGCCTCCAAAGGGCTTTGGGAAGTGGTTCCCAAACGGACCCTTAGTGGGTTTGGGAGAGCCCAAGCTAAGCCTAGTGGACTTACCCAAACCATTAGCCTCTACGGGCACTCACCCTAATTGAACGCCAAAAAAAAAAGAAGTCGCAACACCTTTCACAAAATACAAATTAACATTTAGCTTTTTCATAGTTTGGCAAAGTTTGAACAATATTTTAGATATTGTTAGGAAAGTTAAAAAGTCATTTTTTAAAGTGTGAACAACAAACTCTAAACACATGTTGGCAAATAGGGACTAAAAAAATTTGAACTCCAAATCTCGGCATGTGAGATTTTGTTGAACTATTGCCGATTGTTCAAAAAACTTAAACTGTTAGATAAATGTATTGTTTTATATTTAAAAATTTATCAATCAAAATGAATCAAGATGATAATAATCATTACATTGTTTTACTTACTAGACTAACTAAGCTTGTTCTTCACACAAATCATGAGTTCATCTACTGTCTAGAAATACTAGAGGATAATAGTAGATATGCTTCAAATCATTACAGAAGATTTGCTTAAAATTAAGATCCTATTTTTCTAATTTTGGTGTATCCTTTATTACTGGTTAGGATTTTTTTTTTTTTTTTTTTAGTTAGCACAATATTTGGTCAATCTCTTATAATTAGCTAGAGATATTGGGTAGATGTTTTTTTTTCTCTTCTCCATTAAACAAGATGCTGTATAAATATTTGTAATAAATGTTAAGCAATACAAGCAAATTACGATTCATCCTATGGTATCATAGCAAAGAGCTTAAACACACTAGACAATTTGACCTATATCGTTTGCGATATGGCTACAAAAGCATCTATAAAGAAGGATTTCATGTGTGCTAACCTTGGATAACTATGAAGATGGTAGAAACCAATTGGATGTGCATTGCGGGTAAATAATAAACTCGGGTTTATTCATGGATCGCTAGAAAAGTTGGATCCAAAGGCACCTGAATTTAATGTCTAGGACTTTCGTAATTCCGTGATAGTTTCATGGATTTTCAATTCCCTTGAAAATAGTCTACAAGGAAGCATGGCATATGCACAAGAAGCAAAAATACCTTGGGACGAGTTGAAGGAGAGATTCGCTCAAGGTAACGGGCCTCACATCCATGAGATCAAAATCAAGATTGAGCTTCTATAATAAGGACTCTCAATGGTGGAATACTACACCAAACTAAAGGTCTTATGGGATGAACTTGATGATTATGATGACGTCCTAGAATGTACATGTGTTGTAGCCACAAGATACGTGAAGGAGGTAGAGAAGATCCATTGTTTTCTCATGGGCCTCGGTGCTGGGACCTATGAGAATGTTTGTTCTCAAATTCTCAACATCGAGCCACTCAAGGTTTATTCTATGATCATGTTAGAGGAGTGCCAACGCAATTGTCTGGGGGAGGGAAGAGAAGATTGAGGGTGTTGCTTTCTTGGTCGCAAGAGTATGCCTAAGGAAAACACTATTTAGGAAACCTAAATGTGACCATTGTGGGAAGATTGGGCACAAGAAAAGTCATTGCTAGGAGTTAATTGGATATTCTTTGAATTGGGACCCAAGGTGAGCTAGAAAGGCACGCAAAGGGAAATCATTCCTTAGCACTTGTACATTCCACACAAGCTAGTAGAATTTTGACGATATTGCAAATACCAACCAAGGAGGTCCAAAGGGGACTGAGACAAAAACAACAATTAGCAATGATCAATATCAGCATTTGGTTAATCTACTCATAGCATTGAAACCACCCACTTTTAATGATCAACTCATATGTAAGGTCCATTGGCCCAATGATGAATTATCGATAGTGGTGCCACCGAACATATGATAAGGTAGCTTTTCTTCTAAATCAACTAAGGAACATCACGGCTGATTTCCTAAATGAAATCCTGATGAAAAAGTGAGTCATACCATCAAAAAAGGCGATGTTCATTTATGTCCTATTTTTATTTTGCATGATCCAGTGCAATCATATTTTTGTTGGAAAATTGAGTTCAAATTTGCAATACTTAGTAGCATTCCTCTATTCTCAATGTGTCGTACAAGATCTACCCTTGAAGAGATTGATTGAAGTGTGTAATTTTCGAGAAATGGTTTATTATTGTGGACACATGGGCACACATTCAGCTTTTCTAGCGATCAAGGGATAGAATATTGATATCTAGCATCAATGATAGGGGCACCTATCATGGCAAACATTGAATGTGGTCACTGATATTCGAATAAAAAAAGAAGGGGCTGATTTGTGTGATGTATGTTGTTGTGCAAAACCGGTGGATGTTCTGATTTGTTGCATTGTGATATTTGGGGGCCATATCAAATAGGGTTTCTCTTTGGGGCACATAAGTTTTTCTATTTTTTCACCATCATCGATGATTATTGTTGAAGTATTTTGGGTTTATTTGATGAAGGAAAAATCAGAGGCATACAAAGTCTTTGTTTTGTTTTGTTTTTTCTTTTTTCTTTTTTTTGGTAAAGGTAAGAGATATATTGAGGAAATGCCAAATGTACAAAAAATCTCGTTACCAAAAACTTACACTCCAAGTGCAAGAACAAAAGGAGTAAAAGGGTGACGAGATGAAAAAGCCACAAAACGCGGCACAAACACTAAAACATCTAGCCAAAAGAAGCACGTCATGGTCAAATGGCTATAAAAGACGCCACAGGCGAGGAAGAGGTCACCATCGGAACGAACTACCTACAGGTCCCTAGTGAAAATAATTGGGTCTAGGCCCCAACTTCTTTGCAATCTTCTGTTTCTAAAATTATCTTCGACATTCTTGAAGGTGATAGCCTTGTCTCATACCACTTTGAAGATGTGGTTCTTCATGGCCGGGACCATCAAGGGTTGGTCTCTAAAGATGATGTTCTTCCTGTTTTTCCGAATAATATGACAAAGTGTGCCAAAAGGAAAAACGGGCAATGCACTTGTAGAAATCTTTACCCATCAAATAGGTAGCGGCCCAACGGAGGTTCTCCCTCCAAGTTTTGTTATGCCAAGGCAAATTGCATCTGGAAGCCCAAAAGAAAGCAACGCTAGCCATGACACGGCAATCAAAAACCAGGTGATCAGCAGAGTCAGGCATACTCTTACAAAACGCACAGGCAACACTTCCAATTCTACCATAGGACAAAAGGAGAGCCTGGATTGGAAGTCTGTGCTTAGCAATGAGCCAAAGATTAAGCTGATAGCGAGGCATGATGGCATTGTCCCACACGAAGGAGTGCCAATGGACCCACGATCTCTTCTTCCTGATGGAGTTCCACATCGTTGCCACCGTGAATCGACCCGAAGAGCTTTCTCGCCAACAGAAATGATCCAGGTCACCCGACAGGACTGGGAGAGGATGACCCCACGATTCAAGTATTGTCCTGAGAGCTTGGCCAACATCTGAGAAGAGGTCAGCAACACAGGCCTACCTAGAGAGCCCTGAGCTGTAGATAAGTGAATCTGAGAAGAGCAGGTTTAGAGGCCCCCTAGGGTGCCAATTATCAAACCAAAGAGAGGTTGTTTGGCCATCGCCAATTTTCCAATAGAAGGCCATATGGGAATCACTCCTCAAGTTCAACAAGCTCTTACAAGCCCAGGAGCAATAGGTTGGCTTCCTAGCAACCCAAAAGTTTTTGTTCTTTAAGAAAGTGGAATAAACCCACCTACACCACAGCGCTTCCTTGTCAGAGAACAAGAGCCAGATATGCTTCAACATGACAGTTTTATTGCAATCTCGGAGCCTCTTGATACCTAGTCCTCCTTCAACCTTTGGCATACAAAGTCTTTGTTAATTTTTATCATAAGGTAAAAACCCAATTTGGTTGAGTAGTTAAAATGATGCGAAGTGATAATGGCCATGAATTTTTTTCTAGTCCCATGAAGGATTTTTTTTCCCCAAAAGTGGAGTCAAGCATTAGACGTCATGCACCTATATGCCATAGCAGAATTGGCAAGTTTAAAGAAAACATCAATGCATCCTCAACATAACACAGACACTTCGTTTTCAAGCAAATTTACCATTTCATTTTTGGGGTGAGTGCATATTAACAATTACTTATTTTACTATGGGGGGAAACTCCTCTCCTTTGGGTGATTTTTGCTCCTATTCATCTCGGCCAGTCTTCTTCTCCTCCCAGTCGGTGTAGGCCTTTGTTTGGCTCGAGATTTGGAGGCCTGCTTCATCTGTCGTGCCTCTTCATTCTCACCGAACAATTTCTTTCGATTTGGTCTCAAGAACGAGATTGAAGCTACCCTAGATTGGCCTGATTCACTGCTACTGTTGTCTGCTCGGGCTCTGCTCGCATAGGCTGTCGTTGCTTCTTTGGGGGGTCCTTGTGGGGGAGGGTGGACTTCTCAGCTCTTATCCTCATTTCGGTTAGCCCCTGCCTTAGTTATGTTCGAAGCTACTTTAGGTCCTGTCACTTTGCTGTTGTGGCTGTCTTCGTGAGCTCTATTCGTGTGGGCTGCCGATGCTGGTTGGTGGGGCTTTGTAGTATTTTTTCGGCTCTTCAGCCTTTTTCAGCCTGATTCATCTCTCGCCTTGTTGCTGCCTTGGTCAAGTTCGGAGCTTCTCCAGGACCTGGCGTCTCGTTGTTGTGGCGATCTTCTCAAGCTCTGTTCATGCAGACTGCCGAAGCTGGTTCGTAGGGCTTTGTGGTGGTTTTTCGGATCTTCAGCATACCTCTTCAGCCCAGTTCTTCATTTTCCTTTGTATGGTCTCATTCTCTGCAATGTATGTACTATAGAAAGGTTTGGATTGTGTAGAGAACTTCTCACGCCCCGATCCTCCAAGCACGTGCCCATCCCTCCTTGGTCGATTGATAGCAACGTCTTAGGACACATTGCTAACCTATTCATTTTAATACGCAAACAAAAACAGATAAATAATCCACAGGCAATAACACAATGGGATAGAAAAGTAGGGCCATAAATTTTTCGAACTGAAACACAACCACACTTATATGTACATAGCAAACCATGTCATGTCATATATAATGCAAGCCAGTTCAAGAAAACAAGTCTAAAAGCAAGGGTGGGGTTTCACAACTCTACAAGTCCTCATCCTCCCCGTCATCTTCGATTTCACCTTCCTCTACACTCCAACTGGAGCCTTTAGCAGACTGCACCGGGGACTCTGGAACTTCAAGGGCAGGGTCCACCGTGTCTACGATAGAGCCTTGAGGAGGATCAATCGTGCCCCCCAAAAGCAACCTCCAGAGCATACAGAGGAATCTCAGATTTCGGAATAGAACCCTCTCTTTGGCCATCTTGAGCCTGGCGGTACCACAATCTGTATCGATGGGGCACCTTGTGGGTGAGACCTGTATTGACCCAGACTACGGACCTTACTAGCTTATTGTGACATCCCAGATTTTCAGTCATGTTTTCTATTGAATAAATTGGGCATTTCATTGACATGCCTATAGGGCTATTCTCAGAACTGATCATTCTTGAGATAACTAGACAATCTGAGGAAATTATTAAGAAATTTTAAGGCAATAGACTTGAGAACTTGACCAGGAATCGGCTTCTCAACCTGTCCATCTTTAGAGGTCATTATAGCACAGTTAAAAATCGATTTGAAATCAGAGATAAACTAGATTGACAGAGATGTGTGGCTAATCGTGTGTGACACCACTAAATTAGAAAATTCTCGTCGACCGGCACTAGATTGATTTTCTTATTGTTTTGGTACCCTATATCCGTATTTGAATCATCGAGATTTTCACGACAATCGAGAGTCGCTAATGTATCGAGTGAGTTCATTGTGACTCGAAGAAAATCGACCACGAGTCATTTGCTTTAAAAAAAAAATTATGAAAGTTACCCGGTAGCCTAGGCCACGCTAAAAACGTGTCGAATGGAAATTAACCATGAATTCAAGTCCGATTTCAGAAATTGAAAGTTCGGTCATGTCACAAGCTATTTTAGGAACGTTGACTCACCCTCCGAAGAATTTTTGGAGATTTTGAGATTTTTACGGAAAACCGTTTCGAACGTTGTGGAAAATTAACGGAAATTCAGATTGGCCGAATTGAAGAGATTTTTATTGTCAACCGAGCTATTTGGCGATGGGGACTTGCATAAATGGAATGGGCTTTTTCTTTGACGAAATTGGACACCAAATTGGGGAATTTTGTGAGGAAATTAAGGTCCAAATTAGTGAAATTCGGAGCAATGAAAGAGAGCTGCATTTTTTGGCTGCAATATGGATTATTGGTGGGAATAAATGTTGAGAAAGTATTTGGGAACATTAGATATTTGTGTGTAGGCTTTGGGGGAACCAAGCATTGAATGGAATGGCTAAGGTTTAATAATTTTTGGGGCCCTCTCCTTTTCATTGGCTTCTTCTGCACGGCTTCCCCTCCATCCCCTTCAACGCACGAGGCAACCCCTTTGATCCTCATCATTTCTTTTCCTCTTGCTGGACCGTGACTCCATTTTTTTTCTCTATTCATTTCCTTCGCTCCAAACACCCACACACCTCCACCGAAGTTCCTCTCCTTTGCCACTCGTCCAACATCAAACGCCCACCAGTCAACGTTGCAAATTTCCCAAGCGGTTTGTTGACCCAGAAATCCACCGAACGAAGCTCCTCCATGCACGTGTCTTCAACTGAGCAAAGCCTGAAGCAGCTCCATCCCTCTGCCGTGTGTGAGTCTTCTCTCGCCGCCATCCCCACGAATCCAATCAACCGAGCCCATCGTCGCGCAAGTCCACTTCTATCGTCGGCTGCGTGAAGAAGGCCAAAGCCCAATCCACCGAGCTGCCACTTCTGCCATCATTTGCCCGCGTATCTTCATTGGCTTCTTCAACCCACCGAAGCTGCTCGTCTTCTTCAGCTGCACGTGGAGTGGTTTTGCTCGGTCAACCACTCACCAAAGAAGCCCCACCGTTGACCCTCATTTTCGCACGTTCGGCCCAGCAACGGCATTCCATTGAAGCAGCCCTCACCAACACACGAAGCTGCTCTTCCTTCACCAGCTCATTGGTCCACGCATCTCCTCAGTCAATTGAAGCTGTCGCCAGCTCGTCCATATCCACCGAAGACAGCCCAGCGAAGCTCGACCCAACAACAGCTTTGTTGCTTCCTTGTTTAGTCCAGTTGAAGCTGCAAGCCCAGCGGCTCATCCAGTGTCTTCAGCCCGTAATTTCAAGTACAGCAATCAGCCCATCAATTGAACAGTTTGGCCCAACTTGTAGCAAGCCCATTTGAAGTCCAGCCCGCAAAGAAGGTCCCCAACCCAGGCTCAAGAGTGAGCCCAACAAATCTCAGTTGAGCTGAGATTTGTTGGGCCCAAGTTTAAGGCCCGATCCAAGCCCGTTGGTGTCGTCGAAAGCCCGATTTCGACTGCCGTCGCGGTGTTTCAGTCTTCGCTTTGCCAAGTGAGTAATCTCACTAATCCTTGCTTACTAGACTAATGATGCTTAAGGGTTGATTAGATTTAATTAAGTGCAATTAGGTGGTTAAATTAGCGTGGATTAGTGATTATTAGTTAATTGCATTGCATATTAGTTAAGTGGTTAGTGTACTTAGCTAGAAAATTGCCTATACTATTTATTGAATGCATCTCGGGATTTTTCCCGACCCTTATTGGGCTTCAATTAGGCATTACGGGCCTAAATTGGATTTTTAGTATTTATTTATTAATTTTCGAAATTAATTATTTAATTATTTATTTTTGAGAAATTAGACAAGAATAGCTGACGACTGAAATTTCGTGCCGATTGTCGTGGTGCAGTCCGTTTATTTATTTGAGCTCTACGTTATGATGAATCGAATTAATTGTGCAATTTGAGGAATTGTTCCTTAATTGATTAAAATTGAGTGGAATTGAATGATTGATCAGTAGATGCCCGAGTTTGGTTATTTAACCTTTATAATGCTTTGATGAGTTGTAAAGCAGAAAGAATCGTAAGAGTGAACTGAGAATTCTATTGGCTGGGACCGATTAGGTACAAAGTATAGACATGCGTTGTTCGGTGATTAAAGATATCACTGTGCGAAAATGGCGCCTTAAAGAACGCACGTAGACTGCCTATGATTTGTGACAGGCGTGGTTCGGTGATGAAAGACATCACTGTGCGAAAATGGCACCTTAAAGAACGCACGTAGACTATCTGTGATCTATGACAAGTGTGATTCGGTGATGAGGAATATCACTATACGAAAACGACGCCTTAAAGAACACACATAAACCGTCTGTTACTTATGTCACTCTGGCGAAAACGACACTCGAGAATATTAATGGAGCTCTGTGACTAAGTGTACTATTGGAGGTTATGTGGGATGGAGTGAATGACATAGAAATGGTCTGATTGACATGTAATCGACTAGGTCGATTGATCATTGCCTTGAATTGATGTTGTAAATTGGTTGGAATAATGGAAATGACCGTGAGTGGTCTTGTTGGCGTGTAATCAACTAAGTCAATTTGATCGATGCTTCGATCAGTGATGTGATTGCTAGGGTGCCTGTTGAATTGTGCTAATATGCAGGTGGAATCTGAGGCCAAGGTAAGTCTTCTAACCCGTGCGTGTATAGGCAGCCCGGTTAGCGTATTGGTTTCCTAATCGAGTCTTAATGGGGTAGAACTTGCTGAGACGTAGTTTCATCCCGATTGTGGGACAACATTTCAGGCCCGTAGATGAGCATGTAGAAGAGGAGCCAGAAGAAGACAATGAGCCAGTAAAAGATGAAAAGCTTGAAGGATGTGAGCTTAGTGAAGAATAGTCAGAAGAGGATCAGGATGAT
This sequence comes from Eucalyptus cladocalyx, assembly GCA_017140615.1. Classification (NCBI taxonomy): domain Eukaryota; kingdom Viridiplantae; phylum Streptophyta; class Magnoliopsida; order Myrtales; family Myrtaceae; genus Eucalyptus; species Eucalyptus cladocalyx. The sequence goes on from CM029516.1 coordinate 19,275,631, forward strand.
CCTGAATACGACCTAGATGAGAACTGAGATCTCATCATCTTTTGTGAATAGTCTAAATGTGAATAGTGTGAAACTAGAATGTTACGATTAGTCTTGTGAATAGACTTTGAGTTATGCCATGTATAAAGGTTTGGTTGTGGATTTCAATATGAAAAATATGGCCTTACTTTTTTATCACATTGTGTTATTGTTTGGGGATTTATAACTGCTTTCGCATGTGCTTAATAAATAAAAAAGTCGGCGATACTTAGTTCTGGGATATCGCATTATAAAATCGACCAAGCAGAAGAATGTGTGCATGCCCGAGGATCGGGGCGTGACACTTATAGTTCGAACCCCTAGGGCCCTAATTCATCGAGATATAAGATGTCTACTCTATAACACAGAAGCTATCATCTATGGACTTGAAATGTTATCCCACAATGGGGCGAGACGACGTCTCAGCGAGTTCTACCCCCTAAGACCCGACTAGGAAGAAAATATGCTCTAAGGCTGCCTAAGCACAAACATGAGTTGGAGGTCTTACCTTTGCCTCTATTCCTTCCTACAAATCAGTATAATTGACATTTTAACCAATCACTTCAACACATCAAAACATATCAAACTATCAATTAATCGACTCAGTCGATTACATGTCAGCGAGACCATTCCCAGGACTACTCATTCTAGCTGACGTATAGATAACATAGCTCACCAGAAACTGCCACAATTATACTCATATAATATACTATTTATGCTCACTAGAAGTTGCCGCAATTATATTCATATAGTATATTATTTATGCTCACTAGAAGCTGCCACAATTATAGATTCTGATCACATCGCCATTTTTATCCTTCTTGATAAAAATAATCGTATGTGGGTATACGGCCGACCTTAACCAAAACATAATATTTCCACCTTTGAAAATCCCGCTAGTTTCAACAGCTCATAAACAAATTTTTGGTATTGTAAATTGATGCCCGGTGATTTTTCAATTAATTACTAAAATTAAACAAATTTAGGAAATAAATTCCTACAATACAAATCATACAAAATATGCACAAATAAAATATCAATTAAATAAACAGATCACACCACTGCAATCAGCATAAAATTCCGGTCAGCGACTATCCTGGTCTAATTTTCGGAAAATAATTAAATAATTAAATAATTACGGAGAATATAAATATATGCCAATAAATAGAACTTAGGCCCATAAAGCCTAATTGGAAGTCAAGATAGATCCGGAAAATTACCGAACCACTCTAATTAAATACTAGAGCTTATCTAGGCTCTAAATTACACTACTCTAACCACCTAAAATGCAATAACAATTAAATAAATTGCTAATCTAATCTAACTATCCACCTAAACCATGCTTAATCTAAACTAATCAACTCTTAAGCGTCATTAACCGACTAAGTGAGGATTAGTAAGTTAAATTCACTTGATCGACGATCCGCTCAGATCAAATTGACAGGGACGCAGCGATGGGCAAGAAACTCAAAAGCGGGACCAACTTAAGGGGTTCTGAATCGGGCCAAAATAGGCCAAATAATGCTGTGAAGACCCACTAGTTTTTGCTTTGTTCAGGGTTGGTTGAGGTAGCTTCAGTGGCTGGCTTGGGTCGAAAACCAATAATGGCGAGCGATGGTGCTGCTATGACAACCAGGCAGAGCTCGACAAGTCTCTGGTGGTCACAGCGGCGACGAACGGCATCCAGAGGATCCGTTGGTCTCACGGGTTAGCGAGATGGTAAGGCTAGGATGACTGGGTTGCACGACCTTGCGGCGAGCGCGACGAGGGCTGCTCGAGCTCCGGTGGTGGCATGCGACGGCGAGCGGCTTCCACGGCGGGCTGTCTCTACTGGTTCTAAAATTTTTGGGTTGAAAGCAGCAAGAAGAAAGGAGGGGGAAGGGGTGTCGATGGTAGAGGAGGAGAGGAAGGAGAAGAGTGGGCAATGGGGGCCTACTTGGTCTTCAATTATCTTCTTTGGTCCCCTTGACCATTTCCCACCACCAGCTGAATCCCTTGGCCAAATTTTAGCCACCAATGCCCTTCTAGAAGTCTTAGAAATGGTCTATAAGTCATAGGCAAGGGAGGCACACGAATTTCAAGTGATTTCTCTCCAATTGGACGACTAAGGTTTCTTGAATCAACATCAATCGGCCTCTATAAGTTTAACCAATACCTCATCGATCCAATTATTATTTTTCCTTACCAATTGATCTTATTTGCATCCCAATTGCGCGATCAAAAACGATCTTTGACATTTCCTAGACAAAAGCGGCATTACGACGACTTTTTCCCAAAAAGTCTTAGTTTGCAGAAAAATCTTCGGAGACTGAGTTGACATTCCTAAAATGATTTGTGACATAATAGAACTTTCAATTTCTGAAATCGGATTCAAATTCGTAGTTAATTTCACTCTGGCCCGTTTTTAGTGTGACCTAGGCTACTAGGTAACTTTTAGAAATTTTTAGTGCAAATGACATGTGGTCGATTTTCTTTGAGCCACAATGAACTTATTCGACACATTGGTGACTCTCGGTTGTCGTGAAAATCTCGAAAGTTCAAATACGGACATAGAGTACCAAAACGACAGAAAAATCAGCCTAATATTGATCGACAAGAATTTCTCAATTTGGTGGAATCACCCACGTTTAACCACACATCTCAGTCGAACTGACCTATCTCTGATATTTAAGTGATTTTTAACTATACCGTAATGATCTCTGCAGATGAGCACAATCAAGTAGTCGAGTCTTGGTCGAATTCTCAAGTCTATTGCATTAAAATCTCTTAATGACTTTCCCAAATAGTCTAATTATCTCAAGAGTGATTAGCTTTGAGAACAATATTATAGTCTCATCGATGAAAAGCCCGATTAATTAAATTGAAAACAGAATTATAAAATACAGGATGTCACAACTCTTCAATTCTTATAAAAATTTCGTCTTCAAAATTTTAAACCATCACAATACTTAAGCAAAAAGGTGGGGGTATAACTGCCTCATTGACTCTTTGCTCTCCCAGGTTGCTCATTCAGTGTCGTGGTATTGCTAGACCATTTTGACCAACGGGATGGTCTTTGTACGTAGAATCTGCTCCTTCTGATCCATAATCTGAACCGGGCTTTCAACGTACGACACACGGTTGTCCACGTCCAATTCCTCGAAATTAAGCACGTGGGTCGGGTCAGGCTCATACTTTCTCAACATCGACACGTGAAAGACGTCGTGCACTTGCGCCAACCTTGGCGGCAATGCAAGACGATACGCTAAGGTCCCAATTCTCTCAAGAATTTCAAACGGACTTACGTACCTCGGACTCAGTTTTCCTTTCTTGCCAAAGCACAAAGTTCCCCTCATTGGTGACACCTTCAAAAAAACGTGATCACCAACTTAGAATTCCAAAGACCTCCGGCTCTTATCTGCATAACTCTTCTGTCGGCTCTGAGCAATCTTTAGTCTACCTCTGATCACTGCAACTACATCCACTAACTGCTGAACCAACTCTAGGCCGTAATCTTTCTTTTCCTGACTTCATCCCAACACACTGGCGTTCTGTACGCTCTACCATATAATGCTTCAAAATGAGCCATCTTAATACTCTCCTAATAATTGTTGTTGTAGACAAATTCTACCAGATGAAGCTGTTCTTCCCAACTTCCCTTAAAATCCAATACACAAGCTCGCAGCATGTCCTTGAGGGTCTAAATTGTCCTCTCAGACTGGCCATTTATTTGAGGATGATATGACATACTATACTGCAGCTTCGTTCCTAAAGCACTCAGCAAGCTCTTTCAAAAAGCAGCTGTGAATCTCGAGTCTCGGTCAAAAGTTATCGTAACTGACACTCCATGCAGTCGAACTATCTAGCGCACGTACAACTCAGCGTGCCTATCCAAACTAAGATCCTTTCGTACTACAATAAAGTGAGCCGACTTTGTCAACCTGTCGACTACTACCCAAATAGAACATTTCCTCTCTAACTCCTCGGTAGTCCAGTCACGAAATCCATCATGATATGCTCCCACTTCCATTCTAGGATTTCAAAAGATTGCAGAAGTCCTCCTGGCTTGCAATGCTGAGATTTGACCTGCTGACACGTCAAACACTTGGCAACATGCTTGGCGATGTCTGCCTTCATACCAAACCACTAATAGTGTTGATGCAGATTCTAATACATCTTGGTACTACCGGGATAAATGCTGTAACTACTACAATGAGCTTCTAATAAAATATTCTCTCTCAGCTCCACATCATTAGGTACAACCAATCGCCCTCGGAACCTCAAAAAGTCAGCTTTCCTTTTATCGGTGTCCTCTTGTAGAATCTTTTGAATATCCTGATCTGAACATCCAACTCAATTCTGAGGGTGGCCATAAGATTCGAAAGGTGGCCTACCTCAAACTTGAACATCAAATCTCGAGCCCTCTCGATTAAATTTCAATCTTTAACCAGCAAATGAGCGACTGATGACTTCCGACTTAAAGTATCGGCGACCTTATTCGCCTTTCTAGGGTGATATAGGATATCAAAGTCATAATCCTTCAGGAGTTCCATCCATCAGCGCTGTCTCATATTTAACTCATTTTGAGAGAATAAATACTTGAGATTTTGATGGTCTATGAAGAGCTGGAATCTTTTTCCACACAAATAATGCCTCCAAATTTTTAGCGCGAAAATGATGGCTACGAGTTCCAAGTCGTGCATTGGGTAGTTCTGCTCATGAGGTCTCAACTAACAGGGGGTGTATACAACAACCTTGCCATGTTGCATCAGCACACAACCTAGTCCTCTAAATGACGCATCACTATAGATCTCGTATCCTCTAGGACCAGATGGAATGGTCAGCACAGGTGTGGTAGTCAACTTTTGTTTAAGCTCTTGAAAACTACACTCGCACTTATTTGTCCACACAAACTTCTCTTCTTTCTTCAGGAGTTTAGTCAACGGTACGCTAATGTTGAAAATCCTTCCACAAACCGTCTCTAATAACCTACCAAACCTAGAAAACTTCTGATCTCTATCACTGTAGTCAGTCTTGGCCAGTTGATCACTACTTCAATCTTGGACAAGTCCACGGAGATTCCTTCGCCTGAAATCACGTGACCTAGGAAAGCAACACAAGTCAACCAAAACTCACACTTGCTAAACTTAGCGTACAACCGATGAACTCTCAGAGTTTGCAGTACCAATCTCAAATGACTCTCATGCTCTTCATTACTCCTTGAATACACCAAAATATCATCGATAAACACGATCATGAACCGATCCAGATAATCCTTGAATACTCAATTCATCTTGTCAACCCGAACAGCATTATAGTAAACTCGTAATGACCATACTAAGTATGAAATGCTGACTTCGATATATCCTCTTTTTTTTTTTTTTATCCTGAGCTGATGTATCTTATCCTCAAGTCGATTTTCAAAAATATTGACGTTCCTTGCAACTGATCATACAAGTCGTCGATCCTTAGTAGTGGATACTTGTTCTTGATTGTCACCTGATTGAGTTGGCGATAGTCGATGCACAAGCGCAACGAACCATCCTTCTTCTTTATAAATAGAATTGGTGCTCCCCAAGGTGATGCACTGGGATAGATGAATCATTTATCTAGCAACTCCTACATCTACACCTCCAGTTCCTTCAACTCGGACAATGCCATCCGATAAGGAGCCTTGGATATTGGCTCTGTCCTGGGTGATAACTCAATCACGAACTCTATCTCTCTCTCCGATGGCAAACCTGACAATTCCTTCAGAAACACATCTGGAAACTCTTGTGCCACTGCATTGTCTTCAATCTTCAGCTCCTCAACTGTCATATCCATGACAGTTGCTAGGTAACTCTGACAATCCTCGTCTAACAAATGGGTTGCTTTAAGTGACGAGATCAATGTAATCAAGGGTCCTCCTCGATTCCCGACTAACTCAAAGCTCTCACCCTCTAATGGGCCAAATTGAATAGCCTTGCAATAGCAGTCCATCTTAACTCGTTGTTTGGTGAGCCAGTCCATGCCAATTATCAAATCAAAGTCATACATGACTAGAATTAACAAATCTATTTTCTTTTCTCGCTCACCAATCGCTAACTTGCAACCTTAACAACCCAAAACAGCTAACACCTTATCCTTCAACGGTGTAGATATGCTAACCACTTAGTCCAATAATATAGGACTTAATCCTATCAACTTAATATACTGCTCGACAATAAAAGAATGAGTTGCTCCTGGGTCGAATAAAGTGTAAGCAGGATGGTCATTCAACAGAACCATACCTGTAATCACGTCAGGCGCAACCTCTGCTTGACCTTAAGTGATGGCATACACCATGCCTTGAACTGGGGGTCTGAGCTGTCTTCCTTGCAGTGCATTCTAAGGTACATACCCTCTGATTTGTCCCCTCTACAGTGGTGATGGCAACTATAGCTATCCTCTTGGTTGTCTAGGACAATCTCTAGCTAAGTGACCTTGTTGGCCACACTCATAACAAGCGCATGTCTTCTTAGGGCACGAAGCAGTACCGTATCGCCTCCCACAAGTGCGACACACATAATTCCGACTTGGCATAGACTTGCCAACTCTACCATTCCTAATGGGCGGTATTGGAAATCTTCCTCCGATCATGGGCCTTTTTCTATGTCAGATCCCTTCTCGACTCGATCCAAACCGCAATCTAAATGTAGTAGCTATTTCATTTTGATCTATCTTGATCATCTAGGCTCTCTCATACAGGTCATTATAATTTCTCAAATTCAGCGAAATCAGTATACTTCTCAAGTTCGGCCTGAATCCGTCCCTAGATTTTCTCACTCGTTTTGCTAGATTCTCAACTAGCTCAGGAGCGTATTGCAATAGTTCAGCGAACTTCGTCTCGTATTGATCTATAGTCATGGAGCCTTGGCAAAGGTGCTGAAACTCTGCCATCTTCATCTCTCTGGTAGTCTCGAAAAAGTATTTATTGTAGAAGGCTTCAACAAAGGTGTTCCACTCAGGGGCTACACCTTCAAGAAATATTGCTCCTTGGGTGGTTCTCCACCAAGTATTTGCAACTCCCTCCAACTGGTAGGTTGCAAGGACCACACTCTCAATCTCATTGCACATAAATAGTGCACAGGTCTTCTCTAGTCCTTTGATCCACAGAGTAGCAGCTTCAGGGTCTCCTGCCCCTGTAAACCTCGGTGGATTTAACTTCAAAAACTGTTCTACTAGTTTATGGATCGGTCTTCCAGCAGCCACTATCCCTGGTCGAACCTCAGCGGGTGTGGCAGTAGGTGCGGCTGTAGCAACAGCATTGGCAATGCTAGTAGTAGCAACTGTAACGGCAATGGTAAAGGCGACCGCTTGGTTTTAGGCCTGCTGCCCCCATCATCTCTTGCATGGCATCTAAGGCTTGCGTGATCCCAATTGTACTGTGATCACTTGGGGTGGCGACGCCAGCACCAACGGGGGGCAGTACCACTCTACTCATTCTAGCCTCAGCCGGTGCTATACCCTAGCCTCCTCGGGTATCGACCCTCGTCGGCGTCCTACCCCGAGCTGCAGGCCTAACAATCCTCTTACTATGAGTCATCTGCTCCTAATCACTCATGGCTCAATTTTCTCTACTGAAACCTGCTTCTAATTCCAAACAGAATTAGAAACCGAGTGATCCACACAACAAACAATTCTATCAAATAGCTATCACAGACATGCACCAGTATGAATTTTAAGGCCATTCCTATTACTATCTCAAAAACCATCGCACCTTATCACTCCAATCTTAAACCATGCTCTAATACCATTAAATGTGGATGTCACACCCCAATCCTCCAAGCACGTGCCAATCCCTCCTTGGTCGATTAATAGCAACGTCCCATGATGCATCGCCGATCCATTCGTTTTAATACGCATGCAAAAGCAAATAAATAGTCCCCAAATAATAACACAATGGGATAAAGAAAAGTAGGGCCATAAATTTTTCAAACTGAAACACAACCACACTTATATATGTGTGTGCATAACAAACCATGTCATGTCATATATAATACAAGCCAGTTCAAGAAAACAAGTCTAAAAGCATAGGAGGGGTTTCACAACTCTACGAGTCCTTATCCTCCTCGTCATCTTCGATTTCACCATTCTCTACACTTCAACTTGAGCCTTTAGCAGACTGCACCGGGGACTTTGGAACTTCAATGGCAGGTCCACCATGTCTACGATAAAGCCTTGAGGAGGATCAGCTGTGCCCTTCCCAAAAGCAACCTCTAGAGCATACATAGGAATCTCATATTCCGAAATAAGACCCTCTCTCTAGCCATCTTGAGCCTAGCAATACCACGATTTGTATCAATGGGGCACCTTCTGGGTGAGACCTGCATCAATCCACACTACATACCTTACCAACTCATAGTTCCAACCCCTAGGAACCTAATTCATTAAGATATAAGATGTCTACTCTGCAACACTCTTAGGTCATCTAAAAAACTCAAGAGCTGCTATCTAAGGACCATAAATGTTACCCTACAATGGGGTGAGACGACATCTCAACGAGTTCTACCCCCTAAGACCCGACTAGAAAGAAAATATGCTCTAAGGCTGCCTAACCACAAACATGAGTCGGAGGTCTTACATTTACCTCTATTCTTTCCTACAAATCAATATAATTGACATTTCAACCAATCACTTCAACACATCAAAACATATCGAACTATCAATCAAAATCGACTCAGTCAATTACATGTCAACGAGACCATTCCCCAATCATCTCGATCAATACTATCTATCAGTCCAACTATAATCCAGGACTGCTCACTCTAGCTGACGTATAGATAGCATAACTCACCAGAAGCTGCCGCAATTATACTCATATAGTATATTATTTATGCTCACCAAAAGCTGTCGCAATTACACTAATATAGTATACTATTTATGCTCACCAAAAGCTACCACAATTATAGATTTCGATCATCTGATCAGATCACCATTTTTATCTTTCTCGATAAAAATAATCATGTGTGGGTACATGGTCGGCCTTAGCCAAAACATAATATTTCCACCTTTGAAAATCCCACTAGTTTCAACAGCCCATAAACATATTTTTGGCGCTGTAAACCGACGCCTGATGATTTTCCAATTAATTACTGAAATTAAATAAATTTAGGAATAAATTCCCACAATACAAATCATACAAAATCTGTAAAATTAAAGTTCAATTAAATAAACAAATTACACCACTACAATCAGCATAAAATTCCAGTCACCAACTATCCCGGTCTAATTTTCGAAAAATAAATAAGTAATTAAATAATTACGGAGAATAATAAATAAATGCCAATAAATAGAACTTAGGCCTGTAAAGCCTAATTGGAAGCCGAGACAAATCCGAAAAAATACCGAACCACTCTAGTTAAATACTAGAGCTTGTCTAGGCTCTAACTACACTACTCTAACCACCTAACATGCAATAACAATTAATTAAATTACTAATCTAATTTAATTATCCACCTAAATCATGTTTAACCTAAACTAATCAACCCTTAAGCGTCATTAACCTACTAAGCGAGGATTAGTGAGTTAAACTCACTTGATCGATGATCCGCTCGGATCAAATTGACGAGGACGCAGTGACAGGCAAGAAACTCCAAAGCGGGACCAACTTTCGAGGTCTGAAAGCGGGCCAAAACGGGCCAAACAGTGATGTGAAGATCCACTATTTTCTGCTCTGTTTAGGGCTGGTTGAGGTGGCTTCGATGGCTGGCTTGGGTTGGAAACCAACAATGGCGGGCAATGAGGTTGCTACGGTAGCCAAGCAGAGCTTGACGAGTCTCCGAGCAAAATTTGTTTCCTCGTGCTATATGTGGATGCCTTTACTTGCAACGAACGATAATGGGTTATCATATGAGGTGAAATAATTTCTCTATAAGAGTTTTAACATGAAGGATATGAGTGAAGCGTCTTATGTCATTAGCATTAAGATCTAGAGGGATAGACCTCAAGGTATATTAGAACCATCTCAAGAAACCTATATCAATAAGGTCTTAAAGAGATTTCGGATAAAAGATTGTTCAACACGTATAGCACCCATTGTAAAAGATGACGCGTTTAATTTGAACCAATGTCCAAGGAATGATTTTGAAAGGGAACAAATGAAAAAAAAATCCCATATGCTTCTATTGTCGGAAGCTTGATGTATACTCAGGTTTGCACTCGATCTAACATTACTTTTGCTATGAGAATGTTGGAAAGATACCAAAGTAATTCGGGTATAGACCACTGGAGAGCTGCAAAGAAGGTGATGAGGTACCTTCAAGGTATAAAGGGACATATGCTTATGTATAGACGGGCGAACACCTTGAAGGTAGTTGGTTACTCTGATTCAGACTTTGCTGGCTACATTAATTGCAGTAAAACAATATTGGGATACATTTTTATATTTGTTGATGGAGTTGTGTCCTAGAGGAGTGCGAAACAAACCTTAGTTGCCACTTTCACTATGGAGGCAAAATCCGTTTCCTGTTTTGAGACCACCTCACATGGTGTACAGTTGAAAAGTTTCATATCATGACTTAAAATTGTGGATTCCATTTCTAGGCTATCGAGAATATTTTGCGACAATTCAACTGTAGTTTTTATGGCTTAGAACCAAAAAAGTGATAGTCGAAACAAGCACATCGACATCACGTATTTAGCCATCAGAGAACATGTTAAAGAGAAGAAAGTGGCATAGAACACATAAGCATTGGATTAATGATAGCTGATTCTTTAACTAAAGAAATGCCACCAATGAGTTATAGGGATAATGTATTTAGAATGGGCATTAGTCCCCAATCATGTAAATTTTTCTTTATATTGAAAAATTTGTGAGACTTTTATTCATTTTAGGGTTTGTGAAAAATTTGTGAAATTTTTTTCTTTAGAATGGGCATTAGTCCAAGCATTGGATCTAATGTTTCCATAATCATAGATCGATCGTGCTTCCTGTATCTATCCAAGATTTAAGGGTTTTCCGCATTTGCAGATTTTCATCAATGGCTAGAAATATGTCGATCTTTACATTTTCGCAAATCAATCCCGAATTTTTGTATGAATTTACCTGTGAATGATAAATTGAGATTGTCAGGTTTTATTTAGATTTAGTCTTACATCCATCAGTTAAGTAGGATGTATTACTTGGTCTTCTGTTCCCCTAATTCCATCACAAACTATTCTCTCATGATCTACTTCTGATACATATGAGCATGGTGACTTCAAAGGAATTCTTTATGAAATTCTTGGAGGAATTTTTCTTCATTCAATTCTACAACATTCAATTTCATCAATCTAGTCATGTTAGACTTAATCTCTATTTCTCCATCTCCATATTCAATTATCATTTTAACGTCTTGATTTTGTATAGGTTTTTTGAACTTTTTTTATTGGACAATTCAATTTTCTACAAGTCAAAATTTATTCCATCTATTTGTATTTGTCACTACTACGTTTGATTTTTCAACATTTGCACATACTAAAATGGTTTCTCCTCTTTTTAACCCTAAATTACTTGTTCTTGGATCAGTCATTGGTAACATAACATTTTAATAGATTCTATATACTGATGCTTGAATCTGAGAACTTGTAAGTTTGGTTGAGTGCTTAAGTTACTCTCGGTAGTTTGTTCTAAGAATGCGGAAGGCAAAAAAAAAAACCCATTCAAAAAAATAAAGACAAGATGGCAATTCTGTGTTGTTGCTATAAAGGGAAAAGAAACCTAATGAAAAGATAGTTTCGTTCTAATGAAGTATGATAGCAAAGTATCGTTACATTTGATTATTTGGATTTCTAACTAAGATAGAACTTGATAGAATATGATATGAAATCCAAAGTATTTTACTATATTCTATCCACTAATTGGTAATTGTATTAATAAAGTCAGATATATTCACATTATATTATATAAATAAATGCCAATATGAATCACAAATTTTACAAATGGAGACAGTAAAAGTTTTTCACAACACTCTTGTCTACTTTATTTTTATTTTATTTTTTATTTTATTTCCTCTCTTTTTTAATTAATTTCTTTTTATATTTCTTTCTTTCCCTTCCATCATTCTCCAATAAAATTTTATGAAATAGAAAATTGCACCAATATAGCTAAAATACTAAAACACCTAAAATATATAAATAAAATAAGATTAAATTAAAAAAAATTATTTTTTGGTTATTTTGAATTTCTTATATTAGAATTCAAATATCATTAATATAATCCTAATGTGTTATTTTAAGAAATTTGTTATTTGGAAAAAAAAAATTCTCATTATGAATATTATAAATCTTATTTGTTTTTATCTTAACTCTCTTATGAGATAATTTTATATGATCTATATCACAGTTATGATAATTTTATTTGATATATATCACATTTATATCTGATTTTATGCTATCTTGAGTAGGTACCAAATATATCATGGATTTCTATGAGATAGGAAAAAGATCATGATAAATGTGTCTTAACGGGTTTAGCTTGGGCTTTATTATGCTATTTGTCTCATGGAAAATGCACAAGGTCAACGAGATAATTTTCAAGCCATCAAATTTCCATTCCATGAAAACTTGTAAGTTTGGTCAAGTGCTTAAGTTACTCTTGGTAATATGAGAGTGCTACTACTGAATTGCAATTGCGATGAAGTAGCCTCTCCTCAAGGTTGATCAACAAACAAAAGTCGACTTGACATATACATCAATTTAACCCTAAAGATCTTTAATAATTTTCTCTAGGGTAGTAGTTAAAACTATAAAGTAGTCCATTCCATCTTTGCTAACTACTTCCATACGTACTATTGCCTTACCAATGACAGCGACAAGCAACCGACGTTTTTCCTGCACTTCTCTTGGATGGCGCATCTTGAGACCAGACCTACAACTCGATCGAAATTTTCTTGAACGAAAGACTTGTTTAATCTGATCCTTTTCCTTTTTGCACCAAGATGTGCTAACCTCTAAGTGATTTGACACATCAGCAAACTTGATTTTGAATACTATGATATATTTCATTTTTTTATCCCTTTTCCTTCTTTCATCTTTCTCACGTCTTCTCGTTCTCTTCCACTACACACAGGAAGCCCTAACTCCGAAGGTTGGCACCGCCATTATCATAGGTTTTCACAACCGTCACTGCCGCCGTCTTCTCCTCCAGAGCCACCATGTTAGATCGGGCCTTTGTCGTCTGTTCTGAGATCTTTGGTTCAATGCCTTTGTTATCAGATGTTGTACCCATGGAAGACAACTAATTCGAGGTCATCAGCCATCGAAGAAGCTATGCCTGGATCAGGGTAAAACAGACCAATTTAAGATTTTTTTATTTATTTATTTTTTGCAATATTCACAGTGAAAATCACCTGTCTTATCTTTGTTCTAGATTCTCAATCCCAAGCACTTTCAACCTAATAGCAGAGATAATCTGTTAATTGATCCGCTTAATACCAAAAGACTTATCTTGATGGAACTTCAAGTTCCTAATTTTCCAAGTGAAGTAAAGATAAAAGCTACCCATGCCACTTTAAGCATCAGGGGCAGATTGTTTTCCCCTTCAAATTCTTGATGACCCAATGAAATAGTGGACGTCTGTCGATATGAAAGTCATGAAAAATCCACAGCCAAGAAGAAGCAGCAGCCACACATCCAAAGAAGATATGTTCTCTAGCCTCCCAAACCCCACCACATAGCAAACATAAAAACCATCAACATGGACACCCCACTTGGACATTATATCCTTTGTGAGTAACCTGTTCAACACCAACTAGCGCAATAAATAAAATTATGCTTCGAGATACGAGGTGAGGGCGAAACCAACTTTCCCCAGGAATCATGAAAAGCTTATTTTTCTAGGTTGCAGCTTTTTGAGCCCTCCACTTATAACCATTTATTATGGCAGACTTCTCTTCCCATAGAAAGAGTATAATTACCAGAGAGAGACAATCTGTCGTTATAGACTTCTCAAATCAATCAGATCATGTATTTTTTTGTGTTTTGTTGCATGTTTTGATCTATCAGAACATAAACAAAAGTACTTAGAAAAGCCCTCTTTTCTTTTGGTAACACAATGAATTATTTTGCTAGAAAAACAATAATATCACAATCCTCACAGGTAAAAAAAGCCAATCGTCGCATGTGTCACCATTATATTCATGACTAAAAGCATACATAAATCCTGCAGGTACAAACACAGATATCATTTAGCTTTCGAATTCAGTTTGCCCATCTTAGCAGGCTCCGTGCACATATTGGCCTCCTGCACCCGCCGAAGCTTCTATTGCCCAATTTAGCGAAGTGATGTCTTATATTTAATGAAGATGTTCTCTATGAGTGGTGGAACTTTGGACGGATCATTCCAATATTGAACTAGAATGACTGAGTCTCTTTCAATTTCTGAACAGTCAATATAACACTCTTAACGCTCCTCTAATTCCATCTCACAGCACATGGGCCTCACCCAGTAATGTCGAAGCTTCTCCAATGTTACAAACGGAACTGCTCACTCAGTTTCCGACACAGTTAAGGAGTACTCCTGTTCCAGTAGTTTCCTGCTCCTCAGTCACTGCTCCATCTGGATTTGACTCGTGCCATCCATTTTCAGGTTTTTGCCAAGAGATGCTATAATTAGTGCCCTTCTTTCCATGTTTATTCCCTGTGCAAACAATTGCAAATTCTACAGCTTAACAAAACAGAAGTTAGTAAGATTTATAGGCAATAATTCAGGATCAAAAACAGCTATGTAACATTGAATCCGAAATCCCCAAAGAGCCATGAGGAAAATCCCTCTCAACAGTAACATTGCAATCGCTACTTAATTAGACATTTTTCCTTCTAATCATCAAAATATGTACTTTTAGTCCAACAGATTAACTAGTGAAAAAACATGGTCTTAGCTTCTTCAACCCTCCAGCCTCACTGCAAACTAATTCCAATAGTGAACCTTGAATAACAAGCTACTCGCTAAAACACGTTTAAATTTGCCGCCCCATTTGTAATATTTCTAAGCTTCAATAGCCTTGACTTCTGCAATCTGTCTTGTTTAAAAGCCTAAATCACTTCTCATGTAATGGGATTGCATGGAATTGAAAATAATGAGAAGCCACTATTAGTTCCTACCAGCGAACAGCCCGCACTTCAATAGGGAATGAGCATTTATTTTTCTTATCTTATGTAATTTGACCCAAAAGTAAGATATTACGCAATAATTTTTCATTTCACTTTAATATGAAAAATAAGTTCCAGAAATATCATATTGACTTTATCACCAGTTTAGATTATTTCATTGAGAAAATAGCATACAAATGGCATTTTCCTCGTATTATAGGATAAAATGAAAAAAAAAAAAAATCAGTTTTTTCAGAAAGAATATTGAAAAGATCTTTGTTGTGAAACGGAAAAGAAACGAAGACAGTGATAAAAGAAAATAACGAGAAATTGAAGTGGAAAATAAAACTTGGCGACCTAAAACCTTGTAGGATGTAAATGACCCCACACCAAGAGTGCATTGTCCCATAAATTTGAAGAACTATAATGATATTGAGTGTTAAAGGAGAATACACTTTTTTCTAAGTACTACGATACACTAGTAACCTAAATCAGCTTTCACGTAGCAGATTATTTCCACTCCCGAATTCGACCAAATGTAAACCATGGGCCATCTACATCAAAAGGTAACGGAATTCACAACAAATTACTTCCTCGTAATTGATTCGATAAATTGTCTATCGGGAACGCGCAAAACCCTAATGTTTTATCACTCAATAAAGTTGAATTCACAATAAAATACTTCCCCGTAATTGACCCATTAAATTGTCAAATCGGGACAAATAGACCTTGCGTGTTTTAACGCGTAAAGCTCTAATGTTCTATCACTCCATCAAAGACACTTGTCGGATATTTACTTCATGGGAGGTATTTTGAGGTCATCATTCATGAGCATGCTTGTTCCTAATCCCCACCGGGCGAAATCAAGCGGGCGGGTTTGACCCGCCATTAAACAACTAGTTGTAGTAGACTAGGTCCTTAAAAGACTGCTCATAGAGCACAGTTCTTTAATATCAATCTCTCCTCATGTCGTAACTCATCCTATCGGACTCCAATTTTCAAATCCATCTTTATAATCAGATGATGAAATCGTCGGTTAACCTATCACAGGGGCGTTGCTCATTCACGATCTCTATACAGTCGTTGTCTTGTGGGTCGGTCTCATCGCGTCCCAATGTTTTCAGTTTAAATGGAGCCTCATATTAATTACTTAATCAAGCTCTATGGGACGGTGGCGGTTGCTTTGATTATTGAGCTTCTTTAGTGTTATTGTGTACTTTCGATCTCTTCAAGTGTCGCCCTCTTGAGAACGTCATGCGGAGATGATAAGTATGATGAGAAAGTGCCTTATCGCGAAGCTGTTTTTCAGGGAATATTTCTTAAAACAGCCGGTGATGTCGGGCATAGAAAAATCACTCATAGATATTGCCAAAAGCATTCTTAAGAAATCCTTAACCTCATCGACATGGGATTGTGAGAAAATAATCATTCGTCCACATCTATATTTAGATGACCTATGATTTACCCAACGGTGCTTTATTTCAAGCTCGCGACGTATGGGAAACGCCACCGAATTGGGATAAACTATTGCAACATCAACATCATTTAGAAAATAATTAATTTACTACTACAACACTTGCATGCTTTTCAGAGACAAATGAGTTGTCCTAGATGATTTGGAATAAAGGGTTATATTTTCCTCGTCTTAGATGAAACTCCCACTTGGCTGACTAGTAGGTTACGAAGTTATAGACATCACTCAACTACAAATTTAATAACATATAAATGCAGGTTATATCCATATTTGTAATTACTAATTAGATAAATTGTTGAAAAAAGTTTATTTTAATAGTAATAAAGAAAAATGCGGTTCTTGTATAAACGCCCTTGAAGTCTGAAGAGATCATTGCCATTCGATGATGTCTAATTTTCAGACAAATTCATATGCATGTGACGCCACTTAGAACGATCATCAACCTTCCTAGTCCATTTGAATTATCAATAACCCGTTGAGCAGTCATACAAAGAATATTATAGTGCTAACTAAAATAGTCATTGACAAAGTTTTGCCTCCAGCAAGAAAAATTTCAACGTCCGCCCCCCGGCTGTATTCAAGCGACATATATCTAGAGAGCTAAAGAGAGAAGGGAATAGGAAATGCAAGGGCGATGGCTATAGTGGAAGTCATGTTCGCGAGAGCTCGTGCTAGCGACGAGCGACGCTGACATGGTAAAGGGGCAGAGGTGCTGCGGCTGGCATTTGGTAGCCTTGAAGAAAGAAGGTGAAGAGAGAGAGACGAAACGAAAAGTGGAAATTTTCCGAGAATTGAATATACAATATGCTCATGCATTATTCTCGGGAGAGGATAAACTATAATGTCAACTGATTTTCAAATTTAGACAATCCTAATAAATAAAATTTTTCCGGCTAAAGCACAATGGATGGGGAAAAAATGCAGGAAAACAGAGAAAGGAAACCCTAAAACTGGCATAAGTGGAGCCACTGTCTCAAGAGGCGGACGGTTTAATACCTAAATGCTAAAGTGTGTTTTTGATCGGCCACAATCTAAATAAAATTAATGTTTAGTTGGCAAATGTCTCTTCCAATAACTTCACCAAAGAATAGGATGTTCTATCAAATTAAGATATCTAGAAGGAGCCAAATAGTCGGTATTGTCCATCGGACTGCGGGGTCTACATGTTGGAGATACTAAGGACAAAACTATATGCTCTCACGGAAACCATAAAGTCCATTAAAAAAACGAATATGATAAGTCCCACTTAAATGCATGCATAGTTTAAAGAAATGTAGTGAGTGGAATCACATGTCTTTGATGCATGTACCAAGAAAAAACAAGAATAGAAGGGAAAGATTACGTGACTGGTGAACTACCTGAGTGCATATAAAAAATTTCATTTTATTTCTCATAGTCCTCTTTAGATCCATCGTTTGTTGTGGACATAGTGGTGCAGCATCTTCTCATGAGTTCGTTGTTATATGTACTTAAGCTATCACTTGCGGAACCCTAATATATGAAGAACAAGTTAATGGATATGATGCTTCTTAGACCAATTACATCTAATCACAATTCATTTTATAATCATTGGGGGTCTCAGGATGTACATTTTTTTAGGTTGAAAAATATGAAGTGTCAATATCAAGGAGTGATCTTCTAGAGTTGTTGTAGGAGAATCCAACTTCTAGTTATTATCTTGACCATGTAGATGAAATTTGAGAGCAGGGGATATGAACCCTAGAACTAGGAGATCCTTAAACACGGAGCAGACGGTCGAATACTACAGATTAATTTTAGCAGTAGGTCAGATTTCGGCCTGAATTCCTCATATCCTTTTTCATCCAATTATGAATTTTTTTTTCGTAGAGAACTTGAATTTCTACAACCATTCAACGTGGGATAGATATAATGGATTCACGCACACTTCAGCTTTTCCTCTCCATATGAACTTTTGTGTGAATGAGAATATTAATTTGTAAAACACGCGCATGCATAACAGATCCGGCTTATAGCCATGAACACGCGCATGCATGAAATTTATAAAGTATCGATGTTCAAGGAGTGATTATCTAGAACCATATATTCTAGAATGATCTTTGTCCTAGTTAGTATCTATACTCGTAGATGAAAATTAGAGAGCACTGAAAATCAACCCTTGAGCAAGGACATCCTTGAACAAGGATTTACTTCTATGCTATGAATTATGAAAGATTTTGTCTTGCTTTCAAGTACAGCAATGGAGTTATGTTACAGATCATTATTAAAATCAAGTGTTCGATCCAAGGAAAAGTCAGCAGCTTCAATAAATTAATCAGTAAAAATCTTAGTTACGTCACATATACAGTTAACAAGATGTGTTTATAAAGCTTCTAGCTCAGAGAGCTTACCTACCATTCCTACATATTTATATACATACATACATACTTTGACCTATCGAAGCCCTTTGGAAGCGTTAGCATACACGCCTTTTGATCTTCCCATTTTCTACCCTTGAATGTTCACATAGAATACATTAGGTCACAGCATACGTTAAGTGTGCGAATACTGCTAAACCGACAACATAAAAATACGGAGGGAATTGTTACGTGATCGAATTGTTTTTGCCTTGAGTAATAATGAGATTACAATTTTACCCTTTATTGCTATTGAGAAAGCAGTGAACATGTCGAAAATAAGTTGGAATTTGTCAGGGTTCATGAAATTTCAACATTGTCCCCATATGTTTTGACACAGTATATAGGCTCAATGAACAATAAACAATTTAGGTTAACGCAATCACATCTAGAACAAAGTGAGCCCGCATTAATACCCCTTAAATAAGTCATACACGACCGACCCGCTTGCGTGCTCCTCCTCTTTATATCCTCCCCCCCTCTCTCTCTCTCTCTCATGGATATCAATCAATTGAATCTAGAAAAGCCAGAGCGTGTATTCATGAGCACAGACCATGACCAGAGTCCTGTGAAATCCTATACTTGTGCCTTCTGCAAGCGGGGGTTTTCAAATGCCCAGGCACTTGGAGGTCACATGAACATTCACAGGAGAGATAGGGCCAAGCTCAGGGAATCCATGGAGGAGAGCGCGCTATCACTTGGAGTCATCCCGAGCAAGAACACCGCTGCCGCTGGAAGTCACGAGGACGAGAAAAGCGGTAACAAAACCCCCCCGAAAGGGCCACGTACCATGTCTGCAGAAGATAAGACAGGTGCTCAAGCTAGAGATGACGGTGTTGAACAAGAGAGGATGCAATTGAGTCAGAGTTCGGACCGGATAGAATTGGACCTCGAACTTCGGTTAGGCCACGAGCGCCCTCTCGAGAGATCCTCAGCGAGTCCCAAATAATTCTCTTGATCTTAAGGTACACATCCACAGCGCAAAGGCTTCTAGGTTCCTCCACACGTCGCCTGCTTTACCTGTATTATTTTTGTTATTTCACTTACAGCATGATTATCTTGTTGAGGATGTAAAGTTCATATACAATCTTTTTGAAATTTCTCTGTTGATTGCAACTTAATTTCTTTGTAACTTCGACCTCATCGATGGAAGTCAATCTTTTTCTCTCTGCAACTAATAGACAGCAGACTGGCAACAAACTGCTTCTCCATGGTAATGCTAGGGTTGAGAAGTAAAATTTTGTCGGTTTACTATTAACGATTTTAAAAGTTATTGTTAGATAAATGCATTATCTATAATTTAAATACACTAACACAGCATCGTCTTTACTTTTGATCTGTATGCCAAAGGAGTCTTGAGTAGCTAGATATGCGCTTACAAGGAAAATAGCACAAGTCCTGACTTACCATTTAGACACTTCATGGAAAATTTACGAAATTTATCGCACAAAAGCTGACATCGTGTTGGAAATTCCTTAAGAAAGCACTTCTAATGGTCGGATGATATACTTCATGGTGGAAAAGTACTTTTAAAGATTTGTTAAACATAAAAGATGAAACCGTTCATGTTTTTCTATTTCTAGAGGGTTTTCTGATTCAGAGATACAAAGAGAAATCGCCTTCATTCATATTTACATAATTAATTTTGCATGTCAATGATACAGATAATTTGCAACCTACCATGAAAGAATGCTTACACATTTAACTTATTATGAACCAAAGTTATCATTATAGGAAATTAGGTTGAAATGGGTAGACTTTTGAGATAATTTCACTAATCCTCTCTCTAAACACTTAGCAAATCCTGCAAATAAATAACAGCTTGGGAGAAAATCACAGATCAATCTTAAACTACTGTAGGGAATGCAATCTAAACATTTTAATTGAATTAAATTAGTCCTAAACCTTTAAGGGAAAGTGCAATTAAGCGCTTTCGATCAAGTTCGCCTGCTCTATTTAGCATGACAATTCACTTATCAGGACACCTTACAAGTAACAGCGACAGGGTGACATGGACCGAAATTACATGAAAAGACTGCATCTTTTCCTTAGACAATAGAAGTTGTTTCGGGCTCTTTCTTCCAAAAAGCTGTCGTTCCACTTCTACTCCCTCCTCCTCCATCGCCTTCACCGCCCCACGCCCTCCTCCCCTCTTCTTCGCTAGCCAGCTTAATTTCGCTCTTGAACTCACCTCACGAAGCCCTCAGACTCGCCCTTCCTAGAGCCTACGACGTCCTCGTTTCAGTCTCTCCGGCCACCAAGCAGCCTCCACTAGCTTTTCCTTCCTCCATTTGATGACGGCAATGCGACCTTCGTGGATTAGGAGAGCGTCCCTCTCAAGGGTGTCATCCAAATTGAGAGGCCAAGTTCTGCCTCTTGCTTCAAGAAATAGGGTTCCGTGGGGAATTTTTGTTTTAGCTGTCGAAATTGCGTTTGTTCTGTTTTAAGGGGGTCGCGTTGCTTACTGGTGGGGATGTTGCGGCTTTGCTTCTATTCATTGCTGTTGGTAGATTGAGTCATGGATTTCGGATTTTCGACCTCGAGACTCTGCGAACGGCCTACCCTTTTGTTTGATCCAAACATCAGAGCAAAGGATTTGGTCATTTGGGGCCTCAGTCGCTCGACCAAAGCAACAACGTCATTTATCTTAAGCAAAAGCAGCATCGTTGTAGCGATGACTAAATTGTCATGTTAGATAAATCAGTCAAGTGTTTTTCAAGAGGATTTGACTGCACTTTCCTCCAAAAATTTATGACTAAATTAATT
Organism: Eucalyptus cladocalyx; assembly: GCA_017140615.1. NCBI lineage: Eukaryota > Viridiplantae > Streptophyta > Magnoliopsida > Myrtales > Myrtaceae > Eucalyptus > Eucalyptus cladocalyx. The sequence continues at coordinate 19,297,336 of CM029516.1, forward strand.
CAATTAAAAGATTTAAAGCTCAATTGCATTTCATTTCCATGCAATAAATTCAAAACTGATTGTTCAACTTTCCCTTGGACTTCAATTTGAATTATCAAATGCATCAAAACTTTCATTTCTTCGTTATTGATGGGATTGGCCAAAATTTGACTACTTTGCCAATATAATGTCCGGAAAACCCACCACATGACTGCCCTGTATGATTTCTATCAGGTAATAATGGATTATTGGACGATCTTACTTGTTTCACCTAATTATTACATAGGCTTCGAGTTAGACCCTTTAATATTACATTGTTTCAGAACATGGTTTGAATAGGATTTACAATGTATTTTAGGTTCCTTCACTATTGATGTCACGAGATGGTAAAAATCGGGCAGATGTGAACCTAATCAACCCTGCATAGCCTCTTCATTTTATCATTGAAAATCAGGCATACGTCTTTGAAATTTACACCTGACCACTCCCAAATTATACCTGACCAAATCCCACAATCCTCTTCTCTCTCTTTTCTCCATTCTCAGTCCTCGTCTATGCAGACTTCGTCGCCTTCATTGTAGTCGTTGTTAAGTTCGCCATGGTGAGCTTGTGTTGGAAGGGCGCAGCACATTTCACCTAAGGAGAATATCAAGAAAAGCCTATGTCCAAGTTTGTCGATATATCCAATTGGATTCATATTCATTCAAAAGTTTAATACAACTCCACACCAAAGCAATTATTCGATGTGGGTTGTCTTTTAATACAACTCACACATACATCTCAATAATCTCCCCCTCACGTATAAGTTGAGTGTGGGGTCTACTCCTCCCGATTCAAATATCCTTCTAGATGAAGATATCTCAACCCGAGACTTCAATGCATCTCTTTCTCAAGACTAAACCATGGAGGCTGCCATTGGGACCGTAACACCCACCTTATCTCTTTCTCTAGACCAAACCACGAAGGTTCCCATTACAACCGTGTTGCTACACCGCAATGCTAATTGCTCAGAAACCATGTTGGTCATGAGATTCTTTCATTGAGATATTTACCTTATGCGGGAGCATCCAACGTAGCTCCATGGACCAACTCAGAATCATCGATACTTATCCAAGTCAATAAATAAGTTGGGCATTATGTGCTTCGATGCATCATTTTGAATGAATAATGTTAATTACTTTGTGGCATATCAATAGGTATCAATGGGAGGCCATTTTAGATGTCTTGTATGACCAATTGAAGAAGCTTTAGAAGGATTATTTTCTGGTCAAGGGAGGAGCTCGAATTTTGGGAAGGCTAGAGGTTCACGAAAGCGGTTCGAGAATGTGGAAGGCCGAAGATTAAATGGCATTTAGTTCCCGTGATAGTAAAGGCTTTTTATTATGTCATTTAGTTCTCGTGATAGTAAAGGCTTTTTATTAGGTTCCTAGCAGTTTTTATTTTTATGTAGCTCAAGCGAACGTTTCAGTTCCTAGGTCATTAAAGTTTGTTTTTAATATTTCCTAAAGCTAAAATCCTCTTATAAATAGGGGAAACTATCCAATATAGGGGACATACGAATTTCATGAATGAGAATGGTGAGATTTCCTCAGCTTGAGTGAACTCCTTTGGAGAGTAGATAACTCCTTTCGGTTTCTTTATCATTGGCTGGTGGAATCTTTAGGCCTTCGTGGTGAGCTTCTCCTATCCCGAAGTCCTTTATCCTTGGCTGGTGGAAGCTTTAGGCCTTGGTGGTGAGCTTCGTAGATCTCGATCCTCATCCTCGGTTGGTGGCGAGGCCTTTATACCTTGGGAGGAGATCGTTTTATCTTTTCTTATTTCTTTTCATTTCTTCCTCGTATACACTACTCCATATACTTAACCACAAAAATCTCCTCTCAAAAATCCGTTCTAGAATCACTCACCCCATCACGCATCATTACCAAACACCCAAATAGACTGAGAAGCCACCAATCTATCAGCAACCCCAATACCGCTTATTGAGAGCATGTAATAGAAGTCTAATACCTCACTTGAGATTGTCACGAAGGAGCATAAGTTCAAGCCCATCAACATATTCAATTAGACCCACCATCATTAAAAAATTTAAACCAACGAGTCATGGGCTAACTAACACCTTGCCAAATCTCTAATATGATATTATTTTTAGCACAACTCACACATGCATCTCAAAAGCTTAAAGCGACAACCATGGCCTTCTGCAATCATACCTATTGTCCTCTGCAATCATTATCTTCCATGACTAAAATTAGGTTTGAACATATTCGTTTGGTCATATAAAGAGATGTGCTCGATATTCACCGCAAGTTTGTTTCTATACGATTCAAACACTTAGAGAAAAACAGCTTATCCAAACATTATCAGAGTCGATGTGAAAGAGTTTTTTTTTTTTGGGTAAAAGGTAAGAGGTATATAGACTTAAGCATAAAAAGCTATACAGCTGTACAGCAAGGGGAGGCTCGGCACCAGCTCACACTCAGAATGACAAAAAATCCAAACGAGTGGAAGGGGGCCGGGGCCAGGGGGAGAAAAGGGGAGGGAAGAGCTACGAGAGAGATACATTGCAGAAAAAAGCGACAGCAAAAGAAGGCCAAAACAGCGGCCAACAAAGGAGACAAGGGCAAAGAGCACACAACACTGTGGCCCGCACAAGGAAAAGACACAAAGAGGAGAAGAGCAGGAGAGACACCAAGATGGGAACCCAAGCTGCATCATCAGGAGAGATTCGGGAGAGATCCTTCAAAAGCATCAACCAGCAACAGCGAGATGGGTGGCAATGTAGCAGAGGATAGCTTCACTAACCTTCAAGCTGAGGAAGAAAAAGAGATGGGGGGGGGGGGGGGGGGGGGAAGGGGGCAGCCAATAGTAAGCATAATCAATCAAAGATGGAGGGGTGGATGCCCTAGCTAAGTTGTAGTCTTCTATTATAGGGGTTGTCCAGGACCTTGGGGAATGATAAAGCCCTATGATTGACAACTTTACGAATGTGGTCCTTTAAAGCCGGGAGGTATAATCTTTCATTGCGAGAGATAATGTTATTCCTTACTTTCCAAATGAGATAACATAAGGCACCAAAGGCAAAGCAAGCCAAGGATTGGTGGAAGGTAGCATCAGAAAGGTGTTCAATAACCCATAAAAGATTATCCTTCCAAGCATGATTCCTCTAAGGTAAGTTACACTTAGCCACCCAAAAGGATGCAAGGTGATTAGTGATAGAACATCCAAAGAAAAGGTGATCAACCGAGTCCGGCATAGAAAAGCAGAAGGCACAAGAAACACCAGGGATTCTCTCATGAGCAAACAACAATACCTAGGTTGGCAGTTGATTGCGGGAGATTAACCATAAATGGGTCTGATACCGAGGAGGTAAGGAGGGGTTCCATATAAATCTCGACCAGGGGACCACAACACCACCGGCCTTAGAAGTCTCCAAGCTGAGGCAGCATAAAAAACTCCTAAGGACATATATTTTCCTTATTTTCCTTTCGGTCGATGTGAAAGAGTTTGAATCCAATGAATCCTAAAAATTAATTTTTTACTGTTAATATGCTTGTTTTCCTTATGTTTCATCCTTGCCTCATATATTTTCTTGATGAGGTACATCGACGTCTTTCTTGCCTAAAGTTTAACTTGCGCACGCACAAATTCATTAATTAAGATACCTATGTTGTAATTATACTTGTGGTTGGGAGAAGGGGGATGTATATGTCATGCATGTTAGTTTACATGCATTTGCATCTTAACTATATAGAAAAGAAACACAAAAGGGTATCCAACTATAGTTTCTTTTCAATGAAAAAAAAGAATTTGACAATGCTTGTTATCACTACTTTGAAATGATAACCGCACAAGAAGGTAAATAGATCAATATCTCACAAATCTCCTGCACTTGGAATTAGAGGTTAAATGTCTCTCGTTGAGTAATCATTTAAGTTCATTTCTCAAAATAATCTGAATCTTCCTATATAGTCATGGTGCGTACTTATATACCACTTAGGCTCTATTTGTTTCACAAAAAAATGTACCATTTTTGGGAAATGTTTTCTAGGAGGTCATTTTCTAAGAAAATTTTACCGGTATTTGGTGAAATATGAAAATAAATAAGAAAATATTTCTTTTGACATGGAAATTCTAATCTTAAAGAAAATTATAAAAAAAATCAGTTTATTATATTCTTTTTCTTTTTCTTTTCTTTTCTTTTCTCTTTCTTTTTCCTTGGCTAGTCGTTGGCCATAGTGATGGTCAGCTACTAATCACAGCTAGATTTTGGCAAGCCGAGATGATCTAGCCTTGGGAGAGGCTCCACCTTGCCAAATCTAGCAAGGTCAAGCTCACCAGCCTTGGGATAGGCTCAAGCTCACCTATGATCATTGTCGTGGCAAGTAATTAGTTGATAAAGTAGCAAAAAGAAAAATAAAATAAAAAAATAAGATGAAAAAATAATTAAAGTTTTGATTAAAAAAATAAAAAATAATTAAAAGGAGTGCACAAAAGAACATGCTTGGTCTAGATGGAAGAAAGATGAGGAACATGATTTCCTCTTCATCATCTTCCCCACTTATAAATGTACATTTTTCATTGATAGAAACTGTTTTTCCGGATTAGCTTATTCTCTGTGAACCAAACATGAGAAAATTCTGAAAATGTTTTTCTAAAAATTATTTCCAATAAAATAAACGGAATTTTATTTTGGATTGATTTTGCAATGTCCGGTACGTACATTTATCATCGTGCAACAAAGAATGATCTCATATGTAGAATGTCTACTTGAGAATTGTTATGCTGCTTTTGACATAGTAATTTGTTCAATTAATTTTGTGATTTTCTCTAGTGTGCAGAACATAGGAGAGAGCGTTGAGTTAATTAAATTGCCCTCGCCCATAGATCAAATAAAGTGCTTAGATCTGAGGAGCTTCAAAATTTTAGTCAAGAAAGATAGAGGCATTGGAGGGGAGAAGGAGAGAGAGACTCCTACTGCAGGGGCAAAACTGAAAACAGGTAAAAGAGAAAAAAGAGGCGAAAAGAAAAGGAGAAAGAAATCGAGTGTTGAGGTGTCAACTCTCAATTAGAGTAAATTTAAGATGTATTTGTCTGACCCTCTTATTCACTATAGCATACTTATATAGATGAGTTTGGAACAACTCTATAAAGACTCTTAGGAAAGATAAAAGGACTCATGAAGAAGACAAACTAGTTTTACTAGAAAACAACGACAATTAAATAAGAAACCTAAAAACTTTAAATGATATTTATTAGACCTTGAAAATATAAGAATTAAATGTTATTGGTTGCGTGTTTTCAAGATTTACTTGTTCAAATGTTATTGAGTTAATGACCTTCAAGGAATTTGAACACCCTCCAAACAAGAAGTGATCAAATTAGACTTGGAATCGATAATTGCTATTGACAACTAGGTTGTCAATTGATAACAATATGATCGACCACTTGCCCACTAAATCGACAACTCTTTTGCAGAATCGACTACTTCTAGGAATGCTCCGTCATCAGGATCTCATTTGAGTGCTATGACTTTTCTTATCAAATCACTTGACTGTCATAACTTATGTATGATACTCATTTAAATGCCATAACTATTTTCCAATCACTTGAGTATCAAACAACTTTGTAATTGATCATTTGATTGCTATAATTTTTTAAATCATTTGCCACAAGTGCTATGTTATGTTGGATTTTTGACACTTTGGTGAATGTTTTTAAAAGTTTTTTGCACTTATATGATCAATTGAATGTTGTGGCACTCAGGTTAATGTTACTTTAGAAGTTGTGCAGCTCATTCAATTAAAAAAGAAGTTTTGACGCTTAAATGAGAGTCGTACAAACGTTATAGCATTAAGGTGGTAAAACAAAAAAAAAAATTATGGTACTCAAGTAAGTGCTATATGAAAGTTATAGCACTTATGGTCTCCTTATTCCCTTTGTTGAATTTAGAAATCAGTGAAAAAATTGTCCAAAAAATCATAAACCTATTGCTCTTTTATCAATTCAATATTAAATCTTTCAATTTTGTCAATTGAGTCATAAACAATTTCACATTTTTGCCAATTCAATTCATTGGCCGATTTTGGCCAAAAATCACTAACATGAATGTTGATGGTGGCACATAGGCCATAGGATGATTAACATTAACATGGACCGTTGATTAATAATATTTTCATATTTTTGGATTTTTTATTATTTTTTATTATTTTTTCCTTCTTCCTTCTGCCTATGGCGGACTAACTGGCCTTGCTTGCCACAAGCGAGGCATGGTCGAGCAAGGTCGACCTTGTTTAGGCCAAGGCGGCCTCACTGAGTGTTGGCCAAGTGAAGGAGATGCCAGGCAAGACCAACCCTTGCCGAGCCTTGCCCTTGCTCAACCGAGCCTCGCCCTTGCTCGACCAAGCCTCGTCTGTGGTGGGCAACGCTAGCTTGCCCAACCATCGACAAAAGGAGGAAGAAATGGGAAAAAAAAAAAACTAAAGAAAATAAATAAATAATTAAAAAATAAAAATATTATTTAAAATTGTTTGTATCAGCCTTGGCTATATCATGCAAGACGGTCAACATCCACGTCAATGAATTCCAGCCAAAATTGGTCGAACATACTCAATTGACAAAATACGAAGAGATATATGACTGAATTAACAAAAGTGTAATAAGTTTAGGATATTTTGGACAATTTTCCTGAAATTCGTTGGGTTAGTATGCCATCATCAAATGTGGTGGGACGCGCCATCTTCAATTATCTAAATTTAATTTACTCAATATCGTTTTATATACATTCGCATGAATTAGCTAGCTCCGCAAAACTTGGAGGATGTTCGAGGTAGGGGGACCTTTTTAACAACCTTAAATTATAATCATTTCAAATTGAACATGATCCGATAATTTCCGGGTTTCATCGAGTTAACTTGATTTGATCGCCATCAACCTCGGACTGTCCAACATTTTTCGTTTTTTTGCTTGTTCCAATTAATGACGGAACCTTTCAATGTTGATAGCTAAATTAATACTGCGAAGAATATCTAAAATTTCTATATACTATCTCGAAACAGGTATATAATGTGATTATTGCCTTTATCAGATATAAAAACTTCACTCCGACCTGCTTTGAATAGGTTAAGTAAAACCAACAAATTAAAAAAATGTTGTTTGGTGAAAAATTTTGTTGCGTAAAATCGTTGCACGCCTAAATACAACATTCATTTTAAGGAAATATAGGTCGACCTGCTTTGAATAGGATAAGGGATATAAGTTCATCAATTCTTGACCTGGACCCAGGCAGAAATAGACCAGACCCGCCCCCGGTCAGTTTAGACTTAAGGGAATATAAGATGAGGTATCAAAGCAAAAGGAATTAGAATTTGCATTCACATGTATTGAAGCTTTTGATTCCAAAGTCCGAAGAGTGTTCTTGATATCTTACATTCATCTCTATGAGCGAAATTGTGTAACTTTTTAGAGGCCGAGAGTGTGTGCATAGAGTGAGTCACGCAAACTTGAGTATTAGCTCAGTACTTGTAACCTCTAATTGGTTCTTACCGGTAGATTCCAGCCAATTGATTATAGTGCGAGAGAGTGGACACGGGCTTGTAAAAAACTAAACCACTATAAACTTTTGTATGCAATTCTCTATTCTTTACTATCTCTTTTTTTTATTAATTGTGATAGAATTGTACACCAACAAGATCTAACAACTTCATCAGAAATTGTCTAACTACACTACTTGTTTAAACCTTCTTCTTTTTTCGCACAATCACCTATTCACCCCCTCTAGGTAATAGATCTACCATAACTATAACTACATATGAAGATCATAGCATGTGCTTATCACTAATAAAACTATGTGATTCAGTGATTAGTCGCCAATCTTTTCACTTGGATGCAGTCTCAAATATGTTTTTGAAGGACAAAGCCTATGATTATCCTTGTCAATCATGCTTTGATGATAGGCTTTAATTTATTTTATTTATTTTTTGATTTGTTTTGGAGCTCTTTGGGCTTGCCTTGTTATTATAACTTTCGAAATTATTTTTCATGTATCATTTTGGTAATGCATTGAAATTTTTTTAACAAAAAGAACATTTTTTGTAATTTATCTTTTTTTTAGACTTAATAAAAGATAAAATAGTGATATAATTTTTTTTATCCATTTTCTAACATTTAAAGTCCATATAATTAAAATATACATTGGGAGATTATAAAATATAATTGAAATACTTTTTTTCTAATCTATACTTTTATTTGCAAATTTAAACTTAATAAGAGATAAAATTATTATATAATTGCTCCTTATTTAGTTTTTGAAATTCAAATCTGATCAAAGATAGAAACTTGTAGACAACAAATTATTAAGCTGAAAGGTTATTGGTCGAATATGCCTGGTAAAACTTTGCGACATGTCTCTTCACATGGCATATATAGAGGCAAAGTAAAGTGCCACATGGCCAGCACTTGAGTGTACATTTAAGTGTACATTTTCTTAGCTTTAGTTTTAATTATATAAAATAGATAATTCCTTCACCTACTAATATAGATTTGTTTCATCAATAGCTTATGTTAGCCGCATTTTTTTATTTTATTTTCCTTCTAAATTCCAATTACGGAAACATGTTCGGACGGTCATTGGGACCTCACTATCTTTTGAGTCGAGTTTCAATACCGAAGTCTCGACCGGGATCTTTTCGTGTGGGTCAAAAAGATTCTATTGATTAGCAATCTTAGAGTATTTATTAAATATGCTTCACTTTCAAAAGATTGCTTATGCATATCACAATAACAATCGGGGGCATTAGAAACTTTACGTACGAGCGCCTCCCTATCCCGATTGCCCGCTATTAAAATCCCTTGAAAGATATTTTATGTCCAAGTACCAAGCTTTTGACTATTTTCTTGACCTAGAACTGTGGGACCGAACTGTGTTTCCACTTTGCGGCCAAAAAGTGAGACCGCCTTTTACACTAAACATTTGGACTGTCAAAAGAATCATAACCTTTTTTAGACATCGAAAGATAGAATTGCCAATGAAAAATAGAATCTTAACATAAAGGGGAATCAAAACAATACGTTAAGGAGGAGCATGGATAGAACATGGCGAGAGACAGAAGCACGAGATAACTTGGCTAGAGATAGGTGATAGATATTATTCCCATCATATTTGGAGGGAAAATTGTCAAACAAATTCCTAAATTTATTGTAATTGTACCCATTTAATTTTTAGCTTTTATTTTGGCCCATCTAATCCTAAATCTATTGTATTTGTGTCAATTCAATTATCGGCCAACTTTGGTCGACCAACCAACGCCGAACTGGCCCACCCAGAAAATAGGGTTTTGGGAATCAGTTCCCACTGAAACCTTTTAATATTTTTAATATTTCTTTTGTTTTCATTTTTTTTCTTTTTTCTTCCCTTCATCTCCTTCCTCTCGTCGATCATCGAGCAGCCACTAGCTAGAGTAGAGGGCCAGCGAGGTTGAATTCACTATCGCTAGGCAAGACCGACCTCGTCCTCACCTCGACATGGCAACCATCATGACTAGTGTGTTGGTCGTGGAAGATGCGTTCTGTTCCAAGGAGGAGTTGCATCTCACAATGAAGAAGCCTCTGTTCTAGAAACAAATCAACTCAGATTTGCCTTGCTAGGGAGTCGGATGGGGGAGTACAATCACAACCAGAAATCTTCCCTTTTCCAATCGACATTTTAGCAAACTAATCATAACCTCTCTTTTTTTTTAAATCAAATTCCAGCCGATTTTAGAAATCGAGTCCGATTCAACTCAACAAAAAAAACATCTTGAGAGTGCCTTGCACCTAAATCGCAAAGCACATCTAGCCAGGCTAGCCTCACCTCACCGAAGTCTTGCTCGCCACTATGAGAAAGAAAAATGAAAATGAAAATGAGAAGGAAAAATAAACAAAATAAATAAATAAATAATATTAATAAAAAGTATCCACACCACTGTTGGTGGACGATTAGCGTTGCCCAACTTCCACATCAACACTAGCTAGCCAAATTTGGCAAAAGAAAAAAAATATTTATAACTAAATTAACACAATTATAATAGATTTAGGATTTTAATGGTAATATCATATAAATCCATGCCTTTTTTTTATGGAATGATACGTGTATTTTCTAAGTACAGGCGCAATATATGATCAGCCCTATCAAGCAACCATATCCTCCTCGCACGATATTTGCCATGTAAAGATATTTGCCATGTTAAGTTCTAAATCCATTAAAGGTTTGCACGTTCAGAGACAGAGAAGACAGAGAGGCAGAGAGAGTTGCCAAAAGTCTATATCCAGCACCCTGCTTTCTCAAATTCGATCAACCCAGGTTCTTTTTCTTCAATTTTTTTTTTCTTTTTTCGGTTTTTAGTCTTGATCAGGAGATCATAAATTCGGTTGAAAATGCAGCAAAAATCGTTTTCCTTCTCTCATCTTCTCAAAATCTCAATGAGCTGATCAAATCTCGATCCCCTCCAATCTCTCTCTCTCTCTCTCTCTCTCTCTCTCTCTCTCTCTCTCTCTCATATTTTTAGGCATTTGTAGTTTCGATAAAATGTCTTCAACGGGAGAAACGACGATTCACGATGCGCTGAAGCCATGGAAGTCGCTGCTCGTCCACACGGCCAAGGTCGGCGACGCCTTCGCTCTCTTCATGAAGACCACCCTCACCCTCTGCACCTTCGCTTCCGTCTCCCTCGTCCTCTACTTTGTCTTCTCCACCCAGCCCCGCCTCTCCGCTTGTCCCCACTGCGACCGCGCCCGCCAGTCCTCCGCCCTCCGCTGGATCGCCCGCACCTCTTCCTCCGCCGAGGCTGAGGCCTCAACCAATCTGTCCCACATCCTGTTCGGCATCGGCGGCTCCGCCAAGACGTGGGACGAGCGCCGCCGCTACAGCGAGCTCTGGTGGCGCCCCAACGTCACCCGCGGCTTTGTCTGGCTCGACCAGGAGCCCTCCCTCAGCAGCCGCGGTGGCGCACCGCCGTTCCGGATCTCAGCCAACACGTCGGAGTTCAAGTACACGTGCTGGTACGGGTCGCGGTCCGCGATCCGAATCGCCCGCATCGTGAAGGAGAGCTTCGAGCTGGGGCTTGAGGGCGTGCGGTGGTTCGTGATGGGCGATGATGATACGGTGTTCTTCCTCGAGAACCTGGTCGACGTCCTTGCCAAGTACGACCACAGCCAGATGTATTACATCGGAGCAAACTCGGAGAGTGTCGAGCAGGACGTGATCCACTCGTACACGATGGCTTACGGCGGCGGCGGGTTCGCTGTGAGCTACCCGCTGGCGGCGGAGCTTGCGAGGGTGTTGGACGGGTGCATCGACCGGTATGCGGGGATGTATGGGTCCGACCAGAAGGTGCAGGGCTGTTTGAGCGAGATTGGCGTGCCCATCACTAAGGAGCTTGGGTTCCATCAGGTAAATATAATTTAGATAAGTTTTTCAGTACTCGATTTCATCACTTTAGGTCATATCATTTCAAATTTGTTAGTCCATGAATGTGATTCATCATGTAAAACATAAAATTTTATTCTAAACTGAATCGGGCACCACCTGATCGCTTCATTAGAAAAAAATCATTCTTAATCTAGAAATCGGGTTGAAATATCAATCATGACCTTAATTCGCCTTGACTTAGTTGCGAGTTTAGCAAGTCTTTAAAATGGAATTCGTGATCTAGGAAAGTAAATTTTAAGGACTTGCTCACAAACAATTACGAATAGTAATGGAAAAGGCTACGATAATCTAAATTCAAATAAACCAAATCTTCTCCTTATCCACCAACATCTTTCTCAAATCATTTCACATCAAAACTTTGTTACGAATCCCTTGCTTTTCATAGAACACTCGAACTGTAATTATATTAGTAAATTGCATTTTTAATGAATTTTCAAATTGCCGATTCGAATTTAACACTCTTTTTGCTAAGAGTATACTAGTCAAATAAAAGTTAATATTTTGAATATTTCTCAAATCATTTCACATCAAAACTCATTACGAATCACTAGATTTTCACAAAACATTCGAACTATAATTATATTGGTATAAACTACATTTTGAATTTTTTTTTAAATTGCTAATTTAAATTTCACACTTTCTTTTTTAGAGTATAAAATCAATATTTTGAATCTTTCTCAAATTATTTGATTGATCGGTTACAACACACATGTTTTTTCCTCAGTTAGACATACGTGGCAACCCGTACGGCTTATTAGCAGCGCACCCGTTGGCTCCACTGGTCTCCCTCCACCACCTGGACTATGTAGACCCCATCTTCCCTGGCCTGGGCCAGATCGACTCGTTGAAGAAACTCCGGACCGCATTTGAGTCGGACCCGGGCCGGACCCTCCAGCACAGCTTCTGCTACGACCTAGCCCGGAACTGGTCTGTGTCCGTGTCCTGGGGCTACACCGTCCAGCTCTACCCATCCCTCATGACGGCGAAAGAGCTGGAGACGGCGATGCAGACGTTCCAGACGTGGCGGAGCTGGAGCAACGAACCCTTCACGTTCAACACCCGGCAACTCGGCCCGAACCCGTGTGAGCGTCCTGTGGTGTATTTCCTGGACCAGGTCCACCGGGTAGGGGGCGGCCAGATGTTGACCACGTACGTGAGGCGGCCGTCCGCGGATGGGAAGGACTGTGACCTCCCGCAATATGCTCCTGCTCTGGCCGTCCAGAGCTTCAATGTGTCGAGTTCCACGTTCAGACCAAACATGTGGAAAAAGGTACCAACGTCGACTTCTCATTCTCATCCGTTTGTGTTTTTTTCTCAAAGTCGAGTGGAAAAATTTAGAGTTGAGTTTAGAAATTAACAGTGTGAACTAACCAAAGGAGGCACCCAATTAGATAGATTTTCGTTGGACAATTGGCCTGTGAATATTGGCTAGAACGAAAGGTCGATGTGCTATAGTTTTTTATTAATTTTGACCAATGTTTACTATTGACTTTTGACATGATCACGTCACGAAAGACGTGGAGACTACTAAGAGGCTTTTGCGGACGCACAACACGTTGCATGCGATAATTTAAATCTGGATTTGCTCCTATAAAGCACCATTCTTTGCGCGATGCGCGCGGGATGCGAAAAGAGACCGTCCCCTTTCACATTCCATGATTATCATCCTAGGGTTTGACCAAAAATGACATATCATTGAAAGAAATGAATGATGATGTCGCATTGATATAGGGATTATGTCGACTGATTCGCTCGATTTTGAAATAGCAATAAATGGTCTTGGAGAGATAATCTTATGAACCACTAGTTTTTGTTAGGAGTGAACATAGTTTCATAGTAAAATTAAGAAGTTGAGAACCAGATCAATAGTAACCAGTCTGATTTTAAGTTTTAGGATATGTGGGGTAAGTTTCACGGTTCAAGGAATCCGTCTCAATGGGTAGATTCTAGGTTCTAAATCCAGCTTTTGTGTTTTTTTTGTTTTATATCTTCACATGATGTTATAGTATTTCATAGCGTCCAGAGATGTTTTAGTAATCTAAAATCAAAAATTTGAACTTATATTTCTAACAATATCCATGATTGAGACTTATATATTGTTAATATTTCATAATTTTAATGTCTAAATATGAGTTATCATTAGTGAATTATAACAAATAATAGTTAGTAGAAGTAATGATTCATTACAATCATTTGATTAAGAATATAGGTGGATACTGGGTAAACCTTAAAATCTATGATAAGATAGGAACTTTTTCCAATAGGTAGGTTTCAATAAAATCTAGACTAAATTTAGAACTATGCACCCCTAATTTTTGTAGACCAAAGTTACAACTAAACAATCAACCTATTTGTGTCGATTGCAGGCCCTGCGAAGACAGTGCTGCGAGGTAATCAACGGCACGGACTTGACGGGCCGGACGGTCGAGGTCGAGATTAGAGGGTGCAAGCCCATGGAGAGTGTGACTCCCCCCGACAACATCAAGATTGCCTTCACAGGACCATCTTAAAGAAGTCAAAAACAAAAGAGAAGCTCTCCCATCCTTGGGAGGCAGCTGTTTGTGAATTGCCCCTTTGTAACCTTTTTTCGTGCGCTTTGTGATTGGTCGGTTCAGTTCAGCTCGGCTAAGAGATTATCAGAGAAAGTGGTAGGCACAGAGATGACAACAAGTCTGAACTGCTCTTGCAGTAGATATACACAGTCGTGCTTGGTGACTAATTCACGAAGGCATTGAGAAATGATAGAGGATCTAACAGGAAGTTATATTCTTTTTTTGTTAAATCATTTTCTACATTGCTAGGGTTTAGTGCTTGTCAACAATGGAACATTACATTCACATTTTAAATGGACGTTGTTCCATTTTATATATGGATTTCATTAATGAGTATTCTCGAAAAACTCTTTAAGCATTTAAATAAAGAAAATTTGTCATTTACAAAACATTACCTTTCTCATATCATACACAATCAAGACTTTAAAAATTAAAATATTTATTTATTGCATATGATTGACAAGTTTCTCATTAGGGCCACCCATTAATGAGACGTTCATATATCTGTAATATCGAAAAATTAGCTTCTTGGGTACTATTTTAATCCATCCATTTTTCTGGTCTTGGTAAGGGACCGGCTTGATACGCGATTGGGCTACGACGCCCAAGTTCCACCTTCTAATGTTTCACTAATAAACAACCAACCCAAAATAGTAACCACTTTCTAGGGCTACTCAAGGGGCTCCTTTTGGGGGTTAGCCCACATGGGATAGGCAGGGTCAAGAATGAGGAGTGATTGATGAGGCGAGTAGCCTCGGATAAAGTGTGATTCTTAATAAGCCTCGAGAATAGCAACAGGTTAAGAATGGACTGAACCACTTTCTTTTTTTTTTTGTGGTAAAAATATAGGACCACATTTGAATAGATCTTCTTATTAAAAAAAAAAAAAAAAGGGGTGGGGATGGGTGACATACGTAGCTACCCACCCTAGACATTGGCACTCCCATTGTGGAATGTTGGAATCTAGCACAAGCTGCTTGGAGGTTTGCTAACGATACGGCTTGAACTTAGTGATTTCATGAAAGATGATATCAACTTCTGTCCTACTAGAATACCACGCTCGATGATTTATTGACACGTGGACTTGATATCCCTCAGATAATATCGTCCTGAAAGAGCTCGACTCTATCAACAGACCGCTTCATGCTTCGGCCCAATAACGCCACCTCAAAGTGGGCTCACCACCCCCAGTGGGGATAGCAAATGAATGAGTATGGACATTCAGCTTTGGGCCCACTTAAACATTGAAGTCCACGTGTATACTCGTCTCCTGCGTGTGTTTTTTTATTTTCCCAATTCTGATCTCAAGACACATCGACGGTTTGTAGTGCATAAATTCATTCAAGTCTTCTTGGTTAATAAGATTGGCAATTTCTCATTGACTTCGAACGATCGTCTTCTATGGACAATAACTATAATATTATTACATGAATATCCGGGTACGCATATGATTTAGTTCTCCCTTTATGAATAAAATGAAAAAAGGTTGGAAAATAAATGGACAAGACTTAGGAACGCATCACTTGGGGGATAGTCAAAGTTTCATCCACCAGGATTGCTCTGCCTTAGGGTGACCGGTTTTAGGATAAACCTAAGCGACATAACGGTGGCAACCAAACAAAAAAAAAAAAAAATTATTTAGAGAGAGGTAGAGATTTTTCATGGGAAAAGTGCCAAAAAAGTCTTAAACCTTTTGTCTTTGTGCCGATTTAGTCATAAACTTTTTTTAGGTGCCGATTTAGTCATAAACCTTTGTACGTTGTGCCAATTCAGTCCTTTCCGATCAATTTTAGCCGGATTTTGCTGACTAGACGCCGACCAGTTGATGTGGTTTGATTGGCGCTGACGTGGACACATTTTAATAATATTTAAATTTTTTTGAATTTTTTTTCTTCTCGTTTTCTTCCTCCAGGCCGGTCCCGGACCTCGGCGACCGGCCGAGGCGACGGCCGGCGGGGAGAGGCCGCCCTCGCCGGCCACCTCGCGGCAAGGGTCGAGCCTCGCGCTAGGCGGCGAGGCGAGAGGTCGAGCCTCAAGCCTCGCCGGCCATGGGCGAGGCTCGACCCTCGCCCGATCTGGCGAGGGTCCAGCCTCGCTGGCTAGTGAGGTGGGAGGCCCGAGAGCGAGATCCAAACTGTGAGAGAGAAAAAAAGCCTTGGGGGAGGGCAGATCCGAAGAGAGAGGGAGACCCCAGCCGCGTGAGGCCTTCGCCGCCCGACGCCTCCTATCGCTGTCGTGGCCTCACCTGTCGCCTCCCCGTCAACTAGCCGCAACCCCTGCCGTGTTGAGCTCGCTGTTGCCATTACCCCGATGCAAATCTGCCACCGTTCTTACTCCCGGAGCCCGACGCAAGCTGCCGTTGTTCCTCTCGACGTCGGGTGCGCCGTCCTACCTGCCGCCCAGCGCGAGGCTCGCCAGATCCGGTCCGCCGCGAGGCTCAACCCTCGCCCGCAAGGTGGCCGGCCAGCGATCGCCTCCGGCCGATTGCCGACCGACGACCCATCGGAGGAAGAAGAAAAAGAAAAAAAGAAAAAGAAAAAAGAAAACGAAAAAAGAAAAAAAAAAAAAAATTCAAAAATATTAGAATATTATTAAAATGTGTCCATGTTAGCGCCGATCAGGCCACGTCAGCCGGTCGGCGTCCAATCAGCAAAATCCGGCCAAAATTGGCTGGAAATGACTGAATTGGCACAACGTACAAATGTTCAGGACTAAATCGGCACAAAGACAAAAGGTTTAGGATTTTTTTGGCACTTTTTCCGATTTTTCATATTTAATTATAAGGGTCGTGGCTTTTCTCAAAAAAAAAAAAAAAAAAAAATGGTCAGCAGTTTTCAGGAAACTACAATACTTCTCAGCAAACCAAAACTCACCGACGCACCATTGAATTAAAAATCAGGAGCGCATCTCTCATCATTCAAATTTGTAAGAAGAGGCGCGAAACATTATAACAAGTATAGTTTGGACAAATGTTACCGGAGTACAAAACCCTATGGCCCAACTACTCTTCATATCTCAAACTCACGATATGAAGAATGGCCTCCGAACATCAGTGCTAATGCTCATATGACATATAATCCAAGTAATCTTGTCTCAAAGCCTATGGAACTAGAGATTTTAAGGTCGAAGACTTAATTGCGCTAATTATTTAGCTAGTGCACTTTCAATACCTAAAGTTGATTATTTGTCAACTAAAATGTTCAAGCAATCTTTTCACCAATTATGTGTCCTAAGTTTCTCGTTCGCCAGGTTTCCATGCATTGTTTTTATTAGTGTTTATTATGATCCTAAAGAAAATAACCTACTATGCTAGAAAAGAGAAGAATAATCAATGTATTGGAATTGCAGAAAGTAAACACGTAAAGGAAAAAAAAATCGAAATAGAAATGTGAAAACGGAAACACGGTAATGCTTGTCACCAACAACATACCTCACGAGCTTGTTCAATTTGGGTTCAATTTCTTGTCCAAAGATTTGACATTCTAAAACTATGCTAAAATACGATGTTTATTAAAACCTAAAATATGTATACACTAACTAAAGGCATCTAAACTAATTCTAAACTAACATTAATACTGAATATCTAACAAAACTAATCAAAATCTAATATTTAAACCGTTTACTAAGTTTTATTTTTTTTATCATTTTTTTTTTCTGAAAATGAGGATTCGGATTGGGTCAGAGGACCTGGTTCAAATGTGGGTCTCACCCTAACTAGAGTCCGGGTCTGATCTAAAACTTGAAATGGGCCCGGGCACAGTCTGAATATGGCTTTTACAACGGTAGCCCAAATTTCCAAATTTTTCCTTGGCCAGCCCATACTCTCAACCCAGCCTAAATTTTCAGCCCATATTTTCTCCTCTTTTTTTTTTTTTTGTTATATATATTTTTTCATCTTTTCTTTACATATATTTATATATTTTTTTTTTTTTATTTTCTTTTTCTTTTTTGATATCTTTTATTTTTTTTCCCTTGTTCGCTCTCTTCATCGAGACTTCTTCACCGAATCTTCTTTCAATCCACATCCGTAACCATTACCACTTGTCATCACCTTGAGTCATTGGAACAACGTTGTCAATCATCTACTCTAACGATCACCAATCTACTTCTAGCGATCTCTAGCCATTGGACTACCATTCATAATTTCCATCAATCACCATTGTTATTTACTTTCACCAACTGGCTCCAATTATCAAATAATGACATTATTGACCTTTTGACACCTAAATCTTAGTGATCCAATCATGCATTTATTACATAAAAATTAAGGATTAATCTTTAACCGCTAAATAAAAATAATAGAACTAAATTGCATAACATACAATCATTAGAAGTGTATTTTACTACATAACTTTCATATATTCAATTAATTGCATTTAGTTAGACTAGTGGTCGATGGTTATGAGCTTAATTGAATAAACCGAGTCCATGAAGTGGGGGAAAATCCGACCAAGCTAGGGAGGACAGGCGTGGCTGAAAATCATAAGAAAAAAGGCCTTAATTGGCCTAATTTCAGCTTAATTCAGCCCATTAGGAGTCTAATTAGGGACTGACCTTAGGATATTAGAACCCATCAAGTTAAAAAGCCGAAACTCAAGCCCATGAAATCGAGATTTAACTTAGGTTTACATTAAAAATACATGCTTATGTTTCGTAAGTCGAGGTTGGCAAATCATAATCTTAAAGCACATAAAGATTCACGTGAGAAAATAGAGAAAGAGAGAGATTTCTCGGCATTCTCCCCACTCTGCAGCAGAGCCTAACGATGTTGAGCCACTTCCTGTTGCTACGCTGCCCGTAGAGCCCCGACGTCGCTCGTTATTCCTCCGACGAGCTGCTACTTGCTTGACCAAGCTCGACGCTGCTACTTCCAGTTCATGTCGCCACCTCTTGCACCAACACGCTCCGACCGAGCCATTGTCCCACGATGACCCTACTGCCTTGCCATGCCCCTGCTGCCGCTCTGAACTCCCTGTTGCGGAGCCCATGAGCCCAACCCAGCCCCGACGCGAGCCAAGCTCCACATCGAACCCACCACCGCCGGCCACCCATGTTGCCACGCTAACGCACAGGCCGTCTGCCACCATGCCCCAACCGTCGAGCCCCATGATCGCAATTTCGATCCGACTACGTCGAGCTCAAATTTGGAAAGTCAATCTTCATATAGGTCATTCTTTTATCCTTAATTGATTTGAAATTATTTACCTGCCTACTTTGATTGATTGTTGTATTCTGTTAAATATTCAAGCAAATGTGCATATCCACAAAATACCACCCCAAGTTATGAAAATTTCCCAACTTAACAACGTGCTTGGATGACAATCCGATTTTTTATTATGAGATACGTCACTTGGTGGTACGGAATATCTTCCTCCTATCCATAACTTATTGGATACATCGTTGATTCACCATGTTTTCAAATTTAAACATAAAACCTTTCATAATATTCTTAACTATTTAGATATAATCGCCGGTTTACTCTGTTTTCAAATTTAAACATATGAGATAAGCTTTGTGGATTACCTTATTTGATTGAATTGTGCTTGCTGGATTGTTTTCATAATTACCTTATTTGATTGAATAGTGCTGCTGGATTGTTTTCATTTAAAAAAAAAAATCCAAAAAGATGAGATAGAATTTGATTTGATTTTTGTTAATAACGGTTGCCTGTTTTAGATTAGATTGCATATTCATATTAGATAATTTATTTATTCCGAATTTTCATAATAAAAAAATAGAAAAAATTTGCTTAGGATAGATTAGAGTTCTTTTTCTTAATTTGAGTAGCATGTTTAAATATTGGGTATCTTTTATTACGAATTTTAAATTAAAGAGAAAATACAAAAATAAATATCACGCCCATGTCACGTAGAATTAGTTACATCAATTATTGCCTCATTAGATTAGGTCATTTACTTAAAATCGTGTGATATATAATTTGCATGTTAGGTTTAATTAATTACATGTTGCATGCCATTTTAACATTGACATATTTTTGTAAGTCATTGCATTTAGAATAATTGCATTACATGTAGTCTAAATTTCATTTAAATAAGTGAACATCCTAAAATTATTGAGTAAATTATGTGTTAATTAAAATCATATTTAGGGTGTTGGTGTGATTTCTAAGCTAACATCGCGATGCTTTCATTGCTTTGAGCTAAATTCTGCAATTTATTTTTTACTTTATTGAATGTTACTTTGGTAGTTCGTACAGCCGCATAATCACCCACATGTTAGGAAGAATAAAATGAATTCAAGCTGCTTGTTATATATTTTTTTCATAAACAAAATGGTATCGAAAAAGCATTAAATAAATCTAACGTAACCAAATCTCCATTTCAAAGTCTTAATTCTCCAATTATTTTATTTGAGTTTTTATTCAACCCACCGTAGATTGATTAGTAAAGACTTATTAATGAAAATCATTTACATGTTAAGAACTCGAATCATAAGTTGTGAATTGGCATAGACTTGGGAGAGCTTGAATTAAGTTTGAACTTAATAATTCATTAGCCAAACTTAAAGTGGTGCACCTCAAATCACCGAAATGAAATCAAATGGACAACGCACCTTGAAATCCAGATGTCATTGTTACAATCAACACCTAATATGAAAGCAAGAAAAGTCGTTAACCGACTCTGGTAAAGGCAAAATTATATTACTGACTCTAACAAATAGCTGGAATCTTCAAGGTGCAAGCTGTTGGTCAAAAGCAAACAATCAAAGAAGGAAAGCAAAGTTCTAACTTGTCAGCTTTGACTTTGGCTTGGGAAAAAGAGTTGTGGCAACTTCCCTTTCACATTGAAGTCAAGCTACTGGACCAATAGGTGATGAAGCTTGAGGCTATAAATAGGCCTTTAAGTGATAGCATTGAAAATGAGTCACCATATATGAGGGTGAACTTCCTAAGAGAGAAAGTAGCTCTGTGTGAACGAATTGCCCCTACTTAAGGGAGAGGGACGACGGCAATAGACAAGCATGTACTTGTATAAGTTAGTTTGTTTTGAGTCTTTTGAGCGTGGTGAGAGAAAATATATTATAAGGCTACGATTGGTCGTTGGGATAATTATCAGGATATGATAGGATAAAGTAGGATATTAAATCATCTGGATAATAAAGGCGAACATATCTAATCCTATCAAGTGTTTGGCGTACTTCAGGATAAGATTAAAAAATAAATATGATATTTAATTAAATTATAAAATTTAAAAATAGAAAATTCAATTAATTAAAGGCCATGGAAAAGCCCTAAATCTAGGAATTGTGGCCACCATTGAAAACGGCGAGATGCAAAGATGGGAGAAGAAGTGGTAGATCGGAGAGGCGGAGGCATCCATTTGACATAGATGCTTATGATATCTTCTCTTTTTGTTAAGTTCTTTCTTTCCTTAAAAAAAAAAAAAATTATCCAATCCGGGCTTATCCCACCCCCTCCCCTGGATTTTTTATCCAGCGTTTTATCCGGATGTATTCGGGTTTGTCCGATCCGATGGACATTCCCAAACATTGGATAGGATAACAAATTATTCTATCCAGACTCAAATCCGGACTACCAAACGCAACCTAATAATTGTGTGAGATAATTTTTTTTAGTGTTATACTAATATTGCAGTTTAGTGTAACGAGTGCCGTGAGTTGTCTATTACAATTTTCTCGTTTTTTCATCACAATGCTCCCGCATACCTTACGAGTGGTATTAGAGTATGGGCGTGCACTCTATCTATTATAATAATAAGCTCAACTCCATACCACTTCTCACGAACAATCACCACTCGCCGCCACGGGGATCATGGATCACAAAACACAAAAAACATAATGATTCAGAAATGCATTTGACTATTCTGAAAAGATCAGAACTCGTGTTTAAATGACTCGAAAATCAATTAATATCACTTGATCGACGTCAACCTATTTTTAGATTTAGAACATGACAAAATTAATTCACATCGAAATCTTATAGCATTTTGTCGAACAGATTGCAATCGGTTGATTAAGGAGCAGATTTTCGTGATTTCAAACTTGCATTCATGACCATACATTCAGACGAAATTAACATGTGAAATGGACTCTAACATGATTGAGCTTAATCGAAGTAAAACGAGATTTACATTCATTTCACCTTCCCCAGAAAGTAGTCTGATAGAGAATCAGGGATTACCTTGTCAATGAAGTCAAATCAAGTCGTATCAGGCAGGTTGATCAACTATGGAAACTTTCACTGTCAACTAAAATGAAGCCCAGTGGATATGCTTCAAGCGTGTTTTAGTCACTTTAATCTTCACGGCTGCAAAACAGAGTTGAACAGTGGCTTCTCGAGAAGGATGCTTTGGCAATAGCTACGTAGCCTTAGGCGCGATTATGAGCCAGAAACTGTGAAGAAAGTCTTTAGCTCTAATCTTGTTGCAATGATTGAATAAGGAGCAGAAAAATGAAGATCTATAGCTTGATCGGGCTTCAGTTATGGTAGATCTTGGGACTATGGTCTTTGACCATGAACAGCGATAGAACAAGGAACCCAGCTTTTTCTTTTTAATTAATTTCTTATAGATTTTTTCTCTGATTGGGCTTTACCGAGGGGATTTGGATAGTGGGCCCAACTTAAATTAATGCAAATGGGTGGGTATTTTTTTTTTTGTCGTTTATTTTTGTTATCTTTTTATTTATTTTATTTATTTTGGTACATATACAAAAATGAAAATTTGAATTACTTGACTAGAATTAATGCAAATGAAAGACCTTGGTGTTCTTCTTTATTTCTGGGCATTGAAGTCAATCACTTCATCAATGGACTATTTTTCTCACTACAAAAATATGTCTTGTATCTTTTGAGTTGAGTATCTATGGCACAATGCAAGACAATTACTACTCCCAACTATCAAGCAAACATAATTCAAACATGTGCTATAATTTTTTAAAAAAAAAAAAAAAAAGCACTCAAACATAGTGATAAGCCCTATGAGTCCATCTTATTTTTGAAGCATTATAGGCGCTCTTTGGTACCTTATCTTCACCCGCCCAACTCTCATTTGCCAATATATGCATGCCCCAACTGTTGTTCACTATTAGCTGGTAAAATATATTCTTCGATATGTTTGTGGTACTTTACACCTTGACTTTTGCATTTTGTCTTGTGCTTCTCTCCATTTATTTTCTTTACCCAAGCACACTTGTCTGGGTGCAAATTCACTTATACTATTGGTTATTGTAATTTTCAGAACTTATATTGTGTTTCATGGTATGCCAAGAAACAACTTACCGTGGCTTACTCCACAGCTGAAGCGGAACATCACGATCTTGCTTCAACAACTGATGAACTGATATGAATTCGTGACATTGGGATATACTAACCTTGGCCTTCTTTACTTTTCTCCAGCAACATGTTAGCATTACATCCCATAACTAATTCTTTTTTTTTATGCTTGGACAGAGCCCATTGAGATTGATTATCATTTTGTTCAGAAAAAAGGTCGCTCTTGATTTTATCGTGATTCGCTATGTTTCATCTTCCTTACTAGTTGTTGATATTTTCACTAGACCATTGACTCAACATAGCTTTGTTCGATAATGAACTAAACTCAGTTTGGTCCTCCTCAACGATTGGTTTGAAAGGGAGTATTGAAGTAACAAACCAAATATCAATATATAAGCATGGCTATACTACAGAATCTTATACAACCAGCATAAAGATAACACATCAGATAGAGCATCTACTAGTTGATCATTTAATGATTTTTCCCTAATTCACTTTTTTATTAGAATTCCATGTAGATAAAATCTTTACATTTATTTTTACCATCCACCATAATTATAGGTGATGATATTTCCCAATTTATATTGTACAAAGTATCAACAAAATTTGAGTACTTCGTTCATTCAATTTTGTGTTTATCTTTATAAACCCACTCATTCACAGGGTGGGACGAAATGGCCTCAAGTCGTCGATCACGATAAATCCATCACTCGGAAAGGTGTTCCTCTATGATTGAATATATGTGATAACGTACTGACTCATCATATTGCTCTTGATATCTATACACAATAATTAACATTTGTTTTCGATTTACCAAATAATAACTTCTCCTTCATCGATCCCTTTCATATGTCACTCTCCTTTCACACGTTTGCTTCTTCATATTTCTTGCAATAATGTCCGGTTGACGTAGGGTCTAGTGTGAAACCCTTCTTGTCACACCTACTCCCAAACCCAACCACCTCCGAAAGCATAAGCGAGTCAACTCGGGAAATCCTACTTTCCTTCCCAGTCCTTGTCAAGTCGAATTCTCTTTCACGACCAGAGGTGGGACATTGCAAGGGATGGTGGCACAAGAACCGAAAGAAACCTTGTTAGTCAAGGTCTTGGTTTCAGTCTCGCCCACGGGACCCAACTTCAATAATATTTTCTAAGTAGTGGAATTAAGGAACGCGCATACATTTAAGCATGATTGCTTTAGTGTTCAGTTTTATATTCATATGGCATGATTACACAAAGATCCATAAACTTTGATTCAATATAACATGTCGTCTCTTAATTTTTAGCTTATTCAATATGATTCATAAACTTTAGTCCAACATGAGTTCAGAAGGCGGCATGGAATATATTCATACAGTCTATGGACTAAAATGAACTATACCAAAAGTTTATGGATCATATTGAACAAATTAAAATTTCAAAAATGACATTACATATTGAATTAAACTTCAATTACCACAGTAAACAATTTAAAAGTTCAAGGATACTATATATTGAGCTAAAATTTAAGAATCATTTATGTTACTTTTACTATTTATTATTTGGAGAGCGCGTAACAAAAACTCGATATCTAATACTTTCACATGGGTAAATTGCCAAGAGAGAGCCCTATCCAAGCCTATCCAACCATTGAGTTATGGGTCAATACACCACGCCGATTTTTCAAAGCGGGACTTTTCTAACACAACTCACACGTAATGTGAATAACTCAACACATCGATTGTGTGAAAAGAAAGAGAGACTTGCGGTTAAGGTTTGAAATCAGATAACTTCGACAAAGGCCGTTAACTGTTGAAGCGTGGAACGGTGGAAGCGTCGTGCTTTCGACAACACGGCTCGTACTTCGCAATCTTGACTCGGCGACTTGAATGAAAAAAAAGGCCAAGGAGAAGAGTCCAACAAGAAATCAGCGGAGGACTCGAAGACCAGCCGGACTATGATTCAGGCGGACCTCCCCAAGTCGCAATCGGTCCCGCAAGGAGCCAGAAGAAAAGTGATGACACATCGATCCAAAGCAAAGGAGTCGCCACGCGCGTTGGACCTATAGGGGAATGTTCAGATCAGATCCTACAGGAAGATGTTCGATGAATGCCCGATGGGTTTTTGAGATTTAATTAATCTTTGGACGAACCAGTGGGAAATAATTGAGGAGAAGAATGCAGAGACGTGTGGATCCAACTCTGAAATGGACGTGACCCATCCTCGGACGCAACGTCATTCCTCGCAAGTATCTCTCCTGCTGCTTTTGCCCGGGTCAATTTCCCCTTTTGAGTTTACCACAAATTAGGGACCCATGACCTCGTTTCTTTAGCTGTTGGATCTCACGGAAGCCGCGTTTGATCTGACAATTACGTTCCGCTATCAAATGGTATTTCGGAATATAGTTGGAGTTCTATGTATTTGAGCATATAAACTAAACGGCACTCTTAGAGACGGATTTTCTTTTTCATTAAGGTACATATGTAAATTATCATATACAAAAAAAAAATTATTTTGTTGGTTTGGTGAAAAAAGCCTAGTGATCAATGCTGTGGGTATCAAGTTGAGCACATTTATTTGAAAATCAAAGACGACAATAATGCTCATAGGATGGAAACGAATTGTATATCAAATACCTCTTTGCCTACCGATTTATACAATCGAGTATTTAAGCATGGAAATTTCTTTATTTGTGTAAGTTAAGTAGAATCGACGACCATGCATGGTGTGAGATAACCTACTTATCTTATTTGAATCGCCGTATCATTGCATACTTTTTCTATTTTCTTTGAAGGGAAGAACAAAAGAGGATGTAGTCCTAAAAATAAAGATGACAGACTATGAATTTCTAACATGTCCTAGAAAGCCGCGGTTTCCAAAATCTAGATGGTGCAAGTTCTGCAATATTTGTGGCGGTAGGTCTTCAATACCTTGTAGATTTCTTTGTGCAAGGCGTTTGTACTTTTTGCCATTATTTAACACATGGATTTGCTTATCTGAATATGCTGATGAAAGTTCTTGAGGAGAGTCCTGCATTCTTCCTAAGAAAAGAAGTGGTCAAGCTTGCAAGAATGAAGAACCTCTCTCTCTCTCATCAAAATGTGGTTGCCAGGTGGCACGGTGTGAGCTTGACAATGCTTTTTTAGAATGGACAAAATTATTCAATCTCGGGTCAAGCCAATGCTAATAATAACTCTCTCTCTCTCTCATATGACTTCCAGTCTGCATGAAGCAACTTCCATGGAGTTTCTCCATCCATAAGCCCAACTGTCGAAGCGCGTGCTCTCGGAAAACCACCATATAAATTCATGTCGCTCTCTCTGTCTCCATCTTCCTTAAACCCTAACAAGTGACAACCTCATAACCACTGACATCCCCTCCATACAAGTATACAACTCAACCGCCCAAACAATCTCAAGCAACCAATCTCGTCATCATCATTCACCATTTGGGCCATGGTCACGGCCACCATGTCCTATTTCCCGGGTCTCTCCATGACCACCACCGGCAAGACCGCCACCTCTTCCGGCGGATTCCATTTCTTCCGCTTCCGCGCTGACAGCAAGCCCCAACCCATGATCCTCGGGATCCTTGCCTTCGATGCCGCAAAGACCATGTCTCGCCTCGTCGCCCTCCACAGATCCCTCACCGATGCAGAGTTCAACCGTCTCCGGAAGGAGATCATCCGGTCCGAGGGCGTCGCCTACCTGAACTCTCGGGATGAGCGTCTCCTCCTCAACCTCGCGTGCGCCGAGCAGCTTGAGGACCTTGAGGGCACCGTGGATGCCATCTCTCGCCTCTGCGCACGGTGCTCCAACCGCAGCCTCAGCCGTTTCGATCTTGTCTATGCCGACCTCAAGCAGGGGCTGATTGACATTGGCAAGCTCGACTACGGCTCCCGGAAGGTGAACCGAATTGTCGAGAAGATAGAGAAGTACCTCTCCACAACGGCGAGCTTGTACTCGGCATTGGAATCACTCACACAAATGGAGACATCAGAAAGAAAATTGAAGCAATGGAAGAAAAACTTCAAGGAAAACCCATTGCAGAAGACAAACTTCGATCTCTTTGAGAGCAAGATCGCCTTCCAAAGGAAGCAGGTGCGAAGCTTGAAGGATGTGTCGCTCTGGAACCAGACCTTCGACAAGGTCGTCAGCCTAATGGCGAAACTCGTGTGCGTTGTGTATGCCCGGATCTGCATCCTCTATGGGCCCTACATCTCCAAACTGCCGAACGCTGTGAAGCGGAAGCAGCAGCAGAATAACATCCGAATCCACCCAGAGACATTCGCACCAATCATGCATAGAGACGAGAGCCGCCACAGCATGTCGAATTCAGGCCCCATCACATCCACGTCCAAGAAATCGGGCCTCTCCAAGTTCTACAGCCGTGAATTGAACGTCAACATGTTGCTATTGCCCGATAAGGCGTCGCTATTGGCTGGGCTAATGCCTGGAAATAGATGTGTGAGCGAGGAATCATCAGGTGGCAATTTATGGCGCAACAACGTGGTGCTCCACTCGGCGGCACGGACGACGGTGGGTGGGGCAGGCCTGGCGATGCGATATGCAAACGTGATCATGATGGCCGAGCAGTTCCTGCAGGGGCCGGGGAGCATGGGAGAGGGGGCACGGGGGCAGGTGTATGAGATGTTGCCAGCGCAGCTGAGGGAGAAGGTGAGGGCGAAACTGAGGGGGCTGCGGAGCGGGGGCAGGGGAGGGGAGGGGACAGGGAGATGGCAGAGGGGTGGAGGGAAGCAGTGGAGAGGATGATGGGGTGGCTGGGGCCCGTGGCGGAGGATACTCTGAGGTGGCAGGCGGAGCGAAACATGGAGAAGCAGAGGCCGGGGAGCTTGGACACGAAGGGGAGGGTGTTGCTGATCCAGACGCTGCACTTCGCCGACGTAGAGAAGACGGAGGCCGCCATAGTGGAGGTGCTTGTTGGATTGAGTTGTATATATAGGTACGAGGATACACGATCGTGTTACTACGAGTCTGATTAGCGGCTTTGATTTAGATATAGATGATCTTGATTTTCCTTTCCTTTTTTTCTCGGTTCTTTTCATATCTATATTCTTTAGATGGAGATTGAATAACAATGTGGATTGTTGGGTAGAGAGTGGTGATTAGCTAGATTTGGGCACCTGAAAAGATTAGGTGCCTCAGAAATTTAATTTGTTCTTTTTCTAAATGTCTCTGTGCGCCTTCTCCAATTGGTTTTCTCCTCTCTTGACCCCATGAAGGAATGTGGAGTTCACTTCTTGGAAATACAATTTGAGCAAATGGAAAATCTTCACTCTCTTTTCCCAAAGATAATGATGTTTATTATTCAGTCAACATCTGGGAAACGTGGGGGAGGAACAAGCATGTCGTGTGGTCATCTTGGTTTTTAGTTGCTTATGCATTTGTTGTGGGGAACAACATTCATGTAATCTAATGGTTTTTACCTTATCATTGCTGTAATTTAAAGGAGAGTTTTAATGAATCCATAGAAAGACATTCGTCCACGGTACTGACAATCTTTCAAGGACCTTCTTGACATTGGGTTCATACATGGTGGGTATAATGGTTTTTCTGTAATATAGAACAATGTGCTACACTTCTTGCGCAACCATTTTCTCTGTTCTTGTTAGCGAAACAGCTGCAGTTGACATAGACCGAGGTGAAACAGAAGCTTGAGGAGGCCAATGACAAGTATAAACAAGGGGCGGAGAAGCAGCTGGACGAAACCGAAGGCGTTGGGTTTTCTAGGTTGGCAATGACGTGATGGTATTCCTTCAACGAGAGCTATTTCTCATGGGGTCGGTATGGCAAGCTTGGGCCAAGGATCCTGTCCATGCAAGATCAAGCAGAGAATCAACGAACAATGCCCATGTGGCTGACCTTCCAGGTTCTTTGTGTATTTCTCCGATGTTTAATGTCTTCTGAAATTTATGCCTGTTTTGCAGATGAAGAACCATTTTATCCTTTAACCTAAGCCTGACTCGAGGGAGAGCTTTTTCCAAGGGAAGGGGATTGACGTGGACGCTGCTGGTGAGCTAGATAGTTTAGACAAGCAAAAATTCGATAAATGGGCTTGGGGCAAGAATTCATGCAGCGCCTGATCAGCAGATCAAAACTTTTGCAATCATTTGGAGTCTCAAACTTCATCAAAGTTACATTTAGTCATTGGAACAATGATTGGAACGGGATCAAATAAGATAAAAATAACATATAGTAAAAGTAGACATATCTAATTTTATCAAGTGTTTAGTACACTTTAAGATGAGATCAAAAAATACATAAAAATTTCAAACATTAAAAACTGAAATTAGAGAATTAGAAGTGCTTCACCTCGGGCTCCATTACCACCTCCAGCACCTCCTCCATCTTCATTGCCGACCTGAAGAATTTATACATGTGCTTCTAGTGCGATCCGAACACCATCTCAAACTGCCCTTCAATGGTCAAGAACAACATCTAGTTCCGCAGCGATGTCACATTGTGACACACATCGTTGAGCATCCACGGCTTGCCAAAGATCCGCTCACAAGGCCTACCCTCGGCGACACCAGATCTAAGGTCCCTTGAGGCCGGCAACCTCAAATCTAAGGTCGCAAGCCTTAGATCCAAGGACTAGAGTGTTGGACTGTGTCGATCCGATGGTCCTTGACAGAGAGAAAGCCTGAGAAAGAGGGGATGGGATAGGAACGGCCCGCACATTGTGGCGACACGTGTTAGGCCCACAACGACCGCTAGGCAACATTAGAAGTGGTGGAGCTCGCACGCTTTATCTCTCGTTGAACCCTTTCCCCTTTGCCTTCGTGGTAACCTTTCTTTTCTTATTAATTTTGCCAGAAGATGCATTCAGTCCTGATGCATCCTCCCCTAAATGGGATATTTCTATTCAGATTCTGTCGGGTTAATATTTATACATATCCGGATATTACATTGCTCAAACACCAAATATGATAAAAGTTATCATATCTTGATTTATATTCGGTCCACCAAAGATAGCTCAAATATGTTTTGAGGTGTCTTTCTATGTTTATGTCTATTTTCCCATTATTTCAAGCTTTTTAGTAGTTTTTCCCTACTTTACTATTTAATGTTATTTTCGAGGTTTCTTATTATTGCGATAGGGCGGCGATCAAACAAAAAAATAGATGGAAGAAGAAAAAATAAATCGAATAGACACTGGATTTACGTGGTTCACCATAAAGACCTACGTCCACGGGAAGAAGCGGCGGAATTTCACTATAAATCAAGCGATATGAATATTACACACTTTACTTACTCAAACACTTCTCTGTTTTCCCAAACCCCAATTATATCCAATACACCAATTTATCTTGGATGTAAATTACGAATAAGTTTTGTCGCACAAAAATAGGAAGACACAAAGCCAAGCACTCAGTACCTATGAATATCTCTCACGAACAAAGAAAACCATGGCACTCAAAATAAGAATGGCGCTTCAATCAACAACCAACGCTTCGGTGGCGTGCGGCTTCTCCTTTTATACGTAGGTCGTCGGCCGCTCTACGCACACCAGCAAAGAAGGAAATATATTGTATATATATATATATGTGTGCCCAAGGGAGGAGGGCCCACCTACGCTCCTTGCTTTGGCTTCACGCTGAACTTTTGTGTGTGTGTGCCCAGAGTCAAAGTTGACTCTGGGCCCACTTCTTTTCAATTCACGTACAGAGGCTTCATGCTAAAAAGATTTCGGCAGAAAGTGGGGCTTCCGCATAATCACTCTAAAGAAGAAAAAATTCCACTTTTAATTATTTCCTCCTTTGTAATCCGTCAAAAGTCTAGTGAATGTATTGTTTGTTCTTATTGATATTTCAAACAATATTGCCTCTTTCAAAATATAAAAAATTGAGAGATTTCTCTTTGTGCGTGTACGTCTCGGGTGTATTTTTGCAAGTTTACTCATGCTTACCGTTTCCTCTCGTCAAATCGTATCTAGATTCAGGTTGAACATAAAAATCCAAAAAATGTAGTGTTTAACTTCTTTTTTTTCTTCTTATAACCCAAATAAATTGGCATAGGTCCCATTTGGTTGGGCATTTGAAATAGGCTTTGAGACTCTAAAGTCCCTCAGCCAAATGCCAACATATTTAGTTCGTGTTTTTGCTCAACTTTAGGAAAATACAATTGTATGAGATATTTTGGGAAATTGCATTTTTAGAATGCAAGTCTTGATCTCGGTTACTATTCATCTTCTCCAAAGACTGCCCCACGGAAAAGCTAATTTGAGGTTGATGACAGCCGGCCAAAGGGTGGCGCGTGCCAACAACTACTGCCCGAGGGTTGCCCGACATTAGGCAACGCCTAGTTCACGCGACCCAAGAGTGACCCAGGCATTTGATGACCTGAATCATTCGACTCAAGCAGCTTGAAGTCTAGCGATGGTTGCCGAGGTTGGGCAACCCTCAGCGGCGGTCACCTAACCCTAGGCGGTCGTGCAAACCTAGGCGGTTGATGCATGGGGTCTCACGACCTTAGGCAAAGGTAGTCGGGGGCCAGATTCGGCAGTCTAGCAGCCAGATTTGGACAATCAATGGCTCGACTTAAAATTACAATATATATTTGGACAATCTATATATATATATATATATTTTTAATTTAGTAACAGTCATTTACAAATATAATTTTTACCAAATAGTATTTTGACCAAAGTTGTTTCCCAATACACTTTAAAATTACAATTCACCAAACGTTATTTGCATTTCAAAAAACTCCCTTAGCCGAAAAGTATTTGCATTTTCCCAAAAACATTTATTCAAAGTCGAACCAAACGGAACCTATTATAGCATGGGTAAGTTTTGCGGGGGCATGGGTCCATGGATCAAAAGACCATCATGGCCATTGGCCATAAGTGGGACGCACGTGATCAACCGCGCAATGGACTCTGCCCATGGAAGCCCTAGTCCAGACAAGTATTTGTCCCACAAAATACTCTATAAGCTCTACAGATGAGTTAAGTCTAGGTCGTTGGCATGGGCAGTTAGTGGAATTTGGCCCATGCGGTATTTATCAAATTCGTATCTAATGAAATCCATTCGCTTTTTATCCAAAAGAGAGGAGCGGGTGTACTCTTGGTAAAATGTTCGATTGCCGAGGAGCGTGTGTACCAAGGTCTATTTGGTAGTGAGGTTTATGATTAACAATGCTTATGCCCCTTCTGTTACTTACATGATATTGACAAAATAATATGTCTTACGCTGGCTTTGTCCGCTTTCATCGAGTGGGATAATCTGTAGCACACAACGATGGTACTTACGAGGCGGCTCAGAATTTGAACTCTGGAGTTCATGATGTATCTTGAAAATCACATTTTGTGTGCCAGGTTTGACAAAGATGATGGATTCAATCGAAGCTGACATGGAAGACACTACAGAAAAACGATATATGACAAGCTTGCTGATTGTGGCGTGGCGGTCTACTTTTAAGCGAGTCTTTGTCGGCGGCCTTCTAACTTTCCAATATTCTATACCGGTGCGAGAAATGCTTTATGCATGCTAAAATCATTTGTCACAAGGGATTGTCTCATTGGGTGCTCCAGGATTCTTTGCACATATGGATTAAGAGTCATATCCCTTGGTCCATGATATAAGCAAGCAAATGGAAAATCATCATGTAAAAGAAAAAAGAAAAAAAAACTTAGTGTATAGGTTTCCCTTCTCGATGCGTGGTGGCTCCGAACGTAAAGGAATTCCATGCTTAAGAAAGCGGGTTGGTGGCCGACATCGGAGCTCAATTCCCCTTACTCTTATTTATAACCCATTGCAGTTCTAGATTTAAAATAAATAAATGCAGTTCCATATTTAGTCAATACCCGCGCTTTAGCATTTTAAACCCCACAAGTTAATAGGTTACATGGTAAAAGAAATGGAAAAATTCATGCCTACCAAGTTGGTCAACAATATCCACCCGCAAGAAGTTCAAATCAAAGGAGTGCAAGTTTCAGAGTGGGTAGGGTTTTTACCATGCGCTAGAACTGACCCCATAAGCACTATAGAACTGACCCCATAAGCACTAGTTCCTATTTTTGGAACCTAAAATCAATCCTGTAGGTTCTTGAACCACCCTAAAACTTGGAACATGCGGTTTCGCAGGTTCATGGGTACCATGCACTATCATCTATTTTTCAAAAATTCATTCAATATAAATAAATTTATATTAATTTTAGTTATTATGCCATTAACATTCATCATATAACATAAACGGATTACATGATAAAATACTTGTACATGTCTAATAGTAACACAATCCTACGATGATAATAACATGGAAAGTAAAAAGCCAAATATGAATGAGCCTTCACTCTTTGGTTAAAATCCATGAGTTTACATAAAAAAAGATATCCCATTGTATGGAGAGTATGAAATAATATTAATATATACAAGGCATCTTTTGGATGATTCAAATCAAAGCAATTGAATGAACGACTTAGACCTAGCTAAGCTTTTTATACACCACATAGCCACGGGCAAAGTGGGGTTGAAGATTTGTTTTTGGAAAGGAGTTGGAAAATGTCAATAAGATTTTGTACATTGTATTGTAAACGTTTCATAGGGAAAAATCGAAATTCATAAATAATTAAATATGCATATTTTTTTATTATGAAATATTATACGTGACAAGTAGTACCTTTCTACATATATAAGGTGCGAGATATAAGATGAGTAGAAGGTGATATGACCCCAAACATTAAACCTTGTTCTCACACGTTTTGGAAATTTGGAACGTGAAACTTACCTAACTGTTTTGATTCCGGTGGTTCCACAAGTTCTCCTGCACACCCCTATTACAAAATGCCATGTTTTCGGATCACCTACTGAGCGCTCGTGTTACGAGGTATATATTATTGGTGGGGTATCTTATGAGTCAATGAATTTCTTAGACAGCCAGCTTGCAAGAAAATCCAACGACAAATCACATAGTGACACATTCAACCTCCACATCCTTGGAAAAGAAATCGACTTTTCGATTACTTTCAATCAAACCAATGAAATTCATAATTTAAATTCATCTTCCTCGAAATATGCAAGTACCATTAGCTCTATTGAAGTGCTATTAGTAAGTTCCACTCTTTTTTCTTTTTTCTTTTTCGCTTTTCGGACATAGAAAAAAGAGACGGGACCACGGCCGGTACAACTAAACTAGGAGCAGAGGGAGATCGGATCGAACGAGGATCAGAAGATCGAGGAACGGAGATGCTTCCAGTCAAAAAGCATCTACAAACATTTAATTTTTTTTTTCTCTTTTATTAAGGATTATTTACCAAGAAACGGACACGGGTCAAAATGAGTCAATTTGTGGAGAGCAGACATGTTCTTCATCCATGTGCTGCGTAGCCAATCACGTGCACCCCTTCCTATGCTCAACAAAGCACATGATTGAAATCTAATAACTTCAAAAAATATTAGTTTCTTGATCAGATTAGGATACTAACACAAACGATTCAAATATAGTCATTGAGCTTTTAATTCGTTCAATATAGTCCCCGAGCTTTAACCCTATATAAAACGTGGTCCTTATATGAAAATTATTCAACGTAGTCTTTTCATTAATTCAAGATCGAAAGACAACATTAAACATTTTCATAAAATGCAAGGATTAAATTGAACATGTATCAAAAGTCTAGGGATCACATTGAACAAATTAAAAAATTATAAATCACATTGTACATTGGGACAAAATTCAGAGACCGCATTGAACGAATTAAAAGTTTATAGACCACAGTGCACATTAAACCAAAATCTATGCATTATACCAAAATTTGAACCAACATCTATCATTTGCCCAATCAAATTCAAAATAGCCTCCAAATTTGAATAGGGATACTCGTCTCGAGGTTAAAGAAAGATCATCGGTCACATCGGAATTATGTAAGCCAGTATTTATTATCCATTGGAACGTGCAGGCCTCCGCATGAAATTCATATGATCTAGCGGATGGCGTATATTGAATTCGCCCGATCGGAGCATGCAAGAATGTCCCGTGCTTAAGAGGGTAATCGACACCCTTTGTCCTTGATTCAGCCAAGAAATGAAAAGGAAAGGAGAACGAAAGTGGTCAGTGAAAGGTCCTCGAGTCGCCACCCCGAGTATCACTCTCCTCCAGCAAACAGGAGCATTATGGTGATGCGACTCCAATGCAAAAGTGCACCTCTCTCTGACCGTATCAAAGCCGCCAACGTTCGCGACCCGCAAGCGCCTTTTCAATCCCGATCTGCCCCTAATTAGAAGTCAAAAAACGAATGCATCTTAGCCGTGGGAATTCAAAATCTTGCGGCTCTTTGGAGATGGAATAATTGAAGGGAATCTCCAATTTTCGACCGGGAGGTGAAAAGGCAAGTGTACTTGAGGTCGCCTCAAATAACCAAAATCGTGCCGATACAATGGACTGAATTAATCAAAATAAATTACGGAAGCTCGTTGCTCATCGCTCTTGTATCCCTCGATATGGATGCCACATCATTTTTGCAATTTGATTAGCTAAATAAATCAAAACAAAAAAGATACTTAAAAGTCATTGACATTCCATGCGTTTTGGATTTTTTTTTAATAAAGGTCAGGTATGTGTAGCATTATTTGACAATTATATAGAATTTCACTTTCGGCACTTTCTTTATATGAATCATCTTTGCAGGTCAATTTCCAGCGATCAATCCAATAATGCTTGTCAAGATACAATCAAAGATAATAACGAGCATATTCGATTCCAAAAATCTAAGCACAATAAAATAAAATAAAAAATTCACAGGTGTATCTAGTGCTCTAATAGTGACAAGATTTGCAGATTAGACTCATCTATCTTAGCTTAAATTCGCTGGCCTCCAAGGTTGTCACCTTTCTTGGAAAGTGTGCCTCAGGAGATGAGGGGGAAAAATCCTTAGCGATATTAAACACCGCCGTCGCCTCGGATGCAAGTTCTAAGTTTTTTTTTCCCCTATAAAATCATTCCTTTTTATGAATTTTATTAACGACTGTCCCATAAACACTAATTAGTTAACAAATTAAAGAAATTTTATAATTAATATTTTGAAAATCGAATTGATCTAATAAAGTGTATCGATCTTTGTTAGCGAGTGCCATCGAGACACTTGATAACATTAAAGAAATATTATCTTATTTGATTTATTGGTTAAGCATAATGCAAGACAGATAATTATTTCAAAGAGATGAACTTTTCATAATTGAGTTATCTAATCATTACTTCACAAGCACTCCTTTACAAAATCGAAAGTACAATCAATAAACATTTTGGAGCGCACTAGTTAATAGAGTCCAATTTCTATGTCCGGTCCAACTCGAAAGTGGGTCTATGTGACAAACCGATGCCTAATTAATTTATAAACAGTGTTCCTCCTTGGAACCCCACCA
The DNA here is from genome assembly GCA_017140615.1 of Eucalyptus cladocalyx. Classification (NCBI taxonomy): domain Eukaryota; kingdom Viridiplantae; phylum Streptophyta; class Magnoliopsida; order Myrtales; family Myrtaceae; genus Eucalyptus; species Eucalyptus cladocalyx. The sequence goes on from CM029516.1 coordinate 19,333,944, forward strand.
CCTTGAGCCTCCCTAGAATTTGAAAACAAAAATAGCAATGGTAATGGTGATTATTAACGGGAGCGGAGCAAAAGACATAGAGTGGTTGAAGAATACTTTATATTTTCTGTTTTTCTTTTTCCTTTGGAAAATCAACTTTCTAAAAAGTCTTTGCACCCATATTTTATTTTCTCCCTCTGCCGGTGCTTCAAAACAAAGCATAAAAAACCAAAATCCTTGATTTATAATAATAATAATAATAAGGGTTAGTTCTATGAAAAATCTCAAACTCAAACACTTATTTACTAAAACTAATTTTTTGACCACAAAAAAATCCAAAACCTTAGTTAATTTCCGTTAAATTAAATCAACACTACGAAAAGCCACAAATTTATATGTCTATGATAAACAGAGAATAAAACTCTAAATTAGTATGCCTGTTAGTTGTCACCTGTTACACAATTTAGCAATATAATAATAAAATTTAATGAAAACTGACGGAATGTAAATTTATGACAAACGTACTAATTTGAGGTTTTTCATAATATTAACTAATATTATTAAAATACATGAAAAAACATACTCTACCTATATTCTTATACGTTATAAGGTTGAAATTCGTCTCCCTTAACACGGCCCATTTATATTCTCCTTATTCCCTCCTAAGCCTATTCTAATCAAAGCATGACATTTTCAATTGAAATCGCGATTGAAAATATACGCTGAGAAAAACATTCTATAATACATACATATATATATATTACTCCTCTCCCATCTCTCTCGCCAAGATCCTTCCGTCTGCTGAATAAAGCCAGCCGCTACCAGTCTACCAGTCGCAGTAGAGAGCGTCACCATCCCTCTCCATCGATATCTCTGCGAAACCATGTCTCGATCTTCGCATCCTTAAACCCTAAAAGAGCCATGGCACCCCTCTCCCTCCTCCTCATCTTCCTCTCCTCCTTCACCGCCTCCTCCGCCGCCGGCGAGTACCCCACCGACCTCTTCTTCTCCGGGTTCCGCCGCGCCGCCGCCGCCGGCAACATCACCCTCAGCGGCGTCGCCGAGATCGACGGCCACGGCGTCCTCCGGCTCACCAATGAGACGGGCCGCCTGATGGGCCACGCCTTCTACCCCTCCCCGGTCCGGTTCAAGAGCTCCCCGGACGGCGGCGTCTCCTCCTTCTCCACTTCCTTCGTCTTCGCCGTCGTCCCCGAGTACCCGAAGCTCGGCGGCCACGGGCTCGCCTTCGTCGCCTCCGCCGCCAGGGACCTCCGTGCCCTGCCCAGCCAGTACCTGGGCCTCCTCAACGCCGGCGACATGGGCAACTTCTCCAACCACCTCTTCGCCGTCGAGCTCGACACCGTCCAGGACTTCGAGTTCGGCGACATCAACGACAACCACATCGGGATCGACCTCAACAGCCTGGTTTCCAACGCCTCCGCCGCCGCGGCCTATTATGCAAACTCGACCAAGCTAGATCTGAATCTGAAGTCTGGGAAGGCGCTTCAGGCGTGGATTGATTACGATTCGGGCGAGAAGGTGATCAACGTGACGATTGCTCCTAGTTCAGTGAAACCCACGAAGCCAATCCTGTCCTACAAAGTGGATTTGTCGCCGATTTTCCGCGAATTCATGTATGTCGGATTCTCTGCTTCGACTGGCCTGCTCGCGAGCTCTCATTACGTGATGGGTTGGAGTTTTCGCATCGATGGGGCGGCGAGAGCTCTCGAGATTTCGTCTCTGCCTCCGTTACCGGGCGCGGGGAAGAAGCATCCCCCCAACACAGCTCTAGCCATAGGAATCTCGGTGTTATGCGTCGTTCTTGCAGGGTCTGCGGGTTTTCTGGTGGTCTTGATGGTCCGGAGGATCAAGAACGCCGATGTGGTCGAGGAATGGGAGCTCGAGATCGGTCCCCACCGGTTCTCCTACCAAGAACTCAAGAAGGCCACCAATGGGTTCAAGGAGAAGGAGCTTCTTGGGCAAGGCGGGTTCGGCAAAGTGTACAGGGGGACCTTGCCGAACTCCAAGATTCAGGTCGCAGTGAAGCGGATCTCGCACGAGTCGAAGCAGGGCCTCCGCGAGTTCGTGTCGGAGATCTCGAGCATCGGGCGGCTCCGCCACCGGAACCTCGTCCAGCTCCTGGGCTGGTGCCGGAAGAAGGGCGACCTCCTGCTGGTGTACGAGTACATGGCCAACGGGAGCCTGGACAAGTACCTGTTCGACGAGCCTAAGGTCACTCTAGACTGGGAACATAGGATTCACGTCGTGAAGGGCGTGGCTTCCGGGCTCCTTTACTTGCACGAGGGGTACGAGCAGGCGGTCATCCACAGGGACGTCAAGGCCAGCAACGTGCTGCTGGACGACGAACTGAACGGGAGGCTCGGCGACTTCGGGCTCGCGAGGCTGTACGATCACGGGTCGAACCCGGGCACGACCCGGGTGGTGGGCACGCTGGGGTACCTGGCCCCGGAGACGCCAAGGACCGGGAAGGCGAGCATGAGCTCGGACGTGTTTGCCTTCGGGGCGTTCTTGCTGGAGGTGGCGTGCGGGCGCCGGCCGATCGAACACGAGGCCGGGCCGGAGGAGCTGGTCCTGGTGGATTTGGTGTGGGAGAGGTACAAAGAAGGGAGGGTCCTTGATCTGGTGGATCCTAAGTTGAAGGGAGAGTTCAACGAGGGTGAGGTGATGGCGGTGTTGAAACTGGGGCTGCTGTGTTCGAATTGCAACCCGATGGAGAGGCCTACGATGAGGCATGTGGTGAGGTGCTTGGACGGGGAGCTCGACGTGCCAGAGGTGGCGACTGCGCCAAGCGGCTTCGATTGCACGAGGGCGGGCCAAGGATCCAGGTTCGAGGACTTCCAGCTCTCCTTCCCTTCCTCCTGCTTCGACAAGAGGAGCTCGTCCTCCTTTGTGGCGAACCGGGACACCAGTTTCGCATCGCTTTCGACTTCCCCTATCTCGATCCTCACCGGTAGAGGTGATAGCGGGTAGCGACGTTTGCATTCGTTTGCTCCTCTCTTTTCCCTTCTGCTTGACCGATTGATTTTTATTCTTGTTCTAAGATACGGATTTGTACCAAAAATGTACACCATATGTTCATGGTTTTCTCTTTTTCACCCTTTGGATCGAATGATGATATCGATACTTAGACATCGTAACTTATTTACGGAACCAGTGACCTATCTTTAAATGGATCGTATCGCAACATTAAGGAGAAAAAAGAGCAAAGGAAAGCACCACTAACTCGAACTTAACATGACGTAATTGAAAGGAAAAACTAAAAATGCTTGATCAAGCTAGCCGACTCGGGGGGTCCGCGCCACATTTCCAGAGGAATCAACGTACAACCTGACCCGTTGCCGGTCGAAATCCATGGTGACGAAGGTGTTTGGTGGAACGACCTGGACACGAATCGAATCTCCGAACTCCTCTTTGACTTTCTTCTTGGCTCCCTCCGCGGTCGACCCCACGAGCTCCGGCCATGTTATCTTCTTCGGCGCCGCGTTTGCTCCACCTGAAAACGAACGGTTCGTTCTCGTCACCGTTTCATGCGATAAGCCTCTTTTTCTACGAGTCTTTCCTTAACAATGCAGCAACCGGCCGGAATCGTCAGAATGCGAACTCCATTACCAGGGAGTGGGACATCATGGACGACTTCGTGTGATACGAGAACCTTGCTTTACATGCGCAAAATATATAAAGTGGAGTAAAAGTAGACCCATTTTCAAAGCGATGGGTATTTTAATGTGTTAAAAGTGGCTGTTCATGATTGACCTTGTATGCATAATTTGATGTTTGAAAGTATGCCTTTTTCTATAGTGAATGTATGATTGGTGTAGCTATCACGAGACGTGATGCATTTCTGATCTCATGCATGAATTATGGTGATCCAAATCGTGGGATTGAGAATAATTTTGGTGATAAGTATCAATTTATTAATTGAGGAAGACCCATGCACTTTCAACTCGAGGGACTTTTAGCAGTATGCTTATTTATGGCCAATAGTCTAACTTTGTATTGGCCGACCAATTGGTGAGTTGGGTCGTGTTGTGCCTGTACTTATGACATGTTGTGCTTGTGCTATGCTTTTGTTTTACCTGTTCCATTTTGCTCATACTTTATGTTGTGACATAGTTTTGTAGAGTGAAACCTATAGAGATTGACATTGAAATTTTGACCTGAGAATGAAAATTTTGAGGATTTTGGTAGGGTAAATTTAGGTTATTTATTGAATAAATAAATACGAAATAAAGGTGACGAGAAGAGGGATCAAACTAAAATAAACAAACAAGAATTGCACGTTGATGGAACAATCTAGAAACCATTGGGCCGAACGACCATACAGCCAAAAATATTGGCCGGTTCTTCAGCAACTAAAATGAATTCAAGGGGTGAAAAAGCCCAATCGTGCTGGCCGGACACAATCGGACAGTGCGGTGCCAGTCCACCGGCTGATGCTAACTACGCCCTAAATCCATCACGGTCCGTACCATGCCAACGGTGCCACCCACTGTGGTCTAGCCCAGCTCGACCCCGACCCCGACCCCGATCCCAATCCCAACCCCAATCCCCATCCCAGGTCTAGCCCACCCCTGCCCAGAGAGAGAGAGAGAGAGTGAGTGACGTAAATTTACCGGTTTGGTCTTGGGAACTGTTGGCGTTTCAGTGCTCCTCCGCCATGACGAGCTGAAGAATTGCATCGATAGACACTTGCCCAAAGGTGTCTTATATGGAGAGCGGACACAGTCGGACAGTGCGATGCCAGTCCACTGGCTGATGCTAACTACGCCCTAAATCCATCACGGCCCGTACCATGCCAACGGTGCCACCCACTGTGGTCTAGCCCACCCCGACCCGACCCCGACCCCCCCGACCCCAATCCCAACCCCGATCCCCATCCCGGGTCTAGCCCACCCCTGCCCAGAGAGAGAGAGAGTGAGTGACGTAAATTTACCGGTTTGGTCTTGGGAAGTGTTGACGTTTCCGTGCTCCTCCGCCATGACGAGCTGAAGAATTGCATCGATAGACACTTGCCCAAAGGTGTCTTATACAGAGAGCGGACACAATCGGACAGTGCGGTGCCAGTCCACGGGCTGATGCTAACTACGCCCTAAATCCATCACGGCCCGTACCATGCCAACGGTGCCACCCACTGTGGTCTAGCTGACCCCAACCCCAACCCCGACCCCACCCCCCCCCACCACCATCCCGGGTCTAGCCCACCCCTGCCCCCAGAGAGAGAGAGAGAGAGAGAGAGAGAGAGAGAGAGAGAGTGGTGTAAATTTACCGGTTTGGTCTTGGGAAGTGTTGGCGTTTCCGTGCTCCTCCGCCATGACGAGCTGAAGAATTGCATCGATAGACACCTGCCCAAAGGCGTCTTATATGGAGAGCGACGTTCCTGAAGGGGGACTTTCTTGTTCTTTGGTTGCATCTTCTCTCTTGTCTCTTCCAGACACCTGTTTCGCTAGGGATGCATCACTCGGCCGGCCAAGGAAACAAAAAAGTCTAGCCTACCTTGTACAAGTCTGTCGTGATGTGAAGGAGGTTTTGGCATTTAGCTATGAATCTCTTTTCAAATGGTATCAATCACGCATGCTTAGGAGTAAAGAAACCTTTAGAAGAAACTAACACTTGAACAAATCATACACGTTACCACGTCGTCATCAAACTTGCCAACTTCATTTTTCTAATTTAGTCTGGCTTTTAGCTGACGGATATTACGGTACATATGAAAATTTGCAGCGAAAAATGAGATGGACTGGCCATATTGGAGAGGTTTATCAAAGTTCGAGGTGACATTGCTTGACTGGAGTATGCTCGAGGTTGATTTCAAACCGACGATGAGTACATAGCCCTGGCCTAATAACTAAGAGGCTAAAGCCTAGTTGAGTCCTTAACAAATGAGAATGGTTGTTTTAATCTCAAGGGTAATAAATTGATTGAGCAAACCTAAATGGGTAACATTTTGGGCCTTCATGTCATGACTCCGGACCAGCCCAAAATGTACCCATTTCTAAGTTGGAACATCTTATTTTTCATGATCAATCTCCATGATAAAATAGATGCTTCCTTGAAATTTTATCAATCTTATCATCATTTGATCCTCGAGAAGTTGCATATGAACTGCTGCTTCTCATATGAATATTCAGTTCATTAATCTCCATATGCGGTTTTAAAAGTGAGGTACTTTCTTGCAACTATTATGTTGGGCTCCATATACTTTTTGTCAGGAAAATTATCAAAAAAAGTTATAAATCTATTACATTTGTATCAACTCAATTATAAACCTATCAATTTAACCAATTTAGTTATAAATATGTTAACTATTTGTGAATTTAGGTTTTCCAACCAATTTTGGTTCGAATCACGATGTTGACAATTTTTATATATAATTTTATGAATTTTTAATATTTTTTATTTTTATTTTTATTTTTTTCTTTCTTTCTTTTCCTTTTATTTTCTACAAAGTCTAGTGAGGGTTGCTGGCCCTTGCTGGGCTTAGAAGGAAAAAAATAAAAGAAAAAAAGAAAAAAAAAAAAGAGAAGCGAAAATTTAAAAAAAATTTAAAAAATTCATATACTTTTTTAAGAACTATAAAAATTGTCCACGTCAATATGGCTGTGCCATGTAGGATGTCTGGCATTTGCGTCAGTGGGTTTTGATAAAAATTGGCTAAGAATACTAAATTGGCAAATTATCCAAAGGTTTATGATTAAAATGGTCAAATTGAAAAATTGTATACTAAGTTAGCACATGTGCAATATGTTAAGTTAAGCATTTTTTTGGATAATTGCCCCTTCTTCATCTATGTCCATCTAGCCTATGAGCCAATGCTCTCATGATTGTAAATACAATTAGTTAATCATGAATAAATGGGCTCTAGGCAAGGATGTAGTCTTACATCATTATTGTCTAGGTGTGCACTATCGAAGTTGTCTACAACTCAGATTTTTTTTAATTCTAACTTTGGAGCCATCATGTTGGAATATATATGCTTCTTCCCTAGTTGTCTTTTAGGCTTGAGTCAAGTGACACCGCCCAAGGACAAGTATGATCCAAGACCGTCCAAAACAATAGGGTCGTGTCCCATACAAGGGCCAACCCATGAGCTGCCCATGAACAATCCAAGAACGACCCACGATCGATGCACAAGTCAACTTGAGAGTAATGCAAACCGGCCCATGCACAACACAAGACAAGCCCGTGGTCGTTTAATTCATTGTGTTAGGTGTTGTGTCGGGCAACCCTTTAGATTCCCCATGGACTAACCTTGCAGACCATGGCAAAAGTCCCTTGGGCTTCCCCACGCCTTAGGGCCTCTTAAGCTACATGTAGCCTTGTAATGATTGTACATATTTGAATACGACCGTTGGATCGGGAGGAGATCAATGGTTGGGACCAAACCCGCTCATATATAAATAGGGGACCTTCCTCCCCTTTCAGATGTACACTATTGTTCACAAGTAATACATTTGAGCTTCACTCCATACTTTGTTCTTGTGAGCAAATGCATGTAAGACTAGCTTGGGATCGTGATCTTAAGGCTAGGGGTGAGCATTAGTCCAGGGTCAACCTTGGACCAACCCTGTTTGGTTCCCAAGGAGACCGGGTCGGTCATTAGTCCTAGAATTCTTGGACCAACACTATGCAAGTTGGTCCTTGGTCCTAAGAGTTCCGGTTGATCCAATCTAGACCAACCCTGAATATATATATATAAAAAATATTATTTATAATTTTTTTATAGAGAAAATCTTAAAATAAACAACGTCAACAACATTAAATAGCTCTTTAGTGGGGATTTCAGGTAATTTTATATTATTCTTTAATAATTAAGATTTTTAATATCTTTTACGGCGTCAATAGTCATAATTGAAAATGTTTTGTAAGGAGTTCTCACAGCATCCAAAAAGGTATAAACAACTCATTGTGGCATCCTCCTCTAGTATTCGTTCTCTTTTGTCTGATTTGTCATCTTAGTCTTCAATTTGCCAAAATCGAAAGAAACAACTTCTTCACTTGCCACTTGACACTCACCTCACTCACTTTGGGTCACTCATGCCACTCGCTACTCGATGCTTACTAGGCTTGTTGCTCCCCGCTCGACATTTGATACTCATTATGTTTGACGCTCATCTCACTTGACCATCATCGCTTGCCTTTCTTAGCTAACCTCACTTGTCATCAAACCCATTGGGTCGATATGGTCCTCGATTGCCTTTTCAAAGAGAACAAAAAAATGAAATAAAAAACTATTGGTTAATCCTAGGTTGATCTTGAAATCGGACCGAACCCAATGAGGTAATCCAGTTCTCAATCGTTTTTTTGAGGAGTACAAAAATAAAAATTATCGGTTGGTCTTAGGTTGACCTTAGAACTGGACCAAACCCATTGGGTCAGTCCGGTCCTCGGTCCCAAAAGTTGAAGACTAGCACTGTGCGAGTGGGTCCTAAGGTTAGGGGCTGGACCAACCCAACCCGGACCATACTCACCCCTACTTAAGGCCACACGAGTGTGTGATCATTCAGAATCGATCAACCCATGGCAAGTGATATTGAAGCTTTTGTTCCAAGCGTAATGGCTAACCAACATTTCGATGTTGCAATTGCTCAAGTTGAGGATTGTGAGGACTGCGGAAAGGCCAACGAGAAGGCTCACCCTAAGTTAAAGAAAACCTGGGTGCCTCAAGTTCAAGAGATCAAATGGGCAACTTGGAACTCTAAATGGCGGTCATGGAGGACATTGTCTCAAACGTCCAAGGGATGGTAGAGGACTTGAGCTAAACCGTCGAAGGAGCGGAAACTGAAAAAAAAGAGTTTTGGACAAGGATGCAAAAGCTCAAGACCAGCATGGGAGAGCTCTACGACGAGTTGCTAGGGTCCCTGATCCATGAATTGAGGCAACGAGACAAGATTTGGGAAGCCGCGATGGCAGCCATGTGCACGGAAATTATTGAGCTTAAGGGGAAGCTCGCAAGCAGTGTGTGTGAATTGAGTGATCACCACGCAACCACGTGCTGACACACCCAAGCCAAAAGAGTTCAAGAGCTCGTGGGTGGTAAAGGATGTGGATAACTTCCTATGATACATGGAACGATACTTCCAAACCAGGGGAACGAACAACAACGCAATTTGGGTAAACACTACAACAATGTATTTAGTTGATGATGCATTGTTGTGGTGGTGTCGCAGGTTGGATGATAAGAGTAGCGATCCTTTCACAACATGAATTAGGTTCGTGGAGGTATTTCGGTGGACCTACTACCCTGCTTATGCTAAGGAAGAAGTTTGTGGAGAACTCAAGTGCTTAGAGCAAAAAGGCGGAGTTTGTGAGTACATGAGCGGTTCTCGAAGTTGTTGCTCCAAATCCCATCTATGAACAAGATGGAGGCATATCATCAGTTCATGAGCGAACTCAAATGGTGGATCAAGCAAGAGCTCAAGCGATGTCATGCGGCAAATCTTGCAACGGCTACCTCCGTGGTCGAGTCTCTCGTGGAGTACAAATCACCATCCATGGCTAAACCAAACTCTCGTCCAAGAAAAAGGCCAATGCTTGGGAGATTAGAGTTGGTACAATTGTCCGAACAAAGGCAAACCACCATTGGCCCCTCCTAGGACTCCACCAGAGTCGAACAATGGAGGATATCATAAGATACACACCTACAAATGCTTTTTTTGTGACGAGCCACACATGACCCAAGATTGTCCAAAGAAGGGAAAACTGGCAACCTTATGCAAGGAGGATGAACTGAGAGGAGGCACGATTGGGTTCATTGTGTATTCTTGGATCGATCAAGACCAAGAAAGCAAAGGAACCCAAAGAGATGATGTTTGTGGATGTGAAGATCAACGGTATCACGATAAGTGTGCTCATGGATACTAGGGCATCTGGCATCTTCATATCTTAAGAGGCCGTGAAGAAGCTTAATCTTTCGGTCGAGAAAGGGAAAGCAAGTTGGCTCAAAATAATGAACTCCAAGGAAGCCCCGACTAACGATGTGGCCAGGGACGTGGTGCTCCACCTTGGTCCATGGACCAGCAAAAAAGATATTGAGTTAATCCCCCTTGACAACTATGATTTTGTGCTTGGTTTTGGATTCCTCGATAAGATCAATGTGTGTGTTATGCCCTTCATGGATTGTATATGTATCCTAGACATGCGGTGTTAGTGCATGGTTCCCATCTACCGCGAGTGGGGATGTGATAGGAAGATGCTATCGGCCATGCAACTATCGAAGGAAGTAAAGAAGGGCGAGGTGACCTTCTTGGCAGCATTGAAGTAGGAGGGCATGAAAGAAAGTGACAAACTGAAGGAGGTGATTGAAGTCCTTAACGTTAAAGATGTGATGCCGCTCCTACTGCTGCCTCCTTGAAGAGAAGTAGATTATTGGATTGAGCTCCTGCCCGATACTCAACCTCCAGCCATGACACCTTATCGCATGGCCCCGCTTGTATCAGAGAGAATGAAAATGGAGCTGGATTTGAACCATTGAAACTGTTAGGGAAATCCCTTATGATATTTTGAAGATGACAAAATAAATCAAAAGCTACTAATGTGTTTAATGTTGAGTAATAGGCTATGCAGATGATAGAACATAAAAATGATATTATCAAGGTTTATACATGAAAGAACCAGAAGATAGACTCTATGTTGAAGTTGAACTTATTTAGACTGTGTCCAGACCTTAAGGCTAAATATGTTCAAAAGCAAATTATATTCAGACTTATGTCTAGATTGTAAAGTCTATTTGAAACAGAAGATACTCAAACTCTACTTCAAATGGAAGACACTCAGACTCTACTTCAAACAGAATATTCTCAGACTTTACATCCAGAACGAAACACAAGTCCAAAATGTAACAAGGTTTAGAACGAGACACAAGTTCAGAACGTAGCATATTCATAATTAAGTATGTTCAAAACGAGACAACTTGACAAAATGTAACATAAGTCCCAAACATATAATGGCTAATGATCTTGTTTGGATTTCATATCAAGATAGATTTGATTAACTCAATCTAATTAATTGACAATTGGATTTTTAAGACAAGAACTTTCTAAATGGAGAAGCTCTATTTATGGAGACCAAGATTTTGTTTGTATGGGCAATCAGAATCAAATTGAGATTCTACTTATGTCACTCAACGGCTATCAAATCTTCTAGATACAGATTTATCCAATGGGTAGATTGAAAGACGATCCTCTAAATATTGTCCAACGGCTAGTTTGGAAGTGAATGAGTATTTAAGAAGACCAAGGACCAAAGAGCAAGTAAGAGATAGAGCGTAGAATTTATAATTCCAAAGTCTAAGCGACCTTTGATCATACACTTGTTTTTGGTGAGCTTAAACGTTTGTGATCATGAGAGAAATACCAAAAGAGTAACTTAGTGAGATAGTATGATATACCACTAAGTGTTTGCACTCAAAGTTGTAATCTCTTGTTGATTGCATAATGAAATCCAGCTAGAAGGATGTTAGCGTGAAGAGTGGACGTGAGCTTAATCTAAGCCAAACTACTATAAATTTTGTGTGCAACATTCTCTTTCTTAACTCTTCTTATTGCATACTTACAAGTTATTTCAGAAGTCTGTTCCATTGCATAATAAATTCTGAACATCTACTAGAAGTCTGATTACTCAATTACCAAACTCTGATCCTTATTCAAAATTTACTTGAAACTTATTTTATTATGTATTTATTTGTCAAAATTTCTTTTAAACACATATTCACCTCCTCTAGATGTTCGTACTAACACTTTCAGAAACAAGATAGAATAATTATACGTGTTAGCAAAAAAATTCTAGAACTTAGAGCCCTAGTGGCTTAGGAAAAGCCTAGTGTAGTCTTTTTATTGGAAACAAAAAATAAAGAACCAATGGTGCAAAGGATAAAAAAAAAGGTTCAAATACCAATATCTTTTTACCGTAAATCCAGAAGGAATTGCTAGGGAGCTTGTACTAATGTGGAATGAAGACATATCAATTATCAATTAGCTCTTTCGCTGTTGAATTTATTAATGTTACTTGTAAATGAGAGCCAAACAAAACAGTTATGAGACACACACTAGTCCATGCTCCGTACACATCTTAGAAGAGAATGAAGTTATGGGATGAGCCAAGGTATATAAAATCTTGCAACTCTCTTCCTTGGATTTGCGTCAGTGACATTAATGAAATTCTCTACCATTGGGAGAAAGTTGGAAAAAGAATGGTAGAACATTACTAGATGATAGCATTTCAAGAAATTATAAATGATTGCTCTTTGATGGATTTGGAGGGGAAAGTTTAGGCATGTACATGATCAAATAATCGAGAATGAGACGATTATGTCAAAGAAAGACTTGATCGAGCATTATGCAACATGGAATGAAAGGTCTCTTACCTTGAGGCTCAAGTTTTTGCTTTTTTAGCAGTAGGATCTGATTATAGCCCTCTTTTGGTGTTGTTATCAGCTCAAATTGTGAAATGAAGGAAGGAATTCAAGTACGAAGCTTTCTAGGCAGAAGACATAGAATACGAGGGCATCATCAAATCAGTTTTGGCATATTCCAGTGCAAACAACTTGAGTTTGGAACAAAAATTGCTGAACTTAATAGAAATTCCTACATAATGGAGTAAAAAAATTCTCAAATGCCCAAAAACAAATCAAAATTCTCAAAGCTGATCTCGTGTCCATCACAAACAAACAAGAAGCTGAATAGGATGAGGGAGAGTCCAAAGAATTAAACAACAAATTGAACAACTATGGAAACAAGAAAAAATGTTTTGAGGAATGCGTTCGAGAATCAAGTAGCTGAAGTTGGGAGATAGAAATACTAAATACTTTCATGCCACAATAATACAACGTCGATAAAGAAATTGAATTTCCATGCTTTAGTTGCCAAATGGTGAGTGGTTTAGAGATACCAAAACAATTCAAAGAGGCGACGGTTCATGACTTTTCTAACTTATACAACTCGGTTGGTCCCTGCAACTTCCATCCAGTGATAGACCAATGCCCTAGCCTAGTCCAAGAGGAGATAAATGAAGCATTAATGGGAAAAGTTACATTTTAAAAGGTAAAAGATGTTGTTCTTCAATTAGGAGCAATCAAGGCTCTGGGGCCGGATGGTTTGAACAATCAATTTTTCTGTAATCATTGGACTTATTGAGGTTGGTAGAGGAGTTTATAGAGATAAATCATTTAAATCCATATTTCACTATAACCCAAATTGCCTTAATCTACAAAGTCCCAAACCTAGAAATACATTATCAGTATATACCTATTAGCTTGTGTAACTTTACTTATAAAATCATCTCTAAGTTATTGGCTAATCGTTTAAAGCATTTACTACTGAGTTGATAGAAATGGAGCAAAGTGCATTTGTTAAAGGACGACAAATACATGACAATATTCTAATTGTTTAGGAGGTACTCCATTGGCTAAGAGTCAAGAAAAGGAAGAAAAAGTTTCAGGCTGTGCTAAAATTTGATATGAAGAAAGCATATTACAGAATTGAATGAGACTTTTTGAAGGCTTGCTTGTTGAAGATTGGATTTTGCGAGAAATGGGTCTCATGGATTATGCAATGTGTGACTTCCATTTCTTTTAGTGTCAAGTTTAATGAAGAATCGTTGCCTTTCTTTCAGCCCTCAAGAGGAGTTCATCAAGGTGATCATCTTTCCCCTTATCTCTTCATACTATTTGCTAACATTCTATCTCTTCTTATGAAAACAACAATTGAGAAAGGGAGATTCAAAGGCATAAAACTGAACAGCAAATGCCCAACTCTATCTCATTTGTTATTCGTGAATGATTCAATCTTCTTTTTGGATGGAAATGTAAGAGAATGCCAACAATTGGTTGATATTTTCACTCAATACTACATGGTTACTGGTCAAACAATCAACTTGAACAAATCAAGGATATTCTATAGTTCAGGGTGCCCTTGGAATTTGAGAATAAATATGGCATGGGAAATGAGAATCCCATAAATTGATAAAATGGGGAAATATCTAGGCATTTTGACAGATTGGGGAACATATAAAAAATAAATGTTTGCTTGGATATTGGCCAGGTGAATATGAAGCTAGAAGGATGAAAGGAAAAGCTAATGACCAAAGTTGAGAAAGAAATTCTATTGAAAGAAGAAGTTTAAACATTACCTCAATACATTATGTCCATTTTTAAAATTCCAATTTCCATTTTGGTGGAAGAACACTGAATTGGAGGTTGCAATTTACTAGAAAAGTTGAAACGTGTTGAAAATGAGAAAGGACAATGGAGGAATGGGCTCACAAGGTGTTGCTCGGTGGTTTTGCTCAAGCGGTGAAAGCCCAATCTCCCCTGCTCATGGAACCCTAGCTATCTACGAGGGCTTGGAGTTTGCTACAAAATGGGGAAATAAAGAAGGGTCAAGTGTGTCTTCTATGGAGTATGACTGCTACATGGCAGTTCAATTGATTTTGGGGTTAGATTCGCCTCCTTGGGAAGTCAATGAAGTTGTTCAAAAAGGCCGGGCTACTCTAGCTTCAATTCCTTTATTAAACTTGACCCATGGACCAATAGAACTAAATAAAACTGCAGATTGAGTTGATAAAGCCCAACTACACCAATCTCCACCTCGAAATTGGGCCTCAATTCTCCCTCAATATCTTTTGGATGTTCTTTGTTTTAAAGCTCATTTGGCTTGTTCCTCTATATTATCTACTTGAAATGAAATGAGGACTTTTTCAAAAAAAAAAAACACTAGTAGTAAGGGAAAAAGTGAGTTTTGTCTCACTTGTTGGATATTCTTATATTACCCTTACATTAGATAATAGAAAGACAAAGAAGGACTTGATTAATGCATCTCTAGTAACTTCCCGCTTCATCCACTTCCTAGTGCAACTACCCATTTTCATTTCTCCACACATTATGCAAATGCGCACACATGCGTTGTCCATGCCCAAATAATAGTATGTTTATTAAATCAACTAGAATTTGATAATGCATATAACCCAATAGGTAAAGTTAATACAAAAATAATGGAAAAAATTGGATTCAATTCTGAACAGCTCCTTCTAAAAATTTAATTGAATATGGATTTGAGCCATACCCATGATCAAGCCAAACGAAAAAGCATCGACTATCCATTGGGTTGCAGCATTGGAGACAATTGTAATGTATTAGCTATTACATGTTTGGCTTAAGAAATGTAACATGGTTTACAATCTTTGGCTTGATGAGTAGCATGCATCATAGGAATAGTATTAGAATCTAAGCATACCCATAAATCAAAATTACAAGAAATATAATAATTATCTCGTTAGTAACCAGTCATGAATTTTTAATTCTCCATATATAACATGGGTTATTGCAATTTCATCTATCAATGTTTTTTTTTATATATATAATTAACTGTGATTATCAATAAAATTGAATCACATAATGCATGATTATATTAAAGTAAACGTAATATTATATTTGATGTTACTTTAATAGCCAATTAAAAGTGTAATATCCCAAATATATTAGAAAGATGCTATGATTAATATGTAACTAATTATCCTAGAAACCAGTGGGAAATTTTGAATGGTTCGTGCCTAATTATTGAGAAGCAAAAGGGATTGGCTTTGTGTGGGGATTCATTATTTAACAATTAATTTATTATTGTGATACAACGTTAATCATATAATATGTCATAATATTAAAATAAATGTTATGTTATTATATTATTACTAGTGCAAGTGAAATAGAAATTACGTAACACTTTAGAGTTAATCAAATAGTTAGCAATTGAGATGATCGTTATGTGATGAATAATATCATATTGAATTATGAAAACTGGGATAATTGTACCTCATAGTAAGCAACTAAGCAACTAATACTACGCTTATTGTTATGCTGTATATAATTTGTAATATAACAAAGAATTATGTAATATCAAGATAAGATAATTTATTACTCAAATATCAACGTATTTTTAATATTTTATTTATGATTATAATCACCTATAATATTAATCATATAATTAATGCAACTGCACAAAGGCGGAGTGAATGGGAGAAGAGAAATACGTGCATTTTGGGAAATAGCTATTACGATAAGGCAGTAATATATATTTCAGATGGGCTCAAGATGGGCTCAAGTAATAGTTATCGTTGCAAGCAAATACCGTAATAGACAGTGAATTTGCAAAAGACATGTAACGTAAGAACATTTGTTCACCCCGGTGGCCACCCTTCCAACATGGAAGGGGGAGGTGAGGGGTTCAACTCCCCACCTCCTCAGGGGGGGATGGGGGTAGGGACGCGTACATTTCGAGAGTGGGTTGCGACTCCCACGCCCTGCAAGAGGCAGGGCACAAGTCTGTGCGTGAGTGTAGAATAGGCATAGAGTAGGATTGACCAAAAAAAAAAAAAACGTGCTGTAACGATGGAGAATGGGCACATGTTAAGTGGATTGATTGGGGTGAAACAAAAAGCTGATTATGGAGGGGCCGATTCGTTTCATAGAAATTGTAACCGTGTTCTGTTGTGTATCGGTTGAGGATTCGTTTGATATGATTGTAACGGAAAAAAGTACAAAAGTATAGAAAAAGTCATAAATCTATACTGTTAGTACTAATTCAATCATAAACATTTTAATTTGATTAATTTAATCTTAAAATTTTTCACATTATTATTAATTCAATCATTTTGGCTAATTTTAACTAACTAGCGTTAAAGTTGATACTAGTTAGCATTGACGAGACAATTTTTAAATAATTTTTATTAATTTTTCCTTTTTTTTCCCTTTTTCTTTTCCTCTTCTTCCTCTTGACCTTCTTCTCCTATAGCAGCCGACGAGGGTTGTGGCCCTTGCCCATCACCAACAAGGGCTTCACAACCCTCAGTCGACCTTGCCCAAGGCTACAGGCGAGGCGGCTTTGCCCTCACCAGTGGTGGGCAAGGGCCATGACCCTTGCCATTGGCCAATGAGGGCTTCATGGCCCTCGCCTAGTGACCAGCGAGCACTCTTTGGTTACTACAAGAGAAGAAGGCCAAGGGGAAGAAGAGAAAAAGAAAAAAGAAATGAGAAAAAAAGGAAAATATTAATAAAAAATTCGAAAAAGAATTATTTAAAATTGTCATGTCAGTGTTCATCGTCCAACCACCGTCCAGCCACCATCCATGTCAATGGCGACCTGCTAAAAATTAGCCGAAAAGATTGAATTAATATTAATGTGAAAAGATTTATGACTAAATTGATTTAATTAAAAAAATTATGAATTAATTAATACATTTAGGACTATTTTGATACTTTTCCCTAATTGTAACTGTGTTATGTTGTGGTCATGTTGTAAAGTGTTAGTTTAATGTATGTTTCACGTAAATCGATAACACTTCAATGGTGATTGCCTAAAAGTTGTCATAAATTGTTGCAATTTTGAAGATGCCGTTGCATGCCAAACACCTCCTAAAACCCGCGACACCTTTTTAACAGCTTTGATGGTCGCGCAGAATCTGTACTACACGGTTTCGATGTCTGGTCTTGCCTATAAGGTTTGGTTAATTCTACTTCTCCAAAAGAACTTCTTAGAAGTGATTTCCCCGTTAAATACTTGTCAAAGATTAACTTTTTTCTTTAAAACAAATCGGAAATTCGATTTAATGCTAACTTTCAATGTTTGAGCAGTCATTTAGGAAGCATAAATCAAGAACCAGAATGGTTACACCAATTTCAATCATGCTAAAACGGACAACAAACCGATTAGATCGAATGAGTCGGCCTTGGTGAATAAGTTCGGGAATTGGTGTAAAGGAGCTAACTTTTAAATAAGGAAAAGAGATACCACAAGCGACATAATTTTGTACAATGTGTAATTATTCTTTTTTTCAATTACTTGAGTACTGTTTAAATGTTGAATTAATTACTTGAATATCATAACTTTTCAAAAACATACGTCCCAAGTGTTATGCTATTTAAGATTTATGACACTGTGATGAATGATTTTTACAAGTTAGTTATTGATTAAAAGCTAGACAATCAAATGAGCGCATTTTAGAAATCATGGTACTTAAGTGATTAAGAAAAAAATTACGACATTCAAGTAAATATCATGTGAAAGTCATGACATGTGTTGCTCTTATCCTCCAAATAAACATGAAATCAATCTACTTATTCTTGTTTTCGAAATAAATCAACAATTGCAAGGTTAAATATGGGAATTAGATAAGCATTACAATGATTTTAGATATATAGACTTAATTTATTTTGCGAAAAAGATATTTTGAAAAATATTTTTCTAAAATCGATCGTTTGTATCACTCAAATATTAAATAAATAAATAATATTTTCACCATTTACAAAATTATTTATACATGAATTTTTTTAATCATAAAAAATTTATTGATTAATTAATTTTCTTCTAAATAGTTAATTTTTGGCAAAATAAATACAGTCATGGAGTCGAAAGTGTCGGACGGGCCGGTCCGGGACGAATCCCTTAGCAACAGCAAGGACGCGTCTCATGATCAGATCATGAGCAGCAGGCGACTCGAAGGACAGCTGCCCACGCGGGAAGATAACGGCGGTGGGGACCCACACCCCAGCTGTGAAAAAAGCGACTC
This sequence comes from Eucalyptus cladocalyx, assembly GCA_017140615.1. Taxonomy (NCBI): domain Eukaryota; kingdom Viridiplantae; phylum Streptophyta; class Magnoliopsida; order Myrtales; family Myrtaceae; genus Eucalyptus; species Eucalyptus cladocalyx. The sequence goes on from CM029516.1 coordinate 19,352,496, forward strand.
CACAAAAAAGAACGAAACGAGTGGGCCCCACCTGAGGTGGGGGAAGAGAGAGAGAAGGAAATAAAAAATAAAAAAATCCCAGCGCAAACATCCCCGGCCCCAGACCCAATCAGCACTGCTCTTTCCCCATGCTTACGCGAAACAACGCATGCACGGCATTAAAGCAGAAAACTAGTCCCTGCCGCCCTTCACAAATGACCCCAGCACGCCACAGCCCTTAGATCCACGTGGACCCCACACCGGGGCGTCGAAATCAGGGGTTATGGTGCATTGGGCTCACGTAGTACGTGAAGCCTGCTAGGAATTTTCCCATACCCCATCGTCATCATCGTGCCCATCGTTCCTCGTGCTCTCACGCAGTTGGTTCTACTGCGGTCAAAAATTAAGGCCTCCCCCAACCCCCTCCCTCCCTCGAAAGAAATATCTCGATCGGGCCTCTTCGCATTTACCGCAGTTCATGTCGAACGTGGCGTTTTTATAACTCTCTCTCTCTCTCTCTCCCTCTTTCTTCTTGTAGCCACCGTGTCCACGAACTCTGTCGTTCCTATAAGTTGGCTTACTGTACAGTTTCTTAAGGACAAAACCTTTCCTTTTCGATCAAGTACGTAGAGAGCAGAGGAGTCGCTGCTCAGTTGTGTGTGTGTTCGAGTAGTGTGATATGGAGAGCTTGCTCTGCGATGAGAAATGGGTCGTGAGCCCTTACTCGGTTTCGGATCATCACGCGCGCGAAGCGTTTGAGAACTCGGGCGATTCAGAGCACGTCTGTCATGGTGGTTCCTGGTTCGGTATGACCCAGCAAGACTGTGATGCGGAGCTTGCCGTTTGCTTGGAGAAGGAGAGGAGTTACATGCCCGAGTCTGGTTATGCGGAGTGTCTGGAAGCGAAAGGTTTGGTCTTTGCTAGGACCAGGGTCATGCAATGGCTCATTAAGGTTGATGAGTTGCACGTCTATAGACCACCGTTTACTTGGGAAACAAGTTTATTGTCTTGTTGTTCTTGATAACTACTTAACCTTCTCTTTCTTTTCATTTTTGTCTTCTCAGTGTCGAAGTAGATTGAAGCTGTCTTATGGTACGATATTTCTGGCTGCGAACTACTTTGATCGATTCGTCTCCATTTGTAAGTGCCAGGTAGGAGGTGTTTTTTTTATCTTTTCTTGCAGTCGGGTATGACGACTTGAGTTTTTCCCAAAGGGACGACTATCCTCTCAAATAGGACATAGTTCCATTCCCATATTTATCAACCCTGCATTACACAAAGTTTTGTAAGCGTATAGAACCCATATTAGTGTTAGATATCTCATATGCTCGTATAAAATTACTTTATCAGTGTCATTTATTGCATAGATTGTTAGTTTTTCAATGAAGAAACGAGGCTAAAGCCACCAAAACCTTTATGCTGTTCAAAGGTCTCAAACGGATTGGATGTACACCTAATCCCTCGATATCTTCATTTCTTCATTACTCCCGTGTGTTGAATTTCCAGGAATGGAAACACTGGATTGTGGAATTACTGTCCATTGCATGCTTATCGGTCGCATCAAAGTTCAACGAGACCCTTAGCACACTTTCGTTACATGAAATTCAGGTGACGATTATTATCATCCAATTGGTATATGCCCGTTAATCTGGTTCGTTTTGAGGGTTTCCTTCTACTTTTAGCTTTTTACCAATTGCTAATGCATCGTGAAGATGGAGGATCTGGACCATTCTTTCCAGTCAAGCACCATCCAACGGATGGAGTTGATGCTGCTCCAGATGTTAGGATGGCGTCTGGGTCCCATCACTGCATATTCCTACGTGGAACTGCTGACGTGTAACAGTGACTTCTTGACATCTCATCTTCACGAGCAGTTCATTACAAAAGTCAATGACTTGCTCCTCCATTCGCTTCTGGGTATAGCATCTGGTCTCTTTAAATTCAAAGTACCTTGAAGGCCAAAACAGAAAAAGGAAAAATCACACTTTGCAAGTACATTATGTTCACCTTAAGTACCCCAATGTATAATTAATAAGCTATTATCCAAAATAATCTGAGAATAACATGAACTTTCGAACCCCTCATAAGCAACACGTAGAATTTGAAGCCACCTGAAAGACTTACCAAATTGTTTCAGATATCAACTTTGTGGACTTTAGGCCAAGTGTTATTGCTGCATCGGCTTTTCAATGTGAATTTGACAGTGTATTTACATTGTCATCGACCGAGTGTCTCACTAACTACATCTGCCAAATCATCGGTCAAGATCAAAGGGTAAGGATCACATAAGACTCAAAACTTTGGTGTACTTATTTGAATGAAGTTATTGTTCAGTTGATGACATTGTTAATCCAATATCAGGAGATGGATTTGATGAAATGCCAGAAGCTTATGGAAGTTCAGATAGCTAGTGAATGCTTCAGAGCAATTGCTTGTGGGAGTTTCAGCTACTGCCCTTCGAGTCCGGTCACTGTTCTATTGGCAGAGCGGATCGATGTTAATGATGACCACGTTGATCTCTCTATTTTCATGGTGCAAGCAAGGTCATGCATCGGCATCACCAAATCAAAGAAGACAAAGAGACTAAGGAGAAGCATCAGTTGAACACCTTCTAGTTAGAACGAGAAGTGAACATAGAATTATACGCAATAACCTTGGGTTGCTATAAATTGCCAATCCATGGAAGACAAACTGAACTACTTCATTTCATCAGATTTTTTGGTAACAAGTCAATGTTAACAAAATTAGACATCAATTTATCCATCTTGGCGCTCGTTAGTATGGGTATTGACATCTGTTGTATGTTTTGGGGCTATTGGAAATGTCCATCCACTCGTTAATGTCCGCTTTGCCAGTTGATTATCCGTTGGTAATTCATGCTTAACATTCTCAAATTTCGGCCATTGGTCTACCAAGACCACCAGTGAGCAACGCATGGCACGGGTGTAGTTAAACTAAGTAGGTGGAGGCTGGAAAGTTTGTGTTGAAATGATGCTGCCACTATTCACAAAATTACAACTGCGGGACTAACGGAAGGAAGCTGGAAAGCTAACGAAGAAAGATCTCCACAGTATTACCTTGTCTTTAGTTAGTATAAAAGCTAATTAATGTGCAAATTGGGTGGCTACCTTCTGTACAAGGGAGGTGAGCAACCTAGTCTGGGATTCTTATCCCCCACCTCCTCTACGTAAGTTGCTTGAGGCTAATCTTTGTAATAAGCTACCTTGATGTAATGTTGAATCTGCTTCATGAATGAATTACTCTTTTGTTAGCCAAAAAGAAGATAGCTACGTTGCAAGAATGTTGTGTGTTGCCCACTACATGTGGAGCCTACTTGATTCACCGGAACATGGAAGGGAAATAACAAATCAAATCAATGAGACGTCGACTATATTGTTTGGTTCACACAGAATTGATTTCTTAAGTAAGTGCACTTATTATTCGAACTTAGGTCATCATTGGTGGGATCAAGCTATCGTTACACTGAAGTCACTATTTGGTATTCGAAAGTCTCCAACTTAAAGCAGTTGCTTTTGATTTTGATTCTTCAATAGTCAGTTGTGAGTTGTTACCGATTAAATCAAGTAACCTTTTAAACCAGAAAATTATATAAATAGTTCATGAAACTTGAGTCTAATACGCAATATCGTCGCTGGATTTTTAATTTATTCAATATAATCTCCAAATAATTAGTAAACATCAAATCCAGTCCCTAAACAATATTAAAAAATACAATATTGTCATTATGTTAATTCAAGTTAACATAATCTACTTATATGACTTCTTATCCATTAAGTTTGAACGGTAGACAACCAAAAAAGTTACACATGAATTATCCAAGTAAATATTCATCTCAAATCAGGATATAACTAATCCATGTCATCAAATGATAATAGACATAGTAATGCCTAAAGTGGATAAATAAAAAGATGGACATGTTGACTCATCATTGTTAAAAGTCCAACTTAGTGCATAATAATCCACATCATCAAATAATATCATGATTTGACATTTAAGAAAATTGAAGAACTACATTGAATACTTATCAATAGTTCATGGATTATATTGGACAAATCGAAAGTCTAGAGAAGACAATGCATATTGCGCAAAAATTCAGGATGATTTATGTCATTTTCCCTTTTAAACTGTGCATAGCATTAGCATAATATGCTTGTGACCTTACCTCGGGTGAGCCACTAGAGGTTGGCTAATGGATTACTAAGTTTAAACTTAGTTCGAACTTTCTCAAGCACGCACCAATTCGGGGACTTGATTACCTTGGGTGAACCACCTAGGCTGCGCTTAGCAGTCGAGATAAAATTCAAGATAAAATATGATTTATCATATCCTACATTTGGTGCTCACTCAAGACAAGATAAAGTCATATATAAATGGGATATGGACAAAATAAAATTATCCCATGGAGGAGGTGGGATAAAAGTAGATAAGATTTCTAATGTCCATAATAGGAAAGTTATTTTTCTTGAATAACAAACTTATTAAATTAACAAAATTGAATTATATTTCAATATAAATAATATTTGAATTTTGATTTAAGAAATTAAAAATTAAAAATTATTTTTAATTACTCCTATTTTAATTTATATATTCAACTTTAATTCTATCTTATAATAAACATTCAATCTATAAGTAAATATTTATATTTATTATATATTTTAGGTATTTTGTAGTTTAGGTATGTTAGTATAGTTTGCTATTTGATAAAATTTTATTAAAGAATGATGAAAGGGGAAAAAAGAAATAATAAAGAAAATAATATAAAAAAAAGAAAAATAAAATAAAAATAAATTAAGGAATTACAAGAGATTTTCATCATCTTTGTTTATGAACATCTAGGTTCATTTATAATGATATGCCGTTTATATAATAAAAAAAAATGTATATGATATGATATGAACATATTCGACTTTAATACTGCGATTCACTAAACAATAGATACGTTATAAAAAAATTTCAGGATTTCATATCCTATCCTATCCAGTCTTATCCCGATTAAAAATCTGGACAACCAAGCGTAGCCCTAGGGTTTTGGTAGGTTAATTAGAAACCAAAGTAAAGTAATGACAGTATTGTTTCACTTCTACGAGCCAGAGATTAAATGAGTTTCAGAATTTGATTACACTAGATTTCTCTAATGTCATTTTGGTACATTTTCTCTTCTATTTCAAAAATAATAATAATAATAATTTGCAGACAACTTGCATTGATTTTAAATCACTCCTAACATGTGAGATAATCAAGTGGATGCGCAACTATTATTTAACACTCAATAAAACAAACATTAAATAAATTGTGAGCACAGGAAGGAAATACTTACCTCACAACAACGAAAGTATCTATAATATTAGTTAGAAAATCACATTAACAACATAGATATGATTTTTAATTAACACACAATCACTTAATTTTTTTTTTTTTTGGATTTTCACTTACTTAAATAAAACATAATCTATATGCAATGCAATACAATAATATACAAAAATGCCTAGCTAAAATGGCATGTAACATGCAACCTATTATGCAAACTAGATGTCACACATCATTAATTATTTAACATGATCTAATAACAGGAAAATATTAAATACCGCCATCCGTATATGTCACGCACTCAAATGATCCTAAACATGCAATGACTAGATGATGTGCAAGGGATGACCTAATTTTAGATGACACACACATGATATTTTTTATGTTTTCTTTTTATAAAATTCGAAATTAAAATTGCCCCATAATTAAACATGCAATTTAAATTAATGAAAAGAAAATCTAACATCCTAAATTAATGTTTTTGGTACTTTTTATTTCGAAAATTCGGAATAAATAAAATTCCTCATCTAAATATACAAACTATCCTAAAACAGGCAATATTTTAGCATGAACCTAATTCAACTCAAATATATTTAATCGGGTTTTCTTTTATGGAAGCAAAAGCAATTTGAACAAAGGCATAAAAAACAACACAGCAACAAATTAGGCAAGATATCATCCATGTCCACTTAATTTTAAAAATAAATTGATGAATCGTATATTAGACATGGGATTGAATTGAACAATTTTTCACTAAATCTCAAATTATATCTCAAATCGGATTGGCATTTTTCAGATCACGATCGTATCTCAAGTGTGAGATCGGATTGGCAATTTTTCATGCAATCGCGAGTCGTATCTTGGGCGTGAGATCGGATTGACGACTATGGCACAATGTGAAATTAGGGAATAGTCCCTAATTTAAAAGGCTAGTCGATATTATGGATTGGATAGGATAATATATTAGAAATTTCAATTATGGATAGTATAATCCATAATTTTCTATGAAATAAATGAATGATTAGGTCGCTAAAATTTAGATATCAACAACATTCAAAATTATTCTTAAACCCATGTATAATTCAATTTTATTTTGATGTGAATCATATATAGGTCACTTCCAATATAAAGAGTCTACCCTTAATAGGTTTTAAAATTTAAAGTATTATATAAATGGGTCTAGAGGGGTTCAGTTTAGAACCTATTTCCAATCCTCTAGGGCTCAAACTCTCTTCTCCCTCCCTCCTTGCACTTTCCTTCTCGCCAGTTGCTATCATCTTCTCCAGATCGTTGCTTGCGTCACGAGAAGACCTATCCTCGAGCCAATCAACTCACGTGACTAGATAGGGCTTTGTGCGGATGATGCAAGTAACTCGGAACCGTCCTGCCCCTTGTAGATGAGGAAGAACCAATCATCAGCGAGGTGCTTGTGCTTGACGACCTCTTCGACGTCCGTTGCGCCTGAGATAGAATTGGCGCACACGACGCTGAAGCCGAGGTTGGCCTAGAGGAGGTGCATAGCGTCATCCAGTAATGGAACTCGAAGATCCAGAGGGGGAGGATTGTGTTCGGAAAGAGAACGAGGGGGAGGGGCAAGAGCAGGAGCTCAGCTGCGTCGGAGGAGGATGCGAATTTGGCATAGCGATTCACCAGGAAAGAGGAGTGGAGCATTGGAGAGAGCCCGATTTTAGCTGGCGCTGCCTATGGCAAGAGAGCTGAGGTGAGGGGGAGCCAAAGAGGAGAGATTGGGATTGGGGTTTGGGGAGGAGGAGATGGTGGCAACCTTGGTGGGTATGGTGAAGGAGGTTTTGAGAGAAGGAGAGAGTAAAAATTAAAAAAAAAAAAAAAAAAAAAAAAGGTGAGTTAAGTGGGTAGCTTTGGATTGTTTTGAGTTGGATTGGATATGGATCATTTGAATTGTATAGAAAATAAATTGGTTAATGTGAGTTAAATGAGTGAAATTGAGTTGAACCTAATTATGACCCACCCAAACCCAAGACAACCAGCTCTTAACACCTGATCTTAGCCGACAAGTCCAACAAAGGTATTAACCAAAAAAAAAAAAAAAAAACTCTACATTAGGCATCCTGATTGTGATGGGCCCGTTTCTTGGTTAAAAAGAGTATTTCAATTTTTTTTTATAATTATTTGAATCTTCATTACATTCTGTCTAAACTTAGGTATCAATTTCTCAAAAATTTGATGTTGACTTTTGCGTTGACTTTTTAGTCAATATTTTTGAAATTTTGAAAATTTTGAAAATTCCTCAATCCAATCCTTTATAAGTTTAATTATACTTCATATTCTTAATTTTTGCGAAAAAAAATGTTCGAGAGTTGAGTTTTGGCCAAACCAAGAATTTTGCCCCTTGATTGGCAAATTTCAAATTTCATTAAATTTTAGCCCTTTCTAAGAATAATTTCCTTCTTAAGATCTATTACGAGGTTTGTAACACATCAAAATTTCAAGTCAATTTGGACAGCTCAAGTTTGAAATGGGTCTGCCAATTCGTGTGTGCCAATTTAAGGCCCCGATCGGTCTTTCATAAAAGTTCCAATTAACCCTATTCAAACCTAGTTATAAGCCCAATTAACTCAATTTCAAAATCATGGTAATTTGGCCAAATTTGCCTGAAATGACCAAAGGTGTGACGCGCTTGGTATGTTATGTGCTACACGTGTTGTATTAAATTAATTTATTCACAAATGGAAGCATAACAAAATAATTAAATAGGTCATAACATTATCTTACAAACAAGTCATTAATGGCTAAGAGTTATTCATTCAGTCTCAATTATATGACTGATTTTATAAGATTAGCTGTGACCAAACCTATTCATAAGGTGTTAAGAACATGTGTGACAAGTTTACTATTAAACTGAATTTTTAAATAGTTCCCAATCAATGGATTATTAAGAGGATATTGATGATCCTATTGAGATTGGTGTGATCTCAAGCTTCACCATTGAATTTTGGATACTTTAGGGGATTATGAGTCATAAGTCATCAAGTATTGTGATACCAAGCTAAAGCACAAGTGCTTGTCTAGGACAAGTTTACTGAACATGATATGCATAGAACGATTGGCAACAGGGAAGCTCTTAGTGGGGTCAATGATTAATTATTCATGCTTTCGGTCATATGTAAAATCCTTGAACCTAAGGCACGATGTTTTTTTTTTTTTTTTGGTCAATAGTGATATATATATTCGCTTCAGTAGTCTTAGAAGACAACGATGGTTTACAATCTGCAACTAAAATTTCCCATAGAAAGTAAGGGGGTGTATGTACCCAATTAAACGGAAGTTTCTTGGCTCGATGAGTACGTACCAGCCAATCTGCAGCTTTGTTCGCGTCTCGGGGCCAATAGGTTACGGATACATTGTTGCACTTGGATAGCTCGTCTCTACAAAGATTGGATGATTTCTTTTAAATTCCAAGGTGTCCCGGCCCGGCCCATGATGAAGTCCACGACAGCCAAACTATCACTTTCGCAGATCCCTTGAACTGGTTGGCTTCCCACGTGTGTTGGCTTTAACTCCTTTAGATAGCATATCCCGTGTAACACAGCTTTCGCTTCCGCTTCAGACGCCGAAGAAACCCTAGCTTCTGCTGTGAAGCCATCAACAACACGCCCATCTCCATCCCGAGCGATTCCAGCTACGGAACAAAGAAACTCGCCGGGAACCCATGATGCGTCGACGTTCAATTTCAATTCCCGACCTCTCGGTGGTGTCCATGACTCCGGTAAGTATTGGGTCGTTCTTTGGCCGGACTGGTTCTTCGTCCCTTTGTTGAAGGCGGTATTCTGGATTCGGACTAGTTCAAGGATGTCCGCCGCTTTGGGAACCTTTGCTCGGAAGATCCAGGAGTTTCGCGCCTTCCGTTTGCCATAGAACCCCGCGATGAACTCCCGATTAGGTAAATCTCTTCTTGGTTCAAAAACCGCCGTAAGCCACCGGTCGATTCTCTTAAGATGTTTCGTGATATTTATTCCTTGCAAAAGTTTATCTTGCCGGATCTGTTTCGTCCATCTACGTAGAGGAATAGATGTTTGATTGTTTCAACTTGCGTATAACACACCGACATAATGGATCCGGACCGATCTTTCTTTTGTATAGATTTTCCTTGTGGGAACAAGCATTTTGACATATGCTCCGAGAGAAAGGTTCGGATCTGTGGTGGAACCGATAGGCGCCGATCCGTGTCCATAAAGTGCGTGGAGGCCGGTAAGAACAAGTTGCTCGTTCGATTTAGTCGGTTGTTGGATAAACGAGCCCCGTTGTAACCGCTCTTGACCGTAAATTCCCCGTACCGTTTCCCGTCCGCATTCGGTATCGTTTGGGGCTCTTTCTCAAAGGAATGGCTTGGATCTCGTTGGCTATTTTGTCCTCAAAAAGCTGTTGAATGAGAGACTCGCTTTCCAAGTTCGAGATTCTTCGTTAATCAAACTTTCCACCCGTAGGTTCTGTTTGAGTGACTTGCCCTCCGGGAATTCCCGTGATAACCATTTATCCTCCCTAATTTTGATGGATTTGCCGTCCCCGACTAACCATTTAACATCTCGCTTTGAGGGTGTCTCGACCCAACAGATATTATTCCAACCCCAAGATGATTTCCGGCCCTTCTGTGCACTCCATAGATCGCCCTGAGGAAAATATATGCCTTTTAAAACTTGACTCCATAATGCATTCGAGGAAGTATGTAGCCGCCATGCTTGTTTGCCAAGCATTGCACAGTTGAAGGTAATTAAGTCTTTAAACCCCATCCCTCCTTCATCTTTTCTGTTTTTCAGAACTTCCCAGCCTTCCTCCAAAGGTATGCCCTTCGTGTTATCCCCTTTCGCCACCACTGCATGAAGCTATTCGCCTTTCAATTGCTTTGCGTATCGACACCGGCAATTTAAAGATCGACATGGCGTAGGTAGGTATGGCCTGCACCACACTCTTAATCAAGATTTCCTTTCCTGCTTTAGTAAGTAACTTTTCCTTCCAACCCTCCAAACTTTGCGTTGACCCTTGTTAATATCCATGCGAAAACTTCTTTTCTGGATTGTCCCCATTCTGTAGGGAGGCCTAAGTATTTGCCTGTCTTTTCAAAAACAGGTACTCTCAACTCATGTGCCATGTTCCTTTTAAGTGGGTAAGGGACAATTCTTGCCGAAATAAACTCCAGACTTGTTTAAATTTACCGCTTGCCCCGTTGCATAACAAGATCGGTTTAGTGTGAGAGTTAAATTCGACATTCCATTAGAGTAGCATCCAGAAAAAAATGACATCATCCGCAAAACGAAGGTGAGATAACTTAGGACAGATCTATTAAGCCGTATACCTTTTATGCTGCCATCCGCAATCGCCTTTTGCATTAGCCATGTTAGCACATTTGTGATAATGATAAATAGATAAGGAGACAAAGGATCTCCTTGCCTGAGCCCTCTAGATGGACTGAAAAAAGGGGTTGGTTCGCCATTGATCTTGACACTGAATGTCACTGTTGTTATGCATTGCATGATTAGAGTAACCCATCTCTCGTAAAATCCCATTTTCAGCATGCAATCCCGAACAAAGTCCCATTCTATTCTGTCATATGCTTTCGCATATCTAATTTGAGTACTTGCCCGATGTTTTTTCTTTCTTTTTGTAATGCGCAGCTTGATGTAGCACTTCCCGCACAATTATGATGTTGTCTTGTATCTGTCTACCCCGAACGAATGCACTCTGTTCCGGTTCGATTATCTCCGTAGCCACTTTTTCAATCTGTTTGCTAATAGCTTTGAGATAATTTTATAACTGAAATTGCATAAGCCGATGGGCCTAAACCGACCGATTGTCTCGGATTTTTCACTTTGGGGATCAAGGTTATATAAGTCTGATTCAAATGAGGGTCCGAATACCCGTATTGAAGAAATTCTGTACAAGCCGGAACAGTCGACCGTATAATGTCCTAAGCATTTTGATAGAAAAGCCCATTGAAACCATCAGGACCAGGCGCTTTCAATGCTCCCAATTGAAAAATTGCTTCTCGAACTTCCTCCATTGTAGGTTTTGCCACTAATGATGCATTGATACTGTCATTAATAGGGGATAGGCATTGGTTTAGTATTGGCTGATAATTTCTTTGCCCTGCTGTTCTGTATAAGTTGCTGTAAAAAGTTTGAATATGGTTTCTGATTGCTCCTGGATCCCGACACCATCTATTATCTTCCAGTTGTAGCATTGTAATGTGATTTCTGTGTCTCCGTTGAACTGTTGTGGCATGAAAAAATCTTGTATTTTTATCTCCCCATTGTAACCATTTAATTCGTGATCTCAATCCCCAATACTGTTCCTCCTGCTTCCTCAGTATGTCTAGCTGGTGTATAATGCTTTGTACTTCCTTTCTACTTGTATGTTCTTGTGACTGGTTTGTTATGGCTGTTAATGTTTGAGTGAGCTCCTTTATCCTGCTGGGTGCATAAGCAAACCTCTCCTTGCTCCACTGTATGAGTTCTTTTGAGGTCGCTTGGAGTTTTTCTGAAAATGTGGCCTGGGAATAAGCTGTATGGCTCCAGGTGTTATGAATAACTCCAGGATATTCTTCATGTTCAAGCCAGAAAGCCTCCATTTTGAATTCTCTTCTTCTTTTCTTGCATTCAGGGTATAGCTTAAGGACAAGAGGACTGTGGTCCGATCCTATTGCTGGAAGGGCATGGACTTCTGCATCATGAAAGGTAATTCGCCATTCCAAAGTACATAACACCCTGTCCAATCGTTTTTTAACCAACTCCCCCCCTTCTCGATTGTTAGCCCATGTGTATGCACATCCTTGGCTATCCATATCCATCAAAGACAACTCATTGAGCATATTTCTAAAAGCTGCAAGTCTTTTGTTGTCTGCCTCTCTTTTCCCTACCTTCTCCCATACATATAGAATCTCATTAAAATCCCCCATGCATATCCATGGAATTGAGCTGTGAGGTTTCATTGTTTTCAATTGTTGCCATAGTTTCGCCTCTCTTCAAAATTTGTTGAAGCATGAATAAAAGTGATCTCGCATAGCTTGTTTTACGGCTGGATCGGTGCAATGTACATCAATGAATTGTTTGGAGCTATATTGCACTTTCAGTGTTATTTCCCCGTTCCACATCAACGCCAGTCCCCCTGATATGCCTATAGGATTTTCTAGGAATAGGTGCTGAAACTGAAGTTTTCTGCAAATATTTTCCACCATCGTTGCTTTGTTTTTAGTTTCCATAAGAAAAACTATACTGGGCCTTTCAAGAGCATTCAAAGCTCGTAGTTCCTGGATTGTCAGGGGGTTGCCCAACCCCTGACAATTCCAACTGATAATTTTCATGTCGTCTGTGGTGGCTTATTAGGGCTAGCCACCAGAGCCCAATCTGTTCCTTCGCAAGCAACTTCACTTTGGAGTCTCCATCATACTCGAATCATCTATGAGAATTGGAGATGGTGCAGGTAAGCATTTCTGCTTTTTTGCTTTCTGCACCTTCATGTTCTTCTTGCTACTTTTTCCTATTTTCAAAGAAGTCTATATGGGAGCATCTGAACACACGACCTGTTTACCATGATCTTTGATTACCTGCTGATTTGAAATAGGGACTTCCATTATCTCCTGCTCCCTGGAATTTTCTGCTCGCTTTTTGCTACAAGCTTCTAGTCTCATTTCTGGGCCTTTCTCTTGTGCTATTATATCCTGCTCCCTAGCTGGAGATGATATTGCAGGTATAGTTTCTTCTATTATAAGTCCTTCATCAATGTTTCCATAAAAAGCCTCCCAATAAGGACTATGATCACTTACTTCTGCTTTCAGCCAGGGTCCATAGGAGCCAATTTTGTCGACTGCCCAAGGTGATTCTGAGTAAGGAATTTCTAGACAATCTTGGGCGTAGTGGCCAATTCTTCCACAAGAGTAGCAAGTAATGAGGTAATCGCTCATATTTAAATTCGACCCACAACCATTTATTTCCGATATCCAAAATGGCTCCTGCTTTCAGAGGAGTAGATAAGTCAATTTCTACTCTTACGCTTCCTCCTTTTTGCTGCATAGTTCCCATAGATTCTAGCTGAATATCCTTAACTTGCCCCAATTTATTTCCCAGATCATGGTAAACTGGTTCAATCCTCCAACCAGGGGGTATACCTACAAGTCTTACCCAAAAAGCCGCTCTGGAAAAATCATAACAATGTTCTGGAATGTCAGGCTCACACTGTTTAAGGACGAGCAAATTACTCGAGTAGGACCATGGTGCATATTGCATAATTCTCTCCTTTTCCTCATCTGATTGAAAGACAAAGGTAAAGAGACCTAGTCCTTTTTGTGCACACGTTACTGCTTCTGTCTTCCAGGCTTTCTTCATAGTAGTGAAAAATGCAGGAAAATTGACGTTGGGTCTAGAATATAGTTTGCCCATAATTGTTCTGTTGCATTCATCTCTTTTTTGTGCTGATATCTCTGGGCTTACTTCAACCACATCTTCCTCGGACCATAGATGTCCGAGTCGTTTACATAATGCTGCCACCCGCAACTCATTTTCTTCTTTACTATCCATACTATCTGACTAGATTAGTAAAAGAAAAGACTGGTTATAAGAGCAGGGAAAGACTCTAGCATGAACACATACTATTAGGGGCAAGATAAATTTTCATTACTTCCGTCTTCTTCTCAAAGTCTTCTGGTTCTTTTATCAAACATCTGACTGACATATACTCATGACTACGTGCATCAGGTTTCCTTGTCAAGTCTCAGAATCAAATCACTCCAACAACAAATGCTGCATATATCCCAGTCGAAATATCTTCTCTCCATTAGACGATGAAGATGAAATCCTACCTTAATCAAGCCCCAAGAGCGTGGATTCCATCTGACCCAAATTTCTCGACCAACACAATTGTTCTCTCAAGTGAAGAGGAGGCCACTGCTCTCGGTGTAAACTAGATCGAATGAGAAATTTTTTTGGGTTTTCCTTTTTGAACATCATTGTATGGGAAGAAACAGAGAAAAATGAGAGTGATTGTCGAGAACAAATCTAGGGTTTTGGGGAGAAAGCAGCACTACCAGAGGGTAGAGAGAAACTCGCATAAAACGAGAGAGATCCATTCATTTATAAGTTGAATGGAGTAGCTAAGCACGTGATCAATTGGAATTTGCCCTTTTCCCTCCATCAGAGGAAGCAAAGTTCTCACGATGTGAAAGGATAAGGCACGATGTTGACTTGTATGTCAGATGGTTGTGGTTTACAAGCGCATTTTGACTCTTTGTCGAACTGTTTATGTACTTGATGGTCATAATTTGTTTATATACGAAGGCACATATGTGTGCAATAAGAAATCTATCTTCTTCTTATATATGTAGATATATAAGACAGAAGATTGATGTCCTTATAGAAATACCTAAATTAGGACTTATATGATCAAAATGTGACTAATGTAGTAAGTAATATATTTACCTCATTATATCTAAAGAGTTTTATAGTCTATCTTAAAGATGATGTTAACGCAACCTTGGTGGTGGCGGACAATAGTTTAACTTGAATAGGATAATAAATTTGGGCTGCATTGTTTTGCGGGAAATCATTGCCTTGAAATTTATTATATTTAAAAAAATGCTTGTATTGCTTAAAAGGATGAATGAATGAACGAACAAAAGATAGAATATATAATCATCATCGACAAGATTCTCTAAGATAGGTATGGTCATGGGCTATGTACATGACAAGTGGGTAGCGTTTGAGAAAAGGAAGTGACGAATGAAACAATGTTTAATTAGTAGTTTTACCTTCTTTGAATCTGGTAAGAGAAAATCTACGTGAAAATTGGATTTGGTTCAATTTGAGAATTGGCTGAAATTGCCCCAATCGGTACGATTTTAAGTTGGTTTTAGAGAAAAATGATTTAATTCATGGTTCTGAAAATCTAAATGTGACTTTGGATCGATTTAGTTTTCAATCCCAAGGTTGAAATTGCCCACTTATGAATTGAACCGGTTTGGAAACCTCTTCTTAAAAAAATATTACTTTTGCTACCTTAAAATTTTGAACAATGGTATTCAATATGACTAAACGACAGGACAGCGAACCAAGGAAGTAACGTTTTTGTAACAACAAAACATAACCTTTTATATTTCGTTAAAAAAAATTTGTATATTTTAATCCAAACCATAAAAATGGGTTGATTTCCAAAATAACAAAATTTGGTTTGTCCAATAGTAAATTCAAGGTCCGCTGACGTGGCTCTGTCCACGTGCGTTCCTATTGGATGCCTCCCTGGATGGAGCCAAAAATTTTGACTATAGAGAGAGAGAGAGAGAGTAAGCTGGAGTACCTCCCTTTTTAATCCATTCATTTTCTTGGCTCCTTCCACTCCCGCCCAAATCTAAAAAGTCCTTCTCTCCCTCTCTTTTCCTCCTAAACCTGCCCAAAAAGTTTGAACACTCTCTCTCTCCCTCCCTCCCTCTCTCTGTCAGAAGCAAAAAAACTGGAAATAAGAACCAAACCGAGCCATGAAATTCAACTCTCCAGCTCCCTCCCTTCTTCCAAAACCAAAATTCAACCTTCCACCCAAAAGGAAAAATGCCCTCCACAATTTGAACCCGCACCCAACATTACAAATACTCACTCCCTCTCTTCAACCTTCAAGCCCACACTCATTTGCCCCTCTCTCTCTCTCTCTCTCACCTTCATTTGTCACAGACAACCCGAAATGGAGGCCGTCCCTCTTCGTGCCCACCACGACAACAAAGAGAACGTCCCTCCCCTTTCTGCCAGCCAGATCGACTCGAAGCCGGTGGACATCGGGCCGTGTCTCAAGAAGCCCATCGGTGACAGGGGAATGACGCGAAAGCCACTTGCCGATGTCACCCATCTCTTCGTCGGCAGCTCCACGTTGACTCGTTCGAGCTCAGCTAGAGCAAGTAGCGACCTATTGGTGCTGCATTTGCCCTCCCTGTATCCAAAGAAGAGGAGAGCACTTTGGACGACGTCGATTTGTGGCGAGCGACCGCCCGCTCTGCCAAGTCCTTGAGGATGGGTTTTCGATAGTCGGAAGGATCTTGAAACGTCGTCGGGAGTTTTCCCGATGCTCGATTCAATTAGGACAAGACAGGATTCGGTCCTCTGAGGCTCATTCACCTTTACATTATACAGAAAATAATTGTTCTTGTATTCATGAAAGCAAATAGATTGATACATTTGTTTCCCATTGTCGCGACCTCTTTTTTTCCGGCGCCCGCAATCGGGTACGGGCGCCTAAAGAGGCTAATGGCTCGGCTGAAATTAGTTATGCCCGGACTCTCCCAAGTCCACCAATTCGCAACTTAATGGTTCAAGTTTTTAACCTGTAAATCAATTTTAAAATGGAGTCGCCACTAATCGATTTGGGGTGGGTTGATTAGAAACCCAAGTGAAGTATCGGAGAAATATTCACTCCCGCGCAACCGCAGAAATTAGGATCGGGGACTTGATTACACTAGTTAATCACTAATGCCCTTTCGGTACCTAATCTTGTTTAAACCCCGAGGTTTTTTGGATGTTCGAGGATTTTCTATGCATTTTTTGAGGAAAAACATTTTTGAGTCATTTTCTAATTTTTTTGGACATCAAAGGGATTTTTTGGGATTTTTGGGAAAATACAAGTCTTTTTGGCTTTTTCTGAAATTTTTGACATTTTTGGCTTTTTCATGAATTTTTGGCTTTTTTTGGATTTTTGACATTTTTTGGAAAATAAAACATTTTTTTTGATTTTTTTTTGATTTTTTTTTTATAAAATACTTTTATCATTTTTTATTATTTTTCGATTTTCTGGAAATTAAAACATTTTCGGTTTTCTGGAATTAAAATATTTTTTGGATATTTTTGATTTTTTTTTAAATAAAATATTTTTTGATTTATTTTTTATTTAAAATATTATTTTATATTAAATAATATAAAAACTGACCCGGGTCGGATCCGCGGGTTGGGTCCGACCCGGGCCAGCGGTCCGAATGAGGACGGGCCAGGTTATGGCCCGACTGGATTTTTTCGCCCTTTTTTCTTTTTGTTTTTATTTTTTTAAAACGGCCCGATGGCCCGTCGTTTTGGGAGGGATCCAGCCCGGCCCGACGACCCGCAAAACCCCACCCGGATCCAGCCCGAATTCCATCAAGGACCCGGTTCCCGCGAGGAACCCTACCCGACCCGGATCCGACCCCACGACCCGCTTTCCGGCCGCCCTAAAACGCACAAAACCCTACCCGGCTCTCGGCCCGGTCCGACCCGACGACCCGGGGCGTGACCCGAAAAATCAGGAACCCTAGGGTTCCCGATTCGCGGCGCCGGTGAAGGGCGGCCGCCGCATCGTCGACGACGGCTACGCGGAGGACGGCGGTGGGCTTCGAGCGAAATGGGTATGGCGTGGGCGGGATCCATCGTCACCGCTCTCGGCGTTGGCACGGCACGGCGGCACGGCTTATGGCGATGACGGCTGCCCTTGAACTTAGACGGCGTCGGGACGGTGTTGCGGCGGCGACGACGGACTAGCACGGCCGGAAACTTCGATTTTGCACCGGTTCTTCGAGCTTCGAAGGAGTGGTGCTCGTGGGGAGGACAGCGGCAAGAATCGGCGTCGGATCTCGTGGTGTCGGCGCCGTGGAAGGGCTCGGTCGCCCCCCGGATCTGCCACGCAGCTCTCGGCGGACCCTCCTCGGGCGTGATCTTCTCTCACTCGGGCCGGATCCGAGCCTCCACCGGCCGGATCGACCTTCTCGAAGTCGCTCGCCGCCGGCCTTCCCGAAGTCTCTCGGTGGAGGGTGGGCGAGCTCGCGACTCGAGTTCTCTCGAGCTCGCTCGTTGATTCCTCCCCCGAAGTCTCTCGGTGGGAAGATCTCGGAACTCGCTCGGTTTGCCATCGTCGGAGAAGCCTATTTATAGGCGAGGAGGTCCGGCCGACGGAGGAGCTCGGCCGCCGGTTTTTGGCTTGCCGACCGGAACCTCCCGGCCGAACCGGCGTCTCATCTCGCCTTGAAGTCGCGCATTGAAGGCGCATGTGCGTCGTCCTCTCCTTCGGCGGCCTACCTCCGTGCCTCTCCACCGTAGGCTGCCCTTGAGCGCGTCGCCGGCCACCGCGCGTGAGATGCAGAGCCGTCGAGGAAGAAGAGAGACAGGAGGAAGAAGAGAAAAAGGGGGGGGCTCGCGAGAGAGAAAAGAGGGGAGGGGCTGCTTCTTTTTTTTTTTTTTTTTTTTTGCTTTTCTTTTCTTTTGTTTTGCTTTTTTGTTGTTTTTGTTATTTTTTTTTCTTTGTTTTGTTGTTTTTATTTATTATCCGAAATGACAAAATAAAATAAAAACTTAATAAAAGAAAATTAACCTAATTAAAATTGAGGTGTCAACAGCTGCCCCTCTTTGAAGGTGAGCTCGCAGAGGTTGCATTCAAAGACAGACTGATGCCTCAATTTTACCTATGCATGCGTAATAGATTATATTTTATTTGGGACCTATTATTCTATGCAGAAAAAGAGCAATATAACTTTACATATACTAAGACAGATAAGAAGATACCTGTAATTACTTACCGGGAGTGAGTGAGATAGGGTGTGAACCCCGATTTTTGGCAAGTATCAAGGCGTCATCTTACCTGTTGCATGAGGAGATTGCTTTTCCAGTGATCCGAACCATTCTTCGGTCGCTGTTAGAGCAATAAGCTGGTTTGTCTAGGACCCGAACCTTTCTTCTGGCCGCCTTGACGGGAATTGCCTTTCCAGACCCGAACCTTTCTTCGGTCGCTGTTAGAGCAATAAGTTGGTTTGTCTAGGACCCGAACCTTTCTTCGGTCGCCTTGACTGGAAATTGCTTTTCCAGGACCCAAACCTTTCTTCGGTCGCCTGTTAGAGCAATAAGTTGTTTGTCTAGGACCCGAACCTTTCTTCGGTCGCCTTGATCGGAAATTGCTTTTCCAGACCCGAACCTTTCTTCGGTCGCCCTGTTAGAGCAATAAGTTGTTTGTCTAGGACCCGAACCTTTCTTCGGTCGCCTTGACGGGAATTGCCTCCTCGGGACCCGAACCTTTCTTCGGTCCGCCTGTTAGAGCAATAAGTTGTTTGTCTCGGACCCGAACCTTTCTTCTGGTCGCCTTGACGGGAGATGCGCCGACCTTTCTCAGGGCATCTCATTTGTGGGTGCCTGATCTGTATCGAGGACACCGGTAGGAACCCGACCTTTCTCGGGAGAATGCGCCGACCTTTCTCAGGGCATCGATTTGTGGGGTGTCTGACTTCTGTCGAAGACACCAGTTGGGAACCCGACCTTTCTCGGGAGGATGCGCTGACCTTTCTCAGGGCATCGATTTGTGGGGTGTTTGACTTCGTCGAAGACACCGGTTGGGAACCCGACCTTTCTCGGGAGGATGCGCGACCTTTCTCGGGGCATCAATTTGTGGGGTGTCCGACTTACGTCGAAGACACCGCTGGAACCCGACCTTTCTCGGAGGATGTACCGACCTTTCTCGGGGCATCGATTCTCCGGAAGATACCCGGACATTTACGGCATATCAAAGAGTACCTGGATATTCACAAGTACTAACCTGAAGGATATTTGGGCCTTTGCAGGCGTCGAAGGGGTACTTGGATGATCGCAAGTACAAACTCTTGGAGGGTGCTTGGATGTTTGCAGACATTGAAGGAGTACCTGATTGCTTGCAGGTGTCGAAAGAGTACTTGGATAATTACAAGTACCAACTCTTGAAGGATACCTGGCGTTTGCAGGTATCGAAGGGGTACCTTGGATATTCATGAAGGTCTCTCACCTCCTGGTAAATGGAAATATCGAGGGCGTGCCCCGCATATTCGTGAAGGTCTCTCACCTCCTGGTAAATGGGAATATCGAGGTCGTACCTTGGATATTCATGAAGGTCTCTCACCTCCTGGTAATGGGGAATATCGAGGACGTACCTTGGATATTCATGAAGGTCTCTCACCTCCTGGTAAATGGAAATATCGAGGGCGTGCCCCGCATATTCGTGAAGGTCTCTCACCTCCTGGTAAATGGGAATATCGAGGTCGTACCTTGGATATTCATGAAGGTCTCTCACCTCCTGGTAATGGGGAATATCGAGGACGTACCTTGGATATTCATGAAGGTTTCCCACCTCCTGGCAACATAAACTTGAATGTAGCATGAGGCTTACCCTGGATGGCCGCAGGCACTTAAAAGGGGTAGAACACCTGGTAGCCGCAGGTGTACAAAGTACTGGAATTCTTGGATAAACACAAGTATTTAATGATATGATCTGGGACCACTCAGGCTGGTCTAAGTGCTAGAAAGCATACCTGGACGGCGGTGCCAAGCAAAGCAATGGAATGCTTGAACAGCTACTATATAATTTGGGGACAACTCGGCGAGGTTGAGTGTCATGAAAAGGAAATACCTGGACAACGGTGGGTACTTGACGATATTGGGATACCTAAACAGCGGTAGGTATTCAACGATAAAGTGATACTTGATCGTTACAAGTATCAATACTCTGGGACAACTCGAACAGATCGAGTGTCGGAAAGGGAGTATCCGAATAGTGGCCGGTACTCAAAGACAAGAGGGATACCTAGACAAAGCGGCGTATTCAACGATAAAGGGATACTTGGTCACCATGAGTATCCGAATTTTGAAGACAGCTTTGAATAGGTTAAGAATCAACAAGGGGAGCATTTAAGTGGCGACGGTGCACTCGAAAGTAGGGGGATGCCTTGACGATCGCAAATATTCAATGATAAATGGATACTTGGTCATTCACAAGTATCAATACTCTAGGGACAACTCGAACAGTCGAGTGTTAAGAAAAGAGTACCCGAACAAAGGGTAGGTACTTTAAGACAAATGGGGATTAGGATGTGCTTACCGGCAATATCTCGATCTCGAGAGTATGTCTCGCTATTTGCAGAATATGCACACATGATTGTATGTGTTGTAAATTCATGAGTTTAAATGTGAATTATGCATGACAATTTTGTCGGTTTTGCATCATCCGATTCCACTGGGGAAGATTTTGAAAGACAACCTTTATTCGGAATATAGATGTCTTGAGCATGCCGGATGAGGGACTTTCATCCGAAAGGACTTTTCACTCACTCTCATGGAAAAGGCTATCCCGACCATTGATGCGGGATTCATAAGGACCGCACTATCTCACCGTCATCATGTCGGTAGGGGTCCGAGTATTCTCGCAAACGGTACAACTTTACCAATGTGAGAAGTTTTTGTTGAAATTGAGATGAAGACTTGGTCAACGGCTCATCAAATGGGACCGTCGAGGTCAATTCGAAGTTCCGCACGATCATCTTCGGGTTTGCAAGTCGAGAATCCTACGAAAAGAGATAGAGTAATCTTGCTCGTACTTCTTCGAGCGATGCTTATGTACATATGAAATCCTACGTTAATTGAAGTGCCCCTAGTCTGAAGAGACTTTTACAATGGGATGCAATGTAGGCTTGATTCATGTGTAAAAATGTGAGAGCTGGTGATTGCCTTGGCATTTGTCACTAGTCTTTCTTCTCACTGTCAAATAGAGGTTCTATGGACCACAACAGCAACATTTTCTTGGCTGTATTTTTGACTGGGGGACATTGGCCTTGCTTTTACCAGGCATATTGCTTTTTCATGCCCCTATTTTTATTCCAGTTCTTCATTTATGGGCATTGACCTTGCTTTTACCAGGTACACTGCTTTTTTATGCCCATGTTTTTCATTCTTGTTGCTCGAGAGCTGATCTTAACAAGTTCAAGCAAACACCTTTGTTAGACTATTGAGTCTTCTTCTTTTGCTGGCACTTCTCATTATGCTGCTCAAACGACAATGGCTTCTGCTTTGCCTCCATGTGAGGGTGAATTTACAGACTCAATTGAGTTGTACAATGGATACAAGTGCGTAAATAAAGAATTGCTCTTCACGAATCTAGGGCACTTAAATTAACGCGAGTGTTCATATGCAATAAAGACACTCAAAGATTGATGCAAGTGCAAGCAAGAGAATTCCTATCCCTTTTCTCACCTCGTGATGTTGACTTGCCTTCAATTTGCCCCGGTGTAGGGTGGCTCTTTGACGGGGGTAGGACAGAAACTTCACCAGTGTAAGGAGCTCAAAGGGGTGAGCAATGAAATGCTTCTCACTGCTTTGGTTATCGTACCATTCGCGAGAGAACTCTTTACCCTGCAACCATGGAATCTTCTGCACTCATCTCACAAGTGTATAGATGGGGGGGACTGTGTGTAGGATATAACTTGCACCATCATTCCGACGCGCCTCATCCAAAGCATGCTCAATCAATCTTGTATTCTTCACTTAGCTGTCTATTCTAATAATCCTCGGTGGAATCAATGACTTAGACAGACAAAATCATCATGCAGAATTCATCTAGAAGTGACATGCAACATTTTGAATACGATGGAGTTTGAACTCTTCAAAACAAGTGAATGGTTTCGACTCAAAAAAGACCCTATTGATAACTTTAAGAGTTAACATAATGGTGTTTCCAAATATGTTAAATTTTGAACATCAAAAGGGTTATTCGCAAATGGGTGTCGATAGTTGTCCCTATTGATTAGGGATATGACACATGAAGGCTCATCCGGGGTTGGGGATCGATCGGGCATCTCTATTTTTGCCCCAGAATAAAGAGAAGATGAAAATGGATCAATCAACAAGGCCAAAATTAAAGGTGAATTGAGGCCTGAAGGATCTCTGTCATTTGCTTTGGCAATACTTGGGACGCCATTTTGCTTGGGAGAGTTTGTCATGCCTCTCATTGATTTGTTATCTTTGTTTTTGACAATCGAGTAATCCCGCAACAAACAAGACATGCTTCTCATTGATTCGTTATCTTACTTTTGACAGTCAGGTGATCCTGCAACAAACAAGAGGGAATGTGTTAGTCATGAACTCTTTCAAGAGTCGAATAACTTGGAAGCGATACAACATTACCCTTCACTGGATTGGATGGACCAGAAGTGCAAGTGGGACACGAAGTCCTACGTCTTTTGCTTTGTTAGGTCACCTGCTCTCTCGTAATTTGCAAGTGCAAGAGAAGCAAAAAAAAATTTTATTATTATTTTTTTACCAAGCGGCTAAGCGCCGCGTCGGGGATTCGAACCCCGACTTCGGACCTTTTGCTTCTTCCCGGATACCACTCGGCTAGAGGCGCCGACGGTGTCCGTAGGACGCTTCTTTTTTCATTTAACCGAACCGGCTCTCGGACGACACGTCCTTTCATACCAAGCTAGGTAAATCGATATGGGTTATTTGATTTGCCCAAATTAACCATTAAGCTTGCTTTTTGAATCATATGCTTCCCGTCAATAGGAGAAAATATGTCAAAAGTGAGTTCGAGACATTGGGAGTATTGGAAACGATACCAAATTACTCTTCTCCAAAGTTTGTATTTGCTTTGACTCCTAGGGATCTTTGTATGTTGATGACAACATTTTCGTCTTGGCATAGTTCAATGCTTCCTTTAGTTGGCCTTCCTCATTTGTGACCATGTATGCATGATTTTTGGTCGTTGATTCATCTTCAACGCCTTCCTTCTATGGAATTTCTTCTTCTGTCTTTAACTATAGCATCCTTAGCAGCATTGAGCAAAGTCATGTACCTCAAGCTTCTATGGAATCTGAGATCAAAATCTCAAGCTTTGTGATGGCAACTACTCCTTGGAAGAACATGTGTCTGGAGTACAAAGTGAGATTTCTAAGCCCTAAGTCACAATTTGAGATAAGGGGTTAGAGACTGCCTCAACTGACTAGATTTTCTCCCTGTTGACAGTAGCCAATTTGAGAGGAGAAATTCATTTTCTGTGTTTCTTGGCTTGTCAAAGCTGGAACTGTAACATCTAGCTGTTTGGGCGTGTCGTGCGACAAGATAGTCTTTTGGCTCAGGATGGAGCTGGGCAGGAGTGAGGCATGTCATGGATGCTTCGATCTCAACTCTATGCCCGTACCTATTACGTCTCATCTTTTGCATCCTGTAAATAGAAGAGAGAGGACATCATTTCCAAATTATATTTAGAGAATAAGACTTACCCTCTTTTGGTGTAGGATGATTCTTTCTATTTGCCCTGTTTTCTTGGCGGGTGTCTTTGAATTTGGCGAGTTCACCCGATGCGCTTGCTTCAAATGCCCCCGTCACACTAAGTCGAAGGGGATGGGAATGATCTTCTCGAGACATGAAGTGAATGAGTCGAAAGACAAACATGGTTAAATTTATCATCTTGTTTTAACAAAAGCTTTTGGGTGATGAAATATTTTTTATTTTCAAAATACGTCTTTGGGGAGAAAAAGCATGAGGAAGCCCAAATTTCGCATTCTCCTTGGATGATATTTTCTTTTCATGGTTGGATAACATCACGGGCTGGTTTGGAGTACCGCCTCATGCTTTTAAAACAAAACATTAGAACTATACAATAGAGTACTTGGAATGGAAAATACAACAGTAGCACACCAGACAAGATAAGAAATATGAAATTACAAAAACGAGCAACACCCATGAAAACTCCTATGAAAAGGAGCACTTTGATAGTGCTGGTTTTGAAATCAAGCGCCTTTGAGTTCCTCGCCTCCGTGACTCGAAGTATTCGCATGAGAGGACCACTTCATTGAAGCTACGGAAATGCAACCCATGCAACCAACAGCGATGCTTGCGGGGTAAAGCTCCTATGAACAGCTTTATCATTTCTTCTTCGGCCAGCTGAGGGTAGGTTTGCATCATAAAAGCTTCCCACCTCCTTGCATATGCTTGAAAATCCTCCATTGGTCTTCTTCTAAAGTGAACCAAGTTCTGACAAGGTACTTCAGTCCCAATCGGCTTTGATACTCGAAGGGAATGCGAAGACAGCTCATTCCAATCTCTCATGAGGCCGATATCTCGCTGTGACGAACCATTGCAATGCGGACCCTGTAAGACTTTCTTGGAAGGCCTGAGTTGTGAACGACATCGGGCCATAGTACCGACTCATTTCTGCATGGAGGTACTGCAAGTGGGCCACGGGGCAAGTCATGCCGTTATATTTGCGGAGGTTAGGTATCCACATCTCTCCATGGGTCATGATCCTATGAGCGCAAGACGGGCTTGATGTATCCTGGTTAGGCCACCGGTTTTCCCACCGCATATTCGTTGTAGTGGTGAATTTTTCTGTTTCGGGAGAGTTGGACTCTACCGAGATTACCCCATTGCTTTCTTCTTGGTCAAAATTTCCAATGAGGATGAAGTATTGAAGCTATCCTCATGGTTAGAGGACGAGCTTAATACTTCGTTAGGATCGTAGCGGATAAAGACGTATGCTTCCTCTTCGACGGACCTTCATCCCCGGATGAGAGTATGAAATGCTTATACGATGAATCGTCGGTTTCATTATTAAAATAACGTTGGAAGTCCTTGGGATTGTATTCTAGGGCCGGAAGTCTTCGGGTTATATTCTAGAGGATGGTGGCCTTCAAAGCTGTATTCTTGGGAATGTCCAAAGCTTTGGTGCGATGGCTCGTCGGTAGATGCTTTGAATCTATCTCGCTTGGGCTTTCTTTTCTTGCCTCCCGGTCCAGACCTTTTGAGTAAGGCCCTTCGTTTTGCCGCTCGATCCTATCCAGGGAAGTGGGAGATATTAGAGTGTCGCTCTCTGATTCACTTTCTAGGTTGATAGGGATTGGTATTCTTTGGACCCTAGCTCTTGGAGTAAGCTTGGGGAGTTGTCCAGTTGTGCCCCGCTTTTGAACAGGCTCTGAGTCCATGATCTCGTACAAAGGCTCCTTGCCTTTCCTAGTGGAAAATTTTCCAGTAACAGGATGCTGCTTAGCTGCCCATTTATTATGCAATGCTTCATTGATACGCTTCTCTCCTATTTCGGCAACTAACGACTCATCGTGCTCGCGATCATCGGCTCTTCGTAAGGCGAGGTGATGTTAGGGGTGATGTCAATATTATACTCTTGGTGAAAGACATGAGTTAATTCCCTCCAGTTTTTAAGGGGACTAATCTTCCCGACAATGTACCATCGCAAGGCGGGGCCCGACAAGTTTGATTGGTACAATTGAATCATCCTTCGGACCGTAGGCCCGTAAGTAGGCCTCCGGGCGTGAGGTATCAGATACCTTTCGCATTCAGGTGCTTTGAGTTTTTCGGAATCTCAATACCGGCATAATTGGAAAGGTCCATGGGATTCTGCCCCCGCACTGGTTTAACTTTTTCATGATCCTTTCAAATTGCCCATGATACCGGCTATTTTCTCGGTAAATTTACTGGGCGTCATGACAAGGTGCTTAAGGCAACTACAGAGTTGGGTTCGACTTGAGTGGATTCCATTTGTCTTGAGAGTTGTTGAAGGACAATGGACATTTGTCCTACGCCATCTTCAATGTTAATGAGGCGATTTCGTACATCATTCTGATCAACCCCTATTGGATGAGGCCATTCACGGACGAGTGGTGGCCGACGATTCATAATTACCTGTCGTTATGAAAATAATGAATGAGCACGAGAGTAAACAAAAATTGACCCATGGCAATGGTCTAACTGCTTTTTCATTCATCAAAAGAGGATTTTATAGACCGCAGACTTTTAACATCTAGAACTTGAAATTGAAATGACAGAATAAAATACTAGATATTAAACAAAAGTCCCTAAACAATGGGACAAAACTTTCACACTATTTACACTAAGGGGCACATGATTCCCAATTTATATGCGACGGGGAGCCTTGCTCTTGCGAGGATGCTGCTTCCTTGGGCTGGCTCGAGGTGTGTATCCATCCATTCCCAAATCCCTCTCCATGAGCTCGCTTGCTCGTGCGGGCTACTCTCTACGATTGAGCGAGGAACCGATGGCTTCCACCTTGTCGGGATACAATGGTTGTGGATGTAGGACATTGAGGCGTGGTGGGCTTTTTCTTCTCCCTCAAGCCCTTCGGGTATCACAATCCTTTTGCGATGGCACTTGTCCCAGGTTTCCTCAACGGTAGAAATTTCAAATTCATAGTCATGACTCGTGTCGAAAAGAACTGGAGGGACCATCATCTTGAAAGGCGGTGGGATCTCCTGAAGGGCTCCATATTGCCGTGCTACCCGATACGGGTAGTAGGGAATGGCGCCGGTGAGACCGAGCAACGGAATTGGGCGGGTGCGCATGTAAGCAAAGCGAGCCCTCTTTTCATGGAACCAACCAGCACACCATTGGAATGCCTCAGGAGCCGGGTCTCTTAGGAAGCTTACCCAATTTAAACAGCTTTGATTGGGAATGTACGGTCCTAAAACCATAAATTTTTGTAATGGATTTTCAAAAGCGTTTGTTTCGGGCGATCGCATGAAGTCTCGAAATTCGCTTAGGTGAGAAAAGAACCAGACTTGTAAAATTTCAGGAGAGGCTCGCATGATTTTCTCCGAGTTGTCTTTAAAACGATTAAAAGACAAGAATGTTTCAGTTAAAATCATGTTGACATAATTCCCCCTCTTAAGATCTGATCAACTATCCATGCCATCTTGGGAGTTATGGCATTTCTTTGATGGGGGAAGATGATGAGTCCGAAAAAGGCTAGGAGGAAAATCTCACTTTTCCGGGTCATAGGCTGATTTTGGAAACAGGCATTCATAAATTCTAGTGGGCAAGTATTATGGTTGCCTTCAAGAATTTGTCTCATGACATGGATTTCAGTTCCTAAAAGTCGTGCTAACCTGCGCCATGGGAGGGCGCCTATCGATGGCTTGACAAGCTTTTTCTCAAGAGGCATTCCAAAGTGATGATGCTTCGTATTCTTCCGGGTTGGGGTTAGCTCAAACCTACCGAATATAAAAGTAATTGTCTTCGGGCACCAAAAATGTGCCATGGCTTGTATGACTTCGGGACGAACAGTGATTTGGATCAACGATAGGAGATGACCAATTTTGGCCTTCACACGCTCCTCGGGCAACCGATCTAATTGACCCCACCATCCGAAGAGCTCCGTCTTGGGAGCGGGAATGAACTGGATATCGTCTTTCCCCATCACATATAAACCGGGACTTGAAAATTTTATCCTACATTGCCATGGGCCAAATAAAAGACTGAGTAAAAGTAAAGAAATCACTTTGCTTTTAAAGAAAAATGGCAAGCACAAAGACATGCGCATGGGACGTGTGGCTCGATTTCTAACTCGAAGGCTTGATGAAATTAAAAAGGTA
Organism: Eucalyptus cladocalyx; assembly: GCA_017140615.1. Lineage (NCBI taxonomy): Eukaryota > Viridiplantae > Streptophyta > Magnoliopsida > Myrtales > Myrtaceae > Eucalyptus > Eucalyptus cladocalyx. Next base: position 19,380,955 of record CM029516.1, read on the forward strand.
TCCGCCCATCGCAGTCTCGCGTTAGCAGATACCCTCTTAACCTCGGCTAAGAAATTCGGGAAAAGAAAGGCAACCTCTACATCGCAGTCTCGCGTTCGAGGTCGTATCTTTCTTAACACCATCCTAGAAATCCTATGGCGGCCCGTCCGGCGGCCGGGTTGTGTGTGCCATGTGTAGTGCTAAAACATTTTAAGGATGCACAGCGCTTTATAATCACAAAACATTTTATTTTCACAGAATAAAAAACTTTAGACTATTACCCTGCATAAGAAAAAAAATCCAAGTCAGCAAAGCATTTAAACAAAGATAAAATGGCCTAAGTCCTCAAAGTCCCCAGCGGAGTCGCCAAGCTGTCGCGACCTCTTTTTTTCCGGCGCCCGCAATCGGGTACGGGCGCCTAAAGAGGCTAATGGCTCGGCTGAAATTAGTTATGCCCGGACTCTCCCAAGTCCACCAATTCGCAACTTAATGGTTCAAGTTTTTAACCCGTAAATCAATTTTAAAATGGAGTCGCCACTAATCGATTTGGGGTGGGTTGATTAGAAACCCAAGTGAAGTATCGGGAGAAATATTCACTCTCGCGCAACTGAGAAATTAGGATCGGGACTTGATTACACTAGTTAATCACTAATGCCCTTTCGGTACCTAATCTTGTTTAAACCCTGAGGTTTTTTGGATGTTCGAGGGATTTTCTATGCATTTTTTGGAGGAAAAACATTTTTGAGTCATTTTCTAATTTTTTGGACATCAAAGGGATTTTTTGGGATTTTTGGGAAAATACAAGTCTTTTTGGCTTTTTCTGAAATTTTTGACATTTTTGGCTTTTTCATGAATTTTTGGCTTTTTTTGGATTTTTGACATTTTTTGGAAAATAAAACATTTTTTTTGATTTTTTTTGATTTTTTTTTTTATAAAATACTTTTATCATTTTTTATTATTTTTCGATTTTCTGGAAATTAAAACATTTTCGGTTTTCTGGAATTAAAATATTTTTTGGATATTTTTGATTTTTTTTTTTAAATAAAATATTTTTTGATTTATTTTTTATTTAAAATATTATTTTATATTAAATAATATAAAAACTGACCCGGGTCGGATCCGCGGGTTGGGTCCGACCCGTCCAGCGGTCCAATGAGGACGGGCCCGACTCGGATTTTTTCGCCCTTTTTTCTTTTTGTTTTTATTTTTTTAAAACGGCCCGATGGCCCGTCGTTTTGGGAGGGATCCAGCCCGGCCCGACGACCCGGCAAAACCCCACCCGGATCCAGCCCGAATTCCATCAAGGACCCGGTTCCCGCGAGGAACCCTACCCGACCCGGATCCGACCCCACGACCCGCTTTCCAGCCGCCCTAAAACGCACAAAACCCTACCCGGCTCTCAGCCCGGGTCCGACCCGACGACCCAGGGGCGTGACCCGAAAAAATCAGGAACCCTAGGGTTCCCGATTCGCGGCGCCGGTGAAGGGCGGCCGCTCGCATCGTCGACGACGGCTACGCGGAGGACGGCGGTGGGCTTCGAGCGTAAATGGGTATGGCGTGGGCGGGATCCATCGTCACCCGCTCTCGGCGTTGGCACGGCACGGGCGGCACGGCTTATGGCGATGACGGCTGCCCTTGAACTTAGACGGCGTCGGGACGGTGTTGCGGCGGCGGCGACGACGGACTAGCACGGCCGGGGAAACTTCGATTTTGCACTGGTTCTTCGAGCTTCGAAGGAGTGGTGCTCGTGGGGAGGACAAGCAGAATCGGCGTCGGGATCTCGTGGTGTCGGCGCCGTGGAAGGGCTCGGTCGCCCCCGGATCTGCCACGCAGCTCTCGGCCGGACCCTCCTCGGGCGTGATCTTCTCTCACTCGAGCCGATCCGAGCCTCCACCGGCCGGATCCGACCTTCTCGAAGTCGCTCGCCGCCGGCCTTCCCGAAGTCTCTCGGTGGAGGGTGGGCTGAGCTCGCGACTCGAGTTCTCTCGAGCTCGCTCGTTGATTCCTCCCCGAAGTCTCTCGGTGGGAAGATCTCGGAACTCGCTCTGGTTTGCCATCGTCGGGAGAAGCCTATTTATAGGCGAGGAGGTCCGGTCGACGGAGGAGCTCGGCCGCCGGTTTTTGGCTTGCCGACCGGAACCTCCCGGCTGAACCGGCGTCTCATCTCAGCCTTGAAGTCGCTCATTGAAGGCGCATGTGCGTCGTCCTCTCCTTCGGCGGCCTACCTCCGTGCCTCTCCACCGTAGGCTGCCCTTGAGCGCGTCGCCGGCCACCGCGCGTGAGATGCGAGCCGTCGAGGAAGAAGAAGACGGGAGGAAGAAGAGAAAAAAGGGGGGGCTCGCGAGAGAGAAAAGAGGGGAGGGGCTGCTTCTTTTTTTTTTTTTTTTTTTTGCTTTTCTTTTCTTTTGTTTTGCTTTTTTGTTGTTTTTGTTATTTTTTTTTTCTTTGTTTTGTTGTTTTTATTTATTATCCGAAATGACAAAATAAAATAAAAACTTAATAAAAGAAAATTAACCTAATTAAAATTGAGGTGTCAACACCCATACATTAATTTCTCCTCCTAATCAATTCCATTATTTTTAGATTTTTCCTATGTTGTCGGCAATTATTTAAAGTCATACTCGGGGTTAAAGATCACTAGTCATTAATTAGGATAGATTTAATTCGATATACCAAAAAAATAAAAATAAAAAACCAAGTATGCTAGATCACAGTGAACAAAAGATTACATCAGTTCAACACAATCCAAGCTCCAAAATCAGATGCGGAAGACAAAAGTGTTACCCTCTCTTTTTGGTAATCAAATTCAAAATTTCTCTCTTTTGACATTGTATTGTAAAGTCGTGGCCATTACATGCCTGGAGATTCTGCTTTCCAATTTCAACATTGGCAATGAATAATGGGTGCTTATCTTGATCTTAGCTTTCACTTTTTTTTCTCTTTATATTCACCATGCTGCTAGATATACTTATTATCTATTTGCTTGACTTATAGTTACTCTCCTCTCATAACTATTTTTAAGTTTATGTGAAGTTCAATCCGCAGGCCATAAAGTAAGTTTCGATAGATCGATATTCAAAAGATGTCCATAATGCAGTTATTTGTTTGTAGGGTTAATTGCTCGGTATTCAATTAAACATATGGATGATGAATATGCTTTTCATTTTATTGGCAAGAAGTACCATTTCATTCACATTGAAAAAATTGATAAGTGTATCATGTGGGTTTCTGAGCATAATAAATATTAAAGGGTTGGGTTCGATTGGAACCTAACTAAGAGAAATGATATTTTGGGTTGGGTCTTTATAATTTAAATAGCACCGATACGCGATACGTTACAAGACACAACACGACGTTGGAGGTGATTTGTGTGTCATAGAAAGTAAGAGTCCAAAGAAAAAACAAGACGAGATTTTTCTTCTTTCCCATTTATTATTATTATTTATTTTCTTATATATTTATATATATTTATTGAAAATTTTTAAAATCGACTCCATACATGTCGGAATCACGTGTCAGAATGCTAAACTTACATGTCAAAATTCTTGACTCACATGTTAGAGAGTGTCGGACGAGTTAACTAGGTGTTGGATTTTCCGACATCTATTGACTATCTGTCGAAAAGTGTCAAATACGTGTCAAACGACATGAAAACTCCCAAAAAGAGTCAATACTTTCTAATTTACAACCCAAAACCACAACCTTATTTTAAACTCTCGCACAATGAACCAACTGAGGACCTTTTACTTTGATAAGCAAGTGGTTGCACTCTCTGATGAGCACATGAACTTCCCAAGACACTTGATCTACACCTTGAAGGTAAATGTGGTCTTTACTGAGTTGAAAAGTGCTGAAGTGACAATTCAATCATCGTTGGCATAGCCATATTAATGATTTTTTTTAAATAAAAAAAATGACTAAAATGACTACATTGAAACATTGCGGAAAAATTTAAGACTCAATAACTAAATCGGCATCCGTACAACATCTTTAAAACTAATTAAACAATTTCCCCTTATATGGCTAAATACGATGGTCTCCAATATTGGTGCTTTTGATTATCTCGTCATTTACATTTTGTTCATGCATCGACAAAGGACCTTTTACAAGCTTTGTCGATTCACCCATCGAACCATACTTCGTTTTCATTTGGTCAGACATCGAACCATACTTCAAAAGGTATGTCGTCCACACTTTTCAGCAAAATAGCTTCTATAAGTGGCTTTGACGTAGAATGGTTTACATGCAATTCGTGTAATTTGAACATATCTTCTCTAATTCCAAAGATGGAGATCAGATAATGTACTCAACAACAACGTCAACCCTACGCGCATATGCGTGTGGGGAAGAAGAATCTTTTCATTTTACCCCTTTCACCGTCTACACTAAGCAAATGAGAGAACTTTACAAGGATATTTCATGAAGAGACAAATTGGTAAATTATAATCTCTTATTGTCAAATACATACAAAGAAGGGAAAATTTCAAATAAGGACCCAAAGTGCCATCATTTTCTCAAAAAATGACCTGAAGTGATGTTTGTCTCAAATAAGGACCCAAAGTGATATCATTTTCTCAAAAGAGGACCTGAAGTGAAATTTGTCTCAAAGAAGGATCCAAAGTAGTCATTTAATCTCAAAGAAAGACATCACTCACTAGCTAGTGAATAAATGCATCTTCAATGTATATTCCGGTGGCTTGATTACGGTATTTTCGTCAATTTTTTTTTTTAATTTTTAATTTTTGATTGCCCTGTTCATCGTCTTCTTTGTCTCCTGTTCACTTCTTCTTGCCCTGATCAAGAACACCAAACTTGGGGAAAGGGCAGCGAGCGCCGGTCACTGGTAAGGGTCGGCGAGGGCTTGACACCCATCACCGGCAGCGAGCGAGGGCTCCACACCCATTGCTGACAGTGAGCAAGGCCCATCGAGCCCTCGCTGGCCATGGGGGAGGGGGGCCGTCCAAATCGAGGCCCTATAAGAAGGTCCTCGAGAGAAAAAGGGGTAGTCGAAGAAGTCATTGATCTAGGAGTGGTGGTGGGAGGAAGGGATGAAGAAAGCGACACAGGCATCCCAATCGTAGTCCTAGCAGAAGACAAGGTTGTTGATGGAGCAACGGGCGGAGGTGGGGGAGGTCGCCCCTCATGGCCATCAATGAGGTCACCCCTCGCCGGCCCTAGGCAAGGGCTTGCAAGCCCTCACCCGCAGCCAACGAGGGCTTGACGGCCCTCGCTAGCCACAACCAAGGCCATCCTCGTTAGATCTGGCGAGGGTCGGCCTACAAGCCCTCGCCCACGGTTAGCGAGGGCTTGGTGGCCCTCGCCTACTGTCGACGATGGGCGTCCAACTCTCACCGACCCTCACCAACGGCCAGCGCTCGTTGGCCCTTCCTAAGTCCGATGTTCTCAAGAAGAAGACAAACGAAGACGAAGAAGATGATGAACAGTGCCACCATTGACTCCAAATAATAATAATAATAATAATAATAATAATAATAATAATAATAATAAAGAACGAGACAACTAAAAATTAAAAAGAAAAATTGACAAAAATATCCTTGATCAAGCTACCGGAATATGTATCGGAGATGCATTTATTCACTAGCTAGCAAATGAGGTCCTTCTTTGAGACTAAATAATCACTTTGGGTCTTTATTTGAGACAGACTCTACTCCAGGTCCTCTTTTGAGAAAATGAAGGCATTTTGGGTCCTTATTTGTGACAAACTTCACTTCATATCCTCTTTTGAGAAAATGATGGCACTGTAGGACCTTATTTGAAAATTTCCCTACAAAGAAAGCAACCTTTGATATTCCTCTCGTTAATAATATCCTTGATTGTCAAATACATACAAAGAAAGCATCCTTCCTTTGCACTTGTAACGCATCTCATGGATTTAAAGGCTTCTGAATTGAGCTTGAACAAATAAAAAGTCTTAAACATTGTAATATCACTATAAGATTTTCATCATTTTGGTTTAGATAATTAGAATCATCGAATAGATGGAGGAAGTTGCATTTATTAGACATTGCGTGTTTGTTTTTATGCATAACTGGTGGAGTTTTGTCTTGAGGCTATATAAAGAGGTTTACAATTTTGCAAGATATGGCTCGGTTATTTTCTTTCCCATCTTTTATTTATTTCTATTATAGGTTAATTTATTATTTGAGTTCTTATGTGTAAAATATAGGATTACATGTTTACAAATCAAAAATCGGAAAAGATCGAATGAAACAACGTTTTATTACTAGAGAAAGGTAGTCGGAAAACTAGCATAACAAGTTCCCAAACTAAGATCTCTTATTAGGAGGAGTAAGGTGAAATCTCGCATTTTAGTTGGCTCCTAATCGGCTAGGTTAATGAGGACTCTAGCTTAAAAATTCAATGAATAATAAATAGATAATATTGCAGTCCATAAGGCTAATCCCGTGCGGAGCACAAGCGTTGTCTCGCAAGAGGGTTATGTGTGCCTGCCTAGCAATGTGTTAAACTTAATCGGAATTTACTGAAGATCAGCTCTCTTGCTTGAACTAAAAATTTTGCATCAACCCATATGACATATCCACTAATGAAGCCTTCTTTATACCTAGTGCATCCATGGAATATTTTCTCGCTATTCCATCCAGTCCTAGCCGTTGTTGTTGGAATTTGAAGCCCACAATAGAAATAATATTCACCACTGCTTGATGAAAAGAGCCTAGCGTCTTTTTTTTTTTTTTTTTTTTTTTTTTTTTTTTGGTGCTGGAGGAACCGTTACTGGGCCATTTGCCGTCCACGTAAACCCCCAGGCTCATGGGTTGAAAATATAAGTAATTTAGAGCAAATGAAGTACAATAGCTTAGGGGTATCTTTTGGCATTACTAATAGAGCTAATAAATCAAAACGATGGAGGTAGGAACTCTCCACATAGTATAGCCAATACAACATTTGTATGGGAATATTTAGTTCTTTAGTAAAGTGAAGCTCTACCTCTTACATTTTTACACACCTTGGCCAAAATAATATGGATGTCAATTACTTATTTTGAAAAGGTCTATGGTTACACTCCATCCAAATGCCATATATAGTTGCTAGGAAAGATATCTTGAGGAGTTTCGTTGCCAAATCTTTGCCCCTTGTTGCTCTAATGGATTTTGCTAGCATAATAGTATTTGGGTTACGGTGAGAATACAATTTATAGTTATTTATTATTTGATGTTTTCTGATTTAGAGTAGATTGTTATTTTCACAACAAATTAAAAACTATTATCCAATCATTTCTCTTGCCCAAATCACCAATTGAAGTTGCTCATTCCATCTCCTAAAGAATGCCTAATCCTATGTTACGCAAGGATACACAAATGCTACCTATCCATTCGCACTGGAAGAATATATGAGCTTTGTCTTCTATATCGACCTTGTAGAAGTTACATTGCATATCAATTGTTGTCACCCATCGTGCTACGATCTCCATTGTCAATAGTCCATCTATGCAAACTAGCCAGCCAACCAAATTGTGTTTGCTAATACCACTGCTCTAAATTAGATTGTACCACTCCACAACCAAAACCCCCATGTCTAAGCTTGTTTTATATTTATTATATTATATTATATTATATTATATATCTCATAGCAATAGTACCTTGAGCAGATAAAACTAAGATAAGAGCATGTCGTAATTTGAGGAGACATTGTCAACTCCAAGTCATGATACCCCTAATGTTGAGCTACAAAATTAAGGTACCTCTGCATTTTGTGTTGTGAACCCAAATGCTCTCAAGGGAAGAGGATGGATATGATTAATGAGGTTCCATAGCATGCCACCTATCAAAACTCTATTCTATATGTTCAAATTAGACAATCCTACTCATCCTTTCCTTTTAAGCAAATTACTTGCCATGCAACACCTCATAGACTAAAAACTTGAGAATTGTCTCTCATTAGAGAGCTTTCTCTACCATTTGGTAGCTCTTGAAATTCAAAAAACCCGAATCATTCCTCCACCTATCTCCAACAACCCTTTTAGCCTATACTTCTCATCCTTTGAGACTATGGTGATACACTTGGCAGTAACCCATAGATCATTTTCCCACCTTAAACCCTTTACCCTCTCTCTATCTTAAACCCTAAACCATTCCCATCTTCATCCCCGGCCATATACTTGAGACTACCAAGCTCGCTCAAATTACACATTCCCTCTTCTATTACCCTTAAACTGCACATGATCAACATATACATTGTAAGCCCACTTTATGGAGGAGTCAAAAGATTCGGAAATTCATCTTGCTACTCTTTGTAATAGACTAGGAAGGTTGTGGCTGAAGAGGAAGATAACAATTATGGATGAGGAGATAACTACAGAGAAAATAGAAGAATGCAAATTATCCTTAATTGGCTAACTTCATTAAAACACAAAGGGAAACTTTCAAGTATTTCAAAATACAATACGTAGGGTTTGGAAAATGGAAAATGTGGGGATATTTCGGTAGCCCCTAGCATTTTTTAATTTTGATTTTGGTCGGAAATAGAGAGATAAGGTTCTTGAAGAGGGCCCTTGGTCATTTGCGAATCATCAACTCTTGTTGAAATTGTGAGAGCCCGACACCTCTTGCTTGTTACAATTTTAATACCTATGAGTTTTGGTGCATATATTTGGCTTGCCGACATAATGGATCTCGAATAGGGTTATAGCAAAAGTGGCTGTGGAAATAGATAATGTCTATGATGTTAAGATTGAATCTAGAGAGTATACATCCTATAAAATAGGAAAGGTGAGGGTCTCGCTTGACATCTTGGCCCCCTGATTCTAGGGTCAATTTTCAACAAAGGAGTTGTGGATGGATTTCAAGTATGAAAGACTGCCCGCCTCACTATTATTATTCATGCGAGAGATTGGGACACCATTCACAACACTGTGAGAAATTTCTATTACTGAGGATCAGTTTAAACATATGAAAGAATTGCCATTCCACTCTTGGTTGAAGGTGGAAGCCAATGAAGTCAGCCCTTATTGGGAACTATTTTATGAGAAATCAATTGAGGAACTAATGGAAGAAGAGACCATACTTGACAAACTAGTGGAGATAAGGCCATTAGCGGTGTATAAGGGCAACTTAGTATAGACTTGAAGAAAAATAGCAAGGATAGGGTCACTAATAGAGGAAAGGTAATGATGGCGGACGCCATGATATGGGAAGAAATAAATAGGATTGTGCTGAATCTTGAGCAAGAGTTGACAAGTTGGAGGGGAACACTTTTAGCATGTAACCACAAGGGTCCCTTGAAGCCAAAAACTTGAAAAAAATGCAAAAACATGAAGAAGCATGTCAGTAAAAAGCAGAAAAGATACTTGCCATATGATGTACAACAATCCAACAATGATGTTCTAGATGAGACTTAATTGATGGACACTCCTATACAAACTCTAGAAGAAGCTCAAAGAAGGGCTTTGGTAGCTAGCCCTAATAAGTCATAGGTTAAGGGTTTATGCTCCCCACTGACAATTTAGGCCTTATGAGCCTTAGTAGCTTTAGAAAAGCCCTCCATCATATGTTTAATGGAGATGAAGAATAAACAAAAACTCGTGAAAAGGATGCAACAAAGACTCAAAATTCCATAAGTGCTTTATAGTAAATCCAAGGGGTTTGGCTAGAGGATCAGCAGTGTTCTGGAATGATGAGGTTCCATCTCCATTATCTCTAGCACCATGTTTTTTTTGTTGATTTGGTCTACATTTTGGAAGAGAATAAATAGAAAAAGTGTCTCACATTTCATGCATCAAACGACTTTCAGGACAGACTACGATTATGGGATGGAATTTGTCAAATGACTATGCCAACCTGTGACCCTTGGTTGTATGTTGGGGACTTTAATGAAATATTATATCATTGGGAAAAAAATAGGAAGAAGAGTGATAGAAAATTATAGATGTAAAGCTTTTCAAGGCTTCATGAATACCTATGCTCTCATGGACTTGGAATGTAAAGGTTGTGTCTAGATTTGGGCAAATAACATAGAGGGGGAAGAGTTGATTAAGAAGAGGTTAGATATAGCCCAATTTTATTGAATATTTTTTCTTGAATATGTCAAACGCCAAAAGGAATTCAAATTCGAAGTTTTCTTGGTAAATGATGAGAAGTACTGAATCCTAGAATTCTTTTGAGGGGAGATAGTAGATTTATTAGTTAGATTAAAAAAATGTGATTGAAAAGCTAGCTGAATGGAGTAAGAGGAGATTTACAAATGCAGAAAAATAAATTTTGGTGCTGAAAAGAGAGATGTAGGTAATTACTAATAACCCACATTTACATTTTCACAGGGATATAATGAATTGGCTAAAAATAGAGGTAGAAAGATGGGATAAGTGCTGCGAAAGTCTTAAAACTTGTCACGAAAATGCATTTGAGTCCTAAAACTTGCAAAAAGTACAAATAAGTCCTAAAACTTGTCAAAATGTTCATTTGAGTCCTAAAATCGACGTCGTTAGCCTTTTCTATTAAAAATGCTGACGTGGCATTTAAAATTAATTTTTATTTTCCACGTGGCTTTTTTTAATGATTTTTTAATGATTTTAAAAAAAATTAGATTTAAAAACTAAAAATTCGATTTATTCATTTTATCTTATTTTTTAAAAAAGTGAAAATTTATTTAAAAAAAGAAAACAGTTCAAAAAAAAAATGGCAGCCTCGCCAAAGGGGCCGTGGACGGTCGCCGGCCCCGGGCACGGGTGGCCGGCCCTTGCCAGCCCTAGGCGAGGCCGGTGACCCTGCCAAGCTCAAGCGAGGTGCCCGGATCTGGGCACGCCGGGCCGTCGCGAGGGGTGGGCGGGCTGTCGCCCAACCTAGGTGAGCGTCGCCGGCCCTGCGAGGGGCCGGCGTGCCCGGATCTAGGCACCCTCGCCCGAGCTTGGCGAGGGTCACCGGCCCTCGACTAGGGCTGGCAGGGTCGGCCACCCGCACCCAAGGCCGGCGACCGTTGCCCGTGTGAGGCTGCCATTTTTTTTTTTTTTTTGAATTGTTTTCTTTTTTAAATAAATTTTCATTCTTCTTTTTTTTTTAAATAAGATAAAATGAATAAATCTAATTTTTAGTTTTTAAATCTATTTTTAAAAAAATGAATAAAAAATCATTAAAAAAGCCACGTGGAAAATAAAAATTAATTTTAAATGCCACGTCAGCATTTTTAACGGAAAAGGCTAACGGTGTCGATTTTAGGACTCAAATGAAACATTTTGACAAGTTTTAGGACTTATTTGCACTTTTTGCAAGTTTTAGGATTGAAATGCATTTTCGTGATAAGTTTTAGAACTTCCGTAGCACTTATCTCTAGAAAGATTATGGAGATAAGAAGAAGTATATTGGGAAATGGGATCCGAGATTAATTGGCTCAAATGGGGGATAAAAACACTAAGTATTTCCATGCTACCACGGTGCAAAGGAGGCAAAGAAATAGAATACCGATACTGAAGAATGAGCAAAATGAATGGTATTGAGATCCCACTCAACTAAAGGACATGACAATCGCGTATTTCAAAGAGCTTTACACCTCCATAGCATCAAGAAACTTCCAACCTGTAATCAATCAAATCTCACGCATTATAAAAGAGGAGATGAACTAGGGCTTGATTGGAGAAGTGACTCTAAAAGAGGTTACTAAAGCAACCTTCTAGTTGGGTGCCTTGAAAGCTCTTGGACCAAATGGTTTGTATGGAAAGTTCTATCAACCTCACTAGAAGGATATCCAAGAGGAAGTATTTAGGTAGGTAAGGTCATTCTTCAATTCAAGGACTCTTAATCCTGAGTTGAACAACACATATGTCACCTTCATACTGAAAATTCATAATCCAGAGAAATTTGAACAATTTCAACCTATTAGCCTTTGTAATTTGTATATAAAATCTTTTCAAAGGTTATGGCAAATAGATGAAAATAATTGCTTCCTGATTTGATAGCAACAGAACAAAATGCTTTTGTTAGCGGAGATAGATACAAGATAATATCTTGATAGTGCAGGGGGTGCTTCATCAATTACGTACCCAAAAGAGAAAAAAGAAATTTCATGTAGTGTTGAAATTAGATATGGAGAAAGCATACGACCATGTATAATGGGATTTTCTCAAAGCAAGCGTGTTTAAAATGGGTTTCCATGATACTAGGTCTCTTGGGTTATGGAACAATCTCATTTAGTGTCAAAGTTAATGAGAAACCTATGCCTTCCTTTCAGCCCACTCATAGTATTAGACAAGGTGACCTCTCTCTCCCTGTCTATTCATCATTATGGCTAATTTATTATCTATGTTGCTAAAAAGAGAAATAGAAAATGGAAGTATTAAGGGAATTAAACTGAATAGATTATATCCATTATTATCTCACCTACTTTTTGCGGATGATTTAATACTATTCCTAGAAAAAATTGATCGAATGTCAGAATGTAGCTATGATCCTCAATGAATATTGCTTCATGTCTGAACAGGCCATAAACTTGAACAAGTTAGGCATGTTCTTCAACAAAGAGTGTCCAAGAGAGTTAAGAAAATATATTACATATAAAATGAGAGTACTAGAGTTAGAAAAGACAGGGAAGGATCTCGAAATACCCTCCGATTGGGGTGGTTTTAATGTTCAATTGGATCCTTGCAAGAGTCAACATGAAACTCGAGGGCTGGGAAGAGAACTCTTCATCAAAAGTGAGGAAAGAAATTCTCCTTAAAAATTGTGATACAAGTTCCACCACAATATGCTATGTTCATTTTCAAAATTCTCCTATCCATTTGCCAAGCTAATGAAAGATAGCCACTTTCTAGTGGAAAAATAATGAAAATAGGGTAGGTTTGCATTGGAGAAATTGGGACACACTTAAATCAAGAAAGAATGAAGGTGGATTGGGATTTCAAAACTTAATTAAATTCAATGAGGTGATGATGGGTTGGCAAGCATGGAGGCTAATTCAAAATCCTCATTCTCTCTGGAGTCAAATTTTTAAAGGATTATATTATCCGCATACAGATATATTGCATATAGAGAAAGGTTAATGACCCCCTTGGGGATGTTAAAGTCTAATCATCGGGCGAAATATTATAAGTCAATCAATACAATGGATGGTTGGAAATGAAGAAAAAAACAACATAAGAAGATTTGATTGGAGGACCTGCAAATAAAGATGACCCATCTTGGGTTTTAGACTTGATAAACAAAGAGGATGCCAGTTGGAAAGGAAAACAAAGTGAGAGTTGTTCGACTGTGAAACGTCTCAGGAGATTCTAGCTGTCCACCTAAACTCTCAATTTTTAGAAGATAAATAGTGTTGAAGCCAACCAAAATAGGCCAATTTATAGTCAAGAGTGCATATAACAATCAAAATCGAGCATAATCATCCTTTCAAACCGTAAAGAATTGTGGAATTGAATATGGAATGCCAAAAACAGCCCAAAATCATTTTTTTTTCTTTGGCAACTTTGTCAAAGCATGCTAGCAACCAAAGAGAATTTATATTGAAGACATATCATACCTAAGGGCACTTGCACAATCTATAATTAGCACCTCAAATCCATTGAGTATCTTTTCCTTTTGTGTCTGTGGATGAAACATGTTTGTGATGGTACTACGGTGAACATACAAAGTGATGGTCATGGAGTGACACAAATAGAGGAGTGGCTAGTTAATTTTCAACAAACCTCAGTCACATTCGAGTAGCTTGCCCTGTTGTTATGGTAAATCTGGAAATCTTGCAACAATTGGTTGTTCAGAGCTAAACCATTGAATCCTAAGCATGTATTCACCTCAGCAAAGGCCATGGAGAAGAACTCTAACAGATGGGTGGGAAAAAAGGAAGGAAAATTGCATATGCGAACTAACGTACCTATGATTTGGACTCCCCCTTCCTTAGACGTGCTTAAAATCAACGTGGATGTGTCTTATAGTGAAGAAACAGGGGAAGGGGCCATAGCTTGTGTTTGTCAAGACAGCTGAGGTATCCTCATTGACGAATTTGCTCGTATGGTGAAAGTTCTTTCAGCGATCTAGGCGGACGCAGCGGCTGTGCTAGAAACCCTGAAGTACTTCAAACGAAAAACTGAACTGAAGACGGAGATGGAGACTGATCATTCTGAATTGGTGAAGGCGATAGTTAAGGGTACTAATCAAGTTCGCTGGGAAGCACATGCGCCGATCACCGAAGCCCAAGTGCGTGCAAAAAAAATTTTCCCAACCTAAAAGTTGCCTATTGCAGAAGAGAGAGCAATCAAGTGGCAGACTAGGTTGTAAAGGTTCACCGAAATAAGTCTCTACTACTAATCGGGTTTCTTATCCCCCAACATGTCTTTTGGATTTGCTGTGTTCTGAAGCCGGTACTTCATCTGCCCAAACTTTTACTTAAATGAGAATGTTATAGAAGCTTTTTCGACCAAAAATGCCGTCCATGATTTGCTATAAAGCCTAACTTTGTTGAGATGATCGTGAACCGATTTTCCATATCTTGCTCTCCATTGCAAATTTCAGGAGCAACTTCTCATAAATCTGCAATTTTTTCATTTGCAAATGAGAATGTGGGATAAGGGTTTTTGATTAGACAAATTTAGCCCCAATTTGTCAACTGGAGGTATGGAAAAGGCTAAATGATGTCGTTCTACATGCTTTAAGGACATCGTTCTTCGACTAGTCAAATCGGACGATTTTATATTGAATTGATGAATGAATACCACATCAAATTTTCCGGTAAGGGAAATTGCATATGTCACTCAAGCAAATGTGCTTAAAAATTACAATTATGACACGAAAGTAATATCATACGGAATTATAACATTGTTAGTGGCATTTTCCCCTTTTCCCCTCTAATTGAGTCAACAATTATCAATTTTTTTTCAATTTTGTATGACTTCGAAAAGATTTATTTTTTTAAAAAAAAGAAGGGAAATCACCACTATGATCACCACATGATGCCTCAAATAATTCTCGAAGTTTCCTTTTATTATTATGGACAACGAGAGTGAAATCGTTAATGCTTAATAGACATCTCCAAGAGGCGTACCAACCCCTTGCAAATTAAAGGATATATCACAGGCTTACCACTTTGATACGAATGCTCATCGGAAGACCTTTTTCAAAGTCGTGGCTCATCAAGTAGTTAGCCTTTTTTGTACTCATTATATCAAGAAAAAATCATCGAGAGATAGTTTTGACCCAACATCCAAGGGTATGCAAACTCCAAAGAAGTTACCGCTCATTATATCTTGGGTCAATATTCTTTTATGTGTTGTTAAAAATTAATTTAATTATATCTTTAAATGTGATTGATATCATTCATTTGCTTAGAATGACAATGGGATTAAATGGCATTACTGCCTACTGCACAACAAAGGTACAAATACCACAATGCTACACAGAAACCAGTACGGTAAGAGCCAAGTAAGACAACCAAACTAAAGATTAAGTTGCTTGACCATGGAATATATATGCCAAGCTTTTACTAAAGATTTTGTTAAGTTGCTTGACCATGGTATGAGCCAAGTAAGACAACCAAACTAAAGATTAAGTTGCTTGACCGTGGAATATATATGCCAAGCTTTTACTGTTCATTTTTGCTTTCACTTTTTCCCACAAAGTAAAAGAGAAAGCAAATGCCCGAGATTTTACTATCACGTAATGATCTCCTCCTATTAAAAAAATCATTCGAAACGATAAATATGAGGCTACTGTAATTGGTAAAAAGTATGAGGAGAGGCAATTACCACGGCTATCCCTCTTTGGATTATCATAAGGGTCTTAAGCTAGCCATGCAATTTCCAATTTGACCTATAACTACTAGTCCACCATAAATATACATGCTTGTCACAATAGCCTCATTTTGTGCTAGATGTTAGGTAGTCTCTCTACCGAGATAGCAAATTGCCCAATATACGAGCTAGCCAAAGGTTTTGTGACGTCCTAAAATCCTAAATCAGACAGGAAAAACTCTATAGAGTGATTTTTAAGTAAAACATTCATCCCTAAGTGAGTATCACCTAGTACGGTTACTCAAAGCACTCATTTTGTAGGCTCGGCCTATTTGGAATGAGTCGGGCGGTCGCAGACGGCATGAGAGCAGGACACTATCCAGTTGGCGTATGGTTCGTGAATAGCCCATATCTGATTTGACGAGGACAAGAAATGAACGCCAGTGCGAGAGCCTTGGACAATATGAAAGAAAATGCGGAAATGGATCGAACACTCATGAATAGGAGTAACGCTAAATGAACGGATCCGACCACAAATTAAATATTTAAGAATATGACGTTTAACACAAGATCGAAACAAGGGCGCAGTTAAAGCTTCTTTATCGATATAGCAAGATCAAAAAAATAATTCATGAAATGTTTGGTTTCCCGTCCAGCGCGGTTGAGTCTTTCCGATCACGGGTCTGCCGCCTATTGAACATTTGACAAAGTGAAGATGGCATTTGATATGAGTATCATTGTTAAAGGGATATTCTATGAAGTTTTCCTCATTTTCTGTCGTTGATATCATCTTTATCCCCTTTCTACTTTTTCTTGCCGAAGAAGTCTGTTGTTTTGAATCTGCTAGTCTAAGTATGTTAAAGATAGAACAACAAAAGACAGCCCATATTCCAAGCAAAGGATATGTACTCTTTCTCCCCAAAAGGGGTGATTGAGTGGATAAAGAAGAAGGCAAGTAATGTGAGTGAAGATTAGCTCCTCTTACTCTTTAAGTAACAGCGATTGTCAGGTAAATTAAAGTTTCGATCGGGGCAATTTTCGTTTGGTTCTGATTTTGCTTGTATCTTACGATTGTGATATCCGAGTAAACTTAATTTGAAATTAAAGCAATTTTAAGAGCATATAACCATTCTTTTTGTGAAGCAACGATGTCAATTCTATCCTTTGTCATTGATTTTGTTACGATGATAACTTAAGATATGTAGTTACACAATCTAGGACTTTAAAGTTTTAGAAATCCCTAGTTAGGTCATGAGCCATCGGTGTGATTTAGGTGTCAAAAATCCATCATCGCTCCGACTTGGAACATATGGTCACGTACCATGTGTCATTTCAAACGTGTGAATTCCGTCATCAAACTCAAGATTTTTGCTGGCCTCTTTAAAAAAACTGCGAGTTCTCGATTGACAAACGATCAAAATCTTAAATCATGTTTACGCACTTAACCCACGGCAGGAAATAGTGCCGATGGTGCCATTCAGATTTGTGGAAATTGATCAAATGTACTCGAATGGTGAAAATGTTAAAGCACATGGGAACCCGACGACGAAAACACAGGGATCGAAAGCGTAATTTACCCATAATTTGATTCCTCATCACAAAATCCTTTCCGACAGTAAAGTTTGCACCCAAGCCCCTCTCGGGACATATATATACTAGACACTCCCTCGCTCGCTCTCGCTGTCCCTCTATAGCTCCTCTTCTTCTGCGTTCTTACTAGCAGATATGCCGAGTTCATCTTGTTTCGCTCTGCTCCTCCTCTCTTGGCTGACTCTCTCCTGCATTTTTACTGGTAAAAGTTCTTGTTTTATCAAATCAGTTGAACAACCGCAGCAGTAGCTTTGATTTAGCGTTAATCATTTTCGTTAGCTCCATGATTGATTTTCTTCGTCATTCGCTAACATTTACAGACGCCGTGCAACAACTCATACTGGTAAACAACTGCAACCAAACCGTCTGGCCAGCGACTCTCGGCGGTGCCGGCCACATGACCCCGCAAGACGGTGGCTTCCGCCTTGACGTCGGTGAAGAATCCATCGTTGATGTCCCCGAGCTGTGGTCCGGCAGAGTCTGGGCCCGGCAGGGCTGTGCCTTCGACAAGCACGGCAAGGGCGCCTGCAGCACGGGCAGCTGTGGCGGGACCCTCCACTGCCTCGGCAGGAGTGGCGAGCCGCCTGCGACAGTGGTGGAGATGACGCTGGGCACGAGTTTGTCACCGCTCCACTTCTATGACGTGAGCCTCGTGGATGGGTTCAACCTGCCGGTGTCAATGAGGCCGGTGGGGGGCAGTGGAGGGTGCGGGGTGGCGGCTTGCGAGGCGGACCTGAACGGGCTGTGCCCGGGGGCGCTGGAGGTGAGGAGGGAGGGGAGGGTGGTGGGGTGCAAGAGCGCGTGCTTGGCGATGGGATCGGCCAAGTATTGCTGCACGGGCAGGTTCGGGAGTCCGAGGAACTGCAAACCGACGTTGTTCGCGAATCTGTTCAAGGCGGCGTGTCCCAGGGCATATAGTTATGCATTCGACGATGTTAAGAGCTTGAACAAGTGTAGGGCGTCGAGGTACGTCATCACCTTTTGTCCTCCTCAGTGAAGTGAAGAAGATGAAGATGAAGAAGAAAGAAGAAGGAAGAGAGACTATATGACCGTTTGTTCAGGCTTTTTGTTTCTCTCGTCTGTTTGAGTGATCTTTACGCCTTTTTTATGGTCAAATTTTGTGAATATCGTACTTTATTTTGCAAAGATAAGTGACGGTTCCAGTCTCATTAGAGTATTGTTCTATATTACTTTTCATAATTGCAATGGCTGGGAGAATATGAACCTTCATTTATCATTCAATTCATAAAATATCTGGATTTTCGAAATACCACCACCTCCACCTCGACCTGAGGGCCACCGCCACGACTCTACCACTGTGAATCGGGACTCGTAGATTTCATATCCGGCATGTGACCTCAGGTTCGAGGTGGCCTTAAATCTCAGGCGGTGAGACTTCGAAATAGAGATGGCGATGTTCATTTTTCGGTTGGGGGAAAGAGGGGTGGAGAGAGATGATTGCTTCGGGCGCGCAGGCGCAATGATGGTGTGGCCAACGGCAGCCACGGTACCAAAGATGGAGAGAATATGGCACCAGGAAGTTCATGTCCCACCGTAAGCTCAATATTATTTGATTGATTCCATCATTAAAGATAACGCATTCAGGTTCTGTTGATCATCGTGAACCACTCTTATCACCATGGTTGAGTCACGCCACACCAACCATTCAGAATGAATGAAACCTGTAATATAGAGAATGATCCAATTCGCTGAACAACGAGAAAAAACAGACTGTGTCAACGAGGTTGGAACAGATCGAGGCCCACTTCCTCACGCACCTAGCAAAGTTAACGAATTCAGAATCAACTCAAGACGAGAGTAGAAAATGCCAGTCCGACAGCTTCAGGGAACGAAACATGGGCTCGAGCGCTAATGTAAACCTCAGAGAAGGAGATCATGGACCTGAAGAAGCACGACAAGCCGCTGTTTATGGGGCATCAATACCAGAGTCCAATGTGCAGGAGATGGTGAGGAAAGACCCTCTTCAAGTCTCTCAGAGGGACATCAGAACAGAAAAAGACATACCTTGGACAAAGCCGTGAACTGTCTCTCGTCCGATGTCCTTGTGATCAACTCGTTGTCGGTCTCGAGGATGAGCAGGAGCTCAAGGAATTTGATATTGATTGCAAGACTGCGGATTTTTCCTGGTCTTCCGACCACTTAGAAAGCTTCACATTCATTATTTTATCTCTATGTTACAAAAGAAAAGTCAGATTCTCCCTGCTATATTAGCGAAAAAAGTCCGGCAATACAGCCTCTCAATGAAAGTGGGTTCAACTGAATATATTGACAAACTTGAGTCCCTCTTAGCGATTCTCTCAAGTGAAGTTGTCGAGTTTCTATTGTGCACTCCAAACATGGTATTAGACATGATGGTTTGATTGGTGGCCTACTCCCAATATATATCAATATTTAGTGAATATCTCAAGAAAGAAATCTAGTGACCAGTGCAATTTCCAGGTAGGTGGGCATTGTGGTGTATCATTGCGGTCCCATGGTAGCCTCCTCCATGGTTTGGTCTGGAGAGAGACCACAAATGAAGGCGGGCATTGGAGATTCAAGTTAAGATAAATTAATGTGGAAAGAAACCTCAATTAAGGGAGAGAATACTTACACTGAGCTTACTTATGAGCAGGAGATTTGTTGGATATTTCAATGGTTTTAAAATATTTAAGCCATTGTTTTATAACAACTTTAACGGAAATTATGACTGCCATAAATTTGAAATGGTTGTGTAACGTTTAATTCGATTTGTTTTTTTTATTAACCTCTCTCCTTTTGATTATAAAGAGAATCTCTAAATCATAATCAAATATATCAAAAATAAGAAATCTTCACTTTTCTTTCCATTAATTTGGTGGGCTTTATATATAATACTATTGATATTGTTCCTTCTATAATTTGTGCAGAGGAAAGAAGAAGATTTGTTGCATCACAGGAGGATAAACGCCAAAGCCCATCGCACTAAGGCGAAATTATTATTATGAACAATGCTTACACGTCTCAGATATTTGTTCTTATTTTTTCATCTTTTCCAACTGATTTTCCAACAATCTTGAGGATAAGTTAGATTCCAAATAAATTTTAGAATCAATTTTATGTTTTGATTTTTTTTCGCTAAAGGTTTTTATATTCTGCTTCTGTGTGTCTTCTCAAGCTTGGAAAACCATGGGTGAACTTTGGCTGTCATTCGTGTCGTGACAGACCTGAGCAAGTGATGTAGAGCAATTACGATGGAAGTGTCAACGGCGAGGTCATCGATGGGGACGAAGAGTAGAATGTTCATCAGATAGTGATATTACTAATTTAGGTATGTGAATATTCTCCCTTCGATAGTGATAATTGGTAAAATCTGCCATTAACAGCGAGGTCCAGCTTTTATAATTATTGTTATAGCACCGGAAGTCGATTAACACACACGTAGCTCTTGATCCTTTCATTCCAATGTTGAAATTTGACGTCTTCAAAGCAATTTTATGGTGAATTATCGTTGTGTGTGTTCTCTTCGAAATTGATTGAATGAATCAAGCATATTCCATGAATTTGTGGTTCTATACTCTTTATGGAGAATGCTTACAAATTTTCCAATTACCTATTTAGAGAAATCTTTCAAACGGCATTGTGATTCTATATGGCTACTTAGAAAGAGAAAGAAAAGGAAAGCTAGAAAAGAAATCGGGCTAATCTTTTTTTTTTCTTACCAAAAAAAAATAAAAAAGAGGTGAATGCTCGAGTTTTTGTGGCTATTGAATTTGATGGGTAATTTGACACTCTCATCTCATGAATTAGCTTACTGAAAAATACATCCAATAAGCATCAGACATATCCTTTTTCTTCAACCTCACGAGCATTCACACATGTTCATTTTCTAATATTTGTCCTATGATCGTTTTTGAATCATTGGTCCTTTAAGTAAATAGATAGGAAATAGTGATCAGTTAATCTCATGGCTCTTGATTATTTGTAATTAGTCAATAAAGTTGATGCAAATTGGTTTTTCTTATGATGTGTCCATGTTGGATGTCAAAAGAAATAGGCAAAATTTCAATTAAGGGCCTGAAGTGGAACAGTTTTCTCAAAAAAGGGTCTAAAGTGGACATTGTATCAAACAATGGCCCGAAGTGACTAATTTAGTCTCGAATAAGGGTTTCAATTTGAAAGTTAGTCAAATCTTATTTGCAGCTAGGGGTATTTTTGTCTAAAGACTTTTTTTCTTTTGCCTTTTTGTTTTTCTTTTCTTTTTTTTTTCATCTTGCTCAGCTCCTTCTTGACAAATGCATCAGACTCCTGACGCACGAGCTTGCACAGGCGCAAAACAATTTGAACAATTTAGGAAAAGAAGAAAATGAAAAGATATTCGAGAAGTTATGCGGTTTGCAAAGCGCAAATTGCGTGCTTCGGTTTGCAACCTCCCCATCAGCGAGACTTCAAAGCGCATTCTCTACATTATGCAATTTTGCATCCTCACCCAAGAACTCATCGATTTCGGCATGAGCCGATTTTTAAGTTATTCGCCACCACTCACCTTCTCCGATGACGATAATGAACTTGAGAATCAAGAAATATCCATAAGTGGGTTTTGTTTTTTTTCAATTTGACACTCTCATCTCATGGGTAATTTTATTCAATTCTAGGGCTGAGCGTCACATCTTGGTCCACTCGTGCTTGATCTAGGGCTTGGATTGACCTCCATCTTTCAACAAAGGTACTGGAATTGCTATTGAGGGCAATGACAAATGAGGTTGAGGGCATTAATGGCTAATTCAGCAAGGAAGATAGAGATGGACTTTGGAGAACGTGATCTAAAGAGTGAAAAAGGCAAAGGCTCGATGATGATGTAGAAAAGAAAGAGAACGAGAAAATAAATCAAGAAAAGAAGGAAAAAAAAGTCTTTAGATGAATATACCCCTAGATGCAAATAAGATTTGGTTGGCTTTTAAGTTGAGGCCCTTATTTGAAACTAAGTTAGTCACTTCAGGTTCTTGTTTGAGACAATGTCCATTTTGGGTCCTTTTTTGAGAAAACGGTTCCACTTTAGACCCTTAATTGAAATTTTCCCAAAGAAATGACAAGAATTTCCGTCAATTTGGCATTACGTGATTCATGTTTGCCTCTAAGCCGATTTGGCATCCAAAAAAATTCTGAGTTTTAATATGTATTGCTATGTTTATATATATGGAAAATTTCAAATAAAAGCCTGAAATACTTTCATTTTCTCAAATGAAAGTCTGAAATGGACTTTACTTTAAATAAAGATCTTAAATGGTTATATTAGTCTTAAAGAATGGCATGAAGTAATTATAACTATTTCAAATAAGGGCCTTGTTTTGCCGGCTCACCAACCGGCAAAAAATTCTGACCGATCAAGGATATTTTTGTCCAAACACAATTTAAGTTTAAATATTATTATATTAAAACTTAAAAATTAAAATTAAAAAAAAAAGAAAAAAAAAAAGAAGGGGAACACACAGACGAGAGGTGGGAGAGGGCTCCCTCCTGCCTATGCCCGCCACCTCAAAACCTAGGCAGCTAGGTCCGAGGGCTCGAGGCAAGGCCACTAGGCCGGTGACCCTCGCCTAAATGAGGGCGAGGGTGGGTGACCCTTGCTGAGATCTAGGAGAGGGTCGTGGCCCTCTCTCATTTCTAGTAAGGGCCAGTAGGCCCTCGCCTTTGGTTAGCAAGGGTTGCCGGCAATCGCACAAGCATGACAACCTCGCCGACCGTTGCCACCACCCCTCGGCATTGGGCCGGCACCCATAGGCGGGATGGAGCCTATGTTTTCCCTTTTTTATTTTATTTTTTTAAAGTATTGGTTTTCTTTAGTTTGTTTTTTACAAAAAAATAAAAATAAAGTTTTACCAAAAAAAAAAAGTAAAAGGGAAAAAATTAAAAAGACGAAATTACCCTTCATAGCTAGTGATTTCAAGCCCTTATTCACGACTAGTATGGTTAATTCAAACTCTTATTTGAAATAATATCCACTTCAGACACTTATTTGAAAAAATGAAGATACTTCGGGCGTTTATTTGAAACAATGTCCACTTCATGCCCTTATTTGGAATTTTCCCTTATATATATTAGCTTTGGATGGTTGCTAAGAAGATTCATGTCATAGTCAACTTCATGTGATGAAATTTGAGTTCCATTAAACCCGATCTTGTTATGAAGTGATATCGGTACATGTGTGCTTGACTTAGTTTATGTGGATCATTGAAATTATATACCTCCAACCCCCATGTTAGACTTCTTATGAATTTGCATACTATTGAGTCACTTCAGATCATGTAGACACATTTATTGATTATGCTTAACATGGTGCTGTATATAGATTTCTTGTATTAAAAAGTGATTTTTTTGATAGATCTCTTCTTTCCCTCTCTTTCTTCTTCTTCTTCCACAAATCTCTCCTACTTCTGCAATCCCCAAAAGAAATGCTTACTTTAACAACCCAAGCCCTCCTCATTCATCGTCGGAGGTATAATTCTAGCAAAAGCTTGTCTTTTTCCTTTTTAATTTTTCTTGGTCTCACATCATACTCATTTTGGTTGCTATTGAGTGTTTTTTGGTATCTTTTCTGAGTGAAAATGCTTGATCTTGTGTTTCAATCTTGCATTTAGAGTGTAATGTGCATTAAAACAATGTTTATGAATTAAGTGTGCTATTGCTTTGTAGTTTGTAACATACTTGCGCCCTATAGACTTTTGCTCCCTCTTGGTTCAGTTTCTTAGTATCGTTTCCATTAGTTCTTCATCATCAGTTTTGTGATGATATCATTGCTTCTCATTAATTGACTTGTTGGAAATGATGATGCAAAAAATGATTAATCTAGTTGTTTGATCTCAAGGGGAACTAGGTAATCTAAGTTTTTTCTATGATAATGGAGGCCAAATTCTTTCGCTTTTGTAAGATTGTAGATGTTGGGTTTAAAGCTAGAGTGGAGGCTGAAAGACGCCTCCTATACCCAAAACACAAAGACAATTTGTAAGAGAATGGCATAGAAACAAGAGAATGGCATGCAAGAGAAAACACAGAGATGATTTTCAAGAGTGAGAACTCAAACACGGAGACAATTTGTAAGAGCAAAGAACTCGCATGTCAAAGGGTGGGAACAAAGAATAAGACGGAAAGTGGGAACCATAAGTAAAAAAATGAAACAAAATAAAAAGAGTTGATCACATAATTTAAAAAAAGAAAAAAAAGGATCACTTTTGTAGATTTGTACCAAAATAGTGGGCCACACAAAAGATAAAATGGTTAAAACACAAAAAAAAAAAAAAAAGTTATATATATATAGTGTCTAAGCCAAAGGAGGGGTGGAAAAAGCACAATCCATTAAACTTCACAAAGAAAATTTGCTTTCTTTTCAAAACCTTTTGAAATATGTGGGGGATTGTTTGATATTTTAACTATTTTGAAATATCCAAGCCATTGTTTTGTAATGGCTCTAATGGAAATTATGACCGCCATCAATTTGTAACATTTTTGTAAAGTCTAATTTGATTTAGAAAAAAATCCAAATAAGGGATTGAAGTGCCCTCATTATCTCAAATAAAGGGCTGAAATAAATATTATTTCGAATAAGAGCTCAAAATGACTTTATTTTCTCAAATAGCGCCTAAAATGGATCTTTTTTCAAGTAAGGGCATGAAGTGACCATTTTAGTCTTAAAGAATGGCCTAAATTCACTATCAAGTGAAGGGCAATTTTATCTTTTTAATTTTTTTTAACTTTTTCTTTCTTTTTATTTTTTATTTTTTCTTTTCATAAAAAACAAACTCTCTCTCAATTGTGTTCGCCACCTCATTGCTAGTGAGACAGCAATGATGGCCGGCGAGGTCATTGGCAACCCTTACTAAAGACAAGAGGGGGTAGGCGTCCTTGCATAGATTTGGGAGCCCTCTCCCATCAGCCCTCGCCCAGGCATCGGCAACCCCGCTAGCCATCATCGTCGCCCTACCAACGATTGGGTGGCTGCCATTGGTGGGATGGAGCCCTCTCACCTGTATTTTTTTTTTTAATTATCTTTTTTCTATTTTTAATCTAATTTAATTAAAATTATGTTCTAACAAAAATACCCTTAATTGGCTAGAATATTTTGTTGGTGAAGTTAAGCTCTTATTTAAAATAGCCATAACTATTTCTCATTTGAGAAAGTGAGAGCACTTCAAGTTTTATTTGAAACAAGTTTCACTTTAAATCCTTATTTGGAATTTTCCCTTTGATTTATTTCTTTATTGACCCTCTCCTTTTGACCATAAAGAGAATATCCTAATCACAATCAAATGCACTGAAAAATAAGAAACTTTTTTCTTTCCACTTATTTGCTGGATTTTATATATAATGTCATTGTTCCCTTTGTCCTCTATTATCTTTCAAGGAGCAAAGATAAAATTTTGTTGTATCTTGTTCGGATGACTGCTAGAGCCTGTCAAACCAAGTTTCATAATCTGATGGGAGGAATTATTTTCAAGAACTGTGCTTGTACGCCTCAAACACTTGTTCTTATTTTTTTGGATAAATACACTGAAAATTCTAAAGTTTTCAAAAAGTGTAATTAAATCGCAAATATCGTTACATTTGTGCAATCAAATCTTTCTAGTGACTCCGTTTAATATTGGCTAATGGAAAATACTAACATGACTTTTTTATTATTTTCTCTCTCTTACGTGTAAAGACGTGGCTAAAAGGATCGTTTCGATCAAAATCGGAAGAAAGAAGAAGCAGGCGAAGGTCGTAGCCGCCGCCACCCCACCATTGCCAGGCGGCAGCAAGGGCTAAATGTGGCGAGAAAAGACCCTCTCGAGTGTTCCTCAAGCAAGCCTCCGGAAGAAAAGAAAACAAAGGCCACAAACAAAAATGCGTGCTTGCCATCGAAGATTCGTGAATTCGACTTATCGCTTCTTTGAAGCAAGCACGACCTGGCGCTGAAAAAATTGGACTCGTTTGGAAAGACCGGGGATTTTTCCAGGTCGTCCGTGGGATGGAGACCAATAAGTACATCAAATATTAATCAACCGAGATGCGAATTAAAGCCCTGTCATATTCATAACTTCAACCGCAAATTGGGATTTATTCAGCGCATTTTCATCCCCTATTTCCCTACCAATTGAGAAAAGTGGCGGATAAACTCTCGAAAAATTAGATGCTTTCGTTTTTTAAGGATTGTGGCTCATCTCTCTTTGCTTAATTCAGAGCCCTAACAGTAACACTAAGTAGCGAATCACGGAATGGGTCAATGAAGAAATGTGCAACCGACTTCATCGAAATGTCGCCACTGCAAGAGAGGAACAAGTTCTCAATGGATTCCAATGACACAAGGCTATAGACATTTTCATGTGGTCTCTGCAGTTATCTGAAGCGGCGGATTGGAGAGGCCAAAATTCAGTCCGGTCCGGCCACAACGCAAGATTTCATGTATGTTTAACTCCTACACAACCGTGTTATGATTTATGAAAGGACCATTATAAGCTATGGGAACAAGCCGTGCAACAGAAAGAAATCATCGAGTCTTATTCAACCAAGAGTGGCAGACGGAGCTTGTAGACTCGGCTTTCATTGATCATGGGATTCGACAAGCATCTACTCACTGAACTACAACTTGCAATAAGCCAGATCAAGTATTGGAAGCGAGCCGACGTTCAGTTTCAGGCATCATCTCTATACTCACGCAAGGTGATGATGTCGATGGCCTCCAGATCCGAGCACGACAACCACAAGGTGTGTGCCCGTGAAACTGATTCCAGATGCTCTCGTCATGAACAAATGTTCTCATGGTACGCGGGAAAACCCAGCATTGATCATGGTGGTTGGACAGTCCGTGACGGTGAGAATACATAAGCATATGCCTTGCGTGTTCAACAAGTTTGGACAAGCGAGAAGTCAGGAAACGTGGAGCATTGAGCAATGGCAACCCGATATGAGCCGAGAACGTCCTTTCGCTTGATGAGCCGAGAACGTCTTTCGCTTGAGCCGCTCGACCAACAAGGCCGATGTAAAGAGGCCGGTTAAAATGTACAAGGGAGTGAGACCATCTATATAGGAAGCAGCAGCGAAAGGCACGCACTGAGATGGCAACAATGGGTAATTAAACCTTAACCTAATGACCCGACTTTTTATTCACCAATTGACGTCTTCTATTCAGGCTGAACGAGCACATCAGGATTGTTGATCCTCAACCAGCTTAGTCCTGTTACGTTGTTTGCATAGGGTTAATCTTGTACCAAAACCTTGACGCAATGCTCAAAATAATTCATGTCACTTAGGTTTTTTTTAGATCCGTGGCGAGGACTCAAAACCCCTGCACTGGACGAGGGGTTCAATGTATATCTCCATCGAAACGAGAATGCATTTCATCATCGAAACTAGCCATGGGTGCTACGAGAATAACAGAGGAAACTTGGGCCGACAAGCTCGATGCTTAGAAATTTGACAATTGGAACAGTCGGACTGAAAGGCATGCCCCTGACCCCTTGGCAGACGGTATAAAACAAGGCCACTCCAGACTGGAGAAAACAAGACCATGAATACTGAAACATAATTTGATACGTGCTCTGCTGCCTATGAACACAATGGAGATTATGGAGGATACAGAAACCAAAAAAACAGACGAGAGCCCTCTATGTTATGAAGTGGAGGGGAACACCATTCCCCAGGACCCATACGAATTTCTGCATCTACAAAGGTACAAAATACATTCTTTCTATTCCTAGCCGATTTAAAAGCACGTCCATGAGAAGCCAGAGAATAACCTAGCTGACTCCTATGGATTCCTCTGTGCATCAGCATTTTCTTCTCTCGGAGCTGCATCGGGAGGAGGGCCAGGTCCCAATAGCAGCGGGGGTTTACTCTTCTGAGCATCAGAGCCTTTATTAGCATCTGCTGCAGCCCACGCTCTCAGAGGTGGTTCAAAGTGGCGACTGGCAACATCAGGCGGAGGAGGCGGTGCATCCTCTCCAGGGAGAACGAGGAGCCCCTTTTCACGTAGGGATGAAGGTTCATTGTAGCAGGCATTCCAGATAGAATCCACCAGTTGCCTCTCCTCTCTAGCAGCTCCAAGATCATCGGGTGACATCAGGCTGATGCCATTGATACGATCTTGGAGCAACTGTTTAAGCTTCTCATCGTCCTCAGCTAGTCTGCTGCTCGTCCCATCCTTGTCTCGCACAAGCTCAAGCAGGCCCCGAAGAGCAGCTTCTCGTACATCTGCATCGTCACTGGCTGCGAGATGCACCATGACACGCGGAAATCCCAGGTCGTTCACAATGTTGCAATCAGAGCTATTCTCATGCAGAAGGTAATGGATCAGGTTCAGTGCTTTCCTGAAGGACAATGAACAAGGTTTTATAAGAGTCTTGAGAGTCTTCAGCTAATTTAAGGCAGAGACCAACCATTCCCCACTTTTGTTCACTGTAATGAACCAAAGCACTTCAGTATACTATCCCCAGACTCATGAGAGAGCACTTACTTGCAGAATGAGAAAGTGGTAATACAACTTACTTTCTCATCCTGCAAGTAAGTGGTAAATGGTCTTACCTTTGAAATCTCACATTGTCTGAACTCAAAGCATCTTTCAATGCCGCGTAACCATTTGCTAGACGAAAAGCAGTGATTCCAGGTTTATTGTGACGAATCAGAGCTGCATCAAGAAGCAAATTAACAAGATAACTAAGATTCTTGCACTGAAAAAACCACTTCTGATGCATCCGCAATAAAATAAAATAATATATATATTTGGGAATAAGCATCACTCACAGGATATAGCACCAAGTGCTTTGGTACGGACTGCCACATCAGGATCTGAAGTAAAATTAGAAAGCAGATATTCTAAGCCATTTGCTTCCATGACTAGTTGTTGACTCCTAGGATTGTTCTGAACTATGGTCATGACAACATCAGCAGCCTTTGCTCTAATATTCGCATGTGAATTCTTCAAGTAACTGAGAAGAGGAAGTAAACCGCCAATTGAGTGGAGATCTGTCGCATAAACAAAGAAAAGCGCATGACAATGCAGAGAAAATTCAGAATGCCGCCTTCATAATCTCTTGCAAGAAAAACAACTAGTAATTACCAAACAAGGGACACAAAAAAGCAGACAGAGCACAAAGACGGACGGTATTGAACATAAATGCCACAAAGCAGAGACATAACTATTAGAATAGATTAATAAAGCGGTACTGAAGAAGAAAGTTAAGTGCAAGAGGAGAAAAAGACGGGCAAAACATGAAAAAGGAAACCAAAACAACATAGAAAGGCGACTGCAAATGTCCATCTACATGTGTACTATCACCACTGTCCACCAGTCAAATAGGATATTCATTGTCACCTATCTAATAGACCTTATGAACAAGAGAAGCCAATATCCCCTGAGGACATTTCGAGCTAAACACAGCAAGTAGGTGGAGGAGAATCATTTGATTCAAAATTCTAAGAAGTGAGGCAACGAGCTTAAAGTATGACACTCCAAGAACATTAAAAGGGTGATAAGTTTAACAAATAACACTCCAAGAATACTGAAGGGTGGATCGCTTTGGTTCTTGAGACAAAAGCATATATACAGGAAGTAATTTGATAGCTGTACAGAAAAGACTTTCCTGAGTGTGGACAAAATAAGACACTGCTGCATCTAAACCAGTGACTAGAAATATAACTAAAACACCAAATTACTCACTGTGCCTGGAAATTTTTCTCACAATTCATTTGTCTAAACATAGGATCATAGTCTATATAATATGTCATGCTGTATAATAATTTTATCTATACGACTTTATTTTAAGCCCTGATTTAGGTGTATTCTGGATTTTTCAGAGTACACCATAAAAACTATACTTTTTATCTTTTGATGCACAGTGCCTCAACCTGCTCATAATAATGCTGCTCAAAGTGCATCAGACAACTAAAAGAAAAGTTAAGCTAATACTCTGGTAATTGCAACATCTTTGACATGGCATCCATTCTATTCTATCTTTATATTCAAGCTTCAACCTACACAACTTAATTTGTTCAACTCACATATATCTATATTGGCAAATCATCTATCCTATTTAACCTAATCAGGGCCAGGAACTATATCTATAGTCATTACAAATACCCCAATGCAAACCCATAATCTTTGAAAAACTTGAAAGAGGAACCTACCAATAAACAACAGTGACTACAAAATCATCCTTTAAAACCAACAACAGATTTCAGATAATTCCCATCTGTTCCAACCACTTAAGATCTACAATTTGATTGAAAACAAGGAACCAGAGAAGCAAAGATAGTGTCACAAGCCAAGGCCCTGAATGATAAGACTTATTCATTTGCCATGGTCAGTCCCGATAGGAAGTGAGCGAGCCAGCTAAAAACCGTTTAAGAGAAAATACTCATGGATCACATAGCCACCGATGTCGTAAATATCCTAATGAATCAGGTTCCAAGAATCATGTGAAACACCTCTATAATTCTAAAGATGCATTGCAGACTGCTAAGGCCAAGTTCAACCAACTATACGAGTTTGAACTGTCTTCACCACATTAACACATTTAGCTTCACGAAGCCTAAATTATATTATATCTCACACTTAACAGAACCAGCAGTGTTAATAACAACGAAAATCTGCGCTAATCTCAGTGCCACAAATCTTTCCTCTCAGACAAAGGGAAAAAGAAACACACACACACACACAAAACACGCCAAACCACTTATGCGAATGAAGACCAAGAAACAGGAAACAAAATCTACCGTTGGCCATGTCAATAGACTCGACGTGCTCCTGTAGCTCATCCAACATATCTGCCATAAAAACAGAAGTCAGCCACCGCCAAAAAAAAAAGGGAGGCAACGCAACTTCACGAGCGGCCGAGATCACAAGCACCGCGGGCATTACCTTCGATATCACCAGCAGTAACGCCTTGAGACTCCAGCACCTGCTCCGGCGTCTGCATCACCAGCGTAATCTCCTTCATCCGCTTGATCACGTCCACGGTCTGGGCCTGCATGGCCTCCATGAACCACTTCCGGTCCTCCTCGCTGCC
Source organism: Eucalyptus cladocalyx (assembly GCA_017140615.1). NCBI lineage: Eukaryota > Viridiplantae > Streptophyta > Magnoliopsida > Myrtales > Myrtaceae > Eucalyptus > Eucalyptus cladocalyx. The sequence continues at coordinate 19,412,224 of CM029516.1, forward strand.
AGAAAAGGTAGGGGGAAACACAAAAAGCACACGAAATCAGCACACACGGCGCGCCAAGGCCCCCAAAAAATCGGTGCCCGATCGAAGATCGATCCGAACCTCAGGTTGCGGGTGGAGCCAGTCCCGTCGGAGTGGGCGACGCTCCATTTGAAGAGACCTTCCCAGTTGGGTCCGCCGCCGCCGCCGGACATTGCGGGGTGGTCCGCCGAGGGCCGAGGTTGCAGAAACCCTAGAAATCGAAATCGAAATCGAAATCGAAATGGAGCTCGCGCGGTGACGACGAGGCGGGCGTAGGAAAAGGAAAGCAGATTGAAAATGAGGATCGAGAGGAACGGAATGGAGGGAAATATATATACGACTATTTCCGGGGATTTTTTTTATTTTTTTCTTTGAGGGGGGGGATTAGGCGGTGGGGACTGGGAGCCGTTCGAGAGACTTCTCCGCGCTTCTGGAACTGGAGGTGTTCCTTGAAGTTTCCAAAATGAAACTACCCATTTTGTTTAGACAAAAAAAAAAAAAAAAGAAGAAAAATCTACCCATTTTGTTTCCAAACAAGTGCTTTTTCTTTTGATCTATCTAACAATAATCTTAATATTTTTATGAGTTTTCTAGTCAAGTCCTTAAGGGATCAATTTTGAGCTAATTCGGCTAAGTATGGGATGAGATTCGAACTATGTCAATGCATGACGTGGCAAAGATTTTACCCCGTCGGTAAAGCCACCATAGAAGAGGTTTAATGCACAACATTAGGTAAATGATTTTGGATTCCAACACTTTGGGGAAGAGATCCACTCCTACACAATCTCCTTTTCTAGTGTTGCACAGGAAAGGTTGGGCATAATATGGGATTGGGTGCATTGTGAATCATCTTCTCCACCTTCAAAAGTTCACGAACAGTTGGACCTATAGCAGGTCCTTAAAAAGCTCACTGAGGAAACAGGCGAGAGAATTGCCCTGGGTGAGAGCCCCCACGCTGTTTTCCTATTCCCTTTCTATCGGAAGACAAAGATAGACAAAAAATTAGAGAGCCTTACGGTGGTGAAGGTAGACACCATGTCAGGACTTTGGTTCTAACTACTACCAGGTAGGCAGATATAGTAGCTTTCCACGCCTAGAGTGAGTGGGAGTGAGTTAAATGCCCACAACTGGATTACACACCTTACGGTATTATCCTCAACCACAAATTGACCTAGTTCCTCCGGTTGAGGACACGCCTTACGGCACTGGAAAGGTTGTCGCATGAGAAAGGTTGGGCATAATATGGGATTGGGTGCATTGTGAATCATCTTCTTCACCTTCAAAAGTTCACGAACAGTCCCTTGGATCTTCCGTCTCGTCTTAAGATTCTATTGGCATCTCAAAACCTGGCAAGAGCTGCTCGTCCCCTGATGAAGTTCTCGAGGTCAGCGTTGGATGTAAATCTTCCACCTTCTTTTCTATCTCTTGTTTGCTAATTGACAAGGAAACCTTTTCGGCGAACTCTTGCTAGTGCATCCGTCTTGCACCTTCGATTCGAGGGAAGTAGCCTCAACCTCAGCTTTGTGTTCAATTCTCATTCACCATTTGTTCGATTTTTTAGTTCATATCTTTCATTATAGATGAGTATGGGTCAATGAGTAGGATTGAGAATCGAACCAAATGGGCCTACTAATCAATCCAATTCCAAATTCTCACGGTCATTAATTCAGTTTTCGATTTCACAAAAAAATGAAATCAGTCTTGTCAATTTAGTTTTCAACTTTTAAGTAAAAATCAAATCAGAACTGGAGTTGAATTAACTCTAAATTCTCTTATTACTCTTGCAATGTAAACCACCGGGGGTTCGCCCCAGTGGCCACTCTTTCAACATGGAAGGGGGAGGTGAGGGGTTCAAATCCCCCTCTCCTCAAGGGGGATGAGGGTAGGGACGCGTAAATTTCGAGAGTGGGTTGCGACTCCCACGCCCTACAAGAGGTAGGGCACAAGTCTGCAAGTAAGTGTAGAGTAGGAATAGAGTAAGACTGACAAAAAAAAAAACTCTTGCAATGTATGCTGTTCAAACTTGAATGCAACCTGAAATAAATGAACCACAAAGCCTTAAAATCGGATGTCTCTCAGACATAACAAAAGAAAGAGAGAACGAATACATTCGATGTAATGCCATTCCTCCATTGCATCTGGTCCTGTTCTATCAGTTCCACCACTCGCCCTTCTGCCAACATAAGCCCCCTTTTTTTCCCATTGTCCTTTCTGTCTGGTCTACAGGAGGGTTACCCACTTGTACCTGCATCGACTGAGAACGGACTATTATTGCTTGGAGATTCCTCGAGATAAAATGACAGACGAGAAAAGACCACATTCAGGACTATACATAATAAATTAAAAACGATGCTTAATGAACTTTGATATTAAGAAAATTATTGAAGGCTAATCATTTAAAAAGCAAACTACTAAAGCATAAGCAAGACATGAGAACTTTGGGATCAGTAATTTCCTAAAAACGCTCACGAAACAAAATAATAACTATGAATGTCGATTGCCAATAATTAGGAATCCTAATTATCGAAGTGGACTTCTTTTTGACATTTGTGATTTTCCTTTCCCCTGCATTGTCCATGTTACGGTCAAGAAGCTCCCACTAGAATTACGATGTATTCTTGAAGAACTACTTACTATCTAGATTCATATATGCATGGTCAACAAGGAGTGTTCGAATGTCAAGATATGTATATACTCGAAATTTAAGCAGTTGATGATAACTTCGTGTGTACACATCTTCACATCTTGAAAATCTGTCTCCCTCAAACAAGAAGATAATAGTTTTTTATTTTTATATTTTTTGGTAAAGTTTTTATTTTAGTTTAGAGTAGAAGTAGATTGCCGGTGCTGTGTACCTCGATATGGGTTGGGTTTGTTTCAGCCTCTCAATTTTTCCATCATTCGAGAAGACACTTAGCTATAAAAGCACGTAGGATCAAGAAATCGGCATAATTTGCTAGTCCAGGGTAAGAGATCAAAAGAAAATGGAGCAATTGGATAAGGTTTCATGTCACTCTTTTTGAAGCAATTTTTCATGGATGATTGAGGAATGGAGTTAAATAATTTAGGTTTTTATGTTACGTGTTTTGAACTTTTTTATGATTCATTTTATTTTATGTATTTATCTTTTTATGGATCATCGTCATTGACAGATGGAAATTTTTTTTTATTGCCTTCACTTTGCCATACTAAAGAACAAAATGAAAAAAATGAAAAAAAAAAAGAGATTGGCCAGTTCTCATGTAGACCTTGGAATCGATTGACAATGTCGGTTCCAAGTTTCAAAAATTAAAAACCGAGTCCAAATAGGATAAGTAAAATAGGTTCCACGGTTTAGGAGGTGGAACTTGAACCGACCCTAAAATCACTCACCATCATCTTCAATTTCAGCAGAAGTCGATCGAGTCGAGGCATTTTATGTGGCTATCCCAACAGGTTGTCTACTTCCTCATTCAAACAACGGACAGCAAGCACGGCATCAACCGGTAGTTGGGTCTGATCTTTCCTCATTTCCACCAACAAAGGATTGGTGTTCCTCAGCGGGATGTTGAGACTGACCGGTGATCTTTCTCTAGAGGATGCACGAGCAGAAATGATGGATCGAGCACCCAGCCATCGGAAATCTTCGAACGGAAGAGATACAGTCGTTGCTGCGTGGTCAGTCCCTTTGTGTTGTGGCACTCCACGATGCTCGATTTTTTTTTCTTAAGATGCTTTCATTTAATTCATGAAAATGAATGATTTAAAAAAATATTTTCTAAAAAATAATGATTTGTATTACTTAAAATAATTAATCAATAAATTTTTTTATTATATATGATAAGTTATATATAAATATTTTCATTTTTTTCATAAAGGATAAAATTATTTTTCGTTCATTTATTTTTATAAGTGATATATATACTATGTGTTAACCAACTCGACAATTTAACAGTAAAGTTCAACAAAAATTAATGAAACGTAAATTTGTCATAAGTGTATTAATTTAGAATTTTTTGTGGTAAAAAAATTAGTTTAAGGTAAATTTTTCATAGATATATTAATTTGGAATTTTTCGTGATATTAACACTTGGGAAATATTTTTAAACCATTTATTTTCAGTAAAACAATTATAATGTTTCTAAAATTATGCTTGATTTCTATTTTTGACTTGAAATTTTCCTTATTTTCCTATAAGGTAACTCTCTAGTCATACAATATAACAAGAAAAAAAAGATTTTAATAAATATTTTTTTGTTAAGCAACTAGTTTGGAAATATTCATGATTTTGGATATGCTATTTGTAATTGCTTCTTTGAAAAATCGAATTAATTCAAATTAAGCTCATCATTCCTTAACGTGTCCTATGCTCTTTTTCGACTCCTTCTTTAGCTGATACACTTTCTATAACAGTATTTTGACCATATTATCCTCCATGGGTTTTACTTTGTAAGCATTCTCTGAAATTTAGTTTCTTTCCATCTTCCTCCTTTTTCAAATTTAGTTTTCATGCAGGTCCCATCTTCCTCCTCCTTCTTAACTCTCTATGTTCTCTCTCTCCCCAGGTAATTCTGGCCGTCTCTTATTCCCTCTTGATTTAATTTCATCATGGTTGAAAGTCTTGGTAGTTATTTATCAATTATTCGAAAATGAAGATGCCCCCTCTCATCTCAATTGCGCTCCAAAGAAGATTTAAATTTTCCAATTAGCCAAGAAGACAAAAAAAAAAAGGGGAAAAGAAGAAAAAACTTTCAAGTCAAAATCTCGTTTTCCTTACTCTCATAGGAAGCAATAGGAGAAATCTCATTGCTAGGTTTGATTTTTTACTGCTTGTTTTCTTGATCAGCTACCGAATTGATGACCATGGACAACATGATTCTCAACATAGTCATCCTCAATCAAATTGCAAACATCAACTACAGGACCATCAACATCGTAGTCCTCCCCTCTCTCTCTCTCTCTCTCCCCGCCTTTGAATTCTTCTCTTTCATCTTCACTTACTTCACTCTCTCTCACTCACACAAACTATCCTTTTAGCCTTTGCGTAGACCACCTTGATAAACTCTCGTGGTACTTGGATTGATATTGATTGAGAGAGAGAGAGAAAATCAATCAATTTGTGTCATCCAAATGCATGGCGAGCATTCACCCGTGAATCTTTTCTTGTTTGAGCTTCATCCACTTTCGATTCACTAACGCTTACTCGTAAGATATCAAGAGTCTCATCGAAGCTCGCCACCACTACCACCACCTCCTCCAGTAACTCCGATACCTTCACCATCGACATCTTCTCCCCCTTCCTCAAACACCACTCCAAGCTTGCGCCTTCTACCCCTTCCACCACCATTCCCTTGGGGTCCGACTAGGAGGCCATTGCGTCGAAGTGCAGTGAGTCTCCATTCTCACCATCGACACGACAACGAATATTGTCTGCCGGGAGATAAAGATGGAAGGGACCCACATGAAAAGAAAAGGAAAGAAACCAAAGGGGCATCACATTTGAGAGAAAGAAAAAGGGAACACTTTTGGTAGAATAGTAAAAGAGGATGCTGGAAAAAGGAAAAAAAAAGGGACCCATGGTAGATAATACTGTCAAAATACTAAAATAGGGAGTGTATTAGCTACGAAAGGAGTGGAAAAAGCGTGGCCCAATACAAAAATAATCATATTAGTAAACGTACTAAGAACACTTGTTAGTCATGCCTAATCAATAAATATTGTCATTTTCAATGAGTTCATTATTCATAATACAATGAAGACAATACTTTGAAATTAATAAATTTTAGTATTTATCTTATTCAAACCTAGTTTGTCAGACACCTTTTGATGAATCCAAACAAAAACTATCCAATGTTACACTGTATTTATCTTAGTGAAATAATTTATCGTGGATTAATTTTCTAGACTTTCAAGCATTTGGTTTGCTGAAAATAATCAATTAACAAAATATCACTTATGGTAAAAAAAAGAGATGCATGTTTAAAGTTAGAAAAATGAGTTTTTATGGCTTCATTTATTTTATAGAAAATGAATGATTTGGAAGTTATATTCCAAAAGATGATCACTTGAGTTAATTAGTCAATGAGAAATACTTTTATTAGAGATAAAAATGTGTGTCTAATATAGGGTTAATATCCTAAAAAACCCTAAACTAGTACACATGTGACAAATTTACCCCAAACTATTTTTTTAACCACAAAAATTCTCAAATTGGTATATTTTTGACAAATTTACTCCAAACTGGTATACTTGTGACAAATTTATCCTATGTTTGTTTTCGTTAAATTTTATTGTTAAATTATTAAGTTAAGTTGACTAGTATACTAATTTGTGATTTTACAGTTTATTTGTCACAATTTACAACTTTTGTGATTTTTTGTGGTATTAATCCAATTTAGCGGAGTGTATATTTGTCACAAATTTACCAATTTGGAGTTTTTTAACGTCAAATAAATTAGTTTTGAGTAAATTTGTCATAAATGTATCGGTTTATGGATTTTTTTTATAGTCAGTTGGGGTAAATTTGTCATAAGTATACAATTTTGGGGTTTTTTATGGTAAAAAAAATAGTTTGGAATAAATTTGTCACATGTGTACCAGTTTGGGGTTTTTTAGGGTATTAACCTCTTTTTTTTATGAACAACGATATTATTTTTCGTTCATTTATTTTTAAGATACAAGGATTGGGTTTTAGGAAAATGTTTTTTAAACAATTAGTACAAGGTTACTTTACACTTTTTTGATTTTCATGATAGATTGTCTAAAGCTAAAGAAAACTGAAAAAGAAAAGAAAAAAAGAAAAAGCTTGAAATCTATTTTTATTGGCCAATTAGAATTGCCTCCCAAAACCTATAATTACCTTACATTAATAAGAGTCTAGAAGACCTTATCGTATGACTGATCGACAACGACTAGCATCCTCTTTCATATAGGCGAGTTGTAGCTTGCAATTCGAACTAAAGAAAGACAAATTCCTTTTATTTTATTAGGGACACATATAATATTTGTCATGATGCTATCCCCTACTTCATATCTTATAACTACTTCATTATATATATATATATATATCTTTATCAAAATAGCAATTTGAACAAGAGGATAGGGAAAGTAGATCTTTAGTATGAAAACAATTTACATCTTTTTTATTCCTTATATTCTCTAAACATATAAAAAGTGATTATGCATAGTCACAAAACAAAAATAAACAAGAAGCAATTACAATAGAAAGCTAATAAAAGAAATGAATGACAAGAAAAATAAAGGACACGAGTGGTATCGGGCAAAATTGCTAGAATCCATGTCGTACAAAACAAAAAAAGCTTGAAAAAAATGTTTTTCTAAAAAATAAATTTACGACACCTATTTTTCTTATTGCAAAGTTTTCTCCGAAACAAAGTTTAATGTGCTTTTGCTTCTACTTTCCAGAAGGCCAATCGATCCATTAAAAAGAAATCGAGAAAAGCTTAATCGCCACGCGAACGCCATCTTTCTGCTTACTGCAGAAGGGCTTCTCTTTTTCCCCCAACAGCGCAACCTCCCCTCCCTCCATCCATCCATCCAACCATCCACCACTTTCTCTCTCTCTCTCTCTTCATTTCCTGCAAAATTAGGGTTCGCTCCCCCTTCAATTCCTCCTCTTCCGCTTCGCAATTTCGCGATCTATTCCTCATTTCCCTTCTCGTGCGCTTACCTTCTCATCCGATTGCTTCTGTATCTCGATCCTTTGGTCTGATTCAACCCCAAGATCCAATTTTTCTTTTTCCCCCGCGCAGAATCAGAGGTCTAGTCCGAGTTCCGTGCGGGGGCGTAATCAATGGCGTCCGTGGATTGCTCGTACTGGTGCCACAGCTGCAATCAAGTCATTCGGGTCGAGACCCACGATTCGGATTCGATCAACTGCCCCAGTTGCGGCAGCGGGTGCGTCGAGGAGCTCGAGTCCCCGTCCGCGATCCCGCTCCACCACCGGTTCCCCGCGGCCGCCATGTACGCCGGGAACAGCTCCGATTCGGACCGCAGCACCAGCCCCTCGCTGCGGCGCAGGAGGAGGAACGGCAGCGACAGATCCCCTTTTAATCCGGTTATTGTCCTCCGCGGAGGAGCCGATGGCGGCGGCGACGAAGGGATTGTGGTCGAAGGAGGTAACAATTACGAGTTGTACTATGATGACGGTTCGGGTTCTGGGTTGCGGCCGTTGCCCGCGAGTATGTCGGATTTCTTGATGGGTTCGGGGTTTGATCGGTTGCTTGATCAACTGGCTCAGTTGGAGGTAAATGGGACTAGAAGGTTAGAGAATTCCCCGGCTTCAAAGGCTGCGATCGAGTCTATGCCTGTGGTTAGGATCATTGGGAATCATATAGATACTGAATCGCATTGCGCGGTTTGTAAGGAAGCTTTTGAGCTTCATGGTGAAGCTAGAGAAATGCCTTGTAAGCACATTTACCACGCAGATTGTATATTGCCCTGGCTTTTAATAAGGAATTCGTGTCCCGTATGTAGGCATGAATTGGCAAGTGATATACAAAACAGTGTGAGCAACGTGAATGATAGAGATGGGATTCGAGAAGAGGATTCAGTGGGGTTGACGATATGGAGGCTCCCGCGTGGCGGGTTTGCGGTGGGGAGGTTTACAGGGGGAAGAAGAGCTGCTGAGAGGGAGTTGCCCGTTGTTTACACTGAAATGGATGGTGGTGGGTTCAATGCTGGCGGGGTTCCAAGGAGGGTTTCGTGGGAGTCAAATAATAGGAGATCCAGAGAGAGAAGTGGGTTGCGTCGGGCATTTCGCAGTTTCATTTCATTCTTTGGGAGGTTTCGAACTTCATCGTCCAGGTCAGGTGCTGATCCTGAACTGGGGTCTATGAGGAGAAGTCACTTAACTGCTGTATTTGCTAGATCTGCACGGAGGCGCAGCCAAGCCCTGTTCTAGTATAAGAGGAAGCAGCTGTCAACATTTCTCTCATCTTCAAATTAGTCGGCACTTGATGGTGCATTTGGCTGGCTCAATTTGATACATGGCAAAGGTGGAACATTTGCACAGTTATTGTAGATAATAACACCAATGGAAGTAGGATGAAGAAGCTCTCTTTTGAAGGTCATCTGTTTGAGGAGTAAATTGTGTAAGGGTGTGTGTCCACACAAATTTTGGCCAGAACAAGTTAGAAGTTTCTGATGTAATGCATATGGCTTTCAGAGGTAGAGAATAGGTCATTGTGTATGGCTCCATCTCTGCCGCTAGCTATATTAGAGGAGCTCTATCAGTTTTTGGTGGCTCAAAAGTTATGAAAGCAATTTTTTTTTTCTCCATTCTAATTTATCAAAGTGCCTGTTCATCTTTTGTGTCCTTTCCAGTTCCATATAAGATACTATTTGGGTATTCTAACTTAACGCAACCTGATGTTTACTCTCGTAATAGTTGTATTCGTCACTGGTCCTGTACAATTTGTGGGCCATTATGAAGATCTTTACATAGTTCTGCTCCTCACAGAAATTGCCACAAGTTTAGTGAAGTACCGAGGGCCTTTTATGTAAGAGTGAATGGCTACCTTTTATAAAATGGATTGTTTTTTATGAGTACAGTGTTATCTACTCTAACGTCTATGAGATGGCTCCCATTGATGGTCAAGTGCTTGTTTTATCTGCTTGAAGTTGTGTATTTTTTCACAATTTGATTATGATCTTCTTTGATTAACTAACTGCTTTAATAGATGGGTCCCATTTATGTTTAGTTGCTGCTAGAAATGCCTTTTTCAACTAATTGCATTGACAGGGTTTGTGAATAATGACTCTGGAACATGATAATTCATTTACTTTGGTCTTCTAATTGCTGATCAGTGCTATGAGGAGCTAATTAGCAGCTTCATCCTTTACAAGATATCCTTTCAAATGCTTCATTTTAGTACTTAAGATGATAGTTATTGATTCTTAAGGCAAGAATGCAGAGGTTGCAGTTTAGTGGTATATTGAGGATAAATTAAGCACTTTTTCCTTTTGCAAAAGAATGGAAACTTGACTGTGTCCATTGACTTAGGCTGCTGTGAGAATTTTGTGGTGTTACTGTCACAAGTCTCCATCTGGTAGCATGTCCAAATTCAGAAATAAGCTTGTCATAACTGTATTTTCTTTCACCTAATGGCTGAAAAATGCTATTTGGTGTTTGCTGTGTTTGACTCCTTTAATTGGATATAAATTATTAAGTACTCTTGATGGACTTCTGATGCTTTTCCCGTTCTGACTTATTTTGCTTAAGTAATAAACTAAGGTACTGTCAACCAAGAAGAAACTTTTAGGTACTATGTCTGCTAGTTGCCTGCATGTACATTTTCATGGCCAGGTTATATGCTCATGTGACTTCTGGGATCTTTGTGATCAGAATAAAGCATAAAGTCTACACATGAACATTAAAGAAATTTTGCATTGGTGTTTTTTCATTTCTTTCCTCTGGATTTGATTAATTTGATCCATCTGTTAAAGCACCTCATTGTAGAGGACTTGTGAGAAGATTGACAGCCTAAAACTTGGGGTTATGGGGGATCTATTCCACATGGTTTAGCCATTAATGCCTCAGACTTCTTATTTTAGTCCATAAGTAAAACCTGTCATGCGATTTGAAAATCAAAATGAACTCTACAATACAATCTTCATGCTCTTTCCCATTACATGAGATTGTAGACTCCCTTAAGCAGTGCATTCGACAATTAATGGAAGGTTGGAAGTATTGGATCTGGCAGTAACATGGCGCTACTGCAGCTGTGTTGCAGGCAATTCCATCAAGTCAACTCGGCTTATGTAGATGTGTCTTTTGACAACCACACCATGTGTTTTCTGGTTGTAGCCATCACTGTACTTGCGTAATCAGTCTGTGATTCTTTCTCCTGTAATCTGCATCTGCTTGCTACATCCTCTGAAATTTTTATTGCTCCACTATTGACTTGGATGTTAATCTCATTCGACACTGCAACTTTATTAGGAGTTTTGTTTCTCTATTGTGGACAGGCATCCTGATTCCCAAGATTGTGTTTGTCGCTGCAATTCCTTTTTCTGGAGTTACTCAAAGCAGTGTATAAATTGCGGGGAGTTGTGGAAGTGCTTAGTTTACAGAGAGACAAACTGAATTTGATGCATCCTTTGTTTATCCATGCTTTGATGAAGAATTTCTTGCAACGGACGGTGAAAGCCTTGAGCAATTATCATGCCAGCACTGGTTTGCCCGCCTGTAGCTACCTCTGGAGAGGGAGTTAGAGTGGAAATTGACATTGAGGACTGGTTTGATTGCATGATATATGATTTCTGGTCCTGCTGTGATAGCATATTGAATGTAGTGTTGGAGCCACTATCCATGAGGATAGCGCTCTGATGAGAATTGAGGTAGAATGATGTTGTAGAGAGGTTACAACTGGTCTGATTTTCTATGCTGTTTACTGGATCAATGGTTACCTTTCGAAATAGTGAAATTTGTGATGTCATTGCCGAGGCTGTTCGTTTCTGATGGATAAATCGCCATGAATAGGTAGGTTACTTTTGAAACTCAAGGAAGAATCATGTATTTGTGGTTCAACGTTCTCTGTCAGTCCTTTGTGCGCTGAGATTTTGGATCATGGTATATAGCATTTGGTTGGTGCTTGATGAAAAGGATATGTCAATGTTCCCTTCTAAATCTGGAGTTGGCGGGTTGAACCATGGAATTTGGTTGGTATAATTTTTTTAAGTACTTGTTAGTTTTGCAAGTCGTTTGAATTTGAATATTCATTTAATGTTGGATACTTCAAACCTTCTAAAGTGTATAAATTATAGCATGTGAAATCAGTATGCGCGGTAGAAAATATAATATTTTGTAATTGTAAGTTAGTAAAATACGTATTTTTAGTTAAATATATCCCAATAATTGATTCAGCATTTGTCAATAATAGTTTTTTTGTAATGAGCACTTAAGTTGTTAGATAAAGACAACCCAAAAAGTCAATGGGGGTGCATCGTACAATGCTCTACTTTATATGGATTTTTGGGATAATGTAATAGAAGTGTTAAAATTTGTTGTGAAAATGCGAGTGTAATAAAACCTTAAAATTTGTCAAATGGATGCAATCATGTTTTTAACTCTATTTAATTTGATTAAAAGAAAATATTAACGTGATTTTTTTTTGTCCTCCTACATATTTTTGATCTGATTTTAATTTCTACACCAAATCTTAATGACATTAGTTTTTAAAAAAATCAAAACAATTTTTTCAAGAAAAGGGCTAAAAGAAAAAAAAAAAAAAAAAAAAGAGAGAAAAAAAACCACAGCGAAAGGAAAGCCTGGCCCTTGGCGTGGCGGCCGCAGGTGGGAGGGCTGGTCCTAGCTCTCTGCTTGTATTTTCTTTTTTAAAACTGTAAGCTTTTTTTTAAATCTAATTTAACTAAAACTGAAGTTAAAAAAATTGAGCTTTTGATCAAGTTTTAGTTAACCTTAAAGCCATGTAAGAGAGAAAAAATCATGTTAGCATTTCCGTTAGCCAATTTTAACAAACTTCATAGAAGGATTGCGTCATACTAATTTAATAAGTTTTAAGATTTAATTCACATTTTAAAAGTTTTAAAATCCAATCACACTATTGTGATAAGTTTTATGATTTTTACTGCACTTATCTCTTGATTTTTCTATGTAAACACCATGTAACTCAAGAAATGCGAATAATGTTCGCAATTCAGAATTCAACTAATTTGAAATTCTAAATCATTTTCCAGTTTATTAGAGGCGCTCTTTCTTGATTCAATTGTGTTTAATAAACTTAGGGAGCCCATCTATAAATCGTGTTTAATGCAACAATTTCGTTCTCTTCTTGAGTGAGAATTTTGGCTATGATAACCTTGCTATGTTTGGTTGTCTAAATTTTCAATTAGGATAGGATAATATATGATATTTAGGGATTTTGTTATATATTATCCACTATTTGGTGATTTTAATAATAAAGTTAGATATAGTCATATCATATCATATACATTATTTGGTATAAACGACATATTAGTATAAATAAACCAAAATTTTTACATATGACAATGGTAAAAAATCTCTCACAACATTTTTGCCTACTTCATTTTTATTTGCTTATTTTATTTTATTTTATTTTATTTTCTCTCTTTTTTAATTAATTTATTTCTTCTCGTTCATCATTCTCTAAGAAAATTTTATTAAATAGTCAACTTTACTAATATACCTAAAATACTAAAATACCTAAGATATGTAATAAATACATATATTTTATATTTAACTATTAAATAAGATTAAATTAAAATAACTAAATTGTTATTTTTTTATTTTGAATTTCTTATATTAAAATTCAAATATTATTTATATTGAAGTATAATTTTAATTTTGTTAATTTAATAAGTTTTCATTTGAGAAAAATAACTTTCCAATTATGCATGTCAAGAATTATATTTACATTTATCACACGTCTCTTATAAAATAATTTTATTCGATTTATATTCCATTATATATGACTTTATCCTATCTTGAAGCAACATCAGATAGGATAAATTTTATCATATCCTGAAATTTATCTTGACTAACAAACACAACCTTATAGATAATTTGTATTCTTTTATATTGTATACATGTTAAAATTATAAAAGGATTTCCATTTCTTTTAGAAACTTGAAATTTTTATTTATATCATAAGAATATGCCCACAATGGGGGCATCCCCACAAAGCAAAGCTCAAAAGGCTTGTGGGGGAGAAAAAGTCCAGTCATGAGAAAGATATTGATTCTTATGGGCTTTTGATACCCAATTGGCAACCATGTTAGATCTTCTTGGGCCAAATTCAAGCCTCACATATGGGAGGCCCGTGAGAAGAAGAGAGCATTCCGTGATACGCAAGCGTGCGTTCCATGACTATTGATATGCGGAGGTGAGACCTATTATCATATCTATTCGGTCCAACTAAATGCAAACCCTTCCTAAATTTCTTTGTACGAACTGAAGACCTTCGAGCAAAGCTAGGGCTTCAACGAGTTGGAGTGGAAGATTTGATTGCCTTGGTTTACCTGGCGACGAGGGTCCTAGTGAAGTCTTGACATATGCATGCTATGATGCCGTTCATCGTGTCCTCCCCGAGAGCGCCCTCAACCTTAATTTTAAATTCGCCTTTTTCCAACACTACCTAGGCAAGAGGAGTTGATGATTCCTTATTTTTCTCGACTTGCGAAGCCTAAAAGTCCCAATTTTTGAAGTTTTCTTGTAGGATTTGGGCTAATTCGATAATGATTTCCGCATTTGGGAATTGGACTCTAAATATTGCATTATTTCGAGCTACCCAAATGCGCCATAATACCGATGCCACCACTTTAAGGGAAGGCACTTTGTTCTTGTTCTCCATTAGCATCCCAATCCAAGCATCAAAATAGTTATCTCATTTAACATATTTTGCAATTGGAGGTTAGGGGCTGATTATACTTGTTGTGTCTAGGGGCAAAGCAAGAGGATGTATTCAATAGTTTCCACCTCGTAGCATAGATAGGGTCAGGTACAATTTTCCTCTTCCACATATTCTCCCTCATAGGGATTGCATTTTGGCATATGCTCCATTAAAAAAAGAAAAAGAAAAGATCTTCACTTTAGAGTTAAGTCTTTAAGTTCCATATGGAAGTCCATAATGCTTTGGGTGGCAGATATGAAGATGAGGGTTGTTTAGTGTTTGGTTTACCGTCAGTACATTTTTGAGTAGATTATATGTGTTTTTGACCCTGTAGTAGCCAGACTTTGTACTTTTCCACATTGGCTAGTCTTTTGCCTCATTAGGATTGATTGGGATGGAAAGAATTTCCTGCTTGGTCAGTTCATTGAAGAGCGCATCTAGATTTTTCTTATGGAAGAATCAACTCAGCCAATTTCCTTGAATCATTCCAATTTGCATGTCCACCCATAAGACCTCTTTTCAACCACCAATATGTCCAAATATCCACCTTTTCCCCATTTCCTATTGAATACATTGTCGAGTTGGAGATTGCTTCCCTTCTCACAAGTGGGCTTTGCCATCCCCAAGATGGCTTTACTCCTTTTTGTGAAAATAAATGCCTCTGAAAATTCTACTTCATTATGATTATGGGAATTTGATTAAATGCCATACTTATTTACTTAGCATAGCTTTGTTAATAGTAAGTTTTTAACGTCCATGCCTCATTTATCTTTCTTGGTTTTTAGAGTATCTTACTTTTTCAAATATAATCTAGCCTCTGAATCACTATTTTTCCATAAAAAAGTTTGCTATTTTTTGCTCGATAGCTTTACAAATGGAAAGTAGGATTTTGAATATGGACATTGCATATTGTGGTAAGGCTTGAAAAACTGTTTTCAACAATATTTCTTTTCCTGCCTTGGAAATCGGTTGTTCTTTGTACCCTTCCAATTTCATGCACTCTCCCCAAAATCCATGAGAACATTTGCTTATTTGAGGCACCCCAATTTGAAGGAATTCCTAGATATTTCCTTTCGTGACTAATATCTGGAATTCTTAACTCCCTAGCCATGTTATCCCTCAATGACGGAGGCCATCATGTATTGAAGAATACACATGATTTTTTCAGATTGACCGTTGCCTTGAGGCAAAATAGTATTGATTGAGGATAGTCGAGAAATTATGGCGTTCAATAAGTGATCCATCTAGAAAAAAATATATGGAATCATCCACAAATAGCAAGTGGGAAAGGGTAGGGCAATATCTATTCAGCTTAATCCCCTTTATGCTATGAGTTTCCATTTGTGATATCTATCAAAGATGACAAGTAGTTTGCCACCAAAATGAAGAGATAGTGTGATAGAGGATCACCCTATCTAATCCCTCTTGTAATGGTGGAATCAATGAAGTAGTTCTCCATTTAATTTTACACCGACTGATATTGTAGCAACACACTGCATCACCAATCTAACTCATTTTTCGCAAAAATGAATTTTCAGCATACATGCTTAAAAAAAATCCCACTTCACTCTATCATACGCCTTTTACATATCAAGTTTAAGGATGGCTTGGAACCTTTTCTTTCTATATTGGATCCTAAATTGATGGAGGACCTCTTGCATAATCTAGATGTTGTCCTAAATTTGTCTACCACTCACAAACGCACTCTACTCCTCAAAAATCAAAACTAGCAACTAGGGCTTTAATCTGTTAGCCATAGTCTTTGAGATGATTTTATACATGGAATTGCAAAGATTAATGGGGCAAAACTATTCCAATTTTTTTGGATTGGGTATTTTTAGGACCAATGAGAAGTATGTTCTATTTAGAGTTGGTTCCATAACACCGGATAGGGAAAACTCCTTCACAGCCATAAAAATATTTTGTTTAATAATTTCATAGTGGTGCTGTAAAAACATATCATTTAAGCCATTTGGCCCAAGGGCCTTCGTTGCCTCCTATTGTCATATCAGCTACTAATAACTCATTCATTTCAACTCCTACCTACCTAGGACATAAATATAATACCAAAGTTATGTTTCATTGGCCTACTCATGTGTAATGGTCTAAAAAATAATTAGTTGTTGTAAGCTGAATTTGGTTTCTCTCCCTAGTCCACTCAACTTCCGAAGATTTCAGCATGGACATTCTATTTCTTTGCTTTATTTGAATAGCGGTCGCATGAAAATATTTAGTATTTATGTCTCCCTACTTTAACCAATTTATTCTCAACCTCATTCTTTAATATATCTTTTCTTGTCTCCATAATAATTCATTCTCCTCTTTTATACTTTGAAATATGGATTTGTCATGAATGAGACTAGTACCATTTGTTAAAAATAGCAATTCCTTCTTAAGGGCTTATATATATATATTTATGGTTGTTTGAAAAATTCTTGTTACTTCTAGAAATCAAGGCCCTAATAACCTCCTAAAATTTCTTCTGTAACCCAACATTTTCCAAATGGACAGAATACCATGCATGGTGGACAATCTCTTTACATTCAACATCTTCAATCCAATAGGTCTCAAATTTGAATTCCTTCCTCCTTTTAATTGTTGCTATTGAATAGACTAGCAGTAAAGGTCTATGGTCTGATCCAATGATAAGAAGGGCATAGGCTTCAGCCTTTGGGAATAAGAACCTCCATTCTAGTTTACATGATACCCTATCTAATTCTCTTTAACAAAATTTTCCCCTCCTCTATTATTTGCGCAAGTGTAAGCATAGCCCTTAGTTTCAATTTTCATCAATGAGAAATCATTCAAATATTCTCAATGCATTGAGATGGTAATGTTCAGTCATTCGTTTACTCACTTTCTCCCAATTATGTAATACTTCATTAAAATCCCCCAAGCACAACCAAGTAAGGGAGTCTAACAAGCTAATGAGTCTCCATTAATTCCAAAGCTGTAATCTCCCTTAATATACATGTGACATAAGGTTTTTACGGTAAAGAGTACAGGCACAATGAGTAAATGGTCCTTGTTTGAAAGCTATTGAAATTTCCCCTTATTGCCTGTCATTCTTTCTCACTTAAATTTGAACCGATAAAGAAACAATAGATAATGAGTTTCCTATGAAAATAAAATGGTTAATACCTTGAAAAACCCCAAACTGGTACACTTGTGACAAATTTACCCCAAACTATTTTTTTTACCATCAAAAACTCCAAATTGGTACACTTATGACAAATTTATCCCGATTGACCATAAAAAAACCCTAAACTAGTATATTTATGACAAATTTACCCCAAACTAATTTATTCGACCACAAAAAACCCAAAATTGGTAAATTTGTGACAAATATACTCTATGCTAAATTGGATTAATATCACAAAAAAATCACAAACATTTGTAAACTGTGACAAACAAAGCGTAAAATCTCAAATTGATATATTAGCCAATTGTCACGTGTCATTTAACTATATTTGACAATAAAATTTAACGAAAACTAACATAGGGTAAATTTGTCACAAGTATACCAGTTTGGGGTAAATTTGTCAAATGTATATTAATTTGGGGTTTTTGGTGGTCAAAAAAATAGTTTGGGGTAAATTTGTCATAAGTGTACCAGTTTGGGGTTTTTCAGGATATTAACCCAAAATAAAATAAGTAGTGGTGGCATAAATTTTTTTAGGGTTAACACCATGAAAAACTTAAATTGGTACACTTATGATCAATCTACTCTAAATTGATTTTTGGATCACACAAAACCCAAAATTAAAACACTTGTGACCATTTTACCTCAAATTGATATGGATTTTCATGTGAACTTCTCATGTCAATTGAGTTATTGTCATATATTATATAGCTCAACAATTTTATGGAAAAATTTGATGGAAGCAAATAAATGGTGAATATGTTACGTTAGTACCGGTTTGGAGTCATTGGTGAACCAGAAATTAGTTCAAAGTAAATCTATGCAAGTGTACAAATTTAAGATTTTAATGACCCTAATATTATTTTAGGGTAAATTTGCCACATGTATATCAATTTAGGTTTTTGGTAGCATTTATCCAATTTTCTATTAAGATAGAGATAGAGTAAGCCATAGTGTAAACAATTCTAAGAGTTATCTCGTTAATGAAAAGTGCCACTTCTTTTTTTTTTTTATGTTAATATCAATGTTTTTAATTGTTGGTTTAAATAATTAGGACTTCGACGCATAAGATTTTATGGATCTAATTACTAATTTCGTTCCAATTTCATAATTGAATTTGCATGTACACGCGCAAATGTATCATGATAACGAAATTATTTAACTTTACGAGGGCATAAGCTCTTTTCCTCCTTATCAGAGGCTCAATTGAGCAAATCTTGTACGATGTTTATTTCTTTATCTATTATTATTCTTTTAGGATAAAGTAGCTTTTTTCTTATTATTCCTTGTGCTATCATCTCCAGTAATTGTTAATTGGATAATTGCACAAATAGCTCATGAATTTTAACCAAATATACAATACTATAATTGAATTTTTGATTTTTTAAATATAATTCATGAGTTTTAACTCAATATGCAATGTAATCTCCAAAATTTTAATTTATTTAATATGATCTATGATTTTTTGATACATGTTTAATCGAGTCTTTAGATTATGTGTAAATATCCAATGTTATCACTCCATTAATTTAAATTGAGAGACAATATTAAACATTTTCATATAACTTAATCACTAAATTCAAATAAATTGAAAGTTTAAAGATAATATTATCATTAAACTAAATTTCATGATCATATTGAACCGATGAAAAGTTAGGAACAAATTACATATTAATTTCAAGTTATGGGATCATCTGCGTCATTTTGGTGTCATTTTCCTTACGTTGATTTAGGAGGCTGATTGACAAATTACCTGAATGACAAAATGTACTTTGAGAAACGAGTTCGAGTGACAAAGGATGATTTTGCGTAGAAACTAGAAAGTAGAAATGACTTCCCGTCGTCATTATTATTATTGCTGTTGGTTGACGAGAAAAAGGAGTGAAAATCTTCCGGCCACGTTCGTCTTCCGGCTCTGATCCGAGAATCGAAGCAGAGAGAAAGAGAGAGAGAGAGAGAGGCGTCCAGCTTTCGCTTTCCCTTCTTTCCCACTCCACCGTCGTCGCAGGTGCTCGAAGCCACCCACCGCGGAGTCCCCCTCTCTCCACTAAATTCGAGAGCTACCCACCAAGCGTCGCCGCCGCATCTCCCCCTCCCGCCTATCAAGCCCGCTCCTTTCCGCCGCCGCGCCGCCGCCTCCGGAGACGCCGTCTCGCCGCCGGTGGTGCCTCCGGGAGGACGAGCGCGCGCGCGCGCGTTTCTTTCTTTGTTCTATCTTTGCGCGATAGGAAGCGACCCATGAAGCGGCGGGGCGGGATCGGGTTCGGGTTCTCCCTCCCCGTGGCCGCCGTCGTCCTCGCGATCGGCTTCCTCTACTTCTCCACCGTCTTCGTCTTCATCGACCGCTGGTTCGGCCTCGCCTCCTCGCCGGGCCTCATGAACGCCGCCGCCTTCACCGGCGTCGCCCTCATGTGCGTCTTCAACTACGCCGCCTCCGTCTTCACCGACCCGGGTCGGGTCCCTCCCACCTTCGTGCCCGACGTCGAGGATGCCGAGACCCCGATTCACGAGATCAAGCGCAAGGTATGGCCCTGATTCCGTTCCAAGAATCGCTGGTTTCCTCTCTTTGATCCCTTTCGATTCCAGTTTATGCGCATTTGATACCTCGATACTCGATTCCTCGCGTTGAATGGATTGTTAGAGAATCTTGTTACATGCATGGGCTGATATGTAGTGCTCAATTTATGGAGGGGATCTGGATATATGGGCATGATGGTGATTGGTTTTGTTTTAGTTTTCAAGATTTCTCTTTCCCAGAAAAGGGTTGTGAATTTGCAACTATCAGATCTTTGTTGGTGGGTTGCTGATGCGATCCCTGTAATAAAGATGGAGTGGAGTATTCATTGTGTCGGCAATGTTGATCTGTGTAGAATGCTTGTAAACAATGAATAAGTAAAGAGATGCTGAGTTGAGAATATATGAAGTGGAGTCCATTTTTAGTGGTCTTGGCCACCTCGTCCATGCGATTCCGCAAGACGACAGGGATAGCCTGTTGAAAAGATTCTGGAAGTAATTGTAGCTTGTAAATAGATCCCGAGAATAATGTGTTCCTCTCTGCTTTCCTTCCTCTAGCTATTGAAATAGCATCAGAGGTGCCATTACCATTATTGCTTGTGGGCTATGGCAGAATGTGAATGCTGTCGAATTTAAAAGTTGGACCTGGCCCGTTGTTAATGTCTGACATATAGTTGATTTTGACTGTGTAGTTTTAACTAGGTATTGACCCTGCAATATGACCATGGCACTCTGAAAACCTCGTCAGGTGTCCTGGCCATCCTATAACTAATGCAACACCAACTCGCATATTTTCTATCACAAAATGATTGAAATTGCCTCCTTTGTGGAAAATTCAATGATGTCATTTATGTGAAGTTTGAATTGTCCACTCATTATGATGCTCGCATAATAATGATGCTTTCGGCAATGAAATTTATGATGCCAAAGGGTGTACTGAATTGTATTTGTAATCACATTTCACCTTGGGGATCCAGTGTGTTTTGCAGAATTTTGGAATAATCATATATCCTGTGTTTTATATTCCTCATCTCCCAATTGTTTTCATTTGCTGTTCAATTTGTTGAGAGAATTGTTTGAAATGTCATTTCATCATGGCATTAATATATCCTGATCTTAGGGGTTTGCTCTATAGGAGTTGACAAATTTGAGTGTGTTCTTGATTCTCTTCAACTTCTCATCACTGATATCATATATTATGCACATTCATGTATGGGGAATTAAATTCCATATATGTTGTCTATCTAGTTTTAGTATATTCTCAAATTTAGTCAGGCCTGATCAAGTATCTTGTTTCCCACCAAGCCTGGGTTAGAATCATCGTTCGATCTGGTACGTCTTCCCTACCATCCCGTGGCACTGGGCTACAGAACAAATTTCTCTTTTTGAGACATTGACGCTGTGAATGATATGCCGCTGAATATGTGCTGATGCTACTCTTGGTAAATAGGGTAGGCTCAGTATAAAGTGCTGGTGCTTGGTTCTTGTTTGAGCTGCCTAATTGATCAGTCCTACTTGAGTTAGTAGACAGGAAGAAGCTAGTTGTTAAGTATTCTGCTGTCAAAGAGAACGCGATTATATCTAATATGAGGGTGATGCTCACACTTTTTATGCAGCTTCTTCTTAGTCTCTAAATCTGGAAATTTGGATCTGCAACTATGTTATTTTGTGGATTTTTGCAGGGTGGCGATTTGAGATATTGCCAAAAGTGTTCCCTCTATAAGCCTCCACGTGCACATCATTGTCGAGTCTGCAAAAGATGTGTTCTGCGAATGGTATGCGTGACGCATGCTATCGTCTGTGGATTAATATACTTCATACTATGTTCACTTACCTAGTGTCACTTGATTGTCAGGATCACCACTGCATTTGGATAAACAATTGTGTTGGCCACACAAACTACAAGGTCTTCTTTGTATTTGTTGTCTATGCGGTAACAGCAGCCATCTATTCACTGGTATGTATGTAATTTCTTGGAGGATTCCTTCAAGGGATTTATGTTATGAGTCCAATTCACTAAATCCATATGCATTTGCACGGTTCCTTTTAACTTCATTCAATTTGATGCATCCATCTATCCTCTTGAGGACAGTTTTAATTTTGGTTCCACAGTTTGGGGCCTTGTGTTCCTAATGCTGGCATGCTTTCTTTAATGAACTTCATTGTGCCTCATCTGTATTCTCGATCCAGAAAGGACCTCCCTTTTTTTTTTTCTTTTCTTTGGTGATCTAAGTTTATAGGCAACAACTTTTGGACTAATTTCCAGCAAGAGCATTTGAATGAGATTAGTTTATTTATGCTAACCCTATTGGATGAACGTATAGGTCTTGCTTCTGGGTAGTTTGATCATTGATCCTGAACAGGATGATCAGCAAAGTGAAAACTCGTTCCGAACTGTATATGTAATACACTCGCAACACTTGGTTTAATACTCCATATACTCTTGAGTCCATTTGACTCATTGTCTGCTATTTACAGGTTATTTCGGGGCTGTTGCTTGTACCTCTGTGCATTGCATTAGGTGTCCTATTGGGTTGGCACATCTACCTTATTTTGCATAACAAGACCACAATTGAGGTTGGTAAAGTTGACAGAACTATCATCTGTCCATTATTATTTGCTGATGACTCTCTTCTTTTAGCTCTTATTCTTTTTCAACAGTATCATGAAGGTGTGAGAGCAATGTGGTTGGCAGAGAAGGGAGGCAGTGTCTATAATCATCCATATGATCTTGGTGCCTACGAAAATTTGACCACGGTAAGAGCAATATACCCTTAATATTAGTGGGTGGTCAAATTCAATGTTGCCCTTTGACTTGATTCCAGGGCTGAGAATTTTGATAGGGTGGAATAGTATTACTACATAGTGAATGAGATATTACTGAGAGATACAAAGGTGAAACAAATGCTTTTAGTTCAAATGGACATATAGCTTCTCTACGTACACAAGGCTCGATTGCTGCCTCACTTTGAAAGAACGCGTGTTTTAGTCTGTACTTTAGGAACTGAGGATGATTGTCCTCTTTGTTTTTTTTCCTCCGTCTTGCCTCAAGTGGCTCACGTCATTTTGTTTCCTTCAGGTACTGGGTCCCAATATATTAAGCTGGTTATGCCCCACAGCTACACACATTGGTTCCGGTCTTCGCTTCCGCACCTCATATGATGAGTTGGCGGCTTTGCCTGATTCATAGCCACTTTTGCGTTGTTGAGAATTGATCTCCAGTCATTCCACATTCTTTTAACTCACTGAAGCGGAGAGCGCTCCTCATTTGATTTAGAGATTCTCAGACCGTACACTCCTGTGGCTTTGCATTCGGGAATTTCCATAACTAGCGGCTTTCTGATGCCGAAGCTTTTGGCTGTGAGGTTCTTGGAGGTGCACAGCCCTCCACATGCGAAGGCACGGCGTAGTCTTTGTAAGTTCTGGGTACAGGGGGAGTTTGGTCTTTCTTCTGATTTGTTGTGTCATAGGGGTTGTCCTCATTGTGCATGCGGATGGAATAGAGCTCACACGCCTGTATGAAATTCGGCTTGCAATTGTACAAAATGGAAGGTATATAAAAGGATCATTCGCTTGCCAGATTTCCTTTGTACCACAGGTTGGTAGGAAGCATAGAAACATGAATGCATTTTCTTATACGTTTAGAGTTATAATGCATGAAACGGGTTGAAAATAAGATTCGAGTTCATCAAACTTGTTTTGTTGTACCTGGTGCCTTCGAATCGACACCTTTATCGTTAGCTTTCCCTGTTCAACCCAAGTGGGAAATAGTACAAGACCATTGACTCTAGGAGGCGCACGTTCGTCCTCGACTATCGACCGTTATACGTTATATCATGTGTGGGGAAATTTAAATTCCGGGATGGTATTCTTGCATTTGCTGCACCTAGATTGCTCCCAAACAGAAAGTGCCGCCCGTGATTATGGGATAGCTTCTGTGAGGTGGTGGTAATTCCACGATTTGACCAAGAAAGTATTAAATCTATGGGACGTGAATTCAATCTTAACCTTTTTATTTTGCCAATTTAGTTTTGAATTTCTTGACAATTTATTAATTTAGTCATTCAGAAATCATTGATGCAGGGATGGAGTGTTAACTATTTCGAGCCAAAATTAGTTGAATTGAATGATTAAATTGGCAAATTGTCAAAAATTTTGGGATTAAATTAATCAAACTAAAAAGTTTATGACAAGATTGATATCCGTGCAGTAAATTTCACATCTTTTTTGGTAAAATTTTTGAGCATGATTCATGCCTAACACAATTTATGGAAAGAAACCGAATTCAATATAGCATGACTTTATTAGAAATTGACATAAATTGACACGTCTTAGTTTTTTAATTAAAAAAATCACATGATTATATTGAAACATTTTTGCAACGACCAGAGATGACACAAATTATCGACATGAACACAATATGCAAACACAAATTGCCGGTCATTCTGGTCCTTGCCCTCAGGTCTACTTGCTCTGCTTTTAACTTCTTAGGGGTAGTTTGGGAGGAGCTGGTTTGGATTTTAAATTCTGGAAATGCAGTCTCCAAGCAAAATTGCATCCCTTCAAAAATAAATAGAACAAAATATATGTTCCATCTTACCTAATGTATTTTTGGAAAGGATGAGGCATATTGTTAGTTTACCAGATGAACTTGATTTTTTTTTTAAAAACAAATTCGTACAAAAGTTAGACCAACTCAAATGAATCAAGAAGTTTTGAAATTTTGTCAAAAAGAAATTCAAGACTTATTAGATATTAATCAAGAAAAGTCAATCACCTTGGAGTTGCTTTGCTTTTTATGTAAATGAAAAAGCTAAATTAGAAAGAGGAGTACCTAGATTAATCATCAATTACAAGCCATTGAACAAAGCACCAAAATGGATCAGGTATTCAATTCCTAATAAAGAGGATCTATTGAATAGACTTCATAATTCATTTTTTTTTTTTCAAAATTTGATATGAATTAGGATTCTGACAAATACAAATTAATGAAGCGGATAAACATAAAACAATATTCATAGTATCATTTGGACAGTATGAATGGAATGTGATGCATTTTGGCCAAAAAAAATGCTCATTTTGAATTTCAAAGAATTATGAATGATATTTTCAATTTATAAATTGAATATACTTTGGTATACATAGATGTTTTAATATTCTCAACCAACATAGATCAACATTTCAAATATATATATCTATCTTCATAAGCATCATCAAGAAAAATGGCTTAGTGGTTTCTCCCACCATAATATTACTTTTCCAAACAACAATTAGATTTCTAGGACATTACATTTCTTAATGAAGCATTATTCCAATAGAAAGATAAATTTTGTTCACAGTAAAATTTCCTAAAGAAATCAAAAGTAAAACCCAATTATAAAGATTTTTAGGAATTCTCAATTACATCTTAATTTCTTCCAAAATATTAACATATTATATATATTTACATAAAAGATTATTAAAAAAATCCCCTACCTTGTACATCAATTCATACTAATATTGTTAGACAAATTAAAACCCATATTTAAGAAATACCTTATCTGCACCTAATTGACCATCTACTTTAAAAAATGTAGAAACATATGCTTAAGAAATAGAATATGAAAGTATTATCAAAAGGTCAAGAATAATAGAGAACAAATCATCCAATTTATTTCCAAACATTGAAATCAAACCCAACAAAATCACTTTACTATCAAACAAGGAATACTGGCCATTCTTTTGGCAATATCCAAATTTCAAGGTGACATATTAAATACAAAATTTCTATTATGCATCGATTGCAAATCAACAAAAGAAATATTATAAAAAAAATGTAGTAAATATTGCTTCAAAACAGATTTTTGCTCGATGACAAGCTATTTTATAGTCTTTGACTTTGATGTTGAATTCATTAATGGTTCTTCAATTCTTTATTTGATTTTCTTATGAGATTTTTTTTCATGATAAATAGTCATATACCTCCAAAACTATCCATAAAAGAAAAAAAAGGGAAAGATCTCACAATCACAATTGGAACCACCAACAATGGATTAATCCCAACCTTGTCAAAGCCCAACAATTACCATCACCTTATATTACCCTATTTTTATCACAACCTTGTCAAAGCCAAAATCCACCCAAAAAACCAAACAGGAAATTCCTCTTCATCACAATCATAAAAGCCCCAGACAAGATCACAAACTCAACAATCACCATCACTTCTTGCTCTCATCAAAACTTAGGTAGACATAGCCCAAGAAGACCCATGAAAACAAATTGAAATTACTTTAAACCCATCACCATTAGCCTCTCACAAACCAAGAGTCACAACCACTCAAACAATTTTCCAGTTAGGTAGTTATAAAAACACCCTATTCCTCAATCACAAAACCTACCACCTTAGTGCTAACATCACAATCTTCCATAAAATTACAATTCATCACCAACAGCCAACACCAACTTATTAAGGAAATAGGAAAAGAATTTTATCTTGAAAACCCAATTTTTTTTTGCGAAAAATATTTTCGTAGAAAATCGGCATTACAAACTACATGGTTTATCAAAAACCCAACCTTAATATAAACAAATCCTGCTTAAAATCAAGTTAGTTACTTTTAAACACTTCTTATTATCCGAAAACCCAAACAATATTTAACCATTCCACACTTACAATCCTTTAGGTCATTTTACCTGACATGTGAAAATTAACGGTTCAAACCCAACTACAATTTGAAGCCTAGTTAATTATCAAATTACCTTACCTTGCTACTTACATTTACTGGGATTACCAACAAGTACGGTGAAAATGCATTATTCCGCCAAAATGATGAAGATATACATGGCTCTTTTACTTCTCAATAGACTTCGCCACTTAACAACTATCCTTTTGGTTTAGATGTTAGTGTGATCACTATGGTCTTGTTATTGAAATATTATTTGAACAATACAAAAACAGCTTGCAAATTTTTATATCCATTTCAAACCCACATCACATGAATCCAAAATTTGAAATCTCATGCATTTTCTATTAATTTTAGAATATCTTGGGTTACGACCTAGGAATTTGATTTTAATCACCCAGTTCATCTCTCACATGTCTCAAATCTAGTTAGGAGATACAAAACCAAATTGTGGGACAATTTCAAATTCACTAATAACCTTTTTGAAAAATCGGTCATAAAATGGTTGAATCGGCAAAACCCCACAAATAGCCAATCACTCATTGAATACAAAATGGCCCAAGCCTAGCTTGCAAACTCCAATCACTAGACCAATATCTTCTTGCATTGCAAAAAAAAAATCATGACATAAATCAATTCTATAGGTTTCTCTAGCAAATCCCAACATAGTGGCAACACTGATGAGGATGATTGCTATGGAATCAATTTGTTAGACGATGGACAAAATCACCCAAAGATGACGAGTGCCTGCACAAAATCACCAGAGGATCACCAAAATAAGTCAAGGCGTAAATTTTTTTTTACTGTTCACTCCAGACAAAAGTAGCAAAAGATATTATGAGAGGAAGGCAAAGAGGAGAAAAGGGTAGGCCTTAAGACTATACAAGCTTTCTTTGATCACTTTCCTCTCCAAATTTCATCTTCTTCTCTCTTCTTTTTCCTTCACAAGAACATCCCAAATCACTTTTCTATCACTTGAAACACCTTGTATTCACTTTCCAATCACTTGAATAATTTGTAATGACCCCATCACTTGTATTACTCCATCTTTTGTAAGTATTCTCTATCACTTGATGGAATCACCAACCAATGTTTGTTTGGCATAATTACTAGATAATTTAGTTCCATTCCTTTTATTTATGTCTAAGGGGGATCTCCACTTGAGTGTGGACTACCGCCCTTATAGAAGGTCACAATTTAATTTTCCTTTAGTTCGTTTATTAGTGAAATCCATACTTGAGTATGGATTACCGCCCATGAGTGAGGTCACATTGTGAATTGAATTACGTTCTATCATACCTCACTTGAGTGCGGGCTACTGCCCTTGTGGATGATTATTATTTATTGTCTTATTTGCTTATAATATTATATATTACATTTGCATTATATATTATTTTTTGTGCTTGAGATTTTATCTCGTTTCATATTATTTGTTCGCATAGAACATATAAATTTAACCATATAAATCACAACTGAGTTCATAGATTGCTTTGATTGTTTTTTAGATATAGAAGTCACCGAACTCTTTTAATCATACTTTAATAATAATGAGCGTAGTTGTTTAAATTAAGAAGTATAATCACTAATCAATACTCCATTTTCTATAAGTTTACTTAAAATCCTTCTACGTTAGCTTCTTATTATTATTATTATTATTATTATTATATATATATATATTAGATCTCTAGATCTTGAGGGCAATGTATATCTCTAGATCTTGAGGGCAATCTTATATATATATATAGATCTCTAGATCTTGAGGGCAATGTATATCTCTAGATCTTGAGGGCAATCTTATATGTATATGTATATGTATATGTATGTATAGCCTTATGGTATAGATTAAAATTTTCTAAAGATTAAAAGAGCGTCCCTTTGAAAGGCCGAGAAAGGGTCATGTGTTGTTAGACAGCATATTTGTCACAGATAATAAATAGTTTATACAATAGATCCTAGGAGTTTGCATTGGTCCAGATCCAACCCGGAAATCGGATGGAGCCGGGCGGTTTTGGGTGGCTCTCATGGAAATTGATCTAGTCCAATTCCCAGTTCCCGAGAGAAATAGAACCAATTAGATCGAACCAACCGAGAATATATTATTTTTTAGATTTTTAGTCAGTGAGGGAAAAAATTACATCTTATTTATGGGAATAATGTATTCTTTCACTAATAACTTCCTTGTGAGTAGTAATTTCATCTGACACTAAAGTAACTTTCAATATATTAAAGAAGTTTTAAGAAAGAAAACATAATATATAAAAATAATTAACATTGTCAGTTCTTCGCTGATCCAGTTTGCTTTTAGGATAGACATGGTCGTTTCCTAATCTCATAAGTGGGAAATTGTCCATGTCCGGTTTGGGACTTGGTTCCAAGGTAGGAATTGACCTACTTTGAAATTGATCACCTCTAGTAAACTTATTCATGGTATCAGAGCCATTTCATATTAATTAGAGTAAGATTAAAACTCTATACCTAATAATGTGTTAGTGATGAGAGGAAGAATCAATTCACCATGTCCGAATCTCTAGAATTCACTATACTTCTTTTTATTAATGCTCCTATAATGCTTGACTCTCAAAGTTCTCTTCAAAAAATCTAATGTGTTCAAGATTGATTATCTTTATGAAGTCTTAGACAAGCCAAGTCAATATGATAATAGTATAAGCACACTTGGCATCTTGAAGATGCATTTTCAGGATAATAATACAAACTGTAGATAGAACCACTAGACACATAGGATCACCTTTAAGGATTTTTTTGAAAGGTTAATGTAAGTTTAAGGAAATTCAAGCTGAATATGTTTATACTGGTACTCTTGCCCATATTAAAATCGATTGACATGTAATTACTATGACAATGTCTTTATAATTTGATGAAACGCACTTTCACTGGAAGAAAATAGGACTCCTTGAGCAATTTTATTAAGATAAATGATATTACCACCTACAAACGCGAAATGTGAATCCAACAAACATAGTAAAATAATTGCCTTCAATACTTTTCACTTGTAGTCATTTTTCAATTTGTTTGGATGTAGATATCTATTTATCTTGGTTCAATTCAGTTGGTGTCATGATGAAATTTGACCCCCCAAAAAAAAAAGAATAGATAGATATTGGATTTGAACTTCTAGTTACACGCATTCACTTTTGCCATTTGCACATTGGGGATGAAAACGATTGTTTTTCCATTTATCTTTTTAAGCATCAACCTGACTCAGACCACTTGGCACGTTATAAATAAAGAAGTCTAAACTATAATTTGATAAATATGATAGAATTACATACTTATGTGAATTTAACGTTTAGAATACATCTTTCTTAGATATTTTATTTGGAAAAGCATAATAACTCTATGATTGATGGTAATTGCATTAGATGCACTCAACGTGCAAAAGTCAGTTTTACTAATAAATATTAAATTAAATTAGATATTACCTTTTTATCCCTACAACGATTGGCTTAATGGTGTAAAACTTACTCTTTAGTGGTTGAGGGCCTCCGAGTCACATATTCGAAACCTTTACTAACTTCTCAACCTCAAGAAGCCTTGATTTGTCTATGGGTAGGTTCAATTGTGTCACTGACTTTACTCACACTAACATTATGGTGGAGTGGTGAGGCTAAATTGTTTAAAATGAGCAGTAATTATGGTTTAAACTGAACACTTCATCGAGTGTGGGAAACCCATATGATAACTTAGAGGGGTAGGTGGCATTGGTCAACTGTTATTTAAAAAAAAATTATAATCTTTTTAATCATACCGGTTTTGGATGGTAAAGTAGTTTTATGTTATGTCAATGACATTTCTAACAATTTTTAAGCACTTGATTTATCATCATTATGGCAATTTGTATGTCCTACACAGTCTTATTTCAAATGCAAATAGATTTTTTTCTAAGCATTTTTGCGATAATAAAAATTAGGGAAAAAACTACTTAAAACCTCAAATTATGTTTACAGTGATATAAAAAAACTCAAAACTATGTCCATCATAATATATTTACTTTAAACTGTTTTTTCGTGATACCAAAAACTCAAAACTTATATTTGTGTTATACATTTCTCTTTTGTTAATGTTTTGTCATATTGTGGGCATTTTTATTTCACTTGAGTCACATAGGTGTGTTAACATGGTTTGTTTTGATTTAAATAGTGCTTACTAATGAAATCTTGACCGAAAGTAAATATATCATATAAATACAAATTCAAGATTTTTTTACTAAAAAAAAATACAGAATTAATTCAAATACGAATATAGTTCGGGATTTGTAGCCGTCTTTTTTTTTTTTTTTCTAAAAAATAGGCTAAAATGGCGAAATGGATAATATAGGTCGGACCCACTAAGCCTCATTACATGGCACGACGGCACGTGGGGATGAGATGGCCCCGTTATGGCCTCCCCCTCCCGCGCGCGCCACGCAAGTCTGGCGCCACGCGCGCATGTCAGCGCGCACTGACTACTGAGAGAAGGGCACGGTTCGGCAAGTGGTTCCCAGTGTACCAGCCGCCACGCGCACACGCGCCACAACCCGCGTCTGGCCCTCGTAGCCAGACAAGATGAAAAAGCCAGAGCTAAGGTACCTTGAGTAACCGAAAGAGAAACAACTCCCATGCCCTCTCTCTCTCTCTCTCTCTCTCGTGCTTCGACATGGATCAGGACGACGAGAACCCATCAAATATCAATAGGTTTGAATTGCTTCTCCTTGATTTCCTGGGTTTTCGTTTTTTTTTTGTTTCCTGCGAGTTGTCTGGTTTTCATGTCGTAGCGAGTGCGGCAGTTCTTGTTCTGCCGAAATTTATAGCTAAAATGATTGATGGGTCGGGTCTCTCTGCGTCCTCTTCTTTAGCTTTGGATGATTTCGGGAAACGGGGTGAGTGGTCTGGTGGAGTTGGATTTAGGAAGCTAAGCAAGAATCGGAGAGCTGCTGTCGGATTTGTGTAATTGGTGTTTGCCAAGAAAGAAGAGATTCGGCAGCTTGACTTCTGAGAGAGCATCTTTTCTCTCGTTCCAGGATTAGGCTAGAATGAAGGAACTGCGGAGATGCTTGCGAGAGAGAAAAAGTGCTGCAAAATGTGCCGTCTTAAGTGCTAATTAGGTGATGTGAGCTGTCGGGAGTGTACTTGTTTCTCATGGAAATGTGATTCCTTTTTACTGGAGAGCGGAAGGCTGTGAATTGAAGTTAGTTCTTGCGCATAAGTTTAAGTACCCCGCTTCTGATTTTCGTGTCTGGGTTGTCTTTCTGGTGTTCCTGCTCACACCCGTCTGCCTGATTCATGATGTCAAAAGTAATAAAACACGGATACTTAGGCTTTAGTACTCTAAATGGCTTAAGCTTTTGGAGACACGGTTACACAGTCAACTCTATGGCCTAGGTCGATATTGCGTTTGAGGTCTCGAATTTGATTCTTCACTCCCCCTCTTCACCCAATTATGGTGTATCCCTTCTTTTATATACTCTGGGTTTTGACAATTCATTGCTCTTGGGGCATGCATATTGGGTTTGTATGCTAGGGAGACTTTTTGTCATATCAGACTTCACATGAGGGGAGTCTTTTGTTATAATATGCACTCCACGCTGTGCTTTAATGACATAAGTTTTTTTTTACAGAAGATCGGTGGTTACCCTTAACTCTAAGTAAACGGCCCTTTTGTAATCAATATTACTTTTCGGGTGTATTTATCTGTTAGTTAGAAAAAGAAGATATCTACTTTACTCCTAAAAGTTGAGATTGTTTTCCATCAAGCACCTTTAGCATTTTCAACGATTTGGCCCGATCTTGAATAATTAGACCCCAAATTTGTTGTCCTTAATCGAAGGTTCCTTCTGAAATGCATGGTATGGCTAAACTTTAGGTGGTGGCTTTTGTTCAAATGGCTTCACCTTTGGTCTCATTTCCAAAGCACATATGGAAACAATTGAGAAAACAAGATATAACAGAACTCATATAGTTTTCCTATAAAGATTCCTTTCTCCTGATTATCTAATGAAAATATCGGAGCAATTTCTTATAAACAGTGCTCTCTTCCTTAACCTTAGTCATATCCATTGTCGATAGATGCATGATCCATCTATGCCCTGTAAAGTGAAAAAAGGACCAGTGACTTCATGTCCAAAGGGGTATAAATAAATCATCTTGAATCAATGGATTCATTATAAGATCCCTCTATGATATAATGCATTTTTATTACAATTTTATCAAGCTTTCACATTACCTTAGCACTTGATAAGAACTTTTGTTTTTGTCTATATAGGAAAAGAAAGTTGCAGCCTGAGCTCTTGGCTCTGCCTCTGCCGAAGCACCAGTGCTGGGATCAAGGCACTATTCAATTCTCTTCATTCAATAAGCACCTAGAAAAAGATGACATCTCTAAAGTTGCAATCAAGGGAAAGGTGGACGTAAGTGATAACAACGATGGTACGAGACCTGAATCGGAAAAGGATAGTTACAGTTTTGTGGAATATTCTGATTCCACTATGTCGTTGTGTGGAATGGATAACTGTGAAACTGAGTCCACCTCAATATCCAACTTGCATTCAGTGTTGTCCACCAGTTGCGGGTGTGCGAATTCAGAGAATCCATCTTATTCATCGCATGGCATGATGATGCTGGATAAAGAGGATAGTAATGATAATCTAGTGCCAGGTCTTCAAGACGTCATTCCTCTCAGTCGCAATAGTCAATTACGAGTAAAACAGATCTTCGAGGAACGTCTCCTTGAATTTGGAAACCATGCAGATCACATATGCTTGGAAGAGGGAAAGGACTTCATTGACCCATGCCATGATGATGAAACTGAAGATATCATCTACTCCAATGGGGATCCTTCTAATAATTTTGTCCTTTCCTCTGGAAGATGGATCGTCAACCGAGGTATGGTTTCTTGTTGAGCATCGCATAAATGTCGAAACACCCCTCCTTACTCCGCCTTTTCCAAATTCATCCTTGATTCTGCCAATATCCAGCTGGTGGCTTGGTATATTCTCAATGTTTTGGTCGCTGACTTCTCCGTCGCTTTTCATTGCAGAAGCCGAACACGGTACGAGAAGACCAACAATAGACCAGGAGTTTGAGCAGTACTTCTCCATGCTCATGCTGTAGTGGGGCATTGCCGGAAATAGATGTCAAATGTAGATATTACTAGTATCAGCTTCCTAGATTATCGCCCTGTACTCTGCCTTAGGTACAGAGATCATAAATCAGTCTTGCCTTACTTTTCAGTTGTTGCATACTCTATAATAAATACAATTGCTAGCAAAACTTGAGTGAACTTTCTTTGATGATATATTACCCTGTTTTTGGTTGGGATGTATGTACATACTCGTGCTCGCTAGAAGATGCAAGTTACTCTAAATGCTTACTGCTCCCCAATCTCCCTTTTGATATCGCTTGTGTATTAATTTCACTCTTCTGGGTCAAGGAGCGCATCAGATCTCCTAAGAGTGCTTAGATGTATACAGGATTCGATTGGATATACGTTTAGAGAATTTTGATCAGGTATGCTGTTGAACCGGTATTTTAAGGAAAACTTGCCCTTAACTCGTTTCAGTTGAAAGTATCTGTAAACCAGTAAACCGTAGCAACTTAATTACCAGATAAATGACGAGATCGCCGTGTCGCTTTTACTTTTCTTCTTGCGCTCGAATATAAGTTGACAGGTTATTTACCAAGCAAAAGAACTAAATGGAGGGTTGGGACACAAGTTTATTCAAACCGTTTTGATCCGTCTAGCTTATGTGGTTTTCATCATTCGCATTACTTTGACTTTCCTTTACTTCTGTTTTGTTCTTTAGAATGTTTAAACTCGGATGGAGCGTTTGAACAAGTGAAATCTTTGCGCAAAGTAGTTGGTATGAAATATTAAAAAAGACTTAGCATTATCATTCAAACAGACTCCTAGCTGTAGTTCCTGGTGTTCGTGTCTATAGTTATTCTTCTAGTATTGCCCCTGATCTCTTCTCGATTATTAGTAGGGTGAGCATTATTTCAGGATTGAACCGAGGACCAAAGAACCATACTGGTGAG
This sequence comes from Eucalyptus cladocalyx, assembly GCA_017140615.1. Lineage (NCBI taxonomy): Eukaryota > Viridiplantae > Streptophyta > Magnoliopsida > Myrtales > Myrtaceae > Eucalyptus > Eucalyptus cladocalyx. Next base: position 19,446,962 of record CM029516.1, read on the forward strand.
AACTTATCTGATTTTAGGTTTTAAGATATGTAGAGTAGGTTCTGGGTTTCAAAAATTAGGGAACGTATTTCAATATGTGGATTCTAAGTTCTAGGCAAGTAAAACTTGGAATCAGGAAGTAAGTTTTTGTGTTTTTTTTTTTCGTCTATATCTTCGCATGATCTTGCAGTATTCTACGGTGTTCGATGATGAGTGTGTAATCTGGACTTACTAGTTTAAGCTTTTCTTTTATAATTAAGGCTTTTACTTTATTAATTTTTATATTCTTCGTAAGTCTAAATATAAGTCATGGTCTATAGATTGTGGCAATAAGTAGTAATTATTAAAGGTGATGATTCACTGTAATTGTTTAATAAATAATATAGATGAAACTTGAGTAGATCATAAAATTTGCAATAGGGGAGGGTGAAGTTTTTAGGATATGCGGAGGAGGTTTTAGGTTCCAAAAATGAGAAATTTGTTCTAAATGGTAAATTCCGAGTTCTAAGTGACTATAGAAGTGACTCTATAGAAATTAGAATCGCTTGGAATCGCTCATCCTTAATTATTAGGACAATTTGCCCTTTTTGTTTTATCAAGTGGAATTACAGAAAAAAAAGAAAATCATGTAGTGATCAAGGCCAATTTGATAGGGAAAGAGCAACAGAAGCAATCGCCACTAGCCAAATATGTAACAAGCCACCAAATTGTGGCAAATGACCAGTCCCTCTCGAGCGCAAGTCGCTGTTAACATGGTACGTTTGAGCAGTAAGTGAATGCAGAGTTGAACTGTTGCTTGCAATGAACTTTGATCAGAAGCAAAATGATCATGAGATGGACAGAAATCTCGTCGGGCGAAACCACTTCTGGTAGTTGAGGATTAAGATTGATAAAGAGATCATTCAAATAATCGACCACAAAAATGGTCGCAGTTGAGCTGTTGTACTGTCTTTCTCAACCAACATTGAAAGAAGGGGCAGGGTCGCTATGATCAAGAAGAATGACACAAAAGAATTATACTAACAAACGATACATAATTACCAAAAAAAAAAAAAACGGAAAACACTCGGCGGAGAAAATCTTCATTTTTGCGGTGGCTCGGTTATCATCCCGGGTCGCCGTCAAAGTCAGCACTTCGGAAGGTCCGACGGTGGCGGCGGTAACTTCTGATTGGGCTGTGGTCCGTCCAGGACAACCCATGCCATCCTCAGACCCCAGCTCGTGTGCACGTCCAAATGGCAGTGCATGAACCATACCCCTGTTTCAATTCAAACATATATTATATGTTTCTTTTTTTATGATTTAGGGGCACGACCTACGTAACACCTGGTAAGCCTTGTTTACAAGTAAAGTTTAGCCTTTTACTAAGGTAAACTCTCTTTTTTGACTTGGAAGTCTCCCGACGCCCTAATCAACTGTGCAATCCTTAAGAGTTATATTAGCGACCAATACTCGAAAACCTATTAGAACTATTATTAATCTTTTATTGAAATTAATTGAGAGGATTTAGTAATGACAAGTTGAAGCCGAGAGCACTGCCTATCTTTATTGCTCCATAATACTAAAATTCGATGGTTTATAAGATATATTCACTAAACGAATGCACACATGTAACAGTATTATGTACCTGGGTTGTCAGCTAGGAAACGAATGGCCACCCATCCTCCTGAGGGAACACCGAACGTGTTCCTCTCGATCGGATCCACCAAATTGAATTTGGCCGGGTCTTTATTCGGGTTGTAGTTCCCGGGCCCTTGCCCGACAACGAAGAAGTTGAACCCGTGCAGATGAAGCGCGTGGCTCTCCGTGCCGAGGATGCTCGTGTCCTGCATCACCAGCTCTACACTTGTGTTGTATGCCAACACCACCGACTTGGTGCCGTTGGTCACCATGGTATTGTTCGGTGGCGTCCCCGTGTAGTTGAACTGCACGGGCGGGTTGGTGGGGAAGTCCGTGGTGTACACTCCGTTGGACTGGCCGAAGAAGTGAGCCTGCAGGAGAGCGACGGACGGCAGCACAAACGATATGTTGTTGACTGCTGCGGCGAATTTCGTGCCATTTGGTCCTTGACACGTGGTGTTTTTGGGGCACGGCCTGGTCCCAAGGCCGACGGTGAAGAAGAATTTTCTGTCAACCTTTTGTGGCACGTTGGCAGGAAACTTAGCGCTGGCCAAGCTACGCAATCGCCCTGTAAAGTTGGCGACAAAACCGGTGCTGTTCATGGGAGGGAGAGTTGGTTTATATTGGGGGAGCTTCTTGAGCGACGGGTAATTTGAGCTCTTTGGATGTTTGTACTCAAGGATTCCGGCGACGGTGGAATTGTCGAAAGTGCCCATGCCGGTGAAATAGGGCCACGCTGCCATGAGGAAGGTGGAGTTGGGAAAGTCGGTTTTTGTCTTGAGGAGGACATTCATGGTTTGGCCCGGGGTTAGGTGGAGGCAGCCCGCAGAAAAGGGCTTGGTGTACACGGCATCAACCTCGACGACGGTGACTGTGTGGTTGGCTATGCTGAAGAAGAGCTCGTCGTTGAGTGCAGCGTTGATCAGCCGGAGGAGGTATGTCTTCCCAGGTTTCACCTTCAACTTGAAGGTGTCTGCTGGACAGGTTTCAAAGCAGAGTAAGGTCTAGTGCTCGCCTAGCGAGAGAATATTGTATACGAAATATGATAGGATTAATTTACCCAATTTAATGCAGAAAATCAGAGAAAACCTTTGATTTTTCTATTTGTTGAGTTGACTAGGGTGAATCATAATACTTACGTGATCTGTATAATTTAGTACAGTGAATCTCCATTACCCTTTCTAACATAACGTCAGGAAGCAAAATATGCCGCAATGTTATAAAATATTTTTGTGACAACGACGTTAATTCGAGTAAACAGTTTAGGCTATAATCTGATGATTGCCATGGTAAAATCTTATTAAACACAACATAGAAACCGCTCTGTAGATATAAGATTTGTGTCTTTTCAGATATGTTATCGAGTATAAGTTAAATTTCACAATAAATATGAGGGCAGTAGGATTGAAGTAAATCCTAGATTTTGGCCCCTAAATAGAATTGTTGTACATGAGCTATGATAACTTGTAAAGAGAGATTATGCCGTATGTTGGACTCATTACATACATTGGTGCAGCATACTAAACCAAGTAAGCATGTAGAAGGATTAGCATGGATGAAAAATTATTAAGTGAACCAGGTTCATTCATCTGAACCGTTAAGTCTGGTGGGTCTCAAATGTAAGCAAGGGGAACTCACCGGACTGAATGGTTCGGACGTATATAAGTGCATGCGTATGATGCGGCCAAAAAGCTCTCGTTCATATGATACCATAAGTTATCAAAGAGTTCCTGGCCACCAAGGTTTTGACTAGTGCAATGTGCATGGGGAGGTACCTTTAGAGGAGCAATTGTACAAGGGTCCTGGAAGGCCATTGATGGTATAGGCATCGGAGACATTGGGACCTCCTCCACTCTGAAGAGCTTGGGCGATGACCGCTTCGGGGTCTACATTAAACCACTCTCCTATAGACAATAACAAGAGATATAAGCTTTATCAAAGGAACCATATAATGTACGTATCTGTGCAAGATTCATTGCACATGTTTCGGTCATCTTTACACCATTTGCAGAAATTTTCTCCATTGACAACGGATGGAATAAAAACTCTTTCATACACAACGTTCAAATAGCTCACCGAATATTATGGGGACTTCCTTGTAGGGTTTCTCGAACGGGTAGGACTCGTTCCGCTTGGGGAGGATGATGATGGGGCCGTGGATGCTCGATCTTAGCCACGAGATGTGCGCGTGCCACAGCAGCGTTCCTCTCTGGCCGGTGAGGGTGAAGTTGTAGGTGTAGCTCTGGTTGGTCTGTATGGGACACTGGGTTACGTAAGCCGGTCCATCCGCCCATCCCGTCCTCAGTTGCCGAACCCCATGCCTGCCATCGCCATTAATCAAAAACTCACCGAGCTCCTTTTATTAGTTATTTTAACCGACCGGAGAGGTTGAAACATTCGTATCTCGCCTAAGTAAGATATGTTCGTGTCGACATGGATGGAGAAATTCTAGATATCCTTAGAATGTCACGCCATGGCACTCCTGTCTCATGAATGTCCTTCTACTCATATATTGCCTAGTTTCAATTGCCATCTCATGGTATAAAGATATCATCACGTGAAACTAAGAAGGCTCCAAAAATCTATCCATATGTGCACTTGCACTTCCTATGAAATTACACCGGCACGTATATATATTGTCCCACACGCTGATAAATTTAATAGAAGAATACTATTCTGTAAACAGTTTCCACTTTAATAATTATCAGTTGAACTCTTTTACTTTTGAAGTATGTAATTGAGAGTAAAATAGAAGACAGTAGCATATAATGTTGATGAAAGTGACAGAAGAGGCATTTTTCTCAACAACATTCAAATGTTTCTGAGAGCGTAAATTGATGAAGTTGGTCACACTCCTCTTCCTCGTACCAGTGAATCGTGACGTTGGCGGCAACATGATTCACCACCTTGACGAGGACATTGTCGCCTTCCCTCGCCACAAGCCGCGGCCCTGGATACTGCTTGTTTACACTCAGCACACTCCTCGTGTGGCACAGCCTCGTCATGTTATGGGAATCGATCTATAATCAGTCATCATTCAAGAAGTTCGGCGTCAGAACCACCGTGGCCATGAATCCAAATAATAACCTGAACCCAAATTATAGAATGACAAAGTGATTAACAAATGTACGTACATGGAAGGTGTAGTGCCTCGTTTTGCCTTCTGCCAACTTCAGAAACCCTAGTAGCAACGTGCAGAAGATGAAGAGCTGGTTCTGGAAGCTCATCTCTCCAATTTGGTGAAGATTACAGCTATAAGAGGTAGCGATGATGTGCTGGCCAAATGCAAGTGATGAAATACGTGGTTCACCAAGTGCGAAGGCATTCGAAGAACGAGGGTCGAATTTATAGTGGGCGAAGGATGATTAGGTGGAATATGACAAGAAAATAGGTTTGAAAGAGGAATAAATATTATGATAGTGAAGGGTTTCCACATGGTTAGTTTGATCTGTCCGAGGGTGTCCACCCTTGTCTGATCCGCAATTGCTCTTGGTCGTGCTGAATTTTAGAGTGTAGCCAAAGTAAGAATTTTCCTTTCACTGTCCGGACATTTCGATTGCTACATGGACCATCCCGTGTCTACCCATTCTTCAGAACCTTCGAGTGGAAAGCATGAATAAACCTTCGAGTGGAAAGCATGAATAACCCACCTTATAGTATATAGGTTGCCGAATATGCCTAGGGCGCGACCATCATTGAGACGGAGTTGGGGTGCTCCGCTCGGTTCACCACCACCACCACCACCCCCATTGGGCACTGATATAGCGACTCCACCACTACCCCAACCGAGGTTGGCAAACTCTAGATTGTACATGGGATATATCGGAGTAGTTGAACATGATCAGATCAATGGTAGTGGTTAAGACTCTAGAAATTATTGAAGCAATATGTTAAATCAGATACGTGTGAGAAAGTGACTTACTAATTGCTATGGTTTTCATGATACTTAAACTTCAATGAATTGGTAATGTGAAGAGCAATGTGATCTCCACAAATACTACTAGAAGGTGAAGTCCTTTTCTTTATGGTGAAGTCCTAAATTTTAATATTTCAACTCTACCTATATCAAATTTGTATGCAAATTACATAATCACACTGATTTCTATGGTTTTATTAATCTAGATAAGAACTCTCTCCAAGACATTAACTAATTAAGATTGACCCCATTTAAAATTTATTTTTAAAATTACGAACTAGATTTTAACAGGCATGATAACGGCCCACATTGTTGCTGCCGCCACCACTACCACCACCATTCCACCAGTAGCGGTGCGATGATAATGAACTAGATGAAGAATAAATATAATGATACTACACTATTTTAACGCATTTCTTAAAATATTTTTAACACAACTCATTTATGAGATAGAAAGCCCGTAATTTTCCTCGATTTTGAAAAACTCCATTTTCTAGATCCCCTCTCTCTCTCTCTCTCTGTGTAACTGGTTGAACCATTGAAGAAGCAGAAGCCTACTGGTCAGTGGCCAGTATTTTGCAACAGCATGGTGAATCCTCTCAAAACTCACCGACCGACAGAAAAAGCAAGAGATGTAGTAGTTGAAGAAAGGACCTCCTTTCCCTAGGTATATTTCCGTTCATTCTACTTAACTTGGGTTCAAATTCATGGCGATTATCTTGGGGATTAAGTAATGGTGCATGAGACTCTAAACCGCATGACTGGCTCTTTGCTTATAACCTATTAATGCTAGATTATGACACCCTACATGTTCTCTTTCAATGAACAGCTCTAACACCCCCTTCCAACAATTTCGCAGACTAAGTATTGTTGGGTACGAAGCTTCGTTATTCCGTTTCCTAGACATCCTGTGTTTATCGCCGCTGATATTAGTAGTCAAGTACTAGTTAAAGATAAAGCTCCCATTTCTAAATTTTTAACTATGAACATGTGTAAAACGAATAATATTTAACCTATCTACCCAATATTTATTGTCTATATACATAAATGAACGCTTTTTTAGAGGAAGATCATTTGCTTGGAACGTAAAAAAGTACTCGAGGTTATAGGGCTGACCAAAGTTGATTAAACTAAGACTAGTAACATTTCAAGTTCGAGACTACAATGCCTGTTGGTGAGACGATGTTCACCATGTTAAATTTAAGATCTGCAAGTCGTCAAATGCGTCCTAGTTCTGTGGACTTGAGGATGAAATATCAACTTACATGTGTACAGCGTTCGGAAAATCGAGACCTCATGCTACTATGCAATTTTTTTACTGGTCTTATATATGCATCATTGGTTAAAATAAGACTCGCGGTTGCTAGCATGCTTAGGCGACAATTTTCCTGGTTATAGTTTCAGATGACAATTTCTACTTGTCATAGTTTCATTCATCGAGTTGAGGAGGCGACAGATGAGGAAACTATTGCGATGACAATTCCACTGTTGATATCTGAGGCTTTGACGATCGTGTTGGATTAGGTGTTGAATATTGAACAGAGACATCTGTCGTACATTTCTTGGTTCTAGTTGGTGATGTTGCCTTTCGCAAGCTCGTTGGGAGACAAGGATGCTTCATCTTCTCCACTGCCACGTGCCAAAATGACCTCCGCCATGTCCTTAACGTCGAGAGCCTTGTATAGATACGGTGTAGGTAAAATATAGCCGAGAATGGGAAGAGATGGAGTTGGACTTTGCAGGGTGATAGCACTTTTTTTTAAGGAATTATCTACCCTATAACGTTGTTAATGGTTACTGACAAAAATCTTACACGATACAATAAAGTCTAGAATGAGAATAAGAAATAGCAATTCTGGTAATTCGTCAATAACTCTTTTTCTTTTTCTTTTTTTGGGTTGGTTTTACTCAATTCAAATTCTAACTCTCACTCCCAAACTTTTACCTCGCCTTCTTGTAAGGCGTGAAAGTCGAAACTCATACTTAAAATTTGATAGTCCCTACCTCTAAGGAGGGATTCGAATTCCCCATTTCCCCTTTTCTATGTGGGAAGGGTGGCCTTTAGGGCAAGCCCTAGTGGTTATCCAATAACTCTTAAAAGGAAATTATCCAAAACAATGACTGTTTTTGAGAAAGAAAATAGATAAGACTTCATAATTAAAATGGGACGGAGAATTGACGAATTTATTTCAGTCTTTTGAATGGAAGCAACCCTTTGAAAAATATTGCAAAGTGAATAGATGTTTACTCAAAAGACACATTGGAAATTCAAGATTAAATAATAAAAATTATATATTATTCTTAGAATTCTGAATTTTGTTATTTCTAAAACTTAATCATTGAACAAATATAATCTTTTACAAGCTAAGAAGTTTTGTCCAAATAGAAACAATCTTCTAAAGGTTGTAAGAGCACCTAATAACCGTTAGGCAAAAATTATAATAAACTTCTAATATTAAATAATAATAATAATAATAAACTATACTCTATTGCTAACAGTCACATTGTTTCAATAGTAACATAAGTTATTTTATAAATCCAAAATTTCAATAATTAAAAAATAATAAATGAGGATTAGTGCCAATAATGACCTGTGAGCTTGCAAGTGCTAAGTGTGTTTAATAATTACGCATCCGCATGTAGATATTGTTGGTCTAACCCACTTAGCTCAATATCTTTATTTGAACAAGTTAAAAGACATACATATTCATATAGTGGCCATACTCCTAACTTTCTTGTATGGGATAAGGAAAATCACAATGTCATTTGTTTTACAAACAACAAACAACACTTGATGCATGTGAGACTATTTCATCTCAAACATTAGACCATGTGGATTCCATGTGGTGCTCTTGACATTTAATGGTAGGGATGGAGTTGTTTCCCATACTCTGGGATTTAGAAAAGTATAAGAATGATGGAATGATTAAATTGCTTGAGTAAGACATTACGTCCATGGTCCACTTATAAACCTCAAACGAAATAAAAGAAAAATCAGTATAGTATTTGATATGGTGAATCTAGAAATAGATCTAATTGTGCACAAGATCTATATAATACACTAAATATCTGAACGATTTGCAAAATATGTAATGTATCGTATATCCATAATATCTAAAAGACATCCTTAACACTCCCCTCATATTCAAGTTTATACTATAGATTATTTGAGTTTAGAAATGATATTGATAAATGACCTAAATTTGTAAAATTTGCAAAACTTTCAATAGTGCTATCCACATCAGCACATCGCTTGAAAAGCAATTACCGTCCAAATAAGCTTCCCGAGTAAACGACGAGAATATGTGATAACTAAGACGGCTTGAAAGTTGGCGCCGTTGAGCTTTGCTTTCAAGTGGACGATGCTAAAAGCCGATTACATCATTTAAAAGTGAGCACTATTCGGACTAGCCTTGGGTTAGACGATTCATATTGCGAAATACTGTTCAAAAAGCACGCAATGAAGGACATCTTGTCATGTCAACTGCTTAATAAGAACCCACGATTGGTTGCGCTGGGGCCAATGCGACAAGGTTGATATAGTTTGAGGATCTTGTTTTGGCTCTCGGGGAAAAGCGAGGTGGATGAGAACAGATGAATGGTTGTGAACGAGTGTGTTGAGCTAACAGGGGAAATTGTATATGAGTGTATTGAGCTAGCGGAGGCAGTTGGGTGCACACCAGGATTGCCTAACTTTGGTACCGATTTACAAAAATTAAGAAGAATGATGGAACGATTGAATTGCTTAACTTCAATATTACAACAATGACCTATTTATAGGCTTGAAACAAAATCAGCAAAAATCCAGTCTAATACTCCATATATCATCAATCTAAACACAAATCCAACCACAAACAAAGTATACATAATTTAGGGAAGAGTATAAAAAAAATCATAAACCTATTGTATTGGTAACAATTTAGTCATTAACTTTTCAATTAGACCAATTTAGTCATTAACCTTTTCATATTTGTACCAATTCAGTCTATCTAACCATTTATGGAGGAAATTACTGACGCAAACACCGATCGTCTTTTGTGGCATGACTGATGTTGCTAGGACAATTTTTAAAATAATTTTTGTAATAATTTCTCGATTTTTTTATATTAATTTAATAAAATTTTCTCTTTTTTTTTTCCTTTCCTTTTCTTTTTTGTCCTTTTATTTTCCTTTGACAGTGCCGGAACTTAGCCATGGCTGGCGACCGACCATAGGTGAGGGTTCGCGAGGGCTCGCAAGGACTCGACCTCATCGAATTTGGCAAGGGCCACCCTCTCATCCTCTAGCGAGGGCTCGACCCTCGTCGCTTGGGTGAGGTCGCCTTTGCTGAATCTAGGCGAGAGCAAGGCGAGGGAGGCCTTTGCCAGAGGCCACGAGCGCAAGTAGTGTCGGTTGCTCTCACCTATGGCCGATCGTCGGCCATGGCCAAGTACTAGCGATAGGTTAAAGAAAAAGAAAATGAAAAAAGGAAAAAAATTAAAAATTAAATAAATAATAAATAATAAAAAATTGTTCACGTTAGTGTCGGTTGTGCCATGTAGGATAGTTAGTGTCTACGTCAATAATTTTCGACCTAAATTGGCTAGATGACTTAATTGGTACAAGTATGAAAATATTTAGGATTAAATTGATCAAATTGAAAAGTTTACAATTGAATTGGTACAACTATAATAGGTTTATGAATTTTTGGTACTTATCTCCATAATATGCTAAATATCCAAATGATTTGTAGAATATATGATATGTTAGTGATATCTCCTCAATATCTAAAAGGAATTTTAAATACTGGTGCGTCCATGAACTTGCCCTTGGTGCCTAATAGATGTGTACAGACAACTCATTTATTACCCTGAGTCAAAAGCATTTTGAGGATCGAGGATTGATATTTTGGCAAAGATACAACATGAGTTCCTTGTTGAGAATGCTTAAACATTTGTTATGTAGCATGTCCCCTTTGACAAGTACGTGGAGAAGCAAATCGATCAATGCTCGGCTTCTCTGCGAAGTTCAAAAGGTTTTTCCATTTACTCTCTCACGGAGCAAAATGATATCGTACGTCGACAATAGGCTTTGTATCACGCAAAGCATAGTAGGTACAGCATCGAGGTGGCATTTATTTCGGTATCTGTCCACGTCAAATTAGGGCCAGGAGTGCAATTATGATCGAGTCAAAAGTTTCTATTAGCAGTAATACACCAGGTGCTTTGTTTTGCATTGGAAAACATTGACACAGTCAAGATGTGGAAACAGCAACCGTGCCATCTCCTGTTGTTTGTATCTGAATATGATCGCCGAACAGATTAGTGGGATCAACGGGCACCTGAAACGTCTTAGCAAAACTGGGAAAAAGATATCTCCGCTTCTTCGACGAGAGTGTTATTCCATTCTTCTCATTAAGCTGAGAAATGCAGACTTCCTCGATCCATGTCGGGTGACTTGGTCATGGATAGAGAGATCTTCGACCCTGCTCGGTGAGATTTTCTGTCCCGTTTGGTGTCTCCATGAGTCAGTGCTGCAGCGAATTGTGATGGGTAAGTCGGAATATTTTATTGCATATTGGAGATGTGGGATGAACCCACTACACAACACAATGTCTTCAGGACCAGACCAGAACTCAGGAAGCCAATAACAGGAACAACAAGAAAACATCTCACGCAATGCCTCGTTTTACACGGACTTACCCGACTCGCATGACTCTAAAAATCAGCAAGAAATCCTCCAATTATGAAGGCATAGGCCTCAATGTTTGTGGATTTCACCCCCCTGCAACCTTCAGTAATACATTATATCTCACTACATATCTCGTCGGGAAAACAGTAATAACCTGAACAATATCATATTAACACAGCAGAATAAAACAATCTCCCCTCTAGTTTAAACCTAATAGTAAACAATATAGTAGAGTAACATAAATACCAAGCATGCAAACACAAGATGTTTTTCTTACTCCTTGGCATCAGGAGATAAAAAAGCCATAAGATTGGAGTCTACCCAAATGTGTTCACTATCAACAAAACTAGGTAAACAAAGTTATTCTCTAATAAATACTAGAGGTACTTAGCAACAAAGACATAAAGACATCATTCTTGGCAATATGCATAAATTTCACAATAGATAAAGGACAAATCTCACCAAAAATGCAAGTTTTGTTCAATCCATGAAAAAAACTGATATAGGGAGTTTTAAACAAAAATCAAACCATTTAGATTCGATAAGAATGTGCCACAAACATGCTAACCAAATTTCAAATCAATCGGACCACAAATTGACCTCTGATACTAGGTTGATGAAAATCACATACTCCCCTTAACCCAAATTTTCTTCTTTCTTTCTCTCTTGTTATCGTATCTCAATTAACGTTCATTGCAGCAATTACATAAAAGATAGTAAAAAACCCTATTTCTCCATATGACTATCATATGGGCTCAAGCCCTTGGGCCTGCAATTCATTAGGTTTCCTTCACATGAGAGTGAACCCCACCAATAAATCTCCTCCTCACGACAATGTGGAGGACTTTAACATCCTTGCTATCAATTTGCAATGTTTAAGCTTCTCTCTTGGTAGAGTTTTTGTCATCACATTTAAACAATTATGGTTCATATGAATTTTCTCAAGTTCCAACAACTTCACATCTAGAACATCCCTTATATAATGATATTATGTTTTGATCTAGAATGAAAAGGTGATCTCTTATCAATATGGATTGCACTTTGGTTGTCGCAAAACAAGACATATCTATTTTGCTTGAACCCAAGTTCTTCCTAGAACTTCTTCAGCCAAAGCATCTCTTTACTAAATTTAGTCACCACAATAAATTCAACTTCGGTTATAGAAAGTGCAACACACTTCTGCAATCTTGACTTTCATGACATAGCCTCACCAACAAAAAGATATCAAATAACCAGAGGTAGATTTATAAGTATCAATATCTCCAACTAAGTAAGAATCTATGTATCCAACAAACTTAAGTTTCTCGGTCCCAAAACTTAGTTTCAAATTGAAAATTCCCCGAAGATACCTCATGATCCATTTTAGTGCATTCCAATACTCTCTATTAGGATTTGACAAATAATGACTAACATCGACAATTGCATGTGCCAAGTTTGGCCGTGTGCATACCATCGCATACATTAAACTTTCCATAGCCGACGCATATGGAACACTTTCTATGTCTTTCTTTTCTTTATCAATTGTAGGACTTTGTTTCCTATTCAGCGTAAAGTGGACAGCAAGTGTGACAACCTGATTTTTTGATTATGTTTTCAATTGAATGAGTTGGGTTTTTCATTGACGCGCCTATAGTTTTATTCTTTGAGCTGATCACTCACGAGATAACTAGTTTATTTGGTGAGGCCGTTAAGGGATTTTAACGCAATAGACTTGAGAATTCAACCATAAATCGATTGCTCGACCGTGCTAATCTGCAAGAGTCAATACGGCACTGTCAAAATCGATGAGAGACCGGAGATAGGTTGTTTCGATAGAGGTATGTGATTTCACCTGATTGCAAAATTTCTATTGAATGATACTAGACCGATTTTTCTGTCATTTCTGTACTTTGTGCTCAAAGTAAGGTTATTTTAGATCGAGAAAATCAGAGGGCCATTTTTGGTCGCAATTTTGGCCGTCAAGTTGGTTCAATTGACGAGGAAAAATCATGAGATATCTGATGGCACATTGGCTGAATTTTTGGACTCAAATTTGAGCTCAATTGGAAAAGAATTGAAGTGGATTTGGAGGGAAATGATCCAAAATTCGTAGGCCAAGGGGGGAGCAACATTTTGGACCTCTTCAATGGCTTCTAGGGGAAGTTTAGGTGTGGAAATTGGTTGAGGTTGAAGGCTGAAGAGGTGGGGGCCTAAGCAATGAGTGAAATGGATATTTTGGTGGATATTTGAGGCCATTGGGTCCCCCTCTTCAGTAGTTGGCTTCTTCTTCTTTATTGGACTCACTTTCCCCATTATTGTTGTGTCTTGAGAGCTTAGAAAACCAGAGAATAGCCAGCACTTTTCTCCCTTCACCGTCGATCGCCTTTGTCGCCGTCCAGCGCCCGTCGTGCCACCCGCAAGCCAAGCTAGCGCCGTCCGCCCGTCCGCGATTGTCTTGCCATCCCCCACTGTCGTTCGTGTTTGCTCGCAAGCCACGCGAATTGCCTGGCCGCCCTCCGTCGCCGTCCAGCCGTCGTCGAGCACCGTTATCATCCGCCGCAGCCTTCGCCTCCCGTCCTGTGCCGTTTTAGCCGCTCAGCCCCACTCTCTTGGTTCAGAGCAGAAGTCGAAGCTCAACCCCTAGCTGAGGCTTTGTGGTCTGTTTTTAGGCCCGTTCGAACCTTCGTTGGTGTCGCCGTCGCCATGGACTCATTGGCCCACTAAACCAGTTAATTTACTTGCTAAACTTTGCTTATGGAGTTAATGACGCTTAGTAGATAATTAGTTTAGGCTAAGTGTGGATTAGATGGTTAGTTAGCTAGGATTAGTGATTTAATTATTTAATTATGCATGTTAGGTGGTTAGAATAGACTAATTAAGGGCTAGATAGATTGTACTATTTATCTAGATAGGTTCGGAAGTTTTCTAGGCTTGTTTAGGTGGTTAGATTAACATTTCTAGCCTAAGTTGGTATTTATTATATTTAAATTGCATTATTTAATTATTTTTGGAATTTATTTAATTATTTATTATTTTTCGGAAATTATACCGAGATAACGGGTGACCGAAATTTCGTGTTGATTGCAGTGGTGTGCTTAGTTGATGCAATTAAGTGTTAATTTGTGCAAATTGAGTGGTGATTATGATTTTGAGTATCTATTTCAAAATTACAAAATTTTGGTATTTAATTAGAAAATCCTGGGTGTCGGGTTTTGACACCGAAAATGGTTTTAGATACTATATCAAACAATGAGATTTTAAAAAAAAAGAATATCAATTTTTCTGGTTCAAATTGACCGTGTACCCATACACGATTATTTTACCGTGTGTTTTTAATACGAAGAAAATGGGCCAAGTACATTATTTTAATTGGGACATTTGAGTGCAAAGCGCGATGTCTTGGCCGGGATTGGATGGATGCATGAATGGTTATGAGAACCCGTCCCGATGTGAGTTGGGTGGATGTTGCCCCTATATGGGATGCCCTTGTCAACAGATGCCGGTCGCAGTAGAGATTGGACCGATGTTCCTATGTGGAATGCCGTCGACGTAGTGATGTTGCTGTGCTCGATGGGGTGAGTCAATGCCTGGTTACGCCAAAAGACCGCCGAATGTCAAGTAGGCCGTGCTCGTTGGGCCGTAATTAAAAATTGGAACGCATGATGAGTGAAATTGACGTGCTTGATTATAGGACAAAATTGTGTGGCACGGTATGGGACGTGTTACAACGATTTGACCTTATAATTAGGACCCTGTGTTTATTGAGATGAAAGTGGTGGCGTTCCAATTGATTGAGTTTGATTACTGCATATGGTTGTGTATTTGAACTGTACTGATTTGCAGGGAGGATCTGAGACAAGGTGAGTCTTTGTGGTTGTGTGATTGTGTGGCTAGGCGTATTTCCTTCCTAGTCGGAGTTTAGGGGGTGAACTTGCTGAGACGTTGTCTCACCCCGTCGTGGGCTCAATTTTTTTCAGGTCCTTAGATAGCGGCCTTGTCGGTTCATTATGGTTAGCCTCGGAGGCTTACTGAGTCGATCACTGACTTCCTTATTCCCGAAGGCCATGGGTCTATGAGCTTGTAGTGACCATCGTTTGGGTCGATGAGGGTTTACCTCAGAGGGTACCTCATTTATTTAGGGCGTGGTTTCGCTGCAAGCTCAATGGATATAGAGTCGGTCTCCTCTAGGGCTTTGAGATCCTTGCTGTGATAGTTGACGCCGCTTTTGGCGAGGGTGCAGCTGACCCTCTTGATGGTGTTGTGGAGGACCCGGCGCCCCCAGAGCCTATGGAGTCTGAAGGATCGATGAATGTGTTTGACTAGTGGGTTGTAGGACAGCTTCCTTTTTGAGGGCCGATCTTTTTGGTAGATAGACTAGTTTTGTATATAAACCTAGTTTGTTTATAAAAGCGTGTTTTGGTTGTGAGGTTGTTATCCTACTTTTCTATCCCATGCTGTTTGTTGTCAGGGGTTTTGCTTATTCTCTTCCGCATGTGCAATAAAATGAATGGGTCGGTGATGCGTCCTGGATATCGCAATTTCATCGACCACCGAGGGATGTGCGCGCGCTCGAGATTTGGGGTGTCATAGCAAGAGGAGTACTAACTACTTTAGCCTCATTCATTTAAAATTTTTTGAAGAATCTTCTTGATATACTTCTCTTGTGACAAGAACAACTTCTTAGCATCACTATTTTGGGTAGATCTAATGCCAAGAATTTGCGTCACCTAGCCCAGGCCTTTCATGGCAAAAGACTTGCTCAACTCTTTTTTCAACAACTCAATTCACAAAACATTCCAACTAATAATCAGTATATCATTAACATAAAGTAAGAGAATAATAATGTCATCATTAGAGAATTTTTAGTCCATCATAACTGACATAAACATTTTGTACCACTGTTTCGGTACTTGCTTTAGGCCATAGAAACTTTTCTTTAACTTGCACACACAATTCTCTTTTTGTTTCACTTTGAAACCCTTAGGTAGTTTCATGCGTATCTCTTGCATATCTCTTCTAAGTCACCATCTAAGAAGGCTATTTTTACATCCATTTGCTCAATTTTCAAGTCTAGGCCAACTGTTAAGCCTAGTACCACACATATAGAAGATATTTTGACTACTAGAGAAAATATAATATCAAAGTCAATACCCTTTCTTTGACTAAATACCTTAACAATCAATCTAGCTTTGTATCATGATTGTGAAGTACGTTCATCTTGCTTCAACTTGTATACCCACTTGTACTTCAAAGTTCTTTTTATCTTTAGACAACTTTACTAGCTCAAAAGTATGATTACTATAAAGTGAATGCATTTCATCTTGCATAGCATAAAACAATTGCTTTTGCATTCATTTCTATTGCTTTCGCATGGCACTATGATTCACCTACATCAGTCAATAATACATACTCATTTGCTACATATCTGGTGGAAGGTTGTTGTTTTATAACGAATCGTCGGACTAGAAAATCTGGTGAAACATCTAATGGAGCCTTTGGTTTAAGAATAATATTATTTGTCTCAACATGTTTTGGGACATGTGCATTGGGGGTATCGGTATATATAGAAACTTTAATTTTCGTGCTTATCCTAATTGTTGGTTTAGTTTATGCATGGCGAAAAGGAGCATTGGAATGGTTTTGATTCTTGAATATTCAGCCAATTAAAAAAGTAAAAATAAAAATAAAAATTGAGACGGTTATGAATTCCATAGAATTTCTCTTACTAGAACATTCATTTCTTGTTCCTCCTCATCAACTTATGCAAGAATATGTGTGTGAGAAACTGGATCTAAGTCAATCAAAATATGTCTAACCTATGGCATAAAATCATCTTTGATGTTTTAATATATTGTATTGTCTGATCTTCTATAAACACAACATCTCTACTTTTTTTATAACTTTCTTCTCAATTGGATCATAGAATTTGCGGCCAAACAAATCTTGCCCACAACCAATGATTATGTATTGTCGTGTTTTCACATCAAGTTTAGACCTCTCATATTTGCTGATATGCACAAATGCCTTGCACCCAAAGACATGCAAATAATAATAAGAAACATCTTTGCTTGTCCAAAATCTATTAGGAACATCAAATTCTAAAGGAACATATAGAGTAAGATTTAATACAATGTGCAATTGCACTTACAGCCTCACCCCAAAAGGATCCCAATAGCTTTGACTGTGAAAATAAACATCTTAACCTTTCATCCAATGTCACATTTATTCTCTCAGCTAAGCTATTTGACAGAGATGTCTTGGAAGGCATCCTTTGATGTCGAATACCCTGTTGTTTGCTATTCATTAAAAGGTCTAGTATACTCTCTCCTATTATCAGTTCTAATGCATTTCAACTTCTTTCCAATTTGTCTCTCAATTGAATTATGAAATTGCTTAAAAACATTCAATACTTGATCTTTAGTTTTTAAGGCATAAACTCAAATTTTCCTTGAAAAATTACCTATGAAAGTAACAAAATAAAGAGATGCACCAAGTGATTTTGTCTAGGGGCCAGCATCGGTCTAGGAGGCCCTAGATCGATCCTAGATAAGCCCAACCTAGGTGGTCTTGGTCCAATTCCTAGGGGAATTAAGTCAGTCCTTGGTCTTGGGACTCCTGGACCTAGCACTTTGGATTAGTCCTTAGTCCTCAGACTTTAGGGTTAGGCCAACCTGGATTAGTCCTTACGCCTTTACCTTTATATTTTCTTGTATGGTTCTATTGTGTAAATTAGAAAGTAGAAACCCAACCCAAATTCAACCAAAGAAAAAATAGAAACCCTCTTCATTTGCCTAAGCCTCATTTGCCTCATGGTCCTTCTCACTCGCATTACAAGCGCAATTGAGCTAGTGAAATTGCTTGCCTCTCTTGGTCCACCTTATGAACGCTGCTCAACAATCATTAATGGAGATTCTTGTTGGTACCTTATCTTAGATTTATGTTTGATATGTACCGGTATTCATAATTTGATTGCTTAATATTGCATTATTAATAAATATTTAATTTGAAAGAGTATATTTGTCTATTCAAGAGATATAAAAAAATAAAAATAAATAGTTGGTTGGTCCCAAGTTGACCCTAGAATCGGATCGAACCCATACTATATAATCCAATACTGTATAGATTGGTCCTTGAATTAGGTGTTGGACTGGCCTAACTCGGACAATAATTGCCCCCAGAATACTTGATCTTTAGTTTTCAATTTATGACCCAAATTTTCCTTGAAAAATCACCTATGAAAGTAAAAATAAATAAATAGAGCCACCAAGTGATTTTGTTTTCATAGGACCATGAGCGTAGTAATATACTAAATCAAGTATTCTTGACTTTCTCAAAATGGAGCTTTTGAATGCAACTCCATTTTGTTTTCTTGCTAAATAGTGAGCATACTTCTTTAGTCTTGAACTTTTTATTTGTGAAAAGAGCTTCTTCTTGGCCAATACTGACAAACCCTTCTAATGATGTGACTGAGCCTCTTATGCCATGACTAAGCCGTCTCTTCACTATTTATTGCATTAATTTTGTTTGTGGATGACTTTGCTAGCATAATGTACAATAAAGAATATTTTTTGCCTTTAACCACAACCAGAAATCCTTTAGTGAGCTTCCATCATCTATCACTAAAGGTTTTGCAATACCCCTTATCATCCAACTTACCTATGGAAATCAAATTCAAATGAATTTCAGGTATATGTTTAACATTATTTTAATACTAACCCCGTGCTATTGCTGGTCTCTTGGCATACATCACTAATGCCTACAATTTCACCTTGTTTATTGTTTCCTATATCACAAATCCAAAGTCATTTGACATGTACAATGTAAAGAAATCCCTACGAGATATAGCATGAATAGATGCACATATATCAATTACTCAATTGGTCTCATGACATACAAGATTCACCACATCACTATCAAGTGTAGCAACACGATTGTCATCGTTGTCATTTTCACTTTTCTTTCATTTACTTTTCTCTTTTCGTTTCTCCTTTTTGAACTTAGGACAAAACCTCTAAATATGTCCTTTCCGATGGTAGTAATGGTAACATTTGCAAATCCATTGTATTCGTCTATACTTTTATATCAGCTTTTATCTTTATTTTTCGGACCTTGAGGCTCACTTCTTCCATTTTTCTCAACAACCAAGGTATTGGAATGTGAAGATGATGATCCTTGTGTCTTCATTCTCATCTTTTCATTCAAAATACTACTTAAATCCATGGTAATTGTACTATTCGAGGTTGAATTAGACAAAATGTTCTACATGTCTCCCAAGAGTCTGGCAAAATACCAAGTAACCATAACACTTGTATCTTATAATCAAACTCGATTCCTATTGCAGCTAACTAATTTATAATTTCTTGAAAATAATTTAAATGATTAGTCAAATGAGTACTATCTTGATATCTCAAAGCCATCATCTAATTTATTAGAAATAACTCATTATTCCCAGTCTTTCGAGCATACAACTATTTGAGCTTATTCCACAAACTATGTGCATGTCTTTCCTTAATGATATGGCTCAAAACATTATCACTGTCTAATATAACCACACACTTGATGATGAATTATATAGCATTCAGCATCAGTTTTGTTCTTCGGTTTCTCTTCAGCAATTACTAACAAATAATAATCATTCACATATAAAATGTCTTCCATCTTCCCTTTCCAAATATGATAATTTGAACCATTCAATGTAACCATTCTACTTGTACTCATTTCCACTTTATTGGGGGAAGAATAACAATCCGAACAATATCGGATCAATGTAGCGAAACAAAATAATCTCCCTTCTTGTTCAAACCTAATAGCAAACGATATAATAAAGTAATATAAATTTCCAAACACACAAACACAAGCCAATTTTTTTTATGTGAAAAACCTCATTGGTGTGAGGAGATTAAAACCACGGGATTGGAGTACACAAAAAAATCTTCATTATCAACAAAACTGGGTGAACATAGTTCTTCTCTACTAAATAGTAGTGGTACATAGTAGGAAAGACATCAAGATCATCATTCTTCGAAATACACATAAATTTCACATGAGATCAAGGATAAAATCTTACAAAAAACGTAGGTTTTGTTCAACCCATGAAAAACCTGATGTAGAGAGCTTTAAATGAAAATCAAACTATTTAGATTCGAGAAGAGTATGCCATGAAGATGCTGACAAAATTTTAGTTCAATTAGACCACGTATTGACCTCCGATGGTAGCTTGATGAAAAACAGATACTATCCTCAACCTAGATGTTCTGCTCTCTTCGTTCTTGTTACTGTGTTTCAACTAATGTTCTTTGTGGCTATCGCATAAAAGATAATAAGAAACTCTATTTCTTCATATGACTAATCATATAGGCTCAAGTCATTGGGCTTGCAATTCATTGGTCTTCCTTCACATGAGAGAGAACTCGGCCTACATATCTCACACATTCCATGATGGTCGTACTAGGAGTGAACGCGAGAGAATCATATCATTCTTGGCCTTTCAGGTGTAGTAAATAGAGGAGTTCCAAACTAGTCTTAGTAAGCATTTATGTCAAATCTCAAGCATCTAATACATCTGACATGAAGATGTTGACCAAATTTTAGTTCAATTAGACCACGTATCGACCTCCAATGGCAGCTTGATGAAAAGCAGATACTACCCTCAACCTAGATGTTCTGCTCTCTTCGTTCTTATTACTGTGTTTCAACTAATGTTCTTTGTGGCTATCGCATAAAAGACAATAAAAAAACTCTTTTTCTTCATATGACTAATCATATAGGCTCAAGTCCTAGGGCTTGCAATTCATTGATCTTCCTTCACATGAGAGTGAACTTGGCCTACATATCTCACACATTCCATGATGGTCGTACTAGGAGTGAACGTGAGAGAATCATATCATTCTTGGCCTTTCAGGTGTAGTAAATAGAGCAGTTCCAAACTAGTCTTAGTAAGCATTTATGTCAGATCTCAAGCGTCTAATACATTTGACATAATTTTCAAGCGTCGATACATTAGTCGTAATTATGACTAATTAGGAATATTGATCTAAATCTAGTGGTGGATGAACTTTGGCTTTTTCTTAGTCTGAAGCACTTGAAACTTCCGCAATATACAAATGTTGGTACGTAGATTCACCTACAGTTTTTTTTTTTTTTTTTTTTTCAGATTTTCTCAAATTTGAATAATATTTTAAATTCTGACGGGAAAGTTGTTTGCTTTCACGTTTGTAGGTATAAGTAATGTTATCAAACACCTGTAGGATGAGAAGGGTTTAAAGGACAAGGGCATTTGGAGAATAATCATTGCTTAAGGTGCAAGAACTATATATAGGGGAACCGTAAGCAAACACTGTAATAGGCTCTAAACTAGTAATAAATTTGTAACGTACCTAATGGTCAATACCGCGTCCAGACATACTATCAATATTGTACATACATCAGTGGCATTTGACACTTACCTGTAGCTGCATCTTAGGAGCTCATATGACTTTGTTGCACTTTGATCCTTGCTCTTTTGCTTCTGCGGCTCCATGTTATCAATCCAGCTTCAGTCTTGCTTCATATAGCATCCAAAAGCCGGTTCTTATTCCTTTCCCGATTGTAATAATCTTCGTTATAAGGATAGCGATGTCGATAGAAACACAGGCTAATTACATTTCTCTTGATTCCTCACGGGCTGGGCCGACTTGGATCGGTTTAGTACATTTCACACTGTTAATGTTGGATGCATCATGATTATAGAAAATTAAGAGGATATAGTGATGCACAAACTACTTGGCGTCAAGCATATTAATGTTATCATTTAACATGTCTGATAAAATAAGTCATGTGTTGGGAAATTTTTAGCACCAGAAATTAAATAAATGAGGGTGAAAGATAAAAAAAAAAAAAAAAGAAGAAGAAAAAAGAACAAGTGCTTTAATTTTTTCATTGAGCCCGTGTGACATCCCGATTTTTCTCAATTTTATTTTCAGTCAATTGAGTTGGGCAATTCAATTGTGCATATAGTTCGTCTCTCAGAGTTGGCCACTCACGAGGGAACTAGTCTATTGAGTGAGGTGATTAAGGAATTTTACCGCGTCAGACTTGGGGACTGATCACCCTCGGGTCGGATGCAAGAAAATTTCCCTAAAAGCCACTCAGTGGATTAGGCGCGCTGAAATCGCACCAGATTGAATTCAACCGAAAAATTTGAGATTGAATTTAGAAGTCGGAAGCTCGGTCATGTCACACATCTTATTAGGATCATGGGATAATTTTTGTGGACTTTAATTTGGACTCAATTAGAAGAGAATTGATGGAAATTGAAGTAATTAAATGTACAAGAACTTGGACCCCGGCGGAAAATGAAATTGAACCTATTGGAAGATGTTATGGAGGATTTGAATTAGTGGAGAATGACATCAGCAGGTGATGTCATGGTGGAGGCCAAATTCAAGGAGAGCTTGACAAGTGTCACAAGCCAATTGGCTCACCAAAAGTGGGGATGTCACTTCCCCCCCTTGTCTCCATCATCTTCAAGCTTGAGAGGAGAGAGATTGGGAGGGAAACTGAAGGAGAGAACCAGCGGAAACCGCCCCCCTTCCGTCCGCCCTTTGCCGCTCAACCGTCGCCACCGCTCGCCTTCGTCGTCGCCTTCGCCGTCCTCCGCCGTCGCCGTCGCCGCTCGTCTGCGTGCGAAGCCTCGCGCGCGCTCGTCGTGTCCCCGTCGCACCATCGTCTCTTCGTCCGCTGCTGGTCATCGTCCGTCGAAGCTCCTGTCGTCGCTGATCGTCCGCTCAAGTCTCCGCCGGTCGTTGCACGAGCTGTCGCCGGTTCTCCTTCGCCGTTTCCCCGACCGTTCAGCCGCCGTTCCGCCATCTTTCAAGCTCGGTTAGTGCTGAAAAAACCAGCAAGATCTAGTCCCTTCCGAGCTCGTTTTGGTCCCCTTTTAGTGCTCATTTGGTGTTGATCCGTGTAGGTTTGTCGTTGGCGTCGTCGTGCTCTTCGCCGGAGACTCGTCGGAAAGTGATTCCGGTGAGTTTACCTCACTAATCCGCGATTAGTGAGTTAATGATGCCTTAAGTATGTTTAGCTTAAGTTGATTGAGATTAGGTGGATAGATTGGCTTAATTAGACATGGATTATATTAAGGTGATTAATTAAGGTAAATGGTGTTTAGTTTAATGGTTAAGTATGTTTATTTTTAAAATAAACCTTGATGTGACTTAAAGGAGTTTATTTATGATTTAAATAAATGCTTCGAAATTGTTGGATTATTTAATAATATATCTTATTCCGAAATTCATTAAAATATTATTTATAAAAAAAAAACTCGAAAAATTTATTTTGACCCTAGTTGCTCAGAATTTCGTGCCGATCGTTGCTGTGCTTGTAGAATTTGAAATTGATGATTAATTGGGGCAAATTGAGTGTGATTGCGATAGATAGGGATTCTTTATAAAATTCAAGTGTTGAAATTGATGGGAGATTGGCCGTGATTGACCACCTATTAGAGGTCGTGCCTAATGGGGCCGTGACTAACCACCTATTGGAGGTCGTGCCTAGTAGGGCCGTGATGAGCCACCTATGAGAGGTCGTGCCTAATATGGCCGTGATGAACCACCTAAGAGAGGTCGTGCCTAATGGGGCCGTGATTGACCACCTATTAGAGGTCGTGCCTAGTGAGGCCGTGATGGACCACCTATGAGAGGTCGTGTCGAGTGGGGCCGTGATTGCCACTGGTTATTAAACCTTCCTATAGGGTCGAGATTGGGAGCAGTAATTGATTTACTAGAATGACATGTAATCGGCCGAGTCGATTGATCGCTGAGACGATCCCTGTGATTGAGCTGTTCTGATGATGTGATTGTACTTCCGTTGTTGAGTTATTAGAATTGCACATGGTTGAATTATATAAACTGTGCTAACCTGCAGATTAGGGCTAAGACGAGGTAAGTCTTCTTGATGTCGTGGCTAAGCTACTTTATGGCGTATTTACTTTCTAATAGGGGTTTAGGAGGGGGGAACTTGCTGAGACAAAGTCTCATCCCAGTTTGGGGAAAATATTACAAGACCGTAGATGGCGGGACCCCCAGAGAAGAATGGCATCCCAGTGCAGATTATTGAGTAGGTGCACACCTTTCCTGATCATGGGAGCCATTGGGTCTACGAGTTGATCAGGACTACTGTATGGATCCAGGAGACTGAAGATGTTAGGGTACCCCATAGGTATAGGGCTTGGTTCCGTTTTGGGGCCAATGGCTTTAGGATTGGTCCACTTGACAGTTTTGATATCCCACTGGCCGTGATGGATGCTATCCTAGGTGAGGGTGTAGCTGACCTTCCTGACGGTAGGGTGGATGACCCATCGTCTCCAGACCCAGCGTTGTCAGTGGTGGAGGAAGTAGGATCGCCGAGCGAGTCCAGTTAGTACTAGTAGGATTGTTCCTTTTTTTGGTGGGCTGATCCATGTTGTGTAGGCTA
Source organism: Eucalyptus cladocalyx (assembly GCA_017140615.1). NCBI lineage: Eukaryota > Viridiplantae > Streptophyta > Magnoliopsida > Myrtales > Myrtaceae > Eucalyptus > Eucalyptus cladocalyx. Next base: position 19,471,578 of record CM029516.1, read on the forward strand.
ACCCCTTTTTTTTTATGCACATAAACTTTGACCCATTTTTGGTGCATAGCCTCTGGATCCTGTTGATGTACATAAACCTTGTAATGATGATGATGTATGAAAGTATGTTGTTTGATTTTGAATTGATGTTCCTGCTGTTCCTATCCCGTGTGCTTTTGTAAGGGGTTTTCTTAGTACTTTCCGCTTGCGCATTAAAAAGTAAATTGGGGTCGGCGACACTACCTGGGAATATCGCATTTTCATGACCACGGCGGGTTGTTTCATGTGTCTCGGGGTTCGGGGCGTGACAGCCCGAGTAAAACGTAGGCCCGAATCCGTATTTATTGACATGGGAGGAAATCATTGAGCGAGTCCAGACGGATCTTTAGGTCGGGCCTAATTTGGGTGACTTTGGTATTTTGAAACCGCCTCATTGGACCGATTATATCTACAATATTACAAAAGAAAAAAGAAAAGAAAAGAAAATCTCTTTAATAGAAAACGGAGACGACATAGCAGGTTCCGATGGACGTGGATACTTTATCTTGGACGATGTTCCCCGTGGTGCTTTAACAAATCTTGACCGTTGATATATGAAAATGAGAATTTGATCAACGATTGAAATTGATTGAGACATCAAAGAAACATTGGAGGAGAAGAGGTTCTTCTCTTGTTTCCAATGCATGTAAAGAATCACAAGTTCGATTTACGAAATTGACGCTCCTTCCGGAGTGCTCGGCATGCTTTCTCACTTGGTCCCTATCCTCAAACTTTGCCAAGACTCACCACTAACTTATTTCCATTATCCTAGCCTTGTGCCGCTACCTCAGTCTCCATATTAGTTGAAACAAAGAAGAAACGATGGTTTGAGAGAGGGACATATACATTGTACAGGTGAGTTCCATTGCAAGAACCAACTCAGCATAAAAAAGAAGTATTTGCTTAAGTTGATGGACCAAAATATCGATGAATACTATCCAAACACAACTTTTATGGACTGCTCTCCTAATTTTTTCATGCGTCAAAGAGCCCAAACCTTGCTGCATGGTTGATCGGAGATGATCTAATTGACATCGTTATGAAACACTAGTCATGGACATACACACAATCTTGCCTTTTATATTGTTGGAAACGTGCAACATAAACCCAATACCTAGGAGATTACCAAGGGAGAACCCCAGTTCAAGCTAGTAAGATATCTAGTTGGACCTACCTTTGCCAAAAAACTTAAACTAATGAGCTAGAGCCAACTATGAAATATTAAATACTCCGCAACACATAAATTCTCAATATAAGACTTTTCTAACACAACTCACATGTGCATTTCAACAATTCCCCTCGCATGTGAGGTTAGTGTTAGGTTTGTTGTAACTTAATTTAGGTATCTTTTTGCATCAACATACTCAACTTGAATCCCCAACACCCATCTTCATTTGGCCATTAGAATTGCTTGTTACACCACAATACCCACCACTCAGCAACTGTATTGGTCACGAGATCCTTGAGATATTTACAAAAGGCCAAAACAAAATTGAGGCCAATTGATTTACCACTGGCTCATATACCGTTTGTTAAGAGTGCGCATTGGAAATTGAAGTCTGAGCTTGTCAACATATTCAGTTGGACCTATATTTATTCAAAAGTTTAAGTTAATAAGTTATAAACCAACTATAGTATATTAACTAGTCCACACCATATTAATTCTCCAATGAGAAATTTTTCTGATACAATTGACTCTTGCATTTCAACATATTTGTTGGCAAAGATAAATAACTTATGATAGAAAAATACACTAACATAAAAATAAAATAAATATTTTTGTGTTAACATTTTAGATACTAAATCAATCATTCATCTATTAAATTAAACTTTTAGAACAATTGGTGGTGGTCTCAAAAAAACTCACATGGTATTAAACATAGAGATTTTAAGTTCAAATCTTTTGAGATCTCTTACCAAATGTCAGCCTATGTGTGAGGAAGGATATTAGAATATTAAATTTTAAATCATACTTTCATCTATCCGCTTAAGCTTTTAGATTAGTTAATTGTGGCCCAAAAAACCTTACAACTTCTTGTTATTGTGTCAAATGATACTAGTCATCTTATAATTAGGAAATTAACCCTTAAAAAAATGTTCGAGAGAATCTTGTCCTTCCTCAATTAGTGAAGCTAATTTATGTTAAACAAAGCACCGCATAACATAGTTAAAACTTTGCCACGAGGGAAGCGACTTTTGCATGTAAGGAAATATCGATCGTCCTTCCAATTGCTAACATCCATAAGTCCCGGTAGACTACAGAGCTTAATAGAAATGGACCCTGGGTCACTCTCCATTGTCCAACCATGCATTTCCATTTCTCTACTCCATTTCGGCATGATATTGTCTTGAATGTATTCATCTGTATTTCTTGAATTTTATTCTTTGAAGAAATCAATTATAGTTCCAAAAATCACATGAGAGGTTCTTTCATAAATATATTGGAGCGAATAAGTACAATATACATATTTACTTATGTCTCAAGTTTGAGACCATATGAAAAGACCAACCTTGTAGAAGTTTGACTCATATATCGAATGTCTTCTTAGTTATATCTCCAAGCAAATGTAGTGGAGTCCAAAATGTGGTGGATTCTGATCTTAGATTAGAGATAAAAGAGAAAGCAAATCAATGTTTCCAAGTTTGAGTCAGCAAGTTATATAAGAACATATAAAAATGAAATTTTACTCCATTATTACGCATTGAGCAAATAAGACTAGTGTTAGGGCTTTCTTTATGTGCTTTTGGAGTGATATCTATGAGAGACTGTAAGAGACTGTTTGTGGGCTAATGTGTTATGCCTTGACCCTCGATCACGCGACGACCCCTATTTCTCTTTGGTTATTTAGATGCGATGTTCTAAGATGCACCGCCGGCCCATTCTTTTTATCTTTTGATTAAACACAAACGGAAGGATATAATAAATAGCTAGTCAATCAACAAAGATGGATAATATAAACATAACATCATACATTTCCAAAAGCACTATTTTTATTTATATAATTGTTAATCCCATGAAGTTAAATACTTACAAGCCCTTGCATGGCAATTTCCTACCAACCAACACAAAACCAACAGTGGTCAAGGTTAATCTAAACTTTTCTAACGCAAGAGCTAACCAAAAAGTGATGCATCTCGCACTCATCACCAGCCGTGGTATTCGGGTGGAGTCTCAGGGTTAGACTCCTCATCTGGGTTAGTCTCTAGATCCTCTACGGCACTGTTTGGGGGTGTCGATACCCATTGGGTCCCAAATTTGCTCCCCAAGACCCCTGCCAAGTGATCCATCAAAACCACGCATTAGGCCAAAACGTTCCTCTCCAACCCGAATGAATCATGCTTTAAATTTATGAGTCACCTAGTTGGCCAACTTTCGTCTACCTTAACTATCATAACAAAAAGTTCGTAAACTCTTGATCCCTGAGATAGGGTACGGGGTTATAATAGCCTATACATGCAGCATTATATCGATGTCAGATCCATAGCAAAGCGACCCCTACTTTGCCTTCAATATAATCTTGATCAGACAATTCGACCCAAAGACAAATATTAAAGCTGTCAAATAATCTTGTAGGCATTCTTATCTCACCTTGGCACACCTCTGCATATTTTTAATTAACACATGCCCATCACAACACAGCAAGTACAACGTATAATCAGAATACTCCTCACATTTTTCCATACACAATGCATTCACACGTGTTCCAATTATTACGACCACTCAAGGCCATGGCCAAACAAGAGTTGATGGTCTTCCGGCATGACTGGGCATCGTCTTGCCCTATCAGGCATGGTATCTTCTTGGTCCCCCACCATAGATGTCATTCCATAAGGAGCATTGGTTCAGCCTTAGTAGCAATTCAACATTCGAACCCCCGCTGGACATTTGATAAAATTGGGCATTGTCTCCACACTACTGTTGGGTGATGGGTTCCTTTAAATGACTATTGAAACACACCAACTACTAACACCAATTTCATTTCTCATCAATTAACCAATGGATACGAGGTTCGTGTTCATACAACAAATTATTGCAACTTTCACATATAAAAATGTAGTAAAATACCACTCGTGGTGGCGGCGTAGTTGGTTGAGCACTTGTTCCTTTCGTGAGAGGTCCAATGTTCGACTCCATGTGTCGTCTGCCTTGTTGGAAAGGAACCCACGACTTACCCGGCATGCAAGGGTGGCGGTGACTCTACCTGCTCCAGGGTTTACCTCGCTGGGCCACCGGCTTACTGGGGTTCCTTGGGTTACCAAAAAAAAAAAAAAAATGCAGTAAAATATTCACATGTAATCATGTACATATAATTAACCCCTCAAACTTTGTATACTTCATTTTAAAATATCCTTGCCCCATTTGACAGATAAAACATGGCACCCAAACACGAGACCTCATAAAATAACCATTTATATGTCCATAAAACCTTTCTTTAAAGTAGCAAATAAGGTTTCTAAATTGGACAATCATTTTTCATGGCATCACAAGTTTCAAACAACATAAATTATGTATAATTTCACCCCATAATTCAAGCATATAACACATATAATCACTACTTATCGTCCTATTATTGATAACTTATCATCCATTTAGTGATAACTTATCACCTATTTTCCGATAGCTTATCACCCTTTTAATGATAGCTTATCACCAATTTATTGATAGCTTATCACCTATTTGGTCACCTATTTGGTGATAGCTTATCACATAATTGCCGATAGCTTATCTTCCTTTTCATGATAGGTTATCATTTCCATTTATCACTTCCCTTGATAACCTATCACTACTACTTATCACCTATTGTGATAACATCAATGAGGCCTTGCCTAATGAAAAACAATACATGATGTAGTTGGTGTCTTTATTAATTATTTTGAGCACTTCACGTATATACTACAAGTATCTTACAAAGGGTAAAGTCAATCTTGTTTTCTAAGGAGCGACAAAAGAAGCTGCCAAAAGATGACTAGGAGCAGGATATGGCACAAGGTTTGATTATTCGAGGTAGAAACAAAGGGGTAAGTACACTAGAAGTGCCAAAAATTGTGTACGGTGCTCATTTTGTTGCCAAAAGTTTATTTTGAATCACTTAAGTGCCAACAAATTTGAAAAATAATCATTTTAGTGCTAACGCTGATCTAATTGGCTGAAAATCCAACATGACAAATTTTTTTATTAATTTTTGAAGTTGACGTGGCTCATTGGAGAGTATAATCAGCATCCAAACAACAAAATGACTCCCTTTGGCATCTTTCCCCCAAGTAAGAAACCTAAATTCCCAAATTGAGAGAGAGAGAGAGAGAGAGAGAGAGAAGGCATGGGCTTCCTCCTCATTTTCTTCCCCGAAGAACAACACCAGTAGCGGCGCCAGCAATGGCACCAGCAACGACACTAGTAACGACACTAGTAGTGGCACCTTTGACCCCCCTTCTTCCTCCTCCTCCTCCACCCTCGCCTCCTATTCTTCTCACCTCTTCTTGCTTGAGCAACAACCTTAGCCTCTCCTCGCTCACCTAGTTGAGCAACTACAATGGTGGCCGAGTGACGGTGGCCTAGCGACGGCGGCGTTGTGCCACCATCACTCGGCCTATCAGACAAAGAACCCTAATTTCAGTCCCTATATGAGCTATACGGCGTTGTTTTTGTGAGGCTGTCCACATATGACGGCAAAACGATGTCGTTTCTTAAGGAGGATGGAAAACGGCGTTGTTTAAAAGCCACCACAATTTTTTTTTTTAATAGAAAAGCCAAGTAATTAATTTAGTCGGAATCTCTCGTCGGTGGCACCAAAGTGAGTGTCGTACACAACTTTTGACACTTCTAGTGTACGTTCCCCTAGAAACAAATGCAGAGGCTCTAGAGATAGCAAATAGAAGAGCTATTCTAAATTGAGGCCCATCATTTAGAACTATTAGTTCTTTCACTAGGATGAGGTAGGGCACCATAACAAAGATAATATAAAATTCAATAATAAAGGAGTCAAGATGGGGTTTGCAAGCGATGGTACTGCTTTTACCATAGTAGATAATAGTTCTAGTCATGCAATGTTGTGTTAGTAGTCATCACCAGTTCATCAGGTGATGATTAGGAATTTCACTCTCGGTGTTCATAACTTGCAACTTCTCACTAGCACCGGTTTACTACCTATTAATGTACAAATGGTGATAAGGTGTTCATGAGAAATTGTTGCTTGTGAAGTAGTAAGTAGTAAGCATCACAATAGTCCATGATTAGTATGAAATCCATAATTCGGGCCCCCAATCGGTTAAGGGAAATGGCCTCTAAACCAGTTTTGAGCCTGACCATGAATTAGTCGTGAACCTTAGCCTGAATAGGATAGTTGATCGTAGATAGCTGTGAAAAATTCTCACTCAATGGTAGAAGCATCTAAATTAGCTTAATTCTTAGGATTGCCATAATGACTTTTGGAAGTTTGTAATTTAATGAAGGGGCAAGTCATGTGCCTTGTTGTCTTGATCATAAATGCATGAAAATGACTCATGAGCCTAGTTGTCTGATGCTTATTAAATGAAAGGGATGATTCATGGTCTTAGGTGTCCCTATAATCTTAGGATATCATGATCCTAGAGTTAGCCTTGGAAGACAAGTTTTCCTTAAGTATCTTAAGCAATTAATAAATGCTCCGAAAATTTTTGTTAAAAAAATTTCAATGGGAACTTGGTAGAAGATTCTAGAAGGAGAGGCTTGTCTTGGAGAGAGTAAGTAATGGATAAGAACAAATCCAAAGCCAATGATTGCACCAATTATAGGCATTAAATGAAAGGGGTGAGTCATAAGGCTTAGGTGTCTTCAACATCATTACACCTCATTAAATACAAGATGATTCATGCCATGGGTGGTCCAATATGAAGAGAGCAAGTTTCTTCCTAAAATCTAGGCATGCCACCTCCTCAATCTAAGGTGCCACGTCAAGAAATCTTATTGGTCTAGTTAGAAGAGCAATGATGGGAGGTTGGCCTATAAATAGAGGCCCCAACCCCTCATTCCACACACACCACTTCATCTTCTCTCCTTCTCTCCTTGTATGCCCCTTTCTCCTCTTAGGCCTTTTTGCTTGCACACCCTCCTTGCTCGATCATCTTAGGCCAAACTTGGCTAGGGTGATGCGCTACATTATTGGATTGAGCATGAGCTTACTTGTGTTTTACTATGTGTGTGATGCCATTGATTGTCTTTTGTATGATTTACTCATTTTTTAATTGTCCATGTGTGGACATGCCCCGAGTAATGATGGGTTTCTACTTGGTTGTGAGACTGGCGTCGAAGCATGATAGTATGAGCCTTACTTGGTCTCGGGTTGGTATTGAGATGTGCTGACTTTGAGCCGTGTATGGTTCTAGGTTGGCGCTAAGATAGGTTGGCTCAAGCCGTGGATAATGTACGCGCTCGGTTCATTGTTTAGGTTATTTTTGCTAGGTCATGACACACACTTGCGTGAGTACGCTTTCAGGTTTTGGTTGCAATGACTAATGATAAAAAATAAGATTTGAGTTTGTGTAAATTCTTACTTGGGTGGTCACATGAAGAAACTAGCTGTCACCGATAGATTTTGGGACATGTCACCACCGATAAAATGTGTTTGATCCTATAATATTCATGTGCATATGTTAATTGCCTTGTCTTGACCTTGAAAACGTCATGCATATTTAATAAGCTCTTATTCAGGTCTTGAAAGTCACGTGCATATTTTATATGCAATTATTCGGGTCATGAAAGTCACGGGCATATTTTATATGCCATTATATGAACTTGGCCATGCCTATTTTACAAATAATCAAGGATTCTCGTTTGTTTTAGCCAAGGCAAAGCACGTGTTATACTGCTAATTTGCCACTAGCACTTATTTGAAGTCGAGACTAACATGCTTTGGTCCGGTGACAAGGTGCCATCCTAACCATGATTTAGTGGTTTTACTTACTGGGTCTATGACTTATTCTTATTATTTTTCAAGCTTGTAAGTATGGACCATGGACAACGAGTAGGGAGCCAGCCTATCATAGGGGGAAGCCAAGTTTGTAGGATGTCCTCTTTAGAGGAGTGAAGGTTATCCTAGCCTTACGGAGAAAAATAAATCGAATGTATATTAGAAAGAGTAGAATGCTCGTAATAGGAGCTTGTACAAAGAATAGTCTTGTATAATATAATATTGTGATGTGTTTATCCCTTGTTTCCCCATGTTTGTTTTTTTGTACGAGTGTTGATATATTTATGCTTTTGCATTGTTTGTAAGAAAAGATAAAAAGAAAATGGGATGGCAATGTGCCTAGGACGTCGCAACGATAACCCCATGACCGAGATTCAGGTCATTACAATTAGGATGTATGATGGAGCAGTGAGAATGCTGACTCAAGTAAAGCATATACCAAGGTTAAGAAAGAACCTTATTTCATTAAGTGCCCTTGCCGAGTTCAAATACTAGATCCCTACTAAAGATGGAGTTTTGATAGTCTCTAAAGGCATGCTAACTATGATGCGAGGGAAGGTAGACTATAGGTTGCATCTCCTCTAGGGAGCCATAGCAATTGGTTCATTTGCTAAAATCTCTAAAGCTTTAGATCAAGATGCAAGACAATTATGGCACATGAGTGAGAAGGAGATGATCGTTCAAAGTCGAGGGGTGTGATATCTTGAAATTGAACTCTTTTCAAAATTTATGAAATGATTATTGCATCAATGCATTGATAGTTAATTTACTCTAAATTGATCACTCATGAAGTAATTAATCCATTGAGCGAGGTTGTAAAGGGTTAAAACATCAAAGACTAGAGAATTCAATCAGGGATCGACCGCTTGACCATAAGGCTTGACAATGGACAATATTACATTGTTATAAGCCAATTAGTGAGCAAATATAAATTGATTCGATAAAAATACATAGTCGGTTTGCGGGTGATTCCGCATGATTACGACACTCACTACAAACGGCGATAAACTAATTTTCTATTGAACTCTCGTGATTACATGACAAGCGATGGTCATCCTTAATTGAAGAGGCATAAACGTGGATCGAAAATTATCGATCACATGTCGCATGTGCGATAAACTTTAAAATACACTATAGTTTAGGTTATACTAAAGTCGCATTTGATTGACTTTAATCATGAATTTTTAATTCGATTTTAGGTATCGAGATTTCGAGGATTTTAAGACTAACCTATTAGACGTCGCCTCATTTGTCTGTCGATTTATTGGCAAACTTAAAATTTTCAGATAAAGACTAAGCAAGTTGAGACTTGGAAGCCGGAAAGGGAGCTAGGCGAGGTGAAGGCCCAATGGGCCTCACACCTTCATAATTCAGCCATGAAGGCCCAAGTGGGCCAAGCCAAGCCCACCAAGTTCATTACAAGCCCAATTCAAGCAAAAGGGCCCAAGGAGAAATTTGGAAGTTTGGTAAAAAAATGTGTGAAATGATCAAATGTCATTGCATTTATGGGCGAAAAGACAAAAAAAGTAAATGCATGCAAGAGAGGGAATTAGGGAGGAAATTGGGGATTTTTGCTGGAATTATAATGAGATTTTTTTTTTGAAAACTCTCTCTCTCTCTCTCTCTCTCTCATTTCCGCCCATTCAACTGAACTTCGTCCCTCCATTTTGTTCTCTATGCCCTCTTATTTCTTCATCTTCTTCTTCTTCTTCCTTGGTCGTCCTCATCTTGTTGTCCATAGCCATCGTTGCTGCCGTTCGCTCCATCATGCTACTATCAATTCCGAACCACTCGCTTCCTTCACCATCAAACAAGCCACCATCAAACCCCCCCCCACCAAGCTTGGTCAAGGATTTTGAGGAGCCACTAGTCCACGCCACCTTCGCTGTCACTCGTCCATGTCGCTTGCCATTCCTCGTGTTGTCGCTTGCCGTCCTTACCATTGCTAAGCCAAGCCCAAATTTGGCTTTGGTTTTGAAGAGCTACCACCACCACGCCGTGGTGTCGCCATTGGATTACAAGCCCCATGTTTTTGTTGTCATCACATCGCCGCCGTCATGAGCTTGCGATCGTAAGAAAAACCGGAAGTTAACTCCTAATTCTTGATTGAGGAGTTAATTATGTTTAGGGGTAAGTTTAGTTTATGGATAATGGTGGTTAGTGTTAATTATGGTTTAGCCCTAATTATGGTTAAGGGTGGATTAGATTAAGGCTATTAGAAATTAGTCTTAATTAAGAACGATTAGTTTAATTAATTGTGGTTAGTCTAATTTATCGCAATTAACTTAATTAATTGCAGTTAGCTTTAATTAATCACGATTGGTATAAATTAATGATTGATTAGTCGTTAAGCATAATTTTATGCTTAATTTATTAGATGAAATTATGCATAATTCTGGTTGTTGGACTTTGTTATCCCATGATATTGACTGTCCAATTCATAAGCCCTAATTATTATTTTTAAAGAAGGTTTTATTGGCAAGAAAATGACATATTTTGAGGTGTTGGATTTAGACGTCGTGTTTTACATGTTAAATGGGCAATGGGGTTTTGACATGGAAGTGTGCAAAATTTAATGGGTTGATTTTAAGTAATTACGCGTAATTATTGCATTGGGCTAATTGATGGCAAATAAAATTGTTTTGATTGTTGTCATACTTAAGTGGTTACCTAATTGAACTTGTCACCTAATGGGAGTTTGGGGACAATGCCCAATGTTTATCGGACTTTCAGTGGGGGTTTGGATGCTAAGTCACAATTGAGGCCAGAATGATGCTCCGTAAGGAATGCCATATAGGTGGGGGTTCTAAATGATGTTGTGCCTACTGGGGTGGGACAATATCCGGTTATGCCGGAAGACTGCCAACTCTTGTGTTGGTCATGGCCCGAAGTATTGTAATAATTGGAACCCATGTGTTGGCAATGTGTATGAATATTATGGAATGCATTTTGATTATTTATTATGCTCAATGCATTGATATTAGCATATGTGATGTATTAACATGCAAGAGCGTGCCAAGGTGAGGTAAGATTGTATATCATTGTGTTTTTAGGTTGCATCCAAGACAAATTTGCGTCCTAATCGAGACCTAGGTCATTAACTCGCTGAGATTTATATCTCATATTGTCATTATTAAATATTTTTAGGTCCTTAGTATAGAGCACCCTAATCATTTTGGGGTCCTTGTGTTTTTTGAGTAGGAAGATGACCTAATATGCTGTGTTAGGGATTGAGATGACTATTCTGAAGCACACGTCACCTTTTGAGTTTAGGAGGAACTAGATCACCTAGTTTCCCATCGTTTCATAGCTTGGTTAGATAAGTTCAATAGGGATCTTCACGGTTCTTTCCCAAGGATCGATGGTGTGATAGCCCAAGGAAGGGGAGGGGTCCTCTCTAGTCCCACATCGCTTAGGGGGGAGTCCTGGGCTAGTTTATAAGGCTTAAGGTCCCTTTAACTTGTGTGATGCGTTTTAAAGCTGTGGGGACTTAGTGTCTAAAGCAAACAATATTACACAGTGGGACTCGAGTCATTACAAATGGTATCAGAGCCGACTCCCAACCGCATGTGGGGGCCACAGCGAGGACACTGTGCTCTTAAGGGGTGGAGAGTGTGACAGCCTAAGGAAGGGGAGGTGTCACGCTCCGATCCTCGGGCACGCACACATCCTTCTCTCTTGGTCGATTTTATAATGCGATATCTCAGGACTAAGTATCGCCGACCCTTTATGTTTTTAAGCACATGCGGAAGCAGTTATAAATCCCCAGACAGTAAAACAATGGAATAGAAAAGCAGGGTCATATTTTTCATATTAAAACTTATAACCAAACTTTTATATAAACCACACACTAAGGTACTTTACAACTTTTCACAACTTTTTACTCTAACTCTATTAACAACAAGATAGAATTCACAAAAGAGGATGGGATCTCAGTCCTCATCCGGATTGTACTCAAGATCCCTCTCGGTAGTATCTTCTTCTTCCAAAAATCCTTCTCCTCAGGTTTCCCTTCAGAGTTCTCCTTCTCAGATTCCTCCTCCTCAGCTCCTCATCGGGGTCTTGAAATGTTTTCCCCAAACCGGGATGAGACTACGTCTCAGCAAGTTCTACCCCATTAAGACTCAATTAAGGAACCAATACACTACTCCGTTGCCTAAGCACAACACGAGTTAGAGGACTTACCTTGGCTTCAGTCTCAACTTGCAATTCAAGGTTATATACAAACACTTCATAAATCACAACGAACAATCAATCAAATCACAACAATCGGATCAAATCATTGATCAATCGAACTAATCGATTACATGTCAGTCAGACCATTTCTTGGTCATTCGTTCCACACTATATAACATCCCATAGTGAAATCGGTTACGGAGCCACATCAATTCTCTCGGGCGGCGCTTCCGCCAAGGTGATGTAAATAACAGACAGTCTACATACGTTCTTTAAGGCGCCGTTTTCGCACAGTGATATTCCTCATCACCAAACCACGCCCGTCATAGATCACAGACAGTCTACGTGCATTCTTTAAGGCGCCATTTTCGCACAGTGATATCCTTAATCACCGAACCACGCCTGTCTATACTTCATACTTGATCGGTCTCAACCAATAGAACTCTCAGTTAGCTCTCACCGCTCTCTCCACTTACAACTCAACAAGGCATTCAGAATGCTAAATAGCCATACTCGGCCAACTACCAATCAATAATTCAATTTCAATCAATTTAGGGTAAATCCCTAAAATATCACAATTTATTTAATTCCATGCAACGTAGAGCTCAATTAAATAAATGGACTATGCCACGACAATCAGCAAGAGATTTCGATCATCGGCCATCTCAACCTTAATTTTTGAAAAATAATTAATTAATGAATTAATTTCGAAAATTAAATAATTAATATTTAAAAATTCAATTTAGCTCAAAATAAAGCCCGATTAAATAAACGGACTTCACCATGGTCATCAGCATAATATTATGGTCACTGGTCACCCTAGTTGAATTTTTGGAAAATAATTAATTAATTAATTTAATTTCGAAAAAATAATATTTAAATGTCAAAAATTCCACTTAGGCCCAATTTATCAAATTGAAGCCCGATAAAGGGTCGAAAAATCCCGAGCTACCCTTAATAAATAGTAGACCATGTCTATTTGCTAAATACACATTTAATTTGTCTAATTCGCATCATAATTGACTAATAAACACTAATACATACTAATCTAACAACATAAACCTAATTAATTAAAACTAAACAACCCTTAAGTGTGATTAGCCCACTAAGCAAGGATTAGTGAGATTACTCATCGGAATCACGTGCAAATCGGATCAATCCAATGGGGACGACGCAAGGAACTATAAATCCAAAGCGGGCCTCGGGTTTGGGGCCCGGAAACGGCCCAAAACCAACCACGAACCGGTTGGAAACCCGCTCGCGGGTTTGCCGGTTTGGCTGCAAAATAGAGAGAAAGAGAGAGGGTTGGGGGCGGCAAGAGGTTGGGAGAGCGGGCGGAGCTCCGGTGAGGCCAGACGGTGGTCGGAGGGGGTTGGGCCACAGCTTGAGCTGGCCGAACAAGGCTGGGCAGAGGCGGAAGTCACGCGGGGGAGGGATGGCAGCGAGTGGCGGGCGTGTTGGCGTGCGCACGGCGGCGAGCGGCGGATGCACAGGCGTGCGCGCGGGTGGCAAGGCGGGCGGCGATGGCTTCGGCGAGCTGCTGCTGCTCGGCTTCTTCCGCTTCTAGTTCACTAGTTGCACGAAGAAGAAAGAAAAGGAGGGGTTCGGTCACGAGGGGGAGTGGGGGAGAAGAGAGAGGAGAGAGAAGAAGATAAGTTTGACTAGTCAAATGGGGAGACAGGAGAAAAGTGAGTCGGTGGGGGGTGTGTCCGCACGAAGAGGGGAAGAGGAGAGAGAAGAGAGAGAGAAAAAGAGAAAAGGGAAGAGAGAGGGAGAGAAAAGAAATAAAATAACATAACACCATTAGTCTTTTTTTTCTTTTCTTTTTCTCTTTCCTTTTCTATTTTCTTTTGGTCTTCAATTTTTCTTCCGAAAATCTCTTTATCGAAATTTCGGACTCGTCAATAAATTGATGAACGATGAGACAAGGTCCTAAGAAAAAAGAATTATGACACACTTAAAATTCAATTCCCGAAATCAAGTTCAACTTCGTGGTTAAAAATCGATCAGACGTGATTTTGGCCCAATCCAACTAATTAGGTAGCTTTTAGAGATTTTACTGCAGATACATCTCTTAACGGCTTCACCCAATAGGTTAGTTAACTCGTGAGTGATCAACTCAGAGAAAAAGGACTATATGCACGTTGACGAAATGCCCATTTCACTTTATCGAAATGGGGTAGAATTTCAGGATGTCACAGGAGAGGTCATTTCTAGTCCCACATCGCTTAGGGGGGGAGTCTTGGGCTAGTTTATAAGGCTTTGGGTCTCTTTAACCTGTGTAACGCGTTTTAAAGCTATGAGAACGTAGTGTCCAAAGTGGATAATATTACATAGTGGGACCCGGGTCGTTACAGATGGTCTACCGTAGAGGACCAATATTGATGTGGGAATTGCCTTTTTGGATGGCTCTCGTGTTAGAGGAGTAGGTTAACCCCGACCTTCCAAACCCTTTTGTATGTTGGTTGTTTAGAGAGTTCTTTCTAGGATAGGCTTGTAAATTACTAATGGAAACGCGGACCCCTAGAGTGCCATAACTTTGCAGAATGTGACACTTAAGTACTATAACTTACGAAATGTACACTTAAGTGCCAAAATCAGAGCAAAATGGCTCACTTGAGTGTCAATTTGGTCAAAATCCGGTCAAATTGTATATGTGGCATTTTTCCGGCGAAGTGAATGCAAAACGACGCCGTTTTGAACGCCGACGTGGCCAAATAATGCAAAAATGGCGTCGTTTTAGGCTGTGGTGGTAAAAAATAATATAAAAATTAATTAAATTAAATTTAAGTTTAAAATTAGTTTTATTTTGAGCTAGAAAATTAAATTTAGTTAAAATATTTAAAATTAATAATTTTAAAATTAAAAAATTAAAAAAAGAAAATGGGGGAGGTGGCTCAACCATCGCCCGTTGCCGCCGCCTCCTCGCCATCGTTGGGAAGGGCCGGCTACCCCGGCCGACCCGCCGGCGGGGCTCGTAAGCCCTCGCCTAGATCTACCGAGGGTCGTCGACCTTCACCGTATTTGGGCGAGGGTCGTGACCCTCGCCTAGATCGGCGGGCGAGGAGGAGGAAGAAAAAGGGGGGGGGAAGGAGGAGGAAGGAGGCAGCCGATAGTGAGGGCTGGGGTTGTCAAGCCCTAGCCAAGGGCCAGCGGCCCCCGACCGACAGCGGTGAGGGCCTACGTGCCCTCGCCCGGATTCCTCTCGGGGGGTGGAGAAGGAGGAGGGAAAGCAACCGACGGCTGAGGAGGAAGAAAAAAGAGGGGGGGAAGGAGGAGGAAGGAGGCGGCTGGTGGCGAGGGCTGGGGCCGCCGAGCCCTAGCCGAGGGCCAACGGCCCCGGTGACCGGTGACGAGGGCCTACGTGCCCTCACTTAGAGCCATCGCCCGGATTCGTTGGGGGGGGGGAGGAGGGAAAGCAACGACGGCTAAGGAGGAGGAAGAAAAAGGGGGGGGGAGGAGGAGGAGGGAGGTAGCCGTCGGTGAGGGCAAGGGCACACAGGCCCTCACCGTCGGTTGGCCGACCGAGGGCCGACCTCCCCCACCTTCCGGTGACGGCGGGGAGGCGACGGTAGCAAGGGCTCAGCCCACAGCCGCCGGCTACCTTCCTCTTCCTCCGTTTCCGGGTTTTTTTTTTAAAATTTAAAATAAATATAAATTATATTATTATTTTATTTTAAATTTAATTTAACTTAATTAATTTTATATTATATTAAAATTCAAATTATGCCAAAACAATGTCGTTTTTGGTGAATTAGAGCTGACTCAGCTATCCGACGAGCCACCTCGGCGAGAAATATTAATATTTAAATGCTATATATGATTTCCAGCTGGCTTCGTCGAAGGTGGCACTCATGTGTCCCACTTTTCTTCAAATGTGACACTTAAGTATACATTTTGTAAGTTATAGCAGTTAAGTGTCCCTTTGGGCAAAGTTATGGCACTTGTAGTGTACTTTTCTCATTACTAATTTCCTAAGATTAACTATAAATAAATAAAAGTTGTGCTTTTGGAAACGTTGTGGTGATGTTTTTACTATCCCTAGTTTTTGTTGGTTGACTAGGTGTTTGTATTAAATGCTTCCACTTGTGTTTAAGGGATGTTCGCGCACTTGGGGTTTAAGGCATGGGTCACTAGGAGATCATTAGACTTAGAAGCTGAACGTCTATGAACACTATGAGATCAATAGTTAATTGAGGGTGGAGTTTAGTATAACGGTTCTTTGAACCTAAGAGAGTGTAAGATGTGCATACTTAAGACTTATCAGAACCCTTCAATGTTATGTGCAAGGGTGATGCCAAGTATATGTTGTTCCTTACTGATAGCGTTTCAAAAATTTTGGTTTTGTCTTCTTAAGCTCAAGAGCAATATGCTTGGTTAGTTCAAGTTGTGAACACCAATGATTGAAAAGCAAATAAGAAGGAAGATCATATGCCTGAGAAGTAACAAAGAATTGGAATTCTGTTCTGAGTAGCTTAGCCAATTTTGTGTAAAGGAAGGCATAGTGAAACACGACATTGATACCGATACACCGCAACTTAATGGAGTCGCATAAAAGATGAACTAAATTATATTGAAGAGAGGTCTTTACTCTCTAATGTTGGATTGGGTGAAAGTTTATCGACTAAAGTAGCGAATACAACTTGTTAGTTTATCGACTAATGTTGATCAGAAAAATCCCAAAGAAATGTGGTTAGGCAAGCTTGTTGATTCATCGAATTAAAAATGTTTGGTTGCCCTACTTATACTCATGCAAGTAATAGTGTGTAGGAGCCAAGGGTAAGCATGTGCATATTCTTATGCTATGAACATGCGATGAAAAGATATTGGCTGTGGTGCATTATGAAAGATTCACTAGGTTTTATGTTATGTAGAGAGGTTACCTTTGATGAATATAAGAGAGGAGTGATGTATTGATTATAGAGAAACATTTAGACAACATTCAGATATAGAAGGAGCTTCAAGGAGAGCCTAAAGATGTTCACAGTGCAACAGATGTGACCGTGTTCATATAGTTGCTAGATTTCATAACCACTCACATTTAATGAAGTTTTGAGGTGGTTAGTTAAGGCGGTTCTCATAAAGTGACAATTGTATGCCGATATGGAAATGGATTATTTAGGTGTAGTAAATCTAGCTTTAGGTATGGATATTCTTAAGGTGAAGACTACATGAATATTGTGAGTAAATGGAGAAGTTATGTTAAGAAAGTGTTTAAACACTTCAACATACAATCAAAATTTTTTGTAAGTGCCCCACTTGCTATGCAATATAAATTGTATAAGATAGCATTGTATACTTGAATGGAGGTGGACCACTTGTCCATTCTTCAAAGGCTAATTGTGTTGGTTGTCTAAGTTAATGGGTAGATAGTTGTGACGTCCCAAGGCGTCACGTACTAAGTGCAAGCGGAATTATCATTTATCATTATCATCTTGCCTAATTTGTAAACTCCTTTAGATAACCTATAGTGTTTACCGTTGAAGGTTAGTATGTATAACATGGATTATTTGAAATCTCAAGTTTATATTATGAGGTTATCTTGCAAACACTCTATCTTCAATTTTAGGTATTGGCCAAATCATTCATTCATGCACATAAACAAGAACATGAGAAGCTTCATTTCTACTTATCATCATCAGGGCTTACAAAATTTATCAACCTGAACTCTTTCCATGTTCATCACCTATATATACAACATATACATAACAAAAGTAAGGCGTAACAAAAGCCTGGGATAAAGGGTGAGGGTGTCTACTCCACGAGTTCCCACACAAGCCCGCATCTAACAAAAAACAAAAGTCAGTCAGCCTCTACATGATCCAAGGCGTCTAGGCGCCGTCCATCCCCACTCCAGGTTCTCCTGCTCCAAAGGGTAAATGGCCAAATATCTCCCCTTCATGGTTGATAAACCATGCAACGAACGTCATCAATGTCAAGTCGGCTCTACCATCATCCAGCCATAAAGTAGCCTCATACTTGGAGAAAACCATGTCAATGTCGGGATCATACACGTCATGAAGAGAAACATCAAGACGCACTATCGCCCCGTATCGAGCTACTGGCGGTACATCCATGCTATCAATTTGTAAATGTAAGGTATGAGCAAACAACCTTGCCCAGTAAAGAATGATAAAACTCTAACTTAAACAATCCACAACCATCAAAATTACAAGAGAATCATCAAACAATTTAGGATGCTAAAGGAAGTATATCACAAGCATAAACAATTGGATATTAACACATTATGTATATAATCACCTTATGAGCATCCATTTCTATACTTACCTTTCTCAAACTCAATCTCATATCAAGATGTAATGCAACAATAATAAATGGATTCACTCGCCAAATAGAATTATATTTAGTGTGCATATGATCCACCCTTGATCAATCACTAACCGGAATTCAACCGGCCCGATCGAGTCACTTCCGGAAGTTACCTTATCCGGACTTCCACAATATTTCTATCATGGGCATCTCACTCTGAGGCATCCCGGCATCACTCAACCGATGTCCTCCCAAGACCACTCAGCAAGGGGCATCTCACTCCGAGGCATCTCAGTATCACACAACCAATGCATCCTTGATCACACACAAGGGCATTTCACTCCGAGGCATCCCAATATCTCTCTACCGAGGCATCCAAGACCACTTAGCAAGGGCATCCCAACTTCCGAGGGGCATCGCCGGTATCTCGGTACCGATGGGTTCATTCACTCACTTATGCACACATTTCACACCACCACACCTTTGATTAATGCATTTATTGTATGCAAAAGAAAAAGACTCCAAAGTATACAACTATACATCTAACTCTTATGATCCTAGCACACGTGTGTGTCCAAATTACAAGATAAAACCCATTACGTCACGTCCCATTCCATGCCGAACAGATATTTACCCCATAATCAAGCACTATGCACCGCACTCATTGTACACGCATGATACTATATGCACTTATATATCTCAAATAAAATATGAGACTTACTCTTATATGACTAACATCTATTATGAGATTTATTAGACTCTACGTGCATCACAAAAGTCTAATATAAAGGACACAACATCTAATATATGTTCTCAGGTCCAGACAGTTCACTAACTAAACGTACAATTTCGGTTTTGGACACTAAAGGTATATTAATTCTTGTCGAAATACTACCAAATTTTAGTATGTTATATTTAAGACATAGACTAAAAGTTCCTATGAAGAAGCTTAAGTCTAATTCTCACTGTGTTAAGAGTAACAATTGCCATAATCTTTACTAGCACCTGGTATCGACGTCCAGATTCTTTATCTACAAAGAAAACCGTTTCTCACAAAAACAGTTTACTGGTTTTGCTAAGTTCACTTCTATCTCTACGTTTTATATCTTCGTATGGTTATAGCTACGTGTATAACTTGATCTTATAGATGTCCTATCATGTAGAATGGTTTCTTTATTATTTCCATTAACATACATAAAGAAAATAACACATAACAGAAAACTCCATAATCGTTTTCACCTAGAACAGAATAGGTACACGATTTCCTTTACTTCTAACCCGGCTAAACCACTTATCTTTTCACAAACTTCTTCTACAATACTTCAATGCCTAATCACAACAACTTAAGGCACCTTCGGCATGTCTTTCTCTAACAAATAATCAATCCACAACTCGACTCGAAGTGTTGTTGCATCCGTGAGTTCGCTCATCACAATATACACCATATCCATCCACTCGGCATCCATTTCATCACTTCACTCAACAAAACATCATACTCACACTTGGATTTCGAAACATGCAAGGCTCAAAAACAACATGCAATGGCTTCTACCTTTAATCTAACACTTACTCAGCTTAGATTAACCACAAAACAGCAACTACAAACTAAATCCTTCACTGTTTGGATTGACCCGCAAGCTTTCTTGACAAAACAATGGATAACTTTCAACTTAGAGTTATATCTTTCCTTACCTTGTTTTAGCTACTAAACAACACAAAGATGCTTCAACATCAACACCAAAATCTCGCATGCAAGAAGAAGAAATCGCTGGTTTGCTTCTGGTTTCACTGCTCGACCGAGAGAAAAACAGAAAGAAGAAGATGAAGATGGGTTGCTGGGTTTTTATATGGAGAGAGAGAGAGAGAGAGAGAGTTACGAAACTTATGGGGGAAATAGGTCTACAAAGCTAATCCCTAGGCTAGACTAATGATGGGATTTTCTAATGATTATGTTCCTTGAGTTGATGGTTTCGGTTTCTAGAGGAAAGAAATTCGTGGGTGTCGCATGCAAGAAGAAAAGAGAGAGAGACAGAGAGATGTCGTGAACTCTAAGTTCGTTGTCTCAAATTCAATTTGCTTGTAATCCATGTCATTAGTCGGTTCATTGGTTTCTAATGTTTTTCAATTAATTTCCTTTTGTTTCTACTTGATTTCAATCCTTTTATAATTATACAAAGTCATGACATAACATATCGACTAGTCAATGTTAGTCTATAAAGGATTCATCACAAAAATGCTAAAGTTAGAAATTGATATTAGCATTATAAACATTAATCAAGTTGTCATAACTATAATTTATAAAATAAAATAATTCAGGCCTAACTATTCATCTCTGGCCCAATAGGCTTAATCTATAACAATCCGGCCCACTAAACTAAATCTACAAATATAATAATTCTGAACCTTGGCCCACTTCAAGCCAATTCCAAGCCCATAATCTTTCATTAGACTTCTCAAGTCCAATTCGTGTGGCCCACTTATTTCTCAAGCCCACACATTCCTCATGATCCATCGGGTTGACTTTCTAGTCCAATCTAATTAATCTAAGTTCCTAATGATCTAATTACACTAATGAAGGTTGGTGAAATTTGGGATGTCACAATAGTACTATGCTTGATCTTTCATGTTCAGTAAGAAGAATGTATATGCCTAAGCTAATCGTACATTGCGATGATTTGAACTGGGTCCTAGTTTTGTGGGTATAGATGTTGGAATATGTTTCGGAGAATATAGTGCAAGTAGTGTGGTAATAACTAGGTGTGTGACTTGCGTCAAGTTGGGAATCTGAAAGATGATTGATTTTGGAGCAGTAATGCCTTTACTTCAATGAGTTGTGAGGTTAGTTGGGAGGAGTCATTGAGAGACACAGTAGTTTCTTCAACAGCCGAAGTTGGAAACATGGTGATAACCTAATTAGTGATGTTGGCATGGGACATTGGTTGATGCGGCGTTCAACAAAAGCTAGAGATATCACAGGAGAGTCGAATTCATAGGTAAATGAGATTTCTACATCATATATAACATGTTATTGTTAAGAGTCCTACAAGCATGTGGACTGAGTTCGTTCCTTTAAGCAAGTCCAAGCTCAGCTTAGGCATCTCTTATAGTTGATTGCTCGTCGAGGCATAAGGAAACCTGACATAAATGATGAGCACTATCATTTGGCTAAAAAAATCAAGCCAATGTGGAGAAACGTTAAATAACATCTCGAGTTTGAACTTACATAAACCCAACCTGATAGAAGCCTGACTAGTATCCCAATGATTTTAACTCTATCTTTGTCTGCATTCATAATGGATTTCTTTGTGGCGCTAGCTCTTCTAATGAAATATCTGTTGACACTCGTATTGAATTATGTAAAACTTCGATGTTCTTTATTATTATTTTTTTTTTGGGTAAATTCGATGTTCTTTATTATTCGTCATTGATTTCTCTGGAAATCTTTTGTTCTTGTGTTTGACTTGAATTGCAGGATCGATTAACTTCGGCATTATTTTACAACAATACAAGTGACTCATCTCTGCTCTTTGGGTCCTAAACAAACAGGACTTTGACGTCGAAGTACGTTATTCTAAACGGACTGAAACGCCCCAGCTAATTTGACCAATTGATATCTTAGAATATGCTGGACTATTAGATTGATGTACAGATGGGAATTGCCTTGATGAATCTGAGGGACCTTTCGGCATGCTTTTGAGTGATATTTTAGTGGATTTATTCATTATTGTGCCTTTTTGCCTCCGACCAACCTGCTTCTCAAGAACTTATCGATGAGGCCAAAACAAACAACGGATGGACGACGGCCATTGGGCGGTTCTGAGCTATAACGTCCCAAGTGACATTTGGAGCATCTATTCAGTGAATAACTCTACTGGATCCCGATTTCTGGATAGTAGGGCTTTCCATGTCTGTATTATGGTGGTCCCACTGTTTCTTCTTGCTCATCTATAATAATTATCTGACTCATTTAGGCATATTATTTAATGGTGGGAAATGTTTCTCAGAGAAAATGAAAGGCAGAAAAGAAAGAAAATTCCTAAACGTGTGGCCAGTGTGGATTCTAGCTTGGTCGACGTGGGCTCATGCACCTTTAAGCAACGTAAAAAGAACTTTATTTAGGATAAAGATGGTCGTACATAGGATTCGGTAATCGTTGAGATGACCCATCAGCAAGACACGACACGACACACAATTCACAGGCATATTTATGTCTTACGCCTGTCAATCGCTTAGCTTATTTACACGAATTAGCATGTTCAAATTAACTTATCGTTTATTTCGACAAGATATAGTTATACATATTTTAATATGTTGGGAAGACTGGGTTTATGTCTAATTTGATAATGGTTCATGACTCATTTAAAATATGTAGATTTTTATAGAAACCAAAATGCCGTGACAAAATATACCATGGCAAGCCATGGGCCCTCTCTAGTAAACTACAAATCATGAGATAGCAAAGTAAACTAGGATATACATTTGTATGTAATGAATGAGGATATATATTGTGTTAAGCGATTAGTGACTCCTTTCTGGCAACGAAGTAGAAACCTTATCTGAGGAGTAGGGGGAGACATATAGGAATTTTATTGATAGATTATTAATACATAATTCATAAAGATTTTGGCTCATCTTTAATGTCGGTAAAAAGAGCCCTGGTTTTAGTTTTTTCTGGCCATGGAATATCCCTCGCTCAATTTCTTAATTTTGTGGTTCTAATGCATCCAAAGAAAAGAGTATTTCCTTTTAGATGATGACTCAAAAAGGGCCTCGAACGTGAGGCCATGCTCAGAGGCCGAAAGACAATCAATAAAGTAAAGAACTAATCCTAGGCCACACCAATCATTCAGGTTTTCCTAGACATGAGACAAGACCCCATAAGTTCTACCTATTGGGACTACATTTAAGCTCGTAGATGACGCCACAGGCAATTCCTATAAATTTATAGCGATCTCTCGTTTTTGTGCTAATGAATGCCCTCTTTTCTGACGTTATATTAGTGATATTACTTATTTGAAAATCCTATACACCTGATATGGCTTGCTTGAGAGATAATGATAGCAAAGATGATTTTAAACCATATAGGTAAAAACTCTTCTTGCCCCCCCCCCCCCCCGTTTGAGGATCTGCGACTAATTTAGGTTGTAGTCCAAATTGTTAAGAGATAATTAGAACGATATTCAACACAAACAATAGGCTCTCTTTTCAATTGCAAACCAAAATCAATGCTTCACTTCGAACACCACACCAGCTGCTCTCCTCCTTCGGCCGCTGCCAACGTCATCATTTTATCTCTCTCTCTCTCTCTCTAAGTCCTTGATACCCACCATTCTGCCCTCTACAGCTAGTCCCAACGTTGAACCTTCCGACGAGGTCATGTTTGGTTTCACCAACGCTTTGGCTGTCGTGGTACGAGATGGGCTGCCTCACCTTTCAACAATACGTTCAGATTGAAACTGGAACTTTGGGTAAGGGTTTTTTGGGAAGCAAATCAAACCTAATTTCTCAATTTGGGGGGAGATTTGGTTTATGGAGCAAATTGAACCTGATTTCTCAATTTTGGGCAAGATTGTGTTGCCAAATGACACTGTTAGATCTATATCTCAAGTGTTGAGCATCTCCGTTATGACGCACCACTTTATTTATTCTAAAATAATGCCACATATGATTTTCTAGTGATTCAAGTGGCAGATGTCACTTCAATAATCAATTTTTAAAAGTTTTAGCACTTAATAATGGCTTGAGCCCCTCAAATTTAGGAAAGACACTCCGGAGAGTCATGAGCACGATACCTTCAGTGTCCTTTTCTTGAAGGTGTTGCGTAGACTCATGTTTCAATATTGTAGTAAACATTGGATGATGAGCAGAGACATCCTGTGCAAATAACATCTGGTACCGTCATCGAACTCGATATATATGTCAATGTTTGCTTACATGACTGGCTTGATCCAGTGCGGAATAGACATTAATAGCCACTTCTGGTATGAAACGAAATTAGATTCTCTTAATTAGTGGCCAATCATTTGGCGGGTTTGCTCATGATGAGCTAATCCTTTTGTCCTCTTTGAGGAGTCGTATGTGGTACGAGCACAAGGGTCGTTCGGATAATGATGGGGAGTCAATGGCGTGGATCGTGAGATGTCCCAAGAACCGCATTTAGTGGCTAGCGGCTGCCTAATGATTCATGCTACCTGTAATCCAACACCACCATTAATTAAGCTTTACCTTTTCGTGACACAATCAAATTAAGCCTTAGAAATAATCAAAAAGAAATAATCGCCCGCCAAGTTGGGTAGTCTTCCTTGCTCAATTATTGGTCGATCAGTCGAACTGACAGATTTTTCTCCTGACTATGGACTGTATTTGCTTTAGCTGTCATCCCTTGACATTGCAATAACAAGAAAGAAGACGGAGGATGCAAATTGGACTTTGAATACTAAAGAGAGTTGCATTAGGCAGGGATATCAAAGTCTACATCATGCCTGCTCCATTAACCTTCTCGTTTTGGAGTGGCCACACTAGTGCCTAGAAGCATTGAAATTTCTTGTTGAAATGTGGGTACTAAATGGTATGTTATTGGACCATATTGAATATACAAACAAGCAGACCATTAAATAGCTCGCGGGTCCTACTTTTTGTTCATAATTTGAGGGTACAAGTGTAAACGCCCAGCTTATTGGATGTCTATGGAATATCCAGCAAACCCCATGATAAGTTTAAGCCTTTGGCGTATGCATATAGTCCTAACCCATGCTGATTTGTACACAATTTGTGAAATTTGAACAAATGACCTCCAATTCATAAGCCGAGATTCCTTAACTATCCAACCAACTACACCGACATTAGAGGTTCATGGGATTTCCATTTACTTCAACACTAAATCAAAGTTTGCCTTATCACTGAATGAGCAGACTTCCGTAACAATTCATACTATTTGTAAGATAAATTGTGCTCTAACCATCGTTAGTGGCTAACCCTTCGGGTTGGCTGATTAGTTCAATAGTTGGTTTGGATTCAACGCTTTTATATCAAATCATGTCTCCTGCTCAAAATAATCTTGCGCACCATGTTTGGCATCTTGTGGGTGAGACCTTATTTGATGCAGTTGATAATTTGTGCACGTCTGTAGGATTGTTGAAATCAAAAGATTCGGAAATCTTGTCATATTATTTAAAAAAAGAAAAAAAGACATCCATGAGTGATCGTAGCGAGAGGTGCCAGACTTGTAGTCTCTCATCCACGAGGCCACAGGCCGAACAAGCTTATTATGATGGTAATGTGTGATCTTTCTGCTGATGATTGGGTTTGTAAACTTCTGGTGCTCTAATGGTGCCAAGGTGACGAGGTTCGCATGAGACTTTTATGCATTAATGGTGCTGAGGGTCTCGATTAAAACGGATTCAACCTAAATGTGAATATTGCTTAGTGAATGTGAAACTGTTATGGTGATACTTAGAGAGATACTGCTCACCCCTCTCCATCCTTTTCAATTTACCAAAAGAATATATCTCTCTAAGTTCCACTTAAAGAACGAATACTCAAGAATAAGAGCAAAAGGATCAACTAATTGATAGTACACTCAAGTACATGAAAAACACGAAACTAATTTTCGTGAGAAGACTATTTTAGTTTTTAGCCATAAACATTACTTTGATGCAATAATCATATATTCAACCAAAGCAAAATTGTTTTGGACTATAAAAATGATAAGTGCACTTGAAGTGTTGAAACTTGTTACGAAAGTATAATTGAGTCTTAAAACCTTAAAAAAATGAGTGCAATCAAGTAGTAAAATTTTCAAAAAGTGCAAACAAATTTCAAAACTTTTCAAAAAGTCAAATCAAGTCCTAAAATTTTCAAACTGTGCAATTTACATAAACATTTGATTGGACCAATTTTACAAGTTTTTAGACTTGATTGACTTTTTAAAAATTTTAGACTTAATTGCACTTTTGCAATAAGTTTTAGGGCTTAATTATACTTTTGTGACAACTTTTAGGACTTTCAATACACTTGTTCATAATTGTAAATTACGTAAAGATATCATAATCTTATCTACGTAATCTGTTATCTTTTCTTTAAATTCGATAGTCGTCCACTTGACGTAATATACATCTCCTCCTAACTTACCAATTTAAATAGGAGCTAGAAAACAAAAAATTAGTCATGATAAGAAAAGGACAAAAGATCAATACAACCCAAAACATAACAGAAATTCTGAAAAGTGGAGATCATATATAAAAGGAAAATAAAATGAATACGAGAATTTAGTACTTCAATGCAGGCTGATGTGAAACTAACCCAGTTTAAATTAAGTGCAATCAATATTTTCTTCAATTTCTATTCATATCCATCCCGAAAAAATATCGAACCGTCCAATTTGGCTGACGATACCAGGAATTATTTAGGCCCTTATAAACCAGTCATTCCTCCGGCAATCATGTGCCCTGTCCTTTCTTGCAATTTCTTTACACCTTGTAAACGTTCACATCTATGAGGAACTCGCCAAAGAAAAAAGAATTCGGGTGAGTGCCGTGGATTTGAATTAAAAAGGTATAACGAAATGCTTGGGTATACGTCTTCACAGACTCCATTATTGGCCTCTCTTTCAAGAGCTAGCAAAAACGTGTATCTCATGTATTCCGGCCTAGTCACGCTTAATTGCCAAAAGTAAAAACCACAAGTCCTAGACCTTACGCAAGATATTTTGGAGATGCCATCTACTTACCTCTATTTTTAGATGAATAAAATTCAAAAATCACCAAATCACCAAGGAATTTCTTGTTATAACTATCGGGAAATTCCCTTTTTTCTTTTCTTGTGACACGGGGTATTTGAACCTTCAATTTTGTTGGTCTCCTCGAATGCAGGGAAGCCTTTCAATCCATATGTATTGATTAAAACTTCACCTACATAATGATGGGTGTGATCTAAGGTTACTTTGAGTGCAAGATACTGCGAGTTGAATGCAGAATTGGCCGTATCCAAATTAAGCGCTTATCTACTTAACCTGACAGAATCTTGGTCAGTCTCTACTAACTATATAAGTCCATTTGTTCAGTCCAGCAAGAAGAAAAAAAGATTTGCGGGAAGTTACTTGATATCAATCAACCCTAAATGGGAACATTGAGTAACTATCCAATTTGAAATCTCACATTTTTTTTTTTGAGGTTTGGCCACTAATTAATCAAACCCTTAAGACTGATCACCCCTTCTTCTACTCTCATGATTAAAAATTAAGAATGATTAAGAAATTAAGAATGCTAGATCACCCCTTCTTCTACTCTCCGTTGCTGTCCCTTTCCTAGTCAACCAAACCACCTCACCCCACTGGTGCCTGGAGCCCCCCGTGACAGCAACAATTGACAATTTTTAGTGGCTAGAAAACAAAAGCAATTTAATATGTTTAAGTCCCATAATGGAGGTGTCCAGGTGGCTGTTGTGATAATTGAGGAGAGAAAGAGTTAGAAATGGTGCTTTCCCAATAACCCACTTCAATGCTTCTTGTCAAATCCGTAACTTTCTTCACACTATTTTAAGGCCGTGATGAATAGGGATCTATGACTAAACAAGACCCTCCTGGTTTTGTATATGCAAATACTTTCATACTTGAACTTTTACTTGTACTCTTTCCTTTGGCATGTGATCATAGGGCTACTATAATTGGTTCCCAAGAAAACTAAAAGTATATGGATATGATCAATAGGGTACTACCAGGTACCTACAAAAAATGGTCGGTCTTTTTCACTAAAATAAGTTATGATACTGGGATTCTCAAGTACTGTAAATACCCAATTACAACCAATTGCCCCTACTCAATACAAATTTCATACTACACTTATTCTCTTTCACAAGCGCAATGTAGCATGCCCATATGTCGAGATGGCTTATCAATTGACCATTCCTTTTATCTACCTGTTTAGCATCGAAATTTCTAGGTATTCAATCAACTTAGGAAGAGATTATATAAAGGCTTACTTGAGGGGATTGTTTTGATATTGATGTATGTTGTTATCACGAACCCACATGCTATCCCCGACATGCGGTTCCCCCTCAATTATGGAGATGGAAACTATCAAGCAATCAAGATACTCACGTAATCTAGTACTAGGGTACAGACACATAAATTTGCATCATCATTTGATGGAGCACGCTGATGATAATTGCAATAACAGTAATTTGAACAACGTGTCACTACATGCCTGATACCAAGAGGGCAAAAAACACACATCAGCATAAGGGTCGTTGCCAGGCACATGAGAAAGCTAAGAAAAGATGACCATCATAGAGATTGCTTTGAATCTTTTTTCAGTAATTTGAATGTGATGGACAGGTGCGGATTGTCTACATTCTCTGAGTCTGATATGGAATTCAGAAGACATTATTGAACTGACACAACACATATCTTTAGAAGAAGTCTAAAATTAAATTAAGTTAAATCTTTTTATTGAGTTGTGACATAAATTCACTTTTAATAATTTGGATAAGATGATTTATATGTTATGTCATGAGGTTTCAGATTTAATTATTGTTCAGACTTTTTTTCAATGAAAATAGTATCTATAGGCCATGGAATCTTGAGAAATAATATTTCAAAGTTGAGGTGTCGAATAAAATGAGTGTGGGAGAATATGGCAACCCCACGTATATCTAGTGAAACATCCAGCCAAATAATGGCATAGAAGATATAAAATAAATAGAAGTAAAAGACCCCAAATTAGACCTTGCTAAGAACTGGTCATGATCGATCTTATAATAGATGTCGATGCATCATGTAATCCAGAAGAATCCAGACAACAGAACTCGTAGCCCTCTTGAAGAGAGGTACAAACGAGTTGAGCTGTTCGAGGCATATTCAGCAATTACTCAAACTCGCTCGATTCATCTTCAGCTTTAGATCGCACTTGTTGCTGGAATTAGAAGAGCAAAAGGCTGGCCTTTTTAGACCCGAATCTAATTATAAGTATTGCGAAAGGATTTTATTGACAATATTCGATGACACTTGTCATAAACTTCGATATATAAATAAATAAAATTGTCTCGTTATACCGCGCCAGTCACAATAATTGCATACATCCTTACCCATCCAAACTTTATAAGATTTTAAGGTCGATCCCGCCAAAAATTCTTTATTTTGTCATGTGGGCACCAATATTGCAATTTTTTTTTCCTTTCACCGATAACTAAAACCTATACAAATCGACCCCAAAATGTTGTCCGCTTCTGTACGTAATGACTGTTTAAAATCCTTAATGGTGTTGTCCACGATGCTGCCGCGTCAGATTTTTAATTACCACAAGATATTTGTAGGTCACTGGTACAGGTTAAGGGAATTAGTGAGACAAAAGAAAATTTGGGGTGTTAATGTTTCACACGGAAAAGTTTCGAAATTTTTGTGTAATGTCCAGATATTATATTCATTTGGGCCAACAGATGATGGAGCTAACGGTCTTCTTGCCTATATAAACTCCACCAAGTCCCTCCTGCTTCCTCCTCGCTCTCGTTGCATTTTTCACTTCGGCATTTCATCTCAAGAATCTTTCCTTTGAGTTGAGCTGCTGGTCAACTTCTCTCTCTGAAGTCTGAACAGATCGCCTTTCCATTCTGAAACTCTGTTGGTCTCGCCTAAACTGTCAACATTTGCTAGTTCAATCTTGGTGAGTCGATTTTCCGATGCGAACTCATTTCACATGCGGATTTTCTCTGTGGCATTTTACCTTTATGGCACCCTTCTTCAATATTTTTTATTCCTTTTAATGAAAGTGAAACTCGGAGATGTATGATAAAGCACGACAAACCTGATACAGAGGGAGCTCTGTTTCTCCTCTCAAAGAGTACCCAGATGTCATTAAAGGGAGGTGATGGAGACTATACGTCTAACTTGACATCGTAAATGATCTTCAAATTGGGAAATGCAAGTTCTGATCTTTGTCGAATCATTTTGCTCTAGTTCGATGGTTATGACCCTCAAATTGTTTACTTTTATTTGTCGGGTCAGGCAAGTTCTGGTTGTTAGTCACTGACGGTTTGATATGCTGCAGTTGGTTTCATTTGATTTGAGCGGTGCTTTTTTCACTTAATTGGTTGATTTTATTCCTTTTAATGGAAAGTGAAACTTGGAGATATATGATAAAGCAAGACAAATCTGATACAGAGTGAGCTCTGTTTCTCCTTTCAAAGAGCACCCAGATGGCATTAAAAGGCGGCGATTGAGAGTATATGCCTAACTTGCTATCATAAATGATCTTCAAATTGGAAAATGCAAGTTCTGATCTTTGTCAAATCATTTTGCTCTAGTTCGATAGTTATGACCCTCAAATTGTTTGCTTTTATGTTGGGTCAGACAAGTTTCGGTTGTTAGAAACTGATATTTTGATATGCTGCAGCTAGTTTCATTTGATTTCAGCGGTGTTCTTTTTTCTTCCTTTGTTGATTATGAAGAGGATAAGAGAATTAGAATATATGAATCTTAGCACAAGCTGGAAGCTTTTTCGGTCTTCAACTTTAAGCTAATTGCTTACTCCTTACTGTCTATTGAAGGCCCTTTGGAGACAATTGAAATGGAGTTTGAAGGGATGTACCGACAGCCTCAGAGGCCAAAATATGACGCTCTCTTGTTCGGTAAGTTCTACGTTATTCCATTAGACACGAATAAGTGAATGGACAGGAACATAGATTAATTATGCAATGCCCTGGCTTGAATGTGCTTCTAGATCTTGACGACACCCTCTATCCTGTAAGCTCTGGCCTTGCCACATCATGCCGCAAGAACATCGGAGGTAGCTATGCTTTTTCCCATATCCACTTCCATGGTGCTGTGTCATGTTGCATAAACCGAGATCGTTTAGGTTTCATGTTCTAACGTCGATGCTCTTTGCCAGATTATATGGTCGAAAAGCTTGGCATAGATGAGGACAAGATTGATACCTTGTGCAACCTTCTGTACAAGAATTATGGCACAACAATGGCTGGTCTTAGGGTAAGATTTTCACATTTTTTTTCAGCTTTGCAATGTAGACAAAAAGATCGACTGTCGTTTACACTTAATTGGGTGTTTTTCACTTTCCAGGCAATCGGCTATGACTTCGATTATGATGACTACCACAGGTTAGAAAAATCTCAAGCGTATCATTATTTGAACACGTCTCCCTGTCTCAAGCATTTATGCATTTATGCGCTTTTGCTGAATATTGTTTTTGCACCCATTCAATAGTTTTGTCCATGGGAGACTGCCCTACGACAACCTAAAACCGGACCCGGTCCTAAGGAGTCTGTTGCTCAGCTTGCCTTACCGTAAAATTGTAAACTCACTTATCCTGAAATGCCAGAGATTTTTTCACCAAAATTGAGGTTTTTTCTAACCTTTTTGTTACATGAAACAGATATTCACAAATGCGGATAAGATTCATGCAGTCAAAGCACTAAGCAGGCTCGGACTCGAAGACTGTTTCGAAGGGATTATTTGCTTCGAGACACTGAATCCTGTTCACAAGAACGCTGCATCTGACGATGAAGATGACATTGAGTTTGTGGGATTGCAGAACACAACCAGAAGCAGTGACTCCAGGTCTGAGATTTTCGACATAATTGGGCATTTCTCCAGACACGGTGATGGGTCGGGATTACCAAAAACCCCTGTCGTTTGCAAACCATCAGAAGACGCCATTGAGCAGGCTCTCAGAGTCGCCAACATCAATCCCCAGAGAACGGTGAGACAATCTTCTCTAAATTCCACTGCCGCATCGTTCGATTTGACTGTCAATTATTCACCCAAATTTACGACTGCAGATTTTCTTTGAGGATAGTGTTAGGAACATACAGGCTGGGAAGCATGTCGGCCTTCAAACTGTGATGGTGAGTCATTAAATAGGGTACCGAATAATTTAAGTCCTCCATTGATAGTCATCTGAACCAAACACTACACTAATGCATACCAAATAAGAACCGTAAAGGGATATTAGAACTCTAATGTATCCTTGATGGGTTTTTGGTCAAATTTTTGCAGGTTGGCACTTCTAACAGGCCAAAAGGTGCAGATTATGCACTTGAGAACATCCACAACTTGAGAGAGGCAATCCCAGAGCTTTGGGAATTCGAAGTGAAGTCTGAAGTGGGTTACTCCGACA
This sequence comes from Eucalyptus cladocalyx, assembly GCA_017140615.1. NCBI lineage: Eukaryota > Viridiplantae > Streptophyta > Magnoliopsida > Myrtales > Myrtaceae > Eucalyptus > Eucalyptus cladocalyx. Next base: position 19,504,114 of record CM029516.1, read on the forward strand.
AGGTTGCTGTGGAAACCACTGTGACAGCTTAGATTCATTTCTTATGTTGTCACTCCTCTTCCTCTCCATTGTAACTCACAAAATGTGAAATGGTGAGATGGAGATGCATTTCACCCTTTGTGTTCACCATTTCATTGCTTAGTCTCTGTAGATGTCTTCTTTTGCGGTGATAATAAAATCTCAATACTACAAAGGTTCCGCTTTCGCATGCTGCTGTACCAAAAGCTGATTGGACCGATCCCTCTAGAGAGTGCCTTTATCATTGAAGTCGCAATCAGTTTCCGACTATAAACAATTCAGTAGCAAGGCCGTGCCAATTAATGTCGACAGTAAAACAAAAGACCAACATACTATTTTATATGACAAGATTGTTTCGGGCCAGAATAACAATAGTACTTTTACATCCTGAGGATTGTCACGTTTTTGTCCTGAGTTTAGGGTCTCCCGTTCATAAATAGTATGTCTTCTAGATGATGTATTTGTTCATTTCTTTTTCTGTTTCTCCTTTTTCTTGACAATAAACGTTTAAACAAGTACAAGCCATAATTTGGAAAACAAAAACCACATCTACAATGAAGCTACAACTCCACGGTAAAGCTCTAAATCTGGTATAATATGCAGACATTGAGATTGCGTTTTCCTATTTCTACTCATCATGATTTGTCCGTTAGTAAGCTGATAGGCTGATCAAACCTCTAGAACGAGTGTTATATTTGTCTTTGGTCGGACTGTCCAGCATCATATTCATTCTACTGGGAGTTCATCGGCGAAGTACAGATGGGAACAGAACAACAAGAAAATCCAGATTTGCAGTTGCAAGGATTGAATGCTAGATCATCCCTTCGTCTGCTCTCCGTTGCTGTACCTTTCCAGGTCAACCAAACCGCCGCACTAAATGGAACCAAGAAGCCCCCGTGACAACCGCAAATGGAAGTTCTTTAGTGCCGAAAAGACAAACGCAATCGAATGTATTTTTAAGTCCCATGACGTGGATGTCCAGGTGGCTGTCGTGATAATTGAGGAGGGAGAGAGTCAGGAATAGTGCTTTCGACAAGAACCCACTGCCATGCTTCTTGTCAAATACGTAACTTTCTTCCCGATATTCTAGGGTCGGATTTGCGAACCCTTCAATTCATCTTTTGCACTTTTCCCTTCGGCTCTAGTCATAATGTTCTCAAGGAATATACAAGTATCTGTATACGGTCAATTACAAATAAGTTCACTAAAAGTGCCAAAAGTTGTGTACAGTATTCACTTTAATGTAAAAAAATTTTGCCAGCTCACTTAAATACCAAATCGGAGAAAAATGATTTTACTAACATCGAGAAATTCCGGTCAAATTAATTATGTGGCATTTATAGTTAAAATTATAATATGACTTAGCAAATTTTTTAAAAAGTCCAATCCACATGGCATTTTCATATTGCAAAGTGATCACTTTAAATAAAATTTAACACTTAAATGATCACTATTTGCAGTTTTAGACGATGTTGTTTAGGGGTTATATGCTAACTAGACATGCCGGTGAGTCACATAGAACTGAGAAACTAATAAAATATAACCACATTAAATTTCCGGCAACCCAAATTAGAATTGGTATTTAAATGATTTTTTTTTTATAAAAAAAGTAGCTCTTAATTGATTCGAAAAAAACTTTTTGCACTAAAATGAGCATCGTACACAACTTTTAATACCTCTAGTGTACTTATCCCCGGTCAATTGAGTACTGTTCAACCAAAAAAAAAAAATTGAGTGCTATCATGTACCTGCAAAAAGGGTTGGTCTTTTTCACTAAATTAGTTGTGGCATGGGGACTCTTTTGAGTATTGTAATTTTCCAAGTATTATGTGATCTTGGCTCCAATCATTTGTTCCCATGAAAACAAAAAGCATATATGTATATGGTCAGTTGACTACTATGATGTATCTCCGGAAAAAGGGTATGTCTTTTTTCTCTCAATTAGTTGTGCCGTCGGGACTCTCATGTCTTGTTAGGATCGAAATACTACCAATTGCCCCAGCTCGATAAACATTTAATGGCACGTTTTTTTCTTTCACAGACAAAAAAGTGGCATGCCAGTCTGTCAAGATGCCATAACAATTGGCCATGCCTTCATCTACCAAATTAGCACCTTAATTTCCATATATATAAACTAGGGATGAGATTATATCAAGGCCCACCTTTTCTTTTTTTGTCTAATGGAGGTGTTTTGATATTGATGGATGTTATCATCATTCATATTTTATTCACAATATGGACCTCCCCCTCAATTATGGAGATGAAACCGTCAAGCAATCAAAATACTCACGTGATGTAGTACTAGGAGACAGACAGTAATTTGCATGATTATTTCATGGATTACGCTGATGATTATTGTAATAATAATCATTTTTAGGACGTGTCACTATATACATGATTCAAAAAGGTTAAAATCCACATAAGCACACTGGATAAGTGTTGATTACAATTACATGTGAAGCTAAAATAAATTATCATAACAGAGATTGTTTTAAAACTTTTTGATTCTCTGAATGTGAGAAAAAGTGTGGAATGTCAACATCCTTTGAGATTGATATAGAACTAAGGGAAAATTTCAACAACAAAAAAAACCCACTAAAGCGAAGCAATATTTAATTTTTTTTAAGGGCAAAATGGGGGTGTTTGTCTAAAAAAGGTCCTAAAGTTAGCGACATCATCTAAATTGACCCTCCAACTCACCCGTAGCTCATGTACTTGTCAGGTGACAACCACGTGCGTCTTGCATGCCATTATTAGCACCAGTGGACGGGGCATTTGTGTCTAAAATCGTCTGAACACCTAAACCAAATTTCACAAATCAAACTTAGTCCCCAATATCCCTAAAATATCACCTAATCCCAAAAGTTATCCGATTTCCCTATTAAACTAAATTGATCGTTCCTCCACCCAAGGCAATTGCCGTGTGTTGCAGCAACGTGTTGTCGAGTTGGTCGTATGTTCTCAAACTGTGAGACCGACGCAATGATGGTACGGGAGGAGCATTTTTTTTTTTTTCGTGTGTTTTAGATTGTTTGGGAGTATTTGTCTTTGTGTTCTCTCTCCGAATTGAAGCATGTGAGGTAATTACAAGTGGTATCCATGGGTGCATTTTGTGACTGAAAGTGATGCTGTTGTGGTCCCTAGGTGACCAACGTGGTCCTTGTTTTGAATTTTTTTACTGCTTTTTTTTTTTACGGTGTTATGGTTTATTGTGTATTGCATGGAAACATGATGCCATTAATTTTCTTCCATTTAGCGCCAAGTGAGGGATGCGAAGATGTGAACTACAGAATCTCTTATAGCAAGGATGTTGAATAATATGAGTTTGCCGTTATTGATCTAGCTATCATATATAGCAGAAATTTAACAAATCACAGTGTCAATAGTGATGGTTCGATGGAAAGGGATAGGGAAATAGTAGGCCATAGTGAATATGTAGATGTTCAACTGATATTATAGCTTTCTTGAATATGAGAAGTCAAAATGAGTATGGACATTTTGAGTTTAATATTAAAGTGGATATGGAGAATCATGTCCTCAAGTTGACATGTGCTATATTAATGTTCAGGAATTTAGAGAAGCCGCCAGGAAATATGCCATGAAAAGTGGGAGAAGGGGTTCATTGAGAATGAAACAAATAAGTTGAGAGTAGTGTGCTCTAAGATCTTCGATTGGCTACTATGTGCTTTCAAAGTGTAGAGGGAACATACCTTATAAGTTAAAACCTTCAAGCCTGTATAAGCATGTAATAAAACTCTATATGTTCCTCAGATAAGTATTAAATGGCTAGCAAGAGGAATAGTCTTGTATGGCCACTTGCTTTATGAAGAGAACAATGGTGTCTAAGAAGTTTTGAAAATGTCAAGGCAATGGTCCACAAAGTTAGGGCTACAGCAATGAGGATAATCACAGAAAAGGAGGATGACCAATTTTGGTCGCTTAGCAGCTATTGCCAGGCACTTCTTGGTGCCAACCCAAGATTCAAATGTGTATTCAAGACTTAAGCATGTTAAGAGTAATTCAAGTTTAGAGTATAAATTTTTCTAAATGCGTTAAGGTAGCTTCCTAGAAGGATGTAGATGCCTTGTAAGATGTGATAGTTGTCATGTGTCATCATGATACAAAGGTATAGATGACGATATGATTTGTCCCTTTGCATGGGTAGTAGAGGCACAAGAAACAGTCAAAGTACTGGACTTCCTTATCTGATAAACTGCAAGGATTGTTGCAAGTATTGACAAATCTAATACCTAAAGTAGAAAATTAAGTTTGCTTGTGGCATCTTTTATGAGAACTTCAGGCTGCATAACAAAGGACTGAAACTTCAAAAGTTGGTTTAGAAGACTATAATGGCAACTGAGTATGTGATTTTGAGTTGGCAATGGAAGAGAATGATGGAGTAGGCTCGGACACGAAGAATGTTTCAAAGGTATTATTTGATTCGAGACACTGAGTTGTGTTCCCAAGAATGTTGCATGAGATGATGAAGGCGATATAGATTTTGTGGGATTGCCGAACACAAACGAAAGCAGTGACTGTGTTTGAGATTTTTGACATGATTGGGCCCCGGGCTGGGTCATAATTACTGAAAACCCCTGTTATTTAACCACTAGAAGACACCATTGAGCACCTCTTAGAGTCGCCAACGTCATCCCCCATAGAACGGTGAGACGATCTTCTCTAAATTCCACCGCTGCATCGTTCAATTTGACTGTCAGTGACTGTAATTATTCATCCAAATATATGAACTACAGATTTTTTTCGAGGATCATGTTAGGAACATACAGGATGGGAAGCCTGTCAGCCTTCAAACTATGCTGGTAAGTCATTAAATAAGGTTACAATTTATTTTAGTCCTTCACTAACAGTCGTGTGAGCCAAACACTACACTAACTGCATACGAAAAAAGAATCTGTAAAGTATATTAGATCAAATTCTAATGTATCCTTTATGGGTTTTCGGTAACATTTTTGCAGGTTGGTACTTCTAATAGGACAAAAGGGGAAAAATTTCAAATAAGTGTCCGAAGTAGATAAGTTTTCTAAAAAAATGGGCAAAGTAAATGTTGTCTCAAATAAGGATTTAAAATGGTCATTTAGGGCATGTTTGGTAATCATCTATTTTTTTTTTTTTTTCCCCTCAAAACTAAAAAAGAACAAGAATTCGTTTGGTAAAATTAACTAAATTTTCTATTCTCTAGAATAGAAAAGTGGCCATGGAGTTGATCGGAACTGAAATAAGAAAAAAAAATCTACTTCTCTATTCTACGGAACATTTTCTAAAACAAGGTTATTTTCTTTTTTTTTTTTTCTCTTCCTTCTTCCACCTCTAGCTGGTCACTGGGTCTTAGCAATGGTCGGGTGAAACCGACCTTGTGGTGGCTAGGCGAGGTCAAGGGGTGAGGCTTGACCTCGCCTAGCCACGGCGAGGTCAAGCGTCACCGAGGTTTGGAGACCGGCTAGAGGAGGAAGAAGGAAGGAAAAAAAAAAGAAAAGGAAAAAATCTAAAAAAATTATTAAAGACCAAAAAAAATTTTAGGATTGGAATAAACACGTTCTTTTACTCAAAAAATTCGTCCAAAAAATAGAAATGGAAAAAACTATATCTGAACAAAAAGTGTTGCTAGGAACAGAAATATTAGCAAATGCTCTATTAGTCTCAAATAAAGGCTTAAGCTCGCCGGTTAGTCTAATTTTCATCGGCCATCAGGCACATCCTTATTCTGATGGCACAATTAGGGGCGTAATCATCCAAAGACAAATCTTCTTCTTTTTTTTTTCCTTATCTTTTCACTTTTTTTTTTTCTCTTCTTCATCCACCACATGCATTTCTATCTAGATTTGGTCGTCTTCCATGATAGTCACCGATAGTCCGTTGGCCCGTGTCCAAGTGTCTTCTTGCCTGGCTCTTTAAATCTAGTTGTCCGTGGCCATTGGTGTCGAATGAGCCATCGTTGCCCATGGCCATGGCTTGAGCCGATCTTCCTTTGTCATGAACCTCTTTGAGCAGGTAGTCCTTGATCCGCTCCAACTTCAGTAGTTGGAGCTTGCACTTGGTTAACGGCATGATGGTCAGGCTGCGTAGCGGCCTACGACCCCTTCTGCTGCCAATGTGTGAGGGCAGTGCTACCAGCTCAAACTTCTTCTTTGTTGGAGCCGTGCTGCTTACAATCATCGAACTAGCAATGGAGGGTTTTCTTGCCGTAGTTGTCCCATGGCTCTTTTAGGGGTTTTTTGGCCGCGAAATTAAGGTATTATGAGAATGATCGAGGGCGATTTTATCATAAACTAGTTTTTTGGGCAAAAGCCAGTGGCAATGGAAGATGCTTGAATGCAGGCTGAAGTGGGTGAAGGAGGAAGACAACACACAATCTCTTTGATCTTCTGATGATGATTTAGCTCTCTCTAATTAGAGAGATTGTGTGCGTGTCATGGTTTTAGCTCCTTCACTCATGTTTCTATCCATCATCATCACCATGGAGACCTGCAACTTACCTCCATTGAAGAAGATGAACAGTGAAAAAAAAAAGAAAAAAAAAGTCTATAGACAAAAATGTCCTTGCTTGTGCTGTCGGAATAAGCATGTACTTGCTGGTCAACAAAGATTTGGTCATCCATTGAGCTTATACCCTTGGTTGAGATCAAATGACTACTTTAAAGCTTTATTTGAAATTAAATGACCACTTTAGGCCTCTTATTTAAGACAACGTCTACTTTGAGCCCTTATTTGAAAAATGCATCCATGTCGACTCCTTATTTGGAATTTTCTTGGCCAAAAGGTGTAGACTATGCACCTGAGAACATCCACAACTTGAGGGAGGCAATCCCAAAGCTTAGGGGATTTGAAGTGAAGTCTAAATTGGGTTACTCTACTAAGATTGCTATGAAAACTTGTGTGACAGCTTAGATTCATTTCTTATGTAGTCACTCCTCTTACTCTCCCTTGTAACACATGAAATATTAAATGGTAAGATGGAGATATATGTCACCCTTTGTGTTCACCTTTTTGTTGCTAAGTCATTGTAGATGTCTTATTTTGCGGTGATAATAAAATCTGAATATTGTAAACGCATTGCCTTCACATGCTACCATTAGAGTAGTTTGTTATCATACAAGAGATAACTCTTGGTTATAAAAAAATAATTATTACTATTGACATGAAAAGTGGTGGTGATGGAGATAAGGTACCTATTCCCAATTAATGTGTTGATTGGTTATTTAATAATTAGAACTAAATCATACATCGTTCATCATAGTTGTTTAGGAACACAATTGTTCAAAACAACAACTTCTTCGTAACTCTCTCTTCTTTTCTTTTCATACACATAACTTTGATAACACAATCAAGATGAAATTTCAAGAGAGAAATTGAGTAATTATAAAATCATTTATCTACGGCTTTGGTATATTCTTGATGTATATTTGTTCTAAACCTAGTAGCAACAATAGTGGAGGCAAATAATACCTTAAGGACAATGATTATCATCACACATCAACACATCAAACATCTATAACTACCGCTTTATCTTCATCAACAATCAATTTTCCCCAACAATCTTAAGGTATTATAATTTTCATTAAGAAGGAAATAGTGATTCCATCAAGTGTTGGCAATCTTTTTTTATTTATTTTTTTTTTGGTAAAGAAGTGTTGGCAATCTTGATAGATAAGTATTAATGAAACTTTTGTTTATATTAATATGCTTAAGTCATTTTCCTTGTAGCAAAATAGATTATCTGATGTTGGCTATATGGTACTTTAAAATTTATGAATTAAAATGATATGATATTATATGATGATATTAATAAGAAAATGATTATGAAAGGAGGTACCGAGGAAGAATTCTCAATGATCTTTTTGATCATCTACATTAAATTTTTCAATCTTACACAAATCCCAATGACATTATTCCTTGGACACCAAGTACAATATTGACAAACAAGGTATGGATAAATTTATTGCTTTGAAATATATTGAATCTATTGTGGTTAATGGAAAATCTATCTCTAAGGTAGTAGATGAACTTCAAAGATCTTATTTGAAAATTGTCTTCAACTTGGAATGATTGTTGAAAGAAGCTTCTCCACACAATTGAGACCCTGATTGTGGATAATTTGATAAACACATTTGAATTGAAGAAGATTCTTGGATCATGAGGCTAATAATGTGAAAGAATTTAAAAATAAGGTGCATTTTGTTGAGAATGACGACATGAGCAAAGATAAGAAATCATTGAAACAATGGCATGAGAATTTTGATTTGGTGGTATTATCATACAAATGTAAGCATAACAATGTTGATATGTGCATTTATTAAAAGTTCATCAAAGAGTATGAAGTTAAAATATGTTTAAATGCAGATAATATCCTGGTTGTTGATACAAATATGCTTGGCATGAATGAAACTAAATGGTATTTATCTTCTCAATTTTCTTCTCCTATCTTCTTAGTTTAAAATAAAGGATTTTGCAAGAAGTGGAAAAAAATTTCGGTATTAAAGGGATCCACAGAGTTGGGGTTATCTTTACCCAAAATAAAAACATAGTTGGGGTTATGCATTAAGTTAAGGCCACTATGTGGAGAAAAATGATTCAAAAATATTAGTGTGACATCTTCAATTTCATGTTCCGTTTCAATCGAATAAGTTGGGCTTTTCATTGACACACCTATAGTTCTTTTTTCTAAAGAGTTGGCCACTCACGAGATAACTAGTCTATCAGGTAAAGCCGTTAATGAATCTAAACCCAATAAATTTGAGAATTCGATCAGGAATTAACTGCTCGACCGTGCTAATTTGCAAGGGTTATTACAGCACCGTCAAAATCGATAAGAGACCGGAGATAGGTTGACTTGATAGAGATATGTGATTAGTGTGTGGGTGATTCCACCCGATTTCAAAATTTCTGTCAAACAGCACTAAACCGATTTTTCTATCATTTTCGTATCATGTGTCCGTATTTGAAATCATCGAGATTTTTATGACAATCGAGAGTTGCCAAGGTGTTGAAGATGTACAATATGGCTCGAAAATAATCAACCACGGGCCAATTGTACTAAAAATTCCTAAAAGGTACCTAATAGGTTAGGTCATGCTAAAATCGTGCTAGATTAAAATTCACCCTGAATTTGAACCCGATTTCATAATTGAAAGTTCTGTCATGTCACGATTCATTTTAGGAATGTCGACTCACATTCTAAAGATTTTTCAGCTAACCAGGATTTTTGGCGGAAATTCAAAGTAGGGTTGTTTCGGACCGGGAAAATTAGATGACCGTTTTTTGGCGCACCATTGGCTATCAAGTTGGTTCGATTGACAAGGACAAATATGAGTTTGAGTGTGGGCACCTTGGTTGGCTTTATGGACTCCAATTTAGGACCAATTGGAGGGGAATTGAAGCAAATTGGATGGAGGTTGCCCAAAATTCGTAGATCCAAGGGGTGTGCAACATTTGAGACATCAAAGGAAGTTTGTTGAGGAAGATTGAAGAAGAATTGGGTTGTGGATGACAGCCTTGGCTGGTGGGGCAGCCACTTGAGTACTTTGGGATATTTTCTTTGATTTTTTAGGCATTTGGGCCCCCTCTAATCTTCAACTGGCTTCTTCTTCTTCCCTCAACCACTTTATCCATTGTAGAGGCATTTGAGAGCTTGAGAAAAACCAGAGAACAGCCAACACCCCTCCCCCTTGCCCATCAATAGCCGCCGGAGCTCCCTCATCGCTCCTCCACTCGTCACAAGCCGTCGCTATCGCCCACGAGCCACGCACTATTCCGTGCATCCCCAGCCGTCCCGAGGCCTCCATCCATCCGCGTCACCACCTATCATGCTACCTCCGACCGCTTGGAAGTCATCGTGATCACCCCTGAGCCCTTGCTACCGCAGCTTAGCCTCGCTTGGCCGTTTCCAACCAAAGCCGTCACTCGGTTCAGCCTCCTTCAACCGTGAGCAGAAGTCAAAGCCCAACCTAACCGTGAGTTGTTGGGCCTGTTTTAGGCTCATCAAGTCTTGGGTTGGTCTCGCCGCAGGCTTGTTTATCACTCACCTCTACATTGTCGTCGTTATGGACTCATAGGCTCGTTAATCCGGTGAGTTTACTTACTAAACTCTACTTAGGGAGTTAATTATGCTTAAGGGGTGATTAGTTTAGGCTAATTAGGGATTATGTAGTTAGTTAGATTAGATTAGTGATTTAATTATTCAATTATGTATGTTAGGTGGTTAGATTAGATTAATTAAGGACTAGATATGATGTACTATTTATCTAGATAGGTTCGGAAATTTTCTAGGCCCATTTAGGTGGTTAAATTAGCATTTTCGTCCTAAGTTAATATTTACTAAATTTAAATTGATTTATTTAATTATTTAATATTTTCTGGAAATTATATTGGGATAGGCGGTGACCGAAATTTCGTGCTAATTGTAGTGGTGTGCTTAGTTTCTACAATTGACTATTAATTTGTGCAAATTGAGTGGTGATTGGAATTTTGGTTATTTATTCCAAAATTGTGAATTTTTTTATATTTAATTAGAAAATCCCCGGTGTCGAGTTCTGGCACCAAAAATGGTTTTAAGTACTATACAAATAGTTGGATTTTAAAAAGGAGGATATCAACTTTTCGGGTTCAATCTAACCGTGTATCCACACATGATTATTTTTACTGGGTGTTTTTAATACGAAGAAAATAAGCCAAGTGCATTATCTTAATTGAGACATTTGAGTGCAATGCACGATGTCTTTGGGTGTAATTGAGTGATTGTAGGTTAGTTAAGAGAACCCGTCACGAGCGTTTACGTTGGACGTTACTATTAACACCTAAATTTTGGCGATCCAGTTATTTATCTATTGCATAAAAATTAGGGATTGATTTTTAATCTCTAAAAAAAATTAATTAATTAATTTCATAGCATATAATTTTAGGTGCATTTATTTATTATTTTTGCATTTGCATTAGACTGGTGATAGATGAGTTTGAATTGGTAGTTCTGAACTTTAATTTGGCAAATCAGACTAAATCCACGAAGAGAGCAAATTGGCCCAAGCCCGTATCCTCAAGGAGATATTACGAACGTATCTTTGCAAGATTTCAAATTTGAGAAAAATCCTATTACAATTTTGAATCTTTGGCAATATGTGATAAAATTGGTGGAGAATATTCATTTTTGCAAAGGAAATCTAGAAAAGATGAGGAAAATAAAAATATTTTGCGTCTGAGAGGTTATAGGCGATCCTTGTGCATATTGAAAAAAAGGAGAGAAAATATTCCGTAAAGATCACATTCTTGGCCTATAAAAGGAGCCGTGTACAGAGGACAAAGTGGGGGCGGGGGGCCACACAATAGAAATACACGGCCACATTGGGGAGGCCACAAAATTCCATACACGGTCACAGAATTAAGAGAAAGGGGGGTTGGAAATTTTATTCTCAGAGGATTAGAGAAAATACACGTAAGAACACGAGAGAGTGCGCTCGTGGCTGCCCCTTGTTATTCCGTCGACCTTCTCCAACGAAGTTGCTGTCGAGTCTAAGAAGCATCCTTGATTGTGTGACGAGATATTCCCTATTGCCTCCCAGTCATTGTCGCCGCATCCAGGTTTTGTATCACTCTTGAAAGATCCAACCCAACTTAGAGCAATTCAGAAGTCAATGTATAAAGGAGAGCTTGATCGATGAAGTCAGAATTTTAAGGATCCACTTTCTCAACGCACAAATATAGAGAAAGGAGGAGACTTTGAGGCGATGGTCTTTGCCTTGTGGAGTTCAAGCCGAAAGAGGCAAAAGAAGGTGTCGCTACTTTGCTGTTCGTAGGTCCAACTTCACGTTGCAGCCATCGCCGTGCCAGTCTCTGTGTCTTGCGGCTTTCCCGACGTTCCAGGAGCACCCTCGAAGCTTTCCGTTGGTCTGGTCCATGGGTGATTGTCTCATACTGGCCGCCTCTCCGCAACTTGCAGAATTTCTTCTTCTTTTTTCATAGGTTATCTGAAGCTCTCGCTAACCGCATCGTGAGCATCATCGAGCGCCGCAAGCACCACGGCTGAGTCACCATTCAGCCATGAGTCTCGATGAGGTCTCGCTGCCCAGTCGCAAGCATCACGGCTGAGTCATCGTTCAGCCATGAGTGTCAACGAGGTCTTGCTGCCCATCCGTGAACCATCACCACTCGCCACCGTGAACCATCGCTGCCATCCTCCAATGATGCCCACCAATAGACGATCTCCAGTGCCCAGCGAGTTTTACCACAAGCCAAACGTCGTCGTTCCTTGAATACACAGTATTCGTGTTTGCAGGTGTCTCCGTGAGCATCGGTCATCTCCCACAGCTGCCCCGACGTCCATCTAGAGGCAATTAATCGAGTCATCCATCAGCAAGTCTTGAACCCGCCGCAACCGCTTTGATGATTCTCTAAACAACTCAAATGACACCAGATTCTTCAATGGGCACAAGAGGGCGTTCCCAATATAAAAGAAGCGGTGAAATTTGTGCTGTTTTGCCCAAGCTTAAAGGCGAAGCTTGATAGCAAAGTGAAAAGAAGCTGAAGTTCTTGGATAGAATTCCAAAGTACTCGGTCTTGTGGAACACGTCCGATGATTACCGAGCAACCGTGCATGCTACGGATCGTCGATCTTCCTCACTGTGATTCCCGTGACCCATCATCCGTCTGAATTTGGAAACGTGATCCGCATGACATCGTGAATTAGGTAAAACTCTTGATTAATTTGATTTTCATATATGTCTACCTAATTCATGATATCACAATCTTTCTTTGAATGTTTGATTGGTATTGTCATATCCAAGAGACCTCTTTTTTTTTCTTTTTTTTTTCTTTTTTTTATGATCCCTCATGAATTAGGAAACCTTTTCAACTTTTGAAAGGGCTAATTTCTCCCGTTTGGAGGTCTAGAGCCTATCCAACAGAGCCACTACGGCCGGTGGTTATATCCAAGAGACCTCTTGATCCCTCATGAATTAGGAAATTTTCCTAATTTCATAACGCGTCAAATTTGATTTTCCGCAAATCTAACATGGAAAATCGCCAATCCGATCTTATGCTCGAGATTTATTTAAAATTGACTAATCCAATCCCATGCACGGATATGATTTGTCAATTTATGGATATCAATTTCATCTCATTTGATCCATTGTTGTGTTATTTAAATCGATGTTATTTTCATGAAAAAACCAAAAAAAAATTGAGTTATCTTAGGTTTATTGTTTTAAGGTTATTTTGCATAGGGAATTTTTTCGAATTTTTGAAAAAATCCAAAAAAAATGCATTCATTTAGGATGATTAGTTTTTTTTTTTAATTTAAATTGCACGTTTAATTATGTGTCAATTTTAATTTCGAATTTCATAGAAAAGGAAAAAGGAAAATTAGGTCATTCTTTGCATGTCATTGCATATTAGAATAAGCTTGCATTTTTTTTTTTTTTTAAATTTTAGATATTTGTTTTCCTAGATTAGAATGTTTTAGGTTAGATAATATCTTAGTTTAAATTAAGATTTGAAATCTTAGTATAAGTTGGATGATATCTTAATTTAGCTAGTTAATCTTTGCATTTTTCTTATTTTGAATTTCATGGAAAATACCAAAAGAAAAAATTGTCTTAGAATAAATTAGTTTTGTTCTCTAGAATAGATTGCATGCTTATTAAGAAAATGAAAAATATCATGTGCACATCATATATTTTAGGTCATATTGTAATGTCACATCATTTCATGTTAGATTAGTAACATGCATTGCATAAAATATGATTTTCATCAAGTGAAACCAAAATCAAGTGATTGCATGTTAATTAGAAATCATATATAGGACTATTGATATGAATTCTGATCTAAAATCGCAGATTCTTTCATTGTTATGAGGTAAGTCCTGCAATTTTCTTGATGTTAAATTAGTGGTTTGAGTACCCATATAACCACCTCACAATTAATTCAAGCTGCTTGTAAAACAATTTTTTTTTCAAAATAAAAGGGAAAGGTACTGAAAGGGGCGTTAGAGAAATCTAACGTAACTAAGTCTCCGAACTCACAATCTCTGGTTCGCAGGAGTAAAGTAAATCTCCCGTCACTTTACTTGGGTTTCTAATCAACCCACCAAAAAATAGATTAGTAGAGACTCCTAATTAAAAATCAATTATATGTTAAGAACTTGAACCCAAGTTGTGAATTGATATGGGCTTGGGAGAGCCTAAGTTAAGTTTAGGCTTAGTAATCCATTAGCCAAATCCTAGGTTCACCCAAAATTTTGGTTGCAACAGCTACCCCTATATAGGATGCCCCAAGACAACGGAGTAGGTCACAATAGATTCTAGACCTATGCTCCTTTGAGAAAGCCATCTAGGAAAGACGTAGCCGTGCTCAATGGGGTGAAACGACGCCTAACTATGCCAAAAAACCGTCGAATATCAAGTAGGTCATGCCCATTGGGCCGAGATCAAACTAGCAAAGTATGACTAATTGAGTTAGACATGCCAAATTATGGGACAAAATTGCATGGCACGGTATGAGGATGTGCCATAACGATTTGGCCTTATAATCAAGACTCTTATGATCATTTGAGATTAGTGTGGCGTTCCAATTGTTTAAGCTTGTTTACTGCTCATGTTTGTAATATGAATTGTGCTAACATGCGGGGAGGAGCTGAGATGAGGTAAGTCTCTGTGGTTGTGTGATAGTATGGTTGTATGGTTAGGATGTCTCTAGGCGTATTTCCTTTCTAGTCGAAGTTTAAGGGGTGAACTTGCTGAGACAATGTTTCACTCCGTCGTGGGCTTAATTCTTTTTAGGTCCTTAGATGGAGCAACGTCACGTACGCTATGAGGTTCCAAGGGAGGTAGACTTCTAGTGTTCCTATTTCCCAGTTCCCTGGACCAACCTGACCCATGAGTTTGTGGAGTCCATTGTTTGGGTCGATGAGGGTTTACCCTGCCTAGTACCTCATCGTTTTAAAGCGTGGTAACTTCACAAGCCCAATGGGAGTTGAGAAGGTCCTATAAGTGGTTTTGATGAGCCTCCCATCAGGACAGGGGAGTGGGAGATAGGGTACCCTCTGGACATTGACACCCTTAATAGTGCTGTGGAGAATCTGGAGCTGAGGACTGGAGAACCTAGAGTTTAGAATCTCCGTAGCTCCTTTTATATCTAGACTTTTGTATATAGGTCTTTTTGTAGACTTTTGTATATGACTCAATATGTATATAAAAGCATGTTTTGGTTATGAATCTGTTTTCCTACTTTTCTATCCCATGCTATCTACTGTCAGGGGATTTGTTTATTCACTTCTGCATGTGCAATAAAATGAATGGATTGGTGATGCATCCTGAGACATTACAAATTTTATCGACCACCGAGGGATGGGCACGCCGCTCGAGATTCGGGGCATGACATCCTCGCCCGTGGCATTAGAGCTGGTCGGTAGTTGGAGTGATAAGGTGCAATGGGTTCTTAGGATAGTTAATAGGAATGAACTTTTATTTTACGTTGATGCATTTAAGTGATAGCTGTTTGGTAGATTGTTTTGTGGTGATCGCTTAGCTTCTAATTCTATGTGTGAATTGGAAAGCAGTTTCTATAAATAAAAAAAAAAACTTGCATTATGAGTGATCAGGAGCAAAGGACTCCTAGAAAGAGAACCATTGGACCAGCGACTTGAGATAAGACGCCAACTAGGGTTAGTACTTGAGTGGGTTGTGGTAGAGCGTCGGGTTAGGCTAACGCTAGTGGAGTAGCACTACGCCTTCTATCGATACTGGGGTAGCAACCCCTAGCGATCCTAAGATAGATGGAATTGTTCAGGCACTTAGAGACGCTTGGAAATATGGTAGGGCGGCAAGCCTAGAATTAAGCTGTCGCCACCACCACTTCAGTCGCTATTACCGTGGCCGCCACTATTGCCGTCAATGCTACCGCGATGCTTTGCTGCTGCGCATACGCATCTAAAGTTTCCAACCGGGAACGTAGTTGTTGAGAGAGAAAGATCGATGCATAAGCTTGTCGAACAGTTTTTGAAGTTAAACCCACCAAGGTTTGCCGAGGCAAGAGATCCCAAAGCTGCAACCCTTTGGGACCAAGACTTAGAGAAGGCCTTTGCACTACTGAGGTGTTCCCAACTTAAAATGTTGTCATTGGAGGAAAAGGTTGTCCTACTACTAGCGTAGGTAACATGAGTACTTGGTGGAGGGTCACCGGAGAAGTAGTGTTCCCAAAGGTGTGGTTTTAGAGTGGAACGCTTTCGTTGAAGTATTCAACAGCAAGTACTTTTTTTACAGTGCTAGGGAATTGAAGATGGTAGAATTCCAGTGCCTTCATAAAGGTACGATGATAGTAGACCAGTACGAAGTGAAATTCGTTGAACTGTCACAGCGTGCCCCCAGACTGATCAAGGATCTGGTAGACCTAGCTAAAAGGTTCAGAGATGGGCTCAAACCGGAATTGAGGAATCCATTGGTACCATTCAATTTGAAGGATTACAACGACCTGTATGAACAAACCCGAGTTGAAAGAGAGAGACCAAAATGAACAAGCCGCTGCATCTGGGTTACGGTTTGGTTCAAATATGGGATGGAAATAGGTTTGGGAAGAAACCTATGATTGGAGGAAAGTATCCCATTCCGCCCAACAGAAAGGGTGGGATAGGAAAGTCAGCACAAAAACATAATGGTGTATATCATTTCTACGGAAGACGACATTGATCAACCTTGCCATTCTGGGCCGGGTGCTTGTTTTGAGTGTGGCCAACAAGGTCACATGGCTAGAAATTGTCCCAGAAGGCAAATGGGACCACAGTTGCCACCACCACCACCGATGGGTCATAACCGAGGATTTGCGCCGCAGATTACACAACATGGTGGACCTAATAGACCTCCAGTGCAAGGAAGGGTGTACACCATCACCAGAGGACAGGCGGATGACTCGCCTGATGTGATCACAGGTATAATCTCATTGAACAACCATACTACTTATGCTTTATTTGATCCTGGCACGACTCATTCGTTTATAATTAAGCAATTTGTTAAGCTGGTAGGATTAAGTCTTGAGTTGTTGGAGTCAACGGTTAGCATATCTACACCATTAAATGATAAGGTGTTGTCTACGATAGGTTGTCTTAATTGCAAGTTAGTGATTGGGGAGCGAGAAGGGAGGATAGATTTGATAATCCTAGCCATGTATGATTTTGATGTGATAATTGGCATGGACTGGCTCACCAAGCAACAAACTAAGATGGACTCTTATCGTAAAGCGATTTAGTTTAACCCATTAGCAGATGAAAGTTTTGAATTTATTTTGAATCGAGGAGGACCCTCAATTACCTTAATCTTGTCTCTAGAGGCAACCCATTTGTTAGTTGTCAAGGTTACTTGGCAACTATTGTAGATACGACAGTTGAAAAGCTGAAGATTGAAGACATCACTATGGTACAAGAGTTTTCAGACGTGTTTCCGAAGGAATTGTTGGGTTACCACCAGAGAGATAGATAGAGTTCGTGATCGAGTTAGCTCCCGGGATAGAGCCAATCTCTAAAGCTCCTTACCGGATGGCATTGTTTGAGTTAAAGGAACTAAAGGTGCAAATGCAAGATTTATTAGATAAGCATTCATCCGTCCTAGTGCATCGCCTTGGGGAGCACCAATTCTATTCGTGAAGAAGAAAGATGGTTCATTGCGCCTGTGCATCAACTATCGCAAACTCAATCAAGTGACGATCAAGAACAAGTATCCACTCCCGAGGATCGATGACTTGTTTGATAAGTTGCAAGGAGTGTCAATATTTTCTAAAATGGATTTGAGGATAGTGTATCATTAGCTGAGGATCATAAAGGAGGACATATCGAAGTCAGAGTTTTGTATACAATACGACCATTATGAGTTCACTATAATGTTGTTTGGTTTGACGAACGCCCCAACTGCTCTCATGGATCTAATGAACATGGTGTTTAAAGAATATCTGGATTAGTTTGTGATCGTGTTCATCAATGATATCTTGGTGTACTCGAGAAGTCCTGAGGAGCATGAAAGGCAATTAAGGATGGTGCTTCAAACACTAAGGAATCATGAGTTGTACGCCAAGTTTAGTAAGTGCGAGTTTTGGTTGACTCATGTAGTGTTCCTAGGTCACGTGATTTTAGGCGAAGGAATCCCCATGGACCCGACCAAGATTGAAGCAATTATCAACTAGCCAAGATTGAATCGGAAGATCATAAGCTTTTTAGGTTTGACAGGTTACTACATAAAGTTTGTGGAAGGGTTTTCAGCTTTAACCTCGCCATTGACTCGATTGTTGAAGAATGAAGAGAAATTTGTGTGGACAAATAAGTGCGAGTGTATTTTCCAAGAGCTTAAGTAGAAGCTGACTACCACACCCGTGTTGATGATTCTATCTGATCTTGGAGGATATGAGATCTATAGTGATGCGTCATTTAGAGGATTGGGTTGCGTGTTAATTCAGCATGGTAGAGTCGTTACATACATGTTCCGTCAGTTGAGACCTCACGAGCTAAATTACCCAATACATAACTTAGAATTCGCAGCAATTATTTTCTCTAAAGATTTAGAGCCATTACTTGTGCAAAGAAAGATTCCAAATTTTCACTAACCATCAAAATCTCAAGTACCTATTCTCTTGGAAAGAGTTGAATATGAGACAGTGTCGCTGGATGGAACTTCTGAAGGACTATGATTGTGATATCTTGTATCACCGTGGAAAAGCTAATAAGGTCGCAAGTGCGCTAAGTTAGAAATCTTCAGTAGCGCAAATGGTACTCAAGGAATGGATGTTACTCGAGAGAGCTCGATATTCGATTTTCAAGTTTAAGGTAGACCACCTTGCAAATCTTATGGCCACCCTTAGAATTGAACAAAAAGTATAGATCAGAATCAAGACACTTCAACTGACAGACTCAGAAATTTAGAAAATCCTACAAGAGGATACCAAAAAGAGGAAGGCTGACTTTCAGATCTCTGAAGACAAAACACTAAGGTTCTAAGGATGATTGTGTGAACTTGTTGATGCAGCGCTTAAGGAAGAGATCTTATTAGAAGCTTATCGTAGTAGTTATAACACTCATCCTAGTAGTATGAAGATGTATCGAAATCTGCGTCAACATTACTAGTGGTCCGATATAAAGGTGGACATCCCCAAGTATGTCGCCAAGTGTCTAATGTGTCAACAAATGAAGACATAGCATTGTAAGCCGGGAGGACATTCTGCAACCTCTCAAGATTCCCAAGTGGAAATGGGAACACATCATAATGATTTTGTGACGGGCTTATCAAGGAATCGGAGAGGTAATGATTCCATTTAGGTAGTGGTAGACAGACT
The DNA here is from genome assembly GCA_017140615.1 of Eucalyptus cladocalyx. NCBI lineage: Eukaryota > Viridiplantae > Streptophyta > Magnoliopsida > Myrtales > Myrtaceae > Eucalyptus > Eucalyptus cladocalyx. Next base: position 19,523,446 of record CM029516.1, read on the forward strand.
AGCAAAGTCGGCTCACTTCATCGCAGTATGAAAGGACCTTGATTTGGACAAACATGCAGAATTGTACATGCGTCAGATTGTGTGTTTTCATGGAGTGCCGATGACAATTACATCAAACCGAGACCTAAGGATTATAACTGCTTTTTGAAAAATTTGCAGGCTACCTTAGGAATGGAGTTGCAGTATAATACGACCTATCATCCTCAGACGAATGGCCAGTTGGAGAGGATGATTTAAACCCTCGAAGACATGCTGTGAGCTTGCATGTTGGATTTCAAGGGAAGCTAGGAAGAACAGCTTCATTTTGTTGAGTTTGCCTACAACAACAACTACCAGCAGAGCATTTAGATGGCTCCTTTTAAAGTGTTGTATGGCAGAGTGTGCATGATGCCAATTTGTTGGGATGATGTCGGAGAACGAAATATCAAAGGCCTAGAGTTGTTTCAACAGTCAATGGATGCAGTTGCCATTATTAGAGACATATTAAAGACCACTTGTTGCAACCAAAATTTTGGGTAAACCACATAGAGTTTAGCTAATGGATTACTAAGCCTAAACTTAGCTCCGGCTCTCCCAAGCCCATACCAATTCGCGACTTAAGTTCAAGTTCTTAACATGCAAATGATTTTTCAATTAAGAGTCACTACTAATCTATTTTTGGTTGGTCGATTAGAAACCCAAGTAAAGTAATGGGAGATTTACTTTCTCCTACAAACTAGAGATTGTGAGTTCGGGGATTTGGTTACGCTAGAATTTCTCTAACGCCTTTTCGATACCTTTCTTTTTTATTTTGAAAAAAAAAATGTTTTGCAAGTAGCTTAAATTGATTTTAACTTATTTCTTTAACATGTGAGGTTATCATGCAGGTGCACAAACCACCAACTTAACACCTAAATAAAGCAACAAGAAATTGCATAACTTACCTCATGGCATCAAAAGCATTTGTAGTGTTAGATTAGAATTCACATCGACAGTCATAGATATGATTTTTAATTAACACGCAATTACTTTTTTTGTTTTCACTTATTTAATGATAAACATGCTTTATGCAATGCATGCTACTAATCTAACATAAAATAATATGACATGGCAATATGATCTAAACTATATAACGTAAATGCAACATTTTGTGTTTTCTTAATGAGCATGCAATCTATCCTAGAGAATGAAATTGATTTTTTCTAAGACAATTTTTTTTTGTGTTTTCCATGAAATTCGAAATTAGAAAAATTGTGAAAATTATCTATTCAAATTAAGATACCATCCAACTTAAGGATTAGGTCAGGCCAAACCCTAATTTAAACTTGAATGTTATCTTAACTTGTTAATCCCTAAGATGCAATCTATCTATGAAATATTATCTAGAACTAAATTACATGCAAGTTTATCCTAATGTGCAATGATGTGCAAAGTAGGGTGAGCGGTTCCAAGTTCCAGTTCGGTTCCGTCTGGAACCTGGAACCTACCATCGGGTACAGGTTCCTCAAAATGAGGAACCTGGAACCTACCCGTCAGAACCGAGAACCTGGAACCTACCCTATTACAGGTTCCAGGGTCGGTTCCAAGTTCCAACAGGTTCCGCGTTCCTTTTTTTGTTTTTATTTTTATTTATAGATTTGAACTATAACGTATGCGCACATTACCAAAAAAAAAAAAAAAAATTATAACGCATACGCACGTTACCAAAAAAATATAACGTACACACACATTATCAAAAAAAATTATAACGTACGCGCACGTTATCAAAAAAAAATATAACGTACGCGTTATATAAAAATATATATATAACATGCGCGCACGTTATCAAAAAAACTATAACGTGCGCGCACGTTATCAAAAAGCATATTATCGGACTCTTCAGCAAACTAGTTCATTTCATTAGTAATAGAAATAGAATTCAATTGCATCCTAATGTGGGACTATGCTCTGGAATACCATTAGGGCTTTTAAGTCAAAAAGTTCCTCTACATATTCCAACCTTTTTGAGGCCTATAATCAAGAAAAAAACAGATCGTAGGCCACACTGCCAAGACAAGCCAACACTAAGATAGAACAAAGAAGCTGCATGGTCTTTTAATTCTACCCAATGACATCAACCTGCTCAGTTTGCCTCCAAGGCATTTTTCCAGACAATTCTAATTGGCGGCATTCATCTCAGTCAATCGATTGGGCACTTGCCTATGGCCAATGCCAACACTACATCTACAGTGTGCATCCTCAGCAATATTTACAGTCTCAACCGAGCGAAAGAGTCTTACAGTGTGCACCCTTCGTTTGATCTTCGACACCAAATCTGTGAAGAACAACTTAACAACTTGCGAAATAGGCTTGACCGGAGCTCTGAAAATCCACAGCGAACTCTGGCGATGTGGTTTTCTGTCGCTCTGAAATGGGCGTCGCGACTGCAGCAGCAGAGGCGTCAGGTCAGAGGCAAAGATAGCAGCCAGCAACGGCGTCGTGGCCCGTGGGTCAAAATCGCAGCTGAAACAGTGGCTTCTGGTTCGTTGCAGCAGCAGGGGCGTCGGGGCTTCTGGCGCGAGCGGCGTGGGTCACGAGCAGGGACGTCGGTCAAGGCCGGGCCGCTTCGCGACCCGCGAATGCGAGCGTCGAGCGACGTTGACGAGGCCCAGCGTCCCGGCGCGTTCGGCGACGGTGGCCGTCTTGAGCAGAGCGACGGCGTCGAGCGGCGTTCAGCGACGGTGGCCGGCGCCGAGCAAAGGAGCGGGACGTCGATCGAGGTCATGAGCAGACGTCGGTTAGGGTCGGTCGGCTCCGCGGTCGCGACGCGAGCATCGAGCGACGTCGGACCGGCGTCCGCGGCGTTCGGCGACGGTTGCAGCGCTAAGCAAGCGACGGGCGTCGAGCGGCGTTCGGCGACGGTGGCCGGCGCGAGTGAGCGAGGACGTCGATCCCGGTCTTCGGGCAACGACAACTCAGGTGTCGCGAATGCGGGCGTCGAGCGACGTCGGGGACTGGCGTCCAGTCCAGTGGCGTCCGACGGCGGTGGCCTTGAGGGCGAGTGGTGTTCGGCGGCGATGGCCTTGAGGGCGAGCGGCGTCCAGCTGAAATCGGAGGACTGAGGAAGATACAGAGGACAGGAGGCTGGAGGCTGGACTTGGAGGCTTGGAGCGCCGAGCGGGGGGGGTTCCTTTTGGAACCCTAACCGGTTTCGAAACCGGTTCCGCGACCGTTCCGGTTCCGCCCGCGGCCGGTTCCACTTGGAACCGGAACCGGAACCGGAACCAATCCTTTAAGAACCGAGAACCGAACCGAGGTTCCGGTTCCAGCCTCCGGTTCCCGGTTCTACCCGCTACCCGTGCTCGCCCCTAGTGCAAAGAGTGTCCTAGCTCTAGGTTTTTTTATAAAATTCGAAATTAAAATTGTCAAATAATTAAACGTGCAACCTAAAAAAAAAAAAACAAGCACCCTAAGTTGATTTCTTTTTTGGAATTTATTTTTTTTAAAATTCGAAATAAATTTCCTATGAAAAATAACCCTAAAACAACAAATATTCTAAGATGAACTTAATCCTAACTCAAATGTTTTTTTTTTTTGGATTTTTCCTTTACAAAAATAAAATCGATTCAAATGACACAATAGCAAATCCATCAAGACAAAATTGATATCCATAAATTAACGAATCTCGCGCATGGAATTGGATTGATCAATTTTAAACGAAACCGCAAATCGAATCTTGAGCATGAGATCGGATTGGTGATTTTTCGTGCGATTGCCAATCATATTTTGGGCACAAAATCGGACTGTCAATCGTATGCACATTGTGAAATTATGGATTAATCCCTAATTTAAAAGGCTACTTGAGATTACGGATATGATAACATATCGAAAATTCCAATCATGTGCATCGATGAACATTTTCAAATAAGGAAACGAAATTTTTGGAAATCAAAATAGATAAGATTTTCTCCTAATTTGAATATTGGCTTCCAAATTCTGATCCTCAAATGGCTACTCGCGATGCAATGTGGTGGTGCTCAGCGAAGCTCACGGGATGGTTACCCGCCAAGGGCTTTGCGTGAGGCTCCTTGATAATTGCTCGATTCAACGATATGCGTGTAAACCTCAAGCAATTTGCAAAACGATGACTTTTGTTGACCTTTGACTCTTTTTAAAAAAATAAATCTCCCCCCACTTGGCACTAGACTGATGATCGGCGATGGTGGGGTCTCACAGGGAAATCCAATACTTTTAAAGCTGCTGCAAGTGATTGTTGAATGCTGCAATCACAAGAAACCTATAAAAAAAAAACACATTAAGCATGATGGTTCCTGCTGGGAAACTTGTTGGCGAGGAGAGGAGTGCTGGGGATTGTCACGCCGAAATTGGTGTGGAGCACTGTAGAGTATGCTTGGATTTATAATGGATGAAAAGATTGCGCAAGTCACGAAACAATCGGCAATTTCGACGGGAACCCAGCAACCGTGTGCTGAGATCCCGAGTCGTGGCTGGTGAGACGAAGCAGCAAGTCAGCCACGACAGCAATAGCAAAACCAGTCGTCGTTGCAGGTTGGATCAGCTTCATCAAGGCAACATTCGCATCGGTAAAGGGTGCAGGAACTTGAAGGTGCTCGTCGTTGATTCAAGGCAGCAACCATGTGTCGCAGAGTTAGACCCGACAACAGCAACGTCTTCGTGGATTGACACTAACTCAGCTAGGTGGAGCGGTTCAGGCGCTCGTTGGAGTACGTGGTCGCAGCTGACTTTGCTGGTCGCTTCGCCAAGAGACGTGTCCCTCTCTGGTTATGTCGACCTCCGAGCGATGTTGGTCAGATCATGGGATAACCATACGACCGCCCATGATCATGAGGAATAGTAATATGGTGGAGAGAAAGAAAGAAAAAGGCAGAAGCCCGAATGTGGCTATGGGAGGAGAGAAATATTAACAAAAATAATGAATTGAGACCGTGCTTCTCTTGGTCTCTCACTTTCCAATGGCTGCCCTCATGAAACCTCACCAGCAGATTGCCAATTTTTCCCTTTGAGTTGATTTTTTTTAGCTCCCCTCAATGTGGCCGTTTGTATCAATTGTGTGGCCCCACCTCTTTCTATAGTGTAGCAACCCTTTTATAGGCCAAGGATTAGGGTTTTATTTTCTTCTTCAAATCAACATCCACGAAGATTTTTTCCTCACACAATATTTGTTTTTATTTTTCACATCTCTTCTAGATTTCATTTGCAAAAATGAATATTCTCCACCGATTTTATCACATATTGCCAAAAATTCAAAATTGCAATAGGATTTTTCTCAAATTTGAAATCTCGCAAAGATGGGTTCGTAATATCTCCTCGATGATACGAGCTTGGACTAATTTGCTCTCTTCGTGGGCTTAGTCCAACTTGTCAAATTAAAACTCAAAACCATCAAATCAAATGCATCTATCACTAGTCCAGTGCAAATGCAATAATAATAAATAAATGCATATAAAATTACATGCTATGCATTCTAATATTTTTTCAGGATAAAATTAATCCCTAATTTTTTAATGTGATAAAAAAAAAACTAGTTCACCAAAATTTAGGTCTCAACACTACTCAGAGCCACTAGAAAAGCTACATATATAAGCGTCGAAGACCATTGGAATTCCAAGTTGGTGAGCACGTTTTTCTAAAGGTGTCACCGATGATGGGTACTTCGCGATTTAGCAAGAAAGAAAACTGAGTTCGAGGTATGTAGGTCTCTTTGAGATTTTGGAAAGGATGGGGACTCTAGCGTATCATCTTGCATTACTGCCGAGATTGGCGCAAGTAAATGACGTCTTTCACGTGTTGATGTTGAGAAAGTATGAGCCTAACCCAACCCATGTATTGAATTTTGAAGAATTAGATGTGGACACAAGGTGTCATACGTGGAAAGACCGGTTTAGATTGTGGATCGCAAGGAACGGATTCTATGCACCAAGACAATCCCGTTGGTTAAAGTGGTCTAGCAACACCACAACACGGAAGAGCAACCTGGGAAAGTGAAGATTCGATGAGACGACTGTACCCCCACCATTTTGTTTAAAGATTAGTAATGGTCTAAATTTCGAGAACAAAATTTTTATAAAAGGAAAAGAGTTGTGATATCCTGAATTCCAGGTTCTGTTTTCAATCGAATAAGTTGGGCTTTTCATTTACACACCTATAGTACTTTTCTCTGAGTTGGCCACTCACGAAATAACTAGTTTATCAAGTGAAGCCGTTAAGGAATCTAAACGCAATAAATTTGAGAATTCAACTAAGAATCGACTACTCAACCGTACTAATCTCCAAGGGTCATTATGGCACCGTCAAAATCGATCAGAGACCGGAGATAAATCGATTTGAGAGAGTTATGTGATTAGTATATGGGTGATTCCACCTGATTTCAAAATTTATGTCAAATGGCACTAGATCAATTTTTTTGTCATTTTTGTACTCTATGTCTGTATTTGAAATATCAAGATTTTCACGATAACCAAGAGTCGCCAAGGTGTTGAAAATGTACAATGTGGCTCGAAAATAATCGACCATGGGTCAATTGCACTACAAATTCCTAAAAACTACCTAGTATGTTAGGTTACACTAAAATCGCGTCAGATTGAAATTAATTGCGAATTTGAACCCATTTCAAAAATTGAAAGTTTTATCATGTCACAATTTATTTTAGGAATATTGACTCACCTTCCAAAGATTTTTCAGCAAACTTGGATTTTTGGCAGAAATTCAAAGTAGTGCTGTTTTGGACCAAAAAATTAGAGAACCATTTTTAGGTGCACCGTTGGCCATCAAGTTGGTTCAATCGATGATGAAAAATGTGAATTTGAGTTTGGGCACCTTGGTTGATTTATGGACTCCAATTTAAGACCAATTTGAGGGGCACAATTGGTTCAATCAATGAGGAAGTTTGTTGAGGAAGATTGAAGAGGAATTGGGTTGTGGATGACAACCTTGGCTGGTGGGGCAACCACTTGAGCATTTTGGGATTCTTTGACTTTTGAGGCATTTGGGCCCCCTCCAATCTTCAACTGGCTTCTTCTTCTTCCCTCAACCACTTTATCCATTTTAAAGGCTTTTGAGAGGTTGAGAAAAACCAAAGAACAGCCAGCACCCCTCCCCATTGCCCCTTGACAATCACCAAAGCTCCCTCGCCGCTCGTCCACCCATCGCAAGCCGTCGCTACCACCCGCGAGCCACATGTTGTTCCGCGCATCCCCAACCATCTCGAGACCTCCATCCGTCCATGTCACCGCCTGTCGTGCTGCCTCTAGCCACTTGGAAGTCGTCGTGACCACCCCCGAGCCCTTGCCCCATCTCTAACCGTTTCCAGCCAAAGACTTCGTTCGGTTTAGCCTCCTTCAGCCGTGAGCAGAAGTCGAAGCCCATTCCAGCCATGAGCTGTTGAGCCTGTTTTAGGCTCGTCAAGTCCTTGGTTGGTGTCGCCGTAGGCTTATTTATCGCTCGCCTCTGTGTCACCATCATTGTGGACTCACTGGCCCGCTAATCCAATGAGTTTACTTACTAAATTATACTTAAGGAGTTAATTATACTTAAGGGATGATTAGTTTAGACTAATTATGGATTAGGTGTTAGTTAGATTAGATTAGTGATTTAACTATTCAATTATGCATGTTAAGTTGTTAGATTAGATTAATTAAAGACTAGATAGGATGTACTATTTATCTAAATATGTTTGGAAATTTTCTAGGCCCGTTTAGGTGGTTAGATTAGCATTTTCGGCCTAAGTTAATATTTACTGAATTTAAATTGATTTATCTAATTATTTTTGGAATTTATTTAATTATTTAATATTTTCAAAAATTATACCAGGATAGATGGTGATAAGAATTTTGTTTCGATTGCAGTGGTGTGCTTAATTTCTGCAATTGAGTATTAATTTGTGCAAATTAAGTGGTGATTGGAATTTTGGTTATTTATTCTAAAATTGTGAATTTTTTATATTTAATTAGAAAATCCCGGGTGTCAGGTTTTGGTACCGAAAATGGTTTTAAGTACTATATCAAATAGTGTGATTTTAAAAAGGAGGATACTAATTTTTTGGGTTCAATCTAACCGTGTATCCACACATGATTATTTTCACCGGATGTTTTTAATACAAAGAAAACGGGCCAAGTGCATTATCTTAATTGAGACATTTGAGTGCAATACACAATGTCCTTGACCGTAATTGAGTGATTGTCTATTGGTTAAGAGAACCCATCACGAGCGTTTACACCAGACATTACCCCTATATGGGACACCCCTAGACAACGGAAGTGAGTCGCGGTAGATTCTAGACCTATGCTCTTTCAAGAAAGCCATCTAAGAAAGACATAACCGTGCTCAATGGGGTGAAACGATGCCTAACTATGCTAGAAGACCACCGAACATTGAGTAGGCCATGCCCATTGGACCGAGATCATACTAGGAACGCATGATTGATTGAGTTAGACGCACCAGATTAATGGACAAAATTGTGTGGCATGATATAGGAAGTGCCATAACAATTTGGCCCTCTAATTAGACCCTTAGGATCATTTGAGATTGAGTGTGCGTTCCAATTGTTTAAGCTTGTTTACTGCTCATGGCTGCGATATGAATTGTGTTGACATGCAAGGGGAGGAGCTAAGACGAGGTAAGTCTCTGTGGTTGTGTGATAGTGTGGTTGTGTGGTTAGGATGCCTCTAGGCGTATTTCCTTCCTAGTCGGAGTTTAGGGGGTGAACTTGTTAAGACAATGTCTCACCCCATCGTGGGCTCAATTCTTTTTAGGTCCTTAGATGGAGCAACGTCATGTACGCTATGGGGTTCCTAGGGAGGTGGACTTTCCAGCGTTCCTATATCCCAGTTCCCAGGACCGACGTAACTCGTGAGCTTGTGGAGTCCACTGTTTGGGTTAACAAGGGTTTACCCCACCTGGTACCTCATCATTTCAAAGCATGGTACCTTCACAAGCCCGATGGGAGTCGGGAGGATCCTATAGGTGGTTTTGACAGGCCTCATGTCGAGACAGGGGAGTGGGAGATAGGGCACCCTTTGGACATCGACACCACTGATGGTGCCGTGGAGAATCCGGAGCCAAAGACTGGAGAGCATGGAGTTTAGAATCTCCGTAGCCCTTTTTTTTTATCTAGACTTTTGTATATTGTAGACTTTTGTATATGACTCAATGTGTATATAAAAGCGTGTTTTGGTTGTGAATCTATTTTCATGATTTTCTATCCCATGTTATTTACTATTAGAAGATTTGTTTATTCACTTCCGTATGTGCAATAAATTGAATGGGTTGGCAACGCGTCTTGAGATGTCATAAATTTTATCGATCTCCGAGGGATGGGCATGCACTCAAAATTCGGGGCATGACAATTAGCATTTGGGAATTAAAGAGTCAAACACATCATATGATATGTAGGTTAAATTAATGGAAAATACTACGAAATTTGTAGCACAATCAAAATATGCTAGTGTAGTTGAAAGTCTAATATATGTTATGCATTGCGCTAGATCAAATATATCTTTTATTGTGTGCAAATTGTCCAAATTTACTGATAATCCTAATATTGTGCATTTGAAGGCCATAAATAGAATAATTGGTTACTTAAAGAAAACAATACATGGTCTATTCAAGGAAGACAACCAATAGTACTAGAAGGATATTCTAGTAGGATAGTTAGCAAAATTGATAACTAGCCAACATCTAGATGGTTTTCAAGCTTGCAAATGGTGTAGTTTTTTTGGGCATCGGATAAGCAAACATGTATAACTAATTCAATGATGGAATCTTAATTTATATCACTACCTACAGCTGGTAAAGGGACTAAATGACTATAGTATTTGCTATTGATTAAAGATTTGTGGTCACAACCATTGGCAACCATATCTTTACATTGTAATAGTAACGCAACAATATCTAACCACATAGTAAAATATGCAATGGAAGATATATACATTGGCTTACTACATGAGTATGTTTAACAATTAATTATTGACGTAATTATTTTAGAAATATATGCTCGGATAACAATTAATTATTTATGGCATTATTTTAGTAATATATGCTCGGATAGAGAATAATGCGGTTGATCCAATTACTAAGGGACTCTCGAGAGGTTTAATTAGGAGTGCCATCAAAGGAATAGGTCAAGCATTGTGGAAACCCAACTTTACTATCTCTAATGAAATTATTAAAGTTCAATGAATAACGATGAGCTATTGTATCTTGATGGTAATCAAGTACTAGGGCACAAGGTTAGTAGTCATGGAAAGTTAGAAAGACAAGTGTAAGAAAAGACTCCTAATGAAGCTTAAGGCTTTAGCACGGCAATGCTAAGGTAAGATAGGAACTTCACCTATATGAACATAAGAAGTGGTGACACTTCCAACAAAAATCGGATTAACTTTTGTAAATGTTTATGAATGCGAAGAGCGAGCATAAGGCCTAAAAAGGCATAGGAAATTTATCCAAATGTGTGTAAATTCATGAGTGTGGTAGTTCAATGAATAAATGGAATCATGGTTCAAAGTTTTATCTACTGTTAAATTCGTTAATAGAATTGTTTACATTAATTGAAGGTTCAAATTATTATTATTTTTTTGGTCAAAAAAGGTTCAAATATTAACAGATACCTTATTGTATGTATGAATTAATGTAGATTAATATATTGTTGAAATAGTTAGTTATCATGAAAGATGTGAATTTTTATTATAAAAAGAAGTGATTGCTACATGAAATGTTGTAATGGCAGGGATAAGATACATATTCCCAAGAGATGTGTTAAGTAGTTATCTATAAATAGCATCGAAATATACATTGCTTATCACAACTATTTAATGGAAGATGTGACTTTTTGTTATGAAAGGAAGTAATTGTCACGCCCTCGAACTCTAGGCATGCAATAACCCCTTCCTTGGTCAATAGAAAGCAATGTCATAGGACTCATCACTAACCCTTCATTTTTAATCTTTCATTATGTGCAACGAATTGTCTCCTTATCAACAAACAATTAAGCAATCAAACAGGGATAGTGAGATGAACAACAAAAACACAACATCTACTCATATATATATATATACATTTTCATATTGGATTAATCTATGAATGATCATTTCCGATCTACAAGCCCAACAGAGGGCTGATCCATCCTCTAAGCCAAATCAAAAGAAACTAGGCTAAGCTAATCCAACTATACACAAAAGAACCCTCGGGCTTGGCACTACAGTCACTCAGATCCAACAGACTCAAAACGCGTCGAGTTAGAGCTAGAGCCGTATGGGTCAGTCGCTTGTGAAGTGGGGCCAGGATTCTCCACTACATTGTCAGGAGGGTCCAGCACCATTGGATCCCAATTAGCGTCCTCAGGGCCCCTACCAGGTGGCCCATCAAAACCTTGCAGAGGACCAATTAGCATATCTCCATTCCAGATGAACCATGATCCATTGCCCCGGTCCCTCATCCACCCAGATGGTAGAGAGATACTTCTCATACAGCTGCACCCGACCCGGAAGTGGTGGCGCGTCATGACAATATCCCAATCCTTACGGATATCGAACCTCATTGGCGGAAGCACCATCCTAAGGACCTAAAAGTGGTTATACAATAACCAGTGAGATAAAATCTCAGCAAGTCCTCCTTTAAGCCCTCGGTTAGAACATTAACTCAACTCGAGGTATCTCTCCAAAACCACCCCCACAAACTTACCATGATTAACAACCAACAATCAACAAATCACAACAACTAGGGTCAACCACTAACCACATAGTCGGTTCGCATGCAACCTTACCTGGTATGCCATATCCTACACATTGAATCTCAACACAATACACGCAATACACATGGCCATTAGTTGATGCATATCATCAATCACATACGAGTTGCATCACAAGCAATATCACTTGGCCATTGCCACACCCTGCACAATATCGATTCATGTGTGCGTGCCATAAACAATGTGCTCAACTCATACACAGTCAAAACCAATGATACCATGATTCTCATACGCTCTTGCACTTTAGTGCATCACCAATCATCATCAATCGATCAACCACACGGGTCCCGATTATAAGGTAAAATCATTATGACACGTCACATACTATGCCACACAATTTTACCTCATAATAAGGTCCAATCATCTCAATTACTCGAACACGAGCCCATTGTCACGGCCCACCAGCCATGCCTAACTTCCCAGTTGGCAATCATCTCAACACTCACATGTGTTCCACTTATTAATGACCTCCCGGCCATGGCTAACTTTCCAATCAGCGATCATCCGACTCCCACCGGGCTACCGACAAAAAAATTAGGCTTCGTCCCGCCCCGTCGAGCATGACTACATCTAGAACTCCTTTTCAAATGGTTTCCCAAAAAGGGACATCGTTCTAGAATCTACTATGATCGGCTAACTTCCAACTCCCGCCGGGTTTCACCCCCAAACTCCCATTGGGTGACGGTTCAACTTTTGATCAAACAAACATACCACCACAACTCACTACACATCGCCTCCTAAACTCTCGTTGGGTGACGGATCCCACTACTTGATCACGCAAGCACTCCACTAAGACCCCATTTTTATTAGTGAGCATTTAGTCAATGCACCATGCTTGCCAATACAATTTCAAATCATTTTTCCCCTAAAGGCGGTCCATTTCGGTATCCCTCGGACAAAGCATATTTCTATTTTTGTGAAAATCATTCAAATATCAATATTTTCCTTTTATTGTTTACACTTTGTAATATAAATACATGCAAAGAATACATATTAAATTACAATAAATATGAAGAAATTCTTCAAGTTCCTTTTCTCTTTCACTTTGTGTTGAGAAAATATTCGGTGATTTTCTCTCACCACGTCATCAGCTGACGTGGCAAGCATTTTTTTTGCTTCCATCCAATTACAGCTTGACACATATTTGCTGATATGGAATTAAATAAAAAAATAGAAATTCTCTCATTCCACCGCTTTCTCTCTCTTCCTCCTATGTTGCTTCTCCGTCCACGCCACCTCTTGGGCTTGATCTCCACACTTCTTGCCATCACTAGCGTCAACACCATGTCTTAGGCCAACTGCACATCCAAACCGAGTCACCCTTTCCGTCTTCTTCCTTAATTCATCTTCGGCTTCATCTTCTTCCCAACGTCTGCTCGTCCTCATCTTCGAGTCACCAGCCAAATCTAGTCGCTTCGTCTTCCTGCTTTCACCATGGCTCTAGATCTGGTCGCTTCGGCTTCCTGCTATCACTATGGCTCCAGATCTGGTCTTCAGCTTCGTCTTCTTCTGCTTGTCTTTGGCTTTGCCTTCTTTGTTCGTCTATTTGTTTTCAACTTCGTCTTCCACTAATTGTCTTCCTCAATTGCCGAATGCGTTCGGCCATAAATGGCTAGATCTGGAAATTTGGAGAACGAGGCCAGCAAAAGTGACGACAGCCATGGATGAAGGACGCGGTCCAAATCTGGAGGTTGGAGAAATATAGAAAAAGATGGAGCCGGAGGGGCTACTCGAGCCGACCGCGAGCAACACCGGAAGGGGTCCTCCATCATCCATGGCCGCAAGCTTTGCTTGTCCATGGCTCTGAGGCACCCTATTCACATATATGGTGACCGCAAATCGTCCATGGCCGCGAACCTTGACGGCAAGGGTGGGACAGCCACAACGATGCAAAGGGCTCGAGGATGAAGGTTGCAATGGCTTGGGCGGTGGCAATGATCACGCTAGGGCGGTGGCCGCCATGGCAAAGGAAGAGAGAAATGAAGTTTTCAGTTTTTGTAATTAATTCCACGTCATCATACATGTGTCGAGCTACTATTGGATGAGAGCGAAAAATGCTTGCCACGTCAGCTGATGACGTGGTGAGAGCACACCACTGAATATTTTCTCCTTTGTGTTAGACTAGTTTCATTGGGTTGGATTGAACAGTGGTCTAGTTTAGTTCTCGATCCTAAGATCAGAGTCCTCCTAGTCTAGTTCCTAGTTCCACCCTTAATCTTCGCATAGTGACTTTTCCCTCAACAAAGCCGAGCTTATTCCACTCACTATAACCATGCCAGCCATATCAGCCATGTTTAAGTTACTTTCCCACTAGCAAAGTCAACCGCAAAGGATGCATGCTGCTCCATTCTAATATTTCTGATTATTGACTTTTCATTTCTCGTTTTGAGAAGCCAACTCCACCATCAAATTCGCCGCCATAAGACAATCAAGATATTGAAATCTTCTTGTCAATGGAAGCTGGAGCCATCACATGTGCCATCACACATTGTCTCACCTTGAATCTACTGAGCTCATGTTAATCGAAGACTTTGTGACATTGGTCGGATTATTTTTTAAACTCGAGTTAATTTATTTCAATTCATCTTGCATTTGAGGGGGTGTTAGCAATATTAAAAAAATCCTTTGGATGTATTTATGATATTTACTCTTATCTTCTATATCTATTTTGATTATGCACAATTGATTCGACTTTTTTTATTTCCTCTATTTAAGCCTATAAATGGGCTCTCCATGTACTCTTTTATATATATCAAAATATACAAAATCTTTGATTCCTCTCTTTATTCTTAACTATTGAGATGAAACTGTCAAGCAATCAAGATACTCACGTTATGTAGTACCAGAATACAAGCACATTAATTTGCATGAGTTTTTTATGGATTACGCTGATGATTATCGCAATAATAATCATTTTTGGAATGTGTCACTATATGCCTGACGCCAAAAGGGTAAAACACACATAAGCACTTATGTTTTTATTAATAATATATTAGAATCTAAAAAAAATTACCATTATAGAGATTGCTTTAGAACTTTTTGGGAAGAAGTACATTCCAAGTGTCAAAACTTGGCACTAATAAATATAAATGTGCCAAAACTTCCAAAAGGTACACTTGAATGTCACTTTTTTAAATTAAAAAAAATGGATACTTAAGTGCCAACTCCGATGAAACTTACTGAAAATCCAATGTTGCGTTATTTTATTAATAAAACCATCTATGTGGCTTGTCGAATGTCCACTTAGTAGCCGATGTCCCAAAACAACGTCATTTTGCCCCGAATTTGATTTTTTATATGAATATTGATTAAATTAAATTAAAAAGATTTAATTTAAAAAAGGAAATCAACTTTCCCTTTTTAATTTAGTTTTTTAATTTATTAAAAATCAAATTGGGACCAAAACGGCATTGTTTTGAGCTTATCTAGCCACATCAACACCACATAGATAAATTTCTTTAAAGAAATACCACATCATTAAAATTTTCACTAGAAAATGGCACATAAGCTGTTTGGCCAAAAATTCTCACCATTGACGCTTAAAAGTTCATTTCTTCTCCGATTTTAGCACTTAAGTATACACTTTTAAAATTTTGACACTAACGCATCCATCTATGTCAAGTATACATTCTTAGTGTTCGATATAGAACTAAGGGAAAATAAATAAATAAAAATATCATATCAAGTTATAAACTCTAATAGAATAAATGAACGAGTCGAGGAACTCAGTAAGTAAAACTCCTAATTTTCTACTATGAGGACATCTCATCCTCAAATCTAACAAGTACAACACTCATAATACAATGTCGATGGCAGACCAATAGCAAACCCATTGCTATCTCTCAACTATATGCATGTGATCTACTTTCAACTTACCAAACGAGCTATTTCACCAAACAAGCTTATCAAACTACACATAGTAAAATGCACAATAAAGTTCATTAACTATCTCAAACGGTTCTTCCCATACTTTTAGGGGCTTCCAACTTCAAGCTGAGCATTTGGCCTTAGGCTAGACAATCCATACTTTCAAAGGCTTCTTGCTCAACCAGGACATATTATTCTCATGAACGAGGCAACATAACATGCCGTTTAGGGTAGAGGCATGCTCTTGGACCATTCCTCATCCCAACCCGATATTGTCCTCTTTAGGGTGTGCTCCTAGACCATCCCCCTCAAGGATTTGCCTTTGGCGAAGCTAAGATGCATTTACAGCAATTTAACTTTCCTTTATATGACCACACGTTATATATCACACAAGTCAATTTTCTATCTTTCCTTTTAGCCGACTATACAAGGCCCGAGGGCATGCTCATTCAAGTGTGTGTTCCATGACCCTCATTACTACACTATACAATATGTCGAGCACGATTCTTGGCTCATGGCTCAAACCAAACGCCTATGCTCAATCCCCATACCGAGCAAGACTCAGAACCGCTATGCCTTAACAATGTACCAAGACCTTGTGGGTTGGGGCGATCCTCGTACTACACAACACTTGAAACGGCACGCCTCAATGCCGATCCAAGACCTCATGGCCTTCGGCAATCCCCACATTGAACGATACTTAGAAATAGCACGCCTCAATACCGATTTCAAGGCCCCGCGAGCTTAGGCCATCGCAACTTGATATCGATCCTAAGCCAAGTGAACCTCGACTTTGTCCCGAGGCATGAATGTGACGCTTTGAATTTTATTCAACTAGTTAATTAGTTGTGGCAAGCTTTATCGGTCTATTAATTTTAATTTTCAAAGCAAGTTTGGTAATATAGGCGATTTAATTTAGTAAGATAATTTAGGGATTGAGGCAAATAAATTTTCACCTTGTATGGATGTCATGTGCGGCTAATGTTCTATGTTAGTACGTAACTTAATTTCTATGTGATTGTTCTAATAGGGCCGGCCATCTTAGTGTTAAATGTGAAAGAATTTAGACAATTTTTTTGGCCTAATCTTGGCGTGCGTCCATGGTCTTGCAAAGGCCATGGAAATTCTTTTTTTATTATTAAATAGAACTAAATAGGCCTATTAGCCTGCCTTTGGGCGTCCATCATGGCTATTTTCCCTTACTCCAATGGTTTTTCGTGTAAGGTAGCATTTCCCATGCTCTCATCATTTCTTCCCTAGGTGCGGCAAGCTTCTTCTTCTTCTTCTTCTTCTTCTTCTTCTTCTTCTTCTTACTCTCTCCTCTCGCGCTCTCATCTTTGTGCTCGAGTAAATTAGTAAGTTGAGAGCCTCGTTGGAATCACAGCGTGTTTGAGGAGAAGAAGACGAAGTGCTGAGACTTTGAGGCAAGGAGAAATGATGGATTTCTACTCCTTTTGATCTCTCTAGGACTCGATTTTGTAGAATAGGAGGTCTTTTATTGTCCTGGTGAATCTGTTGGGTTGTGGTGCTTTTGCATGTTGCTGTGATGGTGTGGATGTGAAAAGAAGGAGCTGTGGTCGTGCGTTGTGGATGGGAGTTGGAGTGCATGTCGATTATAGGAGGTTCGATGGCTTGCATGTAGTCTTTTGTGCTTGTTCTAGCTTGCAAGGATTTTTCTTGTGGTCAATGCTTAAGTAGATGCTCTATACGTGTGCTTTGAGACTAGAAATAGACATGCATGTGAGAAATGTATGCGCGAGAAGCTGAGTTTGCAAATATTTCAAGTTTGCCCGCTGTTTTTCTCCAAAACTGTGAATTCCTGAGCCATCTGCTTTGTCAATTTGGTGCGGCTCGTTAGGATGAGATCTGGGTGAAGTTCTCTTCATAAAAATTGTTCAAGAGACCCTAACTATGACATATATTTATTTCGGGAATTTTTTAGTTGGAAGGGTTGGTTCGAAGACCCCGTTTTTCTCAATGAACAATCTAATCAATAGCATAGTTCGTAGACCTCCGTGTGTTCTCCAAATTCTATAAAATTTTCTAAGCGAAATCTGGTTATGCTTTCTTCATGAGAATTGAAGGGAACATCATTATGTACATCATATCAAAATTTTAGAGCATTTCATTAAGATTTGGATGTCGAATCGATATTTTCTTTTAGGTCTTGTTTATAATGTATTAAAATTTCATAATTTTTCGAGCTCATTTATTGGGTTTTTCCTATTTCTTTCTAAAATTGTACAATTCTGGTTCCCTGGTGATGTATTCCGAAATTGGTACAATATTATGCCGAAGGTAAGGAGACTTTAATTTGTGACATTTGGTGATGGATTCTGACTTTCGACAAGATATTACATGCTAAACTTGTGACGTTAATGTGATATGCTTTAATTGAGTGTTTCATGTAATATTTCTGATCATCTTTGTAGTGTTGTGGTGCCCATCTCATAGTTGTCCATGTCAATTATACTATGAAAGATGAATTATGAAAATTGTGGCATGCCATGAGTGCTATGAGTGTATTTGATTCAGCTTTTTTAAGGGGCTTTTAACCTCTCTTGGGGAAATGCTAGGATGTTTGGCAAGCCTATCCAAAGGTCTTTCAGCCTCCAGAGCCTCTTGGGGAAATATTCGGGAAATGTTGGGGTGTTGGGTAAGCCTATCCAAGGGGCATTAGGAAAGCCGAAAAGCGTCAATACATAAAAAAAAAAACTTTTTGAAAGATTTAAATTAAAACTACTTTTATCTTTTAAAAAAAATAATAATATCATAATTTTTTTAATTTTTCGATTTTATCTCTCATTGTTTCAAAACTACCATTATCTTCACCAAAGTCGGCAAAGAATTTAATATTTTTTAATAAAAAAATAAAATCCAAAAGTTCTTTATAAAAAAAAAAAAAAAGATTTGCCAAAACCTCTTTACGTCAAAATAGCTTTGCAAAGAATTTTTTACCAAACGCAATTTACATTTCCCCAAAACCCTTTAGGTTGAAGATATTTTGCATTTCCCCAAGATCCATTTCCAAAATTGAACCAAGATCCATTTCCAAAATTGAACCAAATGCAGGGCTATATATATAAATAGTTATACATGTTTATGTGTGTGTGATGCATGAGATGGATGTGGAACTCAAGGCACACGGTCCTTGGATGCCCAATGATGACCCGAGTGGAATGTTGGAAGAGAATACCCTGGCAAGTGAACCAAGATGCCTCGGGTTTAAGTAGGGAAGCCCAAGAAGGGACAAATCCTGAGAGTTTTATACAACGATGGCCCGGAGTTGGGATGCTTGTAGCTTAGTGCCGTATATGCCTAGCGTGGTAGCTAAAGTCATTGTTCATGCCGCCTGCGATGGACTGGGAACAGTTGAAATGAGACTGAAGTTGGTGGTATCATACGGTGTTATTTGGAAATTTAAAGCATGCTGTAATTGTTCCCGATATATCACGAGTGTGTGTGTGTGTCCGAAATATATGTATTTTGACTTTATGTGCGCGGCTATATAGGACTGAAGTTATGTCGTGCGTTTTATAGACTTGTAATTGTGTGTTTGTATGCTAGTCTGTGTCTTAAGAATTGATTGCTGATTAGATCAAATGGTTTATAAATATATTTGATTAGATCAAATTGATTGCTCACTTTTGTTGTTATCTTTTAGATAAGTAGAAATGCCTATTCTCCCTACTACCCCCACCGCTATCTATGGCGCACCTGTAGTGCTGAAAACCGAGACTCAAGAGTTCACTGACCCACACTTTCCTAGCACCGCTTTTGTCCGTCTCACTACTGAGATTCGTGAAGATATCGGACAGTCTGATTTGATCCTATATAGTTTTGCAACTATTTTTGTGAAGGTGGGGAGATCGTTTGGTTGGGCCCATTCCGTGCCCAACGACCCCTGACGTGGGCGAAGATGGTGGCAGTGGAGGAGGGAATTAGGCATGGACAGGACGAGCATTGGGAGGAATCGTGTAGACTAAGGCACGATGGGACCCTTTCGAGTAAGGTGCCAATAGACGGATGGGCCAGAAGGAGGACATATGCAGGGTAGAGGACCTGTTAGTAGTGGGCCTGTTAGTAGTGGGCTTAGCACGAGAGGCCCGTTGTTAGATCCTCCAATTTTGGTTGTACAGTCCCCCTTCCTATTGTTGATCGTAGTTATGATATAAATAAAGGCATCATTCCCTTTTGTTTCAACTTGTCTTAACAAGCTATCCTAAGCTAAGGCTTCTGCTTTGCGTTATAACTCAGATGCTTGAGGATAGGATTAGTGCGAGATGATTTAGGACTTGACAGTGAACACATTCAAGTGCACAAACATGAGTAAACCATACCAAAGAACATTACAACATACACACGGCTTAAACGGATAATAAGCACACAATTAAACTCAACGACTTAACTTATTGCCCTAATCAAGAGTTAGAAATTCTACTTACGTACAAATGCATGAGGAAACCAATCGTCAACATGTATACAAACTAAGCCCAAATGACAGCGCAACCAAGTTCGAGCAACGTGACTCACGCCTTGAACCGACACTCCTCAATTATGGTCTAAGGTCGAGTGAGACCCATCCATGACCCGGAGCATGATTCAGCTTAGGAATGTAAACACGTGAGCAATCAATCATCAACATGCATAAAACTAAATAGGGATGCGTACACAACTAAACTCGACGGCGTTGAGTATTGCCATAACCAAGAGTTAGAGATTCTACTTACCTTCAATTAACTAAGGATGGTGCCAAGAGTTGGCAAACCGATAAGGCAGTGGCATGGTGAGGGCGTGATCGTAAGAGTGAGATTGAGTGAGAGATTCAGTTTAACTATAAACCTATCACACAAATTTTAACCCCTTAAAAATAGGTTCAGCCACAACTAATCTTATGGACTCATTAATATAAATGGGACGATAAATGAATATTTCCTTGCAATTAAATAAATAATGCAATTTAAATCCCTAACATGCAACTATTACATGATTGTTTTAGGGCATGTAGCTAACACCTTCTACATTCCATGAAGCTACCATCTATTTAAAAATTTGAGAAGTGGCTTGTCGTGATGAATGAAGAGGTGGAGTCTCTTCAAAAGAACTAAACTTGAGGTCCTGTGAAATTGCCTAAGAGCAAAAGAGTTGTTGGATACACATAAGTCTTCAAAAGAAAGTAGGGAACTCTAGGGGTTGAAGAAGAAAGATTCAAGGCATGCTTAGTAACGAAGGGTTTAAGTTAGAAGAAGGGGATTAACTTCATTAAAGTGTTCTCTTCAATTGTGAAACATAATCTCATTTCTGTATTGGTCATGTTAGTGGTCCTTTATGATCTAAAATTTGAGCAACTTAATGTCAAAACCACTTTTCTAAATGGTGAGCTTTAGGAGATTCTATATCTCAACCCAAGGGCTTAGTTGTCGAAGGTAAAGAAGATGACATTTGCAGGTTGAAACGCTCTTTCTATGGTCCCAAGTAATCTCCATGGCAATGTAAAGAACATGTTAAAGATACAATGGTTGAAAATGCAACTTAATAGAGAGTTTGATAGCAAAAAGATTTTAGGTACGAGATTCGCAGAGACAAACTGGATAGGGAGTTTCACCTTTCACAAAAAATGTATATTGAGAAAGTGCTTGAATACTTTGGCATGAATAATGCCAAATCAGTAAGTACCCATTTGGCATGGCAATTAAGGCTTTTGGTTTCTTTGTTGCCTAAAATAAAAGAAGAGGAAGATGAGATGTCTTAAGTTCCATATTCTAGTGATTTGGATAGTCTTATCTATGCTATGGTTTGCACTTGTCCAAACATTTCCCAAGCAGTTAGTGTTGTAAGTAGGTATATGGCACATCCGGGTAAAACTCATTGGCAAGCCATGGATTTTCAATATATCTAGGGTACCTTAGATGTGGGTTTGGTATTTGACAAAGGTTGTGATATAGAACATTTGTTGTGGGCCTAGTTGAGTCTTGTTATGCAGGTGATCTTGACAAAAGAAGATCTTAAATAGGTTATGTTTTTGTATTTAATGGCTCCGCAGTTAGTTGGAGGGTAATTTTACAAGACATAGTTGCTTTTAAACCACTGAAGCAAAGTACATGTTAGCGACGGACGCAGCAAAGGAAGCTCCTTAGTTAAAGCATTTCATTACATAATTTGGGAAAGTAGGAGGGAGCTTTAGTTATCTTTTGCGATAATCAAAGTACTATTCAGTTAACCAAGAATGTGATGTATCATGAGAGAGTGAAACATATCGACATTTGGTATCACTTTGTGCGTGATGAGTTTACTGAGGGAATAATTAAGATGAATAAAATATTTATGGTGGATAATCCAACAGATATATTGACCAAACCAATTTCTTTGACCAAGTCCCAGCACTTGATTTGCGTTTTCACCATTTGAGTTGCCTAGGCATAGTTGATGGCATTTCATCCCTTGTTTCCTACATCAAGTATGCTCACATAGGCTTAGAAGTGTATGCTGTCAATTCTGCCACTTGGGGGTTGACCTATGTTGTCACTCTTAATGGTGAAGGCGAGAGGTCTTGTGGCATTTAGTATAATACTCTTATGGAAATTTTAAGTCAAGGTGGAGATTTGTTGAATTTTAACTTTCAAATTACTAACAATGGCATTTTGGACCATGCTCATTTATTATATGGCTGTGAAGGGGGACTATGGGGGTGTTTGGTTGGGCATTCCCAAGGAGCCCAAAGCCCCTTGGGAAAAATTTTAGGTGTTTGGCAAGGGCTTTTGAATGCCCATTTGGGCATTTTAAATGCTGAAAGCCGAATGCCGGGGGAGACCAGCTTTGAGCATTCGGCATTCCAGAGATATGATTTTATTGTTCATCGCATCCCTGTTCATCGTCTCCTCCGTCGTTCACCTTCTTCTTCGCCGTTTGTCTTCTTCGCCAAAGGTGGCGCTCAGCAGCGATCTGACCGCCGAGAAGCCTCGCCTGAGGTCGGGCAGACCTCGACCGACATCGCCTGGTCTCGCGCGAGCAAGCGACGCCGCCTGAGGTCGCGCTGACCTTTCTTTTGTTTTATTGGGCTGAACCTTTAATCGTTGGTGGAGAATAATAGCATGCTAATAGGCGTCAGCCTAGAACGTGGCCCTATGCAACCGGCTAATATTTTCTCCATGCAAGTGCAAGTGGACTTCTTCAAATCAAAAGTAAACCATCCGAACAAAGTCAACGGTTGTTCGCTAGAGTTACTCGGTTTGACTTGGACCGCGATTGCTTGACAAATTAACAGTCAAATTTGCTTGCTTGATTTATTTTAGTTATATTTCTGGGTAACTTGAGTTTTGATTTAGAATAATTGCCATTGTATTTTTAGGCAAACAAAGCAAATTTAGGTCTTGTTACAAGCCCTTTATATTCGATGGTGGAATTTCACTAACAAAATGGGAAAAAACGAATCTCTAAAAGAGTAAAGATGATCTATTTTCTAAATTGGTCTGAGAGCTTCTTAATGGTGTTTCTTATCTTGTTGATTTAAAATGTTTTGTTAGCTTATGGGTCTTTATCATTTTCGTGACTGTATTTATTATGTTGATCATAATTGGGAAGGAAAACGTTCCAATGGGGAGGATCCAAATTCTTTGACTCATGAGTATGATAAATGCATTTGTTGGATTGTTTTTTTTTATCTCTTTCTGTTTCAAGAAACCCAAATATGTTGCTTTCTTCAAATCTGGATTGGTATCATTTTTCTAGATAATTGAGTCTCAAATAGAAAAAAAAAAAAAACTGGTTAATTTGTATTTAATTTGGATCATTCTTCAATTGTAGAAAAAGAAAATCTTGAAAAATTCACAAACAAGCAAGTGCAAGAGAGTAGATAGAATTGGAAATCTTAGGTGATTTTGGACGGAATATTTCGTCTCAAATATGGTTAGGCCACACTTGATCCAAATATGAAAATTAACACCTTTTTTTTTAGGCTTTATAGTTTGGACCAATTTTGATTGCGGAAGTGCATAATTGATGTCCTTTTTTATTTTGGAATTTGGCCAAATTAGTAGGGACTAAGCTCGTGTGAATCTCAATGGAGATTTTCAAGAATAAATACAAAGCTAGTTACAGTCAAATGTTCAGAATAGTGCAAGTGATGAAGAAAGCGCGAATCTTTCGGATGAACCTCTTAATGAAATTAGAAGAGGCCATTTGATTTGACTCTGTCGGCGATGTTGGATATTTCAACAATTATGAAATACTGAAAGCTATTAATTTTTGTAATGGTTTTTTACCGTTATCAATTTGTAACGGTTTTTGTCTTTTGTTAATATAAAACGGTTTTGTAACTATTTACTATGGTTATTCAACGGTCATGTAACGACTGATTTATTATGGTTTTTGTCTACCATAATGGCTTTATAACGTTTCATTTATTTCTACGGTTATTTTCTTCTTTAATTATTAATTTTATTTATAATTGTTTCTTAACACCTCTCTTTCTTTTATTTATAAATTGTTACCCTGACCATAATTGGAAAGTGATGTTGATATATCAAAATTAGAATATTCTTATTTCTTTTCCTTATCTTGTTACATATATTTATTTTCTTTATTAGGTTATACATATAACATTGTTCTTTCCCTTATTTACTAGGTTATACACATAACATTGTTATATTCCTTCTAATATTCAATGCTAAGTATAGAAAAATATCTATTGTATCTTGAGAAGTAATAGCTGAAGTCTTCTTTACTAAGTTTCATACTCCAAGAGGCCAAATGATTCTTAGAGACGGTGCTGCACACCTCAACCTTTATTTTTATCTTTTAATCTTTTTTAATGTATTTTCAATTATTATTATTATTATTATTATTATTATTATTATTATTATTATATTCTCTAACATATTTTTCAACAGGTAAAATGCATTCCGACAAATTATTGGGATTTGTTTTAGTGGCCACCCTTCCAATTTGGAAGGATGATGTAAGGATTCGAATCTCCACCTTTTTAGAGGTTGGGTAGAGACGATTTAGTTTCAGAAGTGGATTTTAAGATAAAAGTCTGAAAATGAGTGTTATAGTAAAAATAGAGTAGAGCTATTTAAAAAAAAAAAAAAAAATACCTCCCGACCACGGCATGTCATTGGGGCGAGCAGGCAGCATTCACTCGCCTCACGGCAGGCGGATCCATCGACGAAGGGAGGAGAGCTGAAACGCCAAAAAAAGGTTTTCTCCGCGTTAAACCGCGTCGGACGTACAGAGAGAAGGGACCGGCCGGTCAACGTAAGAAAAATCTTCGACTCTCGAGTCGACTTCAAACGAACCGAACCGCCAAATTGGATCGTCCGCCTCTCTCTCTCTCTCGAGAAAATATTCAGTGGTTCGTGCGCGCCACGTCATCCGCTGATGTGGCGCGCACGTACCACTCAGCTTTCGACACCTGTCCTGGGGGACCCGCTGGAAAATGAAAAGACTCGCCCGTCTCGGCTCGGCTCGGCTCGGCGTGGGACCCACAATCTGGTGAGACTGAGGAGAAAATCAGGCGCCATTTTAAAAAAATTTCGGACTGAGCGAGGGTTTCTTCTTCTTCTCTTTCTTCGCGCCTCTCACTCACTCTACCCTCCCTCTCTCTCTCTCCGACGAACTCCCTCTCTCTCTCTCCACCCTCCCTCTTTCCGACCGGCGAAGCACCGCGAGCAACCGACGAAACCAGGTGGATACCGGCGAGAGGACCGCGAGCAACCGACCGGCGTGCGACCTCCCTCTCTCTCTGCCCTCCCTCTTTCCGACCGGCGAACCACCGCACCGTCCCTCCGGCTCTGGATCTGGCCCCGACTCGTCCGTCCCCTTGCGTCTCTGTCTGTCCTCTCTCTTCGCGGCGAAGAACCAGCGCGTGACCGACGAACCACCGCGCCCCCCCTCCGGCTCGAGTTCCGGCACTGGCTTGTCCTGTACGCTGGAACGTTCGCGCCCGACGCCTCACACCCACCAACCGACCACTTCTCTGTCTTGTGGTTCTGGTGAGGTAATACAGATCATGGGCTTAGTAAAGAATGCAATTTGCTGAGCAGTGACAGTGAGCACCAGTTCAGCACCAGAAATGACATGGGGGCTGTAGAAAGCAAGGTTGGCCCTTTTGAGATTGACCATTTTGGCGATTTCCAATTAGATGTGTAACCCCTGTCAACTTTGGCACGTTGGCCGCGCCTCCCATCAAGGTACACGTTCTCTATAGCATTCACCACCGAGGCATCAAGCCGTCGGCCCCTGCCCCCATGATAAGCACACGAGATCGTTGGTGATGGTGAATTCTCTGCGTCGATCTTTTGCTTTGTGCGTTTGTAGCCTGTTCTTTTCCGGCTTTTTGCATCTGAACGAACTGTACTAAATTAATCACATATCTGGAAGCTGCGGAGTCCGTGCTGGGTTTCATACATAACTCAAATTTCGATATGATCGTTGCACTGCCATTTATGACCACTCCCTCTAATTTTTTGGTCACGAAAGTCTGCATAACATTTCCTTTCCCAAAACATATGTTGTTTTTTGGGATGTGCTTACCAGTTCCCGTTTTGAACACATTGAATTGATCAGTCTATCAGCCCGGGGGAGCTGCACCATTGTCGTCGACAGACAATCCAATACGTCAGAGGTGGAGGATCTTGATGCCGGATGGGTCTCATGCCATTTATCCCAAACCCAGAGCTTTGAACCACTTTGAGATACAGGACATGGTCGAGCATTATCGCCAGGTTGCCATAAATGCCATTCGAGCCGGTTAGTTCATGGATTGCCTTACCTTCATTAGTTCCAGCAGAAGAGTTTCCCTTAATGAGTTTTCTGCCTTCGAAAGTTTAGTATTCGCATTGCTTTTCAATAAATAAATAGCAGCTCGAATCAAACTTAGTTTATACTTCTGGAATCCCATGTTCGGGTAAACTTAAACTAGCATAGTTGGGAATGAAAATGTCCGACCTACTGGCAGGGTGGGACCTCATAGAGAAAGCTTTGAAGAGACATGATGTATATTACACAATTGCTTCGTTGTCAAATTCTTTTGCTTTCTACTGAATTTGAAAGCAAGGTTGGCCCTTTTGAGATTGACCATTTTGGCGATTTATAATATTTTGGGGTTTTATTGATATCAAATGAAAGATGGCGGATACGATTCTTGCTTTGCAAAATGAAATTATTGTCAGATAGTAATAGTAAGGCTGTCAAAAGGCCTACATCTTGCCTAAGATGAAGTTATCAGCCTTCGTGTTTTATACCAAGCCTTCATTTGATGTCCGTTTCTTGATTGATCGACTGTGTATTTTACCATGGACATTTTTTTGTTTATCAGGGACTACACTAATCCATACCTTCCTGTTGCTCCATCTGCTATAGATGGCAGTGGTCAGGTAAGGAATCAAAAATCAACATTTGCTTTGTTGTAATCATATCTGCTGTTAGAATGAGGTGGGCATATTATTTTGTCTGCCTTATGATTTGATTGATTTGATCAAATATTGCATTGTATGCTGCAGTTGAGTGTTGGCTTGGATGGAAAAAATTAGAACCTGAGAGCAATGTCCTTCTCATATCAATAGAGAATATGCAGTATGCAGTTAGATTGGATGTTCTTCACATGGTATTTATTTTATTTTATTTTATTTTTTATTCTCTCATCTGCATTCTTGGGTAAGCATGTGTTTTAAAAGTTTGTCACCAATTTCGCCTGGTTCAGGTCTTTTCAGCTTTTGGACCTGTACAGAAGATTGCCATGTTTGACAAGAATGGAGTGGTCCAAGCATTGTATCAGTACCCGGTTAGTAAGAGCAGTGAATTTTTCTGGATGAAGAATATCTTTCTTGCATTAGGGCGAAAAATATGCATGCATCTAATGAAGTGCATGTTGGTTGTCGCATTGCTGTCCATGCAGATGTTTAGACGGCTGTAGTTGCAAAGGAAGCTTTGGAAGGGCATTGCATATATGATGGGGGGTTTTGCAAACTCCATATCTCGTATTCGCGCCATACAGATCTTAGCATAAAGGTAATTACATCTGCTGCCCCCTGGTATTACGTTTATCTCAACAAGTTGCGACTATCCTACACCGTGGATGTACACTTCCTTGCTTTTGATACAAAAGGAAAAACTCCCTCTCCTATATCAAGTTTTCCAGTTGAATTTTGAAAGATGCAACTTCCAATTGACCATTTGATCAAGAGCGTTCAAAGAGTCACTAGTATGTCAATCACATGTTTTTAGTTTTCACTTAAAAACAGTTAAAGTAAAATATGTTCCCTGTAGATCCCTGTAGAAGGGCGAATGACGTGAAATATGTATAAACCTGATGAATAAGTGATGGCATTATTCTATTTCGCCAGTATAAGCTGTTTCACTTTGAGAAAAGTGGTGAAACATTCATTGATGTCTCTGGCAACAAGAACTTTCATTGGCTGTTGACTTCAAATATGCCACACGTTCAAGGTTCTGCTCATCTCCTTAGATCTGGTGTTACCATTTTCAACGTGACCATATATAAGTCACACCTGTTTGCAGTTGTGTTTTCTGTGTCATCATTCAGGGAATCTGAACTCTCTTGTTTCCCTCGCTTTGAAAGATAAACTTTACGTGCTAGCATGATTTAAACTTAGTCCCTCTAACATGAGGCATTTTGTGTAATTTGTTCTTATATCATGAATTGGTGGCAATTTGAAAACTGAAGCAAGTGTTGTGAGCACTTCCTTTTGTGAGAATGTACTGATGTTATTTTAAGATAAAATAGTACGGAAGCCTGGTCATTTTAGTTAAGACAGTTCTAGAATCTGCTGTTTATTCATCTGTTATTCATTGATCATTCTGTGGGGGAGGTTATGATTTATTAGCTTGGTGAATTGTTAGGACTCGCTGGAAATAATTGTCTTAGTATTTTGTGCTGTATTTCAGTTTCTATGTTAGATATATACGGCATGCCATAATAATTTTGTCTTGCCTTTGAATATATGCGAACATTAATTTGCTGATATTGTTCTCTTACATTTTTACTTTTGAAGAAAGTAGGTGGGAGATTGTTAATTGACTGATATGCTAACTATTTTTCCAGGTTAACAATGATCGGAGCAGAGACTACACAATCCCCAATACCCCAATGATGAATCCTCCACCTTCAATTGTAGGGCAGCAACCGGCTTCAGCTATTGGTGCTGCGCCCCAGCAGCATGGTGGAGTGCAGTACGCCCCGACTCCCGCGCAACCCACAGTGCATCATCCACCCCCTGCTGGCTAGGGTCCCGTCCCTCCAGCTCAGTCCATGCCTATGCAAGGTCACGACCCACCACCGTACATGCAACCAGGGACTGTGCCTTTCCAGATGGGCCCTGGGATGATGCACGGTGCGGGCCACCCTGGTTTGACGCATCCGCCACCAATGCCTCCATATCAGTCACAATAGCACTTCGTTCTTCTCTTGGCGCCAAAGGTGTGATAGCCCTTAGTTGATGCAATTCCCCTGGGCTTGAAGCTTTGGTGGTATCCTTTTCTTAGTAAAATTTTTTGGGTAGATGGGTGTGGAGCTCGTGCTATGATTATGATACTATGTTTGGGAACTGTAACTTGCCAATTGATTCGGAGGTTTTAGATATCTACTTGTTCATCATAGAGATGATTGACTTTCTGCACCAATTCGTGAACCTGTATATGAGTTGGATTGGATCTCTCTCTGTCTCTCTCTCTCTCCCTCCCCCCCTTGTGGCCGGATGAAAGTGACAATTCGACTATCTGGTCAAGCATCGAGAGGAGCTGAGTTAAGCTGATATACAATTGCTGTCAAATTTCGTTGGATGTGGCGAGTCAAATATTTGGAGCAATCCCACAAGATGAAATTAGTTATCGTCATCCGTTGATTATTTTTATGTTTTATTCTAACCGTCGTTGGCCAGAACATCACCACTGCCATGAAGGTTAACTACAATCTATAAATATTGTCACAACAGCAGCCGCCACCTGCCATCAACGCCTAACCACTACAACAATTACGTGCTATTCCTACCTAGGACGTTGCAGCTGCCGTCGTTGTCAGCAGCCAACTTCTACTCTACAGAATTTGACGAGGGAAAAACGGAAAGAATCTTGCATTTGACAAGCACGGCAAAATGTTGTCCTGCAGATTTTGTTTCTAAGTGAAACGAAAGTCATGAAAAGACCATCTAGACCAGAAAACATTAGTTGGTGAAATCAGTGTCAAACGGTCTTCTTCACTTCGATCTCTATGTATGTGCTCCTTCCTTTTTCTTGTTAATGCCTTGGAACACGGCGATGGCGAAAGTTTTTTTAGAAAGATGCGCAGAGGCTGCAAGAGATTTTACATTCATGTCCCGGAAGTAGGAAGTTTCCTTTATTCCCAATACAAGCAAATGAAGACCTAAAAAAGCCAAATTCATGCGACCTTCAACGTGAGAAAAGTTGAGGCAATAGAAGCATAGTATTACTAATGTCCTGTGTCTCGACTTTTTACATGAATGACAAACCACAGCCACAAGAATCGTGGTTTAACTATTCTCGAGTCAAAATATGAAAGAACAAATGAACGGTGAAATCCTCTAACTTAGAAACTGTCCCCTTCCGTCTGCAACTTCTGTCATTTACATAGACAAAAAGTAGGCTTCACACCTTGGTAGCGCTCAACATGAGTGTCGATCCATGACTTGTGGCTTCCACACTTGATGCCAAGTTGTGTAGGTCTTCATTTTTGGTGCCAAGGATGACGCTGATGCCGGAGTTCACTAGAGCTCAGAGTGCTTCGGGGTTGGGATCGTAGAGCTACATTGTCCCAATATTGTGACTCTTGTAGAGCTGTATCACCTCAGCCAGACTAGGCAGGTTGTCTCCTTGCATTCCATAGCAAACAGGAAAGGCAGGCTGTTGCAGTGAGAATTTGGCTGAGGACAGATGCCAAAATCAACGTCGGGAAGACTCTGCGAAGTGATGCCATTTCCTGGACTCCCTTTCCTGTTTCGACATTCATGTAGAGTGAAACATCAGGAAGACATTTAAATTTTAACAGATTGCAGCAGGAGAAGGTTCAATCAAAATGAAACCCATGGTCTGGAAGCAATCAGTGCTGAAGCTACTTATCAGTACATGTCTCAAAATTTCGTCCCCTTAGAAATGCGAAATTCTGCATATATGCACCAGAAAGACTAACCCATGTGAGGATAGAACTATGATCAATGTGTAGCTGGTTATTTAATTTATGCATAAGCTAACAGGATCAATCTATGATCATCTCTCTCTATATTAATGACTTGATCTCACAAAATAAGGAGAAAATGTCAGGATTTGTAAGCAAGATATTTCATTGCAATGACTCGCTGATACAAGCTACTAATAGAAAGGATATGCTGAAAAGAAGTTTGTTTCTCGGTGGGAGAGAGAGAGAGAGAGATTCCCAAGATTTAAAACCTTTCAAGCCTCTACAGTGAAAAATAATGTGCAATGCAACCGCTTAAAGCACAAGTAAAGCATTCAAATGACTCATAAGATGTGCTATTCCATCTCTTTTCGACTGATAAATTGCGAGACAAAAGTGCAGAAAGTTACTAGGCAGCCTCCTGCAGGGACCAACCAAACTTCTGCGAAGAAAAATGAAGCGAGACTTTGTCATTTAAACAGGCAAATCATTAAACACAAGCTCATTTTTCACAGGGAATACTCATGATTAAAGAGTTGGTAACGTAACCGTCTCCTTCAGTCCTTTCTCACTTTTCCACTGTTCAGCGTATGAAACATAAATCTCAGGGCAAATCTCACTCAATGACACCTTTAAAATGGAAAATCCTCATATCCTATCCACTGGGGAAGGAAAAAGGTTAGGTAAGAAATGAATTCCACTCATCTTTCAACTTGGGAAATTGCCAAAATGGTCAATCTCAAAAGGGCCAACCTTGCTTTCAAATTCAGTAGAAAGCAAAAGAATTTGACAACGAAGCAATTGTGTAATATACATCATGTCTCTTCAAAGCTTTCTCTATGAGGTCCCACCCTGCCAGTAGGTCGGACATTTTCATTCCCAACTATGCTAGTTTAAGTTTACCCGAACATGGGATTCCAGAAGTATAAACTAAGTTTGATTCGAGCTGCTATTTATTTATTGAAAAGCAATGCGAATACTAAACTTTCGAAGGCAGAAAACTCATTAAGGGAAACTCTTCTGCTGGAACTAATGAAGGTAAGGCAATCCATGAACTAACCGGCTCGAATGGCATTTATGGCAACCTGGCGATAATGCTCGACCATGTCCTGTATCTCAAAGTGGTTCAAAGCTCTGGGTTTGGGATAAATGGCATGAGACCCATCCGGCATCAAGATCCTCCACCTCTGACGTATTGGATTGTCTGTCGACGACAATGGTGCAGCTCCCCCGGGCTGATAGACTGATCAATTCAATGTGTTCAAAACGGGAACTGGTAAGCACATCCCAAAAAACAACATATGTTTTGGGAAAGGAAATGTTATGCAGACTTTCGTGACCAAAAAATTAGAGGGAGTGGTCATAAATGGCAGTGCAACGATCATATCGAAATTTGAGTTATGTATGAAACCCAGCACGGACTCCGCAGCTTCCAGATATGTGATTAATTTAGTACAGTTCGTTCAGATGCAAAAAGCCGGAAAAGAACAGGCTACAAACGCACAAAGCAAAAGATCGACGCAGAGAATTCACCATCACCAACGATCTCGTGTGCTTATCATGGGGGCAGGGGCCGACGGCTTGATGCCTCGGTGGTGAATGCTATAGAGAACGTGTACCTTGATGGGAGGCGCGGCCAACGTGCCAAAGTTGACAGGGGTTACACATCTAATTGGAAATCGCCAAAATGGTCAATCTCAAAAGGGCCAACCTTGCTTTCTACAGCCCCCATGTCATTTCTGGTGCTGAACTGGTGCTCACTGTCACTGCTCAGCAAATTGCATTCTTTACTAAGCCCATGATCTGTATTACCTCACCAGAACCACAAGACAGAGAAGTGGTCGGTTGGTGGGTGTGAGGCGTCGGGCGCGAACGTTCCAGCGTACAGGACAAGCCAGTGCCGGAACTCGAGCCGGAGGGGGGCGCGGTGGTTCGTCGGTCACGCGCTGGTTCTTCGCCGCGAAGAGAGGACAGACAGAGACGCAAGGGGACGGACGAGTCGGGGCCAGATCCAGAGCCGGAGGGACGGTGCGGTGGTTCGCCGGTCGGAAAGAGGGAGGGCAGAGAGAGGGAGGTCGCACGCCGGTCGGTTGCTCGCGGTCCTCTCGCCGGTATCCACCTGGTTTCGTCGGTTGCTCGCGGTGCTTCGCCGGTCGGAAAGAGGGAGGGTGGAGAGAGAGAGAGTTCGTCGGAGAGAGAGAGGGAGGGTAGAGTGAGTGAGAGGCGCGAAGAAAGAGAAGAAGAAGAAACCCTCGCTCAGTCCGAAATTTTTTAAAATGGCGCCTGATTTTCTCCTCAGTCTCACCAGATTGTGGGTCCCACGCCGAGCCGAGCCGAGCCGAGACGGGCGAGTCTTTTCATTTTCCAGCGGGTCCCCCAGGACAGGTGTCGAAAGCTGAGTGGTACGTGCGCGCCACATCAGCGGATGACGTGGCGCGCACGAACCACTGAATATTTTCTCCTCTCTCTCTCTCTCTCTATTCGTCCATCTTCTTCCTCCGCCTTCTCCAGTTTTCATCGCTCAGCGATCTCTCTTCTCTCTTCTCTCTCTCCCCGCTTCGTCTCTGCTTAGATTCGCGAGGGTTCATTGCTGAACGGATCTCCGAGGACCCGACCGAGGGAAATGGCTGCGGACGATCCCAAGCAGGGCGGCGGCGGCGGCGGCTTCTTCGCTTCCATAGCTTCGAGTTTCTCCACCTTCGGTAGCGCCATGACCAAATCGGTTAACGGGTGACTGCCCACTTCCCTTCTTGATATGGGTCCTCCCCTTTTTTCCGTCTTCCGCAAAATTTTCTGCAGGTTTTTGGAGTCAATCTAAGCTTGAAATTCCCGTCCGTGGCCCTTTTAGCTCAGAGGGTGCGCTCTGTGTTTGGGATGTGTTGCGCTTGCGTGTGCGATTGAGATATACGATAAGACTCTATCTGGCGAACCCAATTTTCTCGCTTTTATCTATTTGATCTTCTTCGGTGCAAGATTGCTACTTTATGTAGATATCTGTTGTTCTGTGGCGATGGGTAAAGTTCCCACCTCGTTGAAATTTCGATATATTTTTTCTCTTTCAAATTGAGCGTGCACCCTGTTTGTTGAAAAAAGTTCAAGCTGTTAGAGGACATTGCAGTAACAAAAGTGATGACTTTACCTGTTATGGTTGTTGGTATTTGGTTTTCTCATGATAAATTGTTGAACTGAAGTTGGCTTCTTTGTCTTATTTGAAACCAATATACCATGACCATCCGACTTCTTAAGCCGATTAGCTGGGTTTTGAGAGTGGTTCCAAGAGTCACATCCGGCTATAAGAAAAGTTGGTCAAAACGTGAAATCTGAACTGTATGTCTTTCCCTTTTCTAGGATGGGCTAATGTACTCAATAATGCCTGACTAATCTGTGGGATACATATTGGGCTTGCAACGTTAATTCGTGTTTCCCTTTATAGGCGTCCGGATTATGAGGGACTGCAGATCATTAATCCAGAAGGAGGCACCCAAGATGCGGAAGAGGAAGCAATGAAAGGGAGGTGGAAACAGGAAGTACGCTTTTTTGTCTTTCATGTTTTTTAACTTTGTACTTTTTAGGGTGTAATTGGTAATTGAATTAATTGGATGTCATTATTATTGAGGAATAGATAGAATAGAACATACTTTTGCATCTGGGCTTGGCAGCACATTTTTTGTCAACATCATCAGGCTTCTCGTTCTGTGTACAATAACTATGATACTATCTACAAGGGATCATTGGCATTGGGTAGTTGGAATCAGAGACATTTCGAGGCTGCCTCATTTAATTTGGCCATTTCCTTTTGTCATAGCCAATAGGTTATTCTTCGCAGTTGGGTACTTGGTTTCCTCGCTAGGCTATCGTAGTTGCTACTCTTTTTTTCATTGAAAACCACCCCTGGTAAGCTCCATTGATCCATATATAAAGTTTTCAAGTGATTATGCATAATTAGATATTATTAACCTATTATTTTGCAACGTACTGTCTGCATGTCTCATCTGCATGTGTCATGGCCCAACACCAAAAATTATATTAGCCTTGTTTATTTCACCACACAAAGCATCCACCCATGATGTAGGTGAGACATGATTTTTCATGATAACATTATTATGATTTTTGGAAATGCACAATCGCACAAGCAACTCAAGATTCTGAAGTTCTTGAGCTAAAAAATTAATTGTGACTGTTCCGCTAGCTACATGGACCAGGGCATATGTGATATCAATAATAAATTATGGCTTATAATGTGCCCTGAAAAATTGAAATTAAGACCACACAAAAGACTGTGAAACTGTTTTTCCTTTCCATCTGAGTTGTAAACAGGGGTCTTGCTTATTTGTCACACATCATATATCTACTCCCTGTGACATGGCATTGGGTTCTCAACTATCACTCCAGTGGGAACTTTAGAACATTGTTGTTCTTATCAAATGTATTAGGAGGCCCAATATAAGCATTCCATTGGTATCTGGTGACTGCATCGAACCTTGCTCTTTAAGAAGGAAGAGAACCCTTCACAACTGTGGAATGCTCATCCCTGTTCTTTTAAGATGATAATTGGTGTCATGACCTATAAGAACATGATAGATGCACTCTCTTTTCTTACATCCTTTCTTGTCATTCTAGGAGCGGGATAGTTACTGGAAAATGATGCAGAAGTATATTGGTGCAGACATCACATCAATGGTGACACTTCCAGTTCTCATATTTGAGCCCATGACCATGTTGCAGAGAATGGCCGAGGTTTGTCTGCACCAATACCTTCATTGATTCAATGAACTGATTAGTCTGGATGTTGTCATGTTAGAGGAACACTATTCAATTTTGTAAACATTGGCTGCAGATCACGGAGTATTCTTACCTTTTAGATCAGGCTGATGAATGTGAGGATCCCTACATGCGATCGGTATATGTGGGTAAGGAATCTCTTCTTTTGAATCGATGGGGCACATGCGGGCATCTGTTGTTGTATGTGCCCATAGATGCATTGATATATGTACATAGATACATGAATGTTTATATATGTATAAGCCTTTGTATGGTGGGTTATGTGGCATTGGACTCATAGTCTTTATGACTGCAGTGTCATGGTTCATATCCATCTATTATGCATTTCAAAGGGCATGGAAGCCATTTAATCCTATTCTTGGTGAGACTTATGAAATGACAAATCATGATGGCATCACCTTTATAGCAGAGCAGGTGAAGCTCAGTTTTATTTCCTACTCTTTTTGGATGATACCTTTTGAGTGAGAAAATAATGAAACCTTTCTTTCTCCTCTTCAAATTTCTACTTATCAGGTCAGTCATCACCCTCCAATGAGTGCTGCACATGCCGAAAATGAACATTTTATATATGATGTAACTTCAAAAGTGAAGACCAAGTTTTTGGGGAACTCAGTTGACATTTATCCACTTGGAAGGTGAATATATGTTGGTTTCATCGGTCTCTGTCTGGTCCTTAATGCTTCTTCATCTCTTCATGCTACTATGTCAACTCCATCTCAATATTCTTTGTCTACATAAATATACAGGTCTCACGTAACCCTCAAGAGAGATGGAGTTGTTTTTGATTTGGTCCCTCCACCCACAAAAGTCAACAATCTAATCTTTGGGCGTACTTGGATTGATTCTCCAGGGGAAATGGTCTTGACAAACTTGACAAATGGGGAAAAAGTCGTGCTATATTTTCAACCATGTGGCTGGTTTGGGTAATGTTATCTTCTCTTAAAGAGTATTTTCCTTGCATCTGCTTTAGATAGATGTATACTTTGATCACTTACATTACATACTTTCTAAAGCAAACATTTCTAGTGGCAAAACTGTGATATCTTAGGGCCTTGCTAGATTTATTATCAAGGTTGTGGGAACTTCTGCTCGGTGTATTGCTTCTGTCATTTGATCATGTACGTTGATTTTCCCTTCATTTTCACCACTGTATAGACTTGCGAAGCAATCAGGTTGAACTACCGACTGAGGGTGGCATTATTTACTCAACATTGTTGGGAAATTTCTTTCCATCATTCTTTCTGCGTTGAATAAGGTGATAAATCATTTGTATTCAGTCTTAACAATTGCAGTTCAATTCCTTCTTGTTGCAGGGCTGGTCGCTATGAAGTTGATGGCTATGTGTATGATGCTGCTGAGGAACCCAAGATATTGATAACAGGGAAGTGGAATGAGTGCCTGAGCTACCAACCCTGCGACAAAGAAGGGGAACCACTGCCAGGCACTGAACTAAAGGAGGTTAGTTCTTTCTTATCCATGTTCAATTTTCTTGGTAAAGATGGCATTTATTGGCATTTATGTCTCTCACAATGGCCATGACAGATAGATTTCAAGTACTTCTGAGCATTACTTACATGCTCTACACTCCACACGCGCACGTGCACAGTACTTGTTTGATCAACATAAATGTTTAGTTGTGTATGCTTTCATGGTGATTTCGTATGTGTTGTCTTATGTGCTTATTGGTGATGTGGTTGGACCTCTGATTATGTTTGCACATTACATATTCTCTCTTAGTATATTAAATCCCGGATGACTTTGGAATTTACAGGAGTGAAAAGAAACAAAACTACTACCTTTTGGAGCATTTGTACATCTTAGTCATCCATGTCGTTTGACTTTTCTAGCCCTTCTTGTGAGGTTCAGGATGCAGTATTTTAATAGAATAATGGACTTTGGAACACCTATCGGCTTATACTAATCTTACTGCATGTGTCATTAAATTTTGGCTTTCATGAATCAATAGAGATGCATGCATATTGCTACAAGGATGATCTCCTCTTTGATAGTATATCCTACTGGCATATGCCTAGTCTTTTTATCTTTTTATTTTTTTATTGTGATATGTTTTCGGGGATCGTGTTGTATTCTTCTACTTTAAGATTGGAAGTAAACTTTCCAGTCCCAACCATAGGAACAGCTTTTTGTTTTGGTGGATCGCTTTTTACTTAAATGATCAGTGTTTGTTTGAATGAAGAGGGTAGTTAATATGACCCCTTCTTAATCATAAAGTGCAACATGCTTTATAGATATAGATATAGATATAGATATAGATATATAGAGAGTTCCAACCATACGATCGGCTTTCTGTTTTGGTGGATCACTTTTTACTTAAATGATCAGTGTTTGTTTGAATGAAGAGGGTAGTTAATATGACCTCTTCTCTTATTCATTAGTTGCAGCATGCTTTATATATATGTATATATATAGAGAGAGAGAGAGAGAGAGAGAGAGAGAAATCAAACTGTGGCTTTTGGTGGATCCTTTTTGTTTAGGTGGATCGCTTTTTACTTAAATGATCAGTGTTTGTTTGATGAAGAGGGTAGTTAATATGACCGCTTCTTATTCATTAGGTGCAACTTGCTTTTTACATATAGGGAAGGAGAGGAGGGGGGGGGGGAGAGAGAGGGAGGAAGGGAGGGAGAGCCAGAGTCTAGGATTTGCAGTTGGAACTACTGTCAAATGCTGTTAAGAATTCATCATATCTTGATATGAATAACCATTGGTGTGTTTGCATAAGGAAAAGAATCAGATGACCCTTGTATTTGGAGTCACTGTCAACTGCCACACTTGCTTCCTAGTCTACCAGGCTTAAATCTCACCCATGCACAATGGGAACCTGTCCCGCTGTTCCCTGCGCCTAAACACCACCCTGCTAAGGCAAATAACAAAGTTTTGAAAGGTTAAAGGGATAAACAGTCCACTTGATCAGATTCCTGGTGCATTGTAATTTTCTATGTCAAATTGTACAGTTTCTCAGTGATTACTGTCATACTTTTTGTCTTGTTAGAAAGCCAGGCCGAGTTCCTCACATTAATCTTGATATTTTCACTCCTGTAGGCCTGGAGAGTTGCTGAGGCTCCGAAAAATGACAAGTATCAGTACACATACTTCGGACACAAGATAAACAGTTTCAACACTGCTCCCAAAAAAGTTCTGGCATCTGACTCTCGTTTACGTCCCGATAGATATGCACTTGAGCAGGGTGACCTTCCTAAAGCTGGTGCTGAAAAGAGCAGGTTTCTCTTCTTCTTCATCTTCTTGACCTTTAGATGTGAAGTTTTAATTTCACATTAGTTAGTACATGCGAAAAAAATGAAGACTAATTTGCTTTGAGAATATGGTGTAAGCTGCATTGTTGGAATGGATAGTTTTCCTTTTCCATCTTTGTTTGGTGGCAACTTTCTGGAAAAGGGCAAAAACAGAGAAGGGTTTTATTTACAGGCAATTTGTTCTTTTTTTCAGCTTGGAGGAAAGGCAAAGAGGAGAGAAAAAGAACCGAGAAATGAAAGGCCAGAAATTCACTCCAAGGTGGTTTGATATGACTGACGAAATTAGTCCCACACCTTGGGGCGATTTGGAAGTGTACCGCTACAATGGAAAGTATACTGAACATCGGGCTGTTGTAGACAGTCTAGACACCATCGAAGAGTCTGACATTCAATCGACTGAGTTCCATCCCTGGCAGTACGAGGCAACTTTTGCTGAATAAGTTATCTAGTGCAAATTCTACTTCCTGAATACTTCTTTTTCACCTCCTTTTTTCTTACGTAGTGGCCAATGTATATCATAGTTGATCGTCTTGAATGCGATTAGCATGTTATTCGCCCCTTCGTTCTTCTACTCAGCATTTTTTTATTCATAGGAGATCGTATTGTATAATTTACCCCTGGCTGCACTGCAGCATGGTGTTAAAATAGTCACTTGAGATCACATTCTGAGTACTGTACATCTCATCTATACTTCTTGTATTGATGTCTGTGAATTGCGCTGAGTTTTTTTTTTCTTTTATTGTCAGTATGAACTGGGTTCACTTGATAGTGTGTAATCTCTGCATTCCGCAATTGGGATGTGAAGTTTCCTTATTCTGAGTGCAATTTTGCTGGTGGGATTTTATTATCCCTGTACTAATTTCTCATGAGCGAGTATGGGATGCCGATGGGGGCACATGGATTATTAGTACTGCAGACATTCTAATTATACCATGGGTAAGATAGCCATAAGCACAGGTATCTATTTATGCCCACATCCAATGAGGCCTAGCTCGACACCCTGACACCCATGCTCAATTCCATCAAGGCTAGGTCAAGGGACCTAAGTGTAGTGCCTAGTTCCCCAACAACCACACCTAAGTCCATAGAGGTCAAGCTAGAGATCATAGTCCCTATGATTGGCTCCCCGGTGCCTAGGCTCAAGTCCATTTAAGCCAAGCCTAGGACTGTAGTGCTCATGCCCAGGTTTTGAGGCACCTCGACCTATGTCAATTAAGGGCGAGCCTAGGTTCCCCTAGGTCTAGTTGAGGCATGAACTTGGGAACTTGATGTCTATGCTTAGATCCCATTTGGTAGGCTAAGCCCAAAACCCCTAGAGCCCATGCTCAAGTCCATTGAGGTTAAGCTGATATTTAGGTGTTCGTGCCCAGTTTCCTAACGGTTGCGGCTGGGTTCATCAAGGTTGAGCTCGAGATTCTAGAGCCCAACCTTGAGTCCCCTTAGGTTCATCGAGGCCGAGCTTGGGACCCTCGCACCCATGCGCAATTTCCCAGTGCTTACGCCCATGTTAATCTAGGTCAAGCCTAGCCTTGATTGATTGGAGTTTCGAGCTTAGCCTCGATGGACCCAAGCACAAGCACTAGAATATTTGGTTTGACCTTAATGGACTTGGGCATGGGCATAGTTACATGCACGAGCATTGGGGTCTCAGGTACTAAGGACCTAGTCTCGAGCTTGTGCATGAGGAATCTAGGCACCGATACTAGGGTCTTGAGCGAGTGCCGAGGACTAGGCATGGGCACTAGGTCTTGGGGCCTAGTCTCAATAGACCCGGGCCCAAGCTTCGAGGACTGATAAATGAGCGCATTGATGGAGGAGGGCCTGGGTGTCAGAGATCAGAGCTCGAGCGCTAGAGACCCAAGCGTTGGGGTCCATTGAGGCCAGTCCCTAGTACTTGTGCCTAATTCTCCAACTACCTATATGCAAGTTATTAATGTCCGAAAAGTATATGTCTCTTTAAGAAAATTAAATTAAAATTTTCTTTTTATAAAATGAAAAACATATTCTTTTCATATTTTAACCAAACGCCAGATATCATCATTTTTTTGGGAAAATGACTTGTTAGAAATTTTTTTATAAAATGTAATATTTTTTTGTGAAATAAACGAAGTTCTTTAATATGGGAATCTACTGAACGGAGGTTTGGCCCCTCTGACATTTCCTTTTCATGGATCAGGAGAGCTTGCTACTAAAGCCTAGATTTGGTCCCCACTATAAAAGTTGTCATTCGCCCAGGTTTCGAGCTTCGAGCCCCGGCATGAGCGCGCAAAAAGATGCCCCAACGATCGGAGGATTTCTCGTACGAGGACGCATAGTGGTGTTCGTGAAAGAGAATGCTTGCCGCTGCTTCTGCGGCGTCTTACGCGCATCGTGTCGTAGACACACGGCCAGGTTTATTGCATCCTCTTTCCAAGTGCCATCTTACTTTAAGTTTAATCTAGATGCCGTTCCCAACTCCAGGTGATTCTCTTGTCCCCCCACTAAAAAAGAGCCAACAAAAAATAAAAAATTATAAAAAGTGCGTTGAAATACAATGATTACATATGATTCTATTTTTTAATATATCTACTATAGTTAATGGTGGTGCGCACATTGGCTAAACTATCTTGTACTCACACGATATGGCAGATGAAATCAATTATAATATGCATTGATACTGTTAGAAACAGCTTCATGATAAAATTATCCCAAATTACTTTTCATTCCATAAAAAATCTAAAATCGATATTACATGATGTGTTTACTTTATATTGATTTTTGTCTTAAAGTCACGGTCTATTATCTTGTAACATATTTACCTCAAATTAATTTTTATCTTACAAGAAATTCATAACCCCGACTCAAGTACCTATCCTTTGTTAAAATGCTTACATGTTTACACTCATGGATTTTTAGTTTGATTTTTTTATGGTCATTCCACTAATTTATTGCTCCAACAATTATAAACCATCTAGATACTATGGTCTAAGCCTGCCTTTTTTCTTTTTTCTTTTTTTGGTCTGTTGGTCTAAGCCTACTTTTTTCTTCTCACTTTTTTTTTTTGGGCCACGGTCTAAGCCTACTTTTTTTTTTTTTCTTTTTTTGGTCCAAGTCTACTTTGCCTCTTCTAGAATTGACGTTTTATCTACTCCGAGAGAGATTCCCTGTTAAAGAATAAGAAAATTTAATTAAAGTTGCTGTTAAAATATTCAAAATATCAAATCGGATCTTCATTTGTCAATTTGAATTTATATAATAATCAATAGCCATTCTACGAAATCTCATGGTTGCTAGCTAGTCTCCATTTGTGCTAGAAATTCCAGACCCAATTTTATAATAAACATGTTTATCGCTAATATGGTACGACATCTACATTATTCTTCTAATGAAGGACCAATTCCCTTATATTTTATTTTCCCTTTTCATGTTCTTGGTTTCAACTGTCTGATGCTTTCTTTTCTGAATTGACTGTCTAGATCCGATCCATACATTGGTTATGTCGAGTTCTTGGTGACTGCTTTTTTGACCCGACGATTGCCACATTTTCCAATTGACTGGCCCAATTTTTCTCCCTCCTTTTTCCCCTTCAAAGCACACAAAAAGTCATTTATGTAGCAATTTTCATGTTTTTCTCAGCGTCTGATAAATTTAGTCTCTCGTATATTACTGGCACATATGCGCACGTATTGCGAGTACGTTAAACTCTTTTAGGGGATGCTAGGAGGAACCCATGCGTAGCTCTGAATAAGTCCGAGATACAATGCAAACTGGGGTTCAAGCTTGCACCCCCGTGGGTCGGATCAGACCGGTGCCAACAACTGCTTTGCACCTCGTGGGCTTATTTGATATTGTGCTGTTATTTAGCATCAATTAGTTAAAATTTTACAGTGTTTCAGTAACTAAAATTATTTTAAATGCTTTGACACGCCTCGCACAATTACACGAGATTCCGATTATCTATATTAATGGTATAAAACACAAATGACCTCCTACAACAAATATTACACCCATGGACAAAAGCGCAACTTAATGATTTATCTTTATATCTCACGAATTTCAATATCAAGATTTGCATAATTTTATTCTAAAATGACATTCTTAAAAAAGTTCATATTGAATTTTTTTTTCTCTTTTCACTTGATATTATTCTTCTATTTGCTATTTTGTTGATGACAACGATACATCAATCTTTTTTGCATGACATATGAAATCAATCATTCCAAAAATTAAATTATTTCTGAGTTAAGTATACTTGTTGGCCGCCACATTATAATTTTGAGATCGATAATAAAAATGTAATTGTGGTCTTAGGTATTATGCAAAAGCACGTCATTGAATGTGAGAGACTCTTGTGGTTACCCTAGGACATGGGGAAAAGACATAACTAGCGAGAAAAAGTGCAAACCGACAAAGAAGACTTATAGGCAGTCGCACGTCGCACGTCGCACGTTGCCCTTCAAATCACGCACGGCAGTACCGGTCAACCTAAGATGGACCAGCAATTCCCGATCGGCCCATAATTGAGATGATGACATAGTTTGTTTGGAGGCTATGTGATCTAAAGAAAAGAAAATATAGAGATAGTTTGTAACGCAGGAGGGAGAAAAATTACTCAATTGACCAATATAATTTTAAAATTTTCAATTTTGTCTCAAAAGTTTGTGCATAATTCTGATGTAGCAATTTAAGTAAATTCTCGTTGGAAATTGCTACAACCTTGATTAGTAAATTTATTTTGTCTTTTTATATTGGGAGACTCTCATTTGTAGGAAAATAGAAGAACTAAAATAAAATAAGAAGAAATCACTCATTTCGAGACTGACCTTGTGGGCCAGTTCCACAAACTAAGAACTCATCCTGCTTGATCCAAATTCAAGTTCTAAAATAGGAACCGACTCGTCACGAAACTAGTCACCCCTACTTATTATCTAACAAATTCTACGAGGTTTATAATATTGATAGAAATCATTAAGCATTGGATACAACTTCAATAGAATGATTCAAAGACCGCCTAACTTTTAGTCCAAACAATAGAATCATTATTTGGATTTAACCCATTTGTTAAGATCAGCTTATTGAAACACATCGACTTGATTGGTTTTTCCCCCTCCCCTTATTTTGACCAGACGGAGGTTCATTTACTTAGAATCGCATAGAAATGACAATTCATGTAAGAACATCATAACATTGTTTACACAAAA
The DNA here is from genome assembly GCA_017140615.1 of Eucalyptus cladocalyx. Lineage (NCBI taxonomy): Eukaryota > Viridiplantae > Streptophyta > Magnoliopsida > Myrtales > Myrtaceae > Eucalyptus > Eucalyptus cladocalyx. The sequence continues at coordinate 19,567,438 of CM029516.1, forward strand.
GAATAATCAGCTCGTTGTGGTTGACATACGACAAAATTTAATTGATGGGATTGGTTGATGAAAGTAAGTTAGGTCATTGAACTGTAGACAGCTGCATGGCATAAATACCAACATCGACGAAGTATAGTCATGGACAGCTATGTGAATTGACATCCACAAGTAGTCAAGAGGTGTTTGGCGAGACTTATTGAAGGAACAAGCGGGGGGTTAGCCATCTTAAAATTTGGCTAAGTATTGGAGATAAAAAGAAGATTCATGGATTAGAATGTCGAATGAATGCATGGATACCGAATGACGACGTTCCAGTGACTTTGAACGTTGTAGCTACTTGTGAAAAAGGTCAACGTGTGAATAGGAGGCTTGGCAATCTTGGTAGTGCAATTGTAACCACGCTTAAAATAATAACTGTTGGTGAGCGGTGATTATTAGTGGACTATATAAATGGTAGCGTGTAATCATGGAGGAGACTGGGGAGAGCCACGACAGGACACAATCCAAATGTATTTTTCTCGGTTTATTATAGTTATCATCTTTTCATTTTCCTTAATCATTCATCATTTATCGTGCTTTCCTTTTCATCTTCACTGTAAAGTTGAGTATGTTCATGTCCAAAATCACAAGAGAACCATTTCCACTAAAAAAACCAAGGATTCGCTTTTGGCATAAGATTTTTCTCTATCTGAGTAAACGCCCTAGTGAAGCAAATATGTAGGAAAAGCTCATTGACCTTTACCAATCAAAGTAAGAAGTCTGAAAATTGAATCAGCAAAAGACCGAAAATTCAACTCTCTTAATTGGCTTCTTTGGATGGAGACAAGTTAATGTGCCCATTCATTGATCATACTTATGTTCGGAACCCAACTCAAACTCATTTAGGTACTTCTAAGTAGGGGTGTGCATATTATCTGATTCAATCCGAAAATGGGACCAAACTAGTTTGATCGATTTAGGGCCAATTGTAAAGAGAATTTGTTCGATTCCCAGTTTCGTGAACCTAGAATTAGCCAAAGACCAGTTTGGTCCTCGATTGTAAGATAACGGATCGTTTCAATGACATGTCTAATTGGATTGAATAGGATCTAAAGAATCAAAAATTGCCGATTCTAAACTGATTTCGAAGTTTCTTTGAAGGAAATAATTTGCACCCATCGAAAATCAAAACCATGGTTTTAAACTAGAAAGAATAACAACATAATCACATGACAAAGCATACATTTTTTTGGTGAAATGGTACAACTTTTTAAATTTTAATATAAGGATTTGATTTTTCAACACGAAACGAAAGAAATGGTCCATCCAAGAACTTTATCGAAACCAATCGTCTTGGTTCCCCATTCCAATTATAGGGTCAATTTCCGACTTAAGGCCAAAAACTGACTTATTCCGAAACCAACCACCTGCCTTTCTATAACCATAATATGATTTGCACCAAATCAATCTACATGTGAAGACGTAGTGGTTCTGTTATTATATGGTCCTCGCCTACCATGGGGCAGAGAGAGAGAGAGAGAGAGATAAGAGAAGACAACGGAAGTTGCCAGCCACTCTCCGATTAGCGCTGAAAAATTCCAGCCCCAGTTATACAATAAACATCTTTAGACTTTATGTGGTGCGATATCTACACCCTTTTTTCTTTCTTGAAAAGACCAATTCCATTATTTATTTTTTTCCTTTTTCCTTTTTCTTGGTTTCTACTATTTGATGCTTCCTTTTATGAAGTGATTTCTTGATTCAATTTCTCTATATGAAAATGAAAAGTAAAAATATTTAATTGCATGTAGTTTCTCTAGGGGTCATAAATATGAAAAATATTATCATTTCACCTCACTTCTTGCTTCGTTAAAAGTGGACCATTTCGCTATGTTGTATACTTTTATTTTTATCTTTATTTGAACTCACGGGTCGGATCAAAAGCACCGTCCCACCAACTACTGATAGAGAAAAAGATCGGGTTGTTATATAGAATTAATTAATTCAATAATTTTAGAAATTCATATAGTGTTTTCGTAACTAAAATAATTTGAAGTGCTTATACACGCCGTGTTTGCTACAGATGTCGCCAACAAAATAGCAAATAATATTGTGCTGATAGTTAAAAATATTTCAAATTCAAAATTTTAAAAATATTATTTTAGTGTGCCGAAGATGCAAATCATTAATTGAAATTTACGAGAGATAAATTTAAATTACTAAGTTATCTTTTCTATGTGCATCAATATTTGTTACATAGACAATCAAATTTCAATTAAATTAATGAAATTACGGGATTTTTGATATACAACTGTGTTCCATATGACATATAATCGATCGTTTTAAAAATTAAATTACTCTAGATTGAACATACTTAATAGGACGTTTTCAGAAAAATTGTTAAAATGATGGGTTGTAACTTTCGAGCCAATACTAAAATTATAAAGTTACTTTATCAGATATCGCGCATTAACAAGTGATTCGAAGTAATTCACATTGCAAACACCATAACGTGGGGAAAGATAAAAGGAAAGCTAGCGAAAAAAGTAAGAACTACAAAGAAAAACCTCGACAGTGCCACGTCAGACTTCCACTCGCACGCGAAACCGCCAGCCAAACCTAAGACGGATAGAGAGGGATCGGGCAATTTCAATTTCTGGCGGTGGGCGGGCCCCACGCTTCACGTGACCCCCGATGCGGATCGGAGTCCCGCCTGTCTCTCTCGCGTCCCGACGTGCGGGCCCCGGCATCAGCCTCGAGGGGCAGAACGGTAATTGCCCCCCCCCGCGCAGGCGAGGGAAAGTGACTGTTGCGGTTCCGAACAGAGGCCCGGGGGCCCAACCCCTGTCCCCAATGCGCGTGCGGGCCCCGCCGGGGGGACGCGCCACGTGGGCGGCGGGGGAGGGGGGGGGTTTTTTGCTCTTACGCGTTGACGCGGCGGTCAAGCAAAGCGGACGGGCGAGAAGAGTCCACCGCGCGTTGATGCGGATGGAGACAACACGCGGTGGGACGGTTTTAGCGGACAGCAACGGACGGTGGGTGATTCGGTCCACTTGCTCGCTGAGAGACAAAAAGAAAAAAGAAGGAAAATTAAGTGATCAGATTTGTGGAATCTCTCGCATATAGTGACACTCTGTTTGCCATCCAGACGAGAAAAGAAAAAAATTGAAATTTCAAATTTTTATACGGCACGATTTTCTTTTTTAAATGAATAGCCTGAATAATATTTTTTAAAATATTTTTTTAAAATATTTTTTAAAATAATATTTTAATTATCGATAATAATTTATATCTAAAAAATTTAATGAGCGAAGAAAATATTTTTCATTTATTCATTTTTACAAGTAATATAAGTAATTATTTTTAATTAAATATTTTTCAAATCAATTATTTTGTGCAACATACATCAAGCAGTGAATTGATTTTTTACTTCGGTTGATCATTTACATGTGACAAATTTGAGGAGAAAAAGAAAGGCAAAGAAAAATGTAGAAATACCCTTCATGTAATTGGATGCACGTGGAGCCGTGCCTAATTTTTTCGAAAATAGCATTTCAATCTAGAAAAATTGTGAAAAGTTATGGGTAACTTTTTAGTTTTAATAGTGAGATACAGGTATTTAGCAAATATAGGTTTTTATATAGAAAAAAACACATATTTGTCTCCCTTTTAGACTTCCTAAATTTACATTTCTTTCCTTCACATCTTGACAAAGAAATTTTATCCGTTTCAAGGTATTGTCTTCCCTCGTGTCCATGAAAATCAATATATGTTTTAATTAGACATCTTTGATTATTCTCACGAGACACTATTTAACAAAGATCATTAACAAATGACCATTAACCGGTCCGATCTTTCCTCATTTTTTCTCGCCATTGCAATCCCCAAATTGCCCTTACTTTTTTTAACCCGCCGTGCTTCATGCACGATACTACACGTTTTCTTTGGACTCGTAGTCATGTCGTACTGCGCATGCTTCAAACCTAGTATGAATGACGAGATATTATTTAAAAAGAGTCCAGATATAAGAAGAAAAAGCGGATGCTAAAGGGAGAAACACCCACTAATCCAATCGAAACGATTGGTCCTTATCAAACTCTGCAAACTTTTCCTTCCTCTTGAGGGTGCCTATTCAGAATACGAATATTAAGCGCGACCGAGATTATCAAGATTGGTTTTAGTCCCTCGCCATCCCTCGCGTAAAAAATTTTCTCTGACTGGCCACGACCCGGTCTCTTCCCAAAACAAAGCGCTACTCCAGCTCCAGCTTTTTCAACCACTCTCTCTCTCTTTCTCTCGGTGCGGGGAAGGAGCTGGGTTCTGTCGAGGTACGCACTTCGTTCGCTTGTTCTTCGTCTGGACATTTGAATTCGCTGGAGTTGAATGTTTTCCGGGTTCTGTTTCTTGCCTGCTTAAGCTCTGTTTCCTCTCTCGCGAATCTGATTGAAAAGCTCGCGGCTTTTTGGATGCTCGGGCTTGAGTGACCGAAAGCTTTATGTGGGTATCCCAGTTTGCGTATGCTGCGTTTTAATATCGCGGTTTTTGTGTGTCCTGTCGCCTTGTGATCCGCTGGATATATGCATAGGAGTGTTCAGTATGTCAAAACTCTGAAACTCCGGCCGTCGGATCGGTTGACTTTCTGCACCTTATTCTGTGTGCATTGGCACTGTGGGGTTACGAGGATTTATCCGGGGAGGATTAGAAGGGGGTCGCCCGTGGGGCGTCTATTGTTTCCGGAAATTCTGACCTGGTGGCGGCGGCGGCGGCGCTTGGATTGTGGTCTTTCTGGTCCCAAGCTCTGTTTGGTGAGATCTTGTGGAGTGGATGGGTATGGATCCTCGCTTTAATGGGTATTCCGCTTCTGTGGCCGGGCTTTCATTGGATAAGCAATCGTTGCCGTGGTTTGCGGATCCGACTTTGGTTCCTGGAGCCAGATTGGAGACCAATGGCTTCAGAGGAGGAGTTCAATACGTTCCATCCCCTGCGGCGACACAGATTAGTGGAGCCCCGAGTGCCTCGAATTCATGTATGACCCAGGAGGAGGATTCGCCAGAAGATTGCGACTTCTCTGATGCGGTTTTGAGGTACATAAGTGAGATGCTTATGGAAGAAGATATGGAGGAAAAGAATTGTATGCTTCAAGAGTCCTTGGACCTTCAAGCTGCTGAGAAATCTCTTTATGAGGCTATCGGTAAGAAGTATCCCCCTTCGCCTGAACCAGTCCCAAATAATACCTATCTAAGTGGCGAGAGTCCTGAGGATGACCTCTCTGTGAATAGCTATGGCTGTTTAATGAATAATCCTCTGGTATCACATTCGTGTGAGAACACTTCCTTGCGTCAAGTGCAGAGTCTTTCATTATATGGCATTTCTCAGTCATCTTACGCATCTTCCAATAGTGGCGTCAGTGGTATGGATGGATTTGTAGACTCCCCAGCTAGTGTTGCTCAGGGTCCTGATTTCAGTGATGAGAGTCATTCCATTTGGCAGTTTAATAAGGGAGTTGAAGAAGCTAGTAAGTTTCTTCCTGGAGGTAACAGGTTTTTTTATAATCCGGTGTCAAAAGGGTCCTTAACTGAGTCGAAGGTAAGATCTAGCGAGGTGGCAGCCAAGCTAGAGAGGAAGGATCATTGCGAGTGTTCTCCTAATGGATCGCGGGGGAGGAAGAATCCCCACAGAGGGGATGTCGATCTTGAAGAAGAGAGGAGTAGCAAGCAAGCTGCCATTTTCTCTGAATCACCTCTCCGATCAGACATGTTTGATAATGTGTTGACTTGTGATGAAGATCACGATCACATAACTGTACTTCAAGAAACCTTGCAGGATGGGAGGGATATTGTAAATATGTTGCGCAATGGGCAATCTAAGGGATTAAAAGGCGGTAAAGGACGTGGGAGAAAACAAAACGGGAAGAAGGAAGTCGTTGATTTGAGAACTCTCTTGATTAATTGTGCACAAGCAGTTGCAGCTGATGACCATTTAAGCACAAGTGAGTTTTTGAAGCAGATTAGGCAGCATTCTTCTCCTTTTGGGGATGGAAATCAGAGATTAGCTCACTGCCTTGCAGATGCGCTTGAAGCTCGCCAGGCTGGCACGGGTAGCCAGATCTATAAAGGTCTCGTTAGCAAGAGAACTTCAGCTGCCAAGATTTTGAAAGCTTACCATCTTTTCCTAGCTGCTTGCCCATTTAGGAAGCTTTCTCACTTCACTGCAAACAGGACAATTAGGAGCGTAGCATCAGATTCCATGAGGGTCCACATTATTGATTTTGGTATTCTTTATGGTTTTCAGTGGCCAACGCTTATGCAACGGCTCTCATCAAGACCTGGTGGACCCCCAAAAGTTCGGATCACTGGGATAGATTTCCCCCAACCTGGCTTTCGGCCAGCAGAGCGAGTTGAGGAAACAGGTCGGAGATTAGCAGCTTATGCTGAGCTTTTCAAAGTCCCATTTGAGTACAATGCAATAGCAAAGAAATGGGAAACCATTCAGATTGAAGAACTCAAAATTGACAAGGATGAGACACTTGTTGTTAACTGTCTATATCGCTCAAAAAACTTACTCGATGAATCGGTAGCAGCTGACAGTATGAGAAATATGGTCATTAAATTGATAAGAAGAATCAATCCAGATATTTTTATCCACGGGATTCTCAATGGGTCTTACAATGCACCCTTCTTTGTTACACGATTTCGGGAGGCATTGTTCCATTTCTCTGCACTTTTTGATATGCTCGAAACTCTAGTTCCCCGTGAAAATCAGGAGAGAATGCTGATCGAGAAAGAAATGTTTGGTAGAGAGGCTTTAAATGTCATAGCTTGTGAGGGTTGGGAACGAGTTGAAAGGCCAGAGACATACAAGCAGTGGCAAGTACGTAACCTGAGAGCTGGGTTTGTGCAGCATCCTTTTGATCGGGACATCGTGAAGATGGCAAGAGAAAAAGTGCGGTCAAGTTATCACAAAGATTTTATGATTGATGAATCTGGGCAGTGGCTATTGCTAGGATGGAAGGGCCGGATCATATATGCTCTCTCTGCTTGGAAACCTGCCTAGTTACTTTGCCATCAAGGGTTTAAGAATGGGGTTTGACAATGTTGGGCACACAAGAGTAGATGGAATACCAAGGCGAGTTTTTGTTTCTCTATGTTTTATCTCTCTCCTGGAACCTGCTTTCGTTACCTGTCCCTCTACTGGCACTTTCGTTTGATATTACCTTGTTAAACTGGCAGGTAGATGATACAATCTGGTGAGTTTGTTCAATTTGCATAACAGAAGATGATGTAGATTTAGAGGTCAAAGTGCTATGGAAGAAGATGGCGTAAAGGCAGAATTTGTGCCTTGTGGTCTTCCACAGGATCTCAAGCAGTTAGTCCAGTACAAAGAGTAAAGGAAGCAAGTGAACATAATTCGCAAATTTTAGAGCATCTTCCCTGAATATGGACATGCTCATTTGCAAGTAGTTCGTGCAGTTGATTCTAACCCGTCCCTGAAACGCTATGGTGTTGCTAACAGCTTGGTAAATACATGGCCATCTTTCGCTGTTTTAGTTTATTAGAAAGTTGTTTTATGTTTGTTTCGAATACGGGGTGCCGTCCTTTAGTCGGTCTGTAGCTTGAGGTGGGTAGCTCAATGGAGACTTAGGAGTAAAGGCGGTCACTGTGATCTTGCGCAGATGTCTCTGATTTGTGCAGTGTAGAGTCTCAGCTGATGAATGAGCAGGCTCGGAATTTCCCTTGTATCCCGTCATCATGTTTTCATGTAGAGTCCAAGGATGGCACATTGATTCCAAGGGGAAACCCGCCTCTCTCTGATGATGATTTTCCTTTCTGGAAAATTCGACGCTTCCAGTAGAAAGTGTATGAAATGAGTCGAGAAGAGAAAAAGGAATTGGGCCTGGGGAGGGGATAGAACACTGTTCGTGCAATAATACGAAGCAATCTATTGAAAAGGGACTAAACCCAAGTCTTACGGGAGAAATCCAAAAAGTACCCTCGAAGTGGCGGCCGTTTCTTGCTCTTACCCCAAACTTGCCTTTATTGAAAATTTACCTCCTGAATTCAATCACATTGACTCCGTGATCTCCTTAGATTGGTGCTCATTCCTCCAAATTTTCCACGAATTTGACTTCGTTTTAAAATGTTCTGTGAACCTGACCATTTCAACAATCCAATAGTCTTCCGAACTTCGAATTGAAAATAATGGCCGACCTATGAACATGTACTTTTTTTTGGGTCAAATAATGAACATGTACTTGTCACGTGCATGTTTTGCACCTTTTTTTTTTTAGTATTTCGGTCCAGAAATCACTGTAACTCCAAACCCTAAATCGAGTTTGAAATAACCAGCGACCAACCTCATCCCTTACTTCATGCCATGCACTCTAAAAAGCACCTTGTCGGGTTTGCAAGTCCTTGATGTTCTCAACTCTATTCGTACACTTGCAGTAATTCTCCATTTCCAATTTTTTTTCTTCTCTATGCTCGAAGAGCCCTGGCCCTTAACTTTTTGATATTTGAAATTGAGGCAAATTAAAGTTTTTCAACGTTTTTTATGAGCACGTGAGCGGCATGGAATTTTTTTTTTTCCTAGACTAAAATTCCTTCTAAAAAGGAGCGAAACATGCAAGTGTCGAGAGCGTTCGTTGATCGGCCATTAGTTTCAACGGCGACAAGTTAAGGTTAATTTGTCAGATCAAAATGATCAAGTTCATGAATACTTTGAACCGGCATCAAGTTTGGGAGGAATTTTGAAAAACAGGTGGGACCATGGGGAATTATTGATGGGGACGGCGACGAGGATGGTGATCATGGTCCTTGTCCCCGCCCTCTGAAAGCTTCTCCTGTGACCGCTCCATGCCCTGTCCGGGCAGGGCGGCGATGCCTCCTCAGAGGCTCAGACCGACGGGACAAGCTCCAGCTTTTATAAAATAGTCCATGTCGGACAATTGAGAAGATGGAAATCCTGAATAGATTTGTCCCACGTTACTTACCTAGAGAACTTCTCGAGTTTGCATCTGTCATATTTTCATTTATAGATAAGAAGTATATACAGTTTTCAAAATATCAAATGGAATTAATTCATCGATGAAGGCAGGATATGTTGAAATTAAGTTTTCAGGAAATTTTGAGAAACGGACGCCACTGCCGAGGAATTTTGTGAATTTTTCCCCACCAGTTTGGTCCATATCTTACCAGAGGACAAAGTCCTTCCCATCGTTGGACAAACTGCGAGTTCAGCCTAGCAATTTTGTGTGACTTTCACAATAGAATCATCTGCTTCCAGGATGATCAAGGTGATGCACTGAAGCCTCTAAACAATAGTACTTTCTGGAGATTAGTTCAGACAAGCAAATTCAAAGATGGTAGAGCAAGAGTTGCCATGGAAAGTGATCTCAACAACGAATGCATGGCTGGAAGAACTGAACTTGCAGCAGAAGCCCCACACGAGCTACCTTAAAACTGGTTCGAGTTTGCAAGATTTGCAACTCCAATGCACTGTTTAAACAGTCTTATAAAGAGAGCTTGTGATTTCCAATATAGTGTCTTTCATGTCATAGGTAATCAGTGCATTGAAATAAGAACCTTCTTTTTTATTATAATATGGTTAACAAATGCCTCAGGAGCAACTGGTTAACAAGACCCTTATTGCAGATGACAATCATCTTTGATTTTGATTCCCTTCCCGTCTGTCAAAACGAAAAGCGACTTGTCCATTTATGATATTTTACAGATGGAATAATTAAGTCCTTTCTTCGTTTCCCAGTGTCAAGAAATTCCATTACTACTATTGCTCTTTGACAGTCTGGAGCTTGCAAAATCCTTCCCATTGGAGATGGCAAAAGGACCCTGGAGGGTTTATGCCATAGGTACCTGACATCCAGCAAACAATGGCATGAGGATGTATCTGTTCCCCAATTGCAATTCCTGATAGTTCCATAAGACGCCAAATAATACACTTCATCGAACAATAATGGACCATAAGCATTCAATATTAGCTGCAATCACGAAACAGGAGGGCCAAAATAATACACATCCCTCTACTCAAAGACCTGCACAGGAAACATGCTCATCAGTGTTCATGTTTTTATGTCCAACCGGCACAAAAAAGGATTTTCTTATCAGACGGCTCATCAATCCTGTTTCATAATCCATGATATGGTTTGATAGCACACTTCCCCCACTTTCATCGACTCATTCTCGGCCGAAACTTACTTCCATAGAACTCTCTTGTGCGATTTTGGTGCCAACTTAAGCAGTCTACATGTTGTAAAGGGTTTCCCTCAAATAATGCCTGAAAGGCAACAAAGGGAGCAGCCATTCTGTTGTAATACCAATGCAAAAGAAAGCATTATCTAGAGTTTCAAAGTTTCATCCCCCTGTTGTCTGAGACATTTATAAAAATGCTGGAGAAACAGTTCTCTCAATAAAATTAGCAGAAGAACTGCAGAACACGTCATGAACTTGCTTTGCCATCATTTTCCATAAGATTTAACCAAAAGAAGGGGATGCAGAAATTCTGCAATATTATTTTCTTTCAGTAAGATCGGCAACATGATTAACTACATTGGTCCAAGGACAGTTCATAATATGCAAAAATAGGATCTAGGTGCTTGAACTATTGCAAAATGTTCAATTAGGTTCCTCAACTTTCTTTTCAGTGCAATTAAGTCCCTAAATTATATATTTTTTCATTTGAGTTGGTCCTTCTATTAAAAAGAAACGTAGATGCTAATATGGCTTTCAAGTTGCCAATAAATGTTGATGTGGCACCCTACTGACATCCAACCAAGCAATTAAAGACTTCAAAAATGTTTCTTTCTTCTTCTTTTTTCTGTTGAGAATTTTAGAAAATTGAAATATGGAAAAAAGAAGAAAAAAAGAAAGAAAGTGCAAAACCAAAGAAGGGGATGTGGTGGCAGAGGCAGCACCCACGAACCAGTGAGGAGCCAGGATCCCTTACTGAGCTCAGGCAAACCTGGTGAGGCCGCCACCCACCGCCACTTCCCTCATTATCCTTTCAGTCAATCTCCAAGTACAACCAATTTGAAAATCATCTCGACAATCTCAACCTTGCTCTGATTCTCTTGAAACTGAACTTTTAAGCTCATCACATTAGGCAATCACCAACTAAAGCAGAGTTCCTTCATTCTTCCCTGTAAAATTGCCTGATGTAATCTCCAAAGATGAGAAACCAGAGCTTCATCAGCAGCCTTCATGCTTACCTCAACAGAAAACAGCACCTGGCAATTTTCAAGTCTACATACAAAGCTTCAAGAAAGAAACAGTAGTGGACACACAAGAAAGCAGATTCTCATTTACCATTGCATCCATAACCCTTCTCTGAGTCTTCTCGATTGAGACTCCACAACCAACAACTCTAGCAAATTCGAAGAAACATTGAGATTTTGCCCTAACTTCACCATGAATTGAATTGACATTAGACACTCCAAGGAGGTGCCGCCATCTGCGGCCAAATCAAACACCGACAAAGGTCAATGGACCCTCGTTGGTGGCTGAGTGGCCTCGCCTCATTGCCCAGCCACCACCTCCCATCTTTGTTCTTTTCCTTCCACCCTTGATCTCTGTTATGTTTTTCTTTTTTGGCTTTTCTGTTATTAGCTTTTTGTTTACTACAAGTCAGCAATGAATTGGAAAAGCATGCCAACGTGGTTTGCCATGTGAGCATCTTTGTCTATAAATTTGACTGAAGGACCAACTTGAAAAAAAAATATATATTGTATAGGGACTTAACTGCACAAAAAAGAAAAAAATGAGGGACCTAACTGAATATATAGTAATAGTTGAAGGACCTCCGGTGCCTTTATCCCCTAGAATATTTCTCCTATTGATGAAACAAAAAATCAATCTAAAGTCAACATTATGAAATAGCGAAGATAGATATTAAGACTTGTTCGCCTGAATCGAAAAAGACTGCAACTCCCAGATCCAATCTCGGAGAGGCTAAGCCAAGTTCCCTCAAAGATGGGGAAAATATGCCTGTTGGCCCAGCAGTAAATATAATGAACTCTCATTCTTCTTCAGATGGACGTTCTTCACCAAACCAGCGCGGGGGATCAAATCCAGATCCACCTAGCAAAATGAGCACCTGGGGAAAATGAAAACCTTTTCTACCTACATTTATTATGGAGAAAGCAAGAGCTCAACCGAGTGCACCCTGCTTTTCTCAATGAACAGAAAGCATTGCGAGCTGCTGATACAGTGTACAAAAATAAATCATGCGAATGGCATCAAGGGCACTGGTGGAGCCCTGCTATATCGTGAAGTTTATACTTTTCAGATACGCAAATGAGTTAAAAGCACAACATAAAATTAACACGCAAAAGATAAATTATCTTATTTCATTTCCAAAACATACTAAAGCTTAAAAAGAGCCTTCAGATAATAAGGTGCTCAAAAGGCAATTACCAAGAGGATTGCAACGGCAGAGACGCCAAGTCGTCAAGACAGTGCCCTTGACAACCCCATACTTCTTGTAGGCTTCCATTGAGTACTCGCTACACGTCGGCACGTATCGACAACTATTCGGCAGAATTGGTGATATTTCCCCTAACAGAAGACAATCGAGTAAAGGGAAAGAGAAATATTTTTTCAATCTTCATCCTCGACATCCAATTCAATGAAAACACCCACCTTTCTTCGACTCCCTCCATGCCAACACAACATCAAGCAGCGACAAAGAAAGTGTGACCGACGCATTGAACTATTTAACTAGGGCAGGACAATTGATCAAACACCTGAGATGCAAGTGGAGAAACTCACTCTTGTAGAACCTGAGCATACTCAACGCAGCTTTAACTCCTAGACTGTCCGCCTTGCTCTCTGTGTTCCGCGACCAAAGCACAAACCGAACGTGAGATTCACAGTAGCACAAGAGTACTTCGACTCAAGCAGAGAGAGGGGGTACCTGGTGAAGTGCTCGAGTCGGAGTTGCTCCTGAGCTCGCTAGTAATCGACTGGAACTTGAAGGAAGTTCGAAGTTTCAAACGAGGGTTTCGACTCAAGGGACGAATGGAGGAATGGGAATTAGGAGAAAGGAAAGGAGGGAAGAACTTCTGCGAGTTCAGGGAAGCGACGACCGCCATGCGAGACCACCACACCTGTGCCGGAAGTCGAATGAAAGAGTACGAAAAACCCTCGCCCCTTCTCACCCCTTTCCACACCACCCTCCGTACATAAATGCGTGGGAGATTTTAGGCCGTAAATACGACGAAAATATATATCGTCAGACTAAAAATAAAATTAACATTATGAAAAGCCTCAAATTAGTACATTCATAATAAATTTATCTCAAACTAATCATTTTACTATGAATGACCATAAACTGGTATATCTGTGACACATTCAACCTAAGTAATCACAAAAAAATTGATACACTTGTGATAAATCTATTCTAAATTAAATTTTTTACTGCTAAAAACTCCAAACTGATAATTTAAGACAGACATACCCTCTGTTAAGTTGGATTAATATGACAAAAAATCACAAAATTGATATAATTGTAATAATTAAAGAGTAAAATCCTAAACTGATATATTAATCGATAGTTACATGTCATTTAACTTAGTAATTTGATAGTAAAATTTAATGGAAACTAATTGAAATACAATTTGGAGTTTTTAGTGGTAAAAAAATTAGTTCTAAAATCCACCTTAGCTCTAAAGTCCATAAGTCTAGGTATATTGTTAGCTCACCTTAGTTCTAAAATCAACTTTCTTTTCATGTGGATTATAATTCTTGATTCTGTTGGATAACCCCAAACATATAGGTCTTATAAACTAGGTTTGCTTCTCATCTACAATATAAAATGAGTCTTTAGAATTATCTTACTAGAAACCCTGTTTAATAATTACATAGAAATCTTTAACGCGTGTCTAAAATGATAAATGTAAAGATAAATAACTCATTATACTTTAAACCATTTCCATTAAAGTGTGCCTTTTTGCTACACCATTTTCTTGAGATGTACCTAGCATCATATATTGAGCACAATAACATGTCTTTTAAGGAATTTAACATATGGGCCCGGACATTATCCCGATTCATTATACTTTCCATAATATTCACCACATCTATCTAACCTTACTATTTTCACCATTTTATCTAATTGCATATCAACTTCTTTAATGTACACGTTAAATGCATTTTATCATGCAATGTAACCATAATGTGAAATATCATCAACAAAATTGATAAAATAATTTTCTCCACCTAAAGATGGAATGTCAAAGGATCACATATATTAGTGTGTATAATTTTAAGAAGTTGTATTCCTCCTATGGCACATTTATTAGTGTGTTTCCATTAATAAAATGAATACCCACTCCATGATCCGTAAAAATCAAATTCGGAAGAGTTTCATTTTACAGTTATCTTTGCATTCTTTTTCTGGATATGTAACCCAAACATTTATGCAACAAGTAAGCAAAACTCTTATCAACTAAATTGTGTTTAGTGCCAACGTTATGAAGTAAGGTCATTAAAGTCTCAATAAAAACATTATCGAGTTTATACTTGTAGAGACCATCACATAAAATTCCAATATCAATAAGATTATTATTCTTGAATGAACTAAAAGATCTAGAACCAAACTTAAAAAAAAATCCTAGTACTCCAAGTTTTGGCAAAGAATAAATTACAGGAAATTCTAGGTATATAAAAGATTTGAAACAAGTCCAAATGTTACCTAGTATCTAAGATTAATTGGTAAGTGCTAATGCCTTCAACTAAAGCTTTGTTTCTATTTCTCGTAAATACATGTTCTTATTTGGCTTTACGGTTTGGATCATAAGAAATCTCTATATCGTACTTGAAACATGAGTGGTGACACCAAAATCAATCCATCAAATATATAAATAATTTCAATAAAGTTTAATTCAAAACATACTTAAGTACAATGCTTACTTTTATTTTCAAATCAAGCTTTATGTTTCATACAATCTTTCTTAAAGTGTCCAATTTTATTACAAAAGTGGCATTTAAGAAAATTGTGTTTCTTCTTGTGGATATGAAAAGTCTAAGAAAAGTCATTTGGGTTATGTAATCTTTTCCTCTTACTCTTTCCACCTATTTCTTTTAGAATTCTTTTTAGCTTCTTGATGACTTAAAGATTAACGAAATAAGCTTCTTCTTTTTTTAATCCTTTTTTCCTGTTGAACAAGTATGCTGGCCTATGCATTTGTATTTCACTTATCCTTTACAATGTTTTTAACCTAAAATAGTCCACATTTTTCTTAAGGCAATGCACTAAATATAAATTATACTAAAATGTACTCATCTACATTCATTCCCAAAGTTCTTTATTTTGCTGTTAAGTTTGTCATCACAAGTACATACTCATGCATGTAACCTTGTTTCCTATTGACATCAATGTGGCCAAATACTCATCACTATACCAATAAGTGACTTATCAACAGTTTAAAAATGCTCTTCCACAAATTTCATAAATTTCTTAACATCGTTAGTTTTAGGAAAATTAGACTACAAGTTGTTTACAACTATCATTCACATAAATATTAAGCTTACTCTGCTTGATATTTCCCAAGCATTATGGAATGACCTTTCATTATTGCTACTCTGTAATAGGTTTCCTTACTTTGGGTGTGGAAAAGAACCAACAACCGCTCGAACCGCTCGAAATTGTACCGAACTAAACTAAAACTTGTAGTTCCCAAGGGAACCAATCCAGTTCTCAGCTCCAATTTATTAGAATCGATGGATACCGATCCGGTTTTCGATTATAGATGTGGGTCCGCTCACCCACTCACTCAACTGAACTAGTAATATATAAATATATATTTAATTTTTAATAAAAAGTTATGAAAAAAAAATTTAAGAAAAATGAAACCCTAAAATTCCTAATCTAAAATTCAATACCTATTAACCGAGTGCTTGTCTTGTCTTACTCTTATCTTATACGAGTTGTTTCTCTCTCTCTCTCACTCACAACTTTGACTCTCAACTCAACACCCATCGGCTTACGGTGTCAACTCTCAATTTGAGTCCAATCTATTTACTAATCTTGCAATTAAGAATATGATTTTTTTTTCTTTTTTTCTTTTTTAGCTTTACTTTGATTTGTCAAAAAATGTTGTAATGACTGAATGAAGTTTGATGAGATCGGTTCCGTGGACCCATTCCAGTCCGATTCTTGGGTGGATCGATAGAATCAATGGGCGGTTCTCGATTCCAATTTTTCAGAACCAATCTTAATAGATTGTTCCTGATTTCAAGGTGGGAACCACCCACCCAGACCATGCTCAACCCCCTTTCGACACACACACACTCTCTCTCCCTTTGCCTCTTCACTTCCTCATCTCTTTTTCTTCGCTTCCTCAACCGCTAAGCAAATCATCTCTATCCAACAATGGCTATTACGCCTCTTTGCTTTGCCCTTAACCTCTCTTCTTCAGCCCTCACTTCGGCCATCTCCGAATCCCTCGCTCTTCTCGTTCTCTCCCAAGACCCCTCCTCTCTTGTAGCCCACCCACCACAACCCTAGCTTCCATGCCTCTGCTGCCAAAATCGCAAGCCCGACAACCTCTGAATCGACCAGGATCATCCGGAAATTTTTCTTCTTCCAACACCGGTTCGATCTAGCCAAGGGTCACACCCTGATTAAGGAAGTGGAGTTCATGAAGAGCAGTGGGAGGGCCAAGAACTGTCCCAAAATGTGAGGCCCAATTTTGCGATTCTGGGTCCGTCTAATTTGGGCAAGTCTTCCCATATCAATGCTCTAGTTCGGAAGAAGGAAGATGCAGTTACATCCAAGAAACCAAGTCCTTTTTCTTTCTTATGGTTTTACTTTGGTCAGCAGGGATGAGCTAATTGATTGATGTATTTTGCAGGCAAGACTTGGCTTATAAATCGCTTGGCAGTGAACAGGAGTTGGTATACTGTGGATCCGTCGGGTTATGGGGGAGCTTTTGGCTGGCTTAAATATCTCATGCTGTGTGACAACTCATAAATGCATAAAAAGAAAAATCGCAAAATGTGAGGGAATATGTAAATTTTATTTCTTGGAATGCTGCAACTAATTGAGTGAGGTAAGTCGATTCAAAGTTGTTAGAGTGGAAAATTGGATAATTGTTGGATCACTACTTGTTAATAAGCTTGCAAAACTTCATCAATTGCACTTAAATGGTTTAAGCTTTTTTTACCAATCACTTTGGATATGCCAAGGTAGTAATTCTTCCGACTAAGATGTAGAGATTGGATATGTCATAATATCCATATCCTAAACATTTTAATGATTTATCAATTTAGTCCTAAATCTTTGGAAAAATTCCAAAAAAAAAGGCTTAAAATGCTCTCAATTTCTTAAATAATGACATAAAGTAAATCATATCTCAAATAAGAACTTGAAATGCTCTCATTTTCTCAAATAAGGGCTTGAAGTGGCCATATTAATCTAAAAGAATGACCCAACCTCATCGGCTGATCAAGGGCACTCCCATCCTTTTGCTTTCTTTATTTTCTTTATTTTTTCCTTTTTTTTTTTTTTTTTGGCATAAAAAAGACAAACTAAGAAAATAAAAAAATAGACTAAAAAAAAAAACCACTAACACAAAAAAAAAAAAAATTAAAATTAAAAAACTTAGGAGGAGGTCCAGTCACTTGTGGCTACCACCCCGTCGTCGATGGGGCGTTGGCCATGGCCAGCGGGATCGCCGGTGACTACACAAGGTGGACACCTTGCTCAGACCTGGGGAAGGGTGGCAACCCTCTTTTGAATCTAGCGAGGACCAAGCTCTCACCTTTGGTCAACAACCCCATTAGCCATGTCCGATTTTTTTTGCCCACTTGCGATAGGCCAGCAGCCACAAGTGAGGGAGGGCTAGCTGCCAACCTTACACCTAAGTTTTTTTTTTTTTTTTTTAGCCTTTTTTCTAGTTTGTCTTTTTATGAACATAAAGAGAAAAGGAAAAAAAAACAAAATAAGAAAAAACAAAAGAATGGAAATGCCCTTGATCGGCTGAAAAGTTCAAGTCCTTCTTTGATATTGACATTGCCACTTTAAGTCATTACTTGAAATAATGTCCATGTTAAGCCTTTACTTAATAAAATGAGGGCACTTTATGTCTTTATTTAAGGTAAGGTTCACTTCAAACCCTTATTTGAAAAATCAATGATATTTAGGGCCTTTATTTGGAATTTTTTAAAACCTTTTGACAATATTTCAACTAATCTGTAGAGATTAGATATATAACATTCACATCATAATATCCATGTCCTATTCCCATCATAATATTCATGCCCTAAACCTTTTGACGATTTGAAAAAGTAGACATTCCAATTAGATATCCAAATAATATTTTTAGAATTAAATTGACAAATCTTCAAAATGTTTGACTAAGCTAACGTAATTGAAAGATTTATAACTTAATTGGTACAATTGAAAAATTTATGATTGAATTGATCACCGTACAATTAATTTAGGATTTTTTGGATAATTAAACCAAAATCAAAATTAAAGACAAAAGATGTAATGAGTCAAGACACTTTTCAAGAAACTTTCTACAAGATATGATGTCTTCCATAAGAATGCAATAACGTACTTCTTTTTTTTATCTGTACAATGATGCACTCGAAAGTGTTCATTTTTCTGAATTCAAACGCAAAGAACGATATAGAAAGATAGTATAACCGTTAGAGAAGAAGAAAATACTCGGTCCAATCTAATTCATCGACATTTCAACCTTCCAAAATAGCCTCGCACTGTTCTGGCCATTGGAGAATCTTTGGGACACCGTTTCTATGAAACTCGATGGTAGAAATAAAAACTTTCTGCGCAGCCACCGTTTTAAATTCCATTGAACCAGCGTTGGTCGAAGTCAAACGATTTTTCATTTTCTTCTATATAGTCCTTTTCTTTTCAATTTTTCTCCAATACAAAAAACTAAATATTCAACATAAAATAAAATTCGATCATCACGAATATTGTTTATTGTTTGTGATTACATAATCAGCCACCACACAAAGCACGGAATAGCATGTGCTTCTCTGCCGAAGCCCAACAATAGACTTCATGTAAAACAGTTTCGACATCTTAAAATACTAAGAAAGACACATAAGATCAAAGGGTCTCTCCACAAGCAAGACCATTGGTCAATAATGCATGCCTAATCGAGGGGCACGTATTCGTATATAGCCGACGCAAGACAGTCCTTGGTATCATTATTGGGTTGGCCGAATCCGTCTCCACATCCGTAAAAAGTATGACAAATTCGTGCCATGTTTACACAGGCACCAAGAAAAGGCCCTAATCCGGGAATTCGGTAGTCTTCAAACACGGCTCTATTCATCCACTTCCAGGCCTCACGCACCATATGCATGATGTGTTCACGCGCGGCCTCTTCCGACGCGCCGGTTTCATTCATGTAGCATTCCAGTGCCTTCAAGTTGTCTCCCCGTGCCACTTCATGCTAAGCATGGACAATTATTGTTGGGTTATAACCATAAGTCCAAATACTCTTCCCACTTTTGTATCGAAGAAATAAAAAAAGATGTACTCTGTTTTTCTTATGAGCCACTATTTGCAAGGAGAAGAACAATATAAAAGTAAGTTACCGATGATGTACTGAGATCATTGATGAGTCGAAGCATCTTGCTAGAACAACGCATTACGCTTGGGATTTTCGACACGTAATCAAGTCCCTCTTCCGTCAATTTATCCGTGGTTAGGAAGTAACTGGGCAACATCAAAACCACCCCTCCGGATGAATTCGTCGCAACGTCCATGTATTCCTTCAGGGTCGGTTTAATGCCCTTGCTGCGCCAATGGACCTCCTTCAGGTACGCCTTGCATTCTTCGGCCCACTATAGGATTGAAATTCGGAAAAGTATGTCAATGACCAAGTCAAGGGACGTTCTTTTCTCGTACTTTTTCAGACTCTCTAACGTTCAAAGAGAAGTCATAACGAAAATTAGAAGTAGAAAAATGAATTGACTGACATGGACTAGAAATTATCAGGTGAAAGATTTAGTAAGTCAAAATTACCGCTTTCCGCAAGTAAGGGATGGGGTTGATTCCTCGCTCTCTCATCGTCCGATACCCAATTTCGTTGGTCGTGTTGTACATGGCCATGAAACTATCCCTTATTATTGGAGGAAGCCTATCGATGTCTGTGATGTCCCACCTTGATAAGTTATCACAATTTCAGCAATTTTATGAAATTTACCACCATTCAATACACTTCTTAGTAACAATAACGAAAATTAATGCCAACCATTACTTTATTAGCCCAAACCACCAACCTAAACCATGATATGTCCAAAACGCATTGAAGAATTTATTTCATAATATATAATTTTTAGTATTTTTTTTCCATCGCATTCATAGACTAATTAATTATGTCTTTTTTCTTGGCAGTCATAGTTACAAGGGAAAATGATGACGGTGGTGATACTAGGCAAACCTGACAATGAAATCTGTTAAGAGCTCAAGTTCTTCTGGCGTCCCATATATATCATAAACATCATCAATAAGTACCACCATACTAGCAAGCTTCCCATTCATTTCTCTGTAAGCTGTATGTTGAGGTTCAAAACCATACTATTGCTCCAAAAATAGCTTTCCACTATCCTGTCCCTACAAAAGGTCATCTTGTTCACCCTAAGTTCAACCCACCACCTGAAAAATTTGTCATATGATGATTAAGTCGATCAAAATGCGTTCCCACGCTACCAGATTGATTGTGTACCTTGCCAAATTGCTAACTTCCTTCCTGTAGACTGACTGAACTAAATTAAAGTCTAATTTAGCCAATCGTAGCAAAGAGGGGATCATGTCTTGCTGTTTCTTGTACATGTCAATGAACCACCGAGCCTCCAACCTGTTTAGCCTCCAGTGGATTGGCATATCTAATGCATGACTCACGTGACTCGCTAAATTAGTGGAAATTTCGTTGAGGTTTAGATCCTTCAGATGCTTAGAAGCAAAGGTCCAAGCTTCATCGAGTATGGTTTCACCTTCCAATCCATGAAAAGAAGCTTCATAAAGACCAAGAAGCCCCTTCACATCTTCATTGAGCGATTCTTTGAATGTGCCCGTCTTGCTCATAAATCTTTGAAACACATCTATATGTCCAACAAAAGGAATGGAAGGGTAAATTTTGATGCATCGACATGATTTACAAAAGTTTTATAGTTGACGAGTACCTTGCGGTATGTTGTATCCATGTTGTCTAAGTAGCCGGAAATGAAGGGAAACGACATCAATGCTATCCGAAAGTTGAGCATCTTCGGTGTCGTTATAGATGGAACTTAGAGCGTTTTTTATCTCCGTCTCGAATTGGTATCCTAGTCCTAGTTTTTGAACCACGTCAATGAGCTTGAGCTTGGCCACCTGATTCATTTCCCCGTCGAATAGATCCTTGACTTCTTTCTTCAACCTTTGGACTTCCTCTGAACATTTATCCTCCTAGCACATGAAAAACTCTGAAAAATGAGATCTTAATCGAAGTCAATGCACAAGCACTGTTGAGCTCTTGCCCTTTTGTTGAGAATATGCCGTTTTGACCAGGTTTATCGATATCTCCTATAAAATATTGTTGCGGTTGGCCGTAGATTTGATACTTTGGCATTGGATGAAGGTGCAAATTGATTTTACAGATCTCGAATGTCATATATAAATCGTATACAGAATTACACAAGATGTACACATCCATAAACCAGATTCAAAGTACAGTTTATCCTTTGTTTCCATGTCGTTTTGGGATTTATGGACTCGTCCCACCAAAGTAAATAGAAAATAGGGAAACAGTGCACCTCGGTCACTAAACTTTTTTTTTTCTGTCATCGGCGTGGTAACTTAAATTTGAGCACGGCAAAGTGAAGATGAGGTATTAATGAATTGTTATCAAAATTGTCAGAACCATAGACCAGAAAAATTGTTGGGAAATTTTTCCAAGTTTGTGGACCAAATGTGAATATTTCCCATAGTACTTAAGCTAGGCTGGGGTTTGTGCCGAAAAAAAAAAAATCGTTACCGTGTAATTAACGCTAAGTGACTGCAAATAGTCATAGTCCCAAACACTAGGTTGCCAATTTGCCGAATGTCTCCCAATCTTCGAAGCACATGTTACGAATTGAGCACCGGAGGCGGTGGAGGAGGTGGCGGCGGAGGAGGAGGAGCGGAGGTGCCTAAAGAATAAGAGAGAGGGCTGGTTATGGTGAATTGAGGAGGGGAGGAAGCTTGTTGACAATGCCAGAAGAGCCATTGCGAATTCTATTGCGAGTCACTTAGTATGCCAACTATCCTTTATATAGGGGTTGGTCTGTGTTGGAAATTGTGATCCATTTTCTCTAAAACTATCTATAAACTATCGACTTAATCATGAAGACGATAATGTTGATAGCAACATCAAAAGATTGTCTAGAATTTTTTAGGATGGAGGTTGCTAGTTGAACCTAGAAGATTCACGTGAGAATGCAAGCAAGCAGAAACATGGGAAACACGTTTTCTTCATTTTTTCTTCATTAGCAAGCAGCCGAAAGAATGAAGCAGAGTTTCTTCATCTCGAGAACTTATTGAAGATAAAAAGAAATCCAAGAGAGGTTGAGACGGTGAAGAAGAGAAATCTTGAAAATAAGTCAACAATGGCTGTTTAACCATGAAGAAAGAAGGATCAAGAGTACGTGGGCAGCAAGAGTACTTGGAGAAAGAAGAAAATGCGTTGTCTTCCAACTATACTACGGCGGTGAAATAGTCAAAATTGTCTAGCTATCTACGGCGGTGACTAAACGAGTCTTCTTTACATTAGGAAAAAGAAAGGTATGGACGAAACACTTGTATATTCATGAAGTTAGAAGAACCAGAAATTCCTAGAGGCAAACCATCATAAAACTATTCATTCTTCCATTTTTCTTAACAAAAGATTCTCTTGCGAGCACATCTTGACTTCAGCCTAATAGCAACAAAAATGTACACTGATTGCCTCACTTTGCCGTCAACTTGTGCAATATCAATTGAGAATTTTTGTGGAAAAAGTTTTTTCGATGCTTGTCAACAGTAGTGTCTGACAAAGGAACATGTCACAGGATAGAAAAACCATCGGACACAATTTAGCAAGTACCTCCAATAAGATCGAGAAATTAAATCAATTAATGACATGCTTAAGTTGTTCTAAGCTTGAGCAACCAGAAAATATTTATTAAATAGACATATGATATTAGTGATTCTGTCAACAATCAACATAATGCTAAATTATGAGAGTCCATAGAGGAAATAGTAAAATTTTCAATTGAAAGCGGTGGCCAATGAAAATTAGACTTCTAAATCAACCTTATCAGATAAAACTCATCAATTTCTAAAACTTTTACAACCGCTACGGTTCATCAACCATGCCGAAGAACTACATTAACCCGAAGCAACAAATTTATTGAATTGCCCATCTAGGAATGATTTGCCAAGCACGAAGCACTAAGACAAACTAATTGTTTGGTTGATTGATTCAATCCGAAGACACTAATTGATTGCACCGAAATCCCCAGCAGAGAGCAAAAATGATGAGCAATTCAGCATTGTCCGACTAAGTAAGCAGCTCCTCTCTACTCAACTCGACATGAGATGAACCATTCGATTACTTTTTGACGCAAATAAGTAGTATC
Source organism: Eucalyptus cladocalyx (assembly GCA_017140615.1). Taxonomy (NCBI): domain Eukaryota; kingdom Viridiplantae; phylum Streptophyta; class Magnoliopsida; order Myrtales; family Myrtaceae; genus Eucalyptus; species Eucalyptus cladocalyx. The sequence continues at coordinate 19,591,035 of CM029516.1, forward strand.
ACGACCAAGGGACTGGCATCTAAAATTTGTTGTGTTAAGAAACTTTGCTGTTTTTTGGTCCATATATTTGTATGTTGACAATCATAAGGCCAGGTACAAGCTATCATAAGTCAAAATGCAGCACATTTGTGAGTCAACCTGACCAAAAAAAAACTTGCCACCATCTTCAGAATTCCACTCTCTACTTCCACCATGCACAACATCTCGAAACCGCTATCACTAATTCTTGATCCACTTTCTAAGGGAATAGCCACACAGCTCTTTGCCAAACAACTAAAAATCAAAATCATTTAAAGCAAAATGCTTACAAAGAGGTTTTGGAATGTCAACAGAATAAGTTTCTGTCATGAGGTCGAGATCTAACAAGTCAAGCATGCGGTTTGTTGTGACCTATGGAGCACCGACACATTCCAAGAGCCTTCGTGTCGTGTCGGATATTTCGACACGTGTTCAACATTCTCGGACACTCTCGTATACCCGGCCAACACGTGTCGGAAAATCTGACACCTGCTTAACTTTCTCGACACTTTCCGACACTGAGTCGAAATTTTGCCATACGAGTTTCTGACACGTAATTCCAATATTGAAGTCAATTTTAAAAATTCAATAAATGAAATGTCAAAATATATATGTATGAATAAATAAAACACAATAATAAAATAATAAATAAATAAATAAGAAAAATATAGTCTTCTATTCTCTTCTCGATTCCCACTTTCCATGATACACAATTTACCCCTTAAATTTTTTTTCTCAACTTCCAACATATTGAACATATTTTTTCTCTAAGTTTTATGAATTATTGAAATAAAATTGAATTTGTCAAATTGAAATAATGAATTATATTAATAAATGACGGATTAATGTTTTTAGTGTATATTAATTCTAGTCTTTTTTAATTATTTATGAATTTGATTGAAATAATCATAAAAATGATAATGTATTATGTATTATGTATATATAAAAATATATATTTAATATATAACATGTCTTACGTATCGAAATTCTCTGTTTTTTTAGAAGCAATGTGTCGGTATGTCGTGTCGTATGGTGTCGTATGTTAATATTGGTGCTACTTAAGTTGTGATTGCCATCACAGCTCATAACGTGAGCATTCAATTATTTGGTACATTTTTTAAAAAAAAATTTATTTGGTACATTTCGACTGGAAAAAATAAAAAAAGTATTCGAGAAATGTTTTCTGAGTGCTGTATCTTCTCTTTTGATCGCCGTTACTTCTCTAACTTGTTTTTGTTATTCTCATTTGTCAGTCAGAGCTGCTTTGATGTGCCCTTCCAACTCTATTTGGTTTTTTCTGGACTAGACAATATGGGAAATGAGAGATAGGACGGTACGGTGGAGCTAGGTCTTGGACGGTACGGAGGAGCTAGGTCGTGACGTGAGGTTTGACATAATGACAAGCTTTGAATTGTCATGTGACCCTTCATACATCGTACTTTCATCTGCGAACATGCCGAAGCTTTAATAATTGCGAAATTGCAAAGTGATTGACGATGGACAAAGAGTAACTTAACTCTACCCCGGTTAAACTCTTAACCTTACTTTGTCCTGTCCTCCTCCTCCTCGTTAGTGTTTCAGAGAAAGGGAGAGAGCGCAGCACAACAATAGCATCAGAGCTTAATCAAATCGTGGCATTTTTTTAGGGCGATTCCATAGATGTTTTAGATAATTAGATGACACGTTGTACAGCCTACGCACATCGACGATGGGCCAAGAGATGCAGGCGATGGTCATTCCCCTATTCTTGTAACTCAACATTTGCTTATAGTCTATAATAATCCATTTGCTAGTACTAAAAATGGACTCTAACGGTATAATTGAAGCCAATGGAGTGAGCACGTCACCATCCACCATGGAAAGAATAGGAAAAACACGGCAATTTGGCATTCCACCATAGCAAAAGGTCGATATTGTCTTCCTCAATTTTTCAATGTAGTTGCTGTCATCTTCGCCTCATCAGCAATCGACACCGAAGTGCCCAAGGCCTACCCCTTTTCAGCTCAGGAGCATGGGTCTAGACTAGCTCAACCCACTGGCCAACCTAATTGAGATCTGATTAGGGTTCATGTACATTCGAAGGAACCTTACAATTCTTTTCAAAAGCCGGGGATCCTTCACTGAAGGGGTTGCCGACACTTATGTAGATATTTTTGGAGCTTCAACTCGTCTCATTCAAACATCTGTCACATGTCTCCCCTCGTAGACAGAGAGTCGAGAAAATGCAATAAATAGTATGGTCCCCCACTGAACTCACCATTCAAGGGAAGAAGGCACTCATTTTTGCCTTTCCCTCTATTTCCTCCCACTTTTAGGAGAAAAATATCTAGTGGATTCACAAGAAAATCTTGCTCTACTGTTCCCTTTGTATTCCTTGAATCTTTATTTCCTCCTCTCTGTTCACCCCATTCATAAAACCCACTTCATTCTATGGAATGGCCCGATTCGATTTCATGTGGATCAAAGAGAAATTGAATGTCATTATTAATATATTAAATTTTTTTATAAGGTTGACAGTGTGATAGAATAATAGTTCCTATTGTGACACTAATAATTATACGTGCAAGATTATTATTTGATTATATTGGATTTTTTTAAAATTCTCTCATCGATTAAAACTGTTTTAGTTTTGGGCAATCAACCGAATTAACAAGTAGCTTTTTTCCGAATATCTATTGCTATTTTTCATAAAATAATTTTTACGAAATTGCCTATAGATACTTAAGTGTGAATGGTAATGTTTTTGTTTTTTTTTATTCCTATAACGTAAATAAAAAAAAGTGTTTTCTTCTAATAATTTTTGAACAAAAAACGTATTTGGTAACATTTGTTGGGGATAAAAAATGAATAAAACACGTTTGATAATTTTATTCTTTTTGTTTCTTTTAATTTTTTAAACATTTTTATTTTATTTTTCATTTATTCCTTTCTTTTTTATTTTTTATTTTTTCAGCCGATCGCCGGAGGCGGGGCTGGTAGCCTCGCCTTGGCTGGGCGAGCTCGGCCTCGCCTAGATCCGGCAAGGCCGAGCGTCGCCAGCCCCTGGCGAGGCTCGGCGTCGCCGAGGGCCTGGCGACGCTCGGCGAGGTCACCGACCCTCGAGGACGTCGCAGCCATGGCCGAGGTTGGCGACCAGCCAAAGAAAAAAGAAGAAAAGAAAAGAAAAAGAAGAAAAGAGAAGAGAGAAAGGAGTGTTTTTTTCTTCAGAAACAACTTTTTTGTATTTATTTTTTTTGCTTCAATTTTGTTCCTGGAACAAAAAATAAAAAATAAAAGAACAGAAACGCAACCAAACGCGTTTTTGTTCTTTTTTTTTTCCGAAAACAAAAAAAGTATAGAAGTAAAAAAACGTTTTCATACACGCTCTTAATCATACATGGTTGTGGATACATTAACTTGAAGCTGGAAAGGACAATGTGCAAAACGAGAGGACAGTACGGTAGACTGGTCCTCGGGCTTGAGGTGGACATAAGACGCTTTAATAATTCAACCTGACCCACGGTATACCAGGCCGTACTCCTCGGGTGAAGCATGCGGTCGACATTAACGCGAAGCTCTTAACAATTGCCAAGTGACCATAGATTGCCAAAAAGCAACTTTGACTCCACCCCAGTTAACTCTTCACTTCACTTTGTTCTGCCTTCCTCCTCATCTGCGTTTTAGAGAGAGAGAGAGCAACATCGGAGCAAGGATCGTAGACATGATAGGGAGGGGGAGACCCGCAAGGATTTGGGAGTTTGCAATTAGAAGCGTCGGCCTTGTGATGAGTTGTTCACGTCACTTATTTTTGCGAAGAATTAATAAGAAAGAGGGTCATTACGTGGAGATTATTAGCAAAGAGAAGTCAGTGAGAGAGAGAGAGAGAGAGAGAGACGTGGTCAGGGTCAATCATTGAATAACGTGATCCACTTAACATATTTATAATTATGCACGAATACACTTCATATTCCCTAGATCTGTTAACGAGGTGCAACCAATCAAGGAAATTTTCGAACTATTGATGTGAGGTTTTGAAAGATAAATGATGAAAATGAAAAGGCCATTTTCCATGAAAATTTATTTCAATGGAGTTATGTATATAATTCAAACCCTACGCATATTCACAAGATTAATAGATAGGCGCTTAGGATTCGCTAAGCATCCGACAAATCTTCATTAGGTGTGGTAGTCCCTCCAATTCATACACACCAGATAATTACTGGAGCCACATAATTTTTACATCACATTCTTTTTAAAATCTGTTATTTTCCTTCATCTTTTTTTTTAATTATTATTATCTCAATTTCTATTCAAAGTCAACGTTGGCAGCTTAACGTTCTAAATTTGGGAGCTGAGCTCCCCATCCTTTCTTTTCTTTTTAAAACTCCTGGAAAGGTTTGGTGGATATTTTTTCTATATTAGAAACTATTACTTATCGAAATTCTAACTTTAATCTCACATTATATATGTTTTTTTTTTTTAAAACTCTAGGCTAAAATTAAATGTGGCTTGAAATGAGATGTACAATTGGCAGCAATCTCGTAGAGAGGTTAAAAATACCTAAGAAGTTGAATCAAAGAAATAGATGAAACAACAATTGAAAATATCGAAGAAACTTAATTATATTAGACATTATAGATGAAGCGATTATCAAAACAACAATTTAAAGTGGAAGAACCCAAGTATTTGATTATGAAGCAGAATAATAATGATATTATTTGAACTTGACAATATAATAGTGGGAAAAAATATTTTTTTTCATAACATGTCTTAGGAAGAATATAGGTTTGATTAATATTTTGTGGGCCCGGAAAAAAAGATTTGTTCCGTTCTCTCCACTAGATCAATAACCATGGACATTTCAATCATTGCAACTATTGAATTCCACAACTACACATTGAGTATGTGATAATTTTTGTAATTAAAACTTTTATTATGTCTGCGGTCAATAGAAGAACGACTTCTATTGCCGCACTACACTATTTATACATGCATGCTGACTATTTGATTACATCAAAAAAAAAATATATATATATATAATTGTATGAGTAATATATATATAATTGTATGAGTAAGTATATTTTACCGTCGGTTAAAATCATTTTTTTATTTTTCCATCGGTTAAAATCATTTTTTCTTGGGTGATCAACTGAACTAAGAGGAAGCTTTTTTTTTTTTTTCCAGAATATTTGCCATTGTTATTCGTAAAATAATTGGTACGACTTTGGGACTAGATATGTAATCATTGTATGGTTGTGGCCACATTAACATGATGAAGTTAATATTAGTGTTCATATGTATGAAGTTTGAACGAGATATAGGACTGTAGGTGTATGATGTTGTATTGACACCTAGAGTGTGAGGTTGATATAACACAAAACTTAATAATTGCCACGCGAACAATGAAGACAAAAAGGCAACTTTAAATTTACCATGATTAGCTATTAACGTCACTCTCTTTTTGTCATCATTTTGGTAAAGCACTATGTCTATCTTTCCTTCTATTAAATTGAAATCGTGATTAAAACTCTAGACTGAAACTGAAAGTAGCCTCAAATGAGAGGTGCAATTGACGGCAATATCGTAGAGAGGTTAAAAATAATGAAGAAGTTGAATAGAAGGAATAGACAAAATAATAATTAAGAATATTGAAGAGACTTGATTACATTATATGTGAGGGATGAAGGAATGATTAAAATAATAATTTATAGTGGAAAAACACAAATATTTAATTACGAAGTGGACTAATAATGATAGGATATGGACCTGACAAGACGATATTAAGAATAAAATAAAATTTTCCAATCATGCCTTAGAAAGAATATAGGTCTATGATACGGTCACTTTGGATTCTTTTATTTCCCTTTGTTGCCCCTCACAAGTAAGGGGAAATATTTTGTGGACCCATAGGAAATTTGTTCTCTTCGGTTCTCTTCTCTAGATTAATCAACATAGGCAGTGAAATTAATGCATGGTTTTCTCTAATTAAAAGGAAAGAAATGAATAGTTTCTTCTAAGGGAGAGACGAAATGTGGTGAAAATTGCCAGAATAATTTTCATACATTCCAATCTCGAGTCGAAGAGATTTATTGATTATGTGTGCACCAAATTGGATCAAATCAAGCTCCAGGTTTAGTGTGCACCAAATTGGATCTAGAAAAGGACAACAATTATAAATGTTCTATAATGCTCACAGGGTGTTTATTATATATGTAAGCAAATCTAGGATGCGAATGGTAACGTTTTTGTTTTTTGTGTTAAGAAAAAAAAAAAAAAAAAAAGTGTTTTTGTTACGGAACAATTTTTGAACAAAAGAAAGCGTTTGGTAACGTTTGTTTTAATAAAAAATGAATAGAAACACGTTTGGTAAATTTTATTTTAATTTTTTAAACATTTTTATTTTATTTTTCATTTTTTCCTTTCTTTTCTATTTTTTCTTTTTTCGGCCGGTCATCGGCCTCCAGCGACTCGGCTGACGGGGCCGGCAGCCTCGCCTAGCCACGACGAAAAGAAAAAAGAAAAAAAAAAGAAGAAGAAAAGAAGAAGAAAAGAGAAGAGAGAGAAGAAGAGAAGCGTTTCTTTTTGGCTTTGAAGAAGTATTTCTTTTCTCCATAAACAACTTTTTTGTGTTTCTTTTTTTTGCTCCAATTTTGTTCCAGGAACAAAAAAACAAAAAAAGTACAAAGTGTTCCAGAAACGTTTTTTTGGAACGTTTTTATGCACGCCCCTAGAGTACTGGGAATAGGTATGTAAAGGTTGAAAAGGACAAGACAAGCGCATGCAAGCATTGGACAAGGACAGGCCAAGAGCTTATCCCATTACTTGAGACGGGCTCACACGTCTATTTTGTCGGTTAGTGCGGTTTGGTTGTGCCCTTCCCTAGGACAAGAAAGCCCGACTTGGATTTTTCTGGATTGGGACGACATGCAGAAAGAGAGAGGTAGGACGGAGTGGGGTCCCTTAGGGTGCGAATGGTAACGTTTCTGTTCTTTTTTTGTTCCAGGGAACAGAAACAAAAAAAAAGTGTTTGTGTTAAGCATTTTTGAACAAAAGAACGCGTTTGGTAATGTTTGAATTCCAGAAATAAAAAATGAAACGAAAACACGTTTGGTAAATTTTATTCTTTTTTTGTTTCTTTTAATTTTTTAAACATTTTTATTTTATTTTTCATTTTTTCCTTTCTTTTCTATTTTTTCTTTTTTCGGCCGGTCATCGGCCTCCCGACGGGGCTGGCGCCGGCCAAAGAAAAAAGAAGAAAAAAAGAAGAAGAAAAGAAGAAGAAAAGAGAAGAGAGAGAAAAGAGAAGTTTCTTTTTGGCTTTGAAGAAGTGTTTTTTTCCCAAAACAACTTTTTTGTGTTTTTTTTTTGCTCAATTTTGTTCCGGGAACAAAAAAAACAAAAAAAGTACAAAGTGTTCCAGAAACGTTTTTTTGGAACGTTTTTATGCACGCCCCTAGAGTACTGGGAATAGGTATGTAAAGGTTGAAAAGGACAAGACAAGCGCATGCAAGCATTGGACAAGGACAGGCCAGAGAGCTTATCCCCTTACTTGAGACGGGCTCACACGTCTCTTTTGTCAGTTAGTGCGGTTTGGTTGTGCCCTTCCCTAGGACAAGAAAACCCGACTTGGATTTTTCTGGACTGGGACGACATGCAGAAAGAGAGAGGTAGGACGGAGTGGGGCCCTTAGGGTGCGAATGGTAACGTTTCTATTCTTTTTTTGTTAGTGAATAGAAACAAAAAAAAGTGTTTTCTTTTGAACAATTTTTGAAACAAAAGAACTCGTTTGGTAACGTTTGGTCGGGAATAAAAATGAACAAACACATTTGGTAAATTTTATTCTTTTTTTGTTTCTTTTAATTTTTTAAATATTTTTATTTTATTTTTCATTTTTCCTTTCTTTTCTATTTTTTCTTTTTTCGGCCGGTCATCGGCCTCCGGCGTGACCGGCCGACGGTCGGCAGCCTCGCCTTCGGCAAGGCCAGTGCTCGCCCGGCCCCCGGCGAGGCCGAGCCCGCGCCCGGGCGAGGTTGAGCCTCACCGGATCTGGGCGAGGCCGAGCCTCACGACGACGCATGGCCTCGCCGGATGCTGGCGAGGCCGAGCCTCGCGGCAACGCTCGACCTCACCCGCGCCGGCGACGCCGAGCCTCGCCCAGATCCGGCGAGGCCGAGCCTCGACGGCCGTCATCGGCCATGGCCAAGGCCGGCGACTGGTGAAAGAAAAAAGAAGAAAAAAAAAGAAGAAAAAGAAAAGAAGAAGAAGAAGAAGAAAGAAATGAGAAGAAACAATGTTTCTTCTTTTTTTTTTTTATTTTGTTAAACAAAAAAAGAACAAAAACGCAACCAAACGTGTTTGTTCTTTTTTTATTCCCGGGAACAAAATCCGTACAGAAGTGTTCCGGAAACGTTTCTTAGAAACGTTTCCATGCACACCCTTAGCGTGAGGTTGACATGACAAGGAACTTTAATAATTTCCGCGTGACCCCACGATGTATCAAGTCGTCCCATCTGCAGCACGTGGTTGACTTAACTAGATGCTTTAATAATTCCCAAGTGATCAACGACGAACAAAAGCCAACTTAACTCTACCCTAGTTAACTCTTACCTTCATTTTGCGCTGTCTTCTTCCTCCTCTACCTCATCTACATTTTAGGAGAAAATATTTAGTAGTGGTATGTACATACCACGTCATCTGACCTCGTGCGCACATATCAATGAAAAATCGGCACGTGTCCTTGAGCGGGACCTGCTGAAAAAGGAAGGCACTGATTTTTGGCTGGCTCAGCTCGGCTCCCTCGCATAAGAAAGGACGTCATCATATTCCTCCGACTCAAAATTTGCGTATTTCTCCGCTCAAAATTTTTCTCTCCTCACTTGAATGGGCGGGTTCTCTCTGTGAAGATTACACGAACAGGAAAGAAAACAAAGAAGATGAATAAACAAGTTTGACAAAAATGAAGAATCGAAAGGAACGATTTTGAGCTTCTGTATTCAGTTCTTTCTCTAGAAAGAGAGAAAGGAATTTCATAAAGTGTATCATATTCGTTCTTTGCACAATTCAGTATTTATATGTGTGCGAACAACAAAACTTGTACAACTGTTTTAACAGAAATGAATAACAGAAGAAGGGAAAATAACAGAACACAGAAAGTATTCAGTTTTGACTTAAAACTGAATATCTATTATTCAATGAGCACGTGTTGTTGATGTAAAACATGCTTTCTTTGTTCTGCTTTTCTTTATCCTCACAAGTAGAGTTGAATTTATCGTTTCCAGCCTTGATTGAATCATTAGCACCAACATTTGTTACTGCATTTCCCAAATCAGCAGTCTGCCTCGCTTTACTTCCCCTGTTTGCACCAGAACTTAACTCCCGAATATCAGTATCTAACTTTGACTTCAATTTGAACTCCTTTACTTCATTTTCCTTGTTTCCACCCGAGCTTAGCTCTTGATCAACAACATTTACCTTCGACTTTGACTTATATGCTTTAACATCCCCCCGCAAATTGGGAAGGGGTAAATAACCAATGCCCAATTTGGTACGAATGTCAAAATGAGCGAACCGTGAAATAGATTTTGTGAAAATATCAGCAAGTTGGCAATTGCTTGGAATATAACTCACATTGAGAGAGCCAGAAGCAACCTTTTCTCGTACAAAATGAAAGTCAACTTCGATGTGTTTGGTGCGGGCATGTAAAATGGGATTAGTAGTAAGAGCAATAGCAGACTGATTATCACAGAATAAGCAAGTTGGTGAGGAAAGTGACAGACCAATATCGCGAAGAACAAAGCTGATCCATGTAAGCTCAGCAGTAGCAGAAGCAAGGGCACGATATTCTGCTTCAGTAGAAGATCGACTAACAGTAGGCTGTTTCTTTGCTGTCCAAGAAATGAGATTAGAGCCGAGGAATGTACAGAAGCCAGTTGTAGATCGTCTAGTCTCTGTGCAACCAGCCCAGTCTGCATCTGAAAATCCATAAAGTTGTCTAGAACTTCGAGAGTGAAGAAAGATACCACAACTGATAGTTCCTTTAACATACCGTAGAACCCTCTTTAGTTTGTGAAAGTCTGCGACAGTAGGTTGTTGCATTTTCTGGCATAACATGTTTGTAGCATAGGCGATATCAGGACGAGTCAATGTTAGATATTGAAGACCGCCAACGAGACTTCTATATTCAAGAGGATTGGATAAGGGAATGGAATCAGATTGCAGGATATATGATCTCTGAGGTAGTGGAGTAGAGATTGGTTTACAATCAATCAATTGAGCTCGAGTGAGAAGATCGATTGCATATTTGGTTTGACAAAGAAACATATCAGTAGAGTTGCGTTTAGCTTCAATGCCAAGAAAGTAGTGAAGATATCCTAGATCTTTCATGTGAAACTGAAGGCTTAGAGAATGAATTAAACTCGAAAGTAATGAGGATGAGCTACCAGTTAAGACAATGTCATCCACATACAGTAAGAGAAGTACCGTGTCTTGTCCATTGCGAAGAATAAACAGAGAGGGATCTGTTGAGCTGCAGACAAAACCATTTTCAAGTAAGAAGGTACTGAACTTATCAAACCATGCTCGAGGAGCTTGTCGAAGACCATAAAGCGATTTCTTGAGGAGGCACACATAATTGGGTGTTTGTGACTGTATGAAACCAGGGGGCTGCTCCATGTAAATTGTTTCAATCAATGTGCCATGTAGGAATGCGTTCTTGACATCAAGTTGATGAATAGGCCACTGATTCATCATGGCTACAGATAGGACTAATCGAATTGTAGCATGTTTAACTATTGGGCTGAAAGTTTCAGTAAAATCTACACCTTCTTCTTGGTGAAATCCTTTAGCTACAAGACGAGCTTTTAACCTATCAAGACTTCCATCAGATGCCAATTTGGTTTTAAACACCCATTTGCAGCCTATCACATTCATGTCAGGTGTTCGAGGAATTAAAATCCAGGTATGATTCTGATGTAAAGCATCCATCTCTTCTTTCATAGCTGTATACCATCCTGGATCAGCTAAAGCTGACTTAACTGATCTAGGTTTAGCAAGTACTTTGTACTCAGCAAGACAAGCATGTTTAGGATTAGTTTTGATAATTCCAGATTTTGATCGAGTCTGCATAGTATGAGATGTAGTTGTACCTTGTGAGGTAGAACTAGTAGGAGCATGGTTGATATTATTTCCAGTCAAGTGAATAGCTTCAGAATGAACTATAGAGCTGGATACTTCCTGATCTTGTGAAGAGTAATGATCCTGATGAGTAGGAACTTCAGTTTGTGTTGTTGTAATGGAAGTAAGATTGTCTTGTTCTTCAGGAGGCAAATAGGATGAAGTAGGATGATTGATGCCATTGTTATGCAGTTGTTGTATAGAATCTTGTGTGGATGAAGAACTAACATTTTGACTTATTGGATCCAAAGATTTAACCTCTTCTGTCCATAGTCGATATAGTGTTGTATAGGATGTGTTCTCTGTCACGCAAGTCTTAGTAAAAGGAAAGAACCTTTCGTCAAAGATGACATGTCTACTTATGTATACTCGACCAGTAGTAGGAACAAGACATCTGTATCATTTGTGACGTTCACTATATCCAATGAATATACATTTAAGAGATCGTGGATCTAGCTTGTGTTGTGCATAAGGTCTGAGACAAGGAAAACAAGCACAGCCGAAGACTCTGAGATGATCATAGCTTGGTTCTCTCTGATAGAGTTTACTATATGGTGATTGCATCAGTAGCTTCGGTGTAGGAAGCCTATTGATGATATAATTGGCTGTCAAGAAGGCATCAACCCAATATTTCAAAGGAACTTTAGCATGATAGAGCATAACCAGACCTAATTCAACAACATGGCGATGCTTTCTTTCAGAAACACCATTTTGTTCTGGTGTATGAGGGCAGAACACCTGTTGTATAATGCCATGGCTCTGTAAATATGTCTGAAACTTGTAACTAACAAATTCACCTCCACCATCACATTGAAAGATCTTGATTTTGCAATCAAGCTGATTTTCAACTTGTCTCTGAAACAGAATAAAGATGTCATAGAAGTCTGTTTTTGCTCTCATCGGATAGATCCAGCTGAACCGAGAAAAATCATCTACAAAGATGACATAATACTTGAAGTTTTGAAATGAAATGACTGGTGAAGGTCCCCATATATCACAGTGAACCTTTTTCTAAAGGTGTAGATGTTACAGATTCAGACAATGGAAATGGTAAAGCAGTGTGTTTTGCAACTTGACAACTTCGACATACATTATGTATTCTAGTGTTACAGTAAATGTGCTGTTGTTTTTGCAGGTAGTGCAGTGTTTTCAAATTGGTGTGTGCCAACCGCTGATGCCATAGATCCTCTCCTAGAGCCCTGTGTCTCTGAGTTAGAAATGCTTCTGTGGTGTGAGAATCAACTTGATACAACCCTTTAACCTTCCTTCCGAGCAGCAGAGTTGTGTTGGTGTAATTGTTCTTAACATATACACCAGTTTTATCAAAAACAAAAGAACATGGATAATCATCCGTTAGTTTTGATACAGATAGAAGATTCTTCTTTATATCAGGAACAATTAACACATCATTCAAAGGTAATGAATCCACTTTAGTATGCAACAATGTATCACCAGTATAGGTGATAGGTAGACATGATCCATTTCCAATCATCACTGTATCAATTCCATGGTATCTAGAAGAATTATGAAGAATACCAGAGTTTGCTGTAATGTGAGCTGTTGCACCTGTGTCTGGATACCACTCATTTCCACTTGAATCTTCGATATGCATGGCTGCTAATACTATTGGAACTTCCTCTGCTTGGTATGAATTATCAAAGCGATACTAGCAGTGAAGTGCATCATGACCTGGTCTTCTACAAATTTGACACTCCAGTCGAGTGTTTTCTGTTGTTTTCTCCATCTGCATATCTTTATGGAGAGTTAAGTTTGAAGAAGGATAGGTCTTGGTATCTGTATACCTTTGAGCTGAGCCATTATATGGTCTAAAACCCTGACCAAACCCTAAAGTAGAGTAGGTGTTAAGCTGGTTAAGCTGTTGGCTGCCCTGTTCATAATTCGAAGTATTGTTTCTGTAGTTCATATTTCTTCCAGGATAACCAGCGTTTCTATATCTGTTATTGAATGATCTTCCTCTTCCAAGACTTCTTCCTCCACGACTATATCATCTTATACTTCCAAGACTACTATTTTGTTGTACAAGATCTCTGTTAGACTCCTCTTTATGTATAGCTTCAGTCTTCCTTTGGCCATAGTATGCAAGATTTGGACTGAACTGACTCGAGGAGTAGTTTTGTAGCCTTGTTTCAAATCTTTCCAAATGTGAGATTACTTCATCATATTCAGGTTGTGGCTTTAAACAATAGATTTTTGTTTTAAAGCTCTCATACTCAAACCCCAGACCTTCCAAAACACCGAACAGTTTTGTTAGCTCATCCACTGGTTTCCCTATTGCATTCAATTGATCACATACAGACTTAAACTCTCTGAGATATGTTGATAAAGTTCTATCACACTTCTGACAAGCTTGTAGTTTTCCCCTTAATTCAAACTCCTTTGCCACATATTTTTGAGTAAACCGATTGAGCAAGGTCTGCCACAGTTCATATGTTGTGTCTAGGCCAATTATTAAACTGAGTATGTTTTCGGAGACTGCACCACTAATCCAGGAGGATACTAACCGATCTGTCTTGATCCAATCATTATAGTCAGGATTAGGGATCTCTATTGTTTGATTACCTTCTTCGACTTGCAATGTTCTAGCAGGTGGTAGAACTTCTCCATTAACAAACCCAAACAGGTCTTGACTCCTTAAGAATCTATGAAACTGAGCTTGCCATAGAAGGAAATTTTCCTCATTTAGCTTGATGGTAACAAAATTTGAGATATTGACATGAATAGGGAATGGATATTTCAAGCTTCTTGCTGCCATCTATGTTTCCAAATCCTAGAACAGTTCTGGTTGTAAATTCAAGCTCTTGCTAGTTTAGTAGTATTGTTGTAGCAGATCTATTTATGATGTAGATCTGGATGAAGATGAGAATCATTAACTCACAAATCAATGAAGCTTTGAATCCTGACTTCAATCTGCTGTTGATTCAACCATTGTTACGCAGCATCGAGATGATTTCTCCAGGATAAGAGCTCTGATACCATGTGAAGATTACACGAACAGGAAAGAAAACAGAGAAGATGAAGAAACAAGTTTGACAAAAATGAAGAATCGAAAGGAACGATTTTGAGCTTCTGTATTCAGTTCTTTCTCTAGAAAGAGAGAAAGGAATTTCATAAAGTGTATCATATTCATTCTTTGCACAATTCAATATTTATATGTGTGCGAACAACAAAACTTGTACAACTGTTTTAACAGAAATGAATAACAGAAGAAGGGAAAATAACAAAACACGGAAAGTATTCAGTTTTGACTTAAAACTGAATATCTATTATTCAATGAGCACGTGTTGTTGATGTAAAACATGCTTTCTTTGTTCTGCTTTTCTTTATCCTCACAAGTAGAGTTGAATTTATCGTTTTCAGCTTTGATTGAATCGTTAGCACCAACATTTGTTACTGCACTTCCCAGATCAGCAGTCTGCCTCGCCTTACTTCCCCTGTTTGCACCAGAACTTAATTCCCGAACATCAGTATCTAACTTTGACTTCAATTTGAACTCCTTTACTTCATTTTCCTTGTTTCCACCCGAGCTTAGCTCTTGATCAACAACATTTACCTTCGACTTTGACTTATATGCTTTAACACTCTCCCCGTAAAAGAAAAAATAACGCGACTCTGTTTCCTTCTTCTCTCTACCCTCGCTTTCTCTGTCCGAGGAGCTCCCTCTCTCTCCACCCTCCATCTTTCCGACCGGCGAACCACCGCGAGCAACCGACGAACCAGGTCTAACGGTTCCTTCGACGACCATCGCTCCCTCCCAACGACAGCCTTTCTCTCTCCACTTGACGGCTTCATCTCAGGGCCGCATTCTCTCGACGCACTTCTTCCTAAATAGCGTTCTCTCTCGACGGCCAATTTCGCTCGCCTCTCCCACGACCTCCACGCTTTTGGCGGTTCTTCCCTCGCGGTTCGATGAGGTTTTGGGTATGCCCTCGTGCTGTGTCTCTTCTTCTTTGCTCAGCAACACCGTACTGCCTCTCTCTCTGAGTGTGTCTATCTGTGCATTCTTTCATCCACGAGGCAAGCATTTCGACTAGGGCTCAGGGTTTCGCCACCCCTTCTTTAATGTTTATCCGAGTACCTCTCATTTTTGCGTGAACCCAACGTGAATTTTATAGTCTTTCTTTCCAGATGACTACCCTTTTCATTTCGATCGGTCCTTCGGCAAAATTTAAGCGACAACGCGACGACAGTTTCAAATCCTGGGTTTCGCTCTAAGATGCTAAGCCTTGCTTTGGTTCCTTAAAAAAGTTGCTGACTTTTTCGCACGTTGTAGCTTCGCGGCTGCTCCGAGATTCTGGGTTGGTCGTTCTATTGTCTTGCTCGGAGCGAGCGAAATGGTGTCCAAAAGGGGAGTGTCGAATTCGTCGACGCCTAAGTCGGCGACGACTTCTGAGGACAATAAAGGGAAGAAATCAAAAGGATTGGTGGCTTCAATTCCTAGTTCTACCAAAAGTTATGTCAAGGTATTGTCTTTTAATCGAACCTATCATTCCACCTACCATTTAGCATTCATTTTTTCTGCAGAAAAATTCTGGTGCAAGCATTGGTGAAGTCATGTTGCCTAATAATGACCTGGCCAAAATTGAGGCAATGACATTTCATGAATTGAGAGCTACATCGAGGTGGGGATGAATTGTTTTAGTTGCAAGTGTGTGATAGTCATTATAGTGTTTCCTGCGTAACCTTTACAGTAAAGCAAAAATCAAAATTTTCTATTAGATGCTTGTGAGGGAGATTATTGAGGAGGGAAGTGAATATTACTGATGGAAAATCATGAGGTCTTGAGAATTTGCCTTCAACAAAGAGCAATTTGTTTATGAAAATGAAATTTTTTACATCACGCAAATTTTTTCACGCTTTTTCTCAAAATGATAATGAAACTTGTAAGTCCTTTTTTGTATTTCTATGGTTGTTTCTAAGGCTTGTAAATTGTTATTGTAAAGCATGTGGGAAGAGTACACGTAACGACTGGGTTGAAGGACTAGCTCCCTACCTACTGTTGCAGTTCAGAGGCATTCTGATTTGTTACAGCGAGTGCATTTGACCCCAATGAATTGTCATGTTTTGACTGAGAATGTCGGAGTCTGTATAGATATTATGATGTTTTAATCTAGTTAATTGATAAAATAATATGCTTGTAGTAGGGTTAGTCCATTTGCTTTGTGTCTATTCGAATGAAATGCTTCTCATCTTAAATAAAGATCACAGCCAATGATCAGTTAAGTTGCTCATGAGATATAATTAGCATCTCAAGTGATGTTGGATGAATAATAAAATCAACATGAGTTGCACTTTGTATGTCAGAAACGCAAAAGTACTACCTTTTCTCTATATTAATTTGTGTAAGGTGGATACGGTGCCTTCTGGTTTTCTCCTACATTTGGCTTTTTTGGATTATTATTCTTGAGGTTATTACCAGTATTTTTTTTGTGCAGATAAAGCCCCTTTCAGTTACATATGGTCCGGGCATATCAGATCATGATTCTGAGGGACGGCTTGTCACTGCAGAGTTTGATTCGTTCTATCTCTTGAGGGTTACATTCCTAATTCTGGTGATGGCCTGAGAAGACTGGTATCAATCTATTTCATCGGTTTACTTTGTTACACACTTTCAGGCTGTTTGGGGTTTGGGGTTTTGTGTTGTGGGGTTGATAAAAATCACAATTCAGGCTGTTTGGCATCCCGAAACAGAAGTTCTTAATATGTCTAATGTTTCTTATTTCTGTCATTAATCTAATTGTCATGAGACTCCAGGGAAATAAAAGAAGTGCTGGATTTACAATTGAAGAAAGGGAATCTTTTGAGACCAACTTCCTGTCGAGGGGCTTTGTTGATACCTTTAGAAGACGGTATCCTCATGCTGTTGGTTATACTTATTGGGGTTATCGGCATGGTGGGAGGAAGACAAATAAAGGTATACATAGAGCTACTTGATGGAACATTATATATCTAATGTTACACTTCTCTCCTGTAATGGTGATAATATGAGCAATGACAAGCTTTTGCTTTTTATTGAGTCATTATGCATATCGTTGTCTTATCAGATGAAGCATATAAAAATAGGTATTCTCACCTGTTAACTATCCTCTTGCAATCTACAGGGTAGCGGCTCGATTATTTTCTTGTTTCAGAGTCTATAGCAGACAAAGTTCATGACTCGTACATCGTTCCTGATATCACTGGTAGTGATCATAGTCCTATTGGCCTGATTCTCAAGCTTTAGTTCTGTCATCTCTTTTGGGATATTGGTGAATGGATTCTGCGAAGGTAGTCTGGCAGCATCATCCTAGATGTTGTTTGCTGAAAAGTATTGAGCTTTTATTGTCATTGTCATTCATGTTGAAGCCACTAGCAAGGGAAAGTTTTTTTGATGAAATTTGCTTAGCAAAGGGGGCAAAGAAAAGAAGGACGAGATGAGGGGGCTGACTGTATTTACTTTGTCTGGGCCCTGTGGAGTGATCTGGGTTTTTCTAGATTATTTTACAAGGCATCTTTTGGAGGAAGAGTTATGATGGAACATTGAAATCACTTTCGAAAAAACCTGTGCAAGTTTTTGAACATACATTCCGATGCCGAAGCCGGTAGGGGAAAAATGCTGAAATGTTGAGTGCAAGTTGTAGGTACAACCGTTCTGGTTCGCAATTCAATCTGATTATCTGGTGGATGTTTTTTTTTTTTTTTAATTTAAAAGGAAGTCTGGAAAGACAGTTGTCTACAACCGTCTGCTGCTCGGTCTTTTAAGGGGTCTTTTAAGGAGTAAGGCTGGGCGTACAATGACTTATCATGGATCCTTGCTTGCGTCTTGTTGTTAGAGAACCTCAAAGGAGCACGTATCAGCAATGTCATTTTTGGCTCTTGAATTTTGTACATGAACGTGGTAGACCTGAAGATGATGATGTTCCCATAATTAGGTGCGAAAATGTTGGCAATGTTTTAGACAAATGTAATTAGCGAGTTTCATTTATTTATGGAATCCTCCAGCTGCTCAAGTGTATTACTGTTTGCTTGATTCCTTGACAACTACGAAGGCTCCTGGAATTTGTCTTTGCATGACGAGGGAAATTTGCTTGGAATTGTTATGCTGGTTATACCAGGAAGTCCCAGCAAACTTCACAAAGGCCAGGATAAAGCCTGAACTGCTAATTATTATCATCGTCCATCGACATGTTTTTGCCATCTTTAAACTTTTATCTATATCAATGAACTGCAATTGCTTCTTCATAAATCCTGAACTGATTATTGCTTCTTTCTTTGTTATTCATGCTCATAACGTGAACTTATCATGCCCGCTGACTTCATAAACCAAGTGAAAGATGGAGGCAGAAGCTCGAAGGGAACAGTAACATCGGGAAATGAATCTACCTCGTGCATTTAATTGGCATGCCTGTTCCTCACACCAAATCAAACATTAGGATGTCAACATGTAAACTTAATTACATCATTCCGAATTCTGTGAACGCACGTCTTATACATACTTATCGAACTTTGAGCCATGTTTGGTGGAATTAGAATTATTTATTGCCGATAGTTAGAATCACTAAAGATCGTGAACCAACGAAGAAGCTCGGTGACTTCGTATGCCTAGTTCATGACAATAGTCCTTATCTCGAGTAGTTTACACGCTTGTGATGGGAATTTGATCGGATTACCTTCAATTTTTTGTAGCTAAAATCTCTCGGTACCCCCAGTCAAAATGCCTACCGAAGGGTCACTTTCTTTTTGCCCAACTTATGGTTTTGTCAACAAATAAATTTCAGGCGTAGATACGTGTATGACAAAGGAACAATTGTCTTGTTTTTAACATAAAAATAAACTTCAAGGGCTAAAACTTTGGGATGAAGAACCAACGCAGAGAAATAAATTAATAGAGCGAAATTGGGCAAAACTGCTTTACTATGGAGGCATGTCATTTGAGAGTCTCATCTGGATATAAGCTCCAATCAGAGGTTCTATATTACCGTCCAAAATAGAATACAGGTCAGGCATTTCAACACCACTTCTTACATCTTTCACATGCTTGCGAGGGTAAAGAATGTATCTTCGGACCTTGTCTCACCATAAGTCGAACACATTTTCTTTCTTGAAGCCATTTATGCCTGGAACTCCTACATCGCTGGCTGCGACAAGAAGTTTAGCCTTCAACCGGTTGAGGGCCTTAATCTTATTTGCAAAAATGCTCCTTTCACCTGGGATAAAAATTTTGAGATCTTATTTCTCAATCACAAAATGTCGTACTAGACAGGCAATCATGAACGTGTGTTGAGGAACAGGCATTTGCTTCTTTGTAAAGTCAACCGGATTGTGGAAACCATTGGTAAACAAATTTGAGTTGGAAGGTCAACCCTAACAAATAAGGGAATAGACAACTCATTACCCGAAGATTGGACGACAAAACCAGTAGGAAAATGCTGAATAACAACTCCAGACCAGCCTTCAATGACTTTTACTTCAGGCGATGACTGATATAGCTAGTATAAGTACCTAGATGAGGGGTGAATAGGTATATAAAAGATTTTTCTCGATAATTGCACAATACTAGACAGTTAATAGATTTGAGACAAACAATAATCAAAGTAAGACTGAGAGAAGGGAAGAGAGAATTGAACACGCGGTTTATAGTGGTTCGGCTTATTTCAAGCCTACGTCCACTCTTCTGTACCGACAGCCTATTAGCTGGATTCCACTATGAACAAAGAGATGTTACAGCGTTGTTCTCCCTTAATTTCTCGGTGTAGATGATCTACCACACTCGCTCATGGTATCACTAAGTATAGACACTCTTTGTGTATACAATTTCGCTCAAAATGTATCGACTAATAATCAAAGTACTTCAGACTCTGGAATTTTTCTATCGATCATGCACTAAAGCAACTAGAACGTCTTCATTTTATACTCCTTTATGACATCATACCCGTTGGCACTTTCCAAAGGAATTCCTCCAATCTACCCGTTGGACGGAATCAATCAAGAAGATCATTCGAGCTATTAAAGGAACCTGACGATAGCCCATCAATCATGTTCGCCCATACAATCAGGATCTTGGTTTCCAAGAATAGAACCTTCCAAGAATATTTCGTCGACCATCGGATCTTCAAACGATCTTGATTACGAATAAAAGAATCCGTTATATTTATCTAGCCAAGAGATCTTCTCCAGAGGATAGGACTAAATCCTCAACCAAATACTTTGGCTTTGGATTGCCTTCTTCACTGGATTAGAAAAACCGTCAATGAGAATACTCTTGAGTCTTGAGTCTTGAGTGCTGAGTCTGGTGATCTGAAAGTCTTCAGACTCTAAACGTAAGGTCTGCAATTATCCGAGACTAGATTGATAGAAACGTTTTGTCGACTTCAAAATATTCTGAAAAGATTTCTCCAACAATTTCCCCATTTTTGATGGTGACAAAACTTTCTTGTAGATTTGAACAACTTTGACCTGCAAAACATTACTCAAGCAATATGGCTATCTCATAAAAATTAATAAATCAACCAGACTCTGCATCCATAGAAAATCGGTTAGTCTTTCATGAGTAAGACCATACAACAACACTTGATATAAATGTAAACAGTCAAGCATCAAAATCCACACCCAAGTTAGTCAAATTCAAGTTCACACCCAAGTCATACTCAAAAACAAACATTCAAACACACAAAAGAAATTTAAAGTCAAAGTTTAAAGAGAGTTCAAATCACAATTCTCCCCCTTTTTGTCATCATTAAAAAGGTGAGAAAAGAGTCAAGTCTGTTTGGGAATGCACACAATCTGGAAATCTCACATTAACTGTACGATGCCTTCCAGCCTCTTCAAGTCTTCCCGTAGATGAGCCACCTCTTCTCCTTTGGCATTGGCTTGAATTTGAAGAGCGAGGTCTTTCATTTGATCCGCCATGGTAATAGAAGATGCTTGTCCAGCATTCTTTGGGACTTGAAGTTCACAGTCCAGAGCATAGATTTGACCCTTCATTTCCAGAAGAACATCGAGGATACGACGAAAATCTGATGTATTGTCCGTCTGTGTGCTCGCATTTGCTCTCTCGGATGGTGTGAAGGCAGATGATGGAACTTCGGTGTAATCTAGCGGATTTGGTGTTGACGTATCATGTCCTTTCTCAGGCATTTGAGAAGCCTAAAAATCTTCTGGATTTGCTGGTGAGAGACTCACACCTTCACTGTTGACAACATGTGGTGTAGTCCTTCCTTGCTCGCCATCTCCCCCTATCTCTAGGACCTCAAATAGGGAAGAGTGATGGTCATGCTCTTCAGCATCTTGATTCCCTTTCTCTCCGGCTTCATCTGCAGACTTTTCTTTCACTGCTTCTCCTTCTTCTTAAGCTTCTTTCTCTTTGTCTTCTTTCTCTTTCTCTTGTTGCTCCTCTGCTTCTCTATTCTTTGCTTGTCCCTCTTCTTCTCTCTGTTCTTTTTCCTCTGCTTCTTTTCCTTTCTTTTGTCGTTCTGTTGATTCAGGTGCAGAACGTCTAGTCCTTTTCAATGCAGAGATAGTGAGATCTTCCTCTTCATCTTCATCCTCCAAGATAAGAGTTCTTTTCTTTTTGGATGTGGCACCCATGGGCTCCTTCCCTTTTCTCTTTGATGCAGAAGATACTGGAGTCTTCACTCTGAACTTCTCCATTGCCTTATCAAGCTCTTTCAGACGCATTTTTGTCAGCATTTTCAAACCCACCACCATTTTTTCGCATGGTCGAACACAAAGAGTATGTGGAGGTTCAATGTTCAAGTGACCGAAGATCTTGGTCACAAGACCTGAGTAAGGAAATTGGCCATTGTCCTTCACCATTGCTCTGTACATGTGAAAGAAAATGGTGTGAGGGAGAGAGAACTTCTTCCCTGAATTGATCGCGTACATCAATTTCACCTCAGAGTTAGACACGTCAGTCTTGGATGTAGACTTTAGCTTGATACAATTGATCACAATTTTGTGAAGCAAGATGTTGATGGCATGCATTCTTGAATAGATAATTCTTCCCTCTATATCCCTGTCTTTGACAAGCTCCAGTGAGGCACGAGCAATTGAAACTTTGATTGGTTGATAGCGTTCTCTTTCAACTCCAATTATATCTACCAACATGTCCACATCTATCATATAGTCTTGGTTTCGAACACTGAAGGATATTCTATTCGCATCTAAAAAACTAAGATTCTAATAGAAGTATGCTGTTAATTGCACATAATCATCTGTGGTATCGGAGCAAAATTGCTCAAGTTGAAGCAGATTGAACTTCTCCCTTAAGTTCACATTAATGGCATCCAAGAAATCGAAATCAACACTCCTAGGGTTTATCACCCCTCGTTTCAACAGTCTGAAGAACATATTCTCATGTTCCTTTGATTTAAACAAATCCATCCTTTTTCCCTTCACCTTCGCAGCAACACCCATTTTAGGTTGAAATTCACTGAAGATTTTATCATCATCGTTCCCGTCAGTCGGATTCAGTCCCGATACACGAGGGTCACTTGGAATGTTCGCAAGTGCTTCTTCAGCCTTTCCTTTGGGAGTAATTCCCAAATCCTCCATTCGTCGCAAAAAGATATACTCATTCCCATAATTATTATCTTTAAGGAAATTATCTACGTAATTCAGCGGAGTCCCAATGCTCTTCATCGCACAATAGAGCTTGTAAATAAAAGAGGGTTTTTGGACTCTTACAGGGTCTGCATCCTCAATTATTTCTTCCTCCGGTTGTTGACCCGCACCTTGTGGGGTAAATGGTGAAGAGTAACGTGGTGGAGAGTGAATCGGGCTCTGTTGCTGACTCGGTAAATCTTCCTCTTTGGTGAGATCGAAATGGGTAGGCCCCTCCCTCATTCTCTGTGGTCCCATGTTCGCGATTCTTGAAGACTTCCTCGAAGAAGACATCCTTCATTGTCGTTAAAAGATTCCTTTACTTGCTTTCCCAAGAAAAGATGACAACTTTCTCGAGGATGAACACGAAGTAGAGATAGGATTGGGAGGAGAATGCCTTTTTTTAGGGTTTTGAAGTTTAAGCGAGGAAAATTGTATATATATAACTCAGTTTTAAAAAGGAAAAAAAAACAATTAGCACAAAGGAAAGTGAACAGACGCCTCTTTTTAAAATCGATAACTGCCAAATAGAAGTTAATCCTTTTTGAAAAGACAAGATTCCGTTTTTCACGGAAATTATAAATTAACTGAACTAATGATCGTACCTTTTCGAGATTGAATGTAATAACAACTTACAATCTATAGCCATGAATGTCTGAGTCTGAGGGTTGGAGAGTCTCTAGACTTTAACTTCCTCAAGTTTCAAAATGTTGAGTCTGGGAACGGATAAAATCGAATTGATTTTTCTCCAAAGGTTTTGTGAATATATCCGCTAGTTGATTTTTGAATCAACAAATTGAATCGAGATTTCTCCATTTTGAACATGATCTCCAATGAAATGATGTCGAATCTCTATATGCTTTGCTCTTGAGTGAAGGATTGGATTTTTAGTGAGATCGATTGCGCTAGTGTTGTCACATCTAATGTCTGTGCATGAGTCTTCAATTCCAAAGTCTTGTAGCTGTTGTTTTATCCATAGAATTTGCAAACAGCAACTTCCAAGAGCTACATACTCTGCTTCTATTATTGAGAGAGCCACAGTTCGCCCATACAATCAAGATCTTGGTTTCCAAGAATAGAACCTTCCAAGAATATTTCATCAACCATCATATCTTCAAACGATCTTGATTACGAATAAAAGAATCCGTTATATTTATCCAGCCAAGAGATCTTCTCCAGAGAATAGGACTAAATCCTCAACCAAATACTTTGGCTTTGGATTGCCTTCGTCACTGGATTAGAAAAACTGTCAATGAGAATACTCTTGAGTCTTGAGTCTTGAGTGCTGAGTCTGGTGATCTGAAAGTCTTCAGACTCTAAATAGAAGGTCTGCAATTATCCAGACTAGACTGATAGAAACGTTTTGTCGGCTTCAAAATATTCTGGAAAAATTTCTCCAACACCGAGAAGTTGGAAAAGATTCTTTCAGTACAAAGACCTTATTTCAACAAATCAGGATTAGGAATGACCCCAGAAACCATTCATTTAATTGATTTTTTGAAGGTAAAGGAAAAAAAAAAATCAAACAAAGACCTACAAAAACTTTTTACTTAAATCATTTTCAAAAAGTCTTTGTAAAACCTGTTGGCCGAAGTGCTCTCAAATATTCAAAGTGCAATAGCTCAAAACATTTTGAGAAAGAATGTTCTATGGTTTGGAGACATGTTAAAAAGGATTGGGGAGAGACTATGTTTAAAACTAACTCCTCTAGACCCAAAAAGATCTGTATACCAAAGAAAGCTTGAATTCTTTTTGTAATTGCAGGTCACTATCAAGAAAAAGATTAAATGGTATTTGGATAGTGGTTGTTCGAAACACATGACTATAGATTCCAATTATTTTATAAAACTTGTGCAAATAAATGTTGGAAAAGTCTCTTTCAATAGAAATAGCAAAGGAAGAATTGTTGGGTGTGGAACTGTAAAGATTGGAAGTCTCACAATCAACAATGTCTCCTTAGTGGAATGACTAAATTACAATCTACTCAGTATTAGTCAATTGTGCGACACTGGATTTAAAATCAACTTCCAAGAAAGAATATGTTCGGGAACTAGTAAAGATCTTTCTCAATCTTTTACTGGACAAAGACATGGGAACATTTATCTTTTGGATATAAAGTAGAAAGATCTCAATGTCTAATACCGATTCAAGATGAAGCAAATCTTTGGCATCTAAAGCTTGGCCATGGTAACATGAAGCAAATTGCCAAGATCTCATCCAAAAATCTTATTTGTGGACTGCCCAACTTGAAGTATCAAAAGTCTTACTTATGCACACCATATGTGTTGGGAAAATAAGTTGGAAGCTCTTTTAAACCAATAAATTAGATTTCTACTAATCGTGTTTTGCAGCTTTTGTATATGGATCTCTTTGAACCAACCAAAACTCAAAGCATTGGTGGAAAAAGATATTACGTAGTAATTGTGGATGATTATTCACAATTTACTTGGGTTTACTTTTTGGCAAGTAAGTCTGAAACATTTTCTTATTTTTCAAAGTTTGTCAAGAAAGTTCAGAATGAGAAATGATATGCTATTTCAAGCATACGGACAAATCATAGAAGTGAATTTGAAAATCAAGACTTTACCAAATTTGGTGATAAATTTGGTTTTCAGCATGTTTTCTCTTCTCCATATACTCCAGAACAAAATGGAGTTGTGGAAAGAAAAAATAGATCTTTGCAAGAAGTGGGAAGAACTATTTTAATTAAAAGTAATATTTCTTCTCGTTTTGGGGCTGAAGCAGTTTCTACAGCTTGTTATGTTATTAACAGAGTATTCTTAAGGTATATTCTGGAGAAAACTCCCTATTAGTTATTCAAAGAAAAGAAGCCAATTGTTTTTTATTTTCATGTGTTTGGTTGCAAATGCTTTTTTTTTAAAAATGCAAATGATCGAACTGATAAGTTTGAAGAAAAATCAGACGAAGGAATTCCCCTTGGCTACTCAACCTCAAGCAAAGTCTACAGAGTATTCAACAAGAAGACTCAATCTATGGAAGAATTATGAACGTCAAATTTCAAGACTCTTTGCAGAATCAATTGATTCAAACTCAACCTAAAGATTCTGAACCTACTTTAGACTTTATAAAGTCTACCTCCCCTTAAATAGCTCAGACTTCTGAAGATCAACAACAAACGAAAGGATCAATTGAATTAGAAGATCAGTAAACTATCAGACCGACCAATAACTAGAAGCATAAGTTTAGTCATCTCGAGGAACTCATCATTGGCAACATTGATGAAGGGATTTGCACCAGATCTAAAAGGCAAGAAGAGTCTAGTGCTCTGGCACTTATTTTTGAAATAGAGCCCAAAAGCATAGAATAAGCCTTAACTGACAAAAGATGGATTGAAATTATGCAAGAAGAACTCAGACAGTTTAGCATCAACGATGTCTAGGAATTAACTCATAAACCAAAAGGTAAATCCATTATTAGAGCTAAATGGATTTTCAAGAACAAGATGGATGAAAAAGGAAAAGTGGTTAGAAACAAAACAAGACTCGTGGCCAAATGATATACGCAAGAAAAAGGGATAAACTATGATGAGGCCTACGCACCAATAACAAGGTTAAAAGCAATTAGATTATTACTTGCTTTTGTTTGCTATAAAAGTTTCAAATTATTCCAAATGGACGTCAAAAGCACATTTCTAAATGGATTTATCCAAGAAGAAGTTTATGTGGAACAACCTCCTGGATTTGAAGATCCAAAGAGACTAGGCTCAGTATTCAAACTGAATAAGGTTCTATATGGATTAAAACAAGCACCTCAACTTGATACGATAAGTTAAGTAAGTTTCTAATTCATAATGGTTTTGTTAAAGGTAAAATGGATACAACTTTATTTATTAAAAGAGAATGTAAAGATTTTCTACTCGTTCAAATCTATGTTGATGATATCATATTTGGATCACCTAAAGAAAACATGTGCAAGAAATTTTCTAAGTCTATGCATGATGAATTTGAAATGAGCATAATTGGTGAACTATCTTTCTTGGGTTACAAGTGAAGCAATTGAAGGAATGAATTTTCATTCACCAAGAAAAATTGCAAAATTTATTAAAAGCAAAAAGATTTTCCTCGTTAAAATGTTGATGATATCATATTTGATCACCTAAAGAAAACATATGCAAAAATTTTCTAAGACTAAAATACCAATGTCAAGTTCTTTAAGGGTTACAAGTGAAGCAATTGAAGGCCTTTTCATTCACCAAGAAAAAAAAAACCTCGTTAAAAAGTTGAGAAAATGCAAAATACCAATGTCAAGTTCTTTAGTTAAAGGGAGTTAAAGTTTTCCAAAATGCAAATGGTGTTTGGTAAATTGTACTTTGAAAGTCTATTTTGAAGTAGCTTTGGAAAAAATAGTGTTTGGAAAGACTACATTTACAAAGGACTTGATGATTAATAAAAAAAATAAAAAAACTATCAAAAAAATAAAAGAGTTTGCTAGCGAGGGGTAGGAGGCTGCCGACGAGAGGCAGGCAGCTGCCGGCGAGACCCGGAAACGATCGGCGAGGGCTTAAGGTCGAGCGACCTCCGGCGAGGGTCGCCTAGGCTCGGACGACCCTCGGCGGCCCTTCACCGGAGGTTGCGCGACCTTGCGACGTTTGACGCAACCCAGATCTGGTTGCCGGAGGTCGCGCGACCTCGCGGCAACCAGATCTAGGTCGCGTCGATCGGTCATGCGACCTCGTCGTGACTAGATCTGGTCGCCGGAGGTCGCTCGACCTCGCGGTGACCAGATCTGGGTCGCGCCGATCGGTTGTGCGATCTTGCCGCGACCAGATCTGGTCGCTAGAGGTCGTGTGACCTCGCGACTACCAGATCTGGGTCGCCGGAGCTCGCGCGAGGTCGCGCGACCTTCGGCGACCCAGATATGGGTTGTGCCTAAGGTCGCGCGACCTCCGGCGACCCAAATCTAGGTTGCGGCAACGCGACTCGTGGGCGATCACCGAGACTCGCGAGCGGTCGCTGCGACCTCGCCGACCTCATATGAATGACCAATGATGATTGCTACGACCTCGTCGACCTCAGCCGAGTCCATCACCGGCCTCTTGAGCTCGTCCGCGCCGTTGGAGAAGAAGATGAACAATACACAAATGAACAGTGACGAGGCATTCCAAGAATGCTGAAAGCCCAAGGCAGCCTAGGACTTGCCTTGGGCTTTCAGCCTTGCAAATGCCAGCATCTCCCCAATGCGCCTTGCAAAGTGGTTCCCAAACACCTCTATTTTGGCCCAAAGACTTTTAGCCCCTCAAAGCCCCTTCCAAAGTAGTTTCCAAACGCACCCTAAAGCTAGACAAAGACGAAGGAGGAAAGAAAGTTGACCAAAAGCTTTACAAGAGCATTATCGGTTCACTTATTTATCTTATTGCTTCAAGACTTGACATTTTGTTTAGTGTTTGCATTTATGCAAAATTTCAATCAAATCTCAAAGAATCTCATCTAAGTGCTGCAAAACGCATAATCAAATACATTGCAACTACTTCAAAATTAGGTCTATGGTATCCCAAAGAATGAGACTTTACCCTCCTTGGATATTCAGACGCAAATTTAGTAGGTTGCAAAGTTGATAAAAAGAGTACCTTCGGTACGTGTCAATTGTTGGGAAATATGACAGTATCTTGGTTCTCAAGGAAGCAGAGCACTATAGCTCTTTCAACAGTAGAAGCAAAGTATATGGCTCTTAGAAGTTGTTGTTCTCAAATCTTAAGGATAAAACAACAACTAAGAGACTTTGGAATCAAAGACTCGTGCACTGAGATCAAATGTGACAACACCAGCGCAATCAATCTTACAAGGAATCCAATTCTCCATTCAAAAGCAAAACGTATAGAGATTCAACATTATTTAATTAGAGATCATGTTCAAAATGAAGAAATTATGATACAATTCATCAATTCAAAGAATCAACTGGTAGACATATTTACAAAGCCACTGGAGAAAAGCCAATTTGAGTCTATTCGCACCAAACTAAATATTACAACTTTTATCCAGTAAAGTCTGAAGGTGCTTAGACTTAGAGGTAAAATTTGATAGTGTTCAGACTCAGAAAACCAAGAGTTACGATAGCAAGTTATTTCGATTTCAACATTTTAAATCTTTAAACGAGTACAGTTATTTTTTTTAATCTCTAATTGATTGTTATATTTTTAGAAATTATCTTTTCTAAGTCTTTGAATTTATGGCAGTTTTTCTTTTTCAAAAAGGCAGTTATTCATTTTCAAAAATGTAGTTTTATTTATTCATTTATAATGATTCATATACCCCTGTTTGTTTGCTTTATATACTGTTGTTTTTCTTCTTCGTTTTCACTCACAAACCCTAGAACACAGAACCTCACTTTCTCACTAGTTTAATCCATAAAGTTCACATCTTTTTCACGAATTGAATTCAAGAAATCTCTCAAAGACTGTGACAATGTCTTCCCAAAGAAATTCCTCTAGGATCGCAAGCATGGGACCACAGCATATATGTGAGAGTCCTACGCACTTTGATCTAACCGAGGAAGAAGACTCTCCGAAGCATCAGCAAAGTTAACAATAACATTCTCAACCACACCATTCTTCTCATGCTAGAACTCAAGTGCCTTCGCAACAACAAGCAGAGGAAGAAATCATCAAGAATGTAGAACCTGTAAAGACTCTTAAGCCCGCATTTCTTTTCAAACTCTACACCACTTTAAAGGAATGTGGTTCTCCCATGACCCTTATTGATGAGTTTTTGAGCGAAAAATGGTACAGAAATGAAACTCATTTTTTAAAGATGATGGAGAGTTTGGGCATTGCTACTGCCGGTTCGGCAGAAAGGGCTTTTGCAAATTTCTCAAGTGATCCGTGATTTGGATCATTTAATCAACCTGAAGGAAAAGATGATGACGAGAGAATGTTCACACATTTTAAGCCAAGGATGGGTGTCGCTACGAACATTCGTGGTACAAGAATGGATCTTTTTCGTTCTAAGGAGCACAAGCAAGCATATTATAAATTGCTAAAGCGAGGGGTGATGAACCTTAGGAGTGTGGATTTTGATTTTCTCGATTCATTGAACGTGAAGTTACGAAAGAAGTTTACATTGCTTCAACTCAAATGGTTTTACTCTGAAATAATTGTTGCTCATCCGGAACTTACAGCTTATTTCTATTCCAATCTATCCTTTTTAGATACAAATAGATTTTCCTTTAGTGTTAGAGACCATGATTTTGTGGTTGATGTGGACACTCTGGCTGATGTGATTGGGGTGGAAAGAGGGAGTTTCCAACCAATCAATGTGTCTATTGCTCGTGCTTCCTTGATACTTGTTCGAGATAGAATTGCTGAAGGCTGAATTTCTTACAACGGGATGAATGCTTTCAATATCTTACTTCACAAGATTGTCATTAACTGTCTCAAACCCAAATCCACATCAAAGACTAATGTCTCAAACTCTGAAGCAAAGCTGATGTACACCATTCACATTGGTTTTAAGTTCTTTCTGTCTCACACTATCCTTATGCACATGTATAGGACAATGGCAAAGGACAAAGGATAACTCCATTATTATGCTCTTATCACTCGTTTATTCAAACATCTTAACATTCAGCCTCCCAAAATTTTGTGTATTTGAACCATTGATCCAATGATAGTGGGATTGAAGATGGTTTTCAAGATGTATCTGAAGGAGCTAAACAAGGCTTTGGAGTGCTTTAACCCTTATAAAAGCACGACAAGACTCTGCGACTGGAAAAAGGAAAGACAAAGAGCCCATGACAGCACCATCTAAGAAGAGGAGAGCACTCGTAGGATGAAGAAGATGAGGATGACATCACTATCTCTGCTCTTGCCTTGAAAAACTTACAAAGTGTTGTTATAAAGACAAAAGATCGAGAGAACCGAGATAAAGAAAAGACAAAAGAAGAAGAAGAAGAAGAGAGAGGAAGAGTAGAAGAAGAGGATAATGGTGATCCTCTTGCAGAGGATGAAGGACAAGATCTTCATGACATTGAAGAAGAGCAAGAGCAAGAAGAGTACTTTTCTCCACCTAAAGGCACTGAAACAAAGGGAGCTGCTGATAAAAGAGGTACTTCTTCACTTGATTTTACTAATGATGATGTTAGTCGTTCTCCTGTCAATCCATAAAATGTATATGCCTCTCAATTTCTTGAAGATCGTAATGAGGCTTCATCTACAAGTTTGAATGTACATGCTAAAGTTCCATCATCAGTTAATTCTCCACAGTCTGATCGTGTTGAAGCAAGCCCTCAAACTGACAATACAGCAGACTTTAAAAGACTGCCAAAACTTCTTCTGGAGATTACAGCTCAGAGTTATGGGTTGGGATGTGAATTTTAGACCATGCAGAATGCTCATAAAGCCACTTCAGTTCCTTTGCACGACCAAATACAAGCCCTTAATTTTCAAGTGCAAGGAAATGCAAAGGGTGAAGATTTAGAACAATTGAAGGAGGATCTGAGGAAGCTAAAGGAGACTGTCAAGTCTATGGGGGATTTCTAGCTCGTTCGCATTCCCAAGCAACCTTGATTTTATCCAACTTCTTTTTATGTTCTTCACTTTTTCTATTGACAAAAAGGGGGATAAGTACACTAATGGTGCCATAAGTTGTGTACGGCTCTCACTTTGGTGCCAAAAGTTTCCGTCGGATCACTTAAGTGCCAAATCAGAGGAAAAACGATCACTTTGGTGCCACCGGCAAGAAATTCCGGCCAAAATAAATACGTGGCCTTTATATTTAAAAAAAAAAAAAAAAAAAAAAAACGACGTGGCTTAAGATTGTCCACGGTGGATAGCATAAAATGACGCCGTTGTCCTTTCTTCGTAAGAAACGACGTCGTTTCTTGCCATCCATCGTGGATTCACATAAGAAACGACGCCGCCTTGCTCCATAGCAAAAACGACGTCGTTGCAAAGGAGTAAAATAGGGTTCGTATACGGTTCTCCTCGACGCCGGCCGTAGCTTGCTCACCCACCGTCCTTTACCCACCGCCGTTCGCTCGCGCGCCGTCACTCGCCCACCGTCGCTCGCCCGCCGTCACTCGCCTGTCGTCACTAGGCCATCGCTGTAGTTGCACCGTCGTTCACGATCATTCAGGTTTGTCATGTTCTCTACATGGATCAATTTTGCGAAAAATTTAGGGTTCCGAATGGCAAGTTAGGGCACGGAGGGCAAATTGAGGGCTCGGCTCAGGGGGAAAGTAGTGGGAAAAGTGGTGGGGATGTCACTTTTATGGGGATGGAATAGAAAAATTGATTCTTCCATCGTTCGTTCACTTTTTGTTGTGGGGACCGAATAGAAAAACAGGGTGCTGAGGGGCTTGACTCGGATGGAAACAGTGGCAGGACCGAATTTGTTTATTTAATTAATTGGACTACTTTTGTTGGGGGACCGAATGTGAATGTGATGAAATTGAAAAATGGGTGGTGGGGACCTCACTTTGTTTATTTAATTCGGTTTCTTTTGTTTCTGTAAATGCACCGAATTGGGGAGATTTTAGTCGCATTTGTTCCTTGACAACAAAACGACAAGAACCTGCATG
The DNA here is from genome assembly GCA_017140615.1 of Eucalyptus cladocalyx. Taxonomy (NCBI): domain Eukaryota; kingdom Viridiplantae; phylum Streptophyta; class Magnoliopsida; order Myrtales; family Myrtaceae; genus Eucalyptus; species Eucalyptus cladocalyx. Next base: position 19,623,336 of record CM029516.1, read on the forward strand.
TAAAGTTGCCGATTATGTCATGTGTTTCCAACAAAATGACAATAACTCTTTTTCTTTTTTTCCATTGGGTGCAGCATCGACATGGACACAAATCATGTAGGCATCATTGTTTGCTATGGTGGAGAGTTTGTTATTGGCACTGAAGATTGGGAATATAGTGGTGGAAATGAATGTACTATTTATGTCAATATTTGGAAGCCATCATATATTGATTTTATGAGGGATTTGGTATATTTTTTACGATGCAAAGTGCAAAAACTACATTATTATTGTGTTCCTAGGAAAGAATTGAAGGATGGGTTGAGATTTTTTAATGACGATAATTGTATTAAGGATATCATTTACCATTATATTCACGGTGAAGAAGCTAAGGTATATGTTGAGTATTATAGTGAGGATGAGGATGAGGATGAGAATGAGCAGACCACCACTGAAGGAGGAGAAGTGAGGGATCATGTTCAAGCGAGTAATCAGGTCGGGGATGAGTTTAGGTTAGATGGAGGGCAAAATGATAGGGAGATAAGTCATATTGATAGAGATGAACAAAGATGGAGATGTCTTGAAATCTTGGATGAAGACTTCATTGGATTAGAATGGGAAATTGCTTTATCTAGTGAATCGGAAGATGAATGTTTGGTTGTAGTAAATTTCCCAAGTGACCAAGATGATGATGAACTCGCACCAAGACAAAAGCAAAGGGAATTCCTGAGAAAAAAAACTTGCAGCTTCAGCAAGAAGAAGGCCCGAGTCAAGAAATAGAAGTGAAGATGAAGAAAACTGTGGCAATGAAGTTGCTGGTTCGGAAAATGAGCTTGACAATGATGATGAAGAACCTACTCCTCGAAGAAAAAGTAAGTACCATTGTTATGATCCGACTGTTGATAAACCTGTTTTGTCGGTGGGCATGAGATTTGATGATGCCAAACAGTTCAAGGAAGCTGTTATAAAGAACTCAATTGGTGAACAGAGGAGCGTTAAATTCATTAGAAACACGAAGGAGTTTGTGAAAGCTAAGTGCTCACAAGCTAATTGTTCGTGGAAACTCTATGCTGCGCTTAGTAAGAATGGGTCATTCCAGATTAGGTCCTTTCAGGAGGAGCATACTTGTCCAATTATCTTTAACAATAAAAGGGTAACAAGTGTGTGGTTATCAAAGCATTTTTTTCAAAACTATCAAAGCAATGCCCGAGATCAAGAGTCCTCAATTTCAACAGTTAGTGAAGGAGCAAGTGGGGGTTAATGTGTCGATGAATCAATGTAAGAGAGCGAAGATGAGGGTGATGAAGATATTGATGGGTGGGTATAAGGAAGAATATGCGCAGGTATGGGATTATGCTGGTGAATGTATGTTTCAAAACCCATTTAGTATGGTATATGTAGAGGTTGTGGAGATGCCACTCCCTGATCTTAGGCCTAGATTTGATAGATTTTATGTCTGTTTTGATGCATGCAAATGGGGCTTCTTAGCTAGTTGTAGGAGAGTTATAGGATTGGATGGATACTTTCTAAAGAGTTTATGCAAGGGGGAGTTGTTGGCTGCTGTGGGGAGAGATGCCAATAATCAAATGTTCCCGATAGCTTGGGCAGTGGTAAAGATAGAGAACAAGGATATTTGGTTCTGGTTCCTAAAAAATTTAATGGCTGACCTTGAGATAACCGATGGGGGAGGATGGGCATTCATGAGCAACCAATAGAAGGTAATTTCATTGTCAATTATAATATACTCCCTTTTAAAAAATTTCACTTGCATATTTTTCTTGACTTGTATTTATTGGTTTGAATTTTTGTAGGGACTTATTCCTACATTAGCTGAATTGATGCCACATGCTGAGCATAGAATGTGCGGGAGGCACATATATGCAAACTAGTCAAGGAACTTCAAAGGAGATAGGCTGCAGAAGCAGTTCTGACAGATAGCAAAGAGTACGAATATGGTTGATTTCAGATTAGCCAAACAAGGATTGTTGCAGTTGACAAAGGACAGTTTTGATGCACTCTTCCATACAGAAGCTAAGCACTGGTGTCGAGCCTTCTTCGGCGAAGAGTTCAAATGCGATATCATTGATAACAACCTCAGTGAAAGCTTTCAATGGTAGAATTTTAGAGGCTAGGTGCAAACCAATCATTAGCATGCTTGATGATATTCGAGTTATGGTTATGACTAGACGCATAGGCAAAGAGATGAGGCTACAAAATGGAGTAGAGACTGTGGCCCTAGGATTGTGAAGAGATTGGATGCAAATATTGCTGCTAGTAGGTTCTACCATCCAATTTGGAATGGAGATAATGGATATGAGATTATTCAAAATCAGGATAAGTATGTTGTTAACCTAGATAGAAGAAAGTGTTCATGCCGAGCCTGGCAACTGAATGGAATTCCCTGTGTCCATGCCATTTGTGCTATTCGGATGAAGCAAGAAAACCCGATGATTACCTACATGATTGGTACAAAAAAAGCTCATACCTTGCTTCATACCAATTCATGATGCAGCCTATCCGAAGCAGCAAATTTTGGGAGCCAACAAATCATGAAAGTCCTCTACCTTTACCGCTGAAGAAGCAAATAGGAAGGCCAAAAAAGAGACGAAGAATGCAGCAGGAAGAGGCATCAAGTCAAAGGATGAGTAGGACTGGATCAAAGATGAAATGCTCCTATTGCAGCAAGGAAGGGCACAATAAGAAAGGTTGTGAGCTGAAAAAGCAGCATCAACAACAAGATGTAATGGCTGATTCAGTCCCAGAGACAAGACCTACTGAAGAAACTCTTGTTGGGCCTATTGAAGGGAGGACAGAAGGCCCTGCTGTAATTCCTACTGAAGGGCAAATAGAAAGCCATGTTGTAAGGTAAGTATCCTCTTGGTCGTAGTAACTTTACAGTTCTTATTCGATAGTACTGTTGGTCATAATCATAATATAGTACATTGGTGTAAGGCCTACTAAAGGGCCAAAAAAAGGCCCTGTTGTAGGCTCAAGTGCAGGGATAGGGACTGGAATGGGCAAGACAGCAACAACAACAACTGAGTCCACTGTTGAGCAAACAAGAAATAAATATCCTGTAAGTTGTACATCGCTGTGTTTGGTCTTTTATAGGCTAAAATTTACATTTGTTATGTGTTTCTTAGGTCAGAAGACAAGCAACTGCACAAGTTGCAGAGGTTGCTACAAGGATCATTGCTGCTGAAAATGATGCACCACAACGAACAAGAGGGGCTCTTGGGAAAAGATTAAGGCAATATGGTTATGGGATTTACACAGATGAACGTACTGGAATGACCATTTTGAATGTAAGATTTATAGGCCTCATGCATTTAATTTGTTGTATTTCAATTCATTTGGTTGACAATATCACTATGTTTTTGTAGCCTGGGAGAACTTCGGAGGTACTTCTCTCTCAAGGTGGGCCAACTCAAGAATCAAGGGTGCAGCCAAAGAAGAGTGATCCAAAGAAGAAGAAGACATCGGGTACAGCTGCGAAACAGCCATCCAAAAAGAACCCAGCACCAGTTCCATCTCAACCAACGATTGGGAGCAGTAGTGATGATATGGACCAACACATGACACGTGGTAGAACAAAAATAGCTGCCGTAAAAAACAAGGACAAGGAAAAGGAAGTGATAGAAAGCCCAACTAAATAACCTACAAACCGCTTCGAAAGAGTGTTCGGATTATGAATCAATTCAAAGCTCCAAGAGGAAAAGGAGATCAAGGTGTTGTCAATATTGACTGATGGGAGGGAGGGTGCTGGACATGGTCTCTTTTTATGTGATGCTGGACATGATTTTTTTCATGTGATGCTGGACATGGTCTTTTTCTTGTTTTCTTCTTTTTTTAGGAGTGTGCTGGATTGATAGTAGTTGTTGCCTGTAATGCCATTGTTTTTTTTTTAAGAGAGTGTTGAACTCTCGATGCTTGGGGAGTGAAGTTAGACATGCTTTTCTTTTCTTTTGTAAACAATCAATCAATGTTAATGGCAAGTACCGGAATGACTATTCATTTTCCCTTTTGTTGGTTTTGGCTAGAATGCTAGCAAGTCAGTTATGCTACTGCTGCTATATATTTTATTTTTGCTGTTACTGCAATGTTGCTGTTGCTGCATTGTTGCTGTTGCTGCACTGTTGCTGTCAGCATTGCTGCACTGTTACTGTGCTGCACTGTTGCTGATTATATGTGTTGCTACAAGAACGCTTTGGGTGCTGGTACATCTTGTTGCATCTGGGCTAGTGTAAGAAGATGCACCAGCAACTCAACTGGTGCAAGAACAAGGTGCATTTGGAATGTGACGTTTGGCACTAACATGTTCTTTTTTAAAAAACTTGTGCAACGTAAGTGATCACTTTGTAATCGCGACTGGCACTTAAATGATCACTTTCATAAAAACTTGGCACTTAAATGATCACTTTTATAAAAACTCAGTACTCAAGTGATCACTATTTACAACATATGACACTGAAATGGTCAATCGTAAATTTGCCACCATCCTTTAATTTCGGCCATGGTTTGCAGTTGCAGCAAACCAACAAACCAGCAAACTAGCAAACCAGCAAACCAGCGAACTATTACCAACTAAAAAATGCAGCAAACCATCATAAAATAAAACAATGCAACAAACCATCACCAAATAAAAAAAATGCAGCAAAACATTACCAAACAGAAAAATGCAGCAAACCATTACTAAAAGCTTTCAATGCAGCAAAGCATTACCAAATAAAAAATACAGCAAACCATTATATTTGAAGTAAAAACTAACCAAAACAAACATTGGCATTACACAACTAAACAACAAAACTTTTAAGTGCTCACAACTAATGCATTCCAAGTCCAACCTTGCATTTCTATCCATAGATTACAATAACAAAACATTCTGCTCCATACAAAAATTGCAGCAAACCAAAAAACACATTTTACTTATAAACAATCCAATACAAGTGCATATTCCGCGTCTTCGACTATTGTAGACATACAAACTTCTTCTCATTACTCACTTTACATTTGAATAAACTACCCAAGAAAATAAGAACACAATCAACGCTCGATAAAAGTTTCTTTCGATTTTCAGCCTTGAAACCTCCCTCTTCAAATGGTCCACCAAAGATATTAAACCCTTCATTTGAGCTTGCATTGAGTCGACATCCTCCAACTCGTCCATTAACATAGGTGGAGGTTGATTTCGGCCTTCAAGTAACTCTAATATCACCTCTGTCGCTCGATTAGAGAATTTTCTATCAATCCATTTGAAATATTAGCACTTCGAGCCTTCTCTATATCTGCCGCACCCATGGAATCTTCTCCCGGGATTCAACCGAGTCCAAGATGTTCTTCTTGGACTCGGTAACCCACAATAACAGTAATACTCACCATCTAATTCACTTTTCTTATAGGAATGTGAGCCGCTGCTGAAGCCTTTGTCCTCCATTTGCAAGAGCGAGCTGATAACTTTGGGAGAAAATCGAAGTATGTACTCGAAATGATCGAATTGGGGATTTTAGGGTTTTCAACTTTCGGTTCTAATCGAAATTGGGGATTTAGGGTTTCTTATTTGGGGAAAAACGGTAAACGGCATCATTTTGTTCTTTGTATGCTGATTGTATTCTCCGACGATCCACGTCGACGTCAAAAATTAAAAAAAAACTGCCACGTCGGATTTCCGGCCAACCAAATCGGCGATGGCACCAAAGTGATCATTTTTCAAAATTTTTGACACTTAAGTGATCCGACAGAAACTTTTGACACCAAAGTGAGCGCCGTACACAACTTATGGCACCATTAGTATACTTATCCCACAAAAAGGGGGAGAAAGTTTGTGCATATTTGACTATTGGTTTGGACTTTTTGACTTATCTTTTGGTTGTGGATTGGACTTTTTGACTGTATGATTTGATCTTTTGATGCTTACAGTAACTTAGGCTGTGACAATGATTATGGAAGGATAGTTATTTTGCAGGACTAACGAGTTTTCTGTGGTTGTAGAATCGTTACTATCATTGTCCTAATCTACTCACATTTTATGAGATATCTTGTTCTGCTTAAGTTTTGCAGGTCAAAAGCATTCAATTATGTAGGAAAGTTTTGTCACCATCAAAAATTGGGAGATTGTTGGAGAAAACTCTCTTATTTTGAAGTTGACAAAACGTTTCCATCAGTCTAGTTTGAAGACTTCAAGACTCAATTATTAAAGTCTGATGAACTCCAAACTCTATCGTCAAAATCTGAAAATTGCAAAATTCAAGACTTAAAGTCTACCCTCACTAGCAGTTTCTTAACCAACAAAGAGAAGACTTATCCAGATACAAGTTTTATTTAAGGATTCGGTTCATACGGTTTAAAGAAGATCTTACGGCTGAAGATAGCACCTTGTGATCAATTTTGAATAATCAAGATCTTTTGAAAAGTGAAGCATACTTGGAAGGTTCTACTTATGAAAACCTATATCCTGATTGTATAGGCGAGTAGGATTGGTGGGCTATCATCACATTCCTTAAATGACTCAAGATCTCCTTGATTGATTCTGTCCAACGGGTAGACTGGAAGAACTCCTTCGGAAAGTGCCAACGGATATAAAGGCATGAAAGAGTATATAAGGAAGATGCTCAAGTTGTTTGAGCATTAAAGAAAAATTCCAAAGTCTAAAGCTCTTAGTTCTTTGATTTATCAATCGTTGAGTTTAAGTTGTACTCAAAAGAGATATCAAATACTTGTGAGACCTTGAGGAAGTGTAGTAGAGTATCTACAATGTGGAATCAAGGACGTGAGACTATAAAAATCTCCTTTGGTTTATAGTGAAATCCAGCCGGTGGGCTATTAGTGTGAGAGAGTGGACGTAGGCTTGGTCTAAGCCGAACCACTATAAACTTTGTGTTTTTATTCTCTTTCCTTATACTCCTTGCTTTAATTCGTAGCTTTATCTAACTGCTTATAGTTTTTTACATATTCAATATGTTATTCTTGAAAGACGAGTTAACTTGTTGAAAGTCTAGCGAAAATTTGCTAGAACACTTATTCACCCCCCCCCCTCTAGGTGTCCTTACTAGCCCTATCACAATGTACTCTAACTTTACAAGTTCTTGTCCCAATTCAATTGATTTGTGTAGGCTGATATAAAGAGATCAGTTAAATTCATAAGGTATGAGAGGTTAGAAATTATCTACAATAATCTAGATGAGAACTCAATCCTTTCAAAAGCACTGGCAACCATTCAAGTATATTTTAAGTTCCCAAAACAAGTTGCTAGGGATGAGAAAGTTGGTTTATATTATGGGCAATCTGTTGACCTTGCTCCTTATTAGGTCTAGCGTCCTAAAAAATAAAATAAATAAATGCCAAATTTCAATTGGAATTTCCTACTCCAAATTTCCATAATATAGGATGTCTTACTCTTTAAGATTTTCCAACATCCATATATAGGAAACTTATACGAAATGATGTTATTTCGATTCATTTTGTCTACATCAGGTTGTCAACCATCTATGTAGGATAGTTGATGATGATTAGACCACCACATTGCAATTTAAGATAAACATTTTGTCACGCCTCAAACCTCCTTATCCTCTCCATAGGTCCTACACGACATCCACTACGTTGGGATTACTTTGCGACATCCCAGGAGGCGTTGCCATCCCATTGATTTTTATTTTTTCATTAAGAACATGTGGAAGTGTGCGACTCAATGACCAAATCAACAACAATATCAGATAGTGAGGAAAACATGGATATACTACACAACTTATATGCTTCATTTATATAACTGAAATGTTTCATTTACAAGCCATTTTCTTTAGGGTCATTTCGATTTTTCATCCTCACACAAAAGATATAAAGGGGGTTAGTCCTAGTTCCTTGTATAAGGACAATTGTCAAAAATGGTTCTCATTAAAAACCGATATCCTCATGGCTAGGGCTCGGGCTCTGGATTGTAGTTGGGGTTAAACTCGAGGTCAACCATGGTGCCATCAGAAGGGGGCAACACCAATCCATCAATGTCATTGGGTGGACCGTCAAACCTGCACAAAAGACTGTAGAAGTCCTCGTCAACCTAGGCGAACCAGACCACAAAAAGATGGGGAACCAGGTACCCCACACCCTCATCCATCCACACCATCTTGGTGTGGTGTTGGAAGAGGATGTCGGTCCTAGCGCCCTCATAATCAAGTACCATGACTTCCCTATGTACTAGGAGACCAAAACGTGAAGGTGGAAGACTCATTCCTCCGCACCTAAAAAAGGTTAAATAACAACAAATGAGTTGAAAACTTAATAAGTAAATAACCTAAATCCCGTATAGGTGGATGCCTTGCATCGGAACCTTATGATTACCTAACCTAAGCATGTTGATGGCAGATCAATAGCAAAGTCTATGCTTTGCCTTAACTATATACATAAGGGAACCCATCCTCTACCTAGACATTCGTCCTATTAGAAATCTACGAGGTATCCCTTACTCATAAAACATATCAATTAATGACTTCAACATCATTGAAAAGTCCCTCGAGTCCTAAATTATAGCATAATTATTCACACGTGCTATAAATAATGCAATTAATAGCCAATAATATTACCACATGTCAAATATTAATATCTAAAATGTTACCATGGCTTTTGAGACTCAATTAACAGCCTTCTAAAGATCCACATGCCTCTCACGTCACAAATAACAATTATAGCATGCACATGCCTTCCAAGTAACTAAAAATGACAATTAAATTATACACGTGTCTTACACATCTCATATAAGGTCATATCAAGCATGCATGAGTCATAAAACAACCTCCAAAGTATGCATGTAACAATAAAATGTTTTGCACACGTTTAGCGCCTCCGAAATCACATAATATCACATGATACTATGCTATATGAAGCCCAATTATTAATCACACATAATCAAAACCCTCTGGCTCTTTCGAAAACCTCCAGGACATGATCTTGCCCCCATCGAGTACAGCATGCGAAACCCCGTCAGGCATCCTTTCGGGTATCAATCCAATATGACACTCCTGCAAACGGCATCCAAAAACCTCTAGGGCATCACTCTTCGATGTCTTTTGGTGGTGGCATCTTCCCCAGAAACCTCTAGTGATGGAATCTCTCATGTGACCATACGAATCAAGTACACAATCGTCTTTATCATTCCTATTAATCTGAGGTATGAACGCCCCAAGGGCGTGCCAAGCAATGGAGTGCCAGACACCTTGAGTGCCAAAACTTGGCACGGAATGACACTTAAGTGCCAAAAGTTAGGAAAGTGACACTTAAGTAGCAAAATCGGAGCAAAATGGATTACTTAGGTGCCAATCCTGCCAAAATTCGACCAAAATGCTGACATAGTGATTTTCCGACGAAATAAGTGCAAAACGGCATTGTTTTGCACTCTAACGTAGCTAGAAAATGCAAAAACGACGTCATTTTGTCTTTGATGTGGTAAATAATTAATATAAAAATTAATTAAATTTTGAATTAAATTTATTTAAAACATTTAAAAATTAAAAAATTAAAAGTGGGAGTGGAAGGCAAAATGAAGGCCGAGCTCTCGCCGTTACCTCTCCCGCCACCGTCAGGAAGGGTTGGCGACGGAGGGGGGAGGGTCGGTTGAGGTCGCCGACCCCTGGCTAACTGGCGGTGAGGGCTCACGGGCCCTTGCCACCTCCCCACCGTTGTCGAGAAGAGCCGGCAACGATGGGGGGAGCTTCAGCCGAGGTCGCTGGGCCCTAGCCAACAGCTGATGACCCCAGTTGACCCTCCCCCCTTCATCGCTAGCCCTTCCCAACGGCGGCGGGGAGGCGACGAGGGCTCGGCCCTTAACCGCCTCACTTTTTTATTATTATTATTATTATTAAATATTTGTATTTGTATTTTAAATGTTTTAAATAAATTTAGTTTTTAATTTAATTGTATTAATTTTTTTACTACATCAACACTAAAACGACGTCATTTTTGCATTGTCTAGCCATGTTAGCGTGCAAAATAACGCTATTTTGGACTTATTTTGCCGGAAAATTGCTATGTCAACATTTTGCCCCGATTGGCACTTAAGTGATCCATTTTGTTCCGATTTTGGCACTTAAGTGTCACTTTCCTAACTGTTGACACTTAAGTGTCCTCCGTGCCAAGTTTTGGCACTTGGACTGTACTTCTCCCCCAAGCAATGTGTAACTCATAACCTATTGGAAATGCGTCAATAAAATATGCCGAGCACAAAACTAGAATCGTGGCTTGACTCATTACACTCAAGTACCGACCTAAGTCAAACCCAAATCAAACAATACACCTCAATATTGTCGAACTAAGAGAGTGAACCGACTTGGCATGCTTCCATGCATGTCCAAGAACCAAAGAAATTTTAGCTTCAAAGGCTTGATGTGAATTCAGGCATCAATCATGACCTATGGACTTTTATATGTGAAGACCACATCCATATCACAATAATAATCCTTAAAAATCAAATCTAATATCAATACAAATGGACGATTAAACCACAATAGCCATGACACACAATAAACTACATCACATAATGCTTATACAATCGACCATAGTAGTCAAACATAAAGGTTAAGCCTATGTATCGATAACAAATGGTCCACAAACAACAATTATGGCAATCTTTCTAATCCAAGCAATAATCTAAGCCTAAATTAATCATTTCTACTAATCATGCCAACCCAAACAACCTTGATGACCACATACTCGCTCCTCGCTCATTTCCGAGCCTTATAACCCAAACATATCATGAGCAAACTATACAAAATTAATCACATGAGCTCCTTTACAGGAAAAGTATCAAAATAGTCCTAAACCTTTTGTATCGGTACTAATTTAGTCCTAAATCTTTTCACATTGGTACCAATTCAATCCATCCAGCTAATTTAAGCCGGAAATTGCTGACGTGGCCGCCGTTGGTCTTATGTGGTGCCACCTGGATAAATTTTATAATTTTCTGTATTTTTTCAGATTTTTTTAAATTTTTTTCCTTTTTTTCCCTTTTTTCTTTTTTCCTTACCCTTGGCCAGCGAGGTCGCCGACCGGCAGACCATCGCCACGCCCTCATCGATCACAAGCGAGGGCGACGGCCCCCGCCCAAATCCAAGCGAGGGTCAAAACCCTCGTCCGTTGGCCAACGAGGGCCTCTGCGCCCTCGTCGGCCACAGGCGACGGTGCGGCGCCGCCTGCCCAAATCCAAGCGAGGGCCATGGCGGCCTCGCCTACCTAGGTGAGGCTCATGACGCTATCCGCAAGCTTAATCCGTGTGAAATCACGAACTTCCCCACGCCATTATCCCTCCGAAGCTACCCAAGCTCAAGACGCCGACCACACCTCCTTCAACCTCTGGGGGTGCGAAGGCTCAGGTGACCATGTCGCGATCGGAGGCGACGGAGCTCCAAATGCAACAGATGCAGCTCGCACGGATCTAGGGTGAGGGCCGCCACACCCTCGCCCACCACGAGCTATGGCTACCGCACCTCGCTTAGATCTAGGCGGGGGCCATCACCCTCGCTTGTGGCCGGCGAGGGCGTGGCGACCCTCACCAGTGGCCGGCAAGGGCGCGGGGCCCCTCACCCCAACTAGCTTGTGGCCGGTGATGGTCGGCCGATCAGCAACCTCGCCGGCCAAGGGTAAGGAAAAAAGAAAAAAGAAAAAAAAAATAATTTTAAAATCTGAAAAAAATTATAAAAAATTATAAAATTTGTCAACGTGGCGCCACATAAGACCGCTGGCGGCCACGTCAGCAATTTCCGGCTTAAATTAGCCGGATAGACTAAATTAGTACCAATGTGAAAAGGTTTAGGACTAAATTAATCCAATTAAAAAGTTTAGGACTGAATTGGTACCGATACAAAAGGTTTATGACTATTTTTGGTACTTTTCCCGCTCCTTTACCTATGATAACTTTGATAACACTAGAACCGAACCTAAATCCGAGTTACGTAATGTAAGGGCTTAGTCGACATTTAGGAAACCTACTTACAAATAACCGAGACGTGAAATACACGAATGACGAAGGGATGGTGACTCGAGGATGGCATGAGGATGGCGGCACGATAGTTGCAACATCGCAGTGCAACGACGGCAAGCGGGTGGACGAGTGAAAGGGTGGGCAGACAGACGAACTAAGGGAGAGAAGAGGGAAGAGAGAGAGAGAGAGAGAGAGAGAGAGAGAGACAGGGGGGGGGGGGGGGGGGGTCGGCCAAGTGAGGAGGAGAGGGAGAGAAAAGAGAGCAATAAAGAAAACTTAAGGAATAAGGAGAAAGGAGAAAAGAGATGGGTGTCAATCATGTTTAATGCAAGGTGCACTATTGTCCGTTGTTCATGGTGGCCCCGAACTTGATTGGCAATAACAGATATCAACCCTACAGTGTCAAGCCAAGAGCTCATCTTCAAGTTTCAATTATTGGCTAAATGCAAGAAAGTTAAATTTGTCACACAAATTAAATAGTCCAATCCTCCTTGTCTTCTTCCAATGGGCGCCTGCCACCCTTTGAATGGCTTTCAAAATTTGTCTCATTTCAAATAAATCTCCAGAAGCTAAATTGGTCTCGTCTTTAGGTCCACTAAAATCTATTTCCTCAAATTAGCGCATTTCTCCAACTAATGCACTAACGGGCTCACTAATATCATTTCAATTGGATATGAATGTCTTGATAACATCTACAATCGACACTCGTAATCAAACTAGAGTTCGTGGCTGAGTTTCAATCGAAAACGGCTTTAGGGTGATCTACACGAATTTGGGCGACATTGGCAAAGCTTGTGCGGCCAGACTGGAACTAAGTTCAATGCCTATTCACGGTTTTATGCGTGACTTTTATTTGAGTTTGGTCGACCTATGAATGACCCTCAGTTGTCATGTAATCAAATTGCATCAATCAACCTATCATGAACTCACGGTCATTCGGGATTGGATTAGGGCCGTTCACAAGCAGTGCATTGACCGTACGGTATCATCCACAACCGTTATATACTCAAACTGAATCAATCTATACTCATCCATTGACTAACTCGTGAGGGAACGTGATCACCCACAACAATCCTTATGGTCAAATGGTCCTTTCATGGTCGAACACTCCAGTCTATTGCAATCCTGATCCTGAGTCGCATTGCCCCCAATCAGCTAGTTAACTTGTGAACAATCCTTAGGATTGAGTCACACTATTCTTATGGTCCAACAGTCCTTTCATCTGACTAAGGTTTTTTCGTTTTCCCATGCGTTTACTTGAAGAGGATGAAGACGTTCTCAAGATAGAGGTGAGCAATCTCCCTGCCTCGAAACGCCGAAGACCGATTATCGTTGATCCACTGCAAGGACTTTTCAATAGAACCCCCTGCACCAATCCTGTTAGCCACCTTGTCTTAATGGTTGCCGCCGGCCACCGCGAGTTCCCTTCCCAACAACTTTGTACTCTGCTCCTTGCGGCTCTACGCCAGAGCCACTCTCATCTTCCGCTCGCCTTCATCATCACATCTTCCTCCATTGTTGTACATCGTAAGACCTTTGGTTCCCATCACCGTGGCTGTCACTTCTTAACCTGCAGTCGATCCGAAATCGATGCACCAATCCGCCATATCACCGTCTTGTCATCAAAATCATGTCACTCACCAATTCGCCAGCCAGCAAAGAAACTGCCATCCAGGCCACTCCCGTGTGGCCTAGGTTTCCTTGTATGTTGCAGACACAAGTCTTGCAGATGTGGTGCTTGGATTTGCGACGTGATATCTCCAGGCGCATTTCAATGCTTGTTTCTCCTGGTCTTGTTCACTTGGTTTTGACTTTTTGGCTACGACAAATCACACCCTATTTTCCCCAGTAAAAGGTGTTCAAAACATTCATTCAAATTTAACATCTTTTGTTTTCGCAAAGGAAATAGATTTTTTTGAGAAAATATGAAACAAGTTTTTACCGAAAAGGAAAACGGAAGGATCCTGATGTTGAGGCACCTGTTTGTTCAACCATCACAGTATAACAGGACCAAATTGTGAATCTGGCATATGCACTGAGAAGTTTCCTGTTTCCTTGCTTTTGCAGCTTTCACATTCCCGAACACGTAATCCATTCCTACTTATTTCGATCAACATCCAACGCTTCCTACTAGCATTATGATTTCAATCTTCTTACTGACATTACGGCAAGTAGATTGAAATATATTCATCTCATTCTAAACAGATTGGTCTATCCTACTCGACTAAATATTGTTCCATCAGCCCATGGAAGTCATAACACGGTTCATCAGCCATAATGTATCAATATCATCAGAACAATGGGTCATATAGGTTCAGCAGTGGGACTGATATGAGCAACAATCCATATGGGTTCAGTCTACATTATCTATAGACCATGCAAAAGTTTCTCCATCAACACAGTTCTGAACAAAGGCTGGTCAGGCGTACACAAGGGAGAGATGCAAGCATATAGCACGTGCTATGTATTTCTCGACCTAAATCACCCATTACCACTAGCATCAGAAACGGACCATCATCTTAGGGAGGAAAAACATGTCCAGTGCACATTTGTCAAATAGGCATGCAGTTTTTACAAGTAAATAATACCCAAATTTTGTTGTTTGATCAAATTCTTGGGCCACATCAGATGAAGTTTACCACAGAATTGAGACTTGCACCGTTCTGTGGAGACATGAATTCTTGTACACCTGCTTTTATTTTCCTTATCTTTCTTTCCCCCTCCCCATAAACTTAGCAAAAGCAACTAATAAACAATTAAGCTAAGAACCGATGGCCGCTTGCAATGTTAAAATTTGGTGCTCACACTGGCAAATAGAGCCTTAAAATCTTTTGTGGGTGTACCGGCATCTTCGGGCTTCGAGGCCAGATCAAAAGCCTTGTATTTTGACTCCTCAAAGAGCAGCGCCTATTTAAGAGGAAAAGACTGAATTGAGCGCTTATTTAAATTGGATTGGAAAATCTAAATTTTCATGTTAAACTAAAAGAACGATACACGTAACAGCATTAATAATCACCTGAAGGCAAACTTCTGCGACATCCACCCTTGCGATGGTTTTTGTCGGTGTCTGAAGAATCTCATCATCCTTGCCCACAATTAATTCACGGACACCCCCTTCTTTGTCTTGCAAGCCTCCAGCCCTGAATCAGATAGATGTCAGTAGGCATGCTCCAGTCCAGTGAAAGCAACAACAGTTGCTACTATGTTCAGCCAATAAACAATGGTATCTACTAAACCAATACTTTGATTTTCATTAGAAGCTGGCATGCTCATGACTAATTAATCAGTAATTAATCACCAGCTTAGAACATTAAATGAGATCAACTTCTCCAATTAAAGTGTTTTCATGTTGCTTAGAAAGAAAATATACCACAAATATGATGTATTGCAAAAGTGGATTATAATGTCCATTCATCTCTGGATATGCACCCGAAAGCAGGCAAGAGAGAGAGACTCTTTTTTTTACGGTCGCAGAGAGAGAGAGAGACTCAATCAGTAATATTGTTGGGAAAATTTTTTATATCTCAGAAGTTCGAATCTACCTTATTATTGTGTATGGAACGCCAGAATCAGCCAGATACTGCTCAGCCTTCCTCTTCCACACCTGTAAAATAGCAAAAGTCAATATTTTGCCATGATATACAATTCCTTACTCATATACTGACCCAGTAAATAATATTAAAGGAAGGCATTCATCTCCAGACAAACAAGATGAAAGCCGATACTTAGCACTCGGAGAAACTGACAGAAATAAATAGTAGTCTCAAGTCCTTCTGTGAAGAACCATTTCAACTTAAGCATTTGATATTCACCTTTCCCTACCATAGGCTCATAGTTGCTTTCCCAATAACATGAGTAGGCCTTACCAATATAAATTTATCTTAAGTAAATTTCAACAATCTGTCAGCCAACATCTACCGTAATTGACTGAAAAATTTCGTGTGCTTTGCATTTTGCAAACATTTCCAGTAGCGGAAGAAGGAATAACATCCCATCCTCACCCCCCCCCCTTGTTCCACCCACCCTTTTTTTGTCTATCTCCCCTCCTCCCAGTAAAAACAAACAACACGGAAAAATTACCCACAGTGATGGTCAATGAAATGGAAGCTCCATGACAAAATATGCCCAAGTGAGAAGAGATCAAAAACCATTTCAAAATATTTTGCGTAGATTAATGAATACAGACCAGAATGTTTCCATTCCCCAAGCTGTTCAAAAAGTGATTGGGATTTGTTCCACCCATTGAACCAACCAAAACTATTTGCTTTACTCCTGCAGCTTTAGCTGTAGAAAGAAATCATATATATCAGCAAAAGGCATGCAAGGGAACTCAGAATCTCAAAATCAATTCCAATGGGCAGAATATAGAGACCAGCATCAATTTGATTTTTCTGTCCAAGCCAATCAACCTGAGATGTAAAATATTTTGTTAGAGCAGATAAAAAGGACATTCGATGTCCCTAGGCTGTGTAAACAGAGCATGTAAAATGACCTGCTCAGGATAAGCTCCTTCTTCATAATAGTACTCTGGCCTTCCACCCTTAGTGGGATCAAAACCAGCCTTTGTCTTTGGAAAAGCACTGGTGAGAATAATAAGAAAGTCAGCGCCTTGTATTGCAGGAACTATACTGCTGGCATCCCTTATATCGCCAACATAAACATCATCAGCTCCCCCAATTTTCCCCTTGCTCTCTTCTGATCTGACGAGACCTCTTGCAACAAATTGGTCTGGCCTCTCCTTCAATTTCTTATAAACTATTTGACCTGTCAAAGAAAAATATCTCAGAATAAATAACAATGACAACCTTAAAAGCCATAAGAAGAAAGGAGACCTTTTGAAAGTGAGGAAAACTCAACATCGTGTCTCTTCTCAAAATGTTCTGAAGATGGGCAAAATTTGAGAACTAGAGAGAGAAAATCAGCACCTCTCTCACGTGAATGAGCACGCGCTCGTGTACATACTTTTTAGAAATTTAGCCATTAAAATGCAAGACGCACCATAGACCAGATCTTAAGCGGCACCATTTCATTTTCTTTTGCACGCTGACTTGATACCAATAAAGAATTTCTATGATCGCCTCTTAAATCCAAGTAGTGCAACTGCGCAACTGGAGTTATATTAGCCAGCACTTAGTATGATCTTACCAGATAGCAATTTCCAAGTATTAACACATAAATGAACTTGCACAATCGTCCTTAGTCCAATCATTCGGTAGAACCAATCAGACTGTAGCTTTGATCACTCTTTTGCTTCCTTTCTGCGGATAATGGCTTATCACTTTTACATATCGTTGTTATCATGGACTTGTTAACCTCAAGTAGCTATTTGGTTCATGATTACGCATGGACATAATCATCGATTATAATGAATTCTCAGTGTAACGGTGCAGGTTGCCAAACCACTTTGCATTCATTAGAGTTGCACGTCTCTAATATTTAACCCAGATGATATTTGTTCCCATACTAACTGGAAATGCTAGCCGCAAAAGTTTTTGACGGCGGACGATGCATCTTTCCTCAACGTTTCCTCCTACCCACCATATCCGACTCACTAGAAGGGAAAAAGAGTTCCTTCACGAGACTAAAAAACTTTTCATCAAATGCTACTTTTTTTCTTTTTCTTTTTTTGTAAAATCCGAGCCCCCTTTTCCTTCACGAACCGCGATGGCATAACCGCTATTTAGTCAATACCTAGCCTAGGACCCCAACACCCACTTAAGACACTTTAGTGTCTCCAAACTTTTTGGGTTCCTCAAATGCTACTTTCCATAAGTAAAATCAAAGAAATGGCAATTGAAGCCTGACATACTGATAAAATGATACGAATTGCAATCCCGTTCGCTTAATTTGCAAATAGCATCGAGATTAGGTTGCTTTGGTGCTTCGTTTCCTCCTTTTGCGCTAGATCTTCTACTTTCACACGCCCTCACGACCTAATCCATTGTCTACCTCAGTTTAAAAAAAAAAAAAAAGAAAATAAATTTAAAGGGATAAAGAAAATCAGGTGACGTCAATTTTGAAGAATCAAACATTAAATTATAAAAACAGGAAACGACTCGCACAGCAAAGCCCAAACAGAGGAAGTTATCAGGAATTCAAAACTCAAACACCAAAAAATATAAGTTGTTAACGAAAGAGAAGAACCTGTCTGACCACCAGCACCGGTGACGAGTACAGTCGGCGTAGGGGTGTTGGCCATGGAGAACATACGAAAGCTTTGGAATATTATTTTCGGGCACTAGAACGAAACCCGTTTTTACCACAAGCTTTTAATAATATGGCTGTGATCTGTCATTACGTGCGACTATCTCCACTATAGAAAGAAAAAAGGAAAGAGAAAAGAGCGAATCCGCTAGTAAATACTAGAAAAAATTACTAGAAAAAATAGGCTTTCTACATATGCATCGTCCAAAAAACGATTTTTATCAGCTGTAGCAAAGAAAGGAACTCCATAGAAGTCAAGATAAACAAATAACGTATATATATCCAGAGGAATAGGAAAAGACGATTATGACATTTCTATTTATATGATGCCAATTGTTCTAAAAAAAAAAAAAATAAATTTTGTCTTTCATATATAGGTCCCACATTTCTATTTAGGGAATTGTAAAAAAAAAAAGAGGAAAGAAATCTGAAAGATTTTTTTTTCTAACAATTTTTGTTTGGCCCGTTCAATTTATATGATGCCCCAATAAATATTTGTTCTAACTATTTTATTTAACAAGAAAAATAATAATTTTTATCTTTCATAAATACTCATCAAATGGGTGAGTCAAGTTGAAAATGATTTAATCCAAATTAACCCATTTAACCCGTTTTAAATTTTTTTCATGCATTATAAATTTAGTAACTTGTGCCTAACCCAACCAATACTTGAGCCAACCTATATTGTTAAACATTTTCATATTTAATCAAATTTAGAAAGACTCATACCTAAACTAACTAATATCAAAGGCATTCAGTTTTATATGATTTGTGTTATGTACAATGTCAATTTTCAAATTTGGTGTACAACCCTTAAAAGACTATTATGTTCAACATGCAAAGAATAATGGGTAACTTTGCTATGTTCAACATCCTGATCAATTACCTCAGAAATCGCTTACTTTTATATGCAACGCATATCCTACTTTTGAAATTCGTTGTCCCTCTTTTTTTTTCCCAGAAACCATCATTATCCATTTTCAATTTGGCTTGTACATAGAGCATGCAATTGTTCTAGTGTAATTAATTTGAAAATTCCGGTTCAGACAATCTTGTTTGTCAATTACACGTTTTGGATCGCACATTCAAAAACAATCAAATAATGAGAAGGACAAATTCTTCATGCAAATATCTACCAAATCTAAGTTAAAAAAATAAGTTAAAAGGTCTCAAAAAAATTCTCAAGAAGCACAGGAGTTCTCATAGTGAAATGATAATCCTAAACCCACTAGATATAGGGATCATTTGTACCTGAGCAGACCAACCCCTGAAAAATAGAGGCATCAACAAAGCGCAAAGAGAGAAATTTTTGTTAAAAAAATGTTTCAAGTTTGAGCATGAAAAAAAAAATTCCTAATTTAAGTAGATTTCTTATTTTGAATGTATTTCCTAATTGGAGAAGGTTTCATATTTTGCATCCAATTCTTGTCTATATATATAAAGTAAATGTCCTTTGTGAAGAGCATTTAAGAGGCTATTTCTTGTGAATTGCAACTTGAAGTAATTTGAGAGTGTCAAAGCAAATTAAATATTGTGAGAAAGATTTTGTGTAATTCTTTTGTGAAATTGAGAGATTATTTCATGAGAAATTATGGGACTATATATTGTGTGAGATTATTAGGTGTAATTGAGTGCAGACAAAAATTGAGAGTGTTTGAGTAAATTGAGTGTAGTTTTAATCTCTATTGTGTCACTTGATTTATAATGGAATTTGTTGTTACTCTCACTGTGAACTTAGATCACATTGACCAAATCACGTAAATTTAATGTCCGATTTATTTTTTTGTTTTGTCTATTTTA
Source organism: Eucalyptus cladocalyx (assembly GCA_017140615.1). Taxonomy (NCBI): domain Eukaryota; kingdom Viridiplantae; phylum Streptophyta; class Magnoliopsida; order Myrtales; family Myrtaceae; genus Eucalyptus; species Eucalyptus cladocalyx. The sequence goes on from CM029516.1 coordinate 19,643,281, forward strand.
ATGTTCGATCACTTGTTTCCGCAACAACTGGTATTAGAGTTAGGTTTGACTAAGTTGAAACGAATCAATGACAATAGAATAAGGGTAAACTGAAAATCGTAATGAATATCTTTCGCATCCTCCTAAAATCAGCAGAAAGAGATACTTAACTCTAAGTTAAGACTTTCATTAGGTGCTCTAGGAGCGATTCTCTTGAAATAATTTTTTGAACCAATAGCCATAGACAAGAAGAAGCCAGAAGCTAGGTAACACAACTTCTGGCTTCCAGCCTTCATGCCAGAAGAGTTGGCAAACGAATCTGCCCAAAACTCACTCCAAAGCATTTTTACATCACCTCTTAAATACTAGCAGTGCAAGTTGAGTGCATTAGACAGCTCTTAGTATGATCTTACTAGCTAGCAGCTTCCAACTATTCTCACATAAACGAACTTGCACAATCGTCCCCATTCCCGTCATTCAATCAAACCAACCAGACTGCAGCTTGGACTGCAGACAATAAATTAATCGCCTCCACATATAGTTGCAGTCGTGGACGTGCTCACCTCGAGTATCTACTCGGTTCGCCACGCTTTGTTTCATGATTGTGCATCGACATAACCACCCATCACTTTCGTCAGGGGTTTGTCTCCAAACTTTTCCCCACATGCTATTTTCCCTTGGTATGAACAGCGAAATGGCAATCGAAGCCTACCGCATCGATAAAGCGATGCGAATTGCAATCCAATTCGCTTAATTTCAAACATCAACAACGCGATTAGGTTGCTCTGCTTCTTCTTCCTTCTTTCTGCGCTAGATCTGTTCTAACTTTCGCACGCACGCACGCGCACACTCAAAGCTTAATCCATCATCTACCTCAATAAAGAACATCAGATAACAAATTCAAAAGGGAATAGAAATCATCCGATGGCGTCAATTCTGAAGAATCAAACAACAAAATACGAAAACAAGCCGCGAGCCGCACAGAGAAGCCCAGAACAGAGGAAGTAATCAGGAGTTCTCGCAACTCGAAAACCTCACCAGTCCGACCACCAGCACCAGTGACGAGCACGGTCGGCGGGGGCACGGCGGCCAGGGATGATGCAGCAACAGTCAGGAACCACTTCCCGGGCGAAGAAGGAGAAGGCGCCGGCGACAACGAAACCGAGGCGAAGCGAAGCGAAGGAGAGACCCTCATTTGACTGGCGCTGCTGCTGCTGCTGCGAATGCTTCGGGGATTAATCACGCGAGCTGACCAAACTCAATTTATGACGCTGACGTGACGGCGATGACGATGGTGATGGTGATGGTGATGGAGCGACAGCGAAGACCGACGCGACACGCGTGCCATTGCCGGCCCGTCCCTACGAAAATGCGCTCAGCCGCAACGGGTCGCCTGAAAATCTCGCGATGGAGAGAGACGGCGAAACGTCGCTCAGAGGGCGCACGGAGGAAGGGATAAGCTCGGCTGCTCTACAGTTTCCAACAGTAGAGCCGGGAAAATTCATCGTTTCAATTCCTCATTTTCATTATCATTTCTCTCGGGATTAGCCCCCCCCCCCCAAAAAAATAAGTAAGTAAATAAATGGTTCACCGACCAAAAAAAAAAGAACGAATCGGGTCGGTTGATCATTGATGCAAGCAACCCGGCCCATTTGACTTGACCCGAACTCTACAAGGCTATTCTAGAAAAAAATTTGGGAAGGCGGCACAAATAATCCAAGAACTTTAACCTAACGTACAATATGATCTCTAAATTTTCAATTTATTAGTAAACTGTAATTTAGTTTTCGAATTATGTTATAGTTCCTGAAATTGAATTAATAAAATAATAATATTGAATATTTTTATATGATTTAGTGACTAAGTTGAACATGTACTAAAAGTTGAATAATTACATTGCACATTAAACTAAAATCTATGGATTACATTAAACAAATTAAAAGGTAGGAGACTATTTGTATTATTATGCCAAAAAAGTAAAATCTCCCAAATGGAATGGTTATAAGATAAATTTAAATTAGACAGATGAGACTCTATTGGCTTTTTTACAACTTATGTTAAGCAATTATTCATTATAACTCACCCTACATTTTAAATACTTCAAAAATAGAGCTATATAAATATATTATTTACAAACCTAATGCCACTCTACAATTCATTTTTCGTCTCAACGCTCGTACAAGTAGCATTCAGTTTTATATAATTAATACTCTACACAAGGTCAGATTTCAGATTAGGTGTCTACCCTTTTAAAAACTAAAAAGTGCCCTCATTCATTTCGGCATGAAAAGATTAAATGGTATATTTAATACGACAGATAATAATTCGACGTCTCGATCGGTGCAAGCGCATACCTCACCTTTGAAATTTGCCATCCCTCCCTTTTTTTCTAGTCCATCTTTAATTTAGAGGATGCATAACGGATAATAAGAAAGTCTATAGCACAATTAATTTGAAAATTCCAGTTCTGATCATTTTGATTATCAATTAAACGATTCGAATTGCACATTCAAAAACTCTAGATAAATGAGAATAACTAACTCACCCTGCAAATATCTACCAAATCTAAATTTAAGCCGTACGAAGTCCAAAACCGACTAGGTTTAGGAATCCAACGTACGTAAGCACTAAGCAGACAAACCCCAGAAAATAGAAACCTCAACGCACCAAAGCGAAGAAGTTTCAGCCACATAATGGAGACGCCGGAGAGAAGAGAGAGCTGCGGACGCGGGTGCGAGGGGCCGATGCCTGACGCCTCGTCCAGGAAGCGACTTCCGCCGGGAATGGAGTTTTACCCCATGACCATGAGCTCATCGGCTACTTGCACCGGAAGCTCTCCGGCCAGCCTCTCCCGCCGCTCCTTCCCGTCATCGACCTCAACGTCTACAAGCACACCCCTCAACAACTCTCCGGTCAGCGTCTTCATCTTTCTAGTTTGTTTTATAACGATGACATGCTCGTTCTCTCGTGTAATTTGCAAGGTCAGTTTGCTCTGGCGTATGGCTTTGTAGCTGCTTCTGAAATTCTAGTTTATCCTTTCTCGTTCTTGGCAACGCGCAGGGCTGAACGGGTGTGGAGTCAAAGAGAAAGAGTGGTATTTCTTCACGACGAGGGACCGGAAGTACAAGAACGGGAAGCGACCCAATAGAGAGGCCGGAGACGGATTTTGGAAGGCCACCGGCTCTAACGAGGAAATCGTTCATGAGGGGCAAGTCATCGGCTGGAAGAGGTCGCTCGTTTATTACCACGGCAAGCCTCAGAACGGCGTCAAGACCGGTTGGATCATGCACGAGTTCACAGCCAAGGATGCCGATTACAACGACGACAACAATCCCAATAGAACTAAGGGCGAGAACGACATGCAGGTCAGGACCCTTACATTCTGCAACCTGAACCGACTAGTTTGATAAGCGTAGCATCGGAAACTTTTGAAATTCGAACTTGAGTTCGCTTTGCGCGGTGATAAAACTGTTTTCCTTATCGACTGATGCGTCTTTGTACAGCTTGATGGCTATGTGATATGTAAGATACACTTGAAAAGGAGCAAGTCGAAATTGGCCAACCGCAAAGAGGAGGGCAGCGAGACTGGCCAGAAGAAGAGGAAGAACATGGCTTCAACCGAGGGTGGACGCAAAGCTCCTCACAAAGATCTGGGCAATCGGGACTTCCACACCGAAAATTCATCTCCTCTTTCTGGACTGAATGATGGCGCGCCAATCACGCCCTGGGGCCAGGCTTCTATTGCTGAGCTTCTGAGCGTGTGCAACAGCGTTCCCGTGCCTGATCAAAAGCAGCAACCGCTGCAGGCAGCGAAGGAAGGCACAATTTGTTTCGAACACGCCTACACTCCTGATTACACGGTAGTTAATGCCATGCCTCTGGACATGTTCAATTTGTGCGAGACTCGGGAGCAGCAACAGCAGACGGCCAACCATGGCGCAATCAACTACAGTCCTCCTGAAGTTCCAGTGGATTCGGAGGCTTGGCCTCCCCACATGCCCTTTATTTCCTCAGCTCCTGGACAACTACAGGAAGCGACCAATCAAGCTGTGGGGATCAACTTCAATCCTGAAAAGAATCTTTCCAACAATTCGATATTGAACGGGGCGAATGCCGTCGGAGGTTTGTCATTGGACCGCCTACACAGTTCAGCATTCCCAGCTGACTTTGGTGATGATCTCCTAGACAATGAGTCTTCCCTGCTGAGGTATTTCGACTATAATGACTTTGAGGTTACGTTAGATATGAACTGCACGAGAGATTGTAGAGGCCATGAGAGCTGTATTGGGTCAAGAAACTTTTAGCTGCTTTTGATTATCTCAATATGGATAGGGATAGAATAAAGTAAGACGAAGGTGGAGATGCCAAAAGGGGAAGCTGCAGTTGGGTAACACAACGTTGACATGGCGGTGGTTCTCGTGGTTGCTGGCCATGCAATGTTAGGACATATCTGGATTATATCCTGGTTGAGATTATTTTATTTAGATATATCCAGATTTTGTGAATCAGGGAGAAGATAATTTAGGATTTTGATATTTGGTATAGTTGGACTACCTGTTGCTCTTATTAGCTAGTGTCTTGTCTATCCATAAACTCGTGTTGCATAAGTTAGAGAATGGTCAAAAGAGAATTATAAAATATATTTTGTTACCGATTCTATATTGCTATTTACTATTTATAAACACTAGTAGCATAGAATGAGCTCAAGGGTTTCTATTATATAGCAGGGAAAACTTGTATAAAACTCCTAAGAAAAGTAATGAATTAAAACAATACACACCCCTAAAGGTATTTTTCATCATTTGTTATCCAATTCTATTTATTTATTTTTTTGGCTGAAAAAATAAATAAAAAATTTTAAAAAGAAAAGTGCCTTGATGGGCGGGCCATTTTCCCTTGGGCGGGCCAACGTAGGACCTCAGAAATTTTGGGCCTGAGCAAGTCAGCTCAAGCCCACTCAAGGCCTTCTAATGAGCCTATGTAGACCCAACCCAACTTCCTATTGTAAGCGCTAGGTGAAAGTAGTGTTGTGGTTGTCCACGTGCTTCAACAAGTGATATCCTCAATGTGATAGTTTGTTAATGGAGTTCAAGTCCAAGCAGCAGGCGGTTTGGGTGACTTTAGATTTCTCGCAATGATGTTATGTCTAAAAATTAATAGTTTGGAAACTACAAATCACTTGGTCAAATCTCATTGAATGCATGCAAATTGTTATAGAATGAGCCATCAGTATAAGCTAAAAGGCATAAACTCAACTATTTTTTTAGGCTTATAAGGTATTTCATAGCTCTTTAAGGCCTTGTTTAATAATTGGCCAATCAGTAACTATTTCTATTCTTTTGTTTCTTGTAAAAAAAAAAAAAAAAATCCCCGTGATAAGATTTTTGTTCCCAATAATAGATTAGGAACAAAATTAAGAAGTAAAAGAAAGTTACTTCTTTATTCCCTCAAACAATTTCAGAATTAAAGTCTTTTCTTTTCTTTTTTTTTTCTCTTTTCCTTTACTTCAAAATCAAGAAATAAAAGCAAGAGAAGACATCATAGATGGGATTGCCTTAAGCTGAAGAATGAGAAGGGTAAGGAAATTAGAATTGAGCCTTTAGATGATGTTACTATTGTAGTTAATTGTAATTTGGATAGTGTTTATTTTGTTTTGTCTATCATTAATGATTCGTTATTTTACAAATCATTATAGATTCTAGTTGTTCATTTTATGTTACACCAAATAGGAACTGATCTAGAATGCAAAGAAAAAAAAAGAAGAGAGAGAGAAGATCAAAGCGAAAGCAATTGGGCTTCAGTTGGTGAGGCTCGTGGAAGAATCTCTCCACCCATTATGGACAAACCCAAGCAACCGCACAACCCTGGCGGTTTGGAAGGTCCTCCTGGCGGCAATCCCCAAACCTAGCATTACTCTCTCTCTCTCTCTTCACACGCATGAATTTGCACAAGTTTTAGGAAGATTTTATGGAGTTCTGTAAAAAGCAGGTTTTAGGTCACTTAAAAATAGGATGGCAAGAAAGAAGTGGGAAGAAGAGAGAAACAAGAGGATTGTTTCCATGCAACATGTGATCGTCTATTACAACCTACCATTCAAAGCTCCGGCTTCACATTCTTTTTAAGCCAAAAAAAAAAGGTCAGTCACTAGACCGATTTCTCAATTCCGACACAATATGCTATCAAATTGAAGAAGTACATCCAATCCAATAGAACTATTTTGTCGTATCCAAACTAATACCAATTCAACCCATTCCATATTAAAAAATGTTACCAATCAATCGGTCATTTTCTTGCTCTAAATGTTGACGAGAGCCTATGAGCACTATCAAACAGAATTATCGCAACCTGAATAAGCACATTGCATTAACTTTCCATGGCTGGAAAATGCGCATGAAATCATGGAGGCTTTGCCGTTGGATATATATAGAGAGAGAATTATTGCAACCTGAATAAGCATATTGCATTAAATTTTCATGGCTGGAAAATGCGCATGAAATCATGGAGGCTTTGCCGTTGGATATATATAGAGAGAGAGAGAGAGAGAGAGAGAGAGAGAGAGAGAGAGAGAGAGAGAGAGAGAGAGAGAGAGAGAGATTGATTTAATATTATTGAAGGTTGATTAGGAACTATGCAGGTCCTGATCTGAGTACATTAGCAATTCGTTATTATTTATTTGCTTTATTTCATCTTTCAGCATTTGGAATCAAAAACTTTTCAGTTGCATTTTAACATCCCCTATATTTGAAAGAATACTAAGCTTTCTGTTTAAAGCTATTTGGATTTATTTTTTTAATACCTAGGTTCTGTTTGCTTTGCAAAAAAAATAAATGACTTGAAATTATTTTACTAAAGACGATGATTTGTATCATTAGAAATTATTAGCCAAAGAAATCTTTTTGAAAAGTGGATTTTTTTGAATTGGCTTTTTGATAGATGATTTTAAAAACGAAGTACCTTTTTAGTTGGTGTAGAAATGTAACAGTAGCACCCTCGGAGAGCTGACGCCACTAGAATTTGCTTTCGAAGAAAAAGTACTAAAAGACAAAATCTCAATTTGAAGACAAGTGCGGTTTTTTTGTTTTTTGTTTTGGTCGGAAAGGAAACTAGATATCTAATCAACATCCATTACAACCAGCTGCTAAAGCATCGGCACATATGAGATCTAGTAACTGAGGAGGAGGAAATAAAGTCCAACTTTGGAAAACAGAAGACCGATTATGGGCCTTTGAAGCCCAATCAGCGGCAACATTTGCCTCTCGTCGACAGTGACAGAGAGTTAGGTTAGAGAAGAGGGACAACAGCGCCGCAGCTTCTTCGAACAGAGATCGGGCATCCCATGGCGGCTTCCTCCGTTGATTAAGAGTTTCAACTAAAACTAGACTATCAGATTCAAGGAGAAGGCGAGCCTTAGTGAAGCCTTGGTGTATCAAACGGTGGAGTGTCAAAGTAAGAGCTTGAATTTCCGCCTGTAAAGCCGAAGACGCGGCAAAATGTGAGGAGAAAACATCAGTGAGTCGACCAAGATGATCTCGGCATATGCAACCCATACTACCCTCTGTAGATCCTGGTTGGTGTGATCCATCTATGTTTACTTTCGGGTACCCGGATCAGGCGGTTTCCAAAGGGTTTCCCCAAGAAGGAGCGATCGGCCTTTACTGGTGAAGGAGAAGGCAACAAGACGAGCGGCGTGATTCCCAAAGAAGTGCTTTGCCTCGGCCACGCGAGAAGGTTGAAGCTGCTGGTTTCGGAAAATGAAACCATTACGAGCTCGCCAAATCTGCCACAACACAGATGCGAGGATCTCCAAACCAGGTGAGTTATGTTTGCTTTGGACTTGCTCTATAATCCATTTGTCTATTCTCTGTACTGCTGTGGGAGTAATATGTATATGCAAAAGGGGATGAGACCATACCTCTAATACCCAGGGACATAGCAGAAAAATATGTTCAAGAGTCTCGGGTGAATTCTGATTGCAAAGCATGCAAATAGGAGTAGGAATGACATGTCTGTGATATAAATTAACTCTGGATGCTAGGGCATTCTGACAAATGGACCACATAAAGGTCCTAATTTTTGGGGGGGATTGCAATTTCCATATTTTGCGCCACAGCCAACATGGATTCTGATAAGAGGTGGAGGTCGAAAGAGGGTGCTGAAATACTGTTAATGCTTGAATAGTGTGATAAGCAGACTTAACTGTGAAAGAGCCATCTATGGTTGCAGTCCACATTAGTTGATCTTGAGCACAATGGGGTCTGATAGGGATGGATGTAATCTGGTCTCTTATCTGTTGATCGGAAAAATTGGTTAGTAGAGGGACATTCCAAGTACCAGAATGTTGATCAATAAGGTCAGCAACAAATTGGGGTTCCTCATGTAACGATGGTCCTCCTAATACACCCATGGGAAGCCACCGATCATGACGAATATTGATTGATCGGCCATCACCTACCGACCAACGTATGTTGGGTAGGATGGCGTCTCGGCCCGTTAAGATACTCTGCCATCCCCAAGATGGGCGAGCTCCTCATTCAGCATTATAAAATGATCTGGAGTGGAAGTAGATACCTTTAAAAACCTTACTCCATAGCGAGGAATGGTTAGTAAACAGACGCCAAGCCTGTTTGCCCAACATGGCTTTATTAAAACTCAAGAGATCTCGAAATCCCAAGCCGCCCTCTTCCTTTCATTTTGTCAGGACTTCCCAACTCCTCCAATGAATGGCAGATCTATTTTTATCCGTCTGCCACCAAAACCTAGCAATCCGTTTCTCAATCGAGCGGCAAATAGAGAGTGGGAGCTTAAAGATGGACATGGCATACTGAGGAATAGCCTGTACAACAGTTTTAAGAAGGACGTCCTTCCCTCCTTTTGATAATAGCAATTCTTTCCACCCTTCCAAATTCTTATTTACTCTCCCCATTACCCAAGAGAACATATCCCTTTTGGAACGCCCCCAATCAGAAGGTATCCCCAAATATTTCCCAGACTGCTGCAAGATAGGAACACGTAATTCACTGGCCATGTTATGCTGTAAAGTAGCAGGACAAGTGTTCCCGAAAAAAAGGCCGGATTTGTTACGATTAATGGCTTGCCCTGTAGCTACACAGTACTGATGTAAGATATTAGATAAATTCGACATTCTCGAACAAAGGCCATCAAGAAAAAGATAGCATCATCTCGCAAAGAACAAATGGGACAACAAAGGACACCATCTCGTTGAGTCTAATGCCTTTGAGAGTTTCCATACCGATGGCATTGTGAATTAAAACTGATAAAAGGTTGGCCATCAATATAAAAAGATATGGGGAAAGGGGATCGCCCTATCGAAGACCTCTAGAAGGATGAAAATATTGTAGGTGTTGTCCATTGAATTTCACACAAGAAAATTGGGTTGTAATACACTGCCTTGTCCACTGCACCCACATAGGATGAAATCCCAATTTAAGAAGATAGTCTTTGAGGAAATCCCATTCAACCCTATCATATGCCTTCATCATATCAACTTTAAGAATGGCCCGAAAGCGGCGCTTCCTTCGTGAGATCCTAAGTCTATGAAGAACTTCTTGGACTAATAAAATGTTATCATGTATCTGTCGACCCCCAACAAAAGCAGACTGTTCTTCTGAAATGAGAACTGGTAGCAGAGGTTTCAAACGATTGGCTATGACCTTTAGATAATTTTATACACATAATTGCACAAGCTGATAGGGCGATATTGGTCAAGGCGTTCGGGGTGGGGAACTTTGGGAATTAAAGAAATCAGCGTCCAATTTATTGATAAAGGCATGGTACCAGAAGTAAAGAAATGACTTACCTCTCTAAAGAAATCAGTTTTGATAATATCCCAAAGGCCGGTAGAACAAACCATTAAGACCGTCTGGACCCGAAGCTTTGGTGGCCCCTAGTTGGAATGTAGCTTGATGGACTTCTTCAATAGTTACAGCTGCAGTTAACCGCTGATTCATCTCATGTGTCACTATGGTATGGCATTGGGACAAGATAGGTTCATAATTGCGGTGACCAGCGGAGGTATATAAGTTTGAAAAGTAAGTGGTGGCCATCTCTTGCAATGTTGTAGGGTCTCGTACCCAAAAATGATTATCGTTCTGAAGCATAGTAATTTTATTCTACTGACACCTTTGAATAGTAGTAGCATGAAAAAACTTGGTATTTTTATCCCCCCATTGCAGCCAATTAAGTCTAGATCTCATAGCCCAATACTGTTCTTCACGACTCCACACCAGTTGTAACTCTTCTTTTAAAGCCTTAGCTACTGAATGGTCATACAAACCATGAGGGCGATTAAGAAGCTGCTGTAATTGTTGTTGTAAATTGTGCGCGTGGTTTCGATTATGTAGAAATTTAGTGCAACTCCACCTTGTGAGAGCTCCAGAGACAGCTTGGATCTTTAACTTGATTGCTGCATTCTTGAGATGATCAGAATTCCAAGAGGAGCTGATTATATCCCGACACTCTGCATCTTGGTTCCAGTATGCTTCATACATAAAGTGGCGTTGTGTGTTAGTGCGAGTGGGCATAGTGTTGAGAATGAGCGGACTATGATCCGATGCTATTGCTAGGAGAGCAGAAACTTTGGCCCCAGGAAAAAGTAGACGCCACTTCATAGAACACAAAGCTCGGTCAAGACATTCCTTAATAAAAGCAGGCCCCTGACGATTATTGGTCCAAGTAAAGGCGCAGCCCTTCGCTTCCATGTGCATTAACCCACAGTCATTCACAACTTCTTGGAAAGAGGCCAATCTATTAAAACCTACTGCTCGCCCCCCCGCTTCTCCCAGTAGTAAAGGATCTCATTAAAGTCGCCAATACAAACCCAAGGAAGAACATTGGCAAGACTTATCTGGATGAGATCATGCCAAACCTGTTGACGAAAGTGATGGACTGCAGCGGCATGAAGACAAGTAAGGCGCCAAGATAGACCATCCCCTCCTTCCTTGCAAGTCATATTAATAAAAACAGAGGTAGAGCTAAGAAAATCTATAGAAACCGTGTCATTCCAAAAAACAGCCAAGCCTCCAGCCAAGCCTACCGGATCATAAACATGAAAATGACAAAAATGTAAACGACTATTCAGTCGCTGAAGAAACACTTCTTGCTACTTAGTTTCCATAAGAAAAAGAAGATCGGGCTTTTCTTGAGCCACTAGGGCTTTTAATGCTTGGACTGTCAGGGGATTACCCAACCCATGGTAGTTCCAACTTAAGAGTTTCATTTCTGATTTGGTGACTGTTGAGGGCCAGTCACCTTCACCCAAATCCCGTCAGTAGGTATTTCCCTAATCGGAGCATCCAAAAGAGAAGCCTCATCAAAGGCAGGAGGAGCTGCACTGGTAATTTCATAAGGATTGTAGCGTTTCATCTTCTTCGCAGGGCTTAGTTTTGATGAATGTCGAGAGCTCTTAATTTGTTTGCCCAGTTGAAGACTGATAGGCTATTGCTGAATCCCTTTCATCTTCTCCATTGTAGGTACCAATGTTGTATGACTATTCTCTGTATGCAGGGGGAGGCTAAGTCCAGGAGAGGGCATCTGAGCCGTTGAAGGAGTTGCTCGATGAACCTGTTGTACAGTAACGACAAAGGTAGCTTCTTTTGCTGAAATAGGTGCATCGATGAGTGCAGTACAAAACCTAGCAGAGGTAGGTTCGATTATCCGAGAAGGAGGGGGCAATAATGGAGGTGAGGTTATCTGTGCAGGTGGATTTTCAGGGATGACCTCCTCAGATTGTGCATTTGTATCCGGTGGACCATAAAATATCTTCTAGTAAGGGCTATGCATTTTGACTTCCGCTCTAAGCCATGGCCCATAAGCCATCTTTTCCCTGCCTTCATGCTTATGTTCATAATATGGAATGTCTTTGCAGTACATCGCATAGTGGCCGAGCTTACCACATGAGAAACAGAAATGTGGAAGCCTTTCATAACGGAAATCCAGCCAATAAGGGTTGCCCTGAATTCTTAGCAACTTCCCTATTACAAGAGGTGTATGGACATTCAGTTGCACTCGAACTCTTGCGGATTTAGACAGGTGACCTTCCTTGGAATCCAACTTCACTTCCTTTATCTCACCAAGATGCTGAACTGCTTTGAGAAGCAGTCGCTCTGAAGACCATTCTAAAGGTAATCCTACAACTTGAATCCAAAACTCACATGTCGAAAAGTCATAGCAATGTAATGGGGTGTGAGGAATCCATGGTTTGAAATTAACCAAGTGCCCTGAAAAAACCCAATGCCCACCATCCAGAACTCGTTGCTTGTCTTCATGCGTTTTAAATTTGGCAATGTAGAATCCTTCCTCACATTGTAATATCTCAGCAGAATCTATACGCCAGGCTTTACATAATGTGGTTTGAAGAGCAGGGAGATTAATAGCTGGGTCAGAAAAGATTTTGCCAACCAGTGATAAACGACATGCCTCAACCGTATCAGAAGCCGGGTTTTCATCCCAATCATCAATAAACTGTTTTGTCATCAATAAACTGTTTTGTAGTTAGACGACCCAGACTTGTACATAGAGCAGCAAGACGTGAGGATTGCGTCTGTTCGGTAGAATCCATGGCAATTGGCTTCACAAACAGAGAACCAGAAATACAAATGCAGCGGACAGAGGAAAACGACAAAAGGAAACCAAACAGCAAATATACATTGCAAATCTACATCGGCATCAATGAACCCAGAGAATCAGAGACATGCAAAACGAACCAGGGACCATCAGCGAAGAATCTTGCAGTCGCAACATGGTGCTGAATCCAATGGAAGAGGTAGATGGTAACAACTCATGAAGATAGTAAACTATGCAAATCTTCCAGATAGAAGAGTAACAGGTAGCAAAGATGACCGGAATTGTGGTGTAAGAGGTTGAGTATCGTCCGATGCAGCAGAAGGAACCAGAGGGGGAGGTAAAGTAGAGAGAAGATGGTGATTTAAGAAAATTGAGGGTTAGGGTTTAAGAAACTACCATTTGCGGTAGAGAAAGCTCTGAAAAAACAGAGAGAGATTCGTACACTACAAGACAAGTGCAGTTAGAATAGCCTTACAGTAGACGGTTTGAATTTATTAAACGCCGTTCGAAAGCATGCGATTGAAGACATCTTGTTGCTCACCAACATGACAATTTCAATCTTCTTACCGACATTACGTCACGCAAATTCAAATATAGAAATCTCATTCCAGATAGATTGGTCTGTACTACTCGACTAAATCTCGTTCCATCAGCCCATGGAAGTTGTAGCATGGTTCGTAGGCCACAATGTGTCGATATCATCTAAACCATTGGTCATATAGGCTGACAGTGGGACTGATATGAGCAACATTCCAGATGGCTTCAATTTACATGATCTATAAACCATGCAAAAGTTTCTCCAACACAGTTGCGAACAAAGGTTGGTCAGGCATACACAAAGGAGAGATGTAAGCATATAGCACCTGCTAGGTAAATCTTGATCTAAATCACCCGCTACCACCAGTATCAGTAGCGGACCATCATCTTAAGGAGGAAAACCATTTCCGATGCACATTAGTCAAATAGGCATGCAGTTTTTACAAGTAAATAATAACCCAAGTTTGTTGTTTGATCATATTCTTGGGCCACATCAGATGAAATTTACCACAGAATTGAGACTTGCACCGTTCTGTGGAGACATGAATTCTTGTACGCCTTTTGTTATTTGCATTGTCTTTGTTTCCCCCTCTCCACAAACTTAGCAACAGCAACTGAGAAACGATTGAGCTAAAAACCGAGGGCCACTTGTAATGTTAAAATTTAGTGGTCACGCTGGCAAACAGAGCCTTAAAATCTTTTGTGGGTGTACCAGAATCTTCGGGCTTCGAGGCCAGATCGAACGCTTTGTATTTTGACTCCTCAAATTGCAGCGCCTATTTAAGAGGGAAAGATTGGATTGGAAAATCTAAATTCGCAAGTTAAACTAAGAGAACAAAATACATAACAGCATTAATGATCACCTGAATGCAAACTTCTGCAACGTCCTCCCTTGTGATGGTTCTTGTTGGTGTCTGAAGAAGTTCATCATCCTTGCCCACAATTAATTCACGGACACCCCCTTCTTTGTCTTGCAAGCCTCCAGCCCTGAATCAGGTAGATGTCAGTAGGCATGTTTTAGTCCAATGAAAGTGACAACAGTTGCTACTATGTTCAGCCAATAAGCAATAGTATTATACTAAACCAATATTCTGATTGTCAGTAGAAGCTGGGATGCTCATGACTAACCAATGGGTAATTAATCACCAGTTTAGAACATCAAATCAGATCAACTTCTCCAATTAAAGTGTTTTCGCATTACTTAGAAAGAAAAGATACCACAAATATGATGTATTGCAAAAAGTGGATTATAATATCCATTCATCTCTAGAAAAAATGCACACAAGAGCGGGCAAGAGAGAGAGAGAGAGAGAGAACTGTTTTTTTTTTTTTTTTTTTTTTTTGGGTGGTTACAGGGGAGAGAGACTTGATCAGTGATATTTTTGGGAAAAAATTTTAGATCTTAGAAGTTTGAATCTACCTTATTATTGTGTATGGAATGCCAGAATCAGCCAAATACTGCTCAGCCTTCCTCTTCCACACCTGTAAAATGGCAAGAGTCAATATTTTGTCATGATATACAATTCCTTACTCACATAATGACCCAGTAAATGATATTAAAGGAAGAGATTCATCTCAAGAGACAAACAAGACGAAAGCTGATACTAAGAACCGGTAGAAACTCACATATAAACAATAGTCTGAGTCCTTCTGTGTAGCACCATTTTAACTTAAGCATTTGATATGCACTTTTCCCTACCATAGGTTTTTTTTTTTTTGGTAAAATTTCCCTACCATAGGTTCATAGTTGCTTTCTCAATAGCACAAATAGGTATTAGACAATAGAAATTTATCTTAAGCAAATGTCAATAATCTGTCAGCCAACATCTACCATAATTGACTAAAAAATTGTGTGCCTTGCTGCAAACATTTTCGGTAGTGGAAGAAGGCTCAACATCGCATCCCAACAAACCAACCCCCCCCCGGGCGCGGGGCCCAACTAGTGAAAACAAACAACACAGAAAAATTACCCACAGTGAATTAAATGGAAGCTCCATGACAAAATATGACCAAATGAGAAGAGATCAGAAACCATTTCAAAATATTTTGTGGAAATTGATGAATACAGACCAGAATGTTTCCATTCCCCAAGCTGTTCAAAGGGTGATTGAGATTTGTTCCGCCCATTGAACCAACCAAAGCTATTTGCTTTACTCCAGCAGCTTTAGCTGTAGAATCATATATATCAGCAAAAGGCATGCCAAGGAACTCAGAATCACAAAATCAATTCCAAAGGGCAGGAGATAGAGACCAGCATCAATTTGATTTTTCTGTCCAAGCCAATCAACCTGAGATGCAAACAATTTTCTTAGAGGAGATAAGAAGGACTATCGCTATCCCTAGGCAGTGTAAACAGAGATGTAAAATGACCTGCTCAGGATAAGCTCCTTCTTCAAAATAAAACTCCGGCCTTCCACCCTTAGTGGGATCAAACCCAGGCTTCATCTTTGGAACAGCACTCGTGAGAATAACAAGAAAGTCAGTGCCTTGTATTGCAGGAACTATACTACCAACATCCCTTATATCACCAACATAAACATCATCAGCTCCCCCAATTTTTCCCTTGCTCTCTTCTGTTCTGACAAGACCTCTTGCAACAAACTGGTCTGGCCTCTCCTTCAAATTCTTATAAACTATTTGACCTGTCAGACAAAATTATCTCAAAGAATAAATAACAATGGTATTCTCAAAACACAAAGGAAGAAAGGTAACCTATTGAAAGTGAGGAAAACTAAACACTGTGTCTCTTCACCGAACGTTCTGTAGATGGCAAAATTTGAGAGCTAGAGATAGAAAATCAGCACCTCTCATGTGCACACACGCTTGCATACATACTCTTTTAGAGATTTAGCCATTAAAATACAAGAAGCACCACAGAACAGAGCTTAAGCAGGAGTATTTCAATTTCTTTTGACATTGAATTGATACCCATAATGAATATATATCGCACCCTCCTAAAATCAGCTGAAAGAGATACTTAACTTTAAGTTAAGACTTTCATTAGGTGCTTTAGGAGCAATTCTCTTGAAATAATTTTTTGAACCAAAAGCCATAGACGAGAAGCCAGAAGCTAGGTAACACAACTTCTGGCTTCCAGCCTTCATGCCAGAAGCCATCCGTTGGCAAATGAATCTCCCCAAAACTCACTCCAAAGCACTTTTACATCACCTCCTAAATCCTAGCAGTGCGAGTTGAGTGCATTAGACAGCACTTAGTATGATCTTACTAGCTAGCAGCTTCCAGAACTTGCACAATCGTCCTCATTCCCATCATTCGGTCAAACCACCCAGACTGCAGCTTGGACCACAGAAAATGATTCATCGCCTCCACATATAGTTGCGGTCGTGGCCTTGTTCACCTCAAGTATCTACTCGGTTCACCGTACTCTGTTTCATGATCGTGCATCGACATAATCACCCATCACTTTCGTCAAGGGTTTGTCTCCAAACTTTTCCCCACATGCTATTTTCCCTTGGTATGAACAGCGAATTGGCGATCGAAGCCTACCACATTGATAAAGCGATACGAATTGCACTCCAATTCGCTTAATTTCAAACATCAACAACGCGATTAGGTTGCTCTGCTTATTCTTCCTTCTTCCTGCGCTAGATCTGTTCCAGCTTTCGCGCACACACACGAACGCACGCACTCAAGGCCTAATCCATCATCTACCTCAATAAAGAACATCAGATAACAAATTCAAAAAAAGGGAACAAAAATCATCCGATGACGTCAATTCGGAAGAATCAAACAACAAAATACGAAAACAAGCCGCAAGCCGCACAGAGAAGCCCAAAACAGAGGAAGTAATCAGGAGTTCTCGCCACTCGAAAACCTCACCAGTCCGACCACCGGCACCGGTGACGAGCACGGTCGGCGGAGGCGCGGCGGCCATGGATACAGCAGCAACAGTCAGGAACCGCTTCCTCGGCGACGAAGGAGAAGGAGATGACGGCGCCGACGACGGGGAAGCCAAGGCGAAGCGAAGCGAAGAGGGAGGAGAGACCCTAATTTGACTGGAGCTGCTGCTGCCGCAGCGATTGTTTCGGTGATTAATCACGCGAGCTGCCACCGACCTCAATTTATGACACTGACGTGACGACGATGACGATGGTGATGGAGCGACAGCGAAGACCGAAGGGACACGCGTCGCCATTGTCGTCCCTACGAAAATATGCGCTCAGCCGCACCGGGTCCTATCCCATCCAACCGTCGCCTGAAAATCTGGCGATGGAGAAGACACACGACACGTCGCTCAGCGGGAGCGCGAAGGAAGGAATAAGCTCGGCTGCTCTACAGTTTCCGCAGCAGAGCCGGGAAAATTCGTCGTTTCAATTCCTCATTTTTATAATCATTTCTCCCGGGATTATCCCCCCGCTAAAAAATAAGTAAGTCAATAAATGATTCACCGACCATAAATAGATAAATGAATTGGCCCGAATAGGGGTGACCCTCCGGTTCCCGGTAGAACCGGGAACCGGAGGGTAGAACCGGAGGTTCCGGTTCGGTTCTAGGTTCTAAGGAGGGAGGTTCCGGTGCCCGGTTCTTTTTTTTTGGGAACCGGTTCCGGTTCCGGTTCCTGAATCGGAACCGGAACCGGAACCAGAACCCTAGTTTTCAATTTTTTTCTTCCCTCTTTTGTTCTTCCTTCTCCCTCCTCTCGCGACTCCCTTCTGTTTTAGTTTAGGGTTCCTTCACTCTCTTCTGAGTCTTCTCCCCGTCCACTCCAGCGTCGCCACTCTCAACGCTGCTCCCCTCCCCCCGCCTCGACTGCGCTCGACGTCGCGCTGGCTGCTCGGCCCGCTCGACGCTCGCTCAACGCTGCTCGGCCCGCTCGGGCCCTTGACGCCGCCAGTGCACGCCGCTCATCCCTTTGGTGGAGGCCGCTCGCCTCTTGCGCAGCCGCCCCCAACGATGCTCGCTCGGTCGCCCTCGACGCTACTCCCCCCCCCCCCCCGGGACGCTGCTCGGCCAGCCACCCCCAACACCGCTGGCCCAGTCAGCCCTTGACGCTGCTCGCCAGCCGATGGAGAACTGATGGTTCCGATTGTATGGCTGTTTTGGATTTGTAGGATTCTCATTAAATTTCTTTATTCCATTTTGAAGTTCAACACCTTGGTTTTGCTTTATGATAAGTGCTATGGTGGCAGGTGGATGATGACAATCAGTCCCAGTCTTCAATTCGTGGTCAGAGACGGTATTTAAAAGGAAAATCCAGGAACAATGATGGTTCAATTCCAGAAAGAAGTAAAAGGTGAAGATTTGCCAAGGTTGGTTCGTTGTATTTCTGCTGCAAAATATGTTCTTGATGATGCGTACGTGTTTGGTGGTCTGATCCCCTTTTTCCCTAAATTCCTGTTCCATCGTTGACAGGTTCTTGCAAAACAGACCAGATATTATTAGAGAAGACTACATGAATGAACTCTGCATTCTACACGACGATGTTCCTTCCTTCCCAAATCAGGTGAATGGCATAATTTAACAGAGAAATAAGCATTCTAATTTAAGAGTTTAATAAGCTTTTTCACACTATCTTGGATGTTATAGGATATGAATCTTATCAATATGACAATTAGGTTGCTTTCAACATCATAGAGGAGGAGTTGGGGCGGCCTCTTGAAGCTGTGTTCAGCAAAATTTCATCTCGGACGATAACAGCTGCCAGCTTGGGTCAAGTTTATAGAGCTACGTTACGTGATATGGAGAGGATGTTGCAATTAAAGTTATCTTCCATGCTGTGAACTGCTTTTTCATCACTGACATCTACAGCTCTACATTATTGAGAAAAATTGAGACTTGCAGGCCCATCTTGTTTTCACATTTCTGCTGTAGCAGATATTGATGAAGTTCTTGGATTTTATTATCATTGCTTTAGGAGCAGTAGTCATGCAAGATAAATATATTTATCTGCCCGTGCCATCTTTGCCATGAAGTTCTTTATATTCATTTTCCTGAGAAGCATACATGATGTAGCATTTCTTTTTGGGAGATGATATAACTTCAAATTCAACATCTACCTTTATGGTTACTGAACATTCTACTTTGTCCTTCTGTACATTGTTCTCTTTTATGCAATAATGCTGCCTATTACTTGTTTTGTTACTTCTAACTATTTGACTGTGTATATTTTACTATGCCATTATCACTGAAATTCATTTCTTTCTGTCTTTTAAGAAGTTTCATATCACGTTTCCCGTAGATGATTGTCGGATTCCATGTGTTGTGCTGTCTCTTGTGATTCACCCCTCAACACACCATCATATCATTAACAGGATTTGTTGGGCCTTTTATGTTTATCTTGAAGCTGCTTCAGTGCTACCCCAGCTCCGTGTCATGCAAAACACAAAGGTACTGCAATGTCCAAATCCTGTAATGGTGATATGCGTGGAAAATATCTATGTCAATTGAAACAGAGTGTAAAAGGACCTCTACTTCTTATCTGCTGGTCACTTACACTTCTAAGAGATAGTTTGATGTCTGAAGCCCCTTCATTCAGTTGATATCTTCATTTTGCATGTTTAAGTACCAATTTTGCAACCCTTTTTATTTCTTTTTGAAAAATTCGAATGATCGCTTTCCTTTTTCTTTTGCCACTCGCTCCTTTACTCTGAATCTTTGGCTATTTCTTTTGTATATTCGTGTCAGCTAGGTTTGAGATTGCTTATTTGTGAACTATGATTTTTATCCATTTGCTATCTGTCCTACAAAGTTGGTGTTCTGCAATCACTCCAATGCATACACATCACATCTAGTGTGTTAGCTTATACTATGCTGATAGGAAATTCCCATGGGTTTTTTGCTGCATAGCTTTCTCAAACATTGGTCTTTAGCAAATGTTGACAGCACATCTATTGGCTTTTTTTCTTCTCTATTATTGAGTTTGTACCACTCTTTATAATTTTGTGGTACTCAACTGATAAAAGAAAGGAGGAAGACATAAAAAAAAATAAAAAAACAAAAAAGAACATGTTGGAACCTGGAATCAACCCGAACTCCGTGACAGGGGTAGGTTCTAGGTTCTTGGTCTACCTAGGTTCCAAAAAATGAGGAACGTGTACCCGATGGTAGATTCCATGTTCCAGGCGGAACTTGTAAGGAACCGGGAACCGCTCACCCCTAAGCCCGAACTCTAACAAGGCGACGCTAGAAACAAAAATTGGGGAAAACGGTATAAATGATACATGAAATTTGATACATATTTAGTTTAGCCTTCAAACTATAATTATTGAACTTGAATTAATATAAAGATAATGTTGAATATATTGAATAAGTATTAAAAATTCGATGCCATATTACATATTATGCTAAAATTCATAAATCATATTGAACTGAATAAAAATTTATGAACTATTTATATTTTTATCTCAAAAAAACTAAAATCTCCCAATAAAATGGTTAAAGGACGAATTTAAATTAGATAGTAGAGACCTTATTGGTATTGGTACAACTTACGTTAGGCAATTATTCATTATAACTCACCCTACATTTTAAATTACCCAAAAATCAAGCTATATAAATATATTATTTACATCCCCAGTTCCTTTTGCATAATTAAATCTTTAGTCTCGACGGCTCATACCAAAAGCATTCAATTTTATATAATCTATACTCTACACATGGTCAAATTTTCAGATTAGGTGTTACCCTTTAAAAAAACTAAAAATAGCCTCATTCAAATTTTCGGCATGAAAAGAGTAAAGAAATGATAAATGATGATTCAACATCTTGATCAGTTATTTCACAAATCGCGGACTTTTATATGCAACATATACCCCACCTTTGAAATTTGCCATCCCTTCTTTTATATCTTTTTTTTTTTTTTGGTGCTAGAAACCATCAACATCTATCTTTAATTTAGCGGATGCATGATGGAAAATGAGAATAGTCTATGGCGCAATTAATTTAAAATTTTCACTTAATGAGAATAATCTATAGCGTAATTAATTTACTCCATTACTTTTCCTAAGATTTTAATACATTTTTTCCCTACCACAATAGAAACCCTCGAGCTTATTCTCTGCTTCTAGTTTTTACAAATAGTAAATAGTAACATAGAATTGTTAAGAATATATATTTCTAACTTACGCAATACAAGCTTATAGATATAGACAAGGCACAAGGTAACAAGAGCAACAAGTAGTCCAACTATACAAAATATCAAAATCCTACCTATCTTATTTGGTATTCACAAAATCTAAATACATCTAGATAAAAAAATCTCAAATGGGACATAATCTGGATATAACATTACATGGCTAGCTACCGCAAGAATCACTACCATGTCATCGTTGGCCAGCCAATTATGTTATTTAAATGGAGCTTCCCCTTTCAACATCTCCACTTTCGCCTTATTTTATTTTATCCCTATCCTTGTTCTAAGAACCAAAAGCAGCTAAAAGTTTCTTGGCCTAGTATAGTTCTCGTGGCCCGTACAATCTTTGTTGCAATTCGTATCTAATGTAACCTTAAACTCGTTATAGTCGAAATAACTCAACAAGGAAGACTCATTGTCCAGGAGATCATCACCAAAGTCAACCGGGAATGCTAAACTGTCTAGGCAATCCAATGAAAAACCTCCAACGGCATTTGCCCCGTTCGAAATCGAATCATCGAAAACATTATTTGCAGGATTGAAGTTGACCACCACAGCTGGATTAGTCATGGTCTGTGGTTGTCCAAGGGCCGAGGAAATAAAGGGCATCCGTGGAGGCCAAGCTCCCGAATCGATAGGAACTTCAGGATGACTGTAGTTGACTGCGCCATGGTTGGTCGCCTGCTGTTGCTGCTCCTGAGTCTCCCACAAGTCTAACATATCCAGAGGCATGGCATTAACTACCATGTCATCAGGATCATCGGCGTGTTCGAAACAAGTTGTGCTTTTATTCACTGCCTGCGGCTATTGCTGCCTCTAATCAGGCATGGGAATGCCGCCGCACACGCTCGGAAGCTTGGTGATAAGAGCCTGGCTCAAGGGCGCGAGTGGCGTGCCATCATTCGGTCCGGGAACAAGAGACATACTTTCGGTGCATAAGTTAAGATTGCCCGAATCTTTGTGTGGAGCTTTGCGTCCATTCCCGATGGAGGTCGCTTTGCGGACGAGGCGTGAGGCATCGGCCTCTCGCACCCATCCGTAGCTTTCTCTTCTTTTCGGCGTCTCCATTCATGTGGTTGAAACTTGAAACTACTTCGTTTTCGTACTTCGTTGAGGTTTCTATTTTTCAAGGTCCTCACGTACGTACGGATGGATTCCTAAATCTAGTCGATTTAGGACCTCGTGGCTCGGTCCATGCCAAATAGTCGTGAGGAGGTCCTAAACACTAGATTTAGAATCCATCCGTAAGCGTATGTTTCAAGTGAGACAAACACCCTGAAAAATAGAAACCTCAACGAAGTATGAAAGCGAAGTAGTTTCAAGTTTCAACCACATTAATGGAGACGCCGAAAAGAAGAGAGTGCTGTGGATGTGGGTGCGAGAGGCCGATGCTTCACGCCTCGTCCGCAAAGCGACCTCCGCCGAGAATGGCATTTTACCCCCACGACCATGAGCTCATCCGCCACTTGCACCGGAAGCTCTCCAGCCAGCCTCTCCTTCCCCTCATGGACCTCAACGTCTACAAGCACACCCCTCAACAACTCTTCGATCAGCGTCTTCATATTTCTAGTTTGTTTTTATAACGATGACATGCGCATTCTCTCGTGTAATTTGCAAGGTCAGTTTGCTCTGGCGTATGGCTTTGTAGCTGCTTCTGAAATTCTACGTTATCCTTTCTCATTCTTGGCAACGCACAGAACTGAACGGGTGTGGAGTCAAAGAGAGTGATATTTCTTCACGACGAGAGACCGAAGTACAAGAACGGAAGCGACCCAATAGAGAGGCCGAGGCGGATTCTGGAAGGCCACCGGGTCCGCAGAGGAAATCGTTCATGAGGGGCAAGTCATCGGTTGGAAGAGGTCGCTCGTTTATTACCACGGCAAGCCTCAAACCGGCGTCAAGACTGGTTGGATCATGCACGAGTTCACAGCCAAGGATGCCGATTACGACAACGACGACAATCCTAATAGAACGAAGAGTGAGAACGACATGTAGGTCAGGACCCTCACATTTTGCAACCTGAACAACTAGTTCGATAAGCATAGCATTGGAAACTCATAAAATTCGAATGTCACTTCGCTTTGCGTGGTAATATAATTGTTTCCTTATCGAGTGATGTGTCTTTGTGCAGCTTGATGGCTATGTGATATGCAAGATACACTTGAATAGGAGAAAGTCGGAATCGGACAAACGCAAAGAGGAGGGCAGCGAGACTGGCCAGAAGAAGAGGAAGAGCGTGGGGCTTTAAATGAGGGTGGACGCAAAGCTCCACACAAAGATCCGGGCAATCTTGACTTCTGCACCGAAAGTATGTCTCATGTTCCCGGACCGAATGATGGCACGCCACTCAAACCCTTGGGCCAAGCTCCTATTGCCAAGCTTCCAAGCGTGTGCGGCGGCATTCTCATGCCTGATCAGAGGCAGCAACAGCCACAAGCAGCAAAAAAAAGTACAACTTGTTTCGAACACGTCGATGATCCTGATGACACGGTAGTTAATGCCATGCCTCTGGACATGTTCGACTTGTAGGAGACTCAGGAGCAGCAACAGCAGGCGGCCAACCATGACGCAGTCAACTACAGTCATCCTGAAGTTCCCATTGATTCAGGAGCTTGGCCTCCACGGATGCCCTTTATTTCCTCGGCCCCTAGACAACCACAAACCATGATCGATCCAACTGTGGCGGTCAACTTCAATCCTTCAAATAACGTTTCCGATGACTCGATTTCGAATGGGGCAAATGCCGTTGGAGGTTTGTCATTGGACTGCCTAGACAGTTCAGCATTCCCAGTTGACTTTGGTGATGATCTCCTGGACAATGAGTCTTCCTTGTTGAGTTATTTCGACTATAACGAGTTTGAGGTTACGTTAGATATGAATTGCAACAAAGATTGTATGGGCCACGAGAACTATACTAGGCCAAGAAACTTTTAGCTGCTTTTGGTTATCGGAACAAGAATAGGGATAGAATAAAATAATGCGAAAGTGGAGATGTTGAAAGGGGAAACTCCATTTAGATAACACAATTGGCTGGCCGACGATGACATGGCAATGATTCTTGCGGTAGCTAGCCATGTAATGTTATATCCCATTTGAGATTTTTTTATTTAGATGTATCTAGATTTTGTGAATATCGAATAAGATAGGTAGGATTTTAATATTTGGTATAGTTGGACTACTTGTTATCTTGTTACCTTGGTCTATATCTATAAGCTTGTGTTACGTAAGTTAGAGAATGGACGATAGAGATTTATAAAATATGTATTCTTAACAATTCAATGTTACTATTTGTAAAAACTAGAAGCAGAGAATAAGCTTGAGGGTTTCTATTGTGGTAGAGAAAAATGTATTAAAATCTTAGGAAAAGTAATAGAGTAAAACAATACACGCCCATAAAGGTATTTTCATCATTTGTTATCCAATTCTATTTTATTTTATTGGCTGAAAACATAAAATTATAAACTAAAAATTAAAAAAGAAAGGTGCCTTGATGGGCGGCCATTTTCCCTTGGGCGGGCCTGGGTAGGTCTCAGGAAGTCAAGGCCTAGGCATGTCAGCTCAAGCCCGCTCAAGGCCCGTCCAATGAGCCTATGTAGTCCCAACCCAACTTCCTATTGTAAGCGCTAGCTGAAAGTAGTGCTGTTGTCGTCCTCGTGCTTCAACATGTGATATTTTGTTTTTGTTTTTCTTGCCTTTTTTTATAAAGGTCAATATCACGAAAAATCACAAACTGATACATTTGTAATAAATTTATCTAGAGCTAAAAATTCAAATCGATACACCTTTGACAATTTAGCGCAAACTGGTATACTTATGATAAATTTATCATTTATTAGTTTCCATTAAATTTTACTGTCAAATTGCCGTGTTAAATGATACGTAATAATTGTCTAGTGTATTAATTTAAGATTTTATTTTGTATTTGTCACAGTTATACTAGTTTAGTGATTTTTTGCGATATTAATCCCATTTAATTGAAAGTAAATTTGTTATAAATATATCAGTCTTTATCAAAAAAATTAATTTGAGGTAAATTTATTTCAACTTATGGCTTTTTGTGGTCATTTAGGGTAAATTTATCACAAATGTGCTAGTTTAGCATTTTTGGTAGTTAAAGGTAAATTTGTCACGTACGATGTATCAATTTTGGATTTTTCGTGATATTAATCATTTTTATAACTAGCGCCCGCTAGCGCAACATCAGTGTTGCGTTCTCAAAAAATCTTTTAAAGATGCCATGTTAGGATTTTCCGTCATTTAAATTGGACGAAGTTAATAAAATTCCTTCATTCACTAATTGGACAAGTTGTTAGGCATGATGGCATTGTTTTAAGTTTTTAGGACTTTTTATGCACTTATCCTTTAGCTTTACATTCTAAAGGGATACTTTCAAAGTTATAATTTTCAATGCAATGAAGATGTTGATGGAGTTCAAGTCCAAGCAACAATGGTTTGGATCACTTTAGATTTATCGCAATGATATCATGTCAGAAATTTTATAATTCAGGAACCGTAAATTACTTGTTCAAATCTTGCTAAATGTATGCAAACTGCTCTGGAATGGGCCACCTGTACGGGTCAAAAGGCATAGAGCCAACTATTTCTTGAGGTTAATAAGGTGTTTCATAGCTCTTTAAATAACTAAATCTCTATCCCCATGTCTCGGAACAATAAAGAAAAGAATCCCAATGTATTGTGGAATCAATTTCAGCTTTCTTATGTTACTTTTTGGACAGGATTGCGATTCTAGCGGGAATATTACTCCTGGTGCTTGGAAGCCCCTTTGTTTTTGGTATTTCTGTTCGATGTCATCTCTTGCATACATGACCTGCCAGGGTTAAAGACAATGACCACCTCCCAATAAGAGAGTCAATATGTTTTCCCACCTCATATCGTCAATTTACTAATAAAACTGACACACTAAAGTGGACAAGACTTGCAGTACCATAATTGTATCTATACATTGATCTTATTATGTAGTTAAAGCCCTAGTGGCTTTTATGTCCGTCCATTTATAATCCTTTAATATCAATCATGAATTGCTCTCCGTCATCACCAAAGAAGTAGGGTCCATTGACCCACAAAAAAAAGGACAAAAGACGAATTTATCATTAAAAAAATAAAATAAAATTTGACGAGCATGGTAACATGTCCATCCTCATGCGCATAGAGTTGCGATCCGGCACATGGGCGACAATGGCAGTGACATGTCCATTACTCTCAATGCATTCTCTCCTCTCTTTTTTTCCCTGAGCAAAGGATCAGGAGTGGGCAATTAGCGCCCTGCTCCTAAACCCGTCAAAATGAATTATAAACTCAATTCTTAACCATTCAAGTGCCAAATGGGTTAGTTATATTAAGTACATAAGTCATAAATAAGTTTAAACACAATATATATGTTAAATAGGTCAAAAATTGATTGCAATTAGGTCATAAATTGGTTTACAACTTACTAACACCCAATTCATTTCTATGACTCTCTCTTCAGTCTCTCTCGCATTTACTCAAATCCCGTGCTCACTCACTCCATAATTTTATTTCAATTTAGTTATGAGTTTCCGTAAATTGTGTTAAATATAAAAATATTTTAGTAATATGAATATGGTCGAGTTGAATTAGTTATGGGTGATTAAATTTGTATTGCATTAAAATATATCAAAAAATTTAAATGGACTTATCTCGATACGGATGGAAACAAAGGGAAGATTATCTTATAATCAAACTTAGGTGGCGGATGAATCCAGTCTTCCTACGTTGGCAGGTTGGACCATCGATGCGGTCCATCTCCCAAATGGAAACGCCGCTAATTTTAGCCGCGCTTACCTAACGATGGAGAAAATGTCAATTTCGCGAAATCCAAATGAAGAAGGAAACGACACGTGGTCCAATTGCTGGAAACCCCTTCCACTTAAGAATGGACAAAAAAACGTGGGGAATGTACTATTCATTCAATCATGGAGCGAGCCCCCCCCCCCCCCCCCCCCGTTCGTCTGTCTGTGGGCAATCAAACGAGGAAAAGGAACGCCACATATCCGACATTATCAAGCGCAGTCGGAGCACCGGACCCGCGTGGGATCTGCCGGATCGTGTCGGTTTTTACTTTTGTGGGGCCCAAATATTCCCACGGATTGCTGATTGACAACGCAATAATTATGCATATATATATGTATGTCATGAACTAATATATGATATTCGATATCCTCATCCGAATCGAAATTGTAAAATTTCATGGCTATGTACTTTTTGTGTTACGTTGTGAATGTGTTCTGTTCGTGTTACTGACGCTACATATTTTGATGTTGCAACACTTTCGGATTAAGTGAAATAATGGTGGTAGTTGTGAGGAGGTTGTCAAGGTTGAAATAGATAGGCTCTTAATTTTTCAATTTTATAAAGGAAAAATATGGAATAAATTTTATAAGGCCTGCAGTATTTGACCATATTGTTTTTTCTGCGTTATGCGTAATCTAATCAACACATTCCCTTATTCATTTCTGATGCCAATTAACAAGATCTTTGATACAACGATATTTTGATTTTAAAATTAACAAGATCTAACGTTATTTATTATTCTGTCCGGAAAAAAGAATTACTCATTATTTAATTCGGTTTTACTAGGGAATATTCCATGTGCACTATTCGAGGCAAAAGAAAAAAACATTGTGACGAAATCACCTACCTAAGAATACGAATATTTATATTTTCAAAGCATACTTTAACCCTCGATAGCTCTCCCGGAGATAATAAAAATTTCATATTATTCGGCAGATTACTTTTTCAAAATAATATTTAAAGGAGAAAGAAGAGACAATGTCCAACCTCGGCAGTCAATTCTGATGAACCGTTGACCAACTTCCTCCTCCCTTGCTCTTCTTCCTTTGCTATTTTCTCTCTCCTATTTCACACCTCTCTCTCTCTCTCTCTCTCTCTCCGTCGGAGCTCCGTCCGCCCGCATCGTCTCCAATGGCGGCATCACGCGGAGAGCCCGACCCCCGGCCTCCCCTCTCCTCCTCCTCCTCCTCCTCCTCCGCGTCCGAGATCCACGTCCGCGTCAACTCGCGCCGGGGCGCGAACGCGATACACCCGGTGGACATACCCACCACGACGACCCCTCCGGCGCCGGCGGCCGCAACCCCGAGCCCGGTCGTGTTCCGGGAGGTGAAGCATTTCAGGAGCTGGGTCCCGTGGCTGTTGCCGACCTTCGTGGTGGCCAACACGGTGATGTTCGTCATCACCATGTACGTGAACAACTGCCCCAAGAACTCCGTCTCCTGCATCGCCAGGTTCTTGGGCCGGTTCTCGTTCCAGCCCTTCAAGGAGAACCCCCTCCTGGGTCCTTCCTCTTCTACGTGAGTAAAATTGAGCTTCCCTCTTTTTGGGTCTCTTTGGGTGGAGTCAGTTTAGGCTTGTCCTGTTTGAACTTTGGTGCGTTGAGTGTTTTGAGCCATGGAACGAAGCAAATAAGATAGGTGCTTTCGGTTTCTGGACAATGTTCGTGTTGTTTCGGTCTTCAGATTTTTGGAATTCTGTTTCCAAGGATTAGATTATTGTTTATGGACTGTAAGCCTGTGCTAGCAGTATAGTAATGGTTTCTCAAAGACAGAAGGATTTTGAGCTCTTGGATGAGTAGTGGTCCGGCAACGTGTGCAATTACACCAAAGCAAGTTAGAGATGTTTTTAGCATTAATGAGTGTGTCGACGATATCATGAGTACTAGTTAGCTAATTTCTCATGGTGGAGCTAAAAGAAGGATGGGCTACTATCTTAGCCCCCGGTGACTCTGAGATTAGATTACAGCTATTTCTACTAAAGCAATCGTCAAAGACGCTAGACCTTATTCAACTTGACTGCTGTTTTACGCCTATATTTCGTGATTTCCTTTTGGAATTAGGTTACAGATATTTCTACCGCTACACTTCATTGTGAATATGCGAATGCGTAGATTCTCTTATTCAACTCGACTGCTTTTTTTGTGCCTATATTGGGTAATTTCCTTTATGATTGGTAATTATCAGATTTAAGTCTATGCTACGTCTTTTTAGGCTTCAGAAGATGGGTGGTCTAGAAGCAAGTAAAGTGGTTGACCGGCACCAGGTGTGGCTCCTTGTCACCTGCATTTGGTTACACGGAGGAGTTTTCCATTTATTGGCAAATATGTTGAGTCTTTTAGTTATTGGCATTCGGCTTGAGCAAGACTTTGGTTTTGGTATGTATAAAAAACTGCTTTTCCCACCTCTGCTTCATCACGCTTATATTTTCTGCATACCAGCCATCCCTAACAAAAATTCCCATCTCATGTAAAATTCTTACATTGTCCAAAGCTTCCCATTATTGTCATGAATCTCATGATGGTGAACATACATTTGAATGTCTATGTACAATTGTTAAATATCTAAGAGTTTGCTTTAGTTCTGACTCAGAACTTCCGAATTGGGGCTTGCATGGGAGAGGACATGTGAGGAGGTTGGAGACATTGGATTCATTGGAGATGCCATCTAGATAGATATGATTTGGCATCAAAAGCGAAGGAACTAATAACATCTGATGATTTGCAATATAGCAATAGTTTTTAGGCAAGTTTTGTTTGATAGAGTTGAATGATTGTTTTTCTTTACCTACTCTTAGTGACTTCTGAAAACAATCTGGAGGAAAAAATTTGTGAGGAGGCTAGTATCTAATTTGACAATGCAAGGAATGGATAGGCTTCGATTTTGATCTGTTCAGATGTTTCCAAATGCTCACTGGGGAGTGGATAACAGAACTTGTTTCTTTTCTGATGGTCCATGCACCTTAATCTTTTAGTTTGCTTGTGAAATTCAATGCTCTCGGTGCTACCACTGCTACTCTATATCATGATGTATACATTTTTCATGTGCCAGTAACCCTAAAAAGGAAGATTTCAGCCTTAGGATGTAATTGAGGTTTTCTTCTTTCTTACCTAATCAACATGCCCACCATGATATGACATATGTTAGTTTTGTTTTAGCCTAATATGCTTTTGCATGTATTATTTTTGTAGACTCGTGTATTATTAGCTCCCTATACCATGATGCCTAAATTCTTTTATGGGCCAATATTAAGAGAACATTGCTGATCTACTCCCTCCTTCTTATACCCGTTTAAGTTCTATTAGTTACATTTTTTTCTAGATTTTTGTATTGGTAGTTTAAATGCCATCATCAGTGATGCTTAAATCTGCAGAGTCTGTCTTTCATGTTCATTTCGCAAATTAAATTCTAAAGAAACATGGCCTTTGCGTCATCCTCATTATGCAACTTCAACATGGTTCGGATTCAAAGGCAGTTTATTGGAGACAATTATTTTGTATATCACTGTATCCATGGAGTATCTTCATTCATGCTACTAAGATCTGTGGAACTGTCAGATAAGCTACGTTAATCTATGTGGCTTCCATTAACTTATAGCTTTTCTTGCAGTGCGAATTGGTTTGCTATACATAATCTCGGGAATAGGTGGAAGTTTGTTATCAGCTCTTTTCCTTCAGTCAAACATTTCCGTTGGTGCTTCTGGTGCACTATTTGGATTACTAGGCGGAATGCTCTCTGAACTCATTATTAATTGGAGCATTTACACC
This sequence comes from Eucalyptus cladocalyx, assembly GCA_017140615.1. Classification (NCBI taxonomy): domain Eukaryota; kingdom Viridiplantae; phylum Streptophyta; class Magnoliopsida; order Myrtales; family Myrtaceae; genus Eucalyptus; species Eucalyptus cladocalyx. The sequence continues at coordinate 19,674,066 of CM029516.1, forward strand.
AACAAGGTATGGCATCATTATGCATACTTTTTCACAACCCGTCAATTACTATCCATCGAATTCTCCGTTTCTTTTAACACATACTGATTTTTCCCAGGTTGCAGCATTTGTGACCCTCATGTCTATCATTGTGCTGAATTTGGCTGTTGGGATACTTCCTCATGTGGACAACTTTGCCCATATTGGAGGATTTCTTTCCGGGTTTTTTCTGGGATTTGTCTTTCTGATCCGGCCCCAGTTTGGATGGGTTAGCCAAAGATATGCTTCCCCTGGATATTTGACGACTTCGGTTAGATCCAAATTCAAGAAGTATCAGTGCATCTTGTGGATTTCCTCTCTTATCATCTTCATTGTTGGGTAAGTACTCAGTGCATATGTTCTTAACAATCAAGGGAGAGAGAGGATTCTTAGAATTTCCAAACATGCTGACTTTGATGAACTTTCGATGATCTTGAGACAAAGAAAGCTGCCAAATATCTATTTCCCAGGCATTAGCCGATAGATAGCTTATTATCTGGGTTAATTGGGAAGTAATTGCTTAAACCAATACAACATATGATCTTGTGCTGAGTTTATGCAAGTAGATGTTGGAACTCTGTGTAGCTTAATGATGAAAGCTTAACGAAGTAATGACTGTCCCTCTACCCACCAGTTATGCTTCTAAAACATTGTCTCTTGAACATTTTTGTTTATCACTTCCACATTCCATTTCCATTGTAGTGTTTCTTTCCTTTTTCAGGTAGTTGGTGCTTTCATTATGCACCAGTACTTGGACTATAATATACTTGCAGGGGTTCCAATTTGAAATCTATGCTTTTTTAATAGGTTTACTGTTGCTCTGGTTTTGCTGCTCCGGGGTTTCGATGCAAATGATCATTGTTCTTGGTGCCATTATTTGTCTTGTGTCCCAACTTCAAGATGGAGCTGCAATTCAAATCCGGCATACTGCTCAGTATGGAATCTCTCCATTCATCTTACACTTTTCAGTATTCAGTTCACTTGCAATATCTTAGAGCATTCATTTGAGACTGGACAACCTTTCATATGGACTAGAAAATGCCCATGTGATTTATGTGCAACCATGGGTGGCAAATCACAATTTTCTTACTATAGCCCATTGTAAAAAGAACCTTAATGTGAAATTCATGATTATAATTATCATAAAGCAAACCAAATCAAAATTTGAGTTTATGAAGGTCTCACAGTCACTTGATGACATCTCTCGCAGATAATATAAAAACTATGCATGGTGTACATCTGTAACATACAAATTTTCTGTTGCTTGAACTTTACTTTCATTTGTATTGCAAATAATGAAGTTGCTGATCTCTATTGTTTGTGGCGCCGAGCATTAAACCCATGTCCTTTGCACATGAAGACTTTGTAATTATTGTGTCAGACCAGTCTCATTTCTCTCCGACCATCTCTTTCGAGAACTGCATAACCCCTTGACCTGTGTTGCTTGCTTTTAACTGCAGTCCACACAGTTAGGAAGCCAGCTGAACTTGACGTGCTCGACCAACGGCAAATCCAGCACATACACGTTGCAGAATCCAACCGCTTCTCAGATTCAGGGGCTGTGTTCTGAGCTCTGTTGATTATCGTTGTGCAGGCATCCACCTTTCTCTTGATTGCTGTAAAGTCATGTCGACTTCAGGTTACTGGGTTTATGTGAATTTTTTTTTTTTTTGGGGGGGGGGGGGGGGGGGGGTTTGTTTTGTAGAGACTACCTTTAGATTACAAATTTGAACATTCACTTGAACCTTTATATTACATGATTTGCTAGGAGTGATAATTTATTGATTCAGTTCAGTTTTTGTGCTTGAAACGATGGTTGATGCTTTCCTTATTCGAAATGCATGATTTTCTAAGTATCATGTCGTATGTTCTCCTGATGACTTATAGTCTAAAGCCCAAATGGCCTAGTAAGACTAATACCTGCGAATTTCTATCTTAGGATCTCATGTTAATCTTTAGCATTCATAAGAAAACTTACAATTTGTATGAAAAGTGCAGATCGCACCAGTACCTTTCTATTGCAAAACTCGTGGTCATCGTGACCTTGGATCAAGGTTTTGTCGCTTCGAGCTTCTCCTCTAGATATGAAGGCAACTGCTCCTCCGTGGCTGTTAGACTTGAGTGTTGAGGCTGAGCTCTCCACGGCCCTGGAGGAGTTGCCGAGCTCAATGGCAATGGGGAATTGATTTGTTCCATCCGACTTTAGTTTCAATAGATTGGTGAATATTTCGCCAAATTTGTGAAAGCAACTTGACAAAAGGCTGACATTTAATATCTGATAAAAGTTCAGAGACCTAATCGAGTCCATTGAAAATTTAAAGGGCAAATTTATATATTGAACAGAAAACATTTGAGGATCAAATTGAACTAATTGAAAGATTTTCGTCCCTGTATCTAATGTTTTTATGACCGATGTAGTTATGATGACAATGGACATACCCACGTTGTGCTGTTGCTTTTCATGCTAGGGATAACCCCTGAATTAGTGACTTAATTTTTCTAGCATGTATCATAGTTTCTGCTGTGCTGCACATTCGATAGTTCAGAAACGAGTGGGGTCGTTATCACGAAACATAATTATAACTCGTCATTGGGAATTAGGACGTCCGGATTTTCAAGACGATTGCAAATAATCGGGCTCAATCCGAAACAAAGAAAAGGTATGAAATGTTGCCATATGGACAATTTGAGACCAATCTTTTGGCATCTAAACAAAAGCATCGAGCTATGTCAGTGGCATAATTTTGGCCACAGCTAATCTTTCCGTCCACAAGTGCCTATGTGTCTTTTTAACATGTCTAGCGGGGTTGAATTACAGTTTCTAGGGGACAAAACGACACGGTTTGGACTACGGAAAATGATGCTAATGAGCTGGGGGTATTATTGCAAAGCTCAAGTGGGGTTCCAAATTTAGGAAAAACTGAAAAAAGAGAAAAGAAAAGAAATAGTAATTGAAATCTTCTATGGCATCGATTGGTAATGATTGTTTGCAATTTTTACTAATAGCCTCCGGCTTGTCGTATACGAAGGAAGTAAGGCGTATGAAATAAAAGTTGGAGTGAATTATAAGGAATCAGAATATGAATTAATTTAAAAATAATGTAGTTTGGTAAAACATTAGAAATGGAATGTATTAATTTATGGTTTGGATTATATTGTTCTGATTGTTCTGCATAATAGCAAATGTTAAATCGATAAGTGCGCCCACCGTATTAATCTTTATCCTTAATCTTTATCCTTGCAAGAGTTATCAAATCAAAGCCTTACTTAATGGTTCACGTGTTTACTTGCATTTCGGGAAAATGATCACTAAAATTTTAAATTAATTTGCAATGATTCAATGTAATTCTTTTGTTTGATAAAATAAGGAGTAAAGTCACCAAAAATCCTTAAGTTATTACAATATGTAATTTAGTCCCTAAACTATTGCTAAATTGCAATCTAATCCATGCACTTTCAGTTTATTCAATCTAATCTCTCAACTAAAGTAAAATCATCCTTTGATACTATTTGCAAGTTTTCATAATCACCCATATTTCATAATATCTTTAGTTTAATCGATTTCCTAAATCAATAAAAAAAAATGCTATCTTTTTATTACCATTGTACCTCTTTAGTCATTGTAGATATCATAGTTTCATTTAAGTATTTCGTAGCTTATGATCTTTATAATACAATAATAAAACTAGATTTTATAATTGTATGGTGTTGATATTCCTGCTATTTATGTGCAAGTGTTTTCATAAAGGTATCGAAAAATGATATCAACTTATCTATAGGTACTTGTACAAATACAAAATCTAAATCTTGCTCCTCATTTTTAGACATAGACTTTCTAGCTTTTGTGTTTCATGTTTACTTTGTTAAATCATTGTGTTTTCAAGCTCTACAATTAATTATAGAATTTTATTATGAGAATAAAATATTTAACTAAATTTATTTTTAGAATCATTAAGTGTAGAGCTTATAAACACATACTTAACTAAATTTAATCAAGAAAACGTAAAACAAAAAAGCCAGAAAATTTTATATATCTGAGGAACAATATTTAGATTTTAATAAGCATGAGTATCTATAGATAAATTGAGGGTTAATACTTTGAAAAACCCCAATTGGTATACATGTGATAAATTTACCTCAAACTAATTTTTTTACTATTGGAAACTCCAAACTAGTACATTTTTGACAAATTTACCCCAAACTAGTATACTCATGACAAATTTATCCCATTTTTGTTTCCAAGTTAAATGACATGTGACGGTTGATTAGTATACCGATTTGGGATTCTACTCTCCGTTTGTCATAGTTATACAATTTTAAAAAAAAATTGTGATATTAATCCAATTTAACGGATGGCATATTTTTTTGCAAATGTACTGATTTAGAGTTGAATAAATTAGTTTAAGGTAAATTTGTTACAGGAATATCGATTTTTGATTTTTATAGTTAAAAAATTAGTTTGGGATGAGACCCCAAATCAGCGTAAGCCGACAAGGGCAAGCTACGACGGATCCTCGGTCACAAAAAAAAAAAAAAAATAGTTTGGGGTAAATTTGTTACACGTATACCGGTTTGAGGTTTTTCAGGATATTAACCCATAAATTAATGATTTTTTGATGTCCTTATGATAACACTAGACTCAAAATAGCAAGGTTATCAATTTGTTATGAATATGATTCCTTGAGGATATACTATTACTATTATCGGGATGATAAGCAAAAATATATATAATTTTTTTTTTATGGTGATGTTTTTTTGAAGTAAGTACACTAGAATTCCTAAAATATATTATAAAAGTGTAATCATGATCTAAAACTTCTAAAAAATGCAATCAAATTCTAAAACTTATTACGAATATAATCAAGTGCTAAAATTTTCAAAAACCGTAATCGAGTCATAAAAATTTTCAAAAGGTACAATCAAATGAAATGAATTGATTGGACTAATTTGATAAGTTTTAGTATTTAACTGCACTTTATGTGATAAGTTATAGTACTTAATTGCAGCATTTGAAATTTTTAGAATTAGATTGTATTTTTGTGACATGTTTTAGGACTTTCAAAACACTTATCTCTATTTATAATGACCAAAATAGTAAAAAGGTAATTAGATGATGGTATTGTTTTGTCAATTTAGGTTATTGATTGAATTGAAAAGATGATCTAATATGGGCAATAAAGTGATTATTAAAATTTGTGGATAATGACTAATTTGATTTTGTTATGAAAAGTCTACGAATTAAATTGAACAAATGGTAAATTTAGGGTGGACGCACTTATCAGATTTAACATTTGCTATTATGTAAGGATGACATTATATGGACTACTATTGTCTTGCTTTTTCAATAAGCGATAGATATAGATTTAACATAGACAATATATATGACAAATATATGTTCTATTAAATTTCATTAAATTTTACCGTTAATATGATCAGTTGAAACGTGACAATTAAATATGTACTAATTTGCGATTTTACTCTTCATTTATCACATGTTATATCAATTTATGATTTTTTGGTAATATTAATTTAATTTAATGAAAATTTAAGAAAGGTAAAATTTATCACATGTGTTTGGAGATTTCCGTTGAAAATGAAAAACAATTTTCTTTCTAAAGGCAAAAGGAACAAATGAAGAAAAACTAGAGGCGAGCGATTTCCTCCTCACCAGCTTCGAACCGAAGCAGAAGCAAAGCAATCACTCCCACTCCACAGAAACCGCCTCGCCTCCAGTTCCTCTCCTCTCGCGCGACCGCTGCGGATATGAATCTCGCCGCTCGCGTCCGTCGCTGCTAATCCATCGATCGACGCCGAACCACGATGATGACGATTCGGGCCGCGAACGGCTGCTCCTCCGTGCTCCGCTCCCCTCCTCCTCCTCCTCTCCGCGCCTTGCGCCGCCTCTGCTTCTGCTCCCGTGCTGGGACGCCCCGGGCGTCCTCCCTTGCGGCGGCGGCGCTCCTCCGGTGCGAGCGGACCTCGTCCGGGCATGGCGGCGGCGGCGCTCGGAGGTATTGCGTCCACAGCCTCGTCGAGAGCGTCATCGAGGAGATTAGGGAGTCGCGCCGGCGGAGGCACACCTGCTCTGCTTCCAAGTAAAACTCCCTACCTCCTCGTTTTTCTCGCTTCCTCAATCGTGTTTTCGAGCTGGTGTTCTTCGGTAGGACACTCCTTGATGGTGAGTGGAAGAACCTGGGTAGCCACGACTCGTGAGAGGGTCGAAACGATGAGGTCTCTGCGTCATGTTCGGTCTAATTAGGTTAATTATTGATCGGCCTGTCGACGCGCATGCATTTTGCTGATGCATTGGTCAGTCTAGTATCGATAAGTTGTTGCTCAAGAGTATTTTCTTGTCGGACAAGTTTACCTGAGTTGTCCTCCCGATAGGCAGTCATTTCTACAGCTCTCGTACGCGATGCTTGAAATTCCTTTTCCTAGGTCTCATTTGAGCTGGTATAGATGATGGCGGCGTGTTACTACAGTAATTTCTGATTATTTTAATATTATAATGCCAATCGCAGAATGGCCCTCACCAGCAGTGGCGAACTTTTGGAAGATAAGCTAGTAAACCGAGCACTCCAGAAAGGGTTGCTGCTGGAGTTCAAAAAAGATTCCGAGAAAGTATTGCTGGCGGTCACTCAGAGGCCCGATGGCAAGAAAAATTGGATGGTTTCTGATCAGGTTTTGCTTGATACAACTAAAGCACATAGGTTGCTAGTTGTTGGCAATAAGTCTTCTTTCACGAACCTATTGTTTTAGCTGCTTAATTCATTCCTGGGTTGATGTCAGAATGGCGTCACATCATCAATCAAGCCACAGCAGATCACTTTTATTGTTCCCGGTGTTGAAAATTTTGACCAGAAAGAAATTTCAGACTTTTTACAGAGGGCTGGAGATAACTTGGTTAGTTCCTCTTGTATATTCCAAACACGCGAATGTTTTTGTGTAGGCAAGTAATTTCTTGTTTGGCTTCATGCAGGACCCAACATTGCTCGAATTCGCTTGGGTTGAGCTTCTGGAGAAAAATAAGTCAGTAACAGCAGAGGAATTGGCGGAGGTACTATAAGATGCATTTTTGAATGCTAGTTGTGCTGTTGTGTTTAATAACCCCAGCTTATTCTACAGATGATCTTCGGCAGTTCAGAACCCTTGGAGAGCTATTGTGCACATCTTTTTCTCTCAAAGGATGAAATTTACTTCACAGTCCTTGAAGCAAAAGGCTCACGTAGAATTTATGGTCCTCGGCCTGCTGCACAGGTACATGTTGCTTATGCTGCAGTGAGAATGTCTACTATCTCAGATAACATGAGAAGGAATATTCAGTTCCTAGAAACTATTGTTTTAAAATATGTCATGTTAGATTCCGATGGCAAATTGATGGAATAGTTAGCTTTGTAGTAAGTGATGTACTTATATGTCTAAAGAATGCTAATTCAGTGAAGATGGGGGAAGTTTATCAGAAGAGTGCTAAATCAGTGAGATGATTTTGAATCTCTTCCAATTTATAATATTAATGAGGGCATGACATTTTACTGAAAACGCTTGCACAAAACTTTTCATTCTTGAGAAACTGTATCATTTCACCATCTTGATTAGCCTCTAATATACTACTTTAATTAATGAGTGACTATTCTAATTTTGGAAAGTTTGAATGCGGATACCTTGAATTATTCAAGAGTAGAACTTTATAAGTTTTTTTTTTTTTTGAGTCACTTTGACTTTAAGTGTCCTCAAGGATTTTTTAAACATGAAATATTGCATCCTTCTCTCTCTCTCTCTCTATCTCTCTCATTGGCCTTTTATAACACTGGTTATGGCTACATGATATGCTAGGTGGAAGAACAGATGTGTAGGAAGCTTGCACGAGAAGCAGCTGAGAAGGAAACTGAGGAGTTTGTTCAGTTGTTGACATCTGCTAAGTTGATGCCCTTCCCTGCCAAACCTCGGAAATCTTCATGGCTTACAGAAGAGAAAATTCGAAAGAAAATAGAGTCTCTTGAATGTTACGCAATTGATGCATGCAAAAACGATGAGCAGAGGAAATTAGCAGGCGTGGTACATTCCTAGATCCATGTTACATTGTTTAACCCTTTACCTATCTCCCTGGGGAAGGAGAAAGAGAGAAAAAGAAGGGGGGGGGGGGGGAACTGGTGGTGTTAGGCTTTGATTCTTTTGGGTTTTATCACTTGAAGTGATGAGGGGAAAAACAATTATTACACTAATAGTTTTTTGATTGGGGGAAGCAAAACTAGTGATGCAATTTCACGAGCATCAGTTTTTATTTTAGCTATACATGCCTTAGGATCACTTCCATTTTATTGGCACGAATGCAGTGTCGCATGGTAATCATTCTTCTCCATTGTCGCAGATCCTGAAGGCAATGGGACTGACAAAAACAGCATCATCGGCAATGAATCTTCTCGTAGATATTGGCTATTTCCCTGTACATGTCAATCTCGATCTGTTAAAACTGAATATCCCTACCGTTCATTCAGACGAGCTAATATCAGCTGCTGAGATTCTTTTATCACAGTCAGTTGACATTGATGAGGTATGTATATTTTTTTGCTTCAAAGTTAATGAAATCACTTTTTAGGTCTGAGATTGGTTAAAGTAACTTTGTATGCAATCCTTCATCTATGGATGATAGAACAATTGCTTCCACCTTTTTGTGGATAAGGTTCTAACAACGATGAATTCACAAATAACCACCAAAGTTATGAGGCGTCAAGTTTAATTTCTTTATTAAATCCTTAATTTGATTTTTAACCCTTCATTCTTTTTCTTTTCGGAGGTTAGACTGAACGGAAAGATCTTACTGACCTGAAGGTGTATGCAATCGATGTTGATGAGGCTGATGAGGTAAGCATCAATTAACTTATCGTTAGCTTCTTTGAACTATAATCTCCAATATTGGTTCCTGGGAGATATGAGCATATGAATAAGAGCAGGAAGGATGAATGTACTTGATTGGAAAAGGATGTGTAGGAGGGATGCTGGAAGGAACTAAGGGCCTGTTTGATATCAGATATATGCCCAGATAAAGCAAAAGCTTATATTCTAATCTAGGGCTGGTAATATTGGACAGGACCATTTGCACAGATGAATTACAGAAAGAAAACTCAAATATGACTCAATATGATGTGCATAGCACTATATATTGGCACGAATCATACAAATTAACATGTTTCCATAATAATTTAACCATTTGACATATAGAATCAACATTGTGATGTTTTATTCTAACTAAAATCGACACTAATTATGAATGCCATTATGACATGCTTACACAAATTGTCAGCCCTACTAAAATTTTTGTAGGTGATTGGGAGCTTTGAACGACAATGAGGAGAATTAGCATATTTATCCTCATTGCCTTCTTTCCCATCACGTGTAAACAAAAGGCGAGCAAATTAAAGCATTTTGAATTGATGTGCAGTTTTGGAAAAAGAATGAGAGTTTTTCTCACATGCTGTGAGCTCAAATGGCTAATTGGCAATGATTTGCAGCTTGATGATGCCTTGAGTGCAACAAGATTGCTGGATGGCCAGATCAAAGTCTGGATACATGTTGCGGACCCAGCCAGATTTGTACGACCGGGGAGCATAGTTGATAGGTAGTTTTGGTAACTCATATGTCTAGAAATACAATTTAGAGGTTCATCCTCTGTGTGTCTATGATATGTAGGGAAGCGATGAAGCGGGGAACTTCTATTTTCTTGCCTACGGCCACCTATCCAATGTTCCCTGAGAAACTTGCTATGGAGGGAATGAGTTTGAAACAAGGAGAGCTCTGCAATGCCGTTAGTGTTTCTGTTGTCCTGCACTCTGATGGAAGGTAATCTCTAGGGTTTTTTGGCCATTTTATCTGTGAGCATCTAACTTCATTGTGTTCAAGTGCTCTCTCTATTTGTTAGTATCTCATATTCTGTGACATGGAAACATTTTAGGCCAGACATCAATTTAACTCCAGGCCTGGAGCTTCTTAATTTTATGGGTGATTCTCTTACTATTTCAAGAAAAGAGGAGTATGTACCGTGTTCCTCTGGATTATATGCAGTTAAAAGCAAGAACACCATTATATGGAATCATTAAGTGTGTAAAAGAGGTGACCCTCAGAGTTTTGACCCTCAGTTTTTCCTGGGACCCCTCCCATCAGTGCCATATACGAGGATTATTGAAATGCTTACACTGCTGGAATCTTATCTTGCTATCTGAATCATTAAGTAATCAATACGAGGATTTTTCCTGGGATCCCTCCCATCACTTATATATATATATATATATATATATATAGATGTTAGTTTACTTTCTTCAAATTTGTTATCTTCATGGTAATAGGGTGTTCCGTTCCTTCTTTGTGGTCAACTTGTTGATTTTGAATTTCCAAGAGATGATAACACAGTTCAAATTGTGTGTGCTATAGCATTGCAGAATTTGCAGTTGATAATTCTATCATCAAACCAACATATATGCTTACCTACGAGAGTGCGTCTGAGCTGATTCATCTGAACTTAGAAGAGGAGATTGAACTGAAAATTCTATCAGAAGCAGCTGCTCTTCGATTGCGATGGCGTCGACAACAGGTTGGCCTAATATTGATTACTTCATTTCATTTCTGGAGAATCTTATGTATTCTCTTGAGAGTGCTTCTTCCCGTTTTAGTTGAATCTTAGGTTTTTAGTTGAATTAGTGTAATCAGTTGTCATATATATATGAAGTTTTACACCACTATTGGAATGCATTAAATTGATCTATGAATCAATTTGATTCGAAAATGACCAAGCCAGAAAAATAGATAGCCATTTGTGTCTAGTGACTTAATGTGTCAAAAGAATCTTTCCTGGTTTTGTGGTATAAAAACCAAGCATTGCTCAAGAACCGTTTGCTTGTATCATTCATCTATCTTTCCTGAATTTGATACCACTTTCTCATTGATCAGGCCCCGGTTTGAAAGATAGATGTGACAATAGGTTTGTATGAGCTTCTAGAACATCTAGACTAAAGTGTGACTGCAGTAATTTTCCCTTTATTTGACTTGATTTATCGCGTTCTTTCAAATTTAACATCTATTGAAATTTTTAGGGTGCAATAGACACAGCAACTCTGGAAACGCGCATAAAGGTGCCTGATCCTGATGAGCCAGAACCAGAAATTAAACTCTACGTGGAAGACCAAGCTGACCCTGCCATGAGACTTGTCTCTGAAATGATGATACTCTGTGGCGAAGTTATAGCCTCCTACGGTTCTCAAAACAACATTCCCTTGCCGTACAGAGGGCAGCCACAATCGAACATTGATGTATCTGCATTCTCACACCTTCCAGAAGGACCAGTTAGGAGTTCTGCTTTGGTCAGGATTATGCGTGCTGCAGAATTTGACTTCGGGAAGCCTATACGCCATGGCATTCTTGGAATTCCTGGTTATGTTCAATTTACATCTCCTATCCGTAGATATATGGATCTTCTTGCTCATTATCAGGTGAGTTCTTTTATTTTCGTTAATTTCTAATCAGCCTTAGCAAAACTTGAAACACTTGATACCAAACCCTGCCATTAAGAATGAAATGATGAAAACATTCTCAAGAAAACAAAATGGCCATAAAAAGAGAGAGATTAATACAGAAGCACTATTACTCTGCCTTTGGCCATCTCTCCTGCTTGTTACGATGGAGAAAGGACCCAAGAAGCACCTGGACATCTCAGTTCACCATCAATTATATGGTCAAACTTCTGGGACTTGAAAAGGTCATGGCAGGGGAAGTGTAACACTTATTTAGTTGGTACTGTTGTCTATTTCAGTAACTGCTTGTTGTGGAATATTTAGAAAACATGCTATCCTTTGTGATATGCATAAGAACGGATTTAACAAGCTGTGTTCCCATGCAATGCATTGTTCCATAAAGATATTTTTGTAGTATCGTAATTACAGTCCTCAAGCTCTTTTTATTTAATGCATTATCACCCCGCTTGGTGCCTAATAGTGAATTTCTTGTTATTTATCCAAAGAAGCAGAAATAATTGTCTTGTAAATGGACTCTGAAGCATGATTTCACCATGATTTATGAGATTGCTTCAAAGCACTGCTTTCTTAATTTTTCACTCTGGTGTGATTTTAATGTCATTGTTTTAGGCACAGAAGAATTGTAGAGGATTTTAACCTGTATTTTTTATTCTGGCTGAGGGGCTATGGTTTCTGAAATTAAATTTGTCCGTTTGTGCAGTTGAAGGCATTTCTTCAAGGTGAATCTCTCCCTTTTTCAGCTGGACAGCTTGAAGGGATTGCTTCGAATGTAAATATGAATGCTAGGCTTGCTAAGAAGATCTGCAACACGAGTCTTCGTTATTGGATACTGGAATTTTTGAGAAGGCAACCAAAGGAAAAGAAATATCATGCACTGATTCTAAGATTTATTAAAGACAGAATTGCAGCATTATTGTTGGTTGAGGTGAGTATCCTTCGTAACTTATGGCCTCTTGTGATAGTTCATCATCTCTCCTCTATGTTAACATACATCTGTGCCTTCTGTGAGACAAATGTGCATGTTTAACAAGATCTACTGAGTGCTTGTTATTTGCCTTTAAATTGCTTGGTTAAAATGGTTTGTCACTTAGAATCATTAGATTAGATCCTCGATGTTGATTTACAAGATGCTGGAGAGTATGATATATTCAGTTGAGCTGCGAAATTATGAGGATAGCATGATCGGTGATTTTTCTATGTTCAGTTTCCATCTATGATTATCTTTCTCAAACAAGGAAAATATTTTTACTTTATTATTATTATTTTGTGAAAGAGCAAATAGGGCAAGGGCCTTCTCATTTCATAGTTTCAGTTTAATGGGCTGTAGCGATGATCAGATTTGAAGAGTGTCCCATTCTTCTCCAAGTGCATGCAAGTTTAAATTTGAGAGTAATCTTTAACTTCTATATTCTTATTACTCCGAGTCCTGGGTTGATTAAGATGGCTAACTAGCATCTTTAATGCGAAACTTGCCCTTCAGTGTTAGGATTTAGGAACTGAGCATTTGCTTTTGAAGATATGCCTTCTATTTGAATGTCAATCTATCTAGAGTGGTAAGGTTCAGTTTGTGGATGAGCCTGTCTGATTGCGAAGCCCTAATTAGGGAAGGAAATTTTAGAAAGATAATCACTGAAGGAAGGGGCAGGGGAAGATGACTGCTTTGTAGTTCGTTATTATTCATTTCTGAGTGAAATCGTGCCTACAACAGCAGTGTGGCATAGGAGGATCCAAGGATTTCTAGTAGAAGGCCGTGAAGTGGCTGAACCACTCAACCTAGTGGACTGCAACGGTGGCTATATGATTTAAGTTGGGCTGCATATTTATTTTAACATGACAAAACCATCTGTCTAGTTGTTGGGGAACTCATTATGACGTCACATGGTAGATTTGACTAAATGGAATTGGTCTTAATATTTCTAAACAAGGTTATTTTCGATTTAGAAAATATCATTAACAGATACAAAAGATCCATGGCAATCTCTTATAAGTACTTTGATCTTCGCAGAGTTTTATTTGCAATTCTTTTGAAATGGTGTGTTTTCAATTTGCTATTTGTTTGTTGTTAGATTCCTATGGTGTAAGAATAAGAAAGTTTCTGTTGAGTAATATCTGGGACTATGTTTCAGGTTGGACTTCAAGCTTCAGCATGGGTGTCTGTGGGGAAGGACATTGGGGATGAAATAGTAGTTCGGGTGGAAGAATCTCATCCGCGGGACGATTTTCTTTCTCTCAAGGAAGTCATTTGAGGTATATAGAGATATGTTTGATGGCTATCAACACCTTTTCGTCACATAGGGATCCATGACTGATTATCGGTAAGCAAGTTTCTGTCTTTCATTGTTTTCAATATGAATTCAGAGGGTGCTGCTTTTCTGACTTGCTACCATCACCCATTGACAGAGGATTGGGAACCCAAAGCTAGCAAACCTCAGCATGATAAATAGCATGGATGACTCACTTTACATATAATGAGCTTTTGTGGGCAAAACATCTTTTGAACGAGTTTCTTCACATTGCTATGCTTTCTGGATGGGTGCTTTGAAGTAATGAGCAGAAGCGGGCTGACGTCAAGAGTTTGATTGTCTTTGCATTTGATAACTCATCTTGATCCATCAGGACAATGAAAGAAAATTCGCCTTGCGTTGTCTCGTATGCTTCTCTCTTCCAACGGGTGATGGCATTCTTTATTCATTCCTAAAAGTGCATCTGGTGGTAAATTGGCTCCTGAACTTCTGCGGTTGAAAGAGGTAGTTGGGTGTGGGGAAAGTCGACTGCAAATTTTGGCAAGCGAGATTTGGAAAACCCGATTCTTTTTTTGTTGTATCGATTCTGTAATATACAGCAATAGATGTAAGCAAAAGGAGAACAAGTGGAGAAAGCCAAGCAAAGCTATTTTCATTATTCTTCCCAGGGCTTTTTTAGTCTTCTGGAATGAAGTTCTCTCCCAAACTCCTTTTCCCCAATGACATGAACAATTACGACGTATATACTTGTAAACAAGCCTTTTGAATCTCTTTTGTGATTTTTATAGGGTCTTTTGAGATCGGTGCAAACATAAAGAATACATGTTCTACTTGTTCTGTCGTTTGTCCCATTGAATTGCGCTCATGGGTTGTTTCTCCTTGTCTATGACGACGGCTAACTCCCACGGCGATTCTTGTCAAGCGGAGAGACAATTTCAACGGTTTTGTCGCTGAGTTCTCCATGGAAGTGCTCGACAACCTTGGGAGGCCAAATTAGTCGAGAACGCTAGAAGGAAATTGGGCGTCACAGCTGTTGTTGATGACAACGAAGAGCTTCGAGTCTTGCACTTGGCTGCCTCCACAAACCCAGGCAAGGGATCCAAGGTCACCCCGGATGCGGCAACGGCCCGCGACAAACAAACAGATTTGGCGCTGCAGTGCAAACGTCAGCGAGCGTCAACCAAGCAACCAGAGATGATCATGCGATCCAAGGCAACCTTCACCTTATTTGCAAATGGGCGCAAAACAGGAATATGAAAATGTTGGGAAAAATGTCAGAACCTTTTGTATGGATATCAATCCAGTCGTTAATATTTTAATGGTGCCAATTTAGTTCTAAATTTTTTGACTCGGTGCCAATTCAATTCTAAACCTTTTAATGGTACCAATTTAGTTACAAAACTTTTAAACTTGTGCTAATTTAGTCCTAAACCTTTTGATTTGATACCAATTCACTCATTTTGGCTGATTTTGGCCTAGATTTGCTGACGTGGATGTCGGTCGACTTATCTAGGATGACCTATGCTAACATGGATAATTTTTAACAATATTCTAATGATTTTTTGATTTTTTAATTATTTTTCTGATTTTGTTTTCTTTTTTCTCTCCTTCCTTTCTTATTCCTTTAGGTGGGGCCCACCATTGGTCATGGCTTGGTGAGTTGGCCTTGCCTGCCCAGGTAAGGCTGAGCTTCGGTGAGGGTCAACCTTGCCAAATTTGCCCTAGACAAAGTTGACCCTCGCCAAATCCAACGAGGTCACCTTGTTTGGATATGGCAAGGGGAGCTCTTGGCGGGCCTGTCCTTGCCAAGGCTAGAACTGTGGAGGTTGACTGTCACCCAGGCTAAGGGCTACCTTGCCGAGCGTCACCTTCGCCCTGGTGACGATCAACGATGGGATCCCTTACTGAGGCTCGGCCTCGACTTGACTTGGCGAGGCCAACTCCCCTAGCTATGGTCAGTGGTTGGCCATCGCCTGTGGCTAGCACCGCCTAAAGGAAGAAGAGAAAATAAATAAATAAATTGAAAAATCATTAAAAATTGTCCACGTTAGCATTGATGGTGACATGTAAGCTGACGGGTGTCCACGTCAATAAATCTAGTCAAAATTACTTAGAATAACTGAATTAGCATAAAATCAAAAAGCTTAGGACTAAATTAGCACTAATTCAAAAGATTTAGATTAAGTTGGCACCATTAAAAGTTTGGGACCGAATTAGCATCAAATCAAAAGATTTATGACTAAATTGACACCATTAAAATATTTAAAGCTAAATTGGCATAAATTCAATATGTTTAAAACTTTTATGACACTTATCCCTGATAATTTTAGCGGGGTAAGAAAAGTAACTTAAAAAACTCATTAATCCTTAGAGTGATTTTCTGAAAATGTTGAAAATCCCCACCTATTTTTGGTTTTCAGCTTTGCCATTATTGGCTTTCACTCTATTTTTCAAAAAAAATTTTTTTTTACTAAACACCACAACTTTCACTCAAGGGATTTTGGGAAAATTGAACCAAACGTAGTCATAGTCGTTTGACATGATCTTAGTAACGCAAAGTTCATAAATTGTCACTTAGTGGGTGTATTTTAGATTACTTTGAGGATTAAATTGACACATACGTCCGAACTTCTTGGATGACTTCTTGGTTTAAATGGACAAATCAATCTCTTTTTGCTTATTTAAGGTTAATACTGCAAAAAATTCCAAACCGGTACATTCATAGTAAATTTACTCCAAACTAATTTTTTGATGAAAAAAACCCCAAATTTGTACAACTATAACAAGTTTACCCTTTATTAATTTCCATTAAATTTTACAATCAAATTTCTAAGTTAGATGAAAAGTGACAGTTGATGAGTACACTAGTTTGAGGTGTCACTCTCTATTTGTTACGAGTATACTAGTTTTGTGATTTTTTTGGTGATATTAATCCAATTTAATATAAACTAACGGAGAGTAAATTTATCATAAATATACCAATTTGTGTTTTTTTGTGGTAAAAAATTAACTTGGGGTGAATTTATCACAAATGTACCAATTTGAGACTTTTTGTGATGTTAACTTGCTTACTTGAGCCACTTAATCGACCTCCTTATCCTTATGCATATGCTATGTGAAAATGAGATGAGAGAACTTATCGTTGTGAAAAATTTGGATTCAAATGTTCCAATTCTAGTTTGTCTTGTCCTTAGTCATCTCACATTTTGTCCCAATGTTTCGAATAAATTTGTTGGAATTTTGTGACTTGAGATAAAACAATATTAATGGTTACGAAGATGTTAATTTTACTATTCCATTATTTGTTTCTTTCTTTAAGAGAAATCTCATCATAAGATGGTGATTTTTACTGATTTTTTTGTTTTGTTATGGGTTTGAATAGCTTTTAATCTCATTGGCAAGTGGAAATGCGCGGGACAAGTACCAAAAAGGTAATTAAAAAAATTTTAAAGAAAATTTTTTTAAAATTTATTTATGTTAGCAACGAGGGTACTAGGCTCTCACCTAGATCTAAGAGAGGATTAACCCTTGCCTTGATCTAAGATAGGATTAAGACCCTTGCCCATTGGCTGGCAAGGGCCATGACACCTTTGCCTAGTCTAGGCGAGGGCATCATGGCCCTCACTTGTCTAGAGTTGTAAATAAGAAATAAATAATGAAAAGAATAAAAAATAAAAAAAAATATTAACAAATAGTAAATTTTATCCACGTCAGCATCATTTGTGCTATGTAGGATGGTTAACATGCATGTCAACAACTTCCGATCAATTTTGACCGAATAGACTATATTGACAAATTGTCAACAGATTGAGGATGTAATTGGTACAATTGAAATATTTATGTCCGGCACAAATGCAATATATTTAAAGCTTTTTTTATACTTTTCCCTAACTGCATTATTGGCCAAAAAAATGATTGGTTATAATCAAACGTCACACATGGCATTAGGCCTAAGATGAGTGCTTTTTGAAATTTATTTGTACGATAAGATGATAAGATAAATACTAATTCAATACATTCGATTAATTTAAAATGGAAATTGCTAACGTAGACGCCGACAATCTTATATGACATGGCCGGCATTGACGTAGACATTTTTTTAAAGGAAAGACTCTTTGGCCAAAATAAAGGAAAAAAGAAGAAGAAAGCAACAAGAAAAAAGATAAAGATAAAAAAAAAAAATTATAAAAAAATTCAAAACTATTCATGTTAAAACTGACCATGCTATGTAGGATGGTTAGCATCCATGTCGACGATTTCCAACATAATCGGCTAGATAGACTAAATTAATACCGATGTGAAAATGTTCAAAACTAAATTGGTACAAATGAAATATTTATAATTGAATTGGTACCGATATAATAAATCTAAGATTTTTTTGTAGTAATACAATAGATAAAGGATTGAATTGGTACTAATGTAATAGATTTAAGAATTTTTTTTTTTTGCACTTTTCCTTTAAAGTTAGTTTGGCCTCTTCACTAGTATAAAGAAAAAAACTAATTACTCTTTGACACTTTGGAGATGCCAGCTAGTGTTTTGAGGAGAAAATTATTAAAAAGTTCTTAAACATATTTCAATTGTGCCAATTTAATTTTAAACGTTTATTTTTCCGCCAATTGAATTCTAATCTTTTGCATTTGTGCCAATTCAATCCATCAAGTCAATTTTGGCCAAATATTGTTGATATTAGACAATTTTTAATCTTATTATTATTATTATTATTATTATTATTATTATTATTATTATTGGTAAAGTTATTATTATTATTATTATTATTATTATTATTATTATTTTGAAAATTTTATTTTCTTTCTTTTTTATTTCATTCTTTTGTTTTTCATTGTGGATGGCAAGGCAAAGCCCACCGGCCCTCGCCAGCCACTAGGCAAGGGTCGAGAAACCCTTACTAACCGCGGACGAAGGCAACCTCTCTTGCGGCTAGTGAGGCCATGGTTGCTTTTGCCCATGGCCAACAAGGTTGGCCTCGACTATGGTTGTGTGTGGCTGGCATCGCTTGTGGCCGCGCGAACATTGCCCATACCATCACGAGGTGCGACCACAGTCAAGGCCAACCTTGCCAAGGTCTTGCTGGCCACAGGCAAAGGCGGCCATGGCCTTGCCAATCACAAGAGGCGGCCATTGCTCAAATCTAGGCAACGCGACCTCACCTATGGCCACTATGGTCTCACCTAGGTCTAGGCAAGTGTCACGGGTCAATTGGTTTCGCTCGATCAAACACCATGTGGCCTTAGGATTGGTGATCCTAAGTCAGCCTTCTCACACACGTGCGTAACACAAGGATCGACCGCACAAAGGAGCAAGTGTTTTTCACTATGAATGAGCTGAGCTCAACATATGGGGAGGTACCCATTTTATACAAGTTCGGGTCTAATGCCAGCCGTTGATCGTCCCTCCGATCCAATGATAGAGTTTGAATCCTATCAAGTCTACATATCAGGCCACTCAAGGGCTATAGGCGTTAGGAACCAGCCACAGGCGCAAGTCAGAAGCAAGATCAGGGCCAGCATGGGCAAGCATGGGCGAGCATGGGCGCCTGACATGGAGTGGGTGAACCACTTAGGATTTGTGCAGGGGTTGGCCGAGCATTGATTAGGAGTTAGTCGCTGGACGTGCGCAGATTGTCCCCTATATCGCGCACGGACGGATCAGGCACGATCGAGGGATCGTGCAGGATGATCAAGGATCAATCATGGACTGATGTGGGATCGATTAGGGATCGGACGACACTGGGATCGATCAAGGTTGTCCCTAGCAATGCCCTGGTGCGTGACACGGCCGGGCATAGACGATCTTGGACATGCTTCGTCTGTTAGCCATGTCATTCTCCCCCACCTAATTGGCCGACGCCCTCGTCGCGTCTGTGGCATGGAAAGTTTCAATGTGTTTCTTGAATTTCCATAGAGCCTTGAAGGGTTCCCAACTTGCTTCAATCTCAGGAATGCCCTTCTATCAGACGAGGTTTTCTTTCTTTGGCGCACAATACCTCTTTCGTATGATCCGGTCCGCCATGATACATTCAACGTCCTGGTCATATGAGGTTTTCACTCCTAGGGGCGCTCGCCGTGATGTGCCTCGATCCACATCGTCCTCATCTACATGGAAAGGCTTCAGCATGCTCACATGGAACACGAGGTGCACCTTGAGCTTGGACGGTAAGTCCAACTTGTATGCCACCTTCTCGATTCGTTACAACACTCATAAGGGGCCTTCGTAGCGATGGATTAGCCCTTTTGTGCACATCATGGTACCAAAGGACTAGGTGCAACTTGGCCAACACCAGGTTCTTGACCTGAAATTCCACGTGCCGTCGCTTCTTATCGGCCCACTTCTTCGTGCGCTTCGCGACTCTACTTAGGCACACCCTTGCCAAGTCCGCATGTTCATCCCATTCCTTAGGAAGCTTGTATGCGAACAAACTGCTTCCTCGGTACCCCGAGGCAATCGCACTCAGCGTGAGCGACTGTTGCCCGGTCACGATCTCGAACGGGCTTTGGTTTATGGACTCACTCCGCTACAAGTTGTATGAGAATTGGTCTACATCGATCAACCGCGTCTAATTCACTTGCATGTTGCTCACATAGTGTCGAAGATAGATTTCCAGCAATGCATTCACCGACTCCGTCTGTCCGTTGGTTTGGGGATGCATATTGGTGGAAAAGTTGAGGTTCGTCCCTAGCAACTTAAAGATTCAGCTTCTTCATGACCTCTTTGGATATGAAGAGATCGGACACCTCAGTATCCACGAGCGCACTCATCGTGGTACCACCAATCTTCACATTTATGAACATCATCATTTTGGGTTTCTTAGCCATCTTGGCCTTGATCGACCCAATGATCCGCAATGATCCCAGCCACACCTCCTCTCGCGATTTGTCCTCCTTGCACAAGACTACCAACTTCTCTCTTTTCGGGCAATCACAAGCCATATGGGGACTGTCACAAAAGAAGCACTTGTATGTATGTACCTTGCGATGGTATCCTCCATTACTCGATTCAGGTTGAGTCCTAGGAGGGACTGCTGGTGATCTGCCTCCGTTCGGACGATGGTACCGACCCCGATCTCCCCCACCAATAGCCTTTTCTCTTGGCCGAAAGTCGAGCTTGAGAGAGGATGCCGGCCTATATTCCACAAGGGACTCGGCCAAGGAAGTAGCCATTGCAAGATCCGTTGCTTGGCATCGTTTGAGCTCTTGCTTGACCCATGGTTTGAGTCTGCTCACAAATTGGTGGAATGCCTCCGTCTCGGTTATGGATGGGATTTGTAGTAGTTCTAAGAATCATTTCACATAGTTACGGACTCCGCCATTTTGCTCTAAGCATTTGAGTTCCCCGCGAGCTTCCTCCTCCGCATAAGCGGGATAGTAAGTTCACCGAAATTCCTTGACGAACCGAGCCCATGTCATGGCAAGGTTGCCATTCCTATCATCCGACCGACGTCGCCACTAAAGCAACACATCATCAACTAAGTACATAGCTGCAGTGTTCACCCAAATCACGTCGTCAGTCACTCCTGTGGTCTAGAAGTAACGTTTCATGTACTACGGGAAGTTGTCAACGTCCTTTGCCACCCGTGAGCCCTTGAACTCTTTCGGCTTGGGTGCATCGGCACGGTTTGCACGGTGATCAGCCCGTTCACGCATGTAGCTTCAAGCTCGGTGAGCTTGCTTTTCATCTCGGCCATCTCTGCATGCATGGCCACCATTACGGCCTCCCAAGTCTCGTCCTGTTGTTGTAGCTCATGCATGAGGGATCCTAGCACCTCGACACAAAGCTCTCCCATGCCGGCCTTGAGTTCTTGCACTTCGGCCAAGAACTCCTTCCTTTCGGCTTTTGCTTCGTCGACGGTCTGGTTTAGGTCGTCCATCAAAGCCTGGACGTCCGTGATAGCCTCCTCTAAGACCGTCACCCGGTTGTCCAGATCCCCTTTTAAATCCCTCGAGCTCGAGATAGCACGGTTCTTCTTCAATCGGGTGCCTTTCTCCGTTGGACACCCATGATCTTCTCGGTCATCGCTTGGAACGACTAGGACATTAGCACGAGGATCAGCCATTTCGCTTGGAACGATTGCTCTGATACCACTTTTCACAAGTCGATCACTTTCGCTTGATCAAACACCGTGCAACCTTAGGATCGGTGATCCTAAGCCAGCCTTCTCACACACACACACACACACACACACACAACACAAGAGTCAGCCGCACAAAGGAGCAAGTGTTTTTCACTATGAATGAGCAGAGCTCAAATGAGGGGGAGGGAACCCTTTTATACAAGTTCAGATCTAATGCCAGCTATTGATCATCCCTTCGATCCAATGGTGGAGTTTGAATCCCATCAAGTCTACATATCAGGCCACTCAAGGGCTACAGACGTTGGGAACTAGCCACCGGCGTAAGTCAGAAGCAAGATCGGGGCCACCATGGGCGAGCATGGGCACCTGACACGGAGCAGGTGAACCACTTAGGATTTGTGCAAGGGCTAGCCGAGCATTGATTAGGAGTTGGTCGCTGGTCGTGCGCAGATCGTCCCCTATATCACGCATGGATGGATCAGGCACGGTCGAGGGATCGTGCAGGGACTAATCAAGGATCAATCAGGGATCAATCATGGATTGATGCGGGATCAGTTAGGGATTGGACGGGACTAGGATTGATCAGGGCTATCCCTAGCAACGCCCTGGTGTGTGACACGGCCGGGCACAAACGGTCTTGGACATGCTTCGTACATCGACCGTGTCACAAGACTAAGCGAGAGCCACACCCCTCGCTGACAAGCTCCAGCAACCATTGCTAGCTATGGTGTGCAAACAAAAGAATGAAGGAAAAAGAAAAGAAGAATTAATAAATTAATAAATATTATAAAATAATATAAAAATTATCCATTTCGTCGTCGCATGTCACGTAAGACGGCTAGTGATCCCATCAATAATTTCAAGTCAAAATTGACCGGATTGACTAAATTGATATAAGTGCAAAAAATTTAGTACTCAATTGGCAAAAAAAAATTATTTAGCACTGAATTAATATAATTATAATAGATTTATGACTTTTTTAATAATTTAACTGGTACTTAGCTCTATAGACGGTCTAAGTTTCTCGTCTATTACTAAGTTTATATTGTGAAGAACTAGATAATTAATTAGAACTCCAATCTATCATTTTGTTAGAACAATTCTTGTGAAAGTTCCTTTTATAAAACGAAAATAGGGGAGCAAGTGAAACTATATTTCTAACGCGATTACCAGGTTAATTTGATTCACTTTTCGGACTTTGCAGTTCCAGTAATGTACTCATTCACATGCAGAAGGTTT
The DNA here is from genome assembly GCA_017140615.1 of Eucalyptus cladocalyx. NCBI lineage: Eukaryota > Viridiplantae > Streptophyta > Magnoliopsida > Myrtales > Myrtaceae > Eucalyptus > Eucalyptus cladocalyx. Next base: position 19,697,180 of record CM029516.1, read on the forward strand.
ATACATTACGCATTGTCGACGACCAATAGAGTGATGCCCCCTAATTCCAATAAATAAAATAATACGTGAAGACCTTTTCAGGAGGACATAAAAGTTTGAATTGATTATCAAGAAACTCTTTGTACTCTAAGATGTACGGTGAAGGTGCACATTCTGTACTAGCCTGTGCTTAGAAAAAGAATCGGATCAACGAGGCAATCCCTCTATGAACAAATATTCAAAGGATCAAATTAAATATTGAGCATCTACATGTTAATGAAAGGTAAATTAGATCTCGGGGGGCACATACGAGAGACTCAGAGACCGACTGCTAAATAAAAGCCAATGTTGAACGATCAATGCACACTTACTAAAGATATTTCTCTGATTCCCAAAAAAAAAAGTGTGTCAGCAAGTACTATGCCGATTCCGCATGGGCTTATCCATTGATCTCTTCGATGCACTAAATGTCAGACTCATTTTTGAAATAACAAAGGTGAAATCAATGTTTTTATTTCTGTTTCACGAGGCATTCGACCTTTTCGCCCGTTCTCAAAGTGAAATCAAGAAAAAATTATGAATATTAGTATCAAGTAAGATCGTATGTTTAAAAAGGAATTAGGAGTAAACATTACCTCAAATAAATTCCAATTACAGTAGCCTATCAAGTCTTCGTCAACTGGTGAACACATACAGACACGTGCCACTTTCGTGAGATGCAAGAGATTTGATCGGCCTACGAGTTTAGGGCCTTATTTTAAAATTAATTTGGCCATTTTAGTGTCTTATTTAAACCAAGGTTCGCTCTAAGCCATTTTTTAAGAAAACAATCCTCTTTCAAGCTCTTGTTTGAAATGTCCCTTAAAATTAAACATCATTGACGACAAAGATTAATTTCTCTAAGCGCTATTCTATGTGTTAAAAAATTAGTGAAGTATTTCATAGAGATGAGCATGGCCAAGATATAACCAGAACCTGAAAACAGACTAATAGAAACCAGTCTAGTTCTAGGTTCTTATAAATGTAGGGTAGCTTTCAAATTCTAAAAATTAGGAAACTTGTTCGGACAGATAGGTTTTAGGTGAAAACCTAGAAACTAAAACTTAGAACAAGTCTTTGTATTTTTCGTGTTTTATGTCTTTGAGCAGTTTTACGTCATCCAATAATGAGTGTGTAATTTGAAATTATTAGTTTGAGCTTCCTTTTACGGTGATATTCATGACTTAAACTTTTACTTTGTTAATATTTCATAATCTTCATATATCTAAATATGAGTTATGATTGGTAAATTGTACTAAATAATGATTATTAAGTGTGACAACTAAAAGTATAGGTGGAACCTAAGTAAACCCTAAGACCAACCTTTGAATAGATGATAAAATATGTTCCAAATTCATAGGTATGTCAAATAGGTTTTAAGTTCCAAAAATTAGAGAATCTATTGCAATGGATAGGTTTTAGGTTTTAAGTGGAATTTGGACAGAACCTAGAACTGCTTATTGCTAATATTTTATGATCTTGAGATTTACTTAATTGGATTACTTCGTTATAAAAGAAAATCTCTTTCCAAATGTTGCTTTTTAAATATTTATATATGATCCTACAATAAGAAAGCATCTCCGAAGGTTAATCGTTCGATTTGATTGTGGATATGTAAAAATCAAATCCAGATCATGTATATAACAATCTAATTTGAATCATGTGGATCAAACTCTTAAAAGACTGAGTAGTGATCTTTGCGACGGGTCGTTGCTTATGAACTTAATAAAACCACATCCACTCTATATGGTCTTTGGAGGTTAATTGTTAAATAAATAAATGTATCGTAAGTCTTAAAATTTGTCAAGAAAGTACAATTGAATAATAAAACTTATAAAAAGCGTAATCAAGTACTAAAGTTTGTTAAATTAGTACAATCGACTCCTTCTATTTACTCCATCCAATTTAGCTAATATAAAGTGTTGATTTGATTTTTTTATTATTTTCTTTTTCCTGTGTGGCATTGACATGACTAAATATGAAGGATGACACTAAGACAACGTTGTTTTAGTCTAAATTTGATTTTTTATTTAAATATTATCAAATTAGACTAAAAATAAATATAAAAGAAAAGGGAATATGCAGAACGACAAGGGCCACTTCACCCCCACCTAGCCCGTTCTAAGGGAGGGCCACAATTGTCCAACCATCCCCCACCTTTGTGGCGATGGTGGGGCAACAGAGGAGGGCTTTTCTAGATTTTCCTTCTTTTTCTTTAAAAAAATTTAGTAGATTTTTTTAATATTTAAATAAAAAATCATATTTGAATCAAAATGATTCGTTTTAGTTTCATTGTTCATATTTTAGCTACATCATCACCTTGTAATAGACAAAATAATAATAATAATAACATTAGCATTTTCCGTTTGTCAAATAGCATGGAGTTAATGGAAGAACTTCTTATACCAATTTGACAAGTTTTATAATGATTACGTATTTTGTAAATTTTATGATTTAATTGTATTTTTGTGATTAATTTTAGAACTTTCAGTGCATTTATCTGTTATCAAAATATCCAACGTCGCTTATATATGGGGTTTTAATGATCTTTACATTCATGTAATTCCCTTCCATTTATATATAAGGATTTAAAGTCTAATTCAACTCCAATTTATTTTTGAAACTTTCATCAGTGTTGGCCCGAACATCGCAGTATGATATGTTTAGTAAGTGTGATAAATCCCACAACTTTCAACCAATCTGCACGGTTTCAAAACATTACTTCAGAAGGACAACGCAAGTTGTCCAACAAAAAGGTTCTTGTTTATTCAAGTGGACTCAGAATTTTGAAGAGCTCATAATAAAATTTTAATGAATCGCGTCGAGGGAGTTCGCGATTATATAACCCAAGTGGCTCTAGTGGGGGCAATTATTCGAGAAAAAGGAAAATAAACAAAGAAAAATCGCCGGCCTCTATCCCTACGGACGTTTGACCTGCTACATATGTCAGGCTAAGCTTGTTGTCACTCAGATTCTGGTACGTCGATCATGATTAATTAGAGTGGTTGGGAAATAATGTGTCATTATCCGTACCATATGAGTGTTAGGAATTTTAGTACAATATCATCTATAATTCACATGGCCATCTCTATAGACAAAATAATGGGTTAGTTTTATCAGCATATATGGTAGCCTCTACAAATTAATTAATTTCTTTTTTGCAATTAATTTATAAACACGATGAGATAAATAAGTGGGATAAGGACAATAGACATTCCAACATTGTTGCCGTAACATATTTTAGTACCGCAACTTTTTGAATGACCACTTAAATTTCAATTTTTTTGAAAATTGCCCAAAACATATACCATAAATGATTTGCTTTGACTAATAATTGTTGGATGAAAGTTCTCTGATATGAATGTGTTAACTCAAATCTTTCCTCAGATGTAGAAATTTATTTGCAAATTGATTCGTTTGTTTCCAAGGGTTCCAACTAATCCATAGATATTATTTTCGATTTTATGAGTCTTTATCTTTTTTTATTGAAATTAAATACATAATTTGTGTTCTTATGGCGTTTTTCCACATAAACAAATGAATAATTAGAATTGGAAGAACATTTTTAGCTACAAATTGAGATAAAATGGCTTTCAGGATTTGTTTTCGGCCTATATTACTTTTAACGATTTACATGCAATTTGAATAGATTTGTTTACTCACTGAACGCAAGTCAAAATCGATTTTACCTTCTAGGTTAATCCCACTTCAGTGAAATCATATAATTGATTTTGTCAGTGCATTTCATGTACCTAATGATGCATCTAAGCATGTAGTTTGCTTTTACACTACTTAAAATGAAGATGAGACAATTAGGAGGAGAATGGTAGAACCAGTTGGCAGTTGGTCCAATAATTCTCCAATAAATAACAGTCAAGACCAACTTTGATCTTGAGCGATTAATGTTGGGCCAGCTTATATGTGTTCAGGGAAAAGCACATTACATGACTATTTAAATACCAAATGGAGATACCCCAGAAAAAAAAAATGGAATATTTTTCCCTTTTGTTTTTTTAGTGACTTAATAAAGTGATTCATGCATATATGCTTGGTTCCAAGGAATCCAAAATGTAAGGTCATCAGGACCTCCCTTTTGACGTCCTTCGAGCCCATATATACATTTCATCTCTATCCCTCAAATCCATTAGTTAGTCTTACTGATTCTTCGAGACTCGTTCCTAACTTATTTCTTATCGAATTATTAATAATAAATGGTTCACATCATTCTGAATTTTAAAGCTTTTGGTGTTGCAGTCGGAGAACGTTTGACTATGATCCATGAGTACTGTTTTTCCATAGAATTTTCTTGCTCCTATTTACGTGAAATTTGCAATGTTTGGATCTATGGATTGAACGACTTGAACGTGTCCAAGCCCTGGCGTGTCAATTTGTCTCATCATTTTGCGGTAAATGATGGAAGTGGAACAGACAATAATTTTGGGAATAATAGACATAGTACACATCTATAGTTAGCCTTCAATACCCAAGAGAAAAGCACATCCTCGCAGCTTTTATGTATCAGAAACTGAGAAAGCAGAAGCACCTACCAAATGCCATTAGCCTACCATCCACGTCAAAAACATTGACTCATTTAAGAAGTTTTACTTTTATTTGTGAGATGGTGGGATTAATTCATCTTTTGCAAGTTGTCGATTCAGCTTTCTCCGGCCTTAGCTACCTTCATGAGGTAATTGCTCAAGTGGCAAGCACGTTGGTCTTCGTTGCTTATGTCACTTCATGGGAAATCTGATGATTTTTACTTCTTCTTTTTTCATTTATGATTTATGGATTTGAATAGGTTTTAATCTGAGAAGTAGGATTGTGCCAATGGCTAAAATTCTTAAATTTCTATGAGACGTATCCAGCTTTGGTTTTGGACTTTGCTTTACGCCGACGGAGAACATATCTAGACGCAAAGTGCCTATCGACTAAAGATACTTCCCACTTAATGATCTCTTTCTTTCTTGTCTTGTTAGCTGTACTAACAAAATCCCAATTTTCATTTCGTTGAAAAGCTCTTGCAAAATTTCCTTTTATAGAAGGAAGATAGGTGAGCAAGTCAAACCATATTCTAACTCAACTTCTACAATTTAATGTCAGCCACATGGAGATGCCTTCGAAATTCAATTAATAAATCAATATGCGGAGACTTCTTCAGAGGACATAAAATAATGAAGCGATTATCTAGAAACTCTTTGTACTTTAAGGGGTACGGTGAAAGTGCACGTTCTGTATTGGCATTTGCTTAAAAAAGGAATGAATCAATCAATACCCAATCACTCCATGAAACAAATATTCAATTCATCAAATTGAAATATTAAACTTCTACGTGTTAATTAAATCTCAGGTGTGGAAGTATTGGTATATAGAACTGTCGGAGCACACTTATCAATATATTTCTGCCATTCCCTTAAAGTAAAATAAAAAGAAATTCACAGTCATATATCCCCGTGTGAATCTAAAAATTATTTAATCATAATTGATTAAAGTTGTTGAGAAATAATTTTCGTCATCCGTAGTATCCTCTAAAATTCACATGGCCATCTTGATAGATAAAATAATGGGCTAGTACTATCCGGACCAGTGGTGTCCTCTACAAAATAATTAATCTCCATTTTGCAATTACTTATAAACATGCAGAAGTAAATCGTGTAAACAAGGATATCTAAAGTTCCATAATTATCGTGCATAGTAAAAATAGTAGTAATGTAAATTTGTTTATCTTAAGCGATTTACTTTTGTTTTTTGGTCGAAATGAAGCTATTTACTTCGCCTAATTATCTCTGTGGTTGTCGGATTATCTTCCCCAATATTCCCAATTTCTCCCTTATAAAAACGACAATAGTAAGTGATTCAAGTCGGGCTGAGTTTTAGGGCTTTACAAACACCTAGATTTTGATCCATGCAACATAAATCACGCGGTGGATTTGCAATGTTTGGGTCTTTGCACTAAATTACCACCTTAACTTTCATCATTCCATGGTTGATGATGGAAGTGGAAAAGGCATTAATTTCATAAATAGTACATCTATAGTTATACATCAAATGCCATTGACCTACCATTCATGTCCAAAACATTCACTATTATGAGATGGTGGTGGAGTTAATTCACGTTTGCAAGTTTGTCAATTCAGCTCTCTCTCTCTCTCTCTCTCTCTCTCTCTCTCTCTCTCCGACCTAAGCTACTAAGCTACTTCCATGATGGAACTGGCTAATTCTTTATTAATCAGGGTTGCTCAATTGGTATGTGCATTCGCCTTCCTCATTCAAGACATCAGTTTGAATCATCACGCTTTCACATTCTCTTGGGACCACCCTAGGAGCATAGACATATGTGGCTTTATTCATCCGATGCTTGTGTGGGATCGGAGAATGTCATGCTCAGTGAAGATTACTCGAATACTAAAAATGTCTCCGATACCCATTGACATTAGTAAAAAGGCTTTTATTTATTTATTTATTAAACACGGTTCATAAGTTGATTTTATTTCACACCCACTATAATTAATGTTCAGATTCTCTCTTATACACTCGGAATTTAGGTTGCAATCAATTAACAATCGTTTGAAGGAAAGGTACCCAGCACCGACGATGGATTAGGATGCATATAGAATGGACCTTGACTTTCACGTGGTCGAGAAGAAGTTGTTCTGTGGTTGGCATCGTAGGTTTCCCACAATTTGGAGCAAAGCCTTCGCATGGAAGTAGCCACATTTCTCATGCCCTCTCACATGGCTTAGGCTAGTAGCCTTGTGTGCAAGAGAAAACTAAGGGAAACGAGCAATTATTTGCTAGATGAACGACTTCATATGATTTCCTACCGTTATTAGAATGGACAACAATAACGTGCATATATCGCACGAGTATAACGTGCAACAAAGAATGAATCTAGCCCCGATGCTAGTGGATGAAGACAAAAGTTGCTCTAACGTCGAATAATACGGAATGAATATAGCTTTGATGCGCGATGTAGAACAGAACAAGCTCTGATACTAACCGAAGAGAAATGAAGATTGCTCTAGTACTAAAATAATGCATAATAGATATTGCTCGGATACCAATTGATAAATAATGAATCTGACTTCGATACCAATTGATGGAGAGCGGCAGTCTGTAGCAAGATAGATTTGAAATGGGCAAAAGGAAGAAAGTTCAGGTAGCAAGAAATGGAAGTTCAGTAGAAGAAAGTCGGAGGAAAAAGAGAGATCGTGAATCCAGGAGGAACATGGTGGATGCCAAGCAGGCAAGCCAAAATTCCACAATCAAATCATCTAAAGTTCAAGAAATGATTGTTCAGGTTTGTATGTGAACAATAAATCAAGATGAGTCTCTTAAATCCTAGATAAAGTCGAGGTAAGATCAGATTGGTTTCCGTAAGGTAAATTCCGCGATCCCGGCGCTAAATGTTGATTTCAATCGCCACAATTCACCGAGCTACTACTTTCTTTCTATCCTCATTGTGGTCGATGTTCTTTAACCGAAAGTCCCCGCCAATCTCTTATCCGAACACCGACACGACGGCCATGTATTCAGCTTTTCCAAACGCAGTCGGTTTGATCTGAGATCGATTCTACGGTCTGATTGGGGGAGACCCATTTGAAAGTCCAGCAAAAGAACACTCGAGTAGCCTTTTCGAGATGCATGTCATCTTTTCATTACAGATCTCAAAAGAGGAAACCTAGAAAGTGTGTGTACGCATTGAGGGGATTGGAGAAGAGATAAGGCAAAACAATAAGTGAAGGCACATGGGAGTGGGGGCTATAAAATTAAATAGTTTAGAGTAAGGTGCCAAATTCATGATTCGGTGATCACATGGGGACTGTGCATTTAAATTTAAATTTTTAATTTTTTTGGGACGGGATAAGGTGGTTTAAATAGGAAAAGAAATAATAAATAATGCATATATACAAAAGTAATTTGATTGACTTGAGAACAAAACTGTGCATGGCACATGGGACTCTCTCTAGCGCGGTTCATGCATGACATGACGTGACACCGCCACTCAAACTGACGGTGCAAGTCCAGAATGATCTGCCTTTTTGGCAAATGTATTTTTTTTTTAATGCTTTTGTCATTGATCAACTTTTAAATATCGATTCAACCAATTCTTTCAAAAAATTAGTTTATTATTTATTAACACGATACGAGTGGTCTTACTAGTCCAATTTGGTTGATAATTCATTGAAAATAAAGTGAAACCTACAACTATATATCGAATTCAACTTTCTTTCTTTTAAGTGACATTCACTTATCAAAAAAAAAAAAAAAAAAAAAAATTTGAATTCCAAAGGAGTTAGGCCTCTATATCCAATATAGTTCGCTAATCTAGCAAGAGTAACAACTCGAAAGTTGTCCATCCAATCCACTGCACCATGAACCAGCAAGCAGTGTCGTGATTATGGACGCTATGATGGGCACCATGAAATGTTTGTGCCTTATTTAAATTGTGAGTAGAACAAAATAGGATTTTCCTTTTTAACTATACCTTCTAAACCCTCTATATATATATTTTGTTCAGTGTGATTTTCATGGAAGGAATTAATTCCATTGAAAATTTGGAAAATTAGTGAATGAAAATGTGCATAATCGTAGTGTACACAACACCGAAGCGTTCGTTTGGATATTTTTCTTTGCATGAGTTTTTAATTGGAATTATGGGCGTTAAATGCGAGAAAAGGACAAACCAAATAATAAAAAAAAAAGGTATCTGTACTTTGTTCACTAAATATTAGAGATAATCTCTCAATGATTATTTGTTGAGTTCGAGATTAAATTCTTTTATTTATATATGTAAATGTTTTTTTTAATGGCAGCGTTATATGTTATTTCGTGGACCCCTCCGTGACTAGTGAGCTGAGCTCTTGTGAAGCGATGATAAGCCGGGGGCGGGGGCGGAGGCGGAGGCGCAAGTCTCTAGGTGGGTCCCGCAGGCGGTTACGATGTTGTGCTAATGAAAAGCAAGGGCGGCGGGTCCCACAACTTAACGCGTCTTTCTTCGCCCTTGGCTTTCCGGCCTTTTGCCTCCCCTGCCAAAAAAAGAAAATCCGTGAAAATATAATGAATTTTTGTCGCGAAAGAAAAAAACGCGTTAATATCACAAAAACCCTAAATTATTATACTTATAACAAATTAATTTTAAATTAATTTTTTGATTATAAAAAATTTCAAATTAATATACTTGTGATAAATTTAATTTATTAATATTTCTTATAAATTTTATTATCAAATTACTATGTTGGATAATACGTTATAATTAATATGAGTATACAAATTTAGGGCTTTACTTTCCGTTTATTAAAAGTACAAGTTTGTAATCTTTCACGGTATTAATATAATTTAACAGAAATTAATAGAATAGTATATATATACCAATTTGTGGGGTTTTTGTTATCAAAATAATTGGTTTAAAGTAAATTTATCATCAATGTACCCATTTTAGGTTTTTCGCTATATTAACCCAAGATAAATAAATATGTCGCTAACTATTTATTTCGTCCTTGCAAGTCGATGCAGCATCGGAAATTACTAATGGCACGGCTGCACAGAGGTACAAGATCGGGGTCCCTCCGGATCTTTCGTGATCGGATTGAAATTCAGGAACTCCCGCGCATTCAACAGATCTGGGCTGGGACATTTATGATTTTTTGTTTTCCCCAAGTGAAAATCTATGGAGGAGGTACAATGCACGAAAAAAGCCGTAGGCCCCCGCATAAATTAGGCACATCAAAAGGCCACACCCCAGCAAGGCGAGAAGATGCCGTTTGTCGCGAATTAACATCGTCTTTAGTCGTCCATGTCGAGGACTCCGACCGTTTACGTCAGGTATCCCAAATCGACGAGCTCGAGCGATTCCGTCAGCACGGATGGAAAACTTAAAGATGATCGTTTCCGTCTTCCAAGTAAAAGTTGGTGCATTTATTTTTCTTGTGAATAATTGAATTTTCTCATCTTCCATCTCTCTCTTGGATTAATATTGTGAAAAATATAAAATTAAATTTTTGATCACCAAAAACTTAAAACGGTACATTTATAACAAATTTACTTATATACTAATTTTTTTATCCCAAAAAACATTCTAAATTGGTATATTCGTGATAAATTATCCTACATTAGTTTATATTAAATTGGATTAATACTCAAAAAACTCTAAATTGATATATCTGTAATAAACGGAGAGTAAAATACCTAAACTGATACACCTGTCAATTGCTGCATATTATCAAGCTCAATAATTTGACGATAAAATTTAATATGAGATAAATATGCCATAAGTAAACGAATTTGGAGTTTTTTTGGTAAAAAAAATTAACTTATGGTAAATTTCTGTCAGGTATATCAATTTAGGGATTTTTTTTTTTGTAATATTAACTTTTTCTATTTATTTAATAGCCATTGATTAAGGCATCAACAATAGTGGGACCTTTTCCTCTTCCAGTATTTTTCGGGATGATGCGGAGGGTATTATAGTCGTGGAAAGTTCATGTGATGATGTCTATAGATTAGATAGGAAGGGACAAAGCAAATGGAAGTTCACGCATCAAATACTTTTTATAAAGCAGGCAACGACACCGTTCATGAAATGCTTACAGACCAAGTCAGGATGTTTCCAAGCAATTTGCAGGAAGCATCCTTCATGAAAATGCTTCCATTCTCCAAATGGACTTGAAGATGAAGATTCTCAGAGATAAGATGACCCCTCTAATTTAATGGATCCGACGCTTCCTAGATTCATTCATGCCCTGTGAGTCAAGGTGCGTTTGATAGATCGCATTTGGAAAAAGCTCTCTTGAGTGAAACACTGAAATTACAGTATAATTTTTTTCCTTTTTTTATATACGATGATCCAGAAGCACATGCATAAAGGGGTCCATGTGCGAGTATTTCCAAGTATGTTCCCGCTATCAAGCCGTTCACCATGCTGTGCCTTAGATCCGAAGATCAAAACGAAGCTCATCTCTACAATTTCAAATGTGCTTTGCACAAATACATTTTGCCCGCCCTAAACCCTAAATCGACGGAGCAAAAAGGCATAGAGGAGAAAAACGGGGAGTGAATGAGGTAGGAGGATTGCAGGATTCCCATGTCGTTGGGCCTGTGTCATGTGATAACGTTGTCAGATCGAGCATGTGCTCCATCTCATCGGTCTCTTGGCCTCTCCCGAACGAGAGAAAACCCTGGCATTGCATGCCTCCTTGGCCCACTCCCTTCTCCCTTCTCCCTTCTCCCTCAATTCTTGCTTTTCCCATTTATTACCCCATACTGCTCAGAAATAAAATTCGAAATTTTTTATAAAAAAAAACTTGGTATTCAAGATACTAAATTCCCAACACCAACGTAAAAAGAAAAAGAAAAAAAAAATCAGCAACAAAGGTAGATCTATCATAGAGATGGGGGCAATTGATAATTGTAGTGAGCAGCCGATTTTACCCTTCGCCCGCATCCCCTCTCGCCATAAGTAGCCCCCGCCTCCTTCCTCCCGCATCCCATTCGCCTCCCTTTCTCTCTCTCTCTCTGTTTCCTTCTGCTCGAGTTTGTGTGTGAACAGAGGAAAAAGGCAAATGGCTCGTGCGAGAGCGCTCTGCGTCGCCGCCCTCCTCCTCTCGCTCCTCGCCGCGGCAAGCGCCCGGATCCCCGGCGTCTACACCGGCGGCGACTGGCAGAGCGCCCACGCCACCTTCTACGGCGGCAGCGACGCCTCCGGGACCATGGGTAACGCTTTCGGAGCTCTCGGGAATTTCGGCATTCGGTTCTCCCATTTTCCCGTGCCGTTCTGTCATCTTTAGGAAAAAAAAGGCTAATGTGTAGTAAATGTTGCAGGCGGGGCTTGTGGGTTCGGGAACCTGTACAGCCAGGGGTACGGGGTGAACACGGCGGCCCTGAGCACGGCGCTGTTCAATGACGGTCTCAGCTGCGGGGCGTGCTTCGAGATACGGTGCGCCGAGGACCCGCGCTGGTGCAACCCGGGGAACCCGTCGATCACGGTGACGGCCACCAACTTCTGCCCGCCGAACTTCGCCCTGCCCAGCGACAACGGCGGGTGGTGCAACCCCCCTCGCCCCCACTTTGACCTGGCCATGCCCATGTTCCTCAAGATCGCCCAGTACCGCGCCGGCATCGTCCCCGTCTCTTTCCGCCGGTCAGTCTCCCCCCGTTTTCTTCGCTCTGCAGAAGTGCTCCGTTGCGTTCTTTTTTCGGTTTTCTCTTCTGGGTTCGGCTGAGTGGTGTGTGTGGACTCTGCGCTTGTTTTCGTTCTTCGCTTTTTCGCGCGATGAACGTGGCGGTGGTTGACGGTCCTTCCCTTTCCGTTCTGCTTTCTCGGAGAGAAACGGGGAAGCGCCTTCCCGGGTCTAGCGATGCGGATATGGGCTTTTTCGGGTCGCCCCGAGAAATTGGACCCATTGGGCTTCTTGGACCCAAGGGTACTTTCGTCATTAAGAGCCAGAATCTCTACCAGTAGGCCTAATTGTGGTTACCCCCACCTCTTTTTTTTTTTTTTTTTTCCTTTTATTTTTTTTTAATTTTTGACCACTTTTTTTTTTTTTTTTTTTTTGGGGGGGGGGTCTTCTGAATATGCCTTTGCAGATAAGAAATCCTTCTTTAGTTCACTTTGCATCTTTTCTTTTCTTTTTTTATAATTATATATATTTGCGTCGTTTTCCCAATAATAATAATATCCTCCAAAGCCTAGTCTCGTAGGCGATTTTACTGAGTCCACTTGAGCTCTGGCTTGGTTCTGACTCACCCGTCACCATCCTGTAACCACTCGCTTTTCCCCAAAAATTATCAATTTCGGGAAAAAAGAAAAAAAATTCGAATGGGTTTTCGTTATTGGAAATCGGATTTTGCGCCGTAAAAACAATTTATGGATTTTTTAAATCGGTAACGCAGCGTCCCCACGCTCGTGTCGGATCGCGCCGCCCGAAGCGTAATGTCGACAGAAATCGGGCCACATTTCTCGGGCTCCGCGACGCGACCCGCCCGCCCGCCCGCCTGCCTGTTTTTCAATTACCGATTTAACCGGTCAGACTTTTAACGGTCCCGGTATTTAGTTAGTAAATTTCTTTGTTTTAATTATTTGTTTTCGTTTTCTTTTGTTTCCGGCAGGGTGCCGTGCAGGAAGCGGGGGGGCATCCGGTTCACCATCAACGGCTTCCGGTACTTCAACCTGGTGCTGGTCACCAACGTGGCCGGGGCAGGCGACATCGTGCGGGTGAACGTGAAGGGGTCAAGGACCGGGTGGATGGGCATGAGCCGCAACTGGGGCCAGAACTGGCAGTCCAACGCCGTCCTTGTGGGCCAGGCCCTCTCTTTCCGGGTCACCGGCAGCGACAAGCGCACCTCCACCTCGTGGAACATCGCCCCCGCCGGCTGGCAGTTTGGCCAGACCTTCGAGGGCAAGAACTTCCGGGTCTGACCCCGAATAGCTTTTCAAATTGGAATGTCTCCCCGCCTTCCGTTTTTCCCAAATTTTCCCGGGAAAATTTTGGATGTGGCCAGGGGGAGGGGAAAATTTATAGATAGGGACTTTTAGTAGTTTCGTTTCGTACTAGGCTCTGAATAGGTGAAAAAAGTGAATAGGGAAATATATATGAAGTGGCTTTTGGTAAAGGGCTGGTGAGGAAGTTTGAGACCGACCAGCTTTTTTAAGGCTGAAGCGGCTGCTGCCCGGAAAGGTGTGTAGCCCGCAGCTATCGTATAGGAATTCTCAGTTTGAAGAATTATATGATATAATATATTATATATGTACGCTTTTTCTACGTTGTGATTTTTGTCTATGTTTGACACTTCCTCAATCGAAGATTTGTGTAATGTGGCGCGATGATGAGATATCAGTATGTCGTAAAAAGGTTTTGTAACTTGCCATGTCGACGACATGGGATGAGGGAGCCGAATTGCATGCGGTGATTGCTCGGCGGGCCAGAATTCGTTTATAGGCATGAAGGACGTCGAGGGTGTTTGCGAGGATCTTCGAGAAATCGATTTCTAATTCCTCCAATTGTCGGTCGATTGTAGAGCCTCGGAGGTTTAGTGTGTTGTTAACATCTGTATGAGAGTTACGATCTGTTATGACCTAAAAATCCTTTAATTGGTGGGCCATAGGACAACCCACGGTGTCGGTACCAAGAAACAATTAGGAGGAGATTAACAGAAGGTTATTTACCATGTTATTAAACAAAAGAGATTCCCTCGGCTTGCCTGGTGCACCATCGATAAATTCAGGCATAAGACCCAAGTTATCAGGGAGACTAAATCCATAAATTTGAAAGACAGGAGGTGATGTATATAGAAGTAAGTAAGATGCACATGATCCATAGTGGAGACATATTTGATTCATGTGAACCTAACAAACAAATCTCATCTTCTCATTAAAATTTGCCCTCTTTCTTATTTTTCTTTACAAAGGTTCTGCTTGTATGATCGAATAACTACTCATTGACTTGTCTAACGACTTAACGTGTTCTATAAAAACTAAACCCTCAAAGGGAGCACTCGAGATAAACTACATGAGGAGGCAATTAATTAACGATTGTGAGTTTATTTTCAAACAAACATCATAAAGGTCTTGCCCATTCGATGTGGAATATGAGATAACACAATATCCTTGCATTTGTATTGCGTCCTTGAGGATTGGAGAATCATATCCCCGAATTGAATTCCAACCGCAAGTTCGATGGAGTTCCTTTGGATTATTATCGCCCCCAAATTGCAACAGCATTCATTCCACCCACTCCGGCCAGAAGGACAATGCACTTAATGGAGAACCTGCTTCGAGAACCATCCTCACTCCCCATGCGTGACCCTGAGACTCTAGTAAATTAAATGCACCCGCACGCAAGGAATGCTAAGCAAAACCAGCCTACTAGCTCCGTTCATTTCGTAAAACATGTCATGTTTTTGGAAATATTTTCTAAAAAGTCATTTTTTTTTTAAATATAATTATTTTTCAGTGTTCAAGTAAAATCTGAAAATGAAATGAAAAATATTTTTCACTGTTTGATAAGGAAATTCTTTTCCTCCATACACTCTTTTTAATTTAATTTTATTTTTAAAATCGATTTTTAATTATTTTTATTTTTTAAAAATCTATTTTTAATTTCTTATTTTTAAAAATTGATTATTAATTTTTTTTCAATTTTCTTTTTCTTTTCCTCCGTGGCCGGCAATCAGCCAAGAAAGAAGAGGGAAAAAAAGAGAAAGAAAAATAAAAATGAAAAAAAAAAAAAAAATAAAAAATAATTTGAATTTAAAAAATATATTTAAAAAGAAGAAGGAGGAGGAAGTGAGGGCTTATAGAGATGCGAGGTAAGAGAGACCAAATGAGAAAAATGTTTTCTATTTTTCAAAAGTGAAATATATTTTTTCCTAGTTTAGAAGACTTTTTTTCCTTCATGGAAAATGTTTTCTCCAAGTAATTCATTTTCGTGAAACGAATGCTTAAAAATCTGGAAAACACTTTTTTTAGAAGTTATTTTCCATTAAACGAACGGAGCCTAAAGTTGATCTTTTAATTTACAAATATTTGCTTTAATATAGTGAAAAGTATTGGAAAATTATTCAAAAAATCATAAATCTTTTAATTATGCCAATTAGTCCTAACAATTTTCGAATTCAATGTTAAAATTTTCAATTGTGCCAATTTAATCATGAAATTTTTGATGATTTGTCAATCTAGTTCTAAACATTTCAACCATTTGCCAATGTAATCTTTTCAGCAAATTATCCTAATAATATTTTTAGGATTAAATTGACAAATTTTCAAAAAAGTTTATGACTAAATTGATACAATTAAAGGATTTGAAATTAAATTGACAAATCGTCAGAAAGTCTAGAACTATATTAATACAATTAAAAGGTTTATGATTGAATTGACCGTTGCATAATAAATTTAGGATTTTTTTGACATTTATCCCGAAAATTGGACATTCACAATTTTTTTTATTTTCTAATTGACGACCTTTTTTATGAGACTCGATGAATATGGAAGGTCCCTACTATCTTAATAACTCCACCCTAGTCTTGGCGTATGGGTCGCAGTTGTTCTTCTCTTGCCCCAAATTACGATCTTTGAATGATAGGCTTCGCGTTTCGCAGCAATTCCCATTTAGGCCGAGCACGGAGGTGGACACATCATCGCGTCATGTTAGATGATCTCAATGCGGTACTTTTTTTTGTTAGCAATGTTATTTTCTTTTTTATGGGCTCTACGTGTGTATCATTAGTTAGTGCAGCTTCCTTCATTCAGACATTCACCCATGTTGGTAGGACTAATTGTCAACATACTAATCACAACAATCGTACTATGATTCTTTTCAGGCCGGTGCCGAGTTCGAGTGCGTCTGGAGGAAATTACTGAAAAGCACCCCACAAAAAGTGGAAAACCCTATCTGCTTGTTTCGAGGAAAAAGAGTTGGGTACATATACTTTTCTTATCTTATCATCAAAATGAAAAAATTGACTTTCGGCATGCAAGGAAAAATCTTTGTTTTAAGTGCTAAAATTTAATGGGATAATGAACCGAGTGGGACCCATCCATTAAATCATTAGCTTATTTAAATACCCAAAAGAATATTGCCAAGAAATTTAACTAGATTTCTCAGTACATGCAAGCGTTGTTGAAATGTAAATATTGATATTAACTTTAGTGTCCAACTTACATTCCTATGGAGACCAAATATTCCAGGATATAATGTGTGCCACCCAAATTGTCCTTTCCAATTGGGGTATTGCAGGAATGGCACATTGAGGTCCATGAAGAAAGTTAGAGAGAGAACCCCCAGGCAGGGGGTGGAAGGAATTTTGGATATTATTCGAGAGAATGACTTTTTTGTTTGAATTTGGGAATCTTCGATATTATTCGAGAGAACAACTTTTTTGTTTGAATTTGGGAACCTTTCGTTTTTATTTGCAAGCATTTTCGATAGCACCATGCCAAATTCTGTGTATGATATTTTCCATAAGTGTTAAATCACGGCAAAAATTTATTTCTTTAAAGCCATGACAAGTTTGAATTGATTGACTTTTTGTGTTTAAAGAGGTCCGCGAGATAAAAAGAAACTTTAAGTGTAAAGGAAAAGCGTTGTGTAAAGAGCAACTTTCACATTGAAGATTTGACTTTTGCCGACTCCATTCCCACATACTCCAATTCGAAAGGTTCAAGTGCGAATGACTCATGGTGCTGCCGTGGCGTTTTGAGATGGAAAAGGGACTGCAAAAGCACTAAGCACACTTGTAGCAAAAAAGAGATAAATGTCTAAAACGTTATAAATCTATTGTACGACAATCAATTCATTCACAAATATTTTAATTATGCTAATTTAATTTTAAACTTAGTATATAACAGTTAATTTAATTTAAAACCTCTCGATAACTTTTAAACGTTTTAACAATAATGCTGGTGTAATTGTTCCAAGTAATTTTACTTGAAAACCATCGAAGGATTAAATTTGCAATTCATCAAAAGATTTAGGCTTAAATTAATTTAATTGAAAGGTTTAGGGCTTAATTAAGTATCGTACAATAGATTTAGGACTTTTTGAACATTTCTCTGCAAAAGAGATGTCCAACATCAATAAATTATAGACCATTCGACATTAGCGGGAACATGTTCATATGGAGATGTGCTATTGTCAACTTACATTACTGCTCATTGGAGTACCCCATCACTCCTATCCTAGCATGATGCCAGAGGGGAACCCAACACCAATAAGTCACATAAGCGAAGCCTCGTCTTTTGCAAACAAATCGTGATTTACCAAGACTGAAGTGGGAACGATATCGTAACAGAAGGTGGGTGTGACATTTTTTTTTAACACTTTCGGGTTGTTCGATACGAGATACGAGTTAACCAATTAGAGGTTATGTGATCAAATGGCAATTAGACAATTTCCATCTTATGGTGCACCATGCTTTTCTTCCTTCATGAAGAACTCGGCACTCTCTTTAGTAGGGGTGTGCAAAATGCCCGGGATCCGCCCGGACCGCCTGGAACCGGACCGGAACCGCATGGAATTGGCGGTTCTTGAGGGAACCGGTCCGGTTCCCGGTTCCATGGGCGGATCCGCCCGCCCGTCCACCCGAACCGGACCGGTTCCCTTTTAATATTAAAAAAAAAAAATTACTAAAACAAACCTAGGTCTCACGCTCTCTTCCACTTCTCTCCGGTTTCTGCGGCTGCCTCTCTCTCTCTCTCTCCGTCTCTTCCTCGGTTCCTCTTGATATTTCGATTCATGCTCGGTGACCTGTGCGTCCACCTCACCACACGAGCCGCGAAGCCGCTGTAGCCTAGTCGTTCGCCACCCTCCTGTCGACGCCGCTCCGATCTCATACCCGCGTGCCCGCCGACTTGTGACAGCTCCGCACCTCCGCCATCTTCGTCCTACCAGATCCGCCTTCCCCCCGACGTGCTGCACCGCAACTGCTGCTCGTTTCTTCACACCGGTGGCCGCGACTTCAGCAACCCACGAGACCCATTCGTGACCAATGTTCGGCGTCCCTTGCTTCAGCCGCACTGATCTCGCTCGACGACTACAAATCTGAGCTCATCTCAGGCCTGACGTCGTCGCCGTTCAGCCTCCCAGCGACCCGCAATCCAGTTTAGCAACCCGCGATCCAGTTCAGCGACCCGCGACCTAGCTCCGCCGCTGCCTCTCGCCCAAGCGACCCTTTTGTAGATCCCGAAGAACTAGTGTCGCCGGCGTCAAGATCGGTTCCATAGATCCACCCGGGAACCGGACCAGACCGGTGGTCCAGTTCCCGGGTGGATCCATGTAATAAACAAGTGGATCCCGGTTCCATTTTTTAGAACCGGTACTTAGCGGGCGGTTCCCGGTTCTAGGTCGGGAAAACCGCCCGCCCGGACCATGCACACCCCTACTCTTTAGTCTTTCAATTTGACCACTCGCTAACCCTGCTTTTGACCCCTGTGCTTTTTCAAATTGAAAAAGCGGCCCGGGTGCAAGGTTTCCGGTGTCCATCACCGGCCTCAAGCCAAGGCTGCCCAACCACCGTTGTTCAGTCTTCTTTTTTTCCTTCTTTTTTTGATGTTCTTTAATCTTCCTTTTTGATATCCATGTCAGCATTATGTAAAAAAATTCCACGTCATCCTGATTAATCTAGTCAGCGACATGGTATCGATGTGGCATCACAAGTCAGCATTTCTGGTTCGAGGACAAAAAGAAATTTAGGAATCGGATCAAACAATTTGAAGAAGTTGAAAAACCACCGGTACCTGAGATCATCCTCCTTATCCTCACATTTCATGTGCTAGAACTAACTTTGAATTCATCGAGCTTAAAGGAGAACATCATTCAGATAAAATCAGCAGCATAATTGTCTTGAGCTAACATAATTGCGAGTGATAGATGGCCAAAACGATCACGTTTTATGCAAGTCGTCCGTCTCTCATACCATCCCATACAGAGACTCCAACACAGCATGATAAGTCCCAAGATTCAACCGACAAAAACAGGACTACGCCCACAACTCCATCGCAGCGACAAGCAGATTTCTTGAGTGAATCAGTGACATCCTGGAACGACTTTCTACTGGAAAGGGAGGCAGGAAGGAGAATGAGTTCAGTTATGTTAACACATCGACCGAGCAAATCGACTCTGGGAAAATTACATTAATGTTTCTTCACCATGCGCTTGGAAACTCTTGGCAACATCAACAAATCAAAAGGGCAGACCTAGTACATTAAACCTAGACGACAACTGTACAATGCTCAAACAGCAGAAGGCACACACAAACCACATGCCCCGAACTCAGAGAGAGGAAAAAAATCCATCAAGAGAACACTTGCAGCGGTGCTGCACCTGTTCTACAAAGCATAAAGCGGAGAAGCAGAAGGCCGCGGATATGCAGCGGCAGACACTTCCTCCGCACTGCTTCTACAGGCTCTCGGGGCAGCATTTGAACTTCTGCGACCGACTGACCGCCGATCCTTGTGAGTACCCCTTGTGCCCTTCAATTCCTGAAGCTGCTCTAGGGACGTCACGATTTCGTCCATGGTGGGCCTCGCCCGGGCCTCTGTAGATATGCACTGAAGTGCAAGGAATGCTGCCTTTTGGGCTTGATCCATAGAGTACTGACCTTCGAGACGGGAGTCAATGACGCGGAATATTCTTCGCTTGTTTGTGAGGTATGGCTTTGCCCATTCCACAAGATTGTGATGCCCGGCCGGACGGTTCTTGTCTATTGCTCGTTGGCCAGATAGCAATTCCAGAAGAACGACACCAAAGCCATAGACATCGCTTTTGGGAGTCAAATGGCCTTCAATTGAAAAGTGAGATTAAAATCAGAAACCAGCCACAGCTCTTCTACTTTTTGCTCAAGAATCTTGAAATACAAAGCAGATTGTAGTAAAGAAGACAGCCAAAGGTATTATGAGGATTTTAGACAACTTCCTGACAATCCCCAGGCAGGTTAAAACTGACTAAAGGGTATGTCAGTATGTGCTGTCGCAGTATACTCACAATGAAGCAGAACATGAACTGGAAATATACCAAAGTTTCATTTCTCTTGACAACTGATAGTAAGACTTCCTTCAACATGAAAATTAAATGTCTAATCGCTCAAAAGAACAGGAGATAATCTGATTATAAGGATCTATAGCCACTTCCATGAGGGATTTGGTTAACGATCAACCATGCTTGGCAGTACCTGTGGCAAGATACTCTGGAGCAGCATAACCATAAGTTCCCATGACCCGAGTCGATACATGACTCTTGTCATCAGTAGGCCCGTCCCTGGCCAACCCGAAATCAGAAAGTTTTGCATTGTAGTTCTGAAAAGAAAGGCCAGATGGCATTAATAACCATAAGATAGTGATGAACCAAAACTATGCACTTCAACCAAGATACAAAGACAAAGGCACTAGATTGCCAATGACAGCATCATCACATACCGGATCAAGCAATATATTTGATGTCTTGAAGTCACGATAAATAACTTTTGGTTCAGCATTGTGAAGAAAGGCAAGCCCCTTAGCTGCACCAAGGGCAACTTTCATCCGCACGGTCCATGAAAGTGGCTGGAAGTATGTCCCTCCTGTTCGAGCAATGATATTTGTTTCTCAGCAAGGGAAAAAGAAAACCAAGCCAAGACCATTGAAGATACTCACTCCTGAATAGGTGATTCTCCATGTTTCCCTTGGACATGAACTCGTACACCAAAAGCCGCTGCTCATCCTCTAAGCAGAATCCTATCAGCTTCACAAGATTAGGATGATGCAGCTGCCCCAAGTAATTGATTTCGGCCTGCATATTCCAAAATCACACAGAAAATTAGACTTTACCACTCTGAGTCCACGTCATTGTGGGGTTTGCTTGCACTATGATATCAAGATTGAGGGGACAAAGATTATCCTTCAACATTCATAACGCTTCCAAATGCAAAAAATTGAAAAAAGGGTCTTGTTAATCAGATCCTTCAAAGCCCTTGTTAACATACTTAAGCTTTGTTTGTTTCATGGAAAATGAATGTTTTGGAAAACATTTTCCAAAAAATAATCGCTTGTATAATTTGAAATAATTCAGTTAACGAAAAATGTCTTCATTGCCAAAAATAATTTATGTCTAAACATTTTTGTGGATATTGAAAATATTTTTCGTCAATTCATTTTTGTAAGTGATGCAATTGATTATTTTTAAGAAAATATTTTCCAAAATTATTTATTTTTCGCTAGACAAACGCACCCTTAATAAGTAAGTATCCATTTACATGCTCAGACAAAAACACGTCGTCGATTACACAAAACACAAAAAAGACAATTCCTTGAAGGTGAAAAACTTACTTGGCTGAGGTGTTTCACAACTGCCCTGGAGGCATTTGTTACTCGAATTCTTAAAAAGAAACCTTAATAAAACTCACAGTAGTCTGCGTGAATCAGAAACTGGGGAGGAGGATTGCACCGTAGAAATAAAAGCTTCAGAAGGTTATGAGAAGGAGATAACACTTACCAACCATTCGCGGTGTCCCTGGAAACCTTCTTGGTTAAGCCTCTTTACCGCAACAATCATGCCGGTCCCAGGCCTGGCAGGAGCCAATGTTTGCTCATCGATCCACCCCTTAAAAACTGCCCCGAAACCACCTTCCCCAAGCACACTGTCTGGGCGAAAGTTTCTTGTGGAAGTTCTTAGTTCGCTGAAACTGAAATTCTTTAAATTAGAAGACTGAAGGATTTCACCCTCGCTTCGGGGAGTCTGAGGTCCAGAAGCAGAAGAGATTCTGCTGCTCAAGTCGTTCCCATCGTGGCTGACATTTTTAGAGCTCACCCCTGCTCGTACATCATTTCCAAGCATCAACTCAGTATGTCTACAACAAAAAAAAAGGTTCCATTTTGTGTATTTGAGTTTAGGACTATGGCAGACTAATTCCTTAGTCCAAGTTAATGTGAATCCACAATGCTTAATTGTGGGTTAGCAATATGCCTTACACGCATTTAGTCTCCTTCCACCAAACAACATAGTATTTCAGCCCAGTTTGTACCTTTCATGCCCAAATTAACTAATCATTCCGAGTATAGAATCTCACTATCTAAGTGAACTGATTCATGAAAGTATGATCCATGGGCACTACCACCGGCAAGACACTTTATAAAATTCAAATCCAAGTTCAGAGGAAATTCTTAATTATCCTTCCATTCTATATTGGAAGATCCATATCTCATTGAAAATTAGTGAGCGGGAATCTACACCACGCATTTGCCGCAGGCTGAGGTAATATTTTTTTTTTTTTGGTAAAGTAGGCTGAGGTAATTTATTTGCTCTAGCTAGGATCACATATTCAACACCCCTTAGACCTGACATCAGCAATTTAAGCGTCACCCACTACCCATAAATCTTAACATTCAAATCTTACGCAATTTGTGTCAAACAGGAGGATCCTTCAGAAAACTCAAGAAAACCAATAAAAACCAAGATAGCACCAACCACAAAGCCTGCTTCTTTACATAATGAGCCAAGATAAGCTCAGAAACCATGTCAAAGTTATGGAGCAAAAACCCAGCAAAACAAGCTTCCGAATAAGCTGAACAGATCAGTAGCTAGTACCTGTGTTAGTAGGAGTCTCGGCCTTGATCCTATTGCTCCAGCAAACACCCATCAAGACCCCAAAAAGAAGGCTTGAATATTCAGCACCAGCAGAACAACCTTTATAAAGACAGAGCTATATTGTTCTTTCTTGAGGTGCAGAGAATCTGAATAGAACAGCACCAAGTCCGTGAGCTCCCCGGCAAAAGAAGAAAGCTTACAGATCTTGTGCCGTCTCTCTCAGAAGAAGGGAAAAAAAATTTCTCAGCTGTGAAGATCGGTGCAAGTTGCTCCAAACAGTGAAATCCCACCAAGATTCAGGCCAACCCTTTTGGGTACCAAGGAAGATGAACGTATTGAATAGCGTCTGTCTGTCTGTCTCTCTCTCCCTCTCTCTCTCTCTCTCTCTCTCTCCTTTTTGCTTTCCTGGCTCTTTTGTTTTTTGGGCTTCCTGGTTCTTTCGTTCTCGGATTGAGAGGAGAGAGAGAAGGAGAGGGAGAGGGAGATGGCCCAGCAAGAACGAGGGTGAAACAGCGGTCTTGGGGTGTTTCCTGGTAGCCTTTTTAGACCCTTTGGCCAACCATTGATAAGGTTGACTCGGCACTTCGGCTGTCCCTTTGTCGTTTACTAGACAAACCCCATGATTCCCCCCAAAAAACGCGAGAAACATCGGTCGTGATGCGGAAGATTTCGTTTAAGATTCGGGGTGATTCTTACCGAGGAAAGCGGACGAACTTTCATCATATGCTCTCTTTTTACAACGAGAACCTTCTTTGATGCTTCTAATGGAGGGAGATGATATCCCTTTCTTTTTTTCATTTTCTATTTTTGTCTAATATCCTGTGTTTCAACACACGCACAGCACATGATATTGGAATTTTTTCGATTGGATTATAATTGTGAAAACCTTTGTCCTGATCTCCTCCTTTATCTCGAATCGATCTCCTCCATTTCTTTTGGGAATGTTTGACCATTAAGTTGAGTATGATCACTACAGAAATTACAACTCCACATGTAAAGCTGGAGACAAAAATGGAGACATTTTGGACTAAACATTCTAATGGTAAATTCATTTTGTCCTGGCCAAAACCTTTGAAGCTTGGGTGTCCAAGCATTCGATCTAGGTATAGATTGTGGATCACCAACTCAACCGTCCTTTTTGTCTTCGTCCAAATCTTTTCTAGATTCTACCTAGATTGAACTTAAGTTCCTATATTATAGGGTTAGAACAAGTTTTAGAGAATCAAAGAGAAGTAGAACATTGGTTTGAAGAAGATTTTGGATTATAGTCATAGGGGATTTCAATAGCTTGCATTATGTGCAGCAAATTATTCTAATTTTCTACTAAGCTTCAAATTATCACAAAAAGCATGGTCAAAATTGACGCTAAGGAAAATTTTATACCATACAAGATTGGTACAAAAAAAAACTAATTTTCAATAAATTATTATGATTCTAGAACATTAGAATAGTAAAAGACGGAAATTCTAATGCTAAAGCTTCTTGTCAAAATTCCGTCGCCAGACCAAAGCTACTTATGAAAATTCACAACACAGGAACTATATATTATATAGTAAATTCATGTTATTCTAGCTCGCCATCAATGACAATGCCGAGTCAAAAGGTTCTCCTTCGCTTGCAGAAAACGTTTGGTCAACATATTATTCCTTTTTCCTTCCTTTCATGTCACTGTCATTGCATTAAAATTATAATAAAAAAGAAAAGAATGATAAGAAGATGCTAAGCTTATGATTATATTTTTTTTCTTCTGGCGTGTCTGCGGTTGGATTAGGTCATCAACGGTGAACTTGATGTCAAGGTCAATGCAGATGGCTTGATTATGCCCATTCAACGGCGTGGGAAGGAGAGCTCATGCTGCTTACCATGTGCATGCGTGTGCCATAGTTGACAAGATGACATCATCCTTTTTTTTTGGGTCGCTATCATCACCCTAATTTGCAGGCTTTCCAATTTTTTCAAACCGACCAAAAAGGGTCGTGGGTCGCCATGGAAAAAGATTAAATTCCTTTTTCAGTCCGTCGCGAAAAATTCAGATGTCTGAAAAATACCTTTTAAAAAAGTCATTTTATACGAAGATGACAATTGGGTTTTTGGTGTTCAGGAGAGGGTGAAAATTTAGGATGCGTTTGGTAATATTTATTCAAAAATTGTTCATTTTTGATTTGCCCAAGAAATAATTTTTGAACGAAAAACGCGTTTTGTAAACTTGTTCAATAGAAAAAGAATAGAAACATTTTGATAAATTTATATGTTCTTTTAATTTTTTAATATTTTTATTGTATTTTTTTTTTCTTTTTCTTTTTTCTTTTTTCTTCCTTTTGGCCAATAGCCTTGCCTAGCCATGGCGAGGCTCGCGGGGCGGTGACGCTTTGGCGAGGTCGCCGGCCCTCGACAACCAATCACCGGTCATGACCGAGGTTGGCGACCCGGCCAAAGAAAAAAGAAGAAAAAAAGAAAAAGAAACGAAAGAGAAGAAAATAAAAGAAAAAAGAGAGAAAAAATTTGTTTCTCAAAAGTGTTAAAACAATAAACAAGTTTTTCTTGTTTTTTTGTTTATGTTCCAAATTTGTTCCCTAATAAAAAAATAGACTTGGAACAAAAAACGCAAACAAACACGCGTTTATTCTTTTTTTGTTATCGGGAACAAAAAAAAACAAAATTTGCGTTCATAAACAAAAAAAAAAACACAAACAAGCACACCCTTATTTTTCATCTTTTGAAAATGAAAAGTCACTCTTATTTTCCAAAGAAGCACATTGTATTTGTGTTTTTAGGAAAAATTCTAAATAATACTTGAAATGATGTTATTTCCTCAAATAAAAATTTTAAATTAACTTTATTTCAAATAAGGACTTCAAATGTTTTAATATTCCCAAATAAAGATATGAAATAAATATTATTTTAAATAAAGATATAAAATGATCATTTTAGTCTCATAGAAACACTTGACCTCACCGGCTTATAAGGGCATTTTCATCATTTTTTTTTCTTTCCTTCTTTATTTTTTTCTGCTTTTTCCATAAAAATAAAAGAAAAAGAGGCAAAAATTTTAAGAAAATAAAAGAAAACACAACTAAAAAAAGAAAAGTAAAAAAAAGATGGGAGGAGGGCTGGCCCCAACTCTCACGCCTATGGCCATCACCCCATTGTCGAAGGCTAGGGGAGGCTCTCTCGATTATATGGTGAGGGCAAGGCGTCAGCAACCCCACTAACCATGGTTGACACCCCACCGATGATGGGGCGGTGGCCACAAGTGGGGAGGGCTGTCTATATATATATATATTTTTATTATATTCTATATATATTTATTTTTTTCTTAAAGTTTTAGAATTTTATTTTTTTTTTTGAATTTGTCTTTTTCGGAAAGAAAAAAAGAGAAAAACGGAGAGAGAGAGAAAGAAAGAAAAAAAAAATTGAGGGACAAAAATGTCATTGACTAACTGATGAGGTTAGGTCATTATTTGATAAGATGAGGACAATTCTAGCCCTTATTTAAAGCAATATTTATTTCATGCTTTTATTTAAGAAAATGAAAGCATTTTGGGTTATTATTTGGAATTTTCCTGTGTTTTATATAATGGTTACCCTTTTTATATCATCAAATTTCAAATAAATTTGGTGAATTGAATTTTCACAACATAAATACTTTTGTAGATTATAAACAATTTATCTTTTTTTCCTCTTTTTCGATTTTTTATCTACATTTATTTTCTGTAATAGTTGAAATAAGCACCTCATATGCAAGCCTTTACCTACCCAACATTGAAGAAAATTACCCTCATTCGATCGACAAATTAAAAAGGTGAACTCCAAAATTGGAGAAGTAATAACAAGTCAATCTTGGGTTCTTACTTCTTAGACGTGATTGTGTCGTGGCACGAGGGTGTCGTTGAACACATGGTGAATTCGAATTGTCAACTCGTGCATATCCCGACAACCATGCCACGGAGAAAGTACGTCGTGCTGTGGAAAAACGGAAAGGGAAGAAGATAAATAATAGCTGGAGGGAATAACGGAAGAAGCAGATTAATGGGAATTGAAGCATCGGACTATCGGAGCAGCAGCCACCGTCGCGGACCCCGGCAATAGCTGGCGCAGCGCCAGTCTGGGATTCTGAACTTTAGCAGCCACCTCTGTCCATTTCCAGCGACGACGAGGAGATGTCGAGGTCGGCTTTGCCCACCTTGAGGCCCGAGGAGGAGGAGATCGAGAGGAAGAATTGGAGGAAAGAAAAATGGTCACGTCGAGGAGTAGCCAAGAGACTGCGCTCTGATTCGCGAGGTCAGTGAAGCAGAGAAGATACTCGGTGGTGAAGATCGGGTGCCACATGATTATTGCGGAATTAGATTTTTGTTTTTCAAGATAGGAAGTCATATTCCTTCTTCTTCTTCTTCTTCTTCTTCTTCTTCTTCTTTTCAATTTGGATTTTCCAGAGAAAAATATATATTTTTCATGATCAACAAACTTTTGGCACCAAACTCGGAAAAAAGGATTAAAATGGTTTCGAGTACACAAATAGAGGCCATTTTAGCGAGAAAATTGTTTCAATATTATTAATTTTTTTAAAGATTGAATGTATTTGTTGAAATTTTATATGATTACAGCTAAAAAAAAAGCCACATGTCATATCATATTATCATATTCTTGTTAGTTGTTTGTAAATCAATAACTCACATTACAAATTTTGAATTTGTCTATCATCAAAAATAAATTTTAACTTTTTTCAAATCGCTTGATGATTAAATCGTTTTATCTCTATTAAAAATAACTATTTATTTTCCATGTAGTATTAGATGCAATAATTATAGTTTTATTTAATAAAAATAAAATAGCAGTGGATATAATGAAATCAAAGTAAAAAGATATACTTGAATATACTTGAATAGAAAGACATTTTTGTGAATTGATAAGAAAAAGATAAAATGAATTAATTTGGCACATAACCTAATTTTTTTTTAACAAAAATTGTTTTGGTGACACTCGTTTAGCATGCTGATTCTTCTTTCACTTTAGTCTGATGAAATAAACTAATTAAATATTGAAAACCAGATTCCATAAAAATAAAACTAAATTACGCAAAAACACGAGCCTTTTTTTTTTTTTTAACAATACTAATAAATTAAATTTACATAAAACTTTATACTGTAGTTCTAGGACAAGTGATAAATTGAGATGTGGCACATTAAGTGGTGGCCCCTCCTAAAGACACCTGTTGAGAAATACGTATTAAGTAGGATGAAGATTAGGGATATTAATTATATCATTTGAAAATATGTTAATTTTTTAATTATCCTACGTTTAATTTTCACATAATAAATAGATTCAAGAAAAATGGAAGGAGTTTTTCATATGTGGATTTGATTGTAAAATATCAACGAAATGAAATTATAGTATAATAACAAAATTACAGTTCTATGTTCACAGGATAAGTTGGGAAACAAAAAAAAAAATCCAAAAGAAAAATTTGTCTTCCATCAGATTGAAGAAGAGAATAAACAATGAGGAAACTAAAAAATGAGTAAAAAAAAAAAAAATCCTGGAATATATATTTGTTGGAATATATTTTTTTGTAGAAAAAAGAAAGGGAACAAGTTTTTAAAAAATAGAACAAAGAAAGGAAAGAAAAAATGACCAGACGCAGTTCGGCACCAGCAGCAAAATACTTAAACATAGAAAATTTGATATGGAGATTGAACCTACCACCTCCAAGATAAGAAAGTGAGGGCCAATGCCTCATTTCTATACCTATCTTGCAAGCTTAACGTATACACAAATAAGTAGCAGCGAATAGACCAATCGCAAAATGACATGTGGTGCATTCGGATGGATGCTGGAGACTTTTTCTCTGATGTATCACATTAGCATTTTTGTAGGTAGAATTTGGTATGACTCGATTCTTAAATTTGAAATTAGGTAGAGCCGTGGTCCCAGAGTGAGGACCAACAACGGTGAGAGTTTGGGAATGTTTTAAAGACCACACCTAAATGAAAGAGACATGGATCCAAAGTCTTTTAATTGATCACAAGTAGCATTTGGTAATTAGTGTTTCACACACTATTGTAAAATATCTTTAGATGGAGGACTATTGTTAAGTCCATCATCAAGGGAAAAACAATACTTACACATTCATCACTGGATGAGTAGCACGTGTATTTGAAATTAGTTTTGTAGCCGGATTTTTTTTCCAAAGTCAATAATTCAATAATGAAGATGTAAGTTATTTCTTGCATCAGTAGTGATTTATTTTGCCATAAGTTTGATTTTTTTATTTATCAGCCAATAAGCTTTAGCAAAAAAGAAAAAGAAAAAAAAATTAAAAGGCCAACTCAAGAAAACCCAATTTTGAGGTTATTTTCCCAACTAACGGTAGAGTTGCACATTCCACTTGAGAAGGAGACCATCATCCAAGAGGAAGGAGAACCTAATAGCTAAGGAAGATCGGATTACGACAAAAACAAAGAGAAGCATGCCATCACCGCGGGGGTCATGGGTATATATATATAATTTTTTGGTTAGAAAGATAATTTTCATTACTTAGCCATCATCAGAGTACCACAAAGTTTTGACATCTAAGCATAAAATTAACAAAAGAGAAGTGGGGGACAATTTAGCCAATTAAGGGGAATCTCTTGCTTTGTGGGCCTTTGAGACCCAATCCGCCGCTCTATTGGCTTCTCTAGGCTTGTGGGCTAATTTGATGCTAGGCATGTGATTCAAGAGAGATTTGCAGTCCTCAGTTACTGCTCGTGCGGCCCATACACATTCCTTTTGGCCCAATATGCCTTGAATTGCTTCTAGATTGTCTGAAGTGAGTTGGAAGTCTTTTTTGCTTTCTAAGTACACTCTCGAACGTGCATTTCTGTCCTGTTCGAAGTGTTGAAGCCAAAGTAAACCTTCTCTCACTGCTAGGGTTTCGGCGATTAGGACAAAGGGCACATGGATTGGTTTCGCGAAGTCGTCGATGAGAAGTCCTCTGCTGTTTCGAACTACACTTGCTACCGAACCAGACATTGAGGAGCTGCACCAGGCACTGTCAACGTTGATTGTACAGGTATGGGAGTTTTTGGGGTCGCTATTTGTCAGATCTTGCCTCATCTTGCTTTGCTGGGTTCTGTTCTGTAGGTGCTAATTGCTGAACAAGAGGCTCGTGGTAGTTGCATCTTCGAAGATCAGCTTGAGGTTTGGCCGATGAGCTTGGAATATCAGGGCATTCCTTGCTTTCCAGATCTACCATAGAATCTCGGCAAAAAAAGCTTTTGACTGATGATCCACCGCCGAGGTAAGGATTTCCAGAACCCATTTGTCGATACAGGTCATCTTCTTTGGGGAGGTGTTGATCATTAGTCGCGGGTCTGACCAAATCTCTTTTGTCCAGCTGCATAGCGCAAACAAATGCTCGACCAACTCTGGGTGATGATTGCAGATTGAGCATCTTGGATCAAGTATTATCTTTCTCTTGAATAAATTTTCTTTGGTAGGGAGAGCATTGTTACACAAACTCCATACTAGGAATTGAACTTTGGGGTTGGTTTGTAGTTTCCAGATTTCGCGCCATAGTGTTTTGGGAGTCTGGTAGGAAGTGGAGGGTAGCAATGCTGATGAAGTCTTCTCGTGATCTCTGAGTAGATTATAGCTACTCTTAACTGTGTAGGATCCTGATCCATTTGCTGTCCAAATTAGTTTATCAGGCTTCGGGGATAGACTGAGAGGAGTCGCTAGTATTTCCTTTGCTACACCTTCGCCGAAGATTATATTAATTTTTTGTGCGTTCCATTCTCTAGTATTTTGGTCTATCAATTCAACCACCCTTTGTGGGTCGTCTCTGTTTGAAGGACCACCAATCTTTCCCATGGTTAGCCAGCGATCCTCTCGAATCCTTATTTCCTCCCCACCTCCTACATCCCATTTAGTTGCAGGTTCTATCACCTCCCTACCCATCAAGAGACTTTGCCATCCCCAAGACGGTCCGTGACCTTTATGGGCATTCCAGAAGGTGTCTCTTGGAAAATATAAGCTCCTTAGAATTATGCTCCATAGGGCTTTTGGGGTTTGAATAAGACGCCAAGCTTGTTTCCCTAGAAAAGATTTGTTAAAAGTCACAAGATCTCTGAAGCCGAGACCTCCACAGTCCTTTTGGGTTTTCAAAAGATCCCAATTCTTCCAATGAACACCTTTTTTTTGCTGAATTTTGCTTCCATCAGAAATTCGATATTCGTTGTTCTATCGCCCGACAAATAGATATAGGGATTTTGAAGAGAGACATAGCGTATTGTGGCAAAGCTTGGACTACTGTCTTGATAAGGATCGCTTTCCTTGCCTTGGATATTAGTTTTTCTTCCCAGCCCTCTAGTTTCTTTTCAACACGAGCAAGGATCCAAGCAAACATGTCTTTTTTGGTCTGGCCCCAATCTGAAGGTATTCCCAGATATTTCCCTGTTTTTTCCATGATAGGAACCCTTAATTCATTTGCAAGGTTTGATTTTAAGAGATGAGGGCAGCCCTTCCTGAAGAAAATCCCAAACTTGTTTAGGTTGATGGCTTGACCCGAGGCAAAACAGTATTGGTTTAGGATGTTTGCTAGATTTTGGGCCTCAGTGATTGTACCATTAAGGAAGAAGATAGCGTCATCAGCGAATAAGAGATGAGATAGAGTGGGGCAAGATGGGTTAAGTTTGATACCTTTAATAGTTTGGTCTTCAATGGCTTTTGTCATGAGGGATGAAAGAGCATTGGCCATGAGAATAAAGAGATAGGGGGATAATGGGTCCCCTAGTCGGATTCCTTGAGATGGGCTAAAAGGATTGCAAAGGTCACCATTAACTCTCACACTATATGAGACCGTGGAGATACATTGTTTGACTAAGGATACCCCTTTGTCAAAAAATCCCAGCTTTAGCAGATAATCACATAAGAAGTCCCATTCCACCCGATCAAAGGCTTTTTACATGTCAAGTTTAAGGACTGCTTGGAACTTCCGCTTCCTTTTCCTCACTCTTAGCTGATGTAGGACTTCTTGAACAATGAAAATATTATCCTAGATTTGACGGCCACTAACAAAAGCACTTTGTTCTTGGGAGATTAGGTTCGGGAGGAGGGGTTTTAGTCGGTTTGCCATAACTTTGGTAATGATTTTATAACTGAAGTTGCAAAGACTGATAGGCTTGTATTGGGTTATACTTTCAGGTTGTGCTACTTTAGGGATAAGAGTGATATGGGTCTTGTTCAATTCAGGATCAAGAGTACCTTGGCTAAAGAAGGAGTCTACCAATATGAAAACATCATCTCGAACCACCGACCACTGACTTTGGTAAAATAATCCATTGAGTCCATTCGGCCCTGGTGCTTTAGTAGCTCCCAATTGAAAGACTGCATCTCTTACTTCTTCCTCAAAGATAGGCTTGATTAGATCTTCATTCATCTCATCATTTACCAATTGTATGCATTGATCAAGGATAGGTTGATAATTTCTTTCCCCCATCGTGGTATATAGACATTGATAGAAAGCCTTGATATGTTGTTTTATGATTGAAGACTCACGGCTCCATGTGGCTTCGTCGATCCGTAACATAGAGATCATGTTTCTAATTCTTCTTTGTACAGTTGTGGCATGAAAAAATTTTGTGTTTTGGTCGCCCCACCTCATCCACTTGATTCTTGAACGCATGCTCCAGTACATTTCCTCTTGTCGCCAAATGCCTTCTATTTTTCCAACTACTTTTTTGTACTCCTCTCTATCATATTGCTCTTCTTCCTTGTTAGTCAACTCCATTAGTCTTTGCTTGAGTAGATCTATTTGTCATAGTGCATTGTGAAATTTTCCTCGGCTCCATATGGTTAGATCAGCTACAACTTTCTTCACTTTTCCTACAAAGTTTCTTTGGTAAATGCTGTTTTTTCCCCAAGCCTCTTGGATCACGTCTATACATTCCTTTTCTTCAAGCCAGTATGCCTCAAATCTGAACTCCTTCTTTCTTCTTGCAGTGTTTGGTTCCAATGTAAGTAGCAAGGGGCTGTGATCCAAACCAATTGCCGGTAGAGTGAGGACCTCTGCATTTGGAAATTGTACTCTCCATGCCCAATTACATAAAACTCTATCAAGCATTTTCTTCACTAGGCCATCTCCTTCTCTATTATTGGTCCAGGTGAACCTTTGCTTTCCATATCCATTAATGAACATGAGTCCATGAAGGCATGAAAGGCCCCCATTCTGTGTTTATTTACTTCTCTTCTTCCAACTTTTTCCCAATAATAAAGAACTTCGTTGAAATCTCCCATGCAAAGCCAAGGTAGGTTGGTGAATGAATCAATTTAGGATAGCATTTGCCAAAGACTTAATCTCTCTTGGAAGGAGGTAGATGCGTGTAGAAATGATATTCTCATTTGATCGCCACTACTGAGAACTTTACACTTTAGATCAATAATCTCCCCAAAACATACTAGAACTTCCACTTGTACTTGGTCATCCACATTAGAATTAATCCCCTTGCTATTCCAATTGGATTGATTATAGTAGAGTTGCTGAACTTCAGGCTTTTTCGTACTTTATCGACCTTTTTTTCTTTATTCTTGGTTTACATAAGGAACACCAAGTTGGGCCTCTCTTAAGCCACTAAGGCTTTAAGGTGCTGAACTATCAAGGGTGTGCCCAAGCCCTGACAGTTCCAGCAAAGGATCCTCATGTATGACCTAGTGATTTATTAGGGCTAGCCACCAAAGCCCATTCTAGGACGCCTTCCATCGATTGGATCGGAGTATCCAATAAGTTCTCCTCATCTAGAAGCTGAATTGAAGATGATTTTTCTCGTAAGGGTTAACCCTTTTTTGTTTTTTTGTCACTGGGGTTTTGAGCTTGTTTTTGTTTTTCTTTAGGTAATCAGCACCTTTGTCCTCCTCCACCGAAGGAAGAAGCAAGAGTTGGGTTTGTTGAGGTCTCTTCCCCTTATTTGGGAAGCTATGATCATCCACCCATATATCATCTCATGGTTTGTTTGCTGGGACAGTGAGTAGAATTATGGCTAAGGCCTCCGGTTTAGTAGCAAATGGTTTTGATTTGGATGCTTTTTCAGTGGATGTCATCGGGGTTTCATGCACCATTTCTTCCTCTTCATGTTGGTGATCAATTTGCCCATAAAAGGTCTTCCAACAAGGGCTGTGTTCACTAACTTCTGCTTTTAGCCAAGAGCCGTACTTTCCTAGTTTGTCTTAAGCCAACCCCGTCTCTTCATAAGGTATTTCAGGGTAGAAATTGGCGTAATGCCCAATTCGACCGCATGAGTAGCAGAAATGAGGTAGCCTTTCCTATTTAAAATCTAGCCACCATTTGTTCCCTCCGAAGTTAATCACTGTTCCTGTTTTCAGAGGGTTTGACAGATTTAGGCTGACTTTTGCTTTGTCTAACTCGCGCCAGCTATTGTTCCGGGCCTTCAATTTTACCTTCTCCACTTTGCCTAGCTTTGAGGCTATGTTCCGAACAGAATCTTCGTTGATCCGAGCTCGAGGTAATCCCAATATATGCACCCAAAAGGCATTATATGAAAAGTCATAGCAATGTTCAGGGGTGTCAGGATCACATTCTAAGAGTACAAGTAAGTTACTTGCAAATGACCAAGGCCCATTTTCTACAACTCTTTTTTTGTCCTCCAACGATTCAAATAAGAAACAAAAAAAACCAGGATTAATAACTTCACATTTGACAGAATCTATTTTCCATGCTCTCCTCATTGTGTTGATAAATGCTTGGAAATTGACATTTGGTTTAGAAATCAGTTTTCCATACAGAGTTAGATCACTTTCCTGTTTATCCTTGTCAGGTATGTGGGCATCCAGCTCCATGACTTCATCTTCTGACCAGAGATCCCCCATACTTCTGCATAGTGTTGCCAATCGAAGTTGGTTTTCTTTGAGTTTGTCCATTTTTAGCTTGTATAGTTGCTTGTTTCAGTAGATCTGGGTTTGGGTTCTGGGTTGCTGAATGGTTTGATGTTCGAGCTTGGTGGAGTGAAGGGAGCTCTATCGGTGGGTATATGGGCTGATTTGTGGGTGTGGGTAAGAATAGGGAAAATATTATAGGGTATTGTTGTTACTGAATCTATTGGATGAGGGGGGAGTATTGGGTGGAGGTATTTGGTAGGGTTTGAGGTGGAAGTTGGAAGCCTTATTCAAGCATGATGTTTAGGTTTTGGATGGGAAGAGTACCTTTGCAGGTCCATTTTGCTCAATCCACCATTGTTCGCAGAAATGGGTTGAGGATGATGTGCTTGAAGGGCAGAACCTAGGTGGGTCAGTAGGGTTTTGGTGTGCTTGGGATGCAAAATCTGGGTGTAAGAAGCTAGTCTGGTGGAGAAGTCATTTGATGAGAGAAGAGTTGGAGTCTAAAGTTGTAGGGAAAACAGCTATCAACGAGGATAGAGAGGATAGAGAAGGAGCTCACGCCATTGATGAGGGGGGAGAGCGCTATGGGAGCGTAGAGAAAAGTTGTATTCTTGCCGATTGATATGCAAACACTACATATGACTATCGCACCGCTCGGACATCGCGATTATTTGGGTGTGTATAAGGAAGAAGACACCATCAATTTTAGTTGATTTTTGCCCATTACACTCAATTTAGAGTCATACCAATTTCAAAACTCTAATTGATTCTTCAAAATGTATTTTCCGAAAAACCCTTATCCTTTTCTTTAAAAATTTTCTAATATTTCCAGTTTGTTATTTTTTATACATGCTCATTTTGAGGAACTATTATAGTCAACAATCCAATCGTCCATGTCAGCATTCAAATTGCCAATGTCAGCAAAAATCGACCCACAAGAGAGGAAAAATATTACAATGGAAGACACACGTTGATCATTTTAGAAAGTAGAAGGATTATATTGAATTAAAACTATGATTAATATCACGAAAAATTTTAAATTAATATATTTGTAACAAATTTACCCCAAATTGATATGAATTTCCACATGAATTCGCTAATGTGTCATCCAACTTAACAATTTTATGTTAAAATTTGATAAAACTAATGAAATGTAAATATGTCACGACTCACAAGAGTGTTTGAGGTTTTTGGTAATCCAAAAATTAATTTATGATAAATTTATCATAGGTGTATTAGTTTAAAAAAATTTACAACAAAAAAATTAATTTAAAATAAATTTATCACCAATGTATCAATTTAGTATTTTTCATAATAATAAACTTTAAAACTAATAAAAATAATTTTAAATTTCCTACAAAAATATGATACCGATACTCGTTTTCCCGGAAGAGAGGAAAATAATATGAAGTGCAGAGAAAAGGAATGGGAAGGGTGTCTTGCTTGAATGGACGGCTGCAGCACGACCACCACGGCCTCAACCGTAGGTTCGCGTGAACCCATCAACTCATATTCAGGGTGCTAGTCCACATAGTCTGTCGAGATAATGAGTTGCATGGTGTCACTTGCAACTCCATCAACATCATCTAAAATTTTAGAACTAAATTGACTCAATTATAATTTTTAAAACGAGTATAACAAATTGTCAAAAAATTTAGAATTAAATATGTATAATTGAAAGATTTATGATTGAATTGACTGTTGTATAATCAATTTAGAATTTTATGGAATTGAGCATATTAAATGTTAAGCTCTAACTCAAAAGTCTTGCAAGCCTAATCAAGCCTAACTAAGCTCTTACAATTTTGTAAAGATATTTAATAGTCTTAAAAATAGACAAATTCTTTGGAATTACAAAATACATCGATGCTATTCGAGCTTTTTAAAATTGATCTCGAGCTTAGTAATTAGGACAAGCTTCGGTATCATGATTTACTATTTGGCTGGAGCTCGAGTAGAAATTTTAAAACTTACCCGAACTCATGTGGATCAATCGATCAATGTGATACTGAGATGTAATCGAGTTTAGTCAAGCTTGGTTTTGGAATTGACATAAAGTTATTACTATATGTGTTAGCAATACTAGGATAATTAGTTGATTCCGCGTATCTCTCGGGATTATGCATATATCTTATTTGATAGAGTATACCCTTGATTGATTACATTTGATATTATTGTTATCTTATTACCTTAAATAAGTATCTTATATAACTTATAAATAGGCTGATCCAAGTACAGAGAAATTCTATATTCTTATCTTTTGCATATTATTGTATTTATTCAACTGTATGAATTCAAGACCAAAAGCATCCATACATTCTTAAATTCATAGTAGTTCCATTCCGAAAAAAACAGCTGAACGAAAGAAATATATACTTTAAGAATCCTATTACACAAAATAAAAATGTTCAAGAACTTGATGGAACAATATGCGAAAGTTTGGAGACTTCCGATGCCTTTTATTTAATTAGAGGATTCCCTTATCATTGTTCTTTTCTCTGAGATATATTATCACATTGGTCAACAAAACAATTCGTAAACTTGGGAATCGGGAAAATTATCAAAAAACTTCTAAATTTATTATAATTGTACCAATTCAGTCTTTAATATTTTTTTTGTCAATTTAGTACCTTTTATATTTATGTTAATTTAGTTAGCTTGGCCAATTTTTGCTTGCCAGTATTGACATGGACGCCTTGATCGACAGTGGCTATCTTGCCCTTTAACCAACGGCACTATGATAATTTTTAATATTTCTTTTATTTTTTTGATTTTTTGATTTTTTATTTTTTTTTTCTTTTTCTTTTTCCCACCGTGGCCGACGAGGGTCACGGGCTAGCAGTTGCGGGCGAACTTGGCGTCACTCACTACTGGTGAGGCCATGGCCACCTTCATTAGCGGTCAGCGAGGCAACGACCAACTGTGAATCTATGTGGCTTGCAAATCTCTTGTTCAAGGGCCCTCTCTCTCTCTCTCTTCGTGTGTGTAGAGAATCGCCAAAATAAGTGGAATGGGTTAGGCATTTCATTGAGCAGCTATAAGGATCAAGGCGACGTTGGGTTTGAACGTGGCTCCGCCTTCCATCTCGAGGCACGGTTGCGAGCAAGGCCTAGATCTAGGTGAGGCCTGGTGAGGGTTGTGCCATGGCCAGTGGGGGTTTTGTGGCCCTCACCCTGGCTCATTGGCCACTTCAGGAAAAAAGAAAAAGAAAAGAAAAAAAAAAGAAATTAAAAATGTTCACATCATCGTTAGTTGGAAAAATGTCCATGAAAGTTGGATAATTTTTTTTTTTTTTTTTTATTGGAGGAATGAGGAATCGGCCGAAATGAAAACTTAATACACCTAGCGAAAAAAAAGTCTTATCCAGGACCACCGCCCGCGAAATTAAAAATGGTCACATCATCGTTAGTTGGACAATCAATGTCCATGTTAGAGCTAGTTGGATAAATTGAATTAGCAAAAATACGAAAAAATTAAAATTGAGTTGGTACAATTACTATAGATTTATGATTTTTTGGTAAATTTACCCTCGGGAGTCCCATGTCTCCTAAGTGTGCTCTTCATCAATCGTTTGCTCTTTCACAAGATGCCCTTTACATGTTGGGATTGCACTCATCTGACGACATCAAAAGGAGAGAGATTTTGGATCTCATTTCTGTTGTAAGTTTATCTTGGATTTTAAAAAGCAAAAGGATAAATTCAAGGTCGTGGTTCTATTTTTAGTGTTTTGCAACGTAAAATGTTAATCCTCCCGTAAGTTGTAACCAAGAAAAGCGGAGATATTATCATCGGCAATCTCTGTACTTTTGTCCGAATTTCAGGATCGTCCCCCTACCGGTTCTCTCTACTTTTTTGTTCGATACCAATTCTCTCTATTTGCCGGGTGTATGTGTGCAATCTGACTCAAACCACTATACATGACCTCTGCCGACGTCACCCACCTCGGACCACAACCACTTTCGTTGTTGTCCTCACTTCTCTTATGAAGAATGCTAGCATCATGTGTGAATAAGAATATGAAGGGGTGATCGATTTTAGGATATGAAAAAACCACCAATTAAGGATCAGTTTCACAAAATGAGAACCAAGAACCATTTGCCAATTCCATAGAACCGCTTCGATTTCCGAGTAGGGTCATGAAATTGGTATATAATCACTATAATCCTAGCTACTCGTCATAATGTTTGCTAAGAACTGACTGGATAAGCAAGTTTTATTATTACAATAGAAATCTTTTGTCGAACATCCAAAATGGAAGCAAAAACAGCTCAGGAAATTTAGTCTCGTCATTGTCAATCGGAGTTAAAGATTATGGTTGGTCGGGGAAAGACAAACAGGCGAACAACATGATTGTATAGTGAGGCGGCATTTCTATGTGTGTTGCTAGTCGTTTCATTTGTCGTCATGCCAAAAGGCCTACGGACTTCAATTTTCACTTGGCTTCCGATACTTCCCGGTTGATTGGGAGTGGATACCAAACTCGGTCCTACTTATTTAGTTGCTTCTCTTGTTTTGGAGTTGGGATTTTGTTAAGAGGAAGATGGTGCGCATGGCACGGTACCAACTTAGGGTGATGGGTTGTGGCATTCTATTTCTTCCTTTTCTTAATTAAAGTTGGTTTACACTTTGTATGTTTATAAATCTAATAAAATTAAGGGGAAATTTAGAAATTGCTTCTCAAAAGTAATATATGTATTGATCCAATTCGAGTGGGTAGGTAGGCGTTTCCACACTCTGAATTGGAAAATTGGACTGATACTCATTGGTTCTAATTATTGGAACTGAAAAGTGGACTAGTCTGCATGGGAATTGCCAGTTCTCGATCAATTTTGTTCAATTTCGAGTTGTTCCCCTTTTTTGGCACGTACCCGAAAATGTGATCTTTGATTTTGTGTTAATTCCACTCTGGACGGTTTCCTCTCACCAAAATCATCCAATGATGGAACTTAACACTACAAGGACTTGACATGGTTCTAGTATGTGACAGACTTGTAAAGCTACTTTCGTTTGCTCTGAGCTCAACTTGGCATCTGGAGTCTTCTCGGGGATAAGAGTTGAAAAGAAGATTCCACTGGACGGTTTCCTCTCATCAAAATCATCGGATGATGGCACTTACCACTACAAGGACTTGACATGGTTCCAGTATGAGACAGACTTGTAGAAGCTACTTTCCTTTGCTCTTTGCTAGAGCTCAGAAATGAGAAGGGGGGGGGGTTAACTTTAACAACTTTCCTTCTTTTCCCTAGCAATTAGCTCGATCATTTTGCCACCACTTCATTGAAGGGCATTTCGATCTCGTTAGTGGAAAAAGTGTCTATGGAGCCATTCTAGGTGTTCATTAGTCCTAGTTGGACTCAGGAATCGAATTGGACTGAATTGGCTGGTTTCGGGTGTCTCCCATGAGAATCATTATGGTTTTGTATTCCTGGGAAGGAAGATGACCGATTGGAATCAAATTGGCAGAACAGGCATAGTATATTATATTTTGACTATTTTTTATTCGGCAAAGGGAAATTACAAATTATTTGTGGGAGTACTCTTTACTTTTACTAGTAATTTCCGTGTGATTAATAATTTCTTTGTGCACTAAAACTTTTGAGAAAGAACATAAAACAATTAAGAACATAACACTGCCGATTCACATAACAACCCCAAAGTCAAATTGAAACTTCTTAGTTCAATCCAATTTGGTTTTAGGGCGGATAGGGTCGACTCTCGATTCATAGATTGGTAATTGACCTAATCAAATCCAATTCGTGATTTCAGGGTGAAAAACAAGCACTTTGGAATAGATCACTCGTGATATTCATGGTATAGTTGGGTTCGATTCGGTTTAGAGGTTATTTTTGGTCCAAACCAAATTCATCGATTTGAAAAAATCTCGACCTATGCTCAAACAAAACCAACCAATGAAATTACAAGTCATATTAAACAAATAATATCAAGTCGTTATCGAATTGTTTGTTAGCAGTCACCACGATGTGGATGTACAACTAAGAAGTTTGACACATAATTGGACTATCTACCTTCAACATGCCACGAAAGTTAACAAAAATATGCCGCTATTTCTACACACATGTCGAAAAAAATGATTAAATCAAATTAACTATCTATGACATTAAAAGAATCATTTAACGAAGGGGCTGTTTGGCAACGTGCCAAATAGTACCCGATTCTGATTTTTTGTTCCTAGGAGTAGTTTTGGAATAAAATCACGTTTGGTAAAATTTTTGTTTCTAGGAACAAATTTGTTTCAGGGAATAGATTTGGAATAGAATCAAGAATAAAAAAAAATTGATTCTTGTTCCAGAAACAAATATGAGAACGAAAACCAACTCTGCTTCTTTGAAGGGCATTTCGATCTCGTTAGTGGAAAAAGTGTCTATGGAGCCATTCTAGGTGTTCATTAGTCCTAGTCGGACTCAGGAATTGGATTGGATTGAATTGGTTGGTTCCGGGTGTCTCCCATGAGAATTTGGTTTTAGGGCGGATAGGGTCAACTCTCGATTCATAGATTGGGAATTGACCTAATCAAATCCAATTTGTGATTTCAGGGTGAAAACCAAGCACTTTGGAATGGATCACTTGTGATATTCATGGTATAGTTGGGTTTGATTCAGTTTAGAGGTTATTTTCGGTCCAAACCAAATTCATCGATTTGAAAAAATCTCGACCTATGCTCAAACAAAACCAACCAATGAAATTATAAGTCATATTAAACAAATAATATCAGGTCGTTATTGAATTGTTTGTTAATAGTCACCACGATGTGGATGTACAACTAAGAAGTTTGACACATAATTGGACTATCTACCTTCAACATGCCACGGAAGTTAACAAAAATATGCCACTATTTCTACACACATGTCCAAAAAAATGATTAAATCAAATTAACTATCTATGACATTAAAAGAATCATCTAACGAAGGGGCTGTTTGGCAACATGCCAAATGGTACCCGATTCTGATTTTTTTATTCCTAGGAGTAGTTTTGGAATAAAATCGCGTTTGGTAAAGTTTTTGTTTCCAGGAACAAATTTGTTCCAAGGAATAGATTTGGAATAGAATCAAGAATAAAAAAAGAAAGTTGATTCTTGTTCCGGAAACAAATATGAGAATGAAAACCACCTCTTCTTCTTTGAAGGGCATTTCGATCTCGTTAGTGGAAAAAGTGTCTATGGAGCCATTCTAGGTGTTCATTAGTTCTAGTCGGACTCAGGAATCGGATTGGACTGAATTGGCTGGTTTCGGGTGTCTCCCATGAGAATTTGGTTTTAGGGCAGATAGGGTCGACTCTCGATTCATAAATTGGGAATTGACCTAATCAAATCCAATTCGTGATTTCAGGGTGAAAACCAATACTCGTGATATTCATGGTATAGTTGGGTTCGATTCAGTTTAGAGGTTATTTTCAGTCCAAACCAAATTCATCGATTTGAAAAAATCTCGACCTATGCTCAAACAAAACCAACCAATGAAATTACAAGTCATATTAAACAAATAATATCAGGTCGTTATTGAATTGTTTGTTAATAGTCACCACGATGCGGATGTACAACTAAGAAGTTTGACACATAATTGGACTATCTACCTTCAACATGCCATGGAAGTTAACAAAAATATGCTGCTATTTCTACACACATGTCGAAAAAAATGATTAAATCAAATTAACTATCTATGACATTAAAAGAATCATTTAACGAAGCTGTTTGGCAACGTGCCAAATAGTAGCCGATTCTG
The DNA here is from genome assembly GCA_017140615.1 of Eucalyptus cladocalyx. Classification (NCBI taxonomy): domain Eukaryota; kingdom Viridiplantae; phylum Streptophyta; class Magnoliopsida; order Myrtales; family Myrtaceae; genus Eucalyptus; species Eucalyptus cladocalyx. The sequence goes on from CM029516.1 coordinate 19,739,859, forward strand.
ATTTTTTGTTTCTAGGAGTAGTTTTGGAATAAAATCGCGTTTGGTAAATTTTTTGTTTCCAGGAACAAATTTTGGAATAGAATCAAGAATAAAAAAAGTTGATTTTTGTTCCGAAACAAATATGAGAATGAAAACCAACTCTTCTTCTTCTCTTTTCTTCTTCTTCATCGACCGCCATTTCTTGATGGCCGTCCGTTGCCGCCTGTCGCCGGTCACCAGCAACCGGTTCGGCGAGCTCGCTAGGCCTCGTCGGTGGCCAGGCAGGCCTCGCCCAGCCCCAGCGAGGCTGGCCTGGCCATTGGCGAGGCTCAGCCGACGAGGGCCGGCAATGCTCTGGTGAGGTCGCCGTCTAGAAGAAGAAGAAGAAGAATAGGAGAAAAAATAAAATAAATAAAATAAAAAAAGGAAAAAAGAAAATAAAAAAAAGTAAAAAGTAAAAAAATTATTTAAAAATTAAAAGAAATTGATTTGGAACAGAATCAATGAAGACGCGATACAAACGTAATTCTATTCCGAAATTAGAAATTTTAGACGATTCTACAAACGGCTTAAAATGCTTAGAATTTGTTCTCGGGAACAGAATAAAAAATAATTATTTCTGATCAAAATCTACTCCCGAACGTAATCTTAAAAATGTGCCTAAACGTAAGAAGGCCAAACATCATAGCACATTCTTCCGCAAAATAGTATTCAAGAATCAATCAATATTGTGAACTCGAGAAATAGAAACATTTGATTTAATAGTATGGAGCAATTTTAGTTTGGGAAGACTTGTTTAGTTAGTTAACCTACCAAAATTTATCGGTTGAAAAGAAAATAAATCTAATTCTTAAATTAATCCGTTTTTGAAGTCCTTAAATTGAAATCAAACCAAGAAACCAATGAAAAAATGTCCCAAATCACTAGACCGGAGTTATAAGTTCAATTTGGTTCAGGCAATTGATCTAACAATTTTTGGCTAATCCATTCCAAAAGGAAATGGTTGACTTTACCAAAAGTTCTAAAACTTGCCATGATAGTGTAATTGAGTTCAAAAATTTCAAAATTGCAATTAAGTCCTAAAAATTTTAAAAAGTATAATTAAGTAGTAAAACTTGTTATGAAAGTCTTTTAAAAAGTTCAATTAAGTTATAAAACTTATCGTGAAAGACAATCGAGTGTTAAAACTTTTTAAAAGTGCAATCAAAGGAAGGATTTGATTGGACCAATTTTACAAGTTTTAAAACTTGATTATATTTTTTGAAAGGTTAGGATTTGATTATATTTTTGCAATAAGTTTTAGGACTTAATTACATTTTTTGAAAATGTTAGAACTTAATTATGTTATAAGTTTTAGGATTTCAAATGCACTAATGTTTGAAAAGGATGAGATAAGTACATTAAAAGTCTTAAAACTTATCATAAAAGTGTAATTGAAACTTAAAACTTTTCAAATGTCTAATCAAATCCTAAAACTTATTATGAAGGTTTAATTGAGTATTAGAACTTTCAAAATGTCCAATCAAGTCTTAAAACTTGTTACAAAAGAGTAATTGAATCTTAACATTTTTTAAAAATGCTATTAATGAAATGATTTATATTGGACAAATTTGATAAGTTTTAGAACTTAATTCTATATTGTGAAAATTTTAGGATTTAATTTAATTATTATAAAATTTTTAATGCACTTATCCCGAAAAAGATAATGGGATCGAATTAGAACGTTCGGCAAAAGGCCCAAGCCCAGCAGCCCCCAAAGTTCCCGTGCAAGCAAAGCCACGTTCGGCACGAGTGCTACACCGACTCTCAGGCCGAAGCGAGGAGAGCCGAGTACATAAGGCAAACAGAGGGGCTCCAACGGCGAGCTATCTTCTGCTTTCGAGATTCGACCATCATCGTTCCCGATCGTACCTTCTTCCCCATCTTAGCTCTCGTCCCCCCGAGATTGTTCGAGGTCCGCGGGACCGCCGTCGGAGGAGGAGCGCACGGCAGAGCCATCTGCGATTGGGGAGCCTTCTTCTTCTCGGGAGCTTTGAGACGGGGGGGGCACCGTGAGATGGTCGTGCCGCTGCGGGCTGTCGAGGACTTGGTGCGGCGCGCGTGAGTTCGATCGGTAGTTTGCAGTCGGCGGCGGGGGGTTGGAGGAGCCAATCTGGGGGGTGAGAGCTCGTCGGGGCTCTGGCGCTGCCTGCGTTGCGCGGAGTTCATCTTGCCGTTCGTCCGGACGCGCGGAATGGACATGGACACTGATCGTTCTTTCGAGGCTAGCAATCTCAGCCCTCGAGATCGAATTCTGGAGGTGCGGCGGTTTTTTCTCCCATGATTTGTGTGTTTTTTTATTTTTATTTCACTTCTTTCCGGTTCCCATTTGGTCGTTTTTTCTTGAAATCGTTGGCTGTTGTTTGTTTCCTCTATTATGCTCTTTCAAGTTTAGGAATTGAGAATGTCTTGCCATCAGTTTCGATGTGGTGTGGTCTGAATGGGGTTCTGGGAGCTTCTGTTTGGTCTTTGGAAGCGAAACGTGTAGGCTCTAATTCAAAGAGGCTAGGAATTGATTCTTTGACAGGTTATCTGCCGTTTTTTGTTCGTTTGTTTTGAGCTGCTTCGTTTTTCCACAAATTTGTCGCTGCTTCATAATAGGACATAGTTGTATGGCAGTGTGAAGTGAGCTTTGTGTATACAGAAAATGTATGGTATGTGAGGGTAGTGTGTTCGTAGTACTTAGGTTGTAGCCTCGAGGGGCATTTTGAAAGTGAGTGTATCTATTGTCTTTCTTTCTATTTTCAAGAATGGATGGAGATGTAAAAGGAGTTCTGCTACTTTTCCTGTGATAATTTCATTATTTGCCCAGTTTTTCTCTGATGATCTTTTCTTTTACTGTTGGGTAATATTTTGCCATCAATAATATGAAGTAAGAGACGAATTGCTAACAGCAGGTTATAAGTAGGAAATAATAAGGTAATATATCTTACACTCCTCCTTGGTTATTTATGCTAGAGGCTTGCACAAATTGAAGTTCCACGGGAGTACCTTTACAACTCTGAATCTGGTGTAGTTGCTTTCCTCAAGGATAATGAGTCCTGCATCCCACAGCTCGTTTCTGCAATTTTACCGTTAGATGACGAGTTGGCAGAGATCCATCGGAATCTGCAAACAGGATCTGAAGACGTTCCGGAAGAAAATGATATGAGAAAGTTTTTTAGAGAAAGTATGGTTTGGCTGCAGTGGTTGATGTTTAAGGATGAACCCACCTATGTTCTTAAGTGTCTTTCGGACATTGATGTGGGTCAGAGGGGAGTTTGTGGTGCTGTATGGGGAAACGATGATATTGCTTATAGGTGCCGAACGTGTGAACTTGACCCCACATGTGCAATATGTGTTCCTTGCTTTGAAAATGGGAATCATGAGGACCATGATTACTCAATGATATATACTGGAGGCGGTTGCTGTGATTGTGGAGATGCGACGGCATGGAGACGAGAGGGCTTCTGTTCGAAGCATAAAGGTGCAGAACAGATCCAGCCCCTTCCTCAGGAAATAGCACACTCTGCTGGACCAGTCCTTGATGCCCTCTTTGTGTTTTGGAAAAACAAGCTGTTGTCTGCTGAGTCTTCCACTCAAGAAGACAGCAGAGGAAGCGACCGTTCTGCAGAGTATAGTGAAGTTGCAGATGAGCTTACTCTTTTGATAGCTGTGATGCTACTAGAATTCTGCAACCATAGTGAGAGTTTGCTAAGTTTTGCTTCGATTAGGATATTTTCCTCTGCAGGTCTATTGGAGATTCTGGTGAGGGGTGAGAGTTTCTTAAGTGATAAGGTTGTGAAGAAACTATATGAACTACTTCTTAAACTGCTTGCAGAGCCCTTGTTCAAGTATGAGTTTGCCAAGGCATTTTTAAGCTACTACCCAGTTACTGTAAAGGAAGCTATAAAAGAGTGCAATGATGGTGTTTCTAAGAAGCATGCTCTATCGACGTTTTCTGTGCAGATCTTTACAGTGCCAACTCTGACTCCACGTCTTGTGAAGGAAATGAACTTACTTGAAATGCTATTTGGGTGCTTAGGAGACATATTTACTTCATGTGCTGGTGAAGATGGTCGTTTACAGGTAAGACACAAGTTTGTCTCCTATTTGGTTATTATTTTCTCCACACATGCCTTTGATGTTGTCCATTGGATGGATACTGACATTTGTGCAGTCTTTAGTGATTTAGTGGATAGGTTGTCGGGTCTACTCTAGTAGAACATTGCTATGAAATATATTCCAGCGACAAGGGAATTAAATTAATCAATGAGCATTGGGACTCAAGTATTTCCATGGAATAAAAAGTCATTCAATGGTTGAATAATTGGTACTCGATTAATTATTTTTATTAAAACCTTAATCTTTTCATTACAGATTCCTATTGCCTTATGATATTTTTGAACTATATTTGCTGGTATTAGGATTTAGTTAGTAGGCGAGTCTTAAACAAGGAAGTTAGGGTTTTGGGTCTCTCATGCTGTATATTTTGTTAATTAATTGAGTATAGATGTAGCCTATAAGTACTTTCTCTCTCCTTCTCTCTTGATGATCCTAGAATATTTACATGGTATTAGAGCCACAGGAGAGAGGGACCCAAATCAACACCCTCACATTTCTTTTTCCTCATTGCCATCGATTTAGAGAAAAGAATCCCAAAGACCCATCAATCAGCCCCCACTGATTCCTGTATCAGTTTTCTTGTAAGGACATTAACATCCAATGACCTCGTCATTGCTTGCCATGTGCTGCTGCCGTTGCTTGCTGTTTGTCGCATGTTGTTGTCATCAATTGTTCCTCATGTCGTCATCCTTGAGAGCAGGTACACCTGGTTGCCTTCGAGAGTAGCGCTATCTTGAAATTGTCAACTTCAGTCATGCTGTCCCTTTGAGCTCAGCGGTGTCGTCATCACCCGTGTCCTCTCGGGCAACCTTGTTTTTCCTAGTCGTGCATCCATTCAAGCTCTGTAGAGATGTTGGTTGTAATCTTTGTTGGTTCTCTACTACGACCCCCTCGGGGTCTCTGTTACCCTCATCTTCGTAGTCTCTTTCTCTGTCCCGAGCAACCTTTTGCTTGCCATATCTAGTTGCTTGACCAAAGTTCTCTCCTTTGTCCCTCTCTTGGTCGTCGAGCTCGTCATCTCCAGCTTAGATCTCATTGGTCTCTACTGATCATCAGGGGGATGACTCTTTTTTGGCAAGTTTTGCTGCTGTCATCGTTTGTTGGGAGCTGTCCTCTTTCATCGTTCACCTGTCTTCCTTCTCTGTCACTTACTTGCTAGATCACCTTTTCTATTTCCAGCACTCGTTTCTGTCAAGATTTTGTCGCCTCTCTGATGCTGTTGGTTTCTGCTTTGGTCTTATGCTTGTTTCATTCTAATCCCAGAAAATGGTTAAAAAAGGGGGGTTTTCTAGAAACACATAAAAGCTCTGATATCCAGCGATTCATCTTTGGCAACTTCTCCAATTTTGGTCCTTTGAAATCTCAGCTAGCCTATTGTGGATGTAGTTGTGAGACTCTTCTTACATTGTGAGTGTCATCGATGGGCAAAGTCACAGTAAGTTTCTAGTTACCTTTGAGCACTGGAGTCAAGCATGCATCTGTTGAGCAGTTGGGTTCTTACATGATTTTAACCAACATTATGTGTGAAAGAGGTGTCAATTTTTGATCCTTTCTTTCTTCAGTGCTTCTTTGTCAAATCTAGTACTCACGTAAGGTTTGGCTTATGCTAAGTTGTCTTGAATTTGATTGAATGTAGCCATGTCCATTATCTATTGGATGGTCTAGTTTACATAGTGCTTTGGTCACACACTTCAAGAGGAAGTTGCAACTAGAAAGTTGCATTTGTTAGTTGCAAGTTGCATTTGTTAGTGGCGTTAGGAATTAGGAGGTGAGTCTCAAATAAAATAATCAGGGTTTTAGATGTCTATCATGCTCTATAAATAGAGCCATCTCATGTACTTCCTTGCTTTACAACATGGGGTATGTGAACCTTGTGTCTTGGTGAATTTCATGCGAGCCACCCCATCCACATACATTGGATAAGGCTCCTCTGGCAGGGTGGCGGGTGTGACCCCTAAGATTAATATGAGGAGTGACGCTGTGGACACAGGATCTTGGGGGTTACCATCTTATGTACTCTTCTATTAAGTTATTAAGTAAAGATGTATGCCTTTGATTATTTTCTCTCTCCCTTTCACTTGAAGATCCTAGATTATCTACGGATATCATAAAATTATAACTTTATGTATGATTGACAGCTATAGAAGTCGTTATCGAATTTTTTACAGCAGCATAGACTGTTTCTGGAATTTTAATGAAGTAGATAGTTGTTCTCTGCTTTCAGAATACTTGAAAGTATTCTTTGGAATTCCCTTCAATGGATATTGTTTCTTTCTTACTGATGGGTGGTGATGTTGATCAGTAGATTGATTGTAATCTAGACATCTTACAGATGATACTTTAAACAAGAATGCACATATGTAGAATGAACACTGGAAGATACTTCCAATTAAGACATATCTTATACACTGTCAATAAACTTTTGAATAATCATTTGCTTTTTATGTCAATGGTTCTGTTTGAGAATCTTATACAAAACAGATGAATGGAATGCATTAACGGATTAGAAGTGGTGAATGATATTAGGAAATAACAGTACATTTAGTTTATGACCAAATCAGTGCTCTTTAAGTGAAGTCTTACTGCATGGAAGCACCTTTTAGTGAGAATCTGATCTATATAGAAACTCAGTGCTTGCATTACATGCATTTTTGAGTTAGTATTTGAATTCTGCGTCTCTGTTTTTTAAATTAAATTACTATATTGTCATGAGGGAATATTGAATAATCAACTAGCTTTCTATTAGGTAGTCGATTGTGCAGAGTATCATTTGGTGTATTTTGACGAAGCACGTCCGCCACTTCTTTTGCTAGTATCAGCAGCTGTAAACTATTGAGCTAGTTTTTTTATATATTTATTTGTCATAAAGCACTTGGTATTGCATCTATCAAGGATCGGCCATCTAACAGGTGTTCGCACTGCACTCATAGATCGCTCAGCTAGGGCAATAGACAAGTTAACTGATGATGTTCTGTGTATCTCATGAAGTTTTATCTCTATTTAGCTTCAAAGTGTCAATGGAAGTTGAGCTTCATTGAAAAGTAGGTTTTGATGGTTTTTCCATTTTACCTGTTGAAGCAAATCCACTATAAATGTCTCGTTTTGTTTTTAAAAGTAATTTCAATAAAGTATAGTTTGTTTTTTTCTTTGACATCTTTTCCTTTGTTCTGCCATGTACTAAATAGCTGAAAAATTCTGTTGGTAGGTCACCAAGTGGCAACATTTGTATGAGACAACCTTTCGTGTGGCTGAAGATGTACGATTTGTTGTGAGCCATGTGATCGTACAGAAGTATTTAATTAATGAAAAGCGGGATAACTTAAGGACTTGGATGAGGCTTTTGAATTTTGTGCAAGGAATGAATCCTCTAAGGAGAGAAACAGGTATACTTATAGAAGAAGAAATTGATAATACACATTTTCCTTTTGGTCTATGCTCTTCAATAGCAAATACTCACTCCCTAATGGTTGATGGAGCATCTTTGGATGAACCTGCTAAAGAGACAATTGATGAAATGGATATGGATGATGGAGAAAGTTTAAGACATGCAAAAGTAGTACGGTTATCTCAGGAAAGCTCCGCATGTAGCACTTCAGGCAGGAGCAAGGCATCAGCGTCTGGATCTAAGGCTGCTGAAGTTGATACCATAAAAAATAGTCATCCATCAATTCTGCCGTCTATCACATGGTTGATAAATGAATGTTTGAAAGCTATTGAGAATTGGTTATTAGTTGATAAGACTTCAGGGGCCCCTGTAATTGATTTATCTCAGAGCAACAGTAGTATTGCCACTAGCCATTTTTCCGCATGGAAGAAGACAATATTGAGGATCAGAAAAGGTAAATATATATTTGGTAGACTTGGTAGTCCTAGTGACCAGCAAGCTAGACTTAATCATGGTGATTGGCCCAATGCAAGTGCAGATAATGGGGAGGACACTGATCCTGAAAGTAAGTCCATTCCTGTTAGTGACAGTGATGTTGCAAATGCTTCTGTGGCCTCCGATAATTGTGCAGTGGAAGGTGATTATACTTCAGAAGTGGGTGCTTTGCGTGTTCTTAGCTTGCAGGATTGGCCAAATATTGTCTATGATGTTAGTTCGCAAGATATATCTGTTCACATTCCGTTTCACCGTTTGCTCTCATTACTTCTGCTTAAAGCCTTGAAAATATGGGATGGGGATACCACAGCATCCAATGGAAACGCTGCTGCTTTTGCTTATCAGCCATCAGGGCCCTACCACAACTTTTTCAAGTGTGTTTTGGGACTTTGTAGTCCACTGGGTTTTTGTGCTTTTGTCATGGAGCATCCTTTACGTATTAGGGTGTTCTGTGCTGAGGTTCATGCTGGAATGTGGAAGAAGAATGGGGATGCAGCCCTATTATCTTGTGAATGGTATCGCTCAGCTCGGTGGTATGTGATTTTCATCTTGTGTGATTTACATGCCAGAGCGATAGATATTCCTTCTCACTCAATATTGATTTTCATATATGATTGTTCTCCTACTATTGTTCATTACAGATTCCTATAGGGCAATGCGAATCCTAATTTTGCTGTTCTGCAGGTCTGAGCAAGGCTTGGAGCTTGACCTTTTCCTGTTGCAGTTCTGTGCAGCTGTAGCCCCTGCTGATCTTTTCGTCAACAGAATAATAGGACGTTTTGGGCTATTGAGTTATCTCTCTCTTAATCCTACACGGGATAGCGAGTATGTACATACTTTCTTGAATTGCACATACATGCCTTTAGTTAAATAACATAGCAACCTCTTTTAGATGAGGATATTCATAAGATTTGCATTAATATAGACAAGTAGGCTAGCTTTATTTGTTAATTGAATTTTGCTGTGAGTCTAGTTTTATCTTCTGGTAGAATGAATGGACTGAAGTTGCTTTGTGGTCCCTCTTTTTGGGCCTATCGTTAAGCTGCCCATCCACCCTTGGTTTATTCTCTCTGAAAAAGCAGCGGAGGGGTTCCTGGGCTTATAACATATTCCCATAGAAGTGAGTAGGAATTGGCCGTGTCTTAGGAATTTGAGGTTCATTGTGTTGTATTTCTAATCTGAATTCTTTCAAGGTTTCAATCACTGATAAAGGTCATTAGAGCATTTGGCCAGTGGACGGATGCTTCAAAAGAACTTCCCTTGCATGTTCAGTTATTGTTATCGAGCAATATAACATCTGTTCTTTGGGACTTTGTGCTATGTCCCTGTTAATAATATATTCCTTTTGGATGGTGCATAAGTAATCATTTATATCATTGTTGTCATTTTCGTTTTGTTTGAGTTATTCGACTTTCGAAATGATTCCTCACTCTGTACGTGCTACAACAAACTCCTGCTCACTAGCTTCTAGAATGACAAGTCATCTGGGTTAGGGAAGCCAGTTAAGAGCTAATCTTTGTGGGCTAGAAGATGAAGTTCCTCTAGGTTCTGGCTTGTCAACTCGGCTTTTGAGCAGAAATACAGATAAAAATACGTTTTACATCTTAAACCATGAAATGTCTAAGGTACAATATTTTGTCGTTACTGAGTAAAACACAAAATTGTAATTTAAAACTAGCAGCTTCCACATACTGAGTTGTATAATTGGTGATCTTGGTGGAACTGATGGACTGAAGAAGATATGCTGCTTTAAGAGCGGTTATAAGTATCAGGATGCTTAAATTAGTGTCTTACCAAACTTTTGATAGGTAATACTTGCATGTCGTCAGCTTTTCCTTGTCCATTAGCCAGTAATTGTAAGATTGGGACTTAGTCTCCTCACCTACTTGTTAATGAATTGCCATGCTTATTAAAGAAAGGGAATGGTTTTTGATAGTGCTCCTCTTGTAAGAGTTCTAGGCCATAGAAATCTATTAGAAATTGGAAGTAGTTAGGTTTTATTAATCCACCCTGTGAAAATGAGAAGACTGAATCGTTACTTCTACTTTATAATTTGTCCTTGGCTTGTCCAAAATTTTCCTTGAGACACGATATTTATTGCTTGAATATGTTATGTTTAGTAAATATCCCATTCTTGTGTAATCGGTTTGGGTGTTCCAATGGAGATTATAGTGAGAAAATTATGAATGGTCTTGACAGGTAGATGAATTGCTCCTAGTGAAAGTAAATTGTTCTCTACTTAGCATTGGTGGTTCCTCTAAATTGGTGTGCACAACCGTTTGTTCTGAATGCTTAAGGACATAAATGAGGATGTTCTTTCATGGGGATCTGACCTAGGTGCAAAAATTGAATCGTATAGGGGTAGGATGGTTATGAGACGGGACTTGGGATGGTTGATCTCGCCCCAAACCTGTTTGACTAATTTTTGAGTATTTCCCAAACTCGTTTCAGAAACCCAATATGGTTTTGTGATGGAAATCCCACCGTCTCCACTTAAATTACCAATGGGTTCTCAATGGGTCTTGATATCACTACAATTGTTATTTTCTCCTAAGTAATTTTAAATGAATTTTTTTTCAAACACAATATAAATTGGAAACCATCATGAGTACACATCCACCATCATGGAAATCCAGATTATGTAACCAATTCAATTTCAAATTCTTGTATGAATTCTTGGAATCGTAGAACATAATTTATAAGCCATGAATATTTGGAAGAATGTAAAGAGGCATAAGTAATTTCTCGTCTTTGTATATAATTGAATAGGAGACCTTCTATTCTTTAGAAAAGTAAAGTTATTGTATTAAAATGGCTCTCAGGTTCAGGTTACTTGTGAGACAAATCACAAACCGTCACAAGCCCTATAAGGTTTTGTAAATAAAATCCCCAACCTGTACTGCGACCTGTTTAAGCCCTATTGGAACGGGTAGGGTACCATATTTGACCCAACCCATTGCCATCTCGACTTAGGGGGTGGGGTGGGGTCAGGAGTATGTAGAGTGGGACCTCATTCTAAGCTGCTGGTACCTAGTTTTTTAAATTGCTCCAAAAATCGAACCATCCCATTCCCCTTTTTCTATGGTCTAGCTGCTTTCTAATGCCGTGTTTACAATTGTGGGACCAATTTCCACTTATTTAAAGGTTTAAGCTTTCAGAACAATCAATTATGCACTAAACTTTAAGTTGATGAGCCCCGAGTCCAGAGTTAGAACCCTTGTAATCTCTTATAATCAATTTATAATCTTCCTTCTTTACGGCTATCATGTTTCTTTGACAGTTTGAGCTTTGAGATAATTGGAAGAGGATTGGTAGTGGTCCTATAATCCTTAACATATCCTACTAACAAGAAAGTCTTATTGGGTGCTATTTTTTACATTTGTATACGCGTGTCAACCATTGTAATTTATCTAGTTGCCTTGTTTTTTATACTGCAAAATTACATATTGATTTCACACTTTTTTTAGCATCCTCTCTGTTCATGTGTATGTGCACGCAATTTTGAGTGAAAGATTTAGGAGAAGCAATATATTTTTTAAAGAAAAAGGGGCGGGGGCCTGCCTGGGGGGGTGGTGGAGTTCTAAAGCTTCATCTTTGGTTGTCTTAGGCTTGTACATACTACATGCGTGTTGTTATCTATTCCGATTGTTCATCCTGTGTAGGAATGTGTCTTCTTGTGTAAAGCCTGAATGATATGGATTTTCAGGTATGAACCGGTTCTAGTAGAGGAAATGCTTACTCTTATAATCCAAATGGTTAAAGAAAGGCGATTTTGTGGACAGACTACAGCTGAAAGTTTGAGAAGAGAGTTAGTTTACAGGTTAGCCACTGGAGATGCCACTCGGAGTCAACTTGTGAGGTCACTTCCCCGTGACCTGGCTAAGTTTGAGGGTCTGCAGGAAGTTTTGGATGCTGTTGCTTCATATTCCAATCCTTCTGGCCTTAATCAGGTAATTTTTTTACGCTCACACGCACTCTCTCTCTACCAGCCTTTGACAGATATAGTCCTAATTTGTTGCTCTTTTTGTAGGGTACATATTCATTGCGATGGCCATGCTGGAAAGAACTGGATTTGTATCACCCGCGTTGGAACCCAAGAGAATTGCAACTTGCAGAAGAAAGATATACACGCTTTTGCAATGTTTCGGCATCAACTGCTCAGTTGCCTAGGTGGACCTACATATATGCACCTTTACGAGGAATAGCTGGAATAGCTACTTGTAGAGTGACCCTTCAATTAATCCGCTCAGTGCTATTTTATGCTGTTATCAGTGATAAGGCACGTGACTCACGTGCATCTGATGGTGTCCTGATTGTCGCATTGCACTTGCTCTCTCTAGCAGTAGATATTTGTTTTCAGCAGAGAGAGTCCGGAGATAGAACATGGCTCAATGGAGATCAAAATTCCATGCTATCCTTTGTTACTGAACAAATTAATGAGGGATTATCTTATGGTTTTGGCAAGTTCAGCTTATTATCGCTTCTTGTTTTGCTGATGAAGTTACATAAGACAGAAAGAGTTGGGAATCAGACAGATGCATATGGGTCCGACCTTTCAAATTTGATTGAAAGTTTATTGAAAAGAATTGCTGAAATCGATCCATACTGTATGAATGAGTTGCAACAGCTAGCCCCAGAAGTGTTCATTCAAGTACCACAGTCCATTTTAGACAGTGATAATGGAAGTTCAGGATCTCCTTCTAATGAAGGGAAGCACAGAGCCAAAGCTCGCGAAAGGCAGGCTGCTATAATGGTAGGGATGTGAGGCATTGTCCATGCATAATCTTTTTTCTGCTTGCTTGGTGTAGTATGTAAAATATAGAGCCATGCATTTCAATAGAGACTCGGTCAAAGTTAGTAAAAGTTGGCTGCTGTTGTCTTTATCCTAATTGTTGATTTGTTCATGTTTGTTTGTGTGATGTTTTATCTGTGTACAGTGCTCGGTGGTCTACATACATGTATATTTCAAGTCATTATTTTGTTATACATGAGGTTTTAATAATACATGACTCTGGGCAAACTTCATCTCGAAATTTTTTTTTAGATGAATTGATATTAAATAGAAAGAGCATATGGCTTGATCTAGTAAACTGAAGCATTTAATAGAGCGAAATTGATGTTACAAGAAGGAAAAAGATTGGTGATTGGAAAATAAATGTGCCAAATTTGGTGGAGCATGTTTCCAGCAAGAAGAAATTTGTTGCATATATGACTAAAGTGTGCTCCATAGGTTGCTGTATTACTGGCACAAATTTGCTTCAACCTATTGGCTTATTGAATTTTGTTTTGCAGGCAAGAATGAGAGCTGAGCAGTCCAAGTTTCTAGCGAGCATTTCAACTGATGAGGGCTTATCCTCTGCGGAAGAGGCAACTCATTCGGCCGCTGTTAATGAGACCAGAGAATCTGTTCAAGATGTTTGCTCTCTTTGCCACGATTCTAATCCAGAGAATCCTCTCTCTTTCTTAATTTTTCTCCAGGTAGCAAGTTATATTTTTCTTTTGTTTCCATTCTTCCTGTTCATCTCTTCTCAATATTAATGTTTGTTTTTGTTGCCGATTTAAGAAATCTAGGCTGCTAAGTTTTGTTGACAGAGGACCCCCATCATGGGATGGGGTTCAACAGCCAGAGAAGGAAACAATGCAGATTGAGAAGAACAAGGAAACTGAACAATGTGGGGTTGAAGTTACGGCGGCTAGTTGTTCAGAAGTAGATCCACCTACTAAGTTAGTGCGGTTGGTTCGCAATACTATAAATAAATTCATGCATAATGCCCAGCCTTCTGAAGTCAATGCTTTCATGGAGTTTGTCCGGGCTTGCTTTCCTTTGTTGAGAAACCTTGACGTGCCGCAGATGTCCAAGGATAAAAAGGAAAGCACTGTATATATGTTTGAGATGCTGGAGGAAGATATGTACCGAATGATTCGAAGGGGAATTCATAACAATGCACATCTTCTGGAGTCAGTTGAGGGAGAGAAAAATATTTCAACATCTCAAGAGGTTGCAGGGGATTTTGAAGATGCTGAAACTGTTCTGCTTGCAAAGTATATAGCTTGCCTTGGTGGAGATAGAGCAAAAGATCCATCAGCTTCTGAACACTTGCACATTGATGAGACCTCAGATGAAAGTGCTAAACAAGGGTCAGCATATGATGGATTTGGTCCAGTTGATTGTGATGGAATATTTCTTTCTTCCTGTGGTCATGCCGTGCATCAGGGATGCCTGGAGCGCTATCTATCTTCATTGAAGGAAAGGTTAGTTCTGCTGGAAATTTCTTTTCTCATCCTTTGTTTGGTAATATGATTTTGATGGTGGTTAGGTTTCATTGTCATTGATGGCAACCAGAAAATAGAAAAGGATTGACTGGTGCATCGTGTTATTTAGGCTGGAGGTTTTATAAATGTTCTAGTATGCATGAGTTTAAAATTCTGCTACATTATGGGATGCCTCGATAGGAAGTTTTTATACTGGCCAGTGGTGGCAGCTATGTAGTGGAAGCAGTGGCTGCCAATAATGCTCTTGTTGCTACAACAATGAGAAAAATGTTTTGGGTCAATAGTGGATGCTTTTGGCAGTATGCAGTGATAAAATCCGTCACCTGATGAGTTTCATTACCGTTATCCTAACATCGAAAAAGGAAAAAGAAAACAAGAATGACGAACATACTTGACCTCTAGGAATGAGTGCCTATTTTGTGACACTCCAGTAACTTATGCCAAAAGCATTATGAGCTTGTTTGTTTGTTTTGATAAATAAAGGGTGGCGCTATTTACAGCCCCTACATAACTAAATCCACCCCCATTTACACTAAAAAGACAAAATGACTCAATCTTTCAATTGCAGTTTAATGTGAAGGCCCGACTCCTTTGTTATCTATTTTTTCTTTTCCTATATAGCAAGTTACCATAAGTAAACATTTCGCATGTTTTTTCTTTAGTGTATTCAAGAAAAGTGCATTCTTGGATATTCTTACAACGTTTTACATGCTCCTTGTGAAATTATCTTACTAATAATAAGTAAAAATGACATTTTTTGATATAGTATAAAACTGAAAAGTCTCTTCTTCATCATTGATCTTATAACAACTTATCTATTTTTTGTCCCTCTTATATCAAAACCTCACTTTCTCGGTGAACTTTTTATTAAGTTAATTAATCTAAAATGTATATCGAGTCTCACTTTTTACTAGATGAAATAATTTTTTTCCTTATTATATTGGTGAGAAATTTTTATATAGAGCATGTAAGATGTAGAGGAATATTTAGGAGTACACCAAAAACATTATGCACAATGAGGCATCTTGATTTTTTTTCATAAATAGTTCATAGATGATATTAAATTTTTGTCAATACAAAATAATGAAAATTTACTGGCATTTTCAAAAAGAAATTTTTACTTTATCCATAAATTTCATTTACTTAACAATTTATCCAAAAATTTGATCGACAATGACGAAAAGAACTAATTTTTTTTGGGAATTTCTCTTTTTGACAAACAAATTTTATATGGAAGTAATTTGAATTGCAATTAAAGATAGATACTGCCATTTTTAATTTATATATTCAACTAAAAGATAATATATGTGATTTACGTGTCAATATTAGCATACTGTGAAAGTTCCAGGTATTTTGGGTTTAAAATGTCAAAATGTGTTGGCTACAAAATTTAAATTAGGAAAATAAATAAAAGATTAAAGTAATTTTATACAGGCAATAGAACTTGCATAAAAGTTTTCTAGTCTGGCTAAGGTTTGTTCAGAGGAACTTCTACCTTTTCCTTTCTTGCTTTTTTCCTTTAACATTGAAGATTTGACCAAAAAAACCCAAAAAAACAAAGCCAAGAGTTGCTATAAGCACAAAAAATGCACCATCCAATAGTTAATTCAAGATTCTTCTTCATGTTGTGCTAGCATTTTGTAAATAAATGCCTATTGTGATGGCTATCTGCTTTTGTGTAGCTGCTATGCTTGCATCAGCGAGTATATGCTATTGTGAACCTTGCTTAATTTTAATAGGGTAGTCTCTTTTTTGTTTGATGTGATTTTTTCTTGCATCTGACGTATGCTAACACAGCTTGAGCTTTGTGAAGTTGTCTGTATTAGAATGTGATATTGGACTGTGGGTAACAAATATTGTTTATATCTTGACTTTGCTTTGAAGATTAAATGTACTGCATTTCTGCTTCGAGGATTTTGATGCACTTTAATCTTAGTTAGGTCAAGAATAAGTGTCTTTATTTCAGGCTGAGAAATTGTCATGTTTCATTGGAAGTTCGGCATTTACCTATGATCATTGTATATAAGAGTGGTTGATTAGTTTCATACAAAATGAAAAATACTGCACGAGTTTCTTCACTAATGTATTGCAAGAATAATAGAATGTACCAATAGGTTGCCAAAAGCAAAATGCTGAATCATTACCTTGCTAGTTGTTTGCATCTGCTCGGAAAAGTATCAGTTTGAGTAATTAACCTGCCAAAAAATGATCGGTGACCTATCAACTTTATGGGCAACCTTTTGATGGAGTTTCAGCCTATTGTTGTCCTCATTTTGCTGTGTTTCGTGAACTCTCTGGATATCGTCAACCTTTTCATGACTGTAATCTCAGTGGACCTTTTCTTAAGCAAATCAAATTGTTATCAACGTCTATGTTGTGCTTTTCCAACCAATTCGCAATCATCTTTTTCATGCATACTGTTCTTTCCTGACAAAGATGACTTGTTCCTGGAACAATTGTTGCAGACATACAAGAAGAATTATCTTTGAAGGAGGGCACATTGTGAATCTCGACAAGGTGCGTGTCTTTTAACTCTCTTATTGTTGATGCTTATGCTGCATAGGGTAGTCATCTCATTTCTGTCAAATACTAAGAACTTAGTGCTGTTGGTCAATGGTTATATTGGTTTTAGATACTTGCATTGCTTATAGTAGATTTTGTCTTCGTTAAATCATAAAGGACGTTGTCAAACACCTATAATCATAGCTAGAGAGTCCCTCTCTTATTTAGTCTTTGTTATTTGGCGGCATTTGCCCCCCTTAATTGTAGCTAAAGAGTTGGAATGACTTTCCTTGGACTGAGATGAGGTCCATTTGTACTTCTTCAAGCTTTCCTGTCAATCTTATTGCCTTCAACCAGTAGGCTTTAAGACACTCTAAATGTTAACTCGGCACAACCAACATGGGGAGCTTTTGTATTCCTGCCAATTTTGTGAGTTACTTATCAGTGCAAGACAAAGATATTGATGCCATTACGGACAAGCTTTGTCCAATTAGTGAGGAGTTCTTTTTATTATTATTATTATTATTATTATTATTATTATTGGTTGGGGGGGTTTTTTTAGAGAGAATAGACCAATGATTTAATCTGCTTTTACCTAGAAGGAAACCGTGCTATCTCCAGCAGATGTGAATGTTAGGTTCTACTGTGGTTCACCATGTGTAATGCCTTACAAAGCATAGATGCTTAGTACATGATGCAGGAGAATTAGTTTGCTGGCTTTTTTATTTTCTAAGAAGATGATAGTCAAGGAGGGCATTTTTGGGGCAGTCTGGGACTACTAGTAGAAATGCTAATAAGGACGAAATAGTTTCAATGGAAAACTCAATGTTACAAACTAATTGTAAATATTAAAAATAGGTCATATTTGATTTGCTCTTTGAAATTTGATCTTCTCATTCCCTGTAGAATTTTTTTATGTTAATATATTCCCTGAACTTCACACTGATTTAATTTGCATTTGTCCTACTTTTTGCCTACAGGCAATACTGGTACACTCTCTTTCGTATTTAAATTTGGATAAGTTAGACAAATCTTTTGACACCAAATTGTGTTCCATACTCGATCATCTAATTATAGTCAAGAACTTTAAAATCAGGTGAGCAAGATTTGATTCTGCTCAAAAAGCGAGTTGCATCAATACTTCAAGTAGAAAATAAAGCTAACTAGTGAGGCTTTGTCTGGATGTTTTGTTTTGCTCTTTTTGGGTGGGGGTTGAATGGGGCAAAATATTAATGAGAACAGAAAGAGACTAGGACCGAACTTATCGTGTAAGATAGAATTTTTCCTAAACACTGATGATGATGATTTAAATTTTTCGCGGTCATTTTCTACTAAGTCTAAAGAGCACAAGAGTTAACTTTTTTTTACATATTCTTTTTGTTGTTGGGGGAGGGGTTACTTCAACCTATTACTTGAATTGGTTGTCTTTCATTATTACAATCCATATCATGAGCTGTTGATGCCTTGAGCATGTCTGTTTGTCTTGATTTATGTCTCTCTTCTAAGTCCTATACTAATATACGTTTCTTCCCATGTTAGGGGGAATTTCTATGCCCTGTTTGCCGTCGTCTGGCAAATTCAATCTTGCCTGCCCTACCAAGTGTTGGTCAGATGATGTGGAAGCAGTCAGTGAGTTCATTTTCCAATTCTTCGCAATGTCCTTGGCCTGGGGCAAGCAGTGACACGACTTCCCTTCATTTATCAGAAGCCTTGTGCCTTTTGCAATCTGCAGCTGATTTAGTAAAGAAGGGGGAACTTTTTAAAGCTTTTCCTCTTCAAAGTAACTCAAGCTTACGATCGAAACTTGAATTGCTCTGTGATCTGCTATCTAAGATGTATTTTCCAGGACAACACAAAAGATCATCTAGGAATGCTAAGGCAGCTTGCTCAGTTATCATGTGGGATACTCTTCGTTACTCACTTATATCAACAGAAATTTCTGCTCGTAGCGGAAGGACGTCTCTCACCCCAAATCTTAGCCTCAGTGCCTTGTTCAAGGAAATTTCATCTGCTGGAAAGTTTGTCTTCTCCTTGTTTTTGAGGGTTATTCAGAGCATGAGGACTAAGGATACCCTAGATGTTCTTCAAAGATTTAGAGGTATTAAGCTCTTTGCAGATTCAATCTGCTTTGGCATTTCGACGGATCGTCCACTTTCTTCTAATGGCAAAGAAGGTAATACCTTGTTATATGATTGAAGTGTTATATATGTTGTTTTTCTATCTGCCCCACTTTACTGTATCAAAGCTAGTCAGGCGTCCTCTATAAGAGATGCTTCTCCTCTATTTCTTTATTGTTTGCTCTCAGTCACTAGCCAAAGAGACCGTGCATGGATTCTATTTCAAGCCGTCAGCATTATCTTCATCATCTGTCTTTTAGAACATGTTCCCAAAATATCTATGGAAATGGTGTTAAATCCCAGGAAATACATTGGCTAATTTAGTCCATTACTTAATGAATCTTAGAGAATCAAATCTTTTATCATTTTTATATGTCTTGTTAGCTTGAACTGTTTATATCCCAGCCCTCGAATGATTACGGAGGTACTTGTTGTATGTCTATATGTTTGATCCTTGTTTTCTCATCTCCTCATGATGACAGTTTTGTCATATTTATTTTTTCATTTGGTATATTCAGTATGTTGAAGGGTGAGGAGAAATATAATTTGCTTAATTTCTAAGTCTTTATCTTCTTTACTCATTTGTAACTTTCTATACAGATGAGCTGTTAAGTTTTAAATTAATGGCTCATGTTTATCTGTATCTAAATAAAGTTAGTTGCATCAGATTAAACTGAACAACTTGCTTTTTTCCAGTGCAAAACTATTTCAGCTCCTCATTAGACTTCTCTAAGGAGCATATGTGTTATTAAATAAAATTAGATTGGATTAGATTAGCTTTTTGTAATGTTGATTTTGCTTCTTAATCTCTTGCCAGTTCTATTCTTTCTTCGGTTGGTTCTCTGTCCTAATGTCGTTTTAATTCCCTGAATTAGGGTAGCACCCATGACTTGAGAAAGCTTTTTAGTTTGTTCCTTTGTTAGTTGATTCTATATGACATCGTTTTAATATCCATTTGAATGAGATAAGAATTGGTTGTATGGTCATCATGCTCATATAGCACTGGACAAGCAGCTAAAATAAGTACTTGGATCTTGTTGTTAGTTTTCACTTCATCACTTGATTACCTGTTGAAATTCTTGGGTGTACACTTCATAGGCAGTATGTTGTGTATCTTGGAAGATTTCAAGGAGGAATCACCACATCCTGATCTTCATTTCTGGAAACGAGCTGCCGATCCTGTCCTTGCTCATGACCCTTTTTCATCACTGATGTGGGTTCTCTTTTGTCTCCCTTGCCCCTTCTTGCAATGCGAGGAGTCCCTATTATCACTTGTGCACCTTTTCTACATTGTCTCCATCACTCAGGTTTGTTACTGGAATCCATTTTCTTTTACATTGCCATTTGGGCCTATATTTGTTTGTTTTCATTTTCTTTTTTCTTCTTTTTGGTGTGGTGGCATATAGTTGTTGCCACGTGGTTGGATTTCTTATGTGTTAATTTTGTGGATATGCAGGCTATAATTTCATTTTGTGGGAAACATGGTGGTGAGATGGATGAATTAGGTTTTCATAATGGTCTGGTCAGTGACATTTGCAAATTTATGAAAGAGTCTGGATGTGATTTCGAGTATGCTGTTTCTGACCATGTCGATCCATCATGGGGCATTGACAACGTAGTTCATAACTTGAGCTTACCTTATTTGCGGAGATGTGCATTGCTGTGGAAGCTTCTGGACTCATCTACCCATAGCCCATTCTTTGAGAGGGGTAATGAGTCGGATGGGCCTTTTTATGCTGCCCATTTCACAGACTGTTCTGTGGAGCTCAATGAGATTCAAAAGCTCGAGAAGATGTTTAAGCTCCCCTCAATTGATAAGATATATAAAGATGAAAAGCTCTGGCCTTTTGTCTTAAGATGGATTCGTCATCTCTGCAATGAGACTCAGCTTAGTAGGGTCACTTCCATTGTACATTGTGTCCCTGCAGTTCCTTTTAAGCTGATGCAACTACCCTACCTATACCAGGACCTTCTGCAGAGGTTTGTTTAGATGGTGAAATACTGTCAAGATTTTCTGACACATTTTTTCCCCATCCTTTTCTGCATGCTAGTATACATCATTCATGTTGCAAATGTATGCACAGGTATATTAAGCAGGCATGCCCTGACTGCAATACTGTTGTAGAGGAACCCACATTGTGCCTGCTATGCGGTAGAATATGCTCGCCAAGCTGGAAATCATGCTGCAGGTTTTCTCAATTCACCCTAATTAGCTGTACATAGTGTTTGGATGGAATGCTGCTGGACTGGAATCATAAGTTTAAATGTTGAACTCTTGGACTTTATTGACCTTACTTGTCTATTCTTTTCCTGAAGGAAAAGTGGATGCCAAAGTCATGCATTTGCCTGTGGTGCTGGTATTGGAGTATTCTTGCTGATCAAGGTATGACTGCTTCCTATTTGTGGATTTGTGGGAAGTCCCATTTAAGACCTCTCTCTCTCTCTCGTGGTGCCATTTCACTTAGTGAACTTTCTTTTTCTTGTGGCAGAGGACAATGATTTTGTTCCAAAGGTCTGCACGTCAAGCGCTTTGGCCGTCTCCGTACTTAGATGCGTTTGGGGAAGAGGTTAATTCTTTTACCTGGATGTTTTTTGGATTTTTAATTCTTTTGTGGGAGCTTATTTCTCATGCTTTCACTGAAGCAAATTTTTTTGGGACTAAATTATCTGCAAGGATTATGTTTGAGTAGCTTCTCTCTAATTTGCTACGATGTGGCTTTGCAAGATCTTAGCAGAAGGGTATAAATGTTGATTTATTTATTACTATTTTTTTATGGCGGAGAATCATTTAGGGTGTGTTTGTAGAGGCTTTGGCCTTTCTTCTTTTGGTTCAATCTTTAAAAGCATGTAAACATTGACATTTAGGATCATTTTGGAGTGTTTCCTGTTTTGTGTTTAAATTTCTGCATTTCCTTATTTGGCGGTGAAGCAATGTTTAGCAGAAAAGCGAGAACTTATGAGAGTTTTTATTCCCGCTATATTCTTCGGTTTATCAAAAGAGCATGGTACTTTGTTGCCTTGGCTTGAGAGTATTCTCTTTCTTTGTTTCAGGGGAAAAGCAAGAACTTTTAAAGTTTTTAAACAAACTATAGTATTCGGTTCATCAAAAAGAGCATGTTACCTTGTTGCATCGGCTTAAGAGTATCATCTCTCTTTTTGCTGTTTCCAGTTCTATAAACGTGTCAAACAGTTAATGGCCGAGGAAAAAGAAAGTATCAAACAGTTCATAGTGGCTCGACAATTGCAATTACTCATGCTGTCTTCTGTTTAAGTTGGCTTCACTACTTTTTGTAAAGCATATAGTATACATGTAGTTTCATTTGCTCTTTTCCCATGAAGTGATTGGGTTTATATTCATCTTTGAGAGATGGCTGCTGGACGGTAAAAAAGTGAATTTTTCGGTTTTCTGGATGATAGCATCGTACATGAGCCACAGATTCTTCAACTTTAGAAGGCATGCTCGTTGACGACTCATAAGATATATTTTTTGTTTAAAATTGATTGATAATGGCCGTAATTTTCCTGGACAACTTGCGAAAAACGAGGTCAAGTCTTGGGAAATAGGTGTTGCCTGAAACTGTTGATCAGTTCTCGATACGCTGTGGTTGGTCAAGAATGCTTTGGAATTTGGCTCTGTCAGTTGTGGGCATTAAGTAGGTCAGTGCAAAGACTGCAAGAAGAGCTGAGAGCTTTGCGGAAGATATGCAATAAAAGAGAGAAAATTCAGTTAATCCCCCAGGTGACTTTTTGGGCTGACTTGGAGGGAACGAAACAGGAGATTTATCAATAATACAGTCATTTTGCAAAAATTAGGGTCCTCTTGGCTCTTCCCCCACCAACCGCGCCCACCCCGTGGGGTATCCACAGAGCTTCAGTGCTAATACAAATGCCATTCTAGATGGGAAGAAAGCATTGGGATCAGATGGTTTCACTATGGCTTGTTTCACGGAGTACTGGGCAGTAGTGAAAGGTGACTTGATGAAGGTTTTAAGGATAATCACTTGAGAGGTGATTTTGTTGGTAGATTAGATGCTACTTTTAGCACTCGGGTTCCTGAAAGAGGCGGTGTGCTTAACATCAAGGATTTCCTCCCTATTAGTTTAGGGAGCAGTGTGTACAAAATTCTCTCCAAGGTGCTTGCAAAGAGATTAGAATGTGCAATGCAGTGGGTCCTTTTCAGAGTGCTTTTGTTGAAGGAAGATGCATTCCAGATGCAGCTTTCATCGCAAATGAGTTAGTGGTCCCAACTAAAGGCAAAGAAGAAAGGTGTTACCTGCAAACTTGATATGGAGATGGTGTATGACCATGTCTCCTGGGATTGCGTTTTTTTATTCTGAAGAAGATGGGCTTTGGGAGCATTGGTGCAACAAAATAAAATGGTGTACCTCAAGCTTCTCTGGACTTATTAATGGCAGATCAACAAGTTGTTTTCAATCTTCTCGGGGCCTTAGGCAAGTTGACCTTGTTGTTTATCCTGGTGATGGGGTCCTTAGGAAAATTTTGTGCAAAAGCATCCGTGTTAGGTTGCCTTTCTGGCTTCAAAGGTGTACAGTCATGGCATGGAAATGATTGTTTCTCGTCTTCTCTTTGTAGACGATACTATCATTTTTGTGAAGATAGTGTTCAGCAATTACTTTATTTGAGGAGTGTACTCATGTTTAGAGGCAACTTTTGGGATTAAGATCAGTCGAGTGAAAGCGAGCTTATTCCAAGCTTATTCCACTACTTGAAGGAGTCAATGGTACTTTGACATGTTCGGTTTTTGGGTGTTGGTTAGGTTCTCTCCCTATCACCTACTTAGGTCTTTCTTTGGGCGCTAAAAAGAGTATCTGAGAGCCTAGTTTTGAGGAGTTCGAGAAGAGATGTCTGGTTGAAAAAGATGGGGGGCTTGCTCTTACTAAGAGGGCTCTGTCCCATCTTCCTATTAATTTTATGTCTCTCTTTCCCTTCCCTTGGTGGCTAAGTGGTAGAAAGACATTCGGGATAATTTTTGGTGGGTTGGTACTGAGGAGGCTCGCAAGTTACATTTGGTCAATTGGAAAGCAGATAAACAGCCTTTTTGCAATGGTGGATTAGGCATTAAGTCCCTTCTGTTATTCAACGAGGCACTTATCAGCAAATGGCTTTGGTGGTTCACCGTTGATAATGAACATCTGGGGAGTAGAAGAGTAGTGGTTGCTATGGCCTCAGTGTTGTCAAAGGAGAAAGGCACGAGAGAGAGAGAGAGAGAGAGAGAGAGAGAGAGAGAGACGTGCACACGCATGTGCGCGCACACAAGAAAAGTGGGAGTTAGGGTACTGTGACTTTGGTCAATTCTTCTGGTGACCTATGCTGTAGCAGCCTTTAAAGGTAGCAATAGAGACAGGTTGCGGCTTTCTGTTTAAGTCTGAAAAAATTTTTGGTCTTAAAGTTACTTTCTTTACCCTCGCTATGGCTAAAGCTTTTTCCCATTAACTACTCTGAAAAGTTCTATGAATATGAAGAACTCCTTTTAGCCTGTTTTTGGTCAGGCAAGGGCTTTAGAGCTTTTTGCCTGGTGGCTTGAGTTTTTCATTCTCAGAAAAGAAAACCTGATGCCCCACCTAGCCTGACTACCTAGGGGCTTGCCTGTTGCGCCTTTGACTACACGGTTCAACCTTGAAAAGGCAGGTTGATCACTAAGGATAGGAGAGTTTCACACGATACCGGGATATAGAAGAGGATTAAAGAGGATTGGAGTGAGTTTATTCTCTTTACATAACTCAAATTATGTACTGGAAAGTGATTTTTTGCTTTGATGTTTGGTGGGTGAACGGCTTAAAGGATCGCTTCCTAGATCTCTGTATGAAGCTTTGGTAGTGGATTGTCATTGGGAGATTGATTACTTGAGACAAGCCCAAGATTGGGAATTTGAAGCTTTTGCCTGCTTTCTTGCTGTCTTCTATAATTGGAAGATTTCAACTGCTTCAGAGGATGATTTGGTGTGGAACAATGAGAGAGATGGAATCTTTTCTGCAAAGTCTTACTACGAACTGCTAGACAGAGAGGCTGCTTGTAGAATGAATTTTCCTTGGAAAGTGAGTTTTCCAACTAGAGTTTTGTTTCTTTTGCTTGGATAGCAACTTGGGGATGAATCCTTACTTTAGATAACCTCCAACGAAGAGGCAAAGTACTGTCCATAGGTGTTTCCTATGCAAAAAGGAGGCAGAGTCAGTAGGGTATCTTCTCGTTCATTGTTGTTGGATGAGAAGGTTTGGACAGTTTCCTTTACTTGCACTGTTTTATCTTGGGTTATTGGTAGTTTCATCCAGCAAGAACTTTGGGCTTGGTAGCACATTCCTTTACAGCGTAAAAGGGAAAAAGGATTACCTCAATTCTTCTCTCTGTTTTTTGATGGAGAGGATTCTCCCATTTCTATTTTTATTGAAAATTGGCCTAGAGTTATACACTTTCTGTGTAGTGCAAATTGCATGTGGATGTAAATGCCTTAATTGATATAGTCGATGATTTATCTTGTATGTGGGGTCCCTTTTGGTTTTGAGAACTTTTTTGGGTTCTTTTTGTATATGTTTGCACCCCCTTGGTGAACTATATTTATACTTTTTATCTATTGAATAAACTAAAAATGTATGCCATTCTAGACCAACTAGACTCCGCCCTTACTTGATTTTGTAAATGGTTTGGCGTTCCCTTGGTGCTTTTTTAATAATTTACGTTACTATACCTCAAAAAGATGACAGAAGTATTTTATCTAAATGGGAGAGCAGCTAGTTTGAGTTCCATTTGCTCATTATATGATGCAGAATGTGTCAATGCACCACTATGCGAAAGTCTTAGTTTTCAGCAGTTATTTGGTTTTTGTTCGTCTAGATCTTGACTTATCGATGCACAATGACCCTGAAGCTTCAGTTTCAGCAGTCTTGTTAATGTCAGCTAAAATTTTTTAACATGTTACTCATTTTCGCTATTTTTCTGCAGGACATTGATTTGCAAAGGGGAAAGCCTCTGTACTTAAACGAAGAACGTTATGCTGCTCTTACCTATATGGTGCTGGTTTTTTCCTGTTATGCTTCTTCCATCCAGATATAACATTAATTTTAGAAATGAATCTCTCTTTTGGGCAGTGGCATTTAGATATAAAATGAGGAAAACTGTTGATTGTGATTGTGTCCATTAGAGAATACGCAGATCTTGTGCAGAATATTTTTTCAGTTGGCATGAATTCTACTTTTGTTCCACCTTTCTTGATTAAATGTCATTTTTTCAGGTGGCTTCACATGGACTAGACCGAAGCACGAAGGTTCTTCGTCAAACAAGTGTTGGTGCCTTATTCTTTTAGATTAGATGCTAGGACTTTGGCACAGGTCAGGTTATGTTTGGTTCCCTTGGGTATTGTTCCATCTTTTGAGGGCAGCCTATTGACGCCTGATCTTTGATCATATCAGGGGACTATCATTATGAAGGTGATATTGAGTGTTGGCAAGATGGCTGTGCATATCCCAAGGTTGTTGATATGTGGACAATATGGTGGTTAAGCTTTCTCTGGTCCACTGGTCATGAACTATGTACAGGACAATGGTAGGTTGCTCAATTATTTGCTTTGTTTAGCTACTTTTAGGGCCTGGTTGATAATTTTAATTTAGTGTTTGAAATTAAAAAATCTAGCTGTGAATGAAATTAAACTGGTTTGATAACCATAATTAGTTTTAATGTAAAAGATTCAATTAAGTGAAAAATTTGCTTAATCCACCAAGTAAAGAAGGGGCCTCCTAATTCACTTAATGGAAAAGTAATTGATTTTAATTAAAATCATGCCCATTATGTTATTAAACTTACCAATGATAATTGCAATTCCATACTTGGAAAATAATTAATATCATTCAGTAATCCACTGCCAGTTATCATCAAACAATTCTATTCTTCTTGTCAGTACTAAAAGTTATCAACAGTAAAAATTCAGAATTTACATATTTTCTGGTTTTACCAAACAAACCCATATTCATGTATTTCTAGTTGAAGCCCTCTTTTTTCCCTTGTAAGTCATCTAGTTATGGAGCATTTTATGTAGTTCGAGCATAGACATGTGGGAACAGAAAAAGGCTTCGCGGGCATACAAAGTAATAGGTTGGCTGCTAATTCTTTGTTTAATACAAAATCGTGAGGCTAGGAAATGCCATTAGGGTAATGAATATATCATGTCTTGTCTTAGAAATTCAAGTGTTTTAATTTTATTACCCTGCTTACCGTTTACGAGTTTTAGCATCAGAGCATTCTTATTGGAAAAAAATAAGAAATATGCTGTGGACCTCCCCTTTTCAGGGGATTATCCTGGATTAATATATGTTCTATTATTTGTTTTAGTAAAAATTAGTAAAAATGGAACAATTCGGCTCAGAGGTTCAGTGAGAAGACTCTTGAAGTGCTAGCAGCTAGTTCAAAGATCCTTTAGTTCCATTTTGCCTATGTTAGTGTGGTCAAAGGCGATTGCCTGGCGCCTAAGCACTCATGTGAGGCAGGCCGATGAGATGTTGCTTCTAGGAAGTTTACATGAGGTTCATGCCTTTTGCGCTATCTTCATCAGGTGCTCGCCTGATGGAGAAGGAAGAGTTTTGGAAAACCCAAATTGCTGTGCCTATAAAAGTACACTTCTATCCTTTCAAAAGAACATATTCGACCACTGTGCGTGGTTTAATTTCCAAGACTAGAAATACTTATTTAGACTATCAGAAGCAGAAAAGGCAGCGTATTCACCAGGACAGCAGAATACCGGCTTAGTTTCCTAATTCTCTCTCTCTCTCTCTCTCTCAATGGTTAATCGAAACTCATGAGACCGCATGACTATAGTGGCCTATGTCACCTGGATCTACTGCACATTTAAGCGGGTGGGAAGTCCACAGTGACACCAATTTGATTGTTTATTCTTTTTTAACATGACTCAATTAAGAAATTCTCAGCATTGTCGTTTGTACATTGTTTGATTAGTTGTTCATCTCCTTTTTCAGAATCATACTAACTTTCTTAGAATGAAAAATATCTTCAACAACAGCAATTTGATCCTTGGGTAAGTAGTCAACTTAATTGGAAGTTTCCATCGGCTTCAGTGTACTATTTAAATTGCTGATTGCTCTATGTATTGTTGGTTGCTTTCTTCAACTGAAAATTCGACTTCTTTGTATCTTTATGGTTAGCATTAGTCTTCCTTGATCTGAGAAAACTCAAACTTGAGTTTTGAAGTTTCGGAGGACAATGCACAACTACACTATCTTTAACTCTCCAAGTGGATCTCAAGGATCATTGATGCTTTCTTTCCTTGCAAAACTTGTCAATTGAGGTTCTATGACTGATCTTTTGAATTATTTGGTACCAGTGTATCACGAAATCTATTCACACATCATATTGCTCGATCATCTCGCGCTTTTTTTTTTTTTTCACCTTCTTCATTATGTTTGTTTCCTTGTCTTTATCACAAATCTTAGCTGGAGATTAATAAGCTACGTGACTTCATTTTTTGCAAAAAAAGACACTAATCTTGCTCTCTTGCTAGCTTAAGTGGTCGTTTTTATGATTCTTCTCCTCATCTATTGCGATTTTAAGGCATTTATGCATAATGTATATACCACTTTGGTCAACATCCATCTCTTCTTCCTGATCATCCCATTTGATTGCTTGTTCTCTCTCATCCCTCTAAACAAAACTTTTGGTTTTCCCCAGAAAAAGCAAATCAAAATCAAATACGATATTATGTTGGTACTATCCTATGATATGATGATCCAGATCAAATTGAAAATAGCAGGTTCTGAGGATCAATGTTATTGCACAGGATAGTAATCCAACCATGACTGTGATCCTAATCTTAAAAAGAAATTGGGGCTAATTTTAGCTCACCCAAAATCCACATTCGTGTCTCATCATATTTTATGGCATCAGATTTGGAAGGAAAATTGCTTGTGAATTTCTTCTTCAAAAGATCCGTAGGAGAGACGAAGGTTATGGAGAGTCCAGCTTCAGTCTTCTAAACAGTATCTGAAGTCAAACTTAATCAATTTCATATTTTCTTAATTATTGTTAAGAATAATTTACTTTCTTGTTGTATGGCAACTTGTGAATGTGGTGAACTTCTAGCTGCTTTGTTAGACCAGTGGAAGTGGTTCTCTTCTTTGATTTCCTTTGGTTCTTTTCATGTCCTTGTGCTGTTGCTATTTTCATTTGTTTTTATCCATCGTTGTTTTTCATTTTTTATCTTGCTGAGTCAGTTTTCCTTTCGTGCTAGCTGCTTCTCTTTTTCCAATATCCATTTGCACTTTTTGTTATCGTGTCAATAAATCATATTGACTTGTGTTTAGTTGTGCTGTTTCTCTTATGCTCCATTTGTTTTGTGTAATATGAATGATTTTAAAAGTATTTTCCAAAAATCGATTACTTGTATTACTTGAAATAATTAGTCAGTGAGAAAAATTTTAATTATCGGCAACAATTTATGTCTAAAAATTTTGGTGAATTGATGAAAACATTTTTTGTACATTTATTTTTGTAAGTGATATAAGCGATTGCTTTTAAGATAATATTTTTCTGTTATTCATTTTCCATGAAACAAATGCACCCTAAGATCACATCCTTGTTCGGTTGCAGCTTGCAATATCTAACATATTTAGTTCAAGGAGCAAGAACATTAGGGTTTCTGATAATAGGATTGGAGACGGGAGCATACAATTAGGAATGATGGAGTTATAAGAAATGCAAGGAAAAGTTGTCAAGTTATGTGCGCTGGTGGAACTATCAATACATCATTTTATATGCTAGGATCTGTCTTTTATACTTAAGCTGAAAGTCGGCAACGAGATTGTTCTCTTCATCTGTTTTCTTTATGGTCTTTGGGGATTTGGAATAAGAAAGGAATGTGAATAGAAATTGGGATGAAAGAGGCTTTTACTATGTTTTTCAACAAAAGGGAGGTGGGAATTCATGAGAAAAGGTGGGCATGAGTCAACAAAAATGATGATTTCATTGATTCATGATTTATTATGAGTTACGATGCTTGTCTCTCTCTTTTCATTTTCAATTTCTTGGAGAGTTTTTTAGTAAATTTTTATGAGTTTGCTTGCTATTATCAATTTCTTCCACACTCCTGAAAAACATCTCATTCCAATTCCAAGGCTGTAGCATGTGAACAGATTATATACCGCTCATTAATTATTTGCTTATTTCAAGTCCTTTTATTTCGTTCCAATTTTCTCATTTGACTAAATATACGATAGCTAGGAGTATAACGTCAAAGCCAACAGTCATAGCTTACCCAAAAATGCATTATTCACCCTTAGCTATTTTTCCTTGTTTGGTTATAAATTAGTGTTACATCTGCTACTGCTTGTTCAAGCAATATACTGACAGATATCTTCCTTTGTTTCTTCTTTTATACTGTCCTTTGTCGGAATTAACATCCCATTAATATCAATGCCCTTTTAATGAGATTGGTTGAACGTGTGGCTTTTTATGAAGCTGTTTAGACTTATTTTTGTTCACTTTGTTATCTATAGCTGTTGTTTGTGCTTGAATCTCATCTTGTTGAACTTATTTTGACAGGTAATTTTGCTCTTCTGCCATCCATGGGAGTTTGTTTGCACCTAATTTCTTGTGTGGTTGGCTCATACCTCTACTGTACATTCTCTCTACTCTGTACATGCATTTTATCAGTCTTCTGAGTAGGGTGTAGACTCCAAGATCTTAATGTGTATGATCTTTGACCAAACTACAAGATTGCTTGCCCATGCTCTTGCAATAGAATTGTGAGATTTTGGTGAGATTGCTATCGGTTTCAAAAACTTAAGCTACTAGATGAAGATGTGGTTTATTATTTAAATATTTTAACAGTCCCCTTCACAAGTAGACCGGACTTTGGCGTAAGCCTAAAGTATGGAAATATATAATTGGGGAGGCAAATGGGGGTTTGAAAAGATTTGAACGCAGACCTTTTAATCTAACATCATGTGAAATTTTATGAGATCATAACCAATTGTTCTAAAAACTGAAAATGTTAGATGAACGCGTGATTTATTATTTAAATATTCTAGTGAGTATTCAGCTCTTGATCTCTTTTGCCAAATGCCTTTTTGCTTTCAATTCCTATATCCACTCTTTCATGCAAAAATCCTAGAGGAATCTGCATTGTTCAGCTTGTATTTCTAATGGTCACATAGGATGCAATCAATTAGGCTATTGTCATGATATATGGTAACCGCTTTGGTTGCATATAAAATCTAGCCATAGCCGTTAGAGAGTTGCCTCGCAAAGGAAGGTGATTGGTTCTACTGTAAGCTCTTTCCTATGGACGACTTGGGGGGCGCCTGAGTTCCATGTGGAAGATTGGTTGCTGCTGAATGCATTGACCTTTTGAAGCAAATTGTTTGTCACCATTCTTCTGGCTGAGATGTTTGTCCATGAAAAGCTAAAGCAGGGTGATCAACGAGGGTTCTAGTTTCCAAAACATGAGTGACTTTTTCCTGCAAAGAGCAGTGACACAGAGCATCAAGTTAATTTGACTTGATCTGGAAACTCACAGAGTAATTAATTGTTAAATAACTCCGAAAGTTGAATTGACTTTATTTGGCTGAACTGACAGAGGTCACTTAGGCTGCGCATGACAACGCTTTTGTTCCCCGGAAAGAGTTTTTTTTTTTTTTTGAAAATTGTTCTTTTCTATTTTACTCCGTCCGGAATAATTTACGAGTAAAAGAACCCGTTTGAGTAACGACACAAAATTTCTACTCTTGGAATAGAAAAAGAATAGAAATGCGTTTGGTAATGTAACAATTTCTTTTTTGTATTTATTCATTTTTATTCTTGTCGGCGGCCGCGACCGGGCGGCGGGGGCGGCGGCGGCATGATGGCGGAGTGACCGGGGGAGGTGCGCCGAGATGGCGGTGGTGGAGGCGACGCCGGCGGCCGGCCGGTGATCCGACCGATGCGGCGACCGGCATGGCCCGGTCCGCCTCCGGCGATAGCAGCCGGCCAGGGCGATGGCGACGATCCCGCCTCCGATGTGATCAGCCGCCCAGCGGCAGCCGGAGATGGCGGGCGGCAGTCATGTCAGGCCGGCGGCGCGTCAGCGGCGGGGTGGTGGTCAACGGCGGTCAATGGCGATTAGCAAGAGAAGAATAAAAAGAAAAAAAAATTCACTTATTTCTTAAACTTGTTCCTAACAAGAAGAACTTTTTTTTACTTCTCATTTTTATTCCAAAACCATTCACGGGCTAACTTTTTTTTAGGGGAACAAAAAACTAACTCGCCAAGCATCAAATTATCAAGCGCTTTCATTCTTTTTTTTTAGGGAAGAAAAGAATAGAAATAGTTGGGTGGGATGGTTACCATGCGCAGCCTTAGTCTGCTTACGGACTTGTTTCATAGCCGGCGCATTGTTAGTAGAAACTATCAAAGAGTTTCTTTATGAGCGGGCTTAGTTTTATTTCCAACAACGTTTGGGGCAACAACAACGTTTGGGGTGTGCTGACTACAGTGGAAGGTTTAGCTGAACTCATCTTCACTGGAACTCATTAAAATTTGGGTCTCGCATGTAATTAACCAACGCGATATGCCCCAAAAATACCACAAAACAAGAACTCCAGGAGAATCTAATTTCTTCTGGTCAAATGCTCTTGCTGTTACAGGTACAAAAGATGACTGGAACTGTCTCAAAGTTGTCGAGTGAAATGAATTTTGCATTGGCAAGGAAACATTAAAACTAACGGAGATTGTTAGGCATCTTGTGGAGTTTAATCGAATCTTTAGCTCTTAAACGAGAAAGGTAGGAAAGTGG
The DNA here is from genome assembly GCA_017140615.1 of Eucalyptus cladocalyx. Taxonomy (NCBI): domain Eukaryota; kingdom Viridiplantae; phylum Streptophyta; class Magnoliopsida; order Myrtales; family Myrtaceae; genus Eucalyptus; species Eucalyptus cladocalyx. Next base: position 19,772,542 of record CM029516.1, read on the forward strand.
TGGAGAAGCATCATAAAAACAGACATTAAATTGAACTTGTGACTATCGTTTCATTCTGAATCATGTAGATGACAAATCCAGGAATGTCGCGCTTCAGGTGGATGGGTTTCAATATGTGAAAGCTCCTACTGAAAAATACAGTCCCTTGTGTATGTTCGAAAAACCCTGTAACTTGATGCCCGTGCTCAGAGTAACCACCTATGCAAGCGAGCATCAAAGTACCCAAGAAACAAACAGAAACATCACTAAAATGCATCCAGAAAGAAGTACAACAGGAATGTCATTACTTGAAAAGATCAGCCTGTTAAGTTGGGTCATCAAAGCATGACCCTTTCAAGCTAATCACTTATCGCTCACTTTACAGAAAGAATTTCCGTCTAAAATCACGTCAGTGGCAATATATTATTGTGTTCCTCTATTCTTTTACACTCTTATGCAAGAATATCTATCACTACATCAAACTCCCAATACGATTGTGGATCTTCTCTTCTCCGGAGGAAAAAATAAAGCCAATGACAACGCATTTTTCCTATCAGCGAGGGTCATCTTGGATTTGATTGCTGTTCTGCTTGGTTGAGCTCCGCCAGTCTCATTCCAACATGTGCTGATACCTTGAGGAACTTTTCAGCACAGTGAAGCACACATCTCTCCTCTTGCTTGCCAAGAGACTTGCGGTAGAAAGAATCGATACAATCGATAAAGCATCTCTCCACCAAAGAATTATACAACCTTAGACTGCAACAAAATATCCGAAGCAGGAGAAAGAAATCAGATTCTCACATATGGCATAACCCTCGCTCGCATAAATGAAAAGTATACACAAGGTGCACATATCCAATTTAAGTCCGAATGAATAAGATTCGTAGAATCACAGTGGAGTGAAGAATTAACTGGAGAGTTACTGGGGTCTGGGAAGGGGAAGTGAAACATGAATACTGGATGCATCGACGCCAACGATTGATGAGAAAGAACAGGCTAACTTCTGCAGATTATGATAAATAAGGATGGGAGAAAAGAAAAAGAAAAAGAATGAACAAAAAGAATCAGGCTGTTCCATTAGAAGATGAATCTCATCTTCCGTTATGACAGTTGAAAAAGCATTGGATGCAGAAAAGAGAGGACATGTCAAAGATCAAACTGGTAATCCTTGGACCATTATGGGATTAACTAAAATAAGCTAATCCCCCGATTTGTTAGTGTTGCCAAGTTCACAAGAAACTTCAATGAGCATAAAATCTTCTTAGTTTTCATGATCATTCATGTGGAGATAAACCTAACTGTTTCTCATAACAGCAATCTTGAAGGTCAAAGCCCCATTGAGCCACTTCTGTCAAATGCACAGCAAGTTCTAGCAGAATACGAACTAAACTTTGTAATATTACCATGTTGAGCCACGCTTCCTTTGCAAGAAGAGAACCATCTGTGGATCATATTATTATCCATTTTCTATCTATGACATCTGGAAACTTTTTTAATTGAAAGATGGAATGCTCCTGGTAATGCCACAAAATGCTTCTTCTTACTGGAGATGAAAACAGAGGGTCAGATTTGACCAGAATTTTTAATGAGCTACAATCAAACATTACACAAAAATTTTGGATGAAAGGCACTGAAGAAAATTCAGGGAGAACAAGCAGGCCCACAGAACCATCTATGCTGGTAAGCATGATATAGAGATCAGTTGAAGGCTGCATCAGCATATCTTAGTCGGAAAAACCTCTTCATATGTTTGAGTCTTGATATCTTTTATTTACACTTTCTCTTTTATCCACGCGGGATTGTAACTATTCTTTATTGAATAAACTTCTTAGTCTTAACAAAAGCAAAAAGAATTTGCCTCTCCATGCACAAAGTTTTTGCTGAAACTAGACATTAACTCAGTGAGTCATCTCCAGATATAAGATAGTTGGAATGTGATGGTTAAATCAGAAGTTGCAAGAAGATGCCAATGCCATGCGAATGACAAAAGTCAGTTAAGAGGTTTCACATATGCCATATATTATACTCCAAACTGACAGCTTGCATGGCAAGAGAGAGAAACACTTAACAGACTAATTCAGATTACCGCTCTCAAATAAGAAAATAATAGAATAAGGCATAAAGCAGGAGTAATAGTGAGAAAATTTCAGTTTGGGTACGACCAACTCCACGGGTTTGGTTCAACAATAAGAGAAGACCCCTTCCCCAGATAAAATGGTTAGAAGATAGAGTTTCGGGTAACATCTTTTCAAAGTAACATATGCAGATAAACCAGCAGGAAAAGGCCAGAGTCACTCCTTAATTTTAAGATCTGTGAAAGAAGCTGCATCACGTTAACTTTCTTGTAACAGAAAAAGAACAGGAAATTGGAAGTTTGGGAGAAAATTCGTGGCCATGAACAATGTAAATACTCTGCATAACAAGACTTGTTACATTTACATTTTGAGCCAGTGTTCCTTTACCTGAAATTCTTGACAAAAGACTAGAAACTTACCCATTGACACACACACATCATAGATTATAAAAACCTTTAAAAAAAAAAAGAAATGTCAAAGAAGAAGATGACTGATTCAATGTTAACGCAAACAAATGTAAATGCAAAATCAGAGCGGAACAGGATTAACAATCAGAATAACACTTAAATCACTGCACGTGCACATATTCGATTAAAAGAAGAGGCTATTACTGCAACCGAATCAACACAGTTTCCCAGTAGAATACACAAAACAAATTGGAAAATGGAAACTTTAAGAGAAAATTCTAGCAATGAAGAATCAAAGCCTCTGCATAACAAGACTTGTTACATTCACGGTTTTCCTTTGCCTGAAATCAACATGTTTATTCTACAGCGAACAGACTAGAAACCCATACAGCGACCCACATCAGAGACATCACAGATCATCAGAACCCACAAACGACAGCAAAACAAGAAGACTCGTCCCACGTTCTTCCTTCTCAGGCAATAACGCAAACGCAACGCAACGCAAAACCCAGTTGCAGCAATTTTTCAAATCACAGCACGTCCACACGCATTCGACAACGCAAGCAATCAGGCGACGACAAGCGGGGGTCCACTTCGATTCTTAAAGCTCGGGGGGCTGCGGGCTGACCTGTCGCGCGCTTGGAGCCGATCGACGAAGGCGCTCATCCGGAGCTTGTCTTCTTCGGCGAGGGAATCCAGCTCTCCGAGAATGGTCTTGTCCATTGTTTCCTGCTTCAAAGCTTCGAACCGCGGAGGAGTGCAGAGCGCGATTACGACTAGGGTTTAAGGGCGCAGTGACGACGCCATGAGCGCTTTCGCCCCCTTAAACCCTGAAATGACAGAGAAAGGTAGTGGGACCACGAGCATCGCACGTGCTTTGGGGGCTGTTGAATCAGCGGTGCTGATCCTCCTCTCGTTTTTAATTGGGATAAGTACATCCATCTTATGAAATACATGAATCAGGGTGCTGATCCTCCTCTAGTTTTTAATTGGGATAAGTACATATGTGTTATGAAATACATGAATGAAATACATCAATGAATATTCATTATATTCATAGATAATATATTTATTATGGTACATTTGTATCATACATTATAAATACATCTACCTATACAATGAATGTTTATCTCCATATTCAATATATGTATCATTCGATATATTGATATTAATGATAAATACATTCTTTTTTTCTTTATAAATATGAGTTTATTTTTTGTTGTAAATATAACAATCATATACTGGAAATAAAAATTTTCTCATTTGACTTTCTTTACGATCTCTGGTGTTTGATTTTCTCTACTCAATCATTCTATTCTCTCTATTATATATTTACAACGCAATATTTTACAACATGTTATCAGCACGAAGATTTACCGATTGAGTAAGTAATTTTTGCAATGTGGATATTCTTTTTATTAATCAACTTATACTTCATCTTCTTCTATCAATTCTTCATTTTTATTTTCCTTAGCCCGGAGCTAAATTTCAAATCTAAATAGGTATTCTTTTGTTCCTGAAGTGGTAGTGGATATTTAGAAATCTTTCTAATTAATTTAAAGATTTATTTTTGCAAGGATTATAACAAATATTGAAAATGTCAAATTTCACATCCTGGAAGTGAGTGGAAAGAATTATCTATCATGGTGTCTTGACATGGAAATGCACCTCCAAGGGCAAGGTCTCGCCAATATAATTACAGATGATGGAATCTCAAATGAAAAGGATAAAGCAAATCTGTTGATTTTTATTCACCGTCATTTGCATGAGAGCCTACATACTCAATATTTATCCGTTCAAGACCCTCAAATCTTGTTGAGGAGGTTGAAGGATAGGTATGATCATACCAAGATTGTTGTCCTCCCTTAAGCATAATATGACTGGCAAAATCTCAGACTGTAAGATTTTAAATCAGTGTTTGACTATAATTCCGCTTTATTTGATATTGTTTCTCGGCTTGAGTTATGCGGTATCAAGTTCGCTGATGCGGAATTGTTAGATAAAACTTTTTCCACCTTCCATGCTTCAATATTGTATTATAACAACAATACCGATAGCGTCAGTTTGCCACATACTTTGAATTAATTTCTGTGCTTCTTACTACCAAGTAAACTAATGAATTACTACTAAAAAATCACGATCTTAGACCTGCTGGCTTAAAAGTATTACTTGAAACACATGCTAATTTTGAGAAAAATACTTGCCATTTTAAGAGTTACAAGCGCAAGCAAGAACATAATTTTAGAAGGGATGATATGAAATTTAACCGTCTTAGGAAATCTTTGGCCCGAATCATGGCAAAGAAAAGAAGCCAAAGAAAGTGATTAATGAAAGTATTTGTCATCATTGTGGTATGACTGGGCATTGGTCACGTACTTGTCGTACGCCAAAGTACTTTGTTGACCTATACCATGCATCCTTAAAAAATATGGGCAAGCATGATGAATCTTATGCCATTGAAATCAATCATACTACCATAATCACTGTTGAGGCCAACAATATCTTCGTTGGTAAGACTCCTCTTACTCTTGAAGTAGCAAATGCATCTCTAGATGTTTCTGATTTCTTTGAGAACCTCTTATTACTTTGATGAGGCATCAGATTGGTGGATGATAATTTGAATTTCGAGTTCTATAATTTTAATAATTTCTTTTTTAGTTGTTTTGCTTTAAATGTATTACTTTTTATTGTTTTTTTTAATATAGTTATGAAATACTTATGAAACTATATAATATTTATTTTGAAATTTTATTTGACTCTATAACTAATATGCAAATTTTATGATACTTGACACATAAAGTTGTCAATATAAATATAAATGGAAAATATCGAGAAAAATGAAGATGTTTGTTTGCTTGATAGTACAACAATACATACTATATTTCGTAATAGACATTTTTTCTCGAGTATGATATTATGTAAGGCACAAATTTATATAATATCGGGTCTTGTTCCGATTATTGATGGTTTTGGGAATGCCATAATTTTTTTGCCAAATGACACCATCCTGCATATTGAGAATACGTTTTCTAAGCATTAGATTAAAAAGAAATCTGCTCAGTTTCAAAGATGTACGCTGTAATGGGTACTATATTGAGACTTTTTATGAGCAAGATAAGGAATATATTGGCATTTCCTTTATAAGATGGGCCTTAAAACCATTCATGAGAAGCTATAAGCTTCTTCTATGAGTTTGTATTGTGTTATGATTAAGGCTGTTGAAACCTACGCCACCACATCCTGGAGATTGGTAAACCCTGATCAGTTTGACTGTGGCATGATCGTCTTGGTTATCCTGGCGCTTCAATGATGCGTAGAATAATTCAAAATACAAAAGGGCACTATTTAAAGGATATAAATGTATTACTGTCCAAAGATTATAATTGTGAGACTTGCTCACATGGAAAGCTCATTATCAAACTTTATATAACAAAGATTAATCTTGAATCCCCTTTATTCTTACAAATAATTAAGGGTAATATTTGTGGACCAATACAACCACCAAGTGGATCATTTCGATATTTTATGGTACTAGTGGTAGATGGTCCCATGTTTGCCTATTATCTACGCGCAATGTCACTTTTGCACGTTTATTTGCGCAGATTATAAAACTTCGGGCACAATTCCCTGATTATCCAATTAAAACTATAAGGATGGATAATACTGGTAAATTTACATCAAAGGATATTGTTCCTCGAAAACGAAGGGGAAAGAATCAGGAATCCGCTCCAGAAGAGCATGGCGTTGTGTGCTCCAAAAGAGCTTATTGTCCCTAAAGAGGCGCAAACCCATGAAATGAACACCAACCTTGGGAATACTAAGAATTTCATTACATATTGTAATGAGATTTGAGATCGAAATGAAATTATTATTGATAATGTTTTTGCATTTTCAGTTGCTCATAAAATTATGGATGACGATTGTGAGCTGTAATCTATTATTGAATGTTATCAAAGGCAAGACTGGCCTAAGTGGGAGGAAGCAATTAAGGCTGAATTAGCTTCCCTAGCTAAACGATAGGTTTTTGGACCCGTAACTCGTATCCCCGATAATGTAAAGCCCGTTGGATATAAATTGGTATTTGTCCGGAAACGAAATGAGAAAAATGAGATTGTCAGGTATAAAACTCGATTTGTTGCCCAAGAATTATCCTAGAGACCTGTGATTGATTATAATGAGACATATTCACCTAGTCTCTGTGATTGATTATAATGAGACATATTTATCTGTGATGGATATGATTACATTTCGTTTTCTCATTAGTCTAGTAATCTCTGAAAGATTATAAATGCGTTTTATGGACGTTGTGACAGTATATTTATATGGCTCATTAGATTATGATATTTATATGAAATTGGGGATGCATTCTCCGCAATTTATTCTTAATAAAATTGCAAAGATTTTTATACGGGTTAAAGCAATTCGGTTGCATATGGTATCAACATATAAGTGAGTACCTAATTAAGAAAAGATACAAGAATGATTCTATCTGCCCATGCATGTTTATTAAGAAATCAGAAATCGGATTTGCTATTGTAGCCGTTTATGTCGACGATATAAATTTAATTGGAACTCCAGAAGAATTAGCTAAAACTGTTGAGTATTTGAAAATGGAGTTTGGAGTTAAAGTAAAACTAAACTTTGTTGTGGTTTAGAGCTTGAGCATAAGCAAATGGAATAATTGTCTATCAATAAGCGTACATTGAAAGATTGTTTAAACGCTTTAACATGGATAAAGCTCACCCATTGAGCACTCCTATGGTTGTAAGGTCTCTAAATCTCCAAAGAGACCCATTTCTTCCTAAAGAATCTGATGAAGAGATACTTGATCATGAAGTACCATATTTCAATGCAATTGGGGTTTTGATGTACTTGACACAATGTACGAGATCATATATCACTTTTGCGGTAAATTTATTGCCACATTTTAGTTTTGAACCAACTCGAAGACACTGGAATAGAGTTATCTTTGAGGAACCATATATTTGGGATTATATTATTCCAATGATTCCACTAACTCTAGTTTAGTTGGATATGCTGATGCTGGGTATAGATCTGATCCTTATAAGGCTCGCTTTCAAACCGGGTATTTATTTTGTTATAACGGTATCGTTATTTCTTGGCGTTCTACAAAGCAATCGCTAGTAGCTACATCTTCTAACCACTCTGAGATTATTGCTTTATATGAAGCTGGAATAGAGTGTGTTTGGTTAAGATCCGCTATAATGCATATTCATAATTTTTGTTGCTTAATACCGGTTACAAATTCTCCCACTATAATTTATAAAGATAATGTTGCTTGTGTTGCACAAGTTAAGGGAGGATATATCAAAGGTGATAGGACTAAGCATATCTCGCCGAAATTTTTCTATACTCATGAACTCTAAGAAAGTTGACAAATTGATAAACAGATTCGATCCATAAATAATATTACAGATCTTTTTACCAAATCATTGCCAACATCAACTTTTGAGAAATTAGTATATGACATTGGTATGTAGCGAGTTCACAAGATGCAAAATTGATTAGCCCCAATAGTGGCTATATGACTCAATTGATGGGGAGATATTATGAACTATGCATTGTATTATTTTTTCTTTATGTTTGATTTTTTCCCACAGGGTTTTTTCGACTTAAAGTTTTTAATGAGGCAATTGATGCATCCATAAAAGGAAGATATCATAAAATTTGTGCTATGCACTCTTTTTCCATTTTGTCCGGTTTTTATCCCACTGTATTTTTCTAGCTTAAGGTTTTTAATGAGGTAGAATCATTCGATGCACATTCGTAATAAATACAATAAATATTCAAGGGGGAGTGTTATGAAATACATGAATGAATATTCATTATATTCATCTTATCTAATGTACTTATTATGGTACATTTGTATCATACATTCTAAATATATCTCCTTATACAATGAACGTTCATCTCGCTATCCAACACATGTATCATTCGGTATATTAATATTAATGATAAGTACATTATTGTTTTCTTATAAAAATGAGCTTAGTTTTTGTTGTAAATATAACGGTCATACACTGGAAATAAAAATTCTCTCATCTGACTTTCTCTACGATCTCTGATGTCTAATTTTTTCTACTCAATCTCTCTATTATCTTTATTATATATTTGCAACGCAATATTTTATAATAATTTGTAAATTATAAAACTTGTCGTGTATAAAAAGGGCAATTGAATTTTTAAATTTGTCAAATTAATACAATCAAGTCATTTCACTAATTCTATCCAACTTGATTAACGAAAAATAGTGACGTGACTTTTTTTTTAATATTTTCTCTCTCTTATGTCGTGATAATGTAACAAAAACGACGCTATTTTAGTGTAAATCTATTTTTAAATGTGAATTTTATTTAAATTAAATTTTAAAAAAAAGGGAACATTTTTTTTTTCAAAACAATACATGAGAAACAAGGAACCAACCATTGCCCCTACCATTGTTAGGAAGAGTCGACGAGGGTGGGGATGGTTGGCAGGGCAAGTCTCCTTTTTTCTTAATTCACCTTGTTTTTCAATTTAATTTAAATATTTTTTATACAAATTAGATTTGGATCAAAACAACATCATTTTATTCATTTTATCACCATGTAGGATAGAGAAAATAATAATAAAAAAGGTCACATTCATATTTTTGGTTAATCAAGTTGGATGAAGTTCATGGAAACACTCAATTATATTAATTTGACAAATTTTATGACTTATTTGTACTTTTTATATATTTTAAGACTCAATTATAATTTCGTGACAAATAACGATTTTTGATGCATTTATCAAATACTTAATTGACTTTTTTGCCCAACCTTTGCTTATTCCATTGCTTTAGAACTCAGAATAATGTTGAATTGGGTCTAACTCCGCAACGCTCTTCTTTTAAATTGGATCTCATTCCCCTGCCCCCTCTATTGACCTTGTTATATTTTGAAGCACATACGATGTATCCATCTACGTTTCCTTGTTGAAATGAAATGATGTTTTACTGAAAAAGAAAAAGTGCATTTATCAAGTGCCTCAATACTAAAAAATAGCTTGCCAAAAGGTATGGAGTCCCTCAATCCTTTTGAATTGTCAATTAAGCCTCTTAATATCTGACCTAAAAATATTTTAAGCCTCTTAATAATATTGGTCAAAATGAAGAGAAAAAGAAAAAATATTCACATTTTCTTATTGATGAGACTGCATTGTCTGATCCATTCATATTGAATATTAAATTAGATCGATCCTATGCTTATTCCACAAGGGAACAGTTGCACAAATTATGTTTTGTGTAATAATGGGTCTTAGGCTACAGTGGCGTGACTCTTTGGGTTGAGATGGACGAGACGGTTGACATGAAGGGACAACGAAAATCACGACATGCTTATTAGGCTTGGCAATTTGATGCACATCAAGGTAGCCGCTTTTGCCACATCACAAAGCAACTCTTGCTAAGGCCTCTCTCTCCCCGCGCACGTCTACGTGCGTATGCGAGTGTGCGCGTACAACGAGCAAGGTAGCACGATGTGGGCCACGGAACCCCGTCATGCTTGGGTGGATCGACCTCACAGCTTTTCCTTCCCTCCTCCGTCTTTGTTTTACTTAACAGTGCCAAATTTTTTTTTTTTTTTTGAATTTTATTTTAAGGAAGTTATAGAATTATTGATTTTATTTTATTTCTTTTAATAGCAGTGTAGCGCTTTAACAATAATTGAATGATCATGTGAGCGTGAGACTATTCATCCTTTTATTAAAAGGCCCAATAAGTAAAAGAGTATCTGCATTTCAAAGTTTCGATTGATGGATAGATACTTTGAAGGGCGTTTGATGAAGGATTTGAATACTTGCCAGAAAATAATTAGATAAAATTTATTACGATTTTTATTAACGAATGCTCATGAATTTCTATTATTTAGAAATATAATTCGAAGGTGCCATTTATCTCGCTCATTAAGCATCCCATGAAAACCCCCACATTAAAATAACATAGAGTCAAAAAACAAGGGCATAATTATAGTCGAGTACATCTACAAAAATATTTGCCACTTAAAAAGATATTTATCCATTAAAATTGGAGGAAAACTCACGTTTGGATTCGGGAATTCACAAAATAATCATGAATTGAGAAAAATTTAAAAAGAATCAGGCACGCTTGAAATGTTTTGATTTTTAAAGCATTGACTAGACGTAATGGAAGACAGGAACCGCATTGGAACTCATAAAGTTTATGTTAATTTGGTGTATACCAAGTGCCCGGAAACACTCATTAAATAAAGCTTTCTATTAAGTATCATCCTAAGTGCACTCAATAAATAAGTAATTAAGAAAATCACGTAGTTGTCAGTATAATGACTTTTTTTTTTTTCGGTTTTACTCTATTTTTTATCTGATCAGGTGTGAGAATCGAAATTTAAAACTAAATCGCCACTATCTCATTGTAGGGTATGAGAATCGAAATACACACTTAAAACTAAACCGTTTCCACTGCAATTCTCTAAAAAGGTAGGGATTCGAACTTCCCACTTTTCTCTTCATGTTGGAAGGGTGGCCACTGGGGCCTTAATAGTTTTAGTATAATGATTTCAAAAAATACTTTGAAAAATCAAAATTTTCTTGATTAATCTTTATTTAACAAAGACGAATTAATTCAACCTTTGCCCTAATTAAACGCTAAGATTTGGTCTGACCCAAAAAAAAAAAAATTTTTGCTTTTTTAATTTAATAAAAATTAATTACAAATGCAAATTTTACCAAACGGTATTTTGGCCAAAGTTGTTTTTCGCTGAGATTTGGATGATGAACACCGACCAAACCTGCACGTAAGCATTTTGCGTACACGTGGCGTTCGCTGTAGCGCCGCAATTCAAATGGAAAGGGCTGCGACCCAGACAGCAGAGCCCAAACCCCGAAGGCATCCGAAGTTTTCAATTCAAATCTCCCTCAACTCCAACGGTCCAACTCCCAACTGCTCTGCTCCGTCTCCCGTTCATCTCTCCCACCTCCTTCCCTCCCGATTCCTTCAGTTCTCTCGCAATCTTCGACTCCCATGGACGCACCGTCCTTGGATTTACCCTCCAAGGTCCGGGTGGTTGTGCGGGTCCGCCCTTTCCTCCCCCACGAGGCCGCCGCGACGGAGGGCGAGCCTGTCCCCTGCGCCTCCGTCCTCGATCGAGCGAGCTGGTCGTTGCCCGACGGCGAAGTCACCGTCCATCTCAGGGACCAAGCCACGAGGTCAGTGAAAATTCCCTTCTCGATCGTTCGGTTTCTGCTCTCGGAGATCGATTCGTCTTTTTGCTTTTGTGGGTGATTTTTTTTTCCCTTTGCTTTCTGTGCGCGTAGTCGGAACGAGCGCTATAAGCTGGACTCGTTCTTCGGCCAGGAAGACGACAACGTGAGGGAGATATTCGACAGAGAAGTGAAGCCCCTGATTGTTGGCGTTTTCCGTGGGTGCAATGCTACGGTGTTCGCCTACGGCGCCACCGGCAGCGGTAAAACCTACACGATGCAGGTTGGTCCTGTAATTTTTGAGGAAAAGTTTAGCTTTTGAGTTTTTTTTTTGGTAACCTAGGGAACCTCCGTACGCCGCTTCACAGCTTTTGAGTTTTTGTTGTGACTTAGACCGCTGAATTTTATTACTGCACGAAAACAGAAGGAATTACTGAAGCTGACTGGGGGAAATTGAATTGAATACTGGGCTCATATTGATATGCAGCTTGAGCTTTTGAGAAAAAGTTTCAATTTCGTTTGACTTTGTATGTTGTTAGTCTCCGATTGGGTTTTGGGAGAATTGGTAGGAAGGAAGGAGGAAAGTTTTCTGCAGCGAACAGAATTCGCAGTTCTAGAGACTTCTATGTTCCTGATGATGAATGCAGTGATGCTCGAAATACTAATAGAATGTCGTCACGAATGAGCATGTTTGGGGGGTGGATTATTGGTTTTCAAATCTCTTCTTCTTGTTGGATTTGGACTTTAATGGTGACAGAATTCGTTTCCTTCGCTTGGATAGTGCTGTTAGCGTTTTTGCCAATAGAGAATTGATGAAATGATTAATGATTTAGGGTACCAATGAACTGCCGGGCCTGATGCTGTTGGCCATGTCCACGATTTTGTCCATGTGTGAGACCACAGGAAGCACTGTGGAGATTTCGTACTATGAGGTCTACATGGAGAGATGCTATGACCTTCTGCAAGAGAAGCCGAAGGAAATTGTGATTCTGGATGACAAGGATGGGCAAATCCACCTGAAAGGACTCTCGCGGGTCCATGTCCAATCAATGTCTGAGTTTAACGAGGTGTTTGCTAGTGGAATCCAGAAGCGCAAAGTGGCACACACTGGTCTAAATGATATCTCTAGCAGGAGCCATGGCGCTCTCGTTATCGCTGTCACCACGCCTTGTGGCGATGATTCTGATGCTGTAGTCACTGGAAAGTTGAACCTCATAGATCTAGCTGGTACTTTCTAATTATCTCGCCATTAAGTTGTTTGCTGCAGCTCATTTTTGCCCACGTCTATTTATATAATTGTTGTTCATCAGGGAATGAAGATAACAGGAGGACCTGCAACGAGGGAATCCGTATGCAGGAGAGCAGCAAGATAAACCAATCGCTGTTTGCCTTGTCCAACGTGATTTATGCTCTGAACAACAACAAACCTCGCGTGCCCTATCGAGAGAGCAAGCTGACTAGAATACTGCAGGACTCTCTTGGCGGAACAAGTCGTGCCATCATGGTTGCTTGTTTGGTAAAGACTTAAGTGTTGAAGTTACCTCAACAATTTGCGAATATACGTTGGATCTTTAACAATTATAATTTCTATTTGGTGTTTTACTAATAGAATCCTGGAGAGTACCAAGAATCTGTTCATACTGTGAGCTTGGCAGCTCGGTCACGCCACATCACTAACTTTATTCCTTCGGCTCAAAAGCAAGAGACTCCTAAGTTGAAAGTTGACATGGAGGCAAAACTGCGTGCTTGGCTCGAATCAAGAGGCAAAACAAAGAGTGCAACCAGAGTTGGAGCATTGAAGACACCAGTTTCTGTCAAGAGAACTGCTGAGCATCAAACTTCTGTTAAAACGAAGGTCAGCTCTAGACAGGATACTTCTGTCTCCCGAAGGTAATGTCGTGATTGCCAATGAAAGTGTTGAACGATATACTATTCCTTCAATTTTATCCGATGGTCACATAAATGCAGGATGTTGCTGGTCTCCTGCAGAAATTTATTCGATAATGGAGGTTTGGAGGAAATGGACGCAGAGGTATGTCATGCTTAAGAGGCTCAATTTGTACATGACATTATGCACCTTGAATTGAAAATCCAACCAGCAATAGGTGCTACCCTGCATGACATCCTTACCTATGCTGCTGTTCTTTATGACTATGAAGCGTTCATTGCTTCGGCCAATCCCTTAATATTTTTGAGTAGTTTTTAATGATATAATGCAATGATTATAGTGGTTTCTTGTCAATTATGATCTGAAGCATCTCTTTATGAAGAATGCATAGACTTTTACAAGGAGAGATGTACAGGCTTCTCTAACAGTTAAACATGTTAATTTCAGAACCTGCAGTATATTCCTGAGCACACAGACATCAAGGTGAAAGATGCACTTGATGCAGTTACTTTGGAATCAAGAATAGATCTCCAAGGTACTCCAGTCTTCAAGGATTTTTCTATTAGTAGTCAATGTAGATAAGCTGCAATTTGGAATTTCTACGATACATGAGAAATACATGCTTCATGCTATTGTTTAAGGTGGCTTTAATTATATGTAGGTGAGCCAATGGAAAAGGACAACCGAGCTAGTGCCAAAACAGCCATCGATCTCACTGAGTCACATCGAGTTACCGATATGAAAAGTGAAAGGCAGAGCCCACAAACAAAAGTGCTGTCTCCAGTAGGGAATAACAAAACGTCTATCGACTTCATTGAGTCATATCGAGTTACTGATATAAAAAGTGAAAGGCAGAGCCCATTAAGAAAAGCACTCTCCCCAGTAGATGTAAACATTGGACAAAGGGCTCCAGTAACATGCTCCGAGCCATTCGAGCTACAGACCCCAGTAACATCTTCCAAGAGCTGCACAAGCAAGCTCCAGAACGTTGTCACTCCACTTGACAAATTTAACGAGTGCAGCTCTTACTTGAAGGCAAGTTGAAATAACCTAGAAACGCTTTGCTATCATTGCCAACATTTTAGTACTCTGGATGTGGAAATGATGTGCGTTATTTGATCTGCAGACTCGTCTTATTAAAGAATTCATCGATGTCTTGAATGTCGCCAGCAGGTAATGTGACTGTCTGTTGTATTAAGAGCATTCCTGTCAATGAGTACTGAACATGTGCTTTGGTTGGTGCAATTGCAGAGAGGAGCTTCTCGAGCTTAAGGTACGCATGTAGTAGGAATTAGGTACTTCAAAATGAACTTTTCGGGTCGTAACACTGCTTGATATTTTCTCTTGAAATACAGGGCATTGGGCCGAAGAGAGCAGATTACATCCTTGAACTAAGAGACTCCGGCCCTTTGAAATCGGTACGACTACTTTTTTTCATCAACTTCCTTCTCCTTTCGGTTTATGAAAGCGGGAGACTATAGCAATGAACGCTACTCTTTCTCTAACCCATTTTGTCATTACGATTATATGGGTAATGCAGTTGGATGACTTGGAGAAGATCGGCCTCTCCTCTAAGCAGGTGCACCATAAACTTGCATTTAGATACACGAATATGTGATCTCCATTGAAGACAAAACTCCGATAGCTAATTTATTTCAATTCATTTGACCTGAATTTTTTTTATTTCAATTCATTTGACTTCATGAGCTAATTTATTTCAATTCATTTGACTTCATGTGACCCGGAATTTTCTGCAGGTTCATAACATGTTTGGTAGAGTCGCGAGAGACGTGTTTTGAGTGATCTAGAAGACTAGTAACAACCTGTTGTGGAACATTGCTTCTTGAATGTCTCTCAATCTTATCTCTGTTTTGGGAGATTGTAAATCATCTCAAATGTTGCCTCTCAATCTTATCCCTGTTTTGGGAGATTGTAAACAAGCCGCGTCTAAGTTGACAAGAGTCTTGAAATCCATGAATCGTGAGATCAAAAAGGGATGTAATGTCACAAACACCGTCAATCCTATTCTTGATCTATGATGTCTCATTATTTGTTGTGTCCGTCCATTTTACCCAGATCAGGTGTGTTGACAAGCCTTTTTAGCATTCCGTCTCTGCCCCTCCTGTTAATTCGTGTAAAAAAGGCAGAACTATAAGTGCAAACGCTAATGTGAACGTATACGTCAATGGTACCGTCATGCTCTCATACAAAGTAAGCTTGTTTGGTGCGCCTTCGGCTGTCAGATGAAACGCGGTTGTCGAATCAAACCGTCGGATAAAAATGAATAATCTAAAAACGCTTTGATGGATTTTGTGTTTTTTTTTTGTCTCACGGGAGCATATACAAAGTTTTGTGGTTTTTTGATCACGAGAACACATACCAAGTTACAAACCCAAACTTTGATGACGGGAGCACATTACAAACCCAACCTTTAACTTAATGAACAACCCGAAAAAGAAAAATCAACGGTTCTGATGTAAACAGTGTATACGCCCGTTTTAGAGATACATGTACCGGATGACATCTTAGATGTAAACAGTGAATCACGCCCGTTTTAAGGGTGCACGCACCATATGACATCTAAGGTACATCCAAGGTAGGGGTCAGTGATTGGATAAGATTGACACAAAGTCCAACTTCGACGACTCTCCGTGGATAAAGATAGGCACGCGTTTCAACCATTGAATTGACAGCTACCTGCTTTTGTTTCCTCAATAATTCACCCCTTCCAAGTCTCCCTCGAGTCACCAAAGAAACATCATGTGATTTGCAACCCAATTTTTATATTCCTCACACTAATCTTTAATTAAAGAAAAGGGTAATGTTTCGGTACCCATCAGTCAAATTATCCATGATACCAGACGAAAAACGGGCAATCAATTCAAAGAGATAGTGCCAACTTTTTGACCGCAAGAACAGACCTTTCAATCGCCTTTATCATTCATTATCTGAGCCCGACACAAACCAACCCATCCGAAGCAGAGACACCCAGATCAGACACAAAATAAAAAAGAAAAAGAAAAGACCAAAGCCGGCCACGGCTGAAGCCACCTTCATCAAAGGAGGACCCTAAACAAGGGAGTTCAGGATCAGTCGCACATATCCAGCCGTGGCTGCTTTATTCCGACAACAGGGTAAAAGACCCACACGGCGAAGGACGCACAGACAACACTAAACATGTTATATACTAAAACATTAGACCCGGTCTCTCTCGATCGGTCCCCCCCAGGGATAGGGAGGGTAGGCGGGGCTGGAATTCAAGGTCGCGATCCGTTTCATTTACAGCTGCACGGGTCGCAGGTGCAGTTCGAGCCGCACTTGCACCCGTTCTCGGCTCCGGCCTCCATCGCCCCCTCGAAGTTCCTGCATGTCGAAAAAAAAAATGCGTATTACATCACGGATCAAACGGGAAAAAAATAGATTAAAGACCTCTCTTAATAAAGTTCCGATTTTTCGGGAAGAAGAGACGCGTACGATTTCGCGGGAGCGACGCCCATGACGAGGGTCTCAGTGGTGTTGCTGCTCTCGGTGTTGTAGGTCAGGTCGGCATGCATCTTGCACCTGCATCAACATCATCGTCATCGTCATCGTCGTCATCGTTTAACACAAACAACGTTTCATTTCCTTTCAACCAAATCACCACACGACACGACACGACGAAGTTTTCGATAGGCGTAGAACAGGAATCGGTGCATCGATCGTCTACGACAAGGATCGGACGCAGGAAGAGAGACGACGTACCCTCCGCAGCCGCTGCCGCACTTGCAGCCAGAGCCGCAGCCACAGCTTCCTCCGCAGCAAGACATTCTCAGATTACGGTAAAGGCTAATTGAAGTCGTAAACTAAGGAGGATCGAAGTTGATACTACACTCTTCTCGGCGCTGGACGAGTTCTAGGAGACGCCG
Source organism: Eucalyptus cladocalyx (assembly GCA_017140615.1). Classification (NCBI taxonomy): domain Eukaryota; kingdom Viridiplantae; phylum Streptophyta; class Magnoliopsida; order Myrtales; family Myrtaceae; genus Eucalyptus; species Eucalyptus cladocalyx. The sequence goes on from CM029516.1 coordinate 19,790,015, forward strand.
CGCGGCCCGGATTTATAGCGAGGAGGGAGAGGATCCCGGGGCCATATCACCGTCCACGTGTCGCGATGTCTTCCCCTCGCTCCCTTCCATGCGCGTCGCTCCGAAAAACGATACCGTGTGCGGGGCCCCTTTCCTCTCCTACGCGAGGAAGTATCCCGTGCGCCTGATCCCGCCTGACTGTCATCTCATCTCGGCCGTCAAACGATGTGCATCTCGTGGGACCCACGAAATTTAACGGTTCGAGATGGGGTAGATTCTCGCGCCCCGACGATCCGCCTGGATTTTGCTTCCTTCCACGTATCCCCACTTTCGTCGGCTTTTTGGCGTGGCGGGACATGTGGGCCCTCATGGTCTCCTCGGGTGGGACGGTGTCGTGTCCGTTGGATGAGACGTTGGGAATATCGGACGGCCTGAATATGTTTGCGAGATACCGCTCGAGACGAAATAGGCGGGCCCGGCTTTGGAGCCTCACGTCATCATCAAGCCAGCTGCGTCTTGCACGCACCGTCTCCTCTTTATCTAAAAGCCCAGATTTTTATTTTTTTGGTCATATAAAAAAAAGAGCCCAGATTCGCCTCCATGTTTAAGTGCGGAACGGAGCCAAAGCTGTTTAGTGTTTAGTGCTAAACGGAGCCAAAGCTATTTTCGAGGCTCGCCACTCAATAATTTATTCGAAATTCGCTTCCGGGATATCAAATTTATTAATACATTTAATATTTAGGATTTGTTTGTTTTACGTACAATACAAGTTTTGGAAAATATCTTTATAAAGTAATTAGTTATATGGTTTGGAATACATAACTGATAAATAATATTTTTATTATCGACAGTAATTTATATGTTAATATTTCCGTGAAAGATATAAATATTTTTTTTTCATTCATTTTGCAAGCGAAATAAGCAATAATTTTTAGAAAAATATTTTGTAAATCATTTATTTTTCATGACACAAATAGACCCATAGGATAGATGGCTTTTTTTTTTCTTAACAACAATTGATCCTACCAATTTAGATCAAATTCTTGCTATTTTGGTGTATTTCTTTTAGCACATGATCTTTCGATTGATTTAATGTCGCAAATGGTGAAGAAAATTCGATGTCTCGGTCTTTTTCCATACTTATGGTTAGATCAATTTCAATAAATTAGTGCCATGAAGAGAATATTTAGGTCCTTTGAGTTAGTATCTAGTGACGGTATCCCTAAGTTTCAACAATCGCCACGGAAAATGAAAAAAATTTAGCTTCCTCACAAAAAATAAAATCGAGTCATTGTTGGTTACAAATACTCTCAACAAGGCTCCGTTTTTTCAACATATTTTAAAGAAAATAAAGTTTATTGACTTTTTCAGCCAAATAAATATTTACAATAGAAAATGAATTTTACTTTAGAAAATTATGAAAAAAATCACATGCCTGTACTAGGAAAAAATTATTTATCGGCCTACGAAGCTCTAAAGATACGGGTTATTCCATATCAAGAACCTTAAATACTAAAAAAATCATTTTATTAAAAATTAAAGTAGTTTAAATGCTAAGCTTGTAGCATGAATTGGAATCCAAATAGGCGAAGCTCCTTTTTATTTATTTATTATTATTGTTATTATTATTATTATTATTATTACGGTAGTCTTACTCTATTCATACTTTAACTATCAATCTTAGACTTTTGTCTTATCTTTTTATAGGGTGTGGGAGTTGAAACCAACAACTAAAACTAAATTGCCCTTATCCCAATCCCTAAGAAGGTGATATTGTGAATCCCTCCCTTATGTGGGAATGTTGGCCACCGGAAGAAACCCCAGTGATTAGGGTTTTGTAGAAAGTAAATGATTATTTGAAGAAAATATTTTCTTAAAAAGATTATTTGTTTTGTTTATTGAAAGAAATAAATAAAAAATATTTTTTTTGTCCATAAATTATTGTTGGTGACGAAAAATTTCAATAATGACTAATCATTTCAAGCAATCATTTTTACAAAAAGATTTATTAAATTATTTATTATTTGCAAGACAAACGGAGCCTTTAAAGATAAAGATTTGCATAGAGATTCGACCGGAACAAATGAATAGCGTTAAATAGCTCGGGGCAAACACGTAACGGACACACGGACTTAGGCTTTCTTTTTCCTAGAGATTAAATTGGGGAGAGAGGGTGAAAGAAAAGGTGAGAAATGTGATCTTGCGAAAGCCTCGTTCCTTTGAAAGCTTCACCCCGTCGAAAACGGATGAACTTGACCCGTCTAACTTTAGCAAAAGGTTAATGAGTGCTAAGGTTTGATTGATGTGTACATTGACACGACGTTGGTGTTGATAATGAATTTTCACCTACCCAATTTCATCAGTGGATCCGATTGAAAAGTTTATCTGAAGGGGGTGATGGCTTCAGTAGCTCCAATTACGACTTTATGTAATAATTGGTTCCATTCAAGCTCTGAAATCATAACACACCACCTTTTAATAAAATATAGATGAATGATGATGGACTGGGTCTAGATTTCCAAGGTCCGTAAAACATTATTTATAAAGTAATGTATTTTGATTAACATGATAAAACAGTCGTAAATTGACTTTAAAAAATTCATTCGAGATAGAGAGTCGAATCTATCATTAAAAAAAATGAATATCTTTCTTATTTTGGAATGACTCTAATTTTTTCTTTTCATAAATGAAAAAGAATTGGTACAAGGAAGGGAAAGAGGATGAGTTAGACTTCTTGCTGCTATCTAAAAATTGTTTGAATCGAAGGTTAAAGGAGCATGAGATTGTTGATCTTTGATGGGAGAAAGCAAGTCAATTCGCTAAGAAGTATAGAAAATGGTTGATACGCCACAGCTGTTCTTTTGCCTATGGAAAGGGAAAGGAATTTCTATGGATAGAGACTTATATGGCAGTGAAAATCATCGTCCAGAATTTTGGTCCTTTCACACTCTTTAAATATTATATCACCATGTTTGACAGGTTATGGAAGAGAATACCTTGTCTTGACTTTAATTAAAATATCGAATGTCAGCTTTCTTACATGAAAATTTCCCATTGAATTCCCTTGAGTTTCTCTAGATCTTTTAGCTCTGATCATGTTGATCAATTTTGGTGGGCTTGTATATTTACGAGTGGATTGAATAGTTTTACTTGAAATCGGATATTTCACGGCAGATATGAAATTTTTATAATAACGCCTCGTGAGAGTAGCTGTCAAGTTGTTTCTCGCCTCTTTTTATCGAGGGAAGAAAAAAGAGTATCATTGGGCCTGGTGGCAACGATGATTGTCGGTTTACTTGAAGAAATTTGTTGAAATATTTCCAATATAGAGAGTCGTGACTGAAAAATGCCTATCCACCATTTCAAGCTGCCCGTCAAAAGCAATACTAATTAGCCTAAATTTAACCTTCCTTTTATCATTTAGGTCTTGTAGACGAATGCCCCTGGAGCACTTATTATATATATATTCAATTAGAAATATTTCAATTTTCAAGATGATATTTACATATAGCACGAGTTAATTTTTTCATAGAACTTTGTCCAAACAAGGCAAGATATGAAATTTAAAAAAATGCAAAAAAATGCAAAAAAAAAGTCCATCCCAAAATGAGTGTTCTCTTTTTCTAACTTCCTTGGAGCCTTCCATAGCACGGTCATGCCAAAGACGGGTTCTTTAAACCTGGGGATGGAGGGACGTAAGTTTTGCGTGGTGCCCACTTTAAGGTAGACCAGTAAGAGCAAGTACAATCCCTCGGTCACCCTATAACGAGGACATAATGAATATTAAGTAATTTGTCATTGATCAAAGACTTTTTTTTCGAATATGACCTTTAATTCATTGGAAACGTTAACAAAACTTTAATTGGAGAAGAATATGGTCACTGAGTTTCTTTTGTAGCAATTATCTGTTGAGGAAATTTCCCAAATTGATTTTGAAGATTGACAAAACATTTCCGTAAGTGTTCAATGGTTCTGATGAAAGAATTTCCGGGTGATATTCTTGGAGCAATTTGGTTGATCAAGAAGTTCAGATGGAAACTTTGATACATATCATCATACGTTACTCATTAGAGACTTATCAAGACGTTATGGTTGCCTATGATTAAGGTTGTGTTATGTTATGATAATCAATGACAACGATTGAAAGTTTGATAGGATGTGATTAGACGTGATTTAAAATCAGAACCAAAGTTGTGGTTTAATTATTTCCTTCATTGTGTGTTCTATCAAACGGCTAAGAAGAAGATAATATCCTTGTGCAACGACTAGTAACAATTGGTTGGATTTCCTGCCTTATATATAAGGAGTTTCAAAGGAAAGTATCTCTCGAAGATTTGGATTTCTTGGAATGTTAGATTTGAGGCGAAACATTTTTTCCAAGTTGAAGCACTTGACTTATGGAAACCCAAATTGTTGTATGGGCGGTAGAAATTATGGAAAGTATCAACCTTAGTGATCCTGAAGGCATTGGATCTTCTCAACTAGATATAGGCCAATGGATAGATTGGCTGGATAAGTCCTCCTAGAGATATGTCCAACAGTTAGCTTCTACTAGGAGGAGTATAAGAGAAAATCTTGAAGTTGAAGGAATTAGAATTTGCATTCACAAGAATTGAAGCTTTTAATTCCAAGGTTTGAAGAGTATTTTGTTTTACATTCATTTCCGTGAGCATCATTGTGTAACCATTTAAAGGTTGAGAGTGTGTCAATTATATACACGAGGTTGAGTGTTCAGAGCTCAAACCTTGTAAACTTTGATTGGTTTTTATCAGAGGATTCCAGCCAATTGTCTGTAGTTTAGGAGAGCGGATGTAGGCTTGTAAAAGCCGAACAACTATAATTTTGAGTGTATAATTCTCTATTCCCTTACTCTATTTATTAATTGTGATATAATTGTACATCGGTAAGATCTGACCACTTCATTAAAAGTTGTCTCGTTGCAATATTTATTTAAATTTTTAATCTCCGCAAAATCACTTATTCACCCCCACTCTAGGTGATATTTTAGTTATAACAATTGGTATTAGAGCCCGATTACTCTTAATTGAAGTGCTTTACTACTTCCGAGTTAATGATCTATCATTGCTAGTAATATTGCACCGGGTTTAATGGAAGGATAGAGTGATAAAGACCTCTTTACTTCGATGGGAAAGACTACAATATCTGGAAGAACAAGATGAAACCATTCATTAGATCCAAGGATCCCTTAGAGTGGGATGTTGTTCTAAGATGCATAAATCCTGACACTTCTTCATCCAAAGAAGAAGGCAAAAAACCTGAAGTCTCAGCCTCATCTGATGCGAACATCAAGAAAAGAGAAACACTATATACCAGCGAACATCAAGAAAAGAGAAACACTATATACTAAAGCTGTTTATTCGTTAGATTGTGCATTATCTCTATATGAATATAACCGAATTTCCTCATGTGAATCTGCAAAAGAAATTTGGGATAGATTGCAAGTGACATACGAAGGAACTGATCGAGTTAAGGAAATGAAGATCGACATTCTTCTCCAACAATATGAAGCATTTAAAATGAAATATGAAGAAACTGTAAGTGACATGTTTAGTAGATTTACTGACATTGTCAACGGATTGGCATATCAAGGGCAACTTGTATCAGATTCTATGAAAGTGAATAAGATTTTTCGAGGGCTATCAAAAGAATGGAACATCATTAAGACGTCCATTTGATAAACTTAAATGATATCACCTCTCTCCGTGGATGAACTCGTGGGAATACTCCAATCCTATGAAGAAGAACGACTGAATGAGGAAGATCCTGAAGGTAAGAAATTGATTGCCTTAAAATCTTATATTAATTCGGATGTTTCAAAATCAATTTGGATGTTTCAGATTCTTAAGATGAAGAAGATGACGATGAGGAGATGAAGTTGCCAATCAAAAGACTTCGGTGCGTTTGGGAACCACTTTTGAGGAAAGCCTTTAGGAAAATGCAAAGATCTTTGACTTAAAGGTATTTTTTAAAATGCAAACTGTGTTTGGTAAATTATACTTTGAAAGCTCTTTGTGAAGTGCTTTGAGCAAAATAGTGTTTGGAAAATTACATTTACAAAGGAGTTTTGTGGTAAAAAAAATTATCAAAAGAAAAATTAAAAAATAAAATGACCGGCAAGGGCAGCGGCCGTCAGTGACCTCCGGCGACCGCCGGCGATCTCCGTGACCCCGAATCGGGTCGTGGGAGGTAGGTTTGGTCGCGCGAGGTCGCGCGACCTCCGCGACCAGATCCGGTCGCGCGACCTCTGCGCGTCGTCGCCGGAGGTCGCGCGACCTCCGACCGGATCCGGTCGCGCGAGGTCGCGCGGTGAGGTCGCGAGACCTCCGGCGACCGGAGGTCGCGGTCGCGCGAGGTCGCGCGAGGGTCGCGTGCGGGTTGCCGCGAGGTCGCCGCGAGGACCTGCGACCTCCGGCTGACCTGCGACCTCCGGCGGACCCTTGTTGGAGGTCACCCGACCCCGAGGCTCGCCCGAAGAAGATGAACAGTGTTCATACAAGGACACGCATCGGAAAAACAAAAAATTCGTGAAGACAATTTTGGAAAAAAAAAGAAGATGAACAGTGAGCTCCCAGCATGCCGAGAATGCTGAAAGCCCAAGGCTGCCTCAAGGCTGCCTTGGGCTTTCAGCCTTCCAAGTTACTTGCTTTCCCATTAAGAGACTTCGAAAGCTGGTTCCCAAACACCCATTTTTTTGCCCAAAGGGCTTTTGATGCCCAAAGCCCCTTCTAAAGCTACTCCCAAACGCACCCTTCAACACCTTACGAGAAAGAGAAGAAACTCCAAAGGGAAGAAGCCAACAAAGAAATCTGAAGGAAATTTTTTTTTTATAATGGAGACCGCAATGAAGGTAAGGATGTAATATGTTTTGAGCGTAGGAAAAAGGGTCACATAAAACCCAATTGTCCTTTATTCAAGAAAAGGAAAGGGAAATTTGAAAAGAAGAAGAAATCTCTAAAAGATGAGATATGAAGTGACACGGAATCTGATTCTAGCGATGATGAGCAACGAAATCTATGCTTAATGGCGGACATTGAATATGAAGAAGATGAGATAACTAGTTCAGATCTTATTCTCGATGATGATGATCTTTTTGAAGAGTTATGCGCGGAACCTAAGAAAGTGTTGAAGAAAATTTCTGAGTTGAAAAAGGAATTCTTAAATTGAGACAACAAAATATTATGAATGAGAAAAATATTAGTGAGCTGGAAAAGGAGAATTCTTCTGTCAAGGAAGAGAAAGATATTTTGCAAAAAGAAGTTGATTTCTATAAGGAAGAAATTTCAAAAGTTTGCAAGAAATTTTCTCTAAGCTCGAAGACATTAAAGCATGTTCTCTCTATACAAATGCCGTACTACAACAAATCTAGCCTTGACTTTGAATATGCAAGTGAGATCAAGAATGACTTTCCAAAAGTCAAGGTAAGATTAAAGCGTAGACCGCCAATCCATTAATATCGAAATCATTATGGTAAGCAATTCGTCAAGCCTATTGGATTTCAATATTGTAATTGCTCGAATTGTGGTGATCCTAATCACTTTAAGCAAGAATGTCCATTTGATTGGACGAAATCCAAGTCAATCAACTGGAGATTTGATGCTTCCACTAACTAGAAAGGACCCAAACAAATTTAGGTACCAAAAAAAAGATGATTTTTTTTTTTTTTTTGCAGAAATAAAGAAAGAGAAAAATCGGTAAGGAAATGTATTTTTAAATCTCATTATATCTGATATAATATTTCTACCTTCATATTGTGCTTGATTTCTATGACGTGTTCTATCATTGGTTATGATTGAAATATCCACATGATCGTTGTCTAGAAATAATTCATTTATTTAAAACTGATTCTACGCTCATATTTTTATCATGCGTTGCGAAGTGAGAATTTTTTGATTATGCATATTGTTCACGTGATGATCTTTATATGCCATAAGATTATACAAAGTTTCCTATTTTGCGACTAATAAAAGGAAAGGATCCACATGCATGGATACCAAGAAGGGATGAGTTTATTGCAGGCAGTGTACAAAGAAAGCTTGATTGCGATTTACGCAAATCATGATGCAATCAAAGAAGGATTTCGAGTGAGAATTTTTTTAAAAAAGGGAAGGTATATTCTGCACATAAACATTGGAATATGAATTGGTAATATTTGTTGCCATATTTATAAGAGCTTGCATAGATTTAATGCTTCTATTATTTACATTCCGTTTGCGAAATATGTTAACATTGATATCTATTTGCAATTGAGTTTTATGGTGAAGGAAGAGTATTTTCAATCTTAAAAGATATTTTGCGTATACTTGCTATCTTTTGGAAGTATATCTTATAATTGGCAAGATTGATCCGCGAATCAAAGGAAGGTATGTACATGATATTCTCTATATTTTGCAAAGAATTTTTTTTACAAGAACTTGCAGGTGGCAAAAGAATCTTCCCATACGAAGTTTCAAAAGTTTTGATACGAAAAATTGTGAAGATTCCGCACCATTTTCAAAGGGTCAAAAAATTATTTTATTTGCGCAAAGTTTGTGCAAATTATTAAAGAAGGAGAAAGGGGATGTACAGTAAAGGCAGAAAATCGCAATCATTTCAAAAGGGCTTCAAATTGAAGGGGAGCATAAATCAAGTGTGAGAAAATCCTAATAAAGTCAATTTAATTTTTGCCTCCTCTTATGGAAGAAAATGTAATGTATGTTTGAATTTGCTAAGTTCTACATGATCTGGTTAGTATATTTCCTATTTCCAGTTACTTTTTGTCACTATAAATCTCATATTTTCATTATTGTTTTATTATGACAAAAAGGTATGTGAAATTTACACATTGCATCCGTAATCATTGATATATGTTTGCTGATGTATGTGTTATTTGATTTTACAAGAACATGAGATATATTGCATATATTTTATGTTCATCGTAGCATTTATAAGATATTGTTTCAGAAAATTATGTTTCATGCCAAATATGTTTTGAAGATTGTGTGTGAAGATGAATTGAATCGCGTGTTCTTTATGTGATACTCCTTCCATTATTATTGTTTCTTTTGTGATGCTGACAAAAATGGGGAGAAAATGAAAGAAAAGCAGAACACTAAATGTAGCATGAAGATTTTGAAGATCTTTCATGATCTTGCTAAGAGGGAGCTATATGGAAACATGAAGTTTTTCTTTCAATTTATTTATATCGTGAATTTCCATAATCAAAGCAAAGGATTTTTTACAAATCTTATGCACTCTGATTAGCTCGACTTTCTATAAGAAATCTGTGCTTATCTCTATGAAATCAACAAATTTTTTTATAGAATTCACATTGTGCCTTATATAAAATTTGCTTGGAAAGTTTTGTCATCATAAAAAATGGGGAGATTGTTGTGGAAATTTCCCAAATTGATTTTGAAATTTGACAAAACATAAGTGTTCAATGGTTTTGATGAAAGAATTTCCATGTGATATTCTTGGAGCAATTTATTTGATCAAGAAGTTCTGACGGAAACTTTGATATGTATCATCAAACGTTACTCATCAGACTAAGAGAACCGGACTCAAAGACTTATGAAGATGTTATGGTTGCCTATGATTAATGTTGTGTTGTGTTATGATAATCAAGGACAATGGTTGAAAGTTTGATGGGATGTGGTCAAACGTTATCAATCAGAACCATAGTTGTGGTTTAATATGTGTTTTGTCAAATGGCTAAGAAGAATATAATATCCTTGTGCAATAGCTGATAGCAATTGGTTGGATTTCCTGCCTTATATATAAGGAGTTTCAAAGGAAAGTATCTCTCAAAGATTTGGATTTTTTTGGAATGTTAGACTTGAGGCGAAACATTCTTTCCAAGTTGAAGCACTTGACTTATGGAAACTCAAATTGCTGTATGGGTGGTAGAAATTATGGAAAGTATCAACCTTGGTGATCCTAAATGCATCGGATCTTCTCAAATAGATCCAGTCCAATGGGTAGATTGGCTGGATAAGTCCTCCTAGAGATATGTTCAATGGTTAGCTTGGACTAGGAGGAGTATAAGAGAAGATCTTGAAGTTAAATGAATTAGAATTCGCATTCACAAGAATTGAAACTTTTAATTTCAAAGTCTGAAGAGTGTTTTGTGATCTTTTACATTCGTCTCTATGAGTATCATTGTATAACCATTTAGAGGTTGAGAGTGTATGAGGAGTTATACACACGAGCTTGAGTGTTCAGAGCTTAGACCTTGTAACCTCTGATCGGTTTTTATCAATGGATTATAGTAAATTGGCCGTAGTGCGGGAGAGTGGACGTAAGCTTGCAAAAGCCAAACCACTATAATCGTAAGTGTCTAATTCTCTATCCCTTACTCTATTTATTAGTTGTGATAGAATTATACACCGGTAAAATCTGACCACTTCATTAGAAATTGTCTCGTTCCAATATTTATTTAAATTTTTTATTTTCACAAAATCACCTATTCATCCCCCCTCTAGGTGATATTTTAGCCATAACACTATCATCTCATTTACTTTGGCTTTGAATTGTTCAAGACTCTTTTGCCATGGAAAATCATATAATTATCTCATTGGGATTGAAATTTCATGTATTGATTCTTGAATATTTACTATGGTAGAATATACATGTGATGTTGAAACCAAACATCTCCTCGAGAGGATAGATAGAGTGATTTTGGGCCGTGATTGCTTTTATCTCTATCTTATGACAATAATAGGTATCAATATTTTCAATTTATGTCTCGAGTTTGAGCCTGTATCAAAATCCGAGTGGATCGAAGTGTGACGCTTGTTTGGATGTGTGGTGGTTACCAAGTAAATTTTGACCTGCATTTTAACCCCCAAAAAAATTTGATTGAGCTTGATCTTGGATTAAAAAGCTAAAGAAGAAGAAGAAGAAGAAGAAGAAGAAGAAGAAGAAGAAGAAGAAGAAGAAAAAGGAGGAGGAGGAGAAGGAAGAAGAAGTAGGAGGAGGAGGAGGAGGAGGAGGAGCAAGAAGCAGAAGGAGAAGGAGAAGCAAGAAGAAGAAGAAGAAGAAGAAGAAGAAGAAGAAGAAGAAGAAGAAAGAAGGAGAAAGAAGGAGAAGAAGAAAGAAGGAGAAGAAGAAGAAGGAAGAAACAGAAGGAGCAGAAGGAGTAGAAGAAGAAGAAGAAGAAGAATGAAGAAGAAGAAGGAAGAAGCAGAAGAAGTAGACGAAGAAGAAGGAAGAAGCAGAAGAAGTAGAAGGCGAAGAAGAAGAAGGAAGAAGAAGGAAGAAGTAGAAGGAGAAGAAGGAGAAGAAGAAGGAGGAGGAGAAGAAGAAGAACGAAGAAGAAGTCATTATTTTCAAGTTCGAAAAAAAAAGTATTGAAAAAAAGTCGGAAGAAGAAGAAGAAGAAGAAGAAGAAGAAGAAGAAGAAGTCATTATTTTCAAGTTCAAATAAAAAAGTATTGAAAAAGTCGTCAGAAGAATTGACTAACCTCTTTGATGCACAATAAGTGAATTACCTGGAGATGTATGTTGGATCACCAGCGAACGATGGATGATACAACTTCATGTTGGTTCAAATACAATCACGAGGAAAATATTTTCATTCTACAACGTTAATGCCGATTGTCTTCTCAAAGTAATAATGAAAACCTTTTGTGTATGCTGTTCTTTGATTGATGGAGAGAGGAGGAAAGAACCATTCTCTTTTTGAAACGTTCTTTTATTTATTCATTTGTTAGTTATCTTAAGAAGTTATCGCTTTTATACTTTCCTTAAAATATAATTACTCATATCCCTTCAAAGGGTGCCTCTCAATCACATCACATGAAGACGGGCCAGTGCCTCTTAAACACACCCCATCATGGGCGTACCACCATAATATAACATCTCCTACTTGAATATGATGGATTTGATAGAGTATGTAAGGCATTCAACATTCATCTACTTTAGAAACAATTCATACTAGCAAGAAAGCTGCGTGACGTGTGAGTATAATTGCACTTGAGAGCTCTAATTATGCATTTATCAGGGATAACACAATGGCTTAAGTAACATTAATACTGATACACGACATGCGACATGACACGCCAACACATCGTTTATAAAAAAATAGAGAATTTTGACACGTTGTATATTAAATGTATATATTTATATATACATGATAAATTATCATTTTCATGAAAGAAATTAATTTGATTCAAATTCATAAATAAATCATAGAAAAGAGCCTAGAATGAATTTACAATTAAAACATTAATCAATACTTTGTTAATATAATTCATCGTTTCAATTTGACAAATTCAACTTCACTCCAATAATCCACAAAACTTGGAGGAAAAAAACAAACAATCCACATTCTAGACTAGTATGTTAAAGTGTGTTAGAAGAGGAGAAAAAAATAAACTTGAGATGTGAATTGTGTGTTATGGGAAGTGAGAGTCGGAAGAGAATAAAATGTTAGGTTTTTCTTATTTTCCCATTTATTAGTTTTATTAATATTTTTATTTATTCACATATTTACATTTTGACCTTCCATTTATTGAAAATTTTACAAATTGACCTCATGTATGTCAAAATCATGTGTTGGAATTTCGAACTCACATGTCGGAATTTTAGACTTGCGTGTTGGGAGAGTTGACCGAGTATCAGATTTTCTAGCACATGTTGACCGAATGTCGAAGAGCGTCGGACACGTGTCGAAATGTGCGATACAACATGAAGGCTTTCGGAGAGTGTCGATTAGGATTGATCGGTTTCCGGTTCGATCTAGTTCCGAGGTGGAACCGGGAATTGGACAGTGAGGACTAGTCCTTAGATTCTAGGATTAGGAACTAAATCAACTAGTCTTGGAATCGAGAATCGGATTGATGGATTGGTTCGATTCAGTCCGTGTAGAAAAGAAAGGAGAAATCATTTTGAGAAACATAAGCATTACTTAAAACAATGGAGTAATATGATACCTCATTTGGCTTAGTACATTCACAAGCGTAATGGCCCGTCTTGCCACAATTATAGTACATCATCTTGGCCTTGTCCTTTTTTTTTTTTTTTTTGTAACCCGGGAACCCCCGTACAGCCGGCAGCCGATGAGGTAAACCCGGAGTGACGCTAGCGGAGGACCCACCACCCCAACGTCACGCTTAAGATCCCGTGCGGCCAGCGGGATTCGAACTCCTATCCTCCTTACAAAGGGTCATGGGAGCCTTATCCAACTGGGCCACCGCATGCGGTGGTTGGTCTTGTCCTTCTTTCCACTGCACTTTTTGTGTCAGAAGAGTTTAGCTCTTTTGAGTGCCTGACCAGTCTCATTCTCTTTGTTGTTGAATTTATAGTTCAATTTTTGCTTGAAGCTCGAAAATTTGTGCGAACTAGATTCAACAACATAAGCATGTGTAGAGGATCTCGCAATTTCTAGGCGCTCATCCTCTATATCATCAAAGGTGATAATATTTTTGTTGTCCGTCATGTTGATTTTTATATATTCTCAACTATCAAGAAAAGGCCTTATACTCATTAGTAAAGGTATAACTTGTCATCTTTAGCTCACGTATCATATTTGACATCTTCCGAAGATGCTGTCTCATAGTTTGATTTTAATACTTTTGGTATGTGTCAAACTTGATGGTGAGCCTCCTTAATTTAGTGGCAAACACAGCCCTAAACTTATCTTTGAAAGCAGCCTAAATTACTTGAGTTTTGTCATACCTTTTAAACTCACACATGAGATCATCTTCCATACAACTCAGTAACGTAATATGAGCAATGCTATTTTTCTTTTCCCAATTAGATAAGCTTCTTGATCTCTTCTATGTTGATGAGAAGTTCCAGAGGTGGTGTGGTTGAGGGTTTCCAAAATCTCTTACTCCTCAAGGATAGATTGAACATTTCGGTACTAAATATCATAATTGTCACCATTCAGCTTCTCATTTTTATTGAGGTTAACTAAAATAGTCGGGATGCTGATGCCATGATCGATTGCTACTACACATTGAGATAATAAATACAGAATCAATACTTGCACATTTTTCACTTTAACACACATATTTAATTTACAACAAAGATGAATTAAAATAATGATTATCTAGCAAAAGATCTGAAAGGAAAGTTCACTATGTTTCCATTCAACTTCTATGTATGATTATCTAATTATCATTAATTTGCTCAATTTACGCAAATTTTAAGTTCCATATGAGAATTCCTTCGAATTCTATGAACTCCCACAAGAAAAAAAGAATTACATGACCTCATGTAATTATCATATTTTCTGTTAAATATGAATATGCATAACATGATGTGAATCAATGTTTAAAACATTCATACATCAAGTAAAAACATAAGCAGAAATCAAGATGTAATGAAAAATAAAGATCTCTAGCCATTGTTTGAGTTTGCTTAGAATTAGGAAATTGCAAGCACGTTAAAATATATAAATGCTATCAATGAACCAAGCTCTACATAACCTGTATGTGGTTATTTACATGTATGCTAGCTTTTGTCTTTCCAAAACCATAAAGAAATACAAGCAAGAAGGAATGAATAATGCACATATACCCCAAAAATGTGTATTTTCCACACACATTTATGTATCTTTAAAAACTTTAAACATGTAAAATAATTTTACTATAATGTAGAGTACTTTAATACGAACATAACGACACCAACGACACTCCGATTAGAGCTCTCATGTGCCCACACACGGCACCTGTGAAGCTCGCGTGAAGGCAAGAGCAATCTCGGGTGCTAGTTTGACCGATCCAAACGATTTGAATGCATAGATTGATTTGACTGGTTAACCGGTGGGTTGGGTCCTTACGTCGGGTCATTGGTCAGGTAAATGGGTTGGGTGAGGTTGATGATGATGTCGTTGGGTTGGTTTCCGACTTGGGTGGATGACGTCATTGATGATGTTGGCTTCTTGCGTGCGCATGTGGCACGTGTGCACGGCATGTGCCGACGTGGTTGGGCCTTGTGGTCACGCATGGGGGCACGTGTAGCCTTTTCTAGTGGCGTGCCACTCGTCGTTTTAATCGTATTGATGAGTACTTTCACTATGATGATGAAAATCGATTTTCAGCCGGAAATTTTTGGTGAGATAGAGCCCAATAGAAATGCTGTCTTCAACCTTTCGATGAGTTTTCCGTACTCAGCTCATTTTAGCCATTCATGTTACAAATTCTAAGCAATAAACATGCAGATGATATGAAGTTCATTCCAATGATCCTCATATTGCTAACTAGATAAAAATAGAGTTATTTTACCCATTTTAAGCAACAAATAATGCAATATCTATAAGAAAAATATTTGAATTTCTTTCTATTTATTCGAATTTTCTTTATTTATGCATCATATTGAGATATGTAGAAGATAATGAAAAGAATGGCAAAAATTTGGAATTCAAATTAGAAAGCATTGGAAGATAGATGTCAAATTAAATATCCTCTGATTTACTCATTAATTTTTTTTGCGAAAATAAGCAATTGTTTGGAGATAAGGGTCTTGGATGTATCCTATAAATAAGAGAACATTGAGAGCTTTAGGGACAACGAGGTTTTTATTTTAAATTTTTTTTCATTGTTCTGAGATTTTTTCGAGTATTTTGAAGAGAAGACAAAAGTTTTTACAAAATTCTTGTTCTTTGATTCAAGATATTGAATTTGATTTATATTTTTATTTATTCTTCCACTATGTCTAAATTTTCTTTTGTTAGGGCTACGATGTAGCATAACCATGATAATGTGAATTTTATGGTTTTTTTATGTATGCAATTGATTCCATTCATGTGAGTTATATATTATTGTGCTTACTGTTTTTGAGTAATTGGCTATCACTTGAGAAGTGATAATATGCAATTGCTCCTTATAATATATAACTATTAATTAAATGTGGATAGAGATATACCACATTATTTGTGTAGTTTTCAGTGATAAGGTAATCTTAAAGACTCATTATAAGCCAAAAATATTAATAGATTTTAATACACTTATTTTTATTTAAATTCACATTAAGATATAGTGGATTAATGAACTGGATAGGCTTGCTATACTTAGATAGGATAATAAATATATTAGAAAATTCTGTTATCATATGTTTGCTATTGTTCTTATATGTGTAATAATCTGAAATTCATATATAGTGGTTATGGTGAAATCGATGCTCTAACATTTTTATTTGATTGATTTACTACATTTCGTCTCCAAATTTTACTTTTAAGATTTTTAGTTTTAATTTATTCTTAATTCTATTTTCATATGTTAGATAAATTTTAGAATTAATCTATTTTTAGTATTTAATTAATTTATTAATCATCAATTTTCGTGGGATGATACTCTTTCTTATCATTATGTTACTTCTTCAATACGTTCACTTGGGTTTAGGATTTTCCGAACAAGTTTTTTGGGCCATTGTTGGGGATTGTTTGTTTAATACTAGTTAATATTGATACTGGATAATTTTAACTTTAATCTAGCTTTCATTTTTTTTTTCAGGGCGTACATCGGTTTATGACACGTATCCAACAAGGGAAACTTGCTAAGTTTGATCCAGAAATCAAATGTATATTTAAAAGGCGACTAAGAGAATAGAGAAATCATGCTAAGAAGACGTCATATAGTGAGAATGAAAATCCGCGTAGGCTCTTGAGAGATTATGTTGGGCCGACAGTTTAGGAAACCACATCAAGCATCAGGAGACCTGCAATTCAAACAAACAACTTTGAGATCAAACCATCACTCATTCAAATGCTTTAACAATCAGTGCAATTTACTGGGCTACCAAGCGATGATCCAAATGCTCACATCGATACTTTTCTTGAAATTTGTGACATCATTAAATATAATGTAGTTACAAATGATGCTATTAGATTGAGATCATTTCCATTCTCTCTTAGAAACAAAGTTAAGAGTTGGATTTTTTCTCTTCCTGCACGATTAATCACCACATGGAATGATATGGCTCATAAATTTCTTGGTAAGTCCTTTCCACCTGCAAAGTCTACAAAGATGCGTAACAATATTGCTAATTTTATGCAGTTGGATAATGAATAATTATATGAAGTATGGAAAAGATTCAAGGAATTTCTTAGGAAATGCCCACATCACGGACAACCCATATGGATGTAGGTACAAACTTTATAATGGGTCTAGTACAAATCTTCATTCTATGATTAATGTAGTTGCAGGGGGAACTCTGAATAATAAAACATTAGAAGAAGCCCAAATCTATAAGAGGAGATGGCATCCATTATTTATCAGTGACCTACTGAGAGGCTACTAATGCGAAAATCTAGTAGAGTTCATGAAGCAGATGTTTTCGTAGCAATTGTTGCATAATTTGAAGCACTCAACAAAAAGCTAGACAACATGAGTGTTTTGGCCATGGAAATTCAGAATTTGACGTGTAATTTTTGTGGTGGATGACATGTTAGCACATAATGTTAGGTAGGTAACCCTTTTTTTTTTTTTTTTTTTTCACAACCTAGTGAAAATAATAACTTTGTTAGAAATTTTAATAAATCATAGAATATTTCCTACTCCAACACGTACAATCTAGGATGGTGCAAAATTCCAAAATTTTCATGGAATAATAAGGAATTCAAACAATTGAAATGGACAAAGTCAAATTTAGAAGATATGATCACCAAACTTGTTAACACCACTTATGACTTCATCAAGGGCATGGATGTGAGATTCAAAACTAAGAGGCTTCAATAAGAAATCTGGAGATGCAAGTGGATCAGTTAGCAAGCATGATGTTAGGGAGACAACAGGGTTTTTTGCCTAGCAATAAAAAAAATAAAATTCAATTGGAAACATAAAGGTTATAAACCTAAGAAGTGTTAGACAAGTGGGAGAAGAAGATGCCAAACAAGAGATTTTCAGAGATAAAGAAGAATAGATCAATTAACAATCAAAGGAGGGGTAGGCAAGAGCAAACTTTTTCCAAATAATCCCAAACCATATGTACCACCAATTTCATTCCCTTAGTGACTCTATCAGTATAAAATAGAAAAGCGATTTTCTAAATTTCTTGATTTATTTTAAAAATTGCACATTAATATTCCTTTTGTAGATGCCTTAGCACACATGCCTAGTTATGTAATTTTTTTTTGAAAAAGATTTTGGCAAACAAAAGGAAATTAGAGGATTATGAAACCATGAAGTTAAATAAGGAGTGTTTAGCCATCCTACAAAACAAATTACCCCTAAAGTTAAAAGATCCAGGGAATTTTACTATTTCTTGCACTATTGAGGATTTTTTTCTTTGAAAAACATTGTATGATTTATAGTACAAGCATTAATTTGGTGTCTTATTTAGTTTTCAAGAAATTAGGATTGAGTGAGGTAAAAGTAACCACAATGTCACTTTATTTGGCTGATTGATCAATTAAATATCCAAAAGGTATTGTGGAAGATATTTTGGTAAAAGTTAACAAATTTATTTTTCTTACAAATTTCATAGTTCTTGATATGGAGGAAGATTTTGAGGTTCCACTTATCTTAGGTAGACATTTTCTAGCAACTATAAGAATCCTTATTGATGAACAACAATGGAAGTTAATTCTTAGAGTTCAAGATGATCTTATTTCCTTTAACGTTTCTAAAGCAATGGAATTCCTGTCTGAAAATAATTCTTGTTTTAGAATTAAGACAGTTGACAAGTCGGTAAATAAGATTTTTCAAGAAAATATTTTTAAAGATCCACTTGAAGCATGTTTATTTCAACGGGATAAAGATATTCAGAATGAGGAGATAAATGAGTATGCAAATTTCATGGAGGCAATTCCATTATATTCAAGGAAAATGCAATTAAATTGGGACAATACATAACAAAGCCTAAACCATCAATTGAAGAGGCTCTAATTCTCGAACTCAAACCATGACCTTCTAATTTGAAATATGCTTGTTTAGATGGAGTTTCTTCTTTATAGTAATTATATCTTCTTCTTTGACAAATTTGATGGAGAAGAAACTACTTAGAATATCGAGGGAGTATAAGGGATGCAAATGGATGGAAAATAGTTGATATTAAGGGAATTGGCCATTTACTTTGCATGTAAAATTTTTTTGATGGAGGAACGGCATAAATGCACTATCCAAACTCAGAGGCGTTTGAACTCGAAGATGTAAGAAATAGTGAAAGCCGAGGTAATTAAGTTACTTGATGCATGTATCTTCTATCATTTCTCTAATAGTTCTTGGGTAAATCCTGAGCAAGTTGTGCCAAAGAAAGGAGGTATGACTGTTTAGAAAAACAACGACAATGAATTGATTCCAACTAAAATAGTTACTAGATGGCGTGTGTGTATGGATTACAGAAAATTAAAAGATGCCATTAGAAAAGATCAGTTTCCTTTACCATTTATTGATAAGATGTTGGAAAAGCTTGTAGGACATGACTTCTATTACTTTCTTGATGGATATTTAGGGTATAATCAGATTCCTTTTGCATTAGAATATTAAGAGAAAACTATTGTTACTTGTCCCTATGGTACTTTTGTTTTAGAAG
This sequence comes from Eucalyptus cladocalyx, assembly GCA_017140615.1. Lineage (NCBI taxonomy): Eukaryota > Viridiplantae > Streptophyta > Magnoliopsida > Myrtales > Myrtaceae > Eucalyptus > Eucalyptus cladocalyx. The sequence continues at coordinate 19,809,470 of CM029516.1, forward strand.
AATGCCCTTTGGTCTTTGTAATATACCAGCTACTTTTCAAAGATGCATGATGGCTATTTTTTTTTTTTATAGATATAGTTGAAAATTATATTGAGATTTTTATGTATGATTTTTCCGTTATTGGCTTATCATTTGATTCTTGTTTAAATAATTTGGCTTTGGTCTTACAAAGATGTGAGGAGACTAACCTTGTTTTGAATTGGGAGAAGTGTCACTTTATGGTGCAAGAAGGAATGGTGCTTGAGTATAAAATTTCTCGAAACGGGAATAGAAGTTGATTGAGCCAAAGTGGTGGTCATTGCAAAATTTCCTCCACCAACATTTATGAAACTTGTCAGAAGATTTTTGGGGCATGCAGGATTCTACATGCGGTTTATAAAAGATTTTTCAAAAGTTGCTAAACCTTTTTCAAATCTTTTGGAAAAAGATGCTTATTCTAATTTTCTGATGAATGCGTGCAGGCTATTAATACTTTAAATGAGAAGTTAGTGTCAGCACCAATTATGGCAGCATTGGATTATGATTTACCTTTTGAGCTAATATGTGATGCTAGTGATTCTGTAGTGGGGGCTATTTTAGGACAAATGAAAAATAGAAATTTTCAAACCATATATCATGCCAGTTGAATCTTATTAGGTGCATAATTGAATTATTCAACAACATAAAAAGAACTTTTTGCTGTAATTTGTACTTTTGATAAATTTCATTCTTATTTAATTGGCTCAAAAGTTATAGTTTATTTTAACTATTCTGCTCTTAAGTATCTACTTGAAAAGAAAGAATCAAAACCCCAGTCGATTAGGTGGATTTTATTGTTGCAAGAATTTGATTTGGAAAAAAAAAATAAGAAGGGGACTAAAGATCTAATTGCGGATCACTTATCAAGAATTCCAAATTCAAAGGAAGATGTAAGACCAATTTTGGAAGAGGTCCTTGATGAGAAAATTTTTTCTATCAAATTCACAAAAATTCCCTAGTACACTGACTTTGTAAATTATTTGGTAAGTAATGTCCTTCCTAAATTATCATATCAACAGAAGAATTTTTTTTTTTATGTTAAAAATTATTTTTGGGAATAACCTTTCTTATTTAAAGTACGAGTAGACCAAATCATAAAGAGATGTGTTCTAGATGAAGAGAAGATGAACATTCTATATCATTGTCATGACGGAGAGGTAGGTGGCCATTTTGGTGCTACCAAAACTACAGTTAAGATTTTACAATTTGGATTTCATTGGCCCACACTTTTTAAAGATGCCTACTCCTATGTAGTTTCGTGTGATAGGTGTTAGAGAACTGAGAATATTTCAAGGAAAAATGAGATGCCTTTAAACAATATTATCATGTGTGAATTATTTGATATTTGGGGTATTGACTTCATGGGACCATTTACACTTTCTTATGAGAATTTATACATTTTAGTGGTTGTGGAGTATGTATCTAAGTGGGTAGAAGCTATAGCAATGACAACAAATAATGTTAAGGTCGTGATCAAATTCTTGAAGAAAAATACTTTTACCCTATTAAGCATTTCTAAGGTAATCATAAGTGATGGGGGGACATATTTTTACAATAAATAATTTGAAGCATTTTTGAGTAAGTACAGAGTCACACATAAGGTTACAATCCCTTATCATCCTTAGACTAGTGGTCAAGTAGATATTTCAAATAGGGAAAGCAAGAGAATTTTAGAAAAAATAATGTATGCCTCTAAGAAAGATTGATCAATGAAACTTGATAATGCACATTGGGCTATAGGACAACATTTAATTCTCCAATTAGAATGTCTCTTTTTAGGCTTGTGTTTGGGAAGGCTTGTTAGTTATCAGTGGAATCAGAGCATAACGTATATTAGGCATTAAAATTTCTAAATTTTGACATATGGTATGCAAGTGAAGAAAGATTGTTGCAACTGAATGAATTGGAGGAACTTCACAATGAGGCCTATGAAAATTCTAAGTTGTACAAGGAGCATTTAAAAAATGGCATGACAAGCACATATTTAGAAAAAGAGTGCAAAATTGGTAAAATTTTTTACTTTATAACTCTCATTTTAAACTTTTTCCAGGAAAGTTACGATCTCGATAATCTTGTCCTTTTACAGTGACATAGGTATTTCCATACGGAACAGTTAAAGTTACGCGTGACATTGATGATACATTCAAGGTGAACGGTCAACGTTTAAAACCCTACTTTGAAAATGGTTACGACAAGCAGAAGACCAATATTGAACTTCATTCTCTAGAATAGCGACATATGAGATAATTTGGCTAAAAACTATAAAGCAAGTGTTTCTTAGGAAGCAGCCCAAGCATTTCCATTATTTTTTATTATTATTTAGTTTACTTTAAAAAAATATATTTTTTTTCTATTTTATTTAGGTTAATTTTCTTTCTTGAGGGACCATGTCTCAGGAGTTTAGTCATCAAAGCCATCCATGAACACATCTTACAACTAGAGGAGTTTTTTTGTTCCTATTTTTCTTTTTCGTATTGAATTCGGGTTGGGGGGGGGGGGGGGGGGGGAGGAAATATATATATATTTTTTGCTAAATATGAAATTTTTTTTCATGATTGCATTATTTGTAGTGAATTTTTGCGATTCTTAGGAAAATTAAATTTTGTTTGAACTTGCAATTGATGTTTGAGTTAATTTTAATTCTAATCATGTCGATCTACTTATTGAGCATTAAAAGTCCTTAATTTTTGAATTGCTTGTAAATCTAGAGAATATTCATGTGAAGTATGTGATTTTCTTAGATCTCACCAAAATCTTAGAATTTGTTCGATTTTCTCTTTAGGCAAAATCCTAATCTACATCTAATTGAGAAAATGATTTAGGTAATTTTTGGATTGATTAAGCCTTTCAAGCCAACCCTGTTTTTTTAACTCTTGTCACCCTGTTGAGTCTTAATTATTATCCAATTTTTCATTGACATGCATATATGTTTACCCTAGCTTTTATCACATTATATCATTGTCCCATGCCCCATGAATTCATTGTTTTTTTTTTTTTGGGAAAATACTTTATTTGAGCTTAATAACAATTTGGGAGGAAGGATGAAGCATGAAAAAGAAAAAAATTGATTGCTATGGTTGTTTGGGGTGTATCATAAAAAAAAGAGATAAGTGCTGCAAAAGTCCTAAAACTTGTCACGAAAATGCATTTGAGTTAAAACTTACAAAAAGTGCAAATAAGTCTTAAAACTTGTCAAATATTTCATTTGAATCATAAAATCAATGCCATTAGTCTTTTCCGTTAAAAATGCTGACTTGGCATTTAAAATTAATTTTTATTTTCCACGTGGCTTTTTTTAATGATTTTTTTAATGATTTTTTTAAAAAAAATAGATTTAAAAACCAAAAAATTAGATTTATTCATTTTATCTTATTCTCAAAAAAAAAAAAAAGAAAAGTGAAAATTTATTTAAAAAACAGTTCAAAAAAAAAAAGGCAGCCTTGCCGAAAGGGTCGGCGACATCGCCGGAGGGGCCGGTGACCCTTGCCAAGCTCGAGTGAGGGTGCCCGGATCTAGGCACACCGGCCCTTGCGAGGGGCCGGGCGGCTGTCACCCGCTCCGGGCGAGGCGTTGTCGGCCCTTGCCCAAGTCTGGCGAGCCTCGCCGGCCCCGAGCGAGGGCCGATGAGGCGTCACCTAGGGCGAGCGACGCCTCACCCAGGCCGGGTGATGGCTGTTGGCCCCGAGTGAGGGCTGACAAGGCATCACCCGGGCGGGTGACGCCTTGGCCGGGTCGAGTGACGGCCACCGGCCCCCATGAGGGCCACCGTGCCTAGATCTGGGCACCCTCGCCCGAGCTTGGCGAGGGCCAACCACCCGCGCCCAAGGCTTGCGATCGTCGTTGGCCCCTCCGGCGAGGCTGCCATTTTTTTTTTTTTTTGGAACCGTTTTCTTTTTTAAATAAACTTTCACTTTTTATTTTTTAAATCAAACTTAAATATAAAAAAATTAATAAAGCCATGTGGAAAATAAAAATTAATTTTAAATGCCACGTCAGCATTTTTAACTGAAAATGCTAACGGTGTTGATTTTAGGACTCAAATGAAACATTTTGACAAGTTTTAGAACTTATTTGCACTTTTTGCAAGTTTTAAGACTCAAATGCATTTTCGTGACAAGTTTTAGAACTTCCTCATCATTTATCCCTAAAAAAAATTGCTTTTATGGTTCCTTATTCAACTTTCAATTGATTAAGCGTTTTGGATACTCAATGGATTAGAAATTTTCATGTTATATTAAGAGGGATTTTGGGAGAAACTCCACCATAAAACAATTAAAAAAAAGAGCAATGAAAAAAAAAAAGGAATGATGATATGTGGTGGCAGAAAGATTATCTTGAAGGAGTGAAATTGAGGACAGTAACATTAGTTCTAATTAGATCATAGAAATCAACGTGTTGATAAGTGATTTGAACTTAAAATTTTCATTAACTTATCTTTGGCCTAGCCTTACATTACAAATTGAGAAAAGTCTTATTGATTTTTGGTTGAATGAATAGCTTACATCAGTGGAGAGAAGAATGAAAAACAAACCTATGAGATTTGATCATAATTATAGAGAATTTTTGAGAGGTTGCATATCAATGTGAATTTATTTGGATTGTATATAATTTAAAAAGATGAGGACTCATAAACACACACACACACACACACACACACTTGGATCACATAATTAGAATTTGTCTTAACTTATGAATCCATTTCAATGTCTGGATGAAATTTGCGTTTTTCTTTGAATTATAAATTTGAACAATTATGTAAAGATGTCATGGAGGAGGTTGTTGGCTTGAGTATGTGTTGTATCTTGCTTTTGCTCAAGGACTAACAAAATGTTAAGTTTGGGGCTTTGAAAACTCTAACAAAATAGAGTTATTTTACTTATTTTAGGCAACAAATAAGAGAAAATGTTTGGATTTCCTTCTAATTATTCAAATTTTTCTTATTTATACATCATAATGAGATATGAAGAAAATAAATAAAAAATGGCAAAAATAAGAAATTCAAATATAAAGCATTGGAAGATAGATATCAAGTTAAAGATCATCTAATTTACTCCTTAATTTTTTGCAAAAAATAAGCAATTGTCTGGAGATAAGGGTATTGTCTCTATTCTATAAATAGGAGAATATTGAGAGCTGAGGTTTTTTTTTTTTTTTTTAAATTAAAAATTTAAATCGTTTTTCATTGTTTTGAGAGATTTTCAAGTATTTTAAAGAGAAGACAAAAGTGGTGACATAATTCTTATTATTTGATTCAAGATGCTAGGTTTGATTTATATTTTTATTCTTCTTCTACTATGTTCTAATTTTTTTTTTGTTAGGGCTACGATGTAGCCTAACCATGATGATGTGAATTTCATGATTTTTATGTATGCAAGTGATTCCATTCATGTGAGTTATGTATTCTTGTGCTTGATGCTTTTGAGTGACTATCCATCATTTGAATAATTTGATGTGCATATTTGAGACAAAAGTGATAATATGCAATTGCTCCTTATAATATATAACCATGAATTAAACGTGGATATATATATCCAAAACTCATTATAAGCCGGGAATATTAAAAGACTTTGATGCACTTATGTTTATTTAAATTCACATAGAGATATAGTTGATTAATAAGCTTTTGTTATACTTAGAGATATGATAGTAAATATATTAGGAAATTTCACTATTACTTGTTTGATATTATTCTTGTACACATAACAATATGAAATTCATATCTAGTGGTTATGGTAAAATTTGATGCTCTAACATGTTTATCTAATTGATTTATTGCATTTAGTCTCCAAATTTTGCTTTTAAGACTTTTAGTTATAATTTATTCTTAATTCTATTTTGATATGTTAGATAAATTTTAGAATTAATCTATTTTTAGTATTGAATTAGTTTATTAATCATTAATCTCCGTGGGACGATACTCTTTCTCATCATTATATTACTTGTTTGACACGTTCACTTGCATTTATAATTTGACGAACCCATATCAAATGACAAACAAAAAGACTTGACAGAAAAACATGGCATAGATCATAATGTAGGCTTTGATAAAAAAAAGTTGGTGGAAAAAATTGACTAACTCATTGATGCACAACAAGCAAATTACTGAGGAATGTAAGTTGAATTCAACAAATGATGAATGACATGACTTCACATTGATCTAAATACAATCACAAGAAAGGTAATCTCATTTTATAGCGTTAATGTCAATTGTCTGCTCAAAATAGTAATGAAAGCTTTTTGTGTTTGTTGTTCTTTGATTGATGGAGAGAGGAGGAAAGAACCGTTCTCTTTCTGGAACGTTCTTTGATTTATTCATTTGTTAGTTATCTGAAGAGGTTATCCCTTTTATACTGCCTCAAAAGATAACTATTCATACCCCTTTGAAGGGTACCTCTCAATCAACGAATCAGTGCCTCTTAAACGCACCTCATCATAAGCGTACCACTGTAATATAACAAAAAGTCACACAAGAACATACAAAAACGAAATCTTTCCTTTGAGTGGTTTTTGGTTCGGCCAAAGGAAGAATTCCTAGTTTGTCTTTGGATAGAGGCTTCTATGGCAATGAAATCGTCGCCCCGATTTTTGGTTCTTTCACACCCTTTAAAAATTATATCACCATATTTTGAGAGGTTATGAAAGAGAATACATTGTCTTGACTTTAATTAAAATGCAAAATGCCTGCTTTCTTTTCATGAAAATTTCCCATCAAAGTCCATTGAGTTTCTCTTCATCTTTTAGTTCTGCTTATGTTGATTAGTTTTGGTCATGTCTGAAGTGCGCATCTTGCAAATGCAACTCCCATGTGATGGGCTCAAAAATTAATGGGTGGAGTGAATAGTTTTGCTTAAAAGAAAATGATACTATAAGTGTCAAAAACTTTGTACGATGCTCATTTTAGTATCATAAGTTTTTGTTGACTTATTTAAATGTTAAATCAAAGAGAAAACAATCATTTAAGTGTCTTTGACTACAAATTCCAGCCAAAAGTTCTGTGTGACTTTTATAATAAAGTGTTTAATCTGATATGACTTTTTTTTTAAATATAAAAATGAGTCCAACGTGGAATTCTGAGGTGACTAGCTTGGCTAAACAACATCGCACGGACCCGTCTCTCAAAATAGATAGATTTCTCTTTCGTTCGTTCAACACTTGCTTGCCGGTCTCTCCTTCTCACTGTTGTTGACGGTTCGAAGTAATTTGTTGACATCACTTACTCGCTTGCGTGCCGTCCCTCTCGTTCTCACTCAGTCACTCACTCACTCACTCGACCATCGTCGCCCTCTCTCACTCTCTTGCAAAATTGGCACAAGAAAAAAACTAGGGTTTGGTGGTCCAGGCAAAAATTAGGGAGAGTCATGACTGAAAATGCCTATCCACACTATTTCGAGCTATTACGAATGATTGGCCCTCAATAGCAATACTAATTAGCCTAAAATTTATCTTCCTCTACTTATTTAGGTTTGTAGATAAGTGCCTTTGGAGCACGTATTATATACGTTCGATTAGAATATTTCAATTTTCAAGATCATGTTTACTCATATCATGAGTTAAATTTTTCGTAGTACTTTGTCCAAAGAAGAGAAGATATAAGGGTCTAAAGTGAAAAAAAATTGCGGAAAAGGCCATCTCAAGATGAGTGTTCTCTTATTCTATCATGCCTTCCATAGCTCAGTCAAGCGAAAGACGGGCTATCTAACCTTGGGGGATGGGGCGACATAAGTTTTGCGTGTTTTCCGGTCTTAGGTTGAGCAATAAGAGGAAGTCCAGCCCCTCTGTCACCCCATAATGAAGACAATCAATGAAAATTAATTAAATCGTAATGGATCAAATACTATTTCTTTGAATATGACCTTAAATTCATCAGAAACGTTAGCAAAACTCTAATCGGAGAAGAATATGGAATTCCTTTTATTGCAACCATCTTCTTATTTACTTGGGATTCGAATTGTTCAGGACTCTTTTGCCATGGTTTATATAGATGATATAAGAGTAAATTAAATTAGATAATGAAATATTATTTATGTAAAGATGAAGAAAGAAATTAGATTTTCTCCCCTATTTGACACCCCCTTATTTTGTATTTCATTAATTGACTTTGTTCAATTAAGATGAAATGTAAACACATAGATCCGTGGATCCATACATCTCGATCAATTGTGATGCTAGGATCTTGGATAGAGGTGGGTGATGTAACCAACATGTCAACTAATTGATTACAATAAATTGGATCGGATTTTGCAATTTTAATTTGGATTTTCTTATATGATTAGGATTAAGAAAAGATAGTTGTTGAGTTCATAGATATTTTAGATTGGAATTGACGAACAACCAAAAACAATACTATTGTTTAGTAGTATTGAATACAAGCAGGCATTGTGCAAGAGGTTTATATGTATCAATCTACAAAATATATAGTTACATCATTGGGATTGAAATTTCATGTATTGATTCGTAAATATTTACTACGGTAGAATATTTATGTGATGTTGAAACCAAACATCTCCCCAAGAGGATAGATGAGTGATTCTGGGCCACGATTGTTTTCATTTCTATCCTTCTGACAATAATAACTGTCGATATTTTCAACTTTTATTTGAGTTTGAGCCCGTACGAAATTCAAGTCGACCAAAGTCTGGCGTATGTGGTGTTTACTAAATAAAGGTTGACCTGCACTTTTAACTCCAAGCAAATTCCATGGAGTCTAAAATAGATGGAGTCTGGCCTTGGATTAAAAAGATTAAAAAAAGACGAAGTAAATCACTATTTTCAAGGCCACCCTTCCAACGTGGAAGGGGGAGGTGAGGGGTTCAAATCTCCACCTTCTTAGGGGGGATGGGGGTAGGGACGCGTAAGTTTCGAGAGTGGGTTGCGACTCCCACGCCCTGCAAGAGGCAGGGCACAAGTTTGCGAGTGAGTGTAGAATAAGAATAGAGTAGGACTTACCAAAAAAAAAAAAAGCACTATTTTCAAGTTTGAATAAAAAAGGTCACACAAGAGTATACAAAAAATGATTTTTTCTTTAAGTGGGTTTTTGGTTCGGCCAAATTAAAGTGGATATTCTATACATAGAGTTTCTATCTGAGTGTTTAGTTTTGTCTCCGTGAATATTTATTGCGAGAATACATGTGAGAGATTGGGCATTGGCACAATTGGTAATCTTGCGGGTGTAATTAAGATTGGGAAACATTTGAGTAATTAATTGAATGTGAATTTGTAATTCTCTAGATTCATAATATAATTATTTTTTGCGATTGATTCTCCCAATGAAATAAACACCAATACTCCGGATCAAATCAAATCATGTAAATCTCCAATGTCATTATCATTTATTGTTGGTTTCTTTGAGAGTTTCATTTTCGTACGTTTGATATCGAATTGCAAAATCTATCAACTTTCATATTTATTTCTCAATTTCTCTAAGAATACCAAAATAGGAATAATACTTGATATTCAATAAAAATACTCCAAGGTTCCACTCACCCCAGATTGATTCATGCTCCTTTAGGTTTTTTAAGTTCTTCGTCCAAAATCTATTTCAATATATAGGGATTACATGCAATTATAGATTTAAATGCTTTATCTTTAATTTTTTAGATGGAAAATCATAACTGCTTCAAGCGAGGTTGCATTTGCCAGGTTGTTTTTGGAGTTTAATGGAATTCAGAAAGACATATGCGAGGCTAGAGTCTTGGGACTTGCGACAGGTTTCTTGAAGAAGACACTAAAGAAGACACTAAAGAAAAGCAATTTCGTCGAGAAATGAGGGAGACTGTTTCCGGACATGGTAGATAATTGTATTTAGGGGGGTGTATAAGAGAATCTTTGAAATTTGCAGAATTCGCGAAACTTGCATGGCCGGATCATTGTACTTTTTAGCACCTGTGAGAGCATGTAGCCACTCGTTACTTGAGTAGATGCACGTGAAATTTGCAGATTTAATAAGTACATTAAAATAGTTAAAAAAATATATTATGAATAGTACAAGTATAAACAACTTCTTACCACAATATTCCATTTGCATATCATTATAATATGTTTGTTATAATATTTTATTATTTTAAATGTGACCCTAATTTTGTAGTTCCCAATTTATTTCAATTTATTGCCCAATTTATTACTGGCGTTTATTACATGATATTTACCTATTAATATATTACCATAATGATCTTGATGGAAGATGTCGGTAATATAAGAAATTGAATAAAATATTAGGTCGTTTAGTTCAAATCTTATTACTATAGAAAAACACATCATCGTGTTTTGAGGGGTATTGACTAGTGGAATAGGACGTACAGATCTGGTGATTCCATATTCGCAGATCGATCACGCTCCACGCATTCGTTCAAGGTTTTGGAATTTTCTGCATTTGTAGATTTTTATCAATGGCCGGAGGTAAGTCGATTCTTTATGTTTCCGCAAATCAATCTCGAATTATGCGCGTATTTGTTTGTAAATGATAGATCGAGATAGTCAATTTTTATTTGGATTTAGTCTTATAGTTAGTATCAAAGCATGTTTATGATCTTTGCCTTGGTGAAAATTTTGGGATTTTGTATCTTTTAATTGGATTATGAATGTGTAAAATTCGGATCTTTAGTGGCTTGGAATGGAATTTCAAATTCCTATCAAATTCAGGCAACCCACCATGTGATAACGGATCTGCACGGTCACACTGGTATTAGGAAGAAAAGTCTTAAGATTATTCGGCATATTACTGAACACCAAAGGCTAATTGAGTGGAGAAATTTTTGGTGGTTAGGATTTTAGGGTAGATTGTTTTAGGCTTAATTCTGGTCAATTTATTGGCTATTTTTGCTGGATTTTGGAATTATACGTTCACCATGGCAATTTCTTCAAAACCCATTGATCAATTTGATCGGACATGGGTTGTGGAAGAAGACCCAAGCAGCGGAATAGAGAATGGTCGTGGCGGAGCAACAACAGAAGAAAATTTGCAGAGAGAAGGCCTTGGGCGCGCACATCACACGTGCTCGAGTGCATGAAGAAAGCACGTGCATGGAGGGCCACATGCAACGGTTTGTGGTAGGCATGTGCATCGCATGGGCCCAAGCGCCACAAATTGACGCTTGTGTGTGGTTTCTCAGTTTTGTCCTTCTACATATTGTAGAATTCCATTTTTGCCCTTGTCCGCATAAAATTCAGATTATGCCCCTCCACTTTAAAGAAATTTTTTTGCCCTGGCAGCACAAAATTCCAATTTTGTTCCCTTTGGATGTGAAAATTTACAATTTTGCCATTTTGGGAATAAAATTCTTGTTTTACCCCTTATGAATAAAATTCCAATTCTGCCATTGCATGTAAAATTCTAATTTTAACCCTTTTACATGTGATTTTACTATTGTTCCCTTATGTGCAATTTTATGAATATTTTTCTTGTGAAATTAAATGTCAAGTGATCTGTATATATTTAATTAATTGAAGATTAGCCATAGCATCTTTGATTATGTTGAATTATATATATTAAGAGCCTTTGGATCACATATAGTTAAAGGCATTAATTGTTATTAGTTACATTAATATTATGAATTTTATTCTATAATTTTTTAAAATATATTAATGTGATTTATCAGGATGAAATATTATTTTATCTTTCTTAATTTACCCATAGGGATTGAGGAAGGGAATATAATTTGACAATTTTTGATATTATGTGATTCATATTTTATATCATGTTTTACATTAGTAAAATATGATTTAAGTTTATTTGCCTTGAATATATTGATACATAAGTTTTCTAGTTGATTATAATGCAGTCTTACCACCTACGATTAGTTCTGGTATAACTATTCTCGACCTTAATGGTAATAATTATAAAGAATGGAGGAAATTAATTCTTTTTCAATTGGGGTGCATGGACATTGATTATGCTCTATGGTTAGACAAACCACTTGTTGCTACTAAGGATAACACTCAAGCTGAATATACTCTTTATGTACAATGGGAGCGATCTAATCACCTCAGTGTGATGTACATAAAGACAAATTTTTTTGCTAGTATTCGTGGTTCAATCATTCATAACAATGCCAAGCAATTGCTGGAGGCTATTGATGCACAATTTAAGTCTTCAGAGAAGACGCATGCCATGACCTTGATTATGAAGTTTCTATCATTGAAGCTCACTAGCATAAGAAGTGTGCATGAGTACATTATGAAGATGAGGGACATTGCAGCTTAGCTGAAAAATCTTGAGATTGGGATATTAGAATCATTTATTGTGTACTATATCTTGAACACTCTCCTACAAGAGTATGCCCCTTTTAAGATATCTTACAACACACATAATACTAAATGGTCAATCAATGAACTCATGACTATGTGTTTTCAAGAGGAAGAGATGTTGCTAATTGAAAAAGGAGAAAGTGCTCAATGACAACGCATGATAAATATAAAGGGCGAGGTAAGTAGAAGGAAAAGGGTAAAATGCTTCAACCTCCCCAAGTTGGTATTAAGAAGGAATCCAAGTGATTCTTTTGTAAAAAGAAGGGGCATGTGAAGAAGGATTATGCCAGATTTAAGGCATGGCTCAAGGTGAAAGGTAATCTACTCTCATGTGTTTGTTATGAATCCAATATGATTGATGTATGTCACAACACTTGGTGGATTGATTTGGTTATACAATCCACATTTTGAATTTCTTACAGGCTAGCGAAAACCAGCGGGAAGTGAACAAAGCATCTATTTGGGAATAAGATGTGTTCGCATGTGGAAGTTATTGGGACATGCATATTAGTTCTCAATAGTGGTTTTGTTTTAAATTTAGAAATGACCTTTTATATTCTTAGTTTCTTCAGGAATTTGATTTCAGTTTCAAGACTTGTACTTTTGGGATACTTCTTTGAATTTTTAGGTTCAACATTCAGTTTATTGTATAAATATGAAATTGTTGGGAGTTGTATTTTGTCTAACGGTCCCTTTTTGAATTAATTTACAAGACAATGGTATTTATAATGCGATGCACGTTCATGATAATACTAGTATAAAACGATGTGTTGTGAATGAGATTCTTCTATATTGTGGCATCGTACATTGTGACATATTTCCATTGATAGAATCAAGCGATTAGTAAATAATGAAGTATTAGTACTCTAGATTTTACTAATTATGACTCTTGTGTGGATTCCATAAAGGGAAAGCAGATCAACAAGTCAAAGAAATGTGGTAAAAGGAGTACACAAATATTAGAAATCATATATACAAATATTTACGGTACATATATGGACTCAAATGGTTAGAGATATTTTATTTCTTTCATAGACAATTATTTACGTTTAATGTATCTTTACTTGCTTCGTAATAAGCACGAAGCGCTGAATGTCTTTAAGGTACTTAAAATCAAAGTAGATAAATAATGTAGTAAGTAAATTAAGATTGTGAGATCAAATAGAGGTGGGTAATACTATGGTAGATACACTGAAAATGGACAAACATGTGGTCCATTTGCAAAGTTTCTTGAAGAGCACTTGATTATTGCCTAACTACGCTTGGTTCTCTAGACCAAAATGACATAGCAGAAAGAAGAAAGTGAACATTATTGGACATGTTGCGGAATATGCTCAGGAGCTCCAAACTTCCTAAGTTCTTGTGAATTGAGGCTGTTAAAACGATAGTGTACATATTAAACCGAGTTTTGACAAAGGCCATCCCATAGATGCCTTTTGAGTTATTCAAAGGTTGGAAACCTAGTTTGCGACATGTATGCATTTGGGGATGTCCATTTGAAGTAAGAGTCTACGATTCAAAGGAAAAGAAGTTAGACCCATGACTATAAGTGTGAATTTTGTTGGATATATTGAAAAGTCCAAGGGATGTAGGTTTAATTGTCCATCTCATACCACTAGGTTTGTAGAATTAAGAAACGCTAAGTTTCTTGATAATAACCTGATTTGTCATAACTCTAACCCCATCTCTAGGGTCACGAGTGATAATAGTTATTTTCGTGACGTCCCAGGCTCGTCACCGTCTCGATTCTTTTTATCTTATTATCATGCACATGTGGAAACGTGAACAAATAACTCCCCAGACAAACAACAGTTGGAAGACTGAGACATACATCACATAGAACACACTGATTTATATTATAATAATACTTTTACAAGCCCTTTCTCTATGGGTTCTCTTTTCTTTTTGCATCACACTACAAGTTTTTTTCCATATAGGCCAAGGGAATTCTTATCTCCTCTTATGGGATTGCAGCTCTCAATATTGACATGAGACTTCCATGTCTACAGGATTGAAAGATGAGAGGGTGAGTTTTGGGGAAAATTCAGTAACTAAAATTACTAGTTTTCTACTAGGAAAGTATCTCATCATCGAAACCTAACAAATACAACACTTGCAAACAGTGTTGATGGCAAATCAATAGCAAACTTGTTGCTACCCTTGACTACATACAAATGTCCATCGCGACATGCTTTAATGCATACTTACCTTTGGCTTATCAATAAATATATCAACATATCATACTTATGCATATACCGGCACTCATGCAAATTCATTTCGCGTTGTCCTAGCTCGACCAGGCCCTTCCGGCTCGACTAGGGGTTCCAGCTTCTTGCTAGGTTTCTTGGCTCGACTAGGGCATCTCGCTCGATGGAGGCTTCTCAAGGCTAGCTTCTCGAGGCTTTCGGGTTTAAGACCCAAACATTCTGGCTCAATCAAGGTATCCCAGCTCAACTGAGGCATCCCTTCAATGAATGAGACATCACCGCCAACGCCGTGTGGCGAAGGACGCTTTTTCCTCTTTAAGTGTATGCATAAATGCATCATACAAGTCGGTTTTTATCTTTTCTCTAAGTTGACACATGTATGGCCCAAAGGCGTGCTCATTCGTTTGTGTGTGTCATGAATTCTTATACCTCACTAATACATATGTTGGGATGATCTTTGATTCCTAACTTGAATCAATCACTTAGTGTCGATCCTTATATTGGACAAGACTCGGAACGACATGCCTCAATGCTGAACCAAGACCTTGAGGCTTGGGTACACCTCGCTTTAGTGACGATCCCAAGCTTGACAGACCTCGGTTCCAATCCGATGTGAATGCACATGTATTGAGAATGACCCTCGGCTCGCGGTTTGATCCAACGCCAATCACAAAGTCCCCATGTCCACTTGAGCTATAGAAATCAGCATGCTTGGTGCCTTATCAAGATCTCGTGGATTTGGGCGATCTCCGTATTGATCAAGGCATAAGATCGACACGCGTCAATGTTGACTTAGGACCTTGTGGCTTTAGGCGATTCTTGCACCAAGCGAGGAATGGACCCGACATCCTATTTATGCCGAAACCAAGGCTTTATGGCTTGGGTTGACCTTGCCTTGTGATGAACTTAACTCGAATGAACCTTGGCCTTATTCCGGGTGTGAACAACTCAAGCACACGTTCAAGCATAGACATGAGTAAAACCATACAAAAGATCCAATATCCTACCCACGGCTTGACGAGTGAGCACCTAACTAGACTCTGATATAGCTAGTATAAGCACCTAGAGGGGGTGAATAGGTGTAAAAACAATTTCTCGAGATATGAGAGTAATACTAGGCAAACAATAGAAAGGAAGTTCTCTTGTAGTTAACAAAACGAATTATGATCAAAGTAAAGCAGAGAGTAGGGAAGAGAAAATTGAACACAAGGTTTATAGTGGTTCGGCTTATTCCAAGCCTAGGTCCACTCTTCCGCACTAACAGCCCACCGGCTGGATTTTACTATAAACAAAAGAGATGTTACAGCAATGCTTTCCTTTGATTCCACAGTGTAGATACTCTACCACACTTCCTCAAGGTATCTCAAAATATAGAGTCTCTTTTGCGTTCAAGATTTCGCTCAAATGAATTGACTAAGAACAAGGAGCTTCAGACTTTGGAATCCTTTTATCGTGCACTTCCTCGAACAACTGGAACGTCTTCCTTATATACTCCTTTATGCCATCATACCCGTTGGCACTTACCAAAGAAATTCCTCCAATCTACCCGTTGGACGGAATCAATTATGAAGATTATTCGAGCTATTAAAGGAACATGTCGATAGCCCATCAATCATGTTCGCCCATACAATCAGGATCTCGGTTTCCATAAGTAGAACCTTTCAAGAATATTTCGCCAATCATCGGATCCTTAATCTCCGAATCAATCATGATCAAATAAAGGATTCCGTTATGTCATATCCAGCCAAGAGATCTTCTCCAGTCGATAAGATTACATTCTTAATGAAACATCCAGTTCTAGATAGCCTTTCTTCAACGGATTAGAAACTGTCAATGAGAATAGACTTTGAGTCTTATAGTCTGGCAGTCCGGAGGTCTTCAAACTTTAAATAGTAGTGTATGCAAATCTTTAGACTAGACTGATGGAAACGTTTTGTCGGCTTCAAAATATTCCAGAAAGATTTCTCCAATAATCTTCCCCTTTTTGATGGTGACAAAACTTTCCTGCAGATTTGAATAACTTTGACCTGCAAAACATTACTCAAGTAAATATGGATTTCTCATAAAGATTAATGGCTTAATGATAACACTAGAATCTGCAACCACAGAAATTAGGTTAGTCTTGTATGAGAGTAAAGTCATTCATAAAATATCAATAGTACTTAATATAAGTAGCAGTCAAATCCAAATCCACATTCAGTCCTTATCCAGACACACAAGTCAAATATCAAAACAAACTAAAAGTTCAAAGTTCAAAGATTTCAAATCTCGCATCTCTCCCCCTTTTTGTCATTAAAAAAAAGGTTGAGATGGAAATAGAATAGAGTCAAGATTGCTTGGGAACGCGAACAAGCTGGAAATCTCCCATTGACTGGATGATGCCTTCCAGCTTTTTCAAATCTTCCTTCAGTTGAGCCACCTCTTCACTCTTAGCATTTGCTTGATTATGAAGAGCAAGGGCTTGGATCTGATCATTCAAGGAAACTGAAGAAGCTTGCCCTACATTCTGCAAATTCTGAACTTCGCATCCCAGAGCATAAATCTGACCTCGCATTTCCAAGAGAACATCCAGAATTCTGCGAAAATCTGCTGAATTATCGGTCTGCGTACTAACTTCGGCACCATCTGATGGAGTAAAGGCAGACGATGGCAAATCAGCATAATCACGCAGATTTGGCGATGAAACATCACGTCCTTCCTTAGGAAATTGAGAGGCATAGATGTCCTCTGGATTTGCTAGAGAGCGACTGACTCCCTCACCGGTAGCAGGATATGAGGACATTCCTCTTTTCTAACCATCTCCCCCTGTTTCTATGGCTTCACGTGGAGAAGAGTGTTCCTCATGCTCTCATTTCTCTTGATTTTCTCTTTCTTCTTCTTTTTCTTCAAACCTTTCCTCCTCTGCTTCTCTTTCTTCTGCTTCTCTTTCTGCAGCTTCTCTCTCCTCTTCTTCCTTCTCCTCTTCTTCTATCTCCTGTCCTTCTCTTTCCTCAACTTCTTTCTCTTGTCGATCCATTGATTCTGGAACAGAACGACTCAGGTTCTTCAATGCTATAGCAGAAATGGTGAGGTCATCCTCATCATCTTCATCCTCAATGATGAGAGCTCTTATATTTTTGGATGGAGCAATCATGGGCTCCTTCCCTTTTCTTTTTGTTGCAGAAGAGATTTGATGAGATTTGATGAGTTTTAACAAGAGTCTTTTCCTTGAATTTCTCCAACGCCTTGCTTAGTTCCTTCAGACGCATTTTAGTCACCATTTTCAGTCCTACCACCATATGATCACAAGATCGAGTATAGAGAATTTGTGGAGGCTGAATATTCAGATGTCTGAATAACTTCGTCACAAGACCTGGATAAGGAAGTTGACCTCTGTCCTTCACCACTGCTCTATATATGTGGAACATAACAGTGTGAGGAAGAGAAAAAATTTTCCCAGTGATGATAGCATACATCAGCTTTGCCTCTGAACTTGAAACATCAGTCTTTGAAGTAGAGGCAATTAATGACAATCTTGTGAAGCAGAAGGTTAAACGCACTCATCCTTAAGTAGGAAATCTTTTCCTCTGTTCTTCTATCCTTAATAAGTTCCAATGTAGCACGAGCAATTGAGACATTGATCGGTTGATATCTTCCTTTTTCAACCCCAATGACATCAGCCAACATATCTACATCCACCATATAGTCCTGATCTTGGACATTAAAAGAGAATCTATTCGCATCCAAGAAACTAAGATTTGAATAGAAATGAGCAGTGAGTTTAGCATAGGCTTCTGTAGAGTCAGAACAGAACTGTTCAAGTTGAAGAAGATTGAATTTTTCCCTCAAATTTACGTTCACAGCATCAAGGAAATCAAAATTCACGCTTCTAGGGTTTATCACCCCACGCTTCAACAACTTAAAGTAGAGATGCCTTTGTTCCTCCGAACGAAAGAAGTCGGTCCTTTTTCCTCGAATTTTTGCCGCAACACCCATTTTCGATTGAAATTGGCTGTACAACTTATCATCATCATTCCCATCTATCGGATTAAATCCCCAAACACACGGATCACTTGGGATATTTACAAGGGTTTCTTCTGCCAACCCCTTAGGAGCAATTCCCAAACATTCCATTTTTCGCAAAAAGATGTACTCATTCCCATATCCCTTGTCCTTGAGAAACTTATCGATGTAGTTCAATGGAGTACTAGTCCTCTTTAAAACACGGTAAAGCTTATAAATAAAAGATGGCCTTTGAATTCTTACAGGATCTGCGTCTTCAACGATTTCTTCCACTTGTTGATGACCAACACCCTGTGGATTAGTTGGTGGAAAATGACACTATTGAGAATGTTGTGGGCTCTGCTGCTGACTTGGTGACTCCTCTTCCTCGATGAGATCAAAGTGAGTAGGCCCCTCACTCATTCGCCGTGGTCCCCTGCTTGCGATCCTCGAAGACTTTCTTGAAGACAACATCTTTCTCAGTCTTTGAAAGATTCCTTGCTTGACTTTCCCAAGAAAGATGACAACTTTTTCGAAGATTAAACAAGGGAGGAAGACAGGAATGGAAGATTGATGCTTTTTAGGGTTTTGGAGTTAAGTGAAGAGGAACCAACTGTATATAACTTAGTCGAAAAGGGGGGAACACTAAACATCGTAAAGGAAAGTGAAAAGATGCCTCTTTTAAAAATAACTACCATTTTTAAAGAGAAATTAACTCTTTTTGAAAAGGAAAAATTGCACTTTCATGGAAATTGAAGATAGCATAAATAAATTATAAATAGATAAATGATCGTACCTTTCCGAGATTTAATATAAGAGAAAATAAAATAACTTACAGTCCAGAACCATGATTGTCTAAGTCTGAGAGTCTCTAGACTTTAACTTCTTCAAGCTTTAAGATGTTGAGTCTGGAACAGATGATTTCAAATTGATTTTTCTCTAAAGGCTTTGTAAATATATCCGCCAGTTGGTTCTTTGAGTCAACAAACTGAATTGAAAATTCTCCATTTTGAACATGATCTCTAATGAAGTGATGTCGAATCTCTATATGCTTTGCTCTTAAGTGAAGAATTGGATTTTTGGTAAGATTGATTGCACTGGTGTTGTCACAGTTAATCTCCGTGCATGAATCTTCAGTTCCAAAATCTCTTAGCTGTTGTTTTATCTACAGAATTTGTGAACAACAACTTCCGAGAGCTACATACTCTGCTTCTGCTGTAGAAAGAGCTATTGTATTTTGCTTCCTTGAAAACCAAGACACTGTCCTGCTTCCAAGTAACTGACAGGTATCCGAGGTGCTCTTTCTATCAACTCTGCAACCGGCCAGATCTGCGTCTAAGTATCCAAGAAGAGTAAAGTCTCCTTTTTTAGGTTACCAAAGGCCGATGCTTGAAGTTGAAGCAAAGTATTTGATAATACGCTTTGCAGCACTTAGATGAGATTCTTTAGGGTCCGCTTGAAATCTAGCACAAAAAATACTAAACAAAATGTCAGGTCTAGAAGCAGTAAGATAAAGAAGTGAGCCGATGATACTCCTGTATACCTTCTGGTCCACTTTCTTTCCTCCTTCATCTTTGTCTATCTTCAAGGAACTTGACATTGGTATATCAATCTTTTTGCAATTTTCCAGTCTAAACTTTTTGACAAGATCATTAGCATATTTTTCTTGATGAATAAAAGTCCATTCCTTCAATTGTTTTACTTGAAGTCCAAGAAAGAAGGTTAACTCACCCATCATGCTTATTTCAAATTCATCCTACATAGTCTTAGAGAATTTCTTGCACAAACTTTTATTAGGGGATCCAAAAATAATATCATCGACATATATTTGAACTAGCACAATACTTTTGATTTCTCTTTTGATAAATAGAGTAGTGTCTACTTTACCTTTTACAAAGCCGTTTTGAATCAAGAACTTACTCAACCTGTCGTAGCAAGCTCGAGGTGCTTGCTTTAGACCATATAAGGCCTTTTTGAGTCTGAATACTGAGTCTGGTTTCCTTGGGTCTTCAAACCCAGGTGGTTGTTCCAGATAGACTTTCTCATGGATGAATCCATTTAGGAAAGCACTTTTGACGTCCATATTGAATAACCTGAAATTCTTATAACACGCAAAAGCAAGTAATAAACGAATTGCTTCCAACCTTGCTACCGGTGCGTAAGTCTCGTCATAGTCTATCCCTTTTTCTTGCGTATATCCCTTGGCCACGAGTCTTGCTTTGTTTCTTATGACATTTCCTTTCTCGTCCATCTTGTTCCTGAAAACCCATTTCGCACCAATAATATATTTACCTTTTGGTTTAGGAGTTAACTCCCAAACATCATTAATGCTGAATTGCTTTAGTTCTTCTTGCATAGCTTTAATCTAGCTTTCATTAGATAAAGCTTCTTCTATGCTTTTAGGTTCTATTTCAGAATAAGAGCCACAGCACTAGACTCTTCGCGCCTTTTGGATCTTGTGCGAATTCCTTCATTAATATTGCCAATAATGAGATCTTTGGGATGACTGGACTTATGCTTCCAATTACTGGTTGATTTGTCAGGTTGATGATCACTTCCTTCATTTGAATCTTCAATAACCATTTGTTGCTGGTCTTTCAGAGTCTGAGCTGCTTCTTGAGATCTAGACTTTGTAGAGTCTGGAGCAGGTTCAGATTCTTCAAGATGAGTCTGAATAGATTCATTTTGCATAGAATCTTGGAATTTGACATTCATTGATTCCTCCACAGATTGAGTCTTCTTGTTGTAAACTTTGTACGCTTTGCTTGTGGTTGAATATTTAAGAAAGATGCCTTCATCTGACTTTTCTTCAAACTTGCCAACTCGATCATTTGCATTTTTCAAAATAAAGCATTTACATCCAAACACATGAAAGTATGAAACAATAGGTTTCTTTCATTTGAATAACTCATAGGGGTTTTTTTTTTCCAGAATAGGCCTTAGAAAAACTCTATTAATAATATAACATGCTGTAGAAATTGCTTCAGCCCAAAAACGTGAAGAGATATTGCTTTCTATTAAAAGAGTTCTAGCCATTTTTTGAAGTGACCTATTTTTTCTTTCCACAACTCCGTTTTGCTCTAGAGTATATGGAGAGGAGAACAAGTGCTGAAAACCAGATTCATCACAAAATTTTGTAAAATCTTGATTTTCAAATTCACCTCCATGGTTTGTTTTTATACTTGAAATAACATACCCTTTTTCGTTTTGAATCTTTTTAGCAAACTTTTCAAAGTAAGAGAAGGTTTCAGACTTACTTGCCAGGAAATATACCCAAGTAAATCGTGAGTAGTCATCTACAATTACTAAGCAATATTTCTTACCTCCAATGCTCTGTGATCTGGTTGGTCCAAAGAGATCCATATGCAGAAGCTGCAGTACACGATTAGTGGAAATTTGATTTATTGGTTTAAAAGAATTTCTTACTTGTTTTCCCAATATGCATGGTGTACATAGATCGGGCTTTCGATATGATAGATTAGGTAAACCACGAACAAGCTTCTTTGCTAAAATTTTGGCTATCTGCTTCATATTGATGTGCCCAAGCTTTCTGTGCCATAAGTTCGCTTCGTCTTGAATTGAGATTAGACATTGCGATTCATCTGGTTTTACATCCAAGAGGTAGATATTTCCATGTCTTCGACCCATGAATGATTGAGTAGAATCTTTACTAGTTCCTGAACATATTCCCTCTTGAAAGTTGATTTTGAAACCGGTATCACACAGCTGACTGATACTGAGTAGATTATAGTTGAGTCCTTCAACTAAAGAAACATTGCTTATTGTGAGGTTTCCAATCTTTACAGTTCCAAATCCCACAATTCTTCCTTTGCTGTTTCCTCCAAATAAGACTTTTCCACCATTCACTTGAACAAGCTTTATGAAGCAATTTGAATCTCCTGTCATATGTCTTGAGCATCCACTATCCAGATACCATTTTACTTTTTTTTTTTAAAATTTTTTATTTATAGTGACCTGCATTTAAGAAAGAAACTCAAGCTTTCTTTGGTACCCATATTTTCTTGGGTCCATTGGTGTTAGTATGATATGCGGTTTTTGCCCATACTTTCTTAACAGGTTTCCAAACCATAGGACATTCTTTTTCAAAATGATCTGCACTATTGCACTTTAAACATCTGAGAGCATTTCGTCCTACTGGTTTTACAAAAATTCTTTTAAAATGATTTTTGTAAGCATCTCTTGTGGGTCTTTGCTTAATTCTTTCTTTCACTTTTGGAAAATCAATTAAAGGAATGGTTTCAGCAGTCATTCCCAAACCAGATTTATTGAAATAAGGTCTTTGTGCTGAAAGAATTTTCTCAAGTTTCTCAGATCCTATTGAAAATCTTTTTGAAATATTTGATAGATCATTTTTAAAAAATGCATTTTCTTTCAAGAGATTATCTTCACTTTCTTTAAGAGTAGAAACATTCATGTCTAAATATTTCAACTTTTCTTTCAAAACATTTTCCTGTTGTTTTAGTGCAGAGTTTTCATTTTTAAGTTCGGAAATCCTTTTAAGAGAAGTCTTAAGACTAAAATATAGCTCATCAATGTATTTAGAAACTTTAACAGGGATTTTAAAGTTGCTTACCTCAAATTCACTGTCTGAGACTGAGTTTGTTTCAGAGTTTGAATCTGAATCCGATTGTGCCATCAGACATATATTGGCATAATCATAATCACTTTCTTCACACTCTGTATCACTCCAGGTTTATGCTTTAAGAGCCTTTCGATACTTTTCAGCTTTTCCTTTCTTCTTCCTCAGAAGAGGATAGTTGGGTCTGATGTGTCCCTTTTTCTTACATTCAAAGTAGACTACATCTTTGTTTGATTCATCATCCTCAACAAACTTAGTCTGTTGCTTTTGAAAACTTTATTTCTTTGGATTGAATCTTCTTCCTTTTCTGTTCAGCTTTCTGAATCTTCTTATCATGAGAGCAAGCTCCTCATCATCTATATCATCTTCAGATTTGTAACATCAGAATCATCATTGGATTTTAATGCAATGGATTTCTTACCTTTAGGATCTTCGTTTTCATTGATTCGTTCCACTTCGTAAGACTGAAGAGTCCCAACCAACTCATCAACAGATAGTGGCATGATTATTTGTGTCTCTATTATTGAGGTCTTTATGTGATTCCAATCATTGGAGAGTCCACGCAGAAGCTTGTTTACCTTCATAGGATCAGAAATTGGTTGACCTTGACTTTCAAGACCATTAACGATTTCTATAAAACGACTAAACATGTCAGTTATAGATTCTCCTGATTTCATTTTGAAGGCTTCGTATTGACCGAGGAGAATGTTGATTCTAGTCTCTTTCACTCGATCGGTTCCTTCATAGGTAATATGTAATATATCCCAGACTTCTTTCGCTGTAACACAAGAAGATATTTTGTTATATTCAGTAGGTGACAAAGCACAATATAGAGAATAAATTGCTTTTGCATCAAGAGCTTGTCTCTTGATTATCTCTTCCTGAGTCATTTCACTAGACTCAACAGCTTATTTTCCTTTCTCTGAGACAGATGCAGCTTTAGGAGTGATTCCTTTTTCTACAATGTCCTATTCCAAAGGATCTTTGATCTTAGGAATGCCTTCATCTTGTTTTTCCATATGTTGTAATCATTTCCATCAAAGTAAGGTGGTCTGGTATTGCTTTGCCCTTTTACCAGCCCTGGAGCTAACATACTAGCCATTGATCTTTAACTCTGAAGTAAAACACTTTAAACAAAGTGAGTACACAGGCTCTGATACCAATTGATATAGCTAGTATAAGCACCTAGAGGAGGGGTGAATAGGTGTAAAAATAATTTCTTGAGATACGAGAGCAATACTAGGCAGACAATAGAAAAGAAGTTCTCCTTTAGTTAACAAAACAAATTATGATCAAAGTAAAGCAGAGAGTAGGGAAGAGAAAATTGAACACAAGGTTTATAGTGGTTCGGCTTATTCCAAGCCTACGTCCACTCTTCCGCACTGACAGCCCACCGGCTGGATTTTACTATAAACAAAAGAGATGTTACAGCAATGCTTTCCCTTGATTCCACAGTGTAAATAGTCTACCACACTTCCTCAAGGTATCTCAAAATATAGACTCTCTTTTGTGTACAAGATTTCGCTCAAATGAATTGACTAAGAACAAGGAGCTTCAGACTTTGGAATCCTTTTATCGTGCACTTCCTCGAACAACTGGAATGTCTTCCTTATATACTCCTTTATGCCATCATACCCGTTGGCACTTACCAAAGAAATTCCTCTAATCTACCCATTGGATGGAATCAATTAAGAATATCATTCGAGCTATTAAAGGAACATGTTGATAATAGCCCATCAATCCTGTTTGCCCATACAATCAGGATCTCGGTTTCTATAAGTAGAACCTTCCAAGAATATTTCGCCAATCATCGGATCCTTAATCTCCGAATCAATCATGATCAAATAAAGGATTCCGTTATGTCATATCCAGTCAAGAGATCTTCTCCAATCGATAAGGTTACATCCTTAATGAAACATCCAGTTCTGGATAGCCTTTCTTCAACGGATTAGAAACTGTCAATGAGAATAGACTTTGAGTCTTGAGTCTGGCAGTCCGGAGGTCTTCAGACTTTAAATAGTAGAGTCTACAAATCTTCAGACTAGACTGATGGAAACATTTTGTCGGCTTCAAAATATTCTAGAAAGATTTCTCCAACAGACTCAACAATGGAGACTACCGCCCTAGAGGAGACTTAGGGATCTTATTTACTTGGATGAACCTTGAGCACTAGCTTGAATGACTTGATGAGGGGTGATGGTGTAAGGTCAAGAGAAATAAAATAATGGCGTGTAGGGGAGAAGAGGGCTCAAGGTGAAAATGAATGTGGTGGTTCCCCTATTTATAGGCTCAAAGCTCATCATTACTCATCCAATCGACCCAATCACATTTCTTTAAGTGGCACGGCTATGTCATCAAGATGGTAAGCCTATTTTGCAAGGTGGCATGCCTAGGGTCCTAAGAGTACACTTGTCATTTTCTTATTGGACCACCTATTGGCTTGCTCCCCAAGACTCAATTTAGGCTCATGATGTGCCTATGGTCCTAAAGGACACATAAGCCCCTTTGATGCCTTATGTCCCATTTTAATTGGTTGGCTCTTGTTTTGTTCATTAAGGCTATATTTTAGGGTCATTATAGCCTAAGATTCTAGATGACACCTAAGTATGAATTACCAACTTCTTTTCCAAGGCAAATCTCAAGCCATCATTACCAAATCTTCGGATAGACACCTAGGCTTATGAGGTGGAGATCTAATGACCTAATATCATTAATTGAAGCCTTATTTGTCTCCATTTCATTGGGCCACAAGAGCACTTTGCTCATTATTAAAGGGACAAGTCATTATGTACTAGTGGCACTCTAAAAGATAGGGTGGCATCAATGCTATAGGATAGCCATAATTAGCTCCAACGAGTCCTATTTTTATTGGGACACTTGGCTTGGATACTTTGCTTAATCCCCAAGGTAAATTCTTGGTAATCATGACCATATCTAGAAAAATCTAGGTGGAATGATAAGTCAACCTCCTTCATGAAGAAGTTAGGATATTTTAGAGAATTTCATTTTGTTTTTTTCTTCCTCAAGAAAGCGGTTCGGAGAAATCCATCGTCTAGGTTGGTTTTAGGGCCGGAAAATGGATCATTTAGGTACACTTCGAAAAACCAAATCACGTATACCTGAGGCTTGGCCATCACGCCCCATACTCGCTCAAACCGTTCATTTGGATAGTCGGTCGGCCTAAATGGTCCATTGTCCTTGGGTTGATTCAAGGTTCTACCCAAGACACTAAGCCAAGACACTTATGGACCTTAGGATTAGTAACATAGTAGCCGAGTTTATCCCGATGCTCATTTCGATCGGCACCCGATCCATCCGTATGGTTCATGGTTGGTGCATTACCAATCCATGATTGGGCATCACCAATTCAAGATTCGTTTTCGATCATTAATAATTAAATATGGAATGATGTATTTTTGGTTGGAAGACAATCACATTTATTCAAGTCGGATCATCCATGCATCGGTGCATAGCCAAGCGGAATCACCTGTGGCCGGGCACTATGACCGGTCAAATCGACCCATGATTAACCGTTGATTCAAAATCATCCCGTGACTAATTATTGTGATCAAAAAGTCATCTTATGAGCTGCTGATCTTATCCCATCGGTATGGTCGGTAGATAATTCACGGCTAACACCTCGATTAGTTTATGACCGGTCGGTCGATCGATTGGTCGATCCGTCAGTTAGAGCATGACCGATCCTTGATTCCTTACTGATCGAATTTCGATCCATGGCTAATGGCCCATGGTCAATTCATTTAGGACCTTATGGCCGATCCTTATGGTCATTTAGGACCTTATGGCCGATCGAATTGAGGGTGTTACATGATCAGTGGGAGAGATTAATTCAGAGACCTTGTTCCTAAAGAAGATTATTCATATACTCAACCTTTCACTTTAGGTATTGGCTTGGTTGTTGTTTACGATGCCCTTCAGTTCAACCAGACATTGAATAATCAATCATTGACGATCCACAACCTGCTAATATTCTTCGGGTGGACCCAACTATTCAACAATTACTAGATACCGTTGAGCATCCTGTTGAACAACAAACTTCTTAAGAGAATGTTGATGCAACATTAAGAAGGTCTATTAGAATGAAGAAATCAATAATCCCTAGTGATTATATTGTATATCTACAAGAATTGGCTATAATGTTGGAGCTGAAAGTGATCTCGAAACGTTCTCACAAGTCATGAGTTGTGATTAATCCGATTTGTGATACAATGCCATGAAGGAAGACATGAATTTTATGGCATCTAATGAGGTATGAGATTTGGTTGAGTTGCATGATGGTGTGAAAGCCATTGATTGTAAATGGGTCTTCAAAACTAAGAAAGATTTATTAGGCAACATTGAGAGATACAAAGCTAGACTTGTTGTCAAGGGATTTACTTAAAAGGAATGAATTGATTACATGGAGGCATTTTCTCATGTATCTAAGAAAAATTCTGTTCGTATCATTTTGACATTAGTTACTCATTTTGATATGGAGTTACATCAAATGAATGTAAAAACGGCATTTCTCAATTGTAAACTAGAAGAAGTGATCTACATGAACAACCAAAATGATTCTTTTCCAGTGCTGGTGAGTATTTGGTGTGCAAGCTTAAGAAATCTCTCTATGACTTAAAACAAGCATCCCGCCAATGGTATTTGAGGTTCTATGATGTCATCTTTTCATTTGGTTTTATAGAGAATGTCATGAATTAATATATATCAAAAAATTAGTGGAAGCAGGATTTGTTTTCTTATCCTTTATGTGGATGACGTTTTATTTGCAATCAATGATAAGGGTTATTAAATGATGTGAAATAATTTCTTTCTAAGAGTTTTGATATGAAAGATATGAGTGATGCATTTTATATCATTAGCATTAAGATCCATGGGGATAGACCTTGAGGAATATTAAGATTATCTCAAGAAACCTATATTAATAAGGTCTTAAAGAGATTTCTGATGAAAAATTGTTCATCAAGTATAGCACCCATTGGGAAGGGTGATAGGTTTAATTTGAACCAGTGCCTAAAGAACGATTTTAAAAGGGAACAAATGAAAAACATCTCATATGCTTCTGCTGTTGGAAGCTTAATGTATACTCAGGTTGCACTTGACCTGACATTGCTTTTGCTATGGGAATGTTGGGAAGATATTAGAGTAATCTACATATGGACCATTAGAGAGTTACAAAGAAGGTGATGGGGTACCTTCAAGATACAAAGGGACACATGTTTATGTATGGACGGACGGACAATTTGGACGTAGTTGATTACTCAGACTCAGACTTCGCTAGTTGTGTTGAATCTTGTAAATCAACATCCATATATATTTTTATGCTTGCTGGCGGACCTATATATTGGAAGAGTGTGAAACAGACCTTGGCTATCACTTCTACAATGGAGGTAGAGTTCATATCTTGTTTTGAGGCCACCTAACATGGTGTGTGATTGAAAAGTTTCATATTGGGACTTAGAGTTGTGGATTCCATTGCTAGGCCATAACGAATGTTTTGTGACAATTCAATTGCAGTTTTCATGGCTAAGAATAAAAAAAGTAGTAGTTGAAGGTAGCACATTGACATTAAGTATTTAACCATCAAGGAACGTGTTAAAGAGATGAAAGTGGTTATAGAACATGTAAGCATTGGTTGATGATAGCTGATTCTTTAACTAAAGACATGCTACCAATAAAATATAGGGATCATGTATTTAGAATGAACATTGGTCTAACCATGTAGTTTTTTCTATATATGAAAGAATTTGTGAGACTTTTATTCATTTGTAATGTTTTTCTTAATACAATTGTATACATTTAGTTATTCTGAGAAAAGCAATCACATTTGATTTGGAGTAAACATAAAGTTTATTCATTAAGTTATGTTATCATATATGGGCTGATGAAATGCATTATGATACGCGGAAGATAATACTTGTTCTAAGATGTTTCATCGCCGTAATTCATGTGTTTTATTTCAGCATGAAGTTTATGTGGGTTTGGGTTAATATTTCATTTGATGGAATATTGGGATTAAGTAGGAGAATGTTATAATGTGATCCCAATTATGTATTTCTCAATTAATTCTGATTTATTGCCCAATTTATTACTTGCATTTTATTACATAATATTTACTCGTTAATGTGTTATCATAACAGTTTTGATGGAAGATGTCAGTAACATAATAAATTGAATAAAATGTCAATTCATCTAGTTTAAACTTCATCACTACAGACAGACACACTATTGCATTTTAAGAGGTATTGGCTAGTGGAGTAGGATATTCAGATATGGTGATTCCATATTCACAGATCGATCATACTTTGCGCATAAGTTCAAGGTTTTGGGATCTTCCGCGTTTGCAGATTTTCATCAATGGTTGGAGGGGAGTTGATTTTTTATGTTTTTGCAAATCGATTTTGAATTATGCACGTTTGTTTGTAAATGATAGATTGGATTGTCAATTTTTATTTTTTATTTTTAAATTTAGTCTTACAATGTCCTATTATCCAACATATTATGGTGACAACACTTCATGTTGTCTAAACATTTAGGTAGCTTTTGTTAATTTTTGACATCTCAAATAGCAGAAACTATAAAATATGGCCTTTTAGTTAAAACTCACAACGGTAGCAAAGGGATCAGTCTTCAAAAAGAGTTTGCATCTTTAAAATCACGAAGATCAAAAGTGAGAGCGCTTGATTTAGCATTACAAACATAGCAAAATCATAAGTCATAAATAACGATGTAATCTGATTGCCATTTATGGGAACTGCGTGTGCTAATTCACTTTTGCACTTTAGTAGTATGAGCCTTTGATCACGGACGGAGCTAGAACATTTTGGCAACAGATGCATTAACATAACGAAGAAATTAAATTTTATACTAATTAAGCTCATTTCACTATATGCATCTCTAGCAAATGCATCATACTTCAGAAATCCTTCTAGCAAAATCCAAAAACTGGACACAAACACGAAGCATAATATGAGTTATATGAGTTATTGTAGGTTAATGTCACTAGGGTGAAATTATTAGTGTGGTCAACATAAAAGAGAATTACCAAGAAAGTCAGTATGTCTCATGAAAATCTGATCAAAAATGAAAAAAAATAATAATATAAAAGTCAGTGGGGCCAGTTGACCCTACCGTTGATGCCTTGGACCGTCCCTGCAATCAAATTTGATATGAAAAAAATATTGTTTTCTTTAAAGTTTTACGCCTATAAATGTTATTTACAATTAGACCTGCTTATTCAGTGGGCTCGGGCCCGAACCTCCTGATGTTTGCACGATCCCGTCCATCGGGCCACGGCCGGCCACCCGGGGAGATTCCTCCCCGGCCTCTTTCATTTCCTGCGATGCACGCCCCTGTGTTTCAAGGGGGAAGCCCGCTTGGATCCAGGGTGTTGGCCGTACCCTTTCCTTGTTTCCAAGGTAGGGACTGTGGCCGGTCCAGCAGTGGGGAGGGCTTATTTCTCCAGCCCCCTCCCGAGCTGTACCCAGGAGCAGACAAGGGACTCCCACCCTAGGGAGGTTATCCCTCCGATATCCTGGGACCCGTCTTTCCGGGCTGTCAAGGCCTTTTAAGGACCTGCCTAGGTCCAACCTTTCTTTCTTCTGAAAAAAAATAATATATGTTTCAGCTGAAAAATTAAAAATCTAAAAACAAATGAAAAATAATTGTAAGAGTTTGTGTTATTTTCTTTTATTATTTTACCTATGAGTTTTGTTCTATTTTTCTCTACTATAGTAGAATTTTGGGGCTTATTTTATCTTATTAGTTTTTATAGATATAAAGTATCAAAGTAATATTATTCATAATATTTGATAATCTCTATTAATAAATATATGGGCGAGTCGGACAGGTCAGATGTCAAGTCACTTGCCCAACCCTGGCCCCGCCTACTGACCAAGCTTGGAAAAGTTCCCGGAGGCAAAAGAGTTCGGTCAATGGGCGGGCCCGTTTGTGCCCTACTCATTGATCGGGTCTTTTTACAATGCTATTGGTGATATAAATTAGCATTCCGCATTATGAGATATTGTAATTGTGTTGTTGTTTTTTTTTTTTTTTGATCAAGGATTCGCCGAAACCTGCCCTTATCGGCTTATGTTTATTTGGGGTCTCACAGGCCTCTGCGGTGGAGACCCAACAACAACTATATCTCGGGAGAAATTAGCCCAACAATCGACCGCCGAGGTCCTTCGCTTTAATCGCTAACAACGCAGGGTTTCGAACCCTTAACCTCCTTTGCTAGAGGAAAGATTTCAACCAACTATGCTTGCGCTGCTCACGGATGGGTTTGTAAGTGTGTTCGTATGGCATAGTTATAAGAATATATATGCTATTGGTAAAAACACTATGTGAGAATACACATTAAATTTATTAATTAGGAAATTCATAGAGGGGTACTTTCGATGCTAATTATTACATTACAAGACACAAAAGGCAATTGGGACATTCCACTTGTCTGTACTTTAAAAAAGACAAGCTTTCTTTTTAAAATATAAACTGTATAGACTACAAGTTTTTGGGACAAAACCAATCATTTGAGTGGAACTCAAATTTATGGAGTCAATGAACCTTCCCTATAAAGTAAAGTATTTCCAATCTTTCCCGTGAAAAAGCTATGCTGGTAATAAAAAAATTATAATTAGACGTAACCAAATATTGCTTTTGATTAAGCAATTGTTTAAATATACTAAAAACGAGTCAAATGATTTCATTGTTTATAGATGCAACACAAATAAATGGAGAGAAGGACATCATAAGGTGCTGCTAAATAAAAAAATCTTATCAATGTGTATGAATGAGAAATCATAAATCGAATTGCTGAATCGGAAAATTTGTGTGCTATCATATAGCTTTATGTCAGCTAAGTTCATGAGTTAGAGATAATCGGACTCAAACCGTTGAACTCCCATAGGGTAAACCATTGCCTCTTCGGCCCCTTGGCTGATTCTACCATAAAGGCCAACGATAGACAATAATTCCCCACTCCCTCCTCCCCAAACACAGTTTACAACTTTCATCATATTATGCATGGTGCTCACTTAAATGCCAAGAGTTTCTTTTGGTCGCGCATGATAATTATTATATTTTTGTTTCAAAATTATTTTTCTATTTCGGATTTATTTCTAGAACATAAATTCGTTTAGCAACACAATTTCACTTTTCTATTTCTAGAACAAATTTTTAGTCCAAAAATAAGTTTGGAACATAAATGAGAAGTAAAAATTTTATACTTCTTTATTTTTATAACATAAATAAGAAATAAAAACTCTTATCATTACTCTTTTTCGTTATTAGCTAGTTGCTTTGCCACTGGTCCTCGCCACCCCTTGCCGCCCCATTGCCCCCCATCATTGTGGATCTCCATTTGTCACCGTCGGTCATTCATTGCTGCCCACTAGCCATTGCCGTCACCCCACCACTCCTTATTGCCGTTTGCCGCAGCTGAGGAGGGAGAAATTTTATGTCGTTATCAAACAAATTTATATTTCAAGAATAAAAATTTTGTGTCGTTATTAATAGAAAAATCTATTTATGTTCCAAAAATCAATTTTAAACTAGAATGGTTATCATTCGTATCCTTAAGTGCCCAATTTTTTGAAAAAGAACTATGTTAGTGCTAACCCCAATCTGTTTGACAATAAATCCAACATGGCCTTTTTTTTATATATTAATTTTTTAAGCTGACGTGGCTTGTGACATGGTCTAGTTGGCATCTAAAGCCATAAACGGCATTGTAAAGTAGCTTGCCCCACAAATAAGAACCCTAAATTGCCAAATTGAAAGAAATCCCAATTTCAAACCCTAATCGGCCATTGAAGCAAAATTCACACACTATTTCGATTTACCCTCAATATTAACTACTCAATCTTAGAAAGGGAAGGCAGAAGCATCAACAGAGGCTCACAACCCTAAATTTTCCCCTCACGAGCTGTAATTTTCTCTTAGAAACCCTAAATTTTCCCTCTAATTAAGCAACACGGAGAGACAAATGTACCTTTTTACCATGGATATGAGCAAGCGATGGCGAGCGAGTGTGGGCGTGCAACGATGAGCGAGCAACGATGAGTGAGCAATGGGGAGAGGTGCAACATGGTTAGCCTCTTTAACTCAAGTTCAAACAATGTCGCTTTTGCCATGGATAGCGTGCGGAATCATTTTTTTTTTCTCATTACCTAGCCACATTGGACTAAGCGACATTGTTTTACATGTCCATGTGAACTGGGTTTTTAAAAAATTATGACATGTCACTTAATTTGTTTTTTTTTTTTGGCAAATGCTACATAATTAATTTGACCAAAATTTCTTATTGTTGACATTTAAGTGATCGTTTTTTCTTCGACTTGACATTTAAATGAGCTAGCCAAAAGTTTTAGCACTAACATGAGTATTAACTTTTGGCACTTCAAGTGTCAGTCTCCTACACTTACACGATTTTTATTTTTGACTTTATCACTCATATAGTTTTAAAATTTGAAATTTGATTTTATTCAATACTGAAAAAAGATAAACTTGGGGGTGTAATCTGACGCCGGAGGTTGTTGTCAAGTGGCTGTTTTCTAGTGGCTATTTCGTAGCTGGCGTTGGCGGGTCTGTTCGGTTGGTTGTTGCTCCGTAGTTGGGTGCGGTGTCCGTGTTCAAGGGTTCCTCGTCTTTCTTTTGATAGCCGTTGTTTGGCTGGCTGGTTGCCTTGTTTTTGCTAGTTGGTTCCTTGTTTGGTAGCCACTTGGATTGTTGTACCTGTTGGGTTGTTTCTTACATCTCGGCACCCTTCCATTCATAATGTTTTCTCATTTTGAGTGTAAGTTTTGGTGTCGTAATTTCTTTTGTATAGGTTGATTAAAGCTCAATATATTTCTTAATTTCACAAAAAAGGAAGAAGATAAAACTCACGTAAATATATAGTTAGATATATATATATATATATATATATTTTTTATATTTTGGGAGTGGAGGGATGAATATATAGATATTTTATCGTACACAAATTACAGTAGTACATTCCCCCTTCTTTTCTAGTTAGATAGCAGTACACTCCTTTTAGTACAAATATTTTTTATGACCCAGGGAATCCTGTAAGTCGATAGTCGGCGAGCAAACCCTAGGGCGACGCTAGCGGAAGACCCACCACCCCGACATCGCACTTAAGATCCCATGTAGCCAGCGGGATTCGAACTCCTCTTCTCCTCTCAAAGGATCATGGGAGCCTTATCCAATTAGGCCACCGTAGGCGGTGGTCTCCTTTTAGTACAATTATCGTTGCCTTTGATGGAAAAACAAGATTGGGTTCATTGATAAACTTGAAAGAAAGAAGAAAGAAGAAGAAAGCTCTAACTCAAGATTAGACTGCATTCATAGAAATTTTTTTTTTTTTAAAAAAGGAGAAAACAATTCTAGCACTAAATTGGAATGCCAATGCCAAGTGAGAGCACTTTCAGAATTGAGCGGTTATCGCCTCAAGAAGCAACGGTGCCACGTGAGGCACCACCCTAAATGAGAAAGCTCTTTTTTTGCTTTAAAAGAGAACTCAAAATCACTTCCAAGATCAAATTTTCTTTTTACTAGAGAGAAGGGTCACATAGGTGAGTTTAAAAAACAATAGAAGACAATGGTCTCACATTGCGTACTTAAGAAATTTCGAAACTTGCATCCTATAAAACCGAGACCTGTATTTGACTTGCACAGTTGTGCATAATCTCCCAAAGCCTTGTCCCCTATTAGTTGAGCAACGAAAATTTTGAGCTATTGAAGCTTTTTAAAACACAAAACCTGTCTTCTCCTTTTGTTGAGGCAAGCAAGTAGTTTTAGAGGAAAGTTCTAAATTATATATATATATATATAATCAATTATTCATTGTTATTAAAAATCAATTATTCATTGATTAAAACGATGAAGAAATTTATTTTTCTTATGAATTTTTATTGGTGGTATGGACTGTTTAATTATGAAATCTATAGTGAAGTATGAGAAAAAGTTTGAAAATTTACGGGAAGATTATCCTTAATTAAGACTTTGACTTCGGGCATCACTTTATCTCGATCCAAAGGAAAAAGTAAAAATCTTATGCCAATTGGATTTCGTAAGATCATCATTCGTTGTCCCCTAAACTGACGAGGACGAATGCAATCGGGGAAGGCTCTAGAGCAAAGATCAGAGACCCATTGGATAGCATGAAAGGTAACGTCATTTGAAGGGACGCAGCACAAGATTCCCCCAGCGACGTGACGCCCAGGCGCATTCGCGAAAAAGGGATGGCTCACCTCTTCCCGAACGAAAAATCTGGTTCGGACATATTGCATCTGCCTTCCATAAAAGCGAAGTACCTAAGTACGAAAAGGAGCCACTGACACGTCCTCTCCCCCACTCTCCACGGTCTCCCCACATGGGTGCCCTGCGCTCCGTGGGTCCCACGCACGGTTCGAAACCCTCCTTTCGAGGTGACATGACGTGGGCTGGGCCCCCCCTCATCATACTGTGCTGGTTTTCGTGGTGGGGCCACAACGAACTTCGGCCGTCAAAGGTGGATGTGGGAATCAGTCATTTTTCCGTTCGGCGCGTTCGCCTTTGCAGGGATGAATGAATGATGGGAAAAATAAATGGACCTTGACTTTTGGCGCGACGTGCAGTAACATACCTTTTTTTTAAAAAAAAAAAAAAAATTGAATATATGATCTCTAAAGTAGTCTTTTTATTTGTTCAAAAGACAAATCCGACCTTATTTAATGTCTTGAATTATTATATATTGATTGTTGAGTTTAACATGTCTATTTTTGAATCTATCTATTTTAGAAAAGGAAAAAAAAATTAAGGCTTTAACATATACCATGTTATTTAATGATGTGTATCATTACACCTTAAGTTGAGATGAATGTTGGATTGAAAGCCATATCAACAAATTTCGTTGATTGGAATTTACGCAAATATGATATTAAATATTTTTATGTAATTTAGAAACTAGATTAAATATTTACTAATAATTCTAGCATCATATTAATAAATTAAAAGTTCACAGAAGGCATTGCATGTTGGGTTAAAGTTTTTAGATTATTTACGTTATTTTTTTATGAATGAATAATATTACACCGTGGCACTCGAGGGAGTTTGCTCATTGTCTAATTGAGAGAAAACTGAGTGATTGCATACATGACCAAGTAGACGAAATGAAAAATGATAAGGGATGCTTAAGTAGGTTGGCTTAGCTGGTAAGGTTCGAATTTTCTTCACACCATGCTCAGATTCGAATCTTGCCATCAGTAGTCCCTTTACTAGGCGATATGTAAATCCACTATAAAGAACTTCTAGGCCTGTGATATGCCTTGACCTTGGCATGTGGTAACCTCCCATCTTCTTATACTTTTGGTTCTTAAAAAAAAAAAAAAAAAATCATAAGGCATACGCAAATTATATCATGTTTGGTTTTGTATTACTTAATACATTTGTAATTTGGGAATAGAACCATATTTTTTTCATTTGTTGTAGGCGATATTGAAATAAATGGCAATGTGTGACAAAAGGGTGGTTTTTTATTTAACATACAGAAGATATAGTAGGGAATTTTTTATTTATTTAAAATCTGGGTAATATGAAATGACATGAATAATCATACATATTTGAACAAATTAATGTTCGAGACTCCTTCAAATATATGTTTTAAGTAAAACTCACATTGTTTGATATATGACTTTTGTATATCTGTTTAATCTATCAAGAATTACTCGTGCATCCAAAGAATTACTTAAATGGTAAGCTTGTTTGTTTACTCGCGTAATACCTAAGTTCGAATCACTTAGTTATGGTATTCTTTTGGTTTTTCCCTAGGAGCATAGACCTGTCTCGGTATGTGGTAAATGGGGAATGTCACATCCGGTAAAGACTAGCTGGACACCCAAAGAGGTCTGAGCACCCATTGATATATAAGGAAAAAGAATTACTCTTGAGAATTGCATTGTGATATTATCTCTGCCTTTTACCCTTTGGACGAGACCTTTAGTCTTGGCGCAGCTTTGCTCTCTAGCTTTCAAGAAAAGGAAAAGGAAGCCCACTTGCGGAACGCTGGGACCTTGTTGTGACCTCACCAATGGCCAATGTCCAAGATGGGATAGTGGAGGGGTGGGTCAACATACTTTTAGGTCGATGGAGAGAATTTATAACGAATTTGGCAACAGAAACATGTGCTCAGTTGATTGTCGTCCTCAGATTTCACTACTGGTCTTAAACTCCATCTACTTCGCAAAAAATGATAGATTTAATTTTTTTTTAAATGATCATTATATGATTGAAAAAAATTATTCAATGAGTATTTTCATTAGTGATAATGATTCATGTCTAAACATATTTATGGACAATGAAAAACATTTCTTCATTTATTTTTGTAAGTGATACAATCATTACTTTTAGAAAAATGTTTTCCCAATAACCTACATTATTAACAATTAGATTCATCCTCACATATGAGTTTCTTACACATTGTAGCGGCCATCCTTAAGATCACAAACTTGCCTCACCATGTAGGATGGACTACCACAGTTAGTCAACGATTGATCAAGGTCAATAACCATTAAAGGCAAATCCTAAAAATATGTTTGAAATTTTACCCATTAGCCAAAAAACATGCATCGACTTTTAAAAATATATCTTTGCACATTAAGCTTTAGGGTAGCGCTATTTCTGCCCTTGAATGACTATAGCCACCGCATTTTTCACTAAAATGGCAAAATAGCCCTCAATCAATCAATTGCAATTTAAAATAATAGCCCCAAATATATATGTTTTCCTTCTTATTACCCTTTATTTTAATTTTGAATCTAGTTGCCATAATATATATTTCACATGTTGTCACTTGTCTGGACAGGAAAACATAATGGACAATCTACGGTAAAGAGTTGTTTCAATTACATCAGAGCTCAGCAAATATGTCACAACAACAACCAAGCTTCTTCATCATTTCAGCCACCTCGTAAGTTATGGAATGCCATATGGAAAATCACTTCTATGCCTAAATTAAGACCCTTTCTGTGGTCAATTTGCAATAATGCCCTGCCGACTAGAGAAAACCTATATCGTTGCCACATTATCTCAGATCCTACTTGCTGTATGTGCACTACACAGGTTCCTGAAACACTAGAGCATTTATTTTTGGCATGCCCATGGACTTTAAATGTATGGTTCCACTCAGAACTCGACCTCAAGCATCATCCTACAAGAGTGAATCGCATAGAAAGTTGGCTGGTTTCTGTTATTGAGAAATAGAACGGCTTACCTGAGCTTGAAATAGTTGCGGCTCTTCTCTGGCATATCTGGAAAGCCAGAAACAACTTATTGTTCCGACAGCAACGCCCTAACGTTGACCACGTTGTGCAATCTGCGTTAGTAGACACACGATCCGGTTGGAGATTTGGTCAGCAGAGGCAGCGGCATGTGAGAAATCAACATGATTTGGATCAGCAATGGCATCCACCAGCCAAAGGCTCTATCAAAGTTAATACTAATGCGGCTTACCTACCTCAGTGTCATGATGCATCGATCGCTTGCGTGTGCCGAGATTCCTCTGGTGTTTTGCTTGATGGCTTCGCGCAAACAGTGTCCGCATCTTCGGCATTGCACGCTGAGGTGATCGGATTAAATCAAACCTTGCACTTCTTGCTTCAACAAGGGCGAGGATCGGATCATCTTAAAGTGGAATCTGACTGCTCAACTCTGGTAGACGCCATCAATGATCCTGCCTTGATGCCGTGGGAGTACAGAGGTATTTTTCAAGAGATAAGGGACATGAAGCTTCGATGCCCTAATCTTACCATCGTTCACTGCAATAGGGCAGCGAATTCTGTGGCGGACCGGGCTGCAAAGGCCCATCGGGCTTCTTTACTTTCTTCAAATTGGGTGCAGCATCCTCCTTTCTTTTTACAAGATCTTTTGTTTTGTGATATGCCCTTATCTGTAACTTCAACTCTATGTTTATAATATATTAATGTTTCCGACCAAAAAAAAAAAAAAAAGTGGCTATCTCGTGTATATTAAAGGCATTATGTTTTTTTTTTTTTTTAAATTTTAGATTTTACTTTTGTAGATTAAGTTTAGTAAAAAAAGAAAAGGGCAAAAGCCAAACAAAACCTAATCTATGTCCATTGTGACACATTTATCCTAAACTTTTTTTTTGGCACAAAAATACCCAAAGTTATACTTATGCCGTGACATCCTCAATCCGATCCCTATTTATGGAGTATAATTACGACGGTAATCGAAAAAATATGGGAAAACAAAAGATGGCAACCTTAGAATGAAAACTTAATTTTTCATTAGTAGATCGCGAAATTTCAAAGAAGTGGAAACATGCTGCGAACGAGGAGCCACGAGGGCTCAAGCCCACTATGGGCGGCCCAAAAAGGCCTATTAAGTAATCCAAGCTCAACTTAGTCTTTTGGGAGCTTCCGCATTAATACGCCCATGTCCATGAATAGTGAATCGGACTGTAATTTGAGTTAATTCCTATTTTGCTACTTCTAGAAGATGATTGGCTTAATAAGACAAAAATTATGGGCATGCAAAGTGAGAGTGGCGCCCAAGGAAGGAGGAGAGAGAAGAAGAAGCCTGCCTAGTCTATTTCCTAATTCTAGCATGTGAGAAATCCTAGCATTAATGAACTTGGATGTGGAGATCTTCATGAAGTCTTCTTGGCCATGCAAAGGGCTTGGTTATGAGAGAATTGGGGAAATTTATACTTGCTTCATTAATGCTTGTCCATTCCATCTCTCATTTCTCTCATTTCTCTCATTCTCTCATCTTTCTCTCATCCTCTTCTCCCAACCTATCTCTTGGTCACTTTCTCTCCCTCATTCTCTCAACCGAACACCCCTTTACCCTCACCCTCTCACTTGGCTTATCTCTCTCTCTCTCTCTCTGGGCCCATTTAGTTCAACTTTGGGGAAATGACTTTGCATTTCCCCAAGTATCTTTGATTGAATGGGCATTTTGTGAATGCTAGTGTGTTTGGACACTCAAAAATGTGTATATTTTGCAAAGTAGCTTTAGATTGAAAAGAAAAAGGAAAAAAAGAAAAGAAAAGAAGAAAGGGAGGAGATGTAGTTGGGTGGAGAGGGGAAAATTGTGGGGGGAGGTGGTTCTATAGTGGTGTCGGTGGCGGTGGGGAGGCGACTGGTGGTGGCGACGGCAATGGCAGTTGGGGGGGTTGCGTTGACCTCTGGCGAGCTTGGGTTGCGCGACTCAGGTGACGCCTGAGGTTGCGCGGCCTCTGGTGGTGCTGCCTGAGGTCGCGCGGCATTTGGCAACGCCGCCGCGACCTCAAGCCACCTCGCCTGAGGTTGCCTAACCTCAGGCGAGGCTTCTTGGTGGCCAAATCTGGTTGCTCGCAGCTGAGCGCCACCCACCGCGCCCATCGGCCAAGCTTTGTGGTGGAGTAGCAAGGACGAAGAAGACGATGAACATGTCTTATGAGGGCAAAAGAAGAAAACACAATTATAATGAAGGCAATATTGGAAAGAAAGAAAAACTCATTAAACCTTATATCATCATTCCACAGCATTACAAATGCTAGCATTTGGCCAAGGACACCTTCAAATGTTGAACCAAACGCCTAAAATTTTTCCCAAGGGGCTTTTGGGGCTGAAAGCCCCTTGGAAATGCCGAACCAAATGGGGCTTGTCCCTCACCACCATCCACCACCACAGGCCGTGCTATTGTTGCTTTTGTCGTGCTGCCGTCCACCACTACATGCTAGTGTTGCCGCTTGCCCCCCCTTGCCGAGCCACCCTCACGCCACCCTTGCCATGATTCTCACAACCGTGGTGCCGTTGCCGTCACCATTCATAGCCATGTTGTGAGTCATTATGCCAAGCTGCCAACCATTGTTGTCTGCACACCCATCCTCGCGCCTCACCTCACCAAGCTATTGCCTTGTAGTCGCCTTACCATACACCATTGTTGCCTCACGCCGCTGTCCCCACCATCCAAGACGTGAGCTGTGAGCTGCTGTCATCATTGTCGCTTGCTGTTAAACCTAGATTCGGACTGTAAGTAACTTCCTAACCCTTGTTTAGGGTGGTAGTTACGCTTAAGATTAGGGTTAAGTTAAGGCTAATGATAGTTACATTAGGTGAAAAGTGGATTAGGATGAAAAGCTCTATGATAAGTGATAAGTACTAGTGATAAGCTATCATGGATAGTGAATAGTATTTGCGATAACTTATCAAAAATGTGATAAGTGCATGTTATATTGCAACTTTTAATTGTGATTAATACCTATTAAATTCTTATTTTTAAAGGGATAAGTACTTAATAAATCCCAATTTTTAGAATGATAAGCGCTTAATCTATTCTATTTTTGGAGGTGATATGTGCTTAAGAAATCCTCATTTTAAAGATGACAAGTGCTCATGGTTTTTTATTTCATAAATGATGAGTGCTTTCAAGATGTTGCTTTGAATGATGAAATGCTAAATTGATAAATGAATTCATGGTATGAGGTTGTGTACTATGAGGTTAATGTATGATTCTTTTAAGGGATGAATAATCAATGGGTGACCACATGGAATTATTTCATGGCATTTATATAGCGTGAGTACTAAACACTCTTGTATATATAGCGTGAGTACTAAACACTCTTGCATTGGCTAATGAGAAAGATAAAAATTGGCTTAAGTGATTGATGTGCTCGTGTGATAACATAATGGTTCTGTACTCGTATGATTACAAAGGATAATGCTCAATGGATTTCAGATACCTTTATGTCAATGAGATGCTGTTCGTGGATGGATTTCGGAATGAAGCTCTTGAGGTTGAGATGTTGCCATGCTCGATGGAACGGGATGATACCCGATTATGCTAGAAGAACACTGAAGCGAGTGTTGATCGTGGCCGAGAGTGGTCATAATAATTTGGACCTATGCGATGTATTTTGCATGGAAGTATTGATGTTCATGTCTGGATTATTAATTATGATTTTCGTATGGTTGTGGAATGGTGCACTCATGTTGTGATTAATTATGTAATAATTGGACACGTTGGTAGGGTGTCATACGTTGAGTTGCCTATTTCCTGCTTATAGATAA
This sequence comes from Eucalyptus cladocalyx, assembly GCA_017140615.1. Taxonomy (NCBI): domain Eukaryota; kingdom Viridiplantae; phylum Streptophyta; class Magnoliopsida; order Myrtales; family Myrtaceae; genus Eucalyptus; species Eucalyptus cladocalyx. The sequence continues at coordinate 19,851,592 of CM029516.1, forward strand.
TGTAAAGTAAAGACTTTGTTATTAATTTGCCATCGATAAATAAGTCGCATGTTTAGGATGTCTCCGAGGCGAAGTACCTTCTTACGCGGGGATTAAGGAGTTTAATTACTTAGTATATCTCATTCCTGTTATTGTTTAAATGTTTCAAGCCCTAAGCATGCCTAACCTGTTACGCCACATACAGTTTGGGTTGCTAGTGGACTTGGACACCGATGTGACCTCTTCTTCAATTGAGGGGACGGACACGGGATATGAGAAGTATGTGACCATCATATGGGTGGGTGAGGGGTTGATGAACCTGCCTCATAGGTTCATGGCTTGGTATGTATGGGTCGGGGAGGATCTATTTGGTCTTCTTCGGGGGCTTTGACAAGCCTCTAGGTGGGGGACCCAGGAGTACCAGTTGGGACCCCCCATGGACGTGGATTCCCTAATGGTGCCGTCACCAACTTGGAGACTGACTCGGATCAGGACCCCGACCCCAAGCTTGAGCCATGGTACCTTGAGTCGATCGATACTAGGCATGTGGGGTACAATACATTTTAAGGTTACCCTCATAGTATAGAGGTGCTAGATCAATCCAACCCTCTTTTGACAAGCTGGAAGGATCCATTGTAAATGGGAACTTCTGATGCTTAATCTGAAGTGTAATGTACATATAATATGAAAGTGTGTTTGATGTATGTTCTATCTATCCCTCTTTTTATGAATGATTGGGTGGTGTTAATTTTGCTTGTGTATAATTGAAAGATAAAATGAATGGGTCCGCGATGCCTCCTGGGACGTCACGATTAAATGACCAAAGGATAGAAAGGGTTGTCACACATCTGAGAGTCGTGGTGTAATATGTGTGACATATTTACCATTCATCAAAATTCTTTCAACTAGAACTATTAAAATTCTGCCTATATGGATGCTAGAAAGCAAATAGTATTGACATGACGCTTACGTGGTTTAATTGAAATAAAAACGAAATTTTTATAGCTAAAAAATCATATGATGAATACATGATGTAGAGTAGATGTGTCATAAAGATACAAGTTTAAGGTTTTTTATGTCATGCGAAAAAAGTTTATGGTAGATGTGTCATAGTGGTTTGGGATCTTTGATGTCAAAAAAAAATTCAGTGTAGATGTGTCACAAAAGATATAATTTGGGATTTTGTTGTGGCTTTTTCCCAAAAGAAATTTTTTCCAAAAACCCTAATTCTTTTTTACGTTGGCGAGCAAATTATATGGGCTAATTGTCAGGAAGAATCTAGAGATTAACATAGAATATTTTTTAAAACAATCTTATCTTCACAAAATTTATTTGTGTTGTGCATATTACCATCAAAACCATTCTTTTTTTGATTTTTTTTTTCGAAAACACTTGATAAATGATGTTGATTTTTCTTAATCCAAAATGATGAGATTTCATTGGCCTTTTTAAGATGACATTTCTTATTTTATGAACGTTGTGATTTAATTACCGTTCCTCTTTGAAATTTTATATTGAAGAATGTAACATGATTTTATTTTGAAAATTCTTTATAGAGATCTTTCTTTTGTTTAATCAATTATCCCATTATATGTATATGTATACAGAAGACAACCGATAATAAATGGTTTGATGGTGATAGGCGCAACATATGAGAAAGTTTATAAACAAGTGACTATGTTAAGGAGGTGTTTGTGTTGATATTTTTATAGATTCTACTTGTTAATTAATTCATAAATTTGTTAGACAACTTTAAAAATAATTAGGTTTCTTAGAAATTTCTCTTTTCAACAAAACTAATTTCTATATAAGTATTCATGGGATACCCATAAACAAATACATAATGTAAAATCTTAATTATGACAACTAAATCCTACATAGAAGTAGAAAAATTGAAAAAAGAGGGAAAGTAAAACAAGTTTGGGCCACCATTTTAAATTGCATTTCAATGATTGAGTGAAATGTTGTCTTTTTGATAATAAAAAAATTGAATGGATTTAGCCATATAAAGGGAGGAAGTAACGCCGCCCTAAGTTTTAACTCTACATTTACAACTTTACATCCTTACATTACTTAGTAGTGCCTCTTTATTTACGAAAATGTCATTTTCATTCCCAAAATACCCTACTAAAATACAAAATTTCGATTCCCACCCACACCCAAAGCCCCTCAGATCGAGGTGACAAAGGTGGTGGATGGTGAACCGGGTTGGGACGGTAGTCGTTGGTTGCTGCCGGTGGAGGATGGCACAGCTAATGGGGGTGAGTGGTGAAGAGATCAGGATTTTTTAAGGATTTGAAATATTGGGGATTTTTCAAAGGGGTAATTCATTCTTTGAATGATGGGCTATTAAGAGTATCGATGGGCTGTTGTTGACAGGCATGGAAAATTCATGTCAAAAAGTAGAGGTAGGCGAGTAGTCAAGAGGTAAAAGATGCATGTTTTTGGCACTTACCCAACATTTAATTAGGACATAATATTTTCTAAAGCTAATTATGAAAATAAATTAATTGAAACTAATTACGAAAGCCATGAATATGAAAAGGAAGATGGGCAACTTTCATATGAATGGGATTTCATTTTTTTGTGCCTTGGTTGATAATTTAAATTCTTTTTTAGATTAACCTTAAGAATTAACTTCTTTTTATTTATTTGCTAATAACATAGATATTTTAAGAGATTATATCGTGCTTCTAGTAGAAGTGAAATGTGTGTGTGTGTGTGTGTTTTTTTTTTCATCTTCGTACACCATCAATTATGAAATGAACTATGGAATATACTCAATTTTCTATATAACTTATCAAATACAATTTCACCTTTATCCTCAAGCCCTTTGACTTTTTGAGTTAAATTTCATATATTCCGTAATGCTAACTATTATAATTAATACCGACCAAAAAAAAACTATTATAATTAATGAACTCAATTAAGAAAATCATAAATTAGAACTTTTATTGTTCGAAAATCAATTAGTGTTAGTAATAAATAGACTCATTTAATGACATGATACAATTTTATAATTGTATATTTAGATGTCAAGGGGAAGTGACATGGAATGGAGCTTTGTAAGAATGTGATTCAACTACAAAACTCTATTTTACCCGTTATTGACAATGTATAGCTTCGCCAAGGTGGTTCATCTTATGACAAAGGAATAACGTATCTTTTTATGAGGTCATGAGTAAAATTTATATTATGAGCAAATTTCTAGATGGCATTGCTTGTCTTACATTGCTTAGCTATAACATACCTCGTTTGGACTTCCCAATTGATAATATTTTGGTGGTGTTGTACTCACAAATCTCGGACTTTTATGTCACGGGTGGTGTGGGATAGTCATGATTCAACAAACATTTCACAGGTGCGAGATACTTATGATAACACCTAAATAGATCACTTGCGTCCTCTCCATTATTTAACTTACAAAAAAATAAAATAAAAATCAAGACTTTAATTTATGGTTCTTTTCTTTAGATGATGAAAGATTAAATATTATTAGTATCGTAATTACTATTGTATTTTTTGAAAAGGGGAATGCTTTCTTCTATTCATATATCATCCACAACTTTATCAATTTTTTTTTTTGGAAAAAGTACCCAATAGTCTTAAATCTATTATACGGATATCAATTCATTCATAAACTTTTCAATTTTGTCAATTTAGTAGTTTAAATCTTTATGCAAAGTTCTAATTTTTTTTCTTTTGACAAATTTTCACTAGAAATTGCTAACCTGACAGTGTGCCCGCATGGGACGATCGATAATTGACTAAATTGCCATATTATCGATTTTTGGCGAAAATTCATTGGAATGACTAAATTAGAATTTCTCTAAAAAATTTATGACTAAATTTACAAAATCAAAAAATTTAGGATTGGATTGATATTTATACAATAGGTTTATGACTGATTGGATGATGTCTCTCTTTTCTTTCTAATAGCTAGTAAAAAACCTACAGGGTGCATGAAATTTAATAGTTGTTTTTTACTCTTTGTTAAAAAATAACAATTCAACTTTAGTTTCTCATAATAAATCCTTACAACTGTCACAAAATACACCCTCTTTTAAAAACTCTCAGTGTTTACTCACGTTATTGAAGACTCTTGTGATCTCTTTGGAGTATTTTCTAATACTCTATAAATCTCCATAAAATCTTTCTAATTATAGTGGTAGACTTCCACCCAAATTAGGAATCCTACCTCATTGATAACCACCTCTTAATTAGAGACTTTCCTGATTTATTGAATTTCTTTAATTTAGGCGGTCACTAGAATTATATCATGGTATTCTTCCTAAATAAGACTAATTATTATATAGATTTCTTCCTTTTTAACATCTTACCATATAAGACTCCCTTCCTATTCTATCATTTTGATGAGCAATCTTCGAGATATTCCAAATCGACTCCTGAATATGTTGGGCTACTCCTAATAAATCTTTGTCCAGCCCATCGTGAGGGTCTTAAACATTCTTATCACTTCGATAAGCCAGTCTCCTTCCTACAGAATTTAGTTTCTCCGTAGGTAGATACTTTATCAACATATCAGCACCATTTTTGTCCATTTTAATGTCGAGTTGCTTGACTTCCAAGTCCAAACCAAAAACTACTTGAATTGATGACATCTTTATAACATGAGAGAAAATCTCCTTATAATGAACTCCCTTTTATTGGCCGAAACCTTTCACCACCTATTTTGCTTTGTAACGCGGTTTGGGGTCAATTTTTTTTATTGTCTTCAACCTAAATACGCATTAATTCTTGAGTGCTTTTGGGTTCTTTGGTACTTTCACCAAATCGTAGGTGTGATTATCATGCAAGGATTGCATATCCTTTTGTATTACTTTCATCCATTCGTTCATGTGGGTATTAATTTCCACTTATCAGAAATTCTTGGGTTCTCCCCCATCAGTGAGAAGCACATACTCGTTTGGAGAGTATCTTCCGTTAGGTTGCATTTTTCTTGTTAATCCCCTTCGTTGCTCTTAAGGAACATCATCAACATCAATTCTTTCCTCCTCAACCTCATCATCAATGACTGCATCTCCACTATTATTAGTCTTGACCTCAACTCCTTCGGTAGCCTCATCATTAGCTGTAGTCTCAGTTTGTGCTTGTACACCCTACTCATTCTCGGCATCTTCTTGTGCTTCCCCACCAATAGAATTTACTAATAAGCCTAAGGGCTCCAAGTCTACTAATTCTTCCTCCATACTTTGAGGTTCTTCATGCTTCTAGTGGTCTTTGATAGTTTGATCCTCAAGGAAAACCACATCTCGGCTTCTGAATACCTTCTTGCTTTTGGGATCCTACAATCTATAACCAAAATCCTCATGAGTATATCCCAAGAATATGCACTCCTTGGCTTTTCTATCAAGCTTGGCTCGTTCATTTCTTGATATAAGATGAATTCTTGTGACCAAACACTCTCAAGTGACTATAAGATGAATTCTTACTAGACCATACACTTTGTAGTGTTTCGCCCTTGAGTGGAATCGATGGTGATAGATTTATCAAGTCCATCACCGTCCTCATTGCCTCCCCTCAAAAGGAGTTTGGCAACTTCACATTGGAGAGCATACACCTTATCCTCTTACATATTGTTCGATTCATCTTCTCAGCAATGCCATTGTGTTTTGGTGTCTTAGGCACTGTTTGCTCGAGCCTTATGCCATGAACTTTGCACTAATCCTCAAATGGACCTTGGTATTCCCTGCCATTGTCAGCCCTCACGCACTTCAATTTTTTGCCAATCTCCCCTTCTAGTTTCACATGAAATCCTTAAAGGTCTCAGTAGTAGCCCAAACCTTCCTTGAGAAATCATCTATATAGGCAACATAATAGGAAGTGCCATCACTAGTTTTCGAAGTCATAGCACAAACATCAATATGTAAGAAATCAAGTCGATTAGCCTTTTTCAATGGTAGAATAGATTCAAAGACAACCCTATTAATCTTTCCTACAATGCAATCTTAGAGGTACCTTTTATTTTTGGAAGTCCTAACAAATTTCTCCAAAAGTCAATTATTCTTTGATGCGAGAACCTTCATTCCATTCTCACCCATTTGTCCAATTCTTTTGTGCCAAAGCTTAGTAGATATCTCCCTCACCGCATTAACATCTATGTTGCATAGTTTCACTTGTAAAGTGTGAGTGATACGTTTTTCATTCCTCTTGCTACCACCAAGCTACCTTTGGTTAACTTTCACTTCCCTTCGCCGAAGAGACTTATATAATTGTCATCATCTAGCTTTGCTATGGAGATAAGGTTGAGGCAAATATTTGCTACATGTCTTACCTCTTTCAAGATCAGCTTGCATCCATTGTTGGTCTCGATCTCAATGTTTCCTATGCCAACAATCTTCAATGAGCCAGCATTTCCCATTTTCACGAGCTTGAAGTCTCTAGCTATATATGAAGAGAAATTTTTTCTCTTGGGCACTATGTGAAGGAGGCTCCAAAATTAACTAGCCAAGTAGTGTCTTGGCATATTACTTGGCATATTAAGTTGATGCTTTCATTAGTGCGGGAAATCATCATGTCTTCATAAATTGTGGTGACATTTGTAGCTAATGCTTCAACTTGCTTGTTGGCTGCCTTCAATTGACAATCTCTAACGAGATGTTCGATTTTTCCATAATGAAAACAAACTTTCTTCTCAACCCTTGGCCTTGAGGTTGAACGACCTTTAGGTCCACGGCTTTTGCTCCTCTCATGATCTACTTTCTTATCTTGTTCATTGATAACAAGAGTTCTTTCACCATGGTTATAGTACCCTTTATCCTTGCACCTTTGCTCTTCACTCAGCAAGCTGTCTTTCACTAACTCCACGGTCAATGCTCCATCGGGTGTGGAATTGTGAATAGACACAACTAAGGTGTCCCAACTTTTTGGCATAGAACTTGTTAGGAAGTGTGCATGCAATTTCAAAGTGATCATCCTCTCCATTGCATCGATTTGATTCACTAGACCTTTTATAGTGACTATGTGTTTGTAGACACTCGTTCCATCTTTGTACTCTATATGCGACACCTTCTTTATCAAGCGTGCTATGTTTTGAGATGTATTCCTCACGTATGTCCGCTCCAAATCTCTCCATAAGTCATAAGCATTGTTTTCTTGAGTGAATTTTTCAAAGATGCTTTGATCGAACCACCTTCTAATAGTGCCAACACATCTTTTGTTGAAGATAGTCCACTCATCCTCCTCCACCTCTTCTTCTTCTACTGCTATTATCGGGACTTTTGAGAAGTCATCTTCTTGCTCTTCATCTTTTGCTGATTTAGAAGCTGATGCTGGAGTCTTTACCATGCCCTTTGAGGGAATTCTTATTTTGATTGGCCTTTGCAAGCCTTTGATGTAGAGATGATCCTTCATCTTGCACGCCTATATGCATAATTTGTAACCATGAGCATAATCATGTTGACCTTGTCCTTTGACATCTTTTACAACATGACTTTGATACCACTTGTTGTAAATTAAGTCGGATTGCAATTGATTGTAATGGAATTCTAGCTGTTAGAATTGCATATTATGCGGAATGTAATAACATAGTAGATGAGAGAAAAGAAGAACGACACACCGGAAATTTTTTACGTGGAAAACCCAAGATGGGAAATACCACAGGACGCTAATCCAAGAACTTTCCACTATAATCAAAGGATTACAATTAACACTCTAATGACGTTTCTCTAGTAATAAATCCTTACAACTATCACAAAACACATCCTCTCTTGAAAAACTCTTAAGAACTCTCGTGTTTTCTTATATTATTGAAGACTCTTGTGATCTCTCTGGAGTATTTTCTAGTGCTTAGTAAATCTCCATCCAATCATTCTATTTATAGCGATAGACCTCCACCCAAATTAGGAATCCTACTTAATTGGTAATCACCTCTCAATTAGAAACTTTCCTGATTTACGAATTCCTCTAATTTATGCAGTCATCATAATTATATCTTGGTATTCTTCCTAAATAATACCAACTCTTATTTAAATCTCTTCCTTGTCAACATCCTACCATAATAAGACTCCCTTCCAATTATGTAATCTTGATGAGCAATCTTTGGGATATTTCAAATCGACTCCCAAATATGTTGGGTTGCTCTCAATGCCTACATGTATGTTATTCTTCAAAACAAACTATGGGCAAATAGGGAAAATCCCAAATTGCATTTTCAAATTGACATTTAATATGAACTTGTCCATGGATGCACTCTTCGAATGGGAATTGAAATGATGGAAGTTTTCGTGGCGACTTAATGCTAAATCCATGCTCAATACTCTAGTCCTTTCCTTTGCGATAGTCAATTACTTGCTCGCATTTTATCTATCACTTTCTTATCATTCTTTTTTCTAATAATCAAGGGATGTAAATTTGGTAACACTCGGCTTATCCAAGCTAATTCTCACTTAATGTGATAGCATCTCATCTCATCCACGTCGGGCGATTCCTTGAATTTTACTAACTCCATGTTATTTTGTTCGATCTCATTATCTCCCTCTTCACGGTTATTTTAGCACTAAATATCCTTTACATAGATATTTGGGCTAGGATCTGGATCAGATGAAGTTCAACAGCCCCCGATTAGCTAAAAGACCAAGTCATGAGCTCATCATGGGCCTTCATTGTTTAGCCTAAATTTAGCACTCCTCAACAGTAAAAATACCATCAAGTCCTGCAGTTCGTCCATTCATTCTTTTAGCTTCAAGGATCCATTTATTTTGTGAAAAATTAAAAATTTGAAAATGTTAGTTTAATGCCCAAAATATTTTGTCCTGAAATGGAAATATTTTTAATTAACTCATTTTCATAACCAATAAAAACTAATATTGTAATGCCTTTAGTGAGAACTGAGATTTTGTCGGATCGTATCATGATTGAAGACTTATGAGCGCCCCATGTACTAAAAATCGAGTCTTTAATCGAAGAAATTGCATATTCATTCATCATCACAGAACCAGTTTAGATTGACGGACCCAAATTTGGACCTGCTTGGAAACTATCTGGGCTTTCCTCAAAGCCGAATTGACAGGCTTAGATTGAGACAAAGATGTGCACTTTTTTTTCAACATTTTTGTTATACTTTATTAGTATGTCTATGATGGGGTGTGATTAAAACACACTGGTTCATCTTGATATATTATAATGGAAAGATGCTCTTGTGAAAGGGTATGAAGGAAGTCATATAAATAACTTCTGAAGATAATCGCTGGGGTGGTTGGCAAAAAAAAATGTTTTGAAAGAAAGTTTTCTCTCTTCTCCTTCTCTCTCCATCAAAGAATAAAAGACATTCCATTACTGCTTTGAGAAGACAATCGGTATTAACACTGTGAAAATTGAATATTTTCCTCGTGATTGCATTCGGACCATCGCGAAGTCTTATTTTCCGTCGTTCACTCGTGATTCAACTTTCATTCCAAGGTAAATTGTTTATTGCACATCAAAGGGGTTAGTCATTTCTTTTGCCTACTTTCCTCCTACATTGGTATCGGAGCTCGTGTTATGATTCCTGCCTTATTTTCACATCGAATTTTCTCATTTGCTATTTGATATGGGGATCAAGAGGATGAACTTCACATTGTCTAGATGTTTATTGCTCGTAAATTGCAGCATGAATCGTAAAAAAAAAACCAAAGTAAAGAATGGGTTTGGAGGTTGCATACACCTATATGATTTTGGCCATTTTTCAGAATATCTTCTTAGTCAAAATCAATTTTCGAATATATAGGGTAAAAGTACTCATTGAGACAAGTTAGTGTTGTTGGAAGACTTGAACGTGCCCCACGAGGGTGTCGGCGAATTGGCGCGCGCTAATGTCAGCCAACGGTCGGTAACCGACATGCTAACGTCATTGATGATGTCACCCAATCGACGGTAGTTGGCCGGTTGGTGATTGATCGGTTACTCGACCTGACCGAAGAACCTAACCGGTTGACTGGTTTGACTAATTAATTGGTTTGGTAGTTGGACCGATTGGATTGGTCATCAGTCAGATCGGCCAAAAGCCTTGTTGGCTCATTGGCACATGCGCCACACATGCTACGCACTTAGGCAGCGTGTGTTGGTGCATGGGAGATTTGATTGGTGTGTGGTTGGTGAAGCTTCGTTCGTATGGATGTGCTCTACATTGTGTATGGAATCTTAAGCACACATATTTTTGGGGTATAAGTGCATTGTTTATTCTTTTTAACTTGTGTTTCTTATGTTTTTGGAAATATAAAAGCTAGCCTACATGAAAATGACCGCATATATATTATGTAGAGCTTGGTTTGATGATAGCATGTATATGGTTTAATGTGCTTACCACTTCTTGATTCCAAGCAAACTCGAACAACGGTTGAAGATCCTTGATTTTTTCATTATGTGTTGAATTTTGCCTTTGATTATAACTGCCGCATGATTGTTTTTTTTTTTTTCATTGGTTCACATCATGCTATGCCTTTTGATATTAGTAGAAAAATGTGAAAATTACATGGGGTCATGTAATTATTCTTTTTCTAGTAGGAGTTCGTAGGTTGGTAGAATTCAAAGGAGTTCTCATCTAAAACTTAAAATTTGTGCAAATTAAACTAGTTAATAATAGACGCTGATTGAGAACATAGTACATTTTCGTTTCTATGTCTTTTGTTGAATTATCATTAATTTAATTTATCTTTGTTGCAAATTAAATAAGTATGTTATTATAAAAATGTGCTAGTATTGATCTTGTGTTTATTATGTCAATGTGTTGTAGCAATTGATTATGTCTTCGGTATGCAAGACCATTGTAGTTGACCTCAATAAGGGTGAGAAATTGAACAGTGACAATTATGATATTTGACATTGAAAAATTTAGTATATCCTTGAGGAGTAAGAGTTTTGGAAATCCTCAACCATACCATGGATGAGCTTGAGCATGCAACTTCAACTTAGCATAGGAGAGATCAAGAAACTTATCAAGCTTAAAAAAAAAAAAATAGTATTGCTCGCATCATTTTGCTAATTTAGTGGTACGTCTACCACTAAATTAAGGAGACTTACCATCAAGTTTGACATATATCGAAAGCGCCCATATGTAACGATGAGGCAGTATTTTTAGGAGTGAAGTCGGCAGGTCATTTCCTTACTGATGAATAGCAAGTTAAGGCTATTATAAGGTTATTTCTTGATAGTTGGGAGCACATGAGAAGATTAACATGATGCACAATAAGAATATTGTCACTTTTGACGATATAGCGCATCATTTGAAATTAAATGATGAGCGTCTAAAGGCTGCAAGATCCTCTACCCGAATCAAGTTCGCGCAAAGTTTTGGGCTCTAGCGCAAAAGGAACCATAAATTCAACAATAAAGGGAAGGAGACTGATTGGCACCTAAGATGGCTAAAATCTTTCGACACAAGAAGCGTGGTGGGAAGAAGGACAACGCCAAAATGAAGTGTGCTACAATTATGGTAAGATGGGTCACTTCACTCGTGAATGCACTAAGTTGAAAGAGGTACCCTATTACTCAATTACGTTAAGTAATGCTTTTGTTTCTAGTACTATAATGCTTGTTGAATATCATCCAATATGGACTGTAGACTCAGAAGCAACAAACCACGTAGCTAGAGACCAAGGAACATTTTTAGAATATCGTCAGATACAACCTGGAAGAAGATGGATATATATGGCGAATAACTCAAAAGTTGAAGTGAAGGGTATCACACATGCAAATTAATTTTACGTGGTGGTTGAAACCTATTACTACATGTTCTCTAAGCTCCAAATTTTTGACGGAACTTGATCTCCGTAGTTGTTCTTCTTCGCCTAGGTTATGTATTGAATTTCCATGGTGATTGTATTGACATTTTATTTATAATAGTTTATTATGGTTCTGGTCATGTATTGAATGGTTTTATGGTGTTAGACATTGACTATGATGTGTACTGTGACATCTTAATTTTCTGATTCTGTTTTCGATAGAATGAGTTGGGCTTTTCATCGACATGCCTATAGTTCTTTTCTCTAAGCTGATCACTCATGAGATAACTAATCTATCAGGTGAAGCCGTTAAGGAATCTAAACGCAATAGACTTGAGAATTTGATCATAAATTGACTGCTCAACCGTGCAAATCTGCAAGGGTCAATACGGCACTGTCACAATTGATCAGAGATCAGAGATAGGTCGGTTTGATAGAGGCGTATGATTAAAGTGTGTGTGATTCCACCTAATTGCAAAATTCTCGTCCAACGACACTAAACTGATTTTTCTGTCATTTCTGTACCCTGTGCCCGTATTTAAAACTTCGAGATTTTCATGATAATCGAGAGTCGCTAATGAGTTGAAGATGTACAATGTGGTTAGAAAATAATCGACCACGGGTTAAATGCACTAAAAATTCATAAAAGCTACTTGGTAGGTTAGGTCAGGTCATGCTAAAATCACATATAGTTGAAATTAATTGCAAAATTGAGCCCAATTGCCCTGTCATGTCACGATTTATTTTAGGAATGTTGACTCATCCTCCGAAGATTTTTTAGCAAACCCGAGTTTTTGGCGAAAATTCAAAGTTGGGTTATTTTGGATTGGGAAAATTAGAGGATCATTTTTGGTTGCATTTTTGGCGTTCATGTTGGACTAATTGACAAGGAAAAATGTGGAATTAAGTGTGGACATCCTCCTTAACATTTTGGCCTTTGAATGAAGTCCAATTAGAGAAGATTTGAGTTGGAATTGAAGAGGGAATGTTCAAGTTTGTAGGCCAGGGGGTGTGCAACATTTCAGCCCTCTCTTGGCTTGCTAAGGAAGCTTTGATAAAGGAAAATGAGCAGAGGATAGGGTTGGACATCGTGGTGGCCTTGTGATGAGTAAATGGGATATTTATCCGAGACTTTTGTGGCAATTTGGGTCCCCCCCCTTCAGCTGAGCTCTTCTTCTTCTCCCTTGGCTTGCTTTCCCCATTGTTGGTGTTATTTGAGCTCAAGAAAACCAGAGGAAGCTAGCCAAGAGCCAGCAGCCACCGTCAACTACCCCCTAGCCGCTCGTGCATGCCCGTCGAGTTGTTGCTAGTTGCTGTTGCCCGCAAGCCCGAGCCATGCGTCCCCGCCGTCCTACGTCTGCTTGCTAGCCCTCCGTTTTCCCAGGCCACCTCACAGGTCCCCAAGCTCGCCTGGCCACCTGTCCAAGCCATTGTTGCCTCTACCTGGTTCGCTATTGCCACCCGTCGCCCGCTTGGTTCATTTCCAGCCAAGCTGACGCTTGACTAGCCCTTCTCAACCCAAGAACAGAAGCTAAGTCTTAGCCCAAGCCGAGACTTGTGGGCTGTTTTTCGAGCCCATTCAGACCTTGTTTGGTGTCGCCGTAGGCTTTTGTTCTGCTCGCCTTTGTGTTGTCGTCACTGTGGACTCACCGGTTCGCTAATCGAGTGAGTTTACTCACTAAACCTTTTTTAGGAGGTTAATGATGCTTAAGGGTTAATTAGATTAGCTTAAGTATGATTTATGTGGTTAGTTAGTTTTAATTAGTGATTTAGTTGCTCAATTATGATTGTTATGTGGTTAGATTAGATTAGTTAAGGGTTAAATAGATTGTATTATTTAAGTGAATAGGTGCATTATTTTTCTAGACCTGTTTATGTGGTTAAATTAGTGTTTTTAGCCTAAGTATGCATTTATCGGATTAATTTGCATTTATTTAATTATTTTTGCAATTTATTTAATATTTTTCAGAAATTATATCGTGATAGTCCGTGACCGGAATTTCGTGCTAATTACAGTGGTGTGCTTAGTTTATGCAATTGATTGTTAAATTGTGTAATTAAGTGATGATTGTTAATTTTGAGTATTTATTTCAAAATTGTGAAATTTTGGGATTTAATTAGAAAATACCAAGTGTTGGGTTTTGACACTGAAAATGTTTTTAAATAATATATTAAATAATGGGATTTTAAAAGAAAGGATATCAATTTTTCTGGTTCGATCTGACTGTGTACCAACACACGATTATTTTACTGTGTGTTTTTAATATAAAGAAAATGTGCCAAGTACATTATTTTAATTGGGACATTTGAGTGCAAGGCACGATGTCTTGGCCGGGTTTGGATGTGTGCATGAATGATATGAGAACTCGTCACAAGCCTTTGGGGCCGGACGACAACGGATGCCGGTCGCAGTGGAGGTTGGGTTGATACTCTTTTATGGAATACCGTTTAAATGTAGACGTTGCCATACTTGATGGTGCGAGATGACGGTTGGCTACGCCTGAAGACCATCGACTGTTGAGTTGGTCATGGCCGTTGGGTCGTAATCAATTGGGACGCATGATTGATTGAAATTGACATGCTTGATTATGGTACAAAATTGTGTGGTACGGAATGTGATGTGTCATAACGATTTGGCCTTATAATTGGGACCCCTGTAATTGTTTGTGATATAAGTTGAGACGTCTCAATTGATGAATGCTTTAAATGCAATTGTATGTGATATGAATTGTACTAACGTGTAGGGAGGAACTGAGGCGAGGTAAGTCTTCTGTGATGGGTGATTAGACTATCCTTAGGCGTATTTTCTTCCTAATCAGGGTTTATGGTGTGAACTCGTTGAGACATCGTCTCACCCCATCGTGGGCTTAACTTTTCAAGTCCGTAGATGGCGGTCCCTCTTGTACATTTTGGACAGCCAAGGGGGTTTATAGAGTAGAGTATCGACATCCTTGTTCTTAGGAGTCTCTAGCTCCATGAGCTCATAGTGACCACTATCTTGGTCGATGAGGGTTGACCTCAGTTGGTACCTCATCGATTTAGGGCGTGATTTCGCCATGGGATCAACGAGATCTGGGAAGGTCTCCTATAGGGTTCCGACATCCCTGCCGTTGCGGTCAATGACACGACATGTGAGGAGGTAGCTGATCTCCCTAGCGGTGTTGTGGAAGACCCAAATCGCCCGAAAGTCTTAGAGGTCTCGACTGAGGAGTCTTGTGCCTAGATGGCTTAGTGACTCTTCTTTTTGGAATATGATTTTTGGTTATAGACTAGTACTGTATATAAACTTGGTTTGTTTATAAAAGTGTTTTGTGTAAATTGTTATCCTACTTTTCTATCCCATATTTGTGTTGTCTGGAGATTTGTTTATTCACTTCTGCATGTGCATTAAAATGAATGGGTTGACGATGCGTTCTGGGATGTCACAATTTTATCGACCACCGAGGGATGTGCGTGTGCTCGAGGTTCAGGGTGTGACATGTAGAGTGTTAATGATGATGATTGTTTTTCTTTAATTGCATCTTCTAGTAACGCTGAGATTGATATAAGTATTTAGCATGCTAGACTAGGTCACATTAGCTAGAAAAGGCTTTTTTTGGGTCACTCGCTAATGTTGATCTACTTGTATGTAAACATTGTCTAGCGGGAAAAGTAACTAGAAAATCATTTGGTAAAGGAACTAGAGCTGAACTTCCTTTACAACTCATACATTTGGACACTTGTGGTCCATTGAACGTAAGGGCGAGGCATTAAGTCTCATATTTCATCACTTTTATAGATGACTTCACGTGTTTCGATCATGTCTTTCTGATCTCTTATAAGTCAGAAGAACTAGATTGCTTTAGACAATATATAGCATTGGTAGAGAATCGGTTGAATAAAATAATAAAGGCATTGAGAATCAATTGCGGATGTGAATATCTATTTGAGTAATTATAAGCTTTTTGTGATGAAAAGGGAATTGTATAACAAGTAACTAATCCTAATACTTTGTAACAAAATAGGATTGCGGAGAGAAGAAATAGAACCCTATTGGAAATTGTTAGGTCTATGATGGCACAAATAAATCTACCTATCATGTATTGAGGAGATGCGTTATTGACTGCTGCTTATATACTTAATCGTATGCCTTTAAAGTTAGTCATTTTCACCTCTAAAGAATTGTGGACTGGTAGGAAACCAGACTTAAGTAATCTACGTCCTTGGAGGTGTGCAACTTATGTTTATGATTCTTCTCATGAATATGGCAAATTATGGCATAGAAGGAAGAAACGTATTTTTATAAGATATTATGAATACTCTAAATGGTACGTGTTCAAAGGTGAACAAGCTAATGAAAGTGTAACCGAAATAGAGTCATGAGATGTCCTGTTCTTGGAGAACGATTTTCCTAGTAGATGTGAGATTGATAAGGACTTCCAATTATAAGAGATGAAAGAGCATGATAACATACCTACTAATGTTGTTGCGACATCCTGATTTTCAGGTTCTGTTTTCAATTGAATAAGTTGGGCTTTTCATCGACGCGCCTATAGTTTTTTTCTTTGAGTTGGCCACTCACGAGATAACTAGTCTATCAGGTGAAGCTGATAAGGAATTTAAACGCAATAAACATGAGAATTTGACCAGGAATCGACTGCTCAATCGTGCTAATCTACAAGGGTCACTATGGCACCGTCAAAATCGATTAGAGATCGGAGATAGGTCGATTCGTTAGAGATATGTGATTAGTGTGTGTGTGTGTGTGTGTGTGTGTGTGTGTGTGTGTGTGTGTGTGTGTGTGATTTCACCTAATTGTAAAATTTCTGTCAAATGATACTAGAATGATTTTTCTGTCATTTTTTTACCTTGTGCCCGTATTTGAAATCTCGAGATTTTCACAACAACCGAGAGTTGTCAATGTGTCGAAAATGTACAATGTGGCTTGAAAATAATCGATCATGGGTCAATTATACTAAAAATTCCTAAAAGCTACTCGGTAGGTTAGGTCACGCTAAAATTGCGCTAGATGGGAATTAACCACAAATTTGAACCCAAATTCAGAAATTGAAAGTTTTGCTATGTCACAATTCATTTTAGGAACGTCGACTTACTTTACGAAATTTTTTTTGCAAACCGAGATTTTGGCAAAAATTCAAAATATGGTCGTTTTGGACCGGAAAATTCAAGAAGCTGTTTTAGAGCACACCATTGGCCATCAAGTTGGTTCAATTGACGAGAAAAAAATGTGAATTTAAGTGTGGACACCTTGGCTACAATTCTTAGACCTCATCTGGATTAAATTGAAGTCCAATTGAGTTAGAATTGGATGAAATTGGAGGGAAATTGTCAAAATTTGTAGCCAATGGGGTGCAGCCACTTTTGGACCATTTAGAAGACTTCTTGGGGAAGCTTGGGAGTGGATAATGGCTGGGGATGACAGCCATGCATGGTGGGGTAGCCACTTATGGGCTTTAGGATATTTAGCTTGACTATTGAGGTAATTTAGGCCCCGCCATCTTCAGCTGGCTTCTTCTTCTTAGTGCATACTTTATCCATTGTTGAACCTTGAGAGCTTGAGAGGGAACCAAAGAAACCGAGCCAAGCCAACCCCATTGCCTGTCGACCGCCCCTGCTCGCCGGCCGACCGTCGGTTGCCTGCTGGTGCTGCTCACTCACATGCCTGAGCTCGCTGGTTGCTAGTTGCTGTTTTGCTCCTCCCAAGCCTTTGTCGATTTAGTTGAAGCTTTGTCGTTGTCGTTTGCCACCGTCGAGCTTTGTCTAAGCCGCTGCAGCCATCGCTGCCCCTCCTTACTGCTTTCAGTCGCTTGAGCAGTCCCTCTGGCCCAGGAGCAGAGGTTGAAGCCAGCAAGGGCCGTGAGTCCATATGGGCCGTTTCAGGCCTCTTTCAGGCCTTGGTTGGTGTTGCCATAGGCTTGGTTGTCGCCTGCCTTCGCGTCGCCGTGAACTCATCGGAATGCTAAACCGATGAGTTTTCTTGCTAAACTCTTCTTAGGGAATTAATGATGCTTAGGGGGTGATTAATTTAGGCTAATTAGGGTTAAGTGGTTAGTTAGAATGGATTAGTGATTTAATTATCCGTTTGTGCATGTTAGATGGTTAGAACGGATAGATTAGGAGCTAAAGTAGTCGTACTATTTATCTAGATAGGTTTGGAAATTTTCTAGGCCCATTTAGGTGGTTAGATTAGCGTTTCTGGCCTAAGTTGCTATTTATTGAATTTAAAGTGAATTATTTAGTTAATTTTGGTATTTATTTAATTATTTAATATTTTTCGAAAATTATATCGGGATAGTCTATGACCAAAATTTCGTGCTGATTACAATGGTGTGCTTAGTTTCTACAATTAAGTGTTAAATTGTGCAAATTGAGTGGTGATTGAAATTTTGAGTATTTAATTCAAAATTTGGAAAATTTGGTAATTATTTAGAAATTACCAAGTGTCGGGTTTTGACACCGAAAATGGTTTTAAATACTATTGTGGCACCCCTCGACACGGCGCCCGATCTGCCAAGGTCGCCTCAGTTCGCTTACCTTTCACTTGTCCTAATAACATGTCACTCTGATATCATTTGAATTGTAGCGGGTCCATAAATTCTGGGGGTTCGTATATATATATTTTAAATCGGTCCTAATGCAATTCATATAACAGAAGCATATTCCAATCTCCTTATCGCTTACTCCAACAAAATAATGCAATGCAATGCATGCCAACTACACATTTTATATAAGTTAGAGCCGAACCACTTTTATTTACATAACTATGATTGACATCACAAGTCGGTACAACAAAAGGCCAAGGCTTTAACTAAGCCCGGCTATAACCCAAAAGTATCCGACTCTACATCAGACATGAACATCAATCCATCATCCAGTGTCGGCCATCCAAAAAGTGTCATCCTCTACCAATCACACACTCTAATGACACCCAACCCGGTGCATCAGCTGGTGGCGACGGCAAGATCCCCATCATCATCCCGTAGAGTCGAACATGCATGGACAGGAACTCCTGGACTACAAGGCCATCAGGTAGACCCACATTATACATAACCAAAACACGAACACGGATAAACACCAGACCACGAACACCAACACAGGGGTGCTCCGAGCACTCGACCTCAACATCAGAAGGTAAGCCATAAAATGTACCACGTCTGACAGGAGATAGAGGCATCTCTCAATCTGAAATGTTAGTCCCCAAAAGGGGTGAGTACAACCACTTAGTAGTAAAGATCCATCAAACTACACAATGCAACAGGCAAGACAATCACAATTTCATGTAAAATGTACATATCATCCATGTGATCATGCTTGTATTTCCATGAGATTCATACATTAAGGCAATTTATGTTCCATGCCATATGCACATACATATGCACGATCCATATCACCCATACAATTATATATATGTTCTCATGAGATCCATTCAATGCATTCATGATCGTATTCTCAATAACATATAGTATCAACTCAATTTCATAGGCAATTATATCCCATATCATATGCACACACACATGTGCATGATTCAATTCCCAATTTTAGTTTTCAAATGGATCTCATCTTTCTTCTAGGGACTAGTGTTTGCATCCCTCATATCGCTTGCATCCAACTTAGCATCGCGAGGAACCTCCGGCACACATCTCCGGGCATCCGGCACACACCTCCAGGCATCCCGCACCCCAATTGGCGTCACGAGGCCATCTGGCACACACCTCCGGGCATTCGGCGCACACACTCTGGACATCTCGAAACTCCCGAGGACATCTGGTACACACCTCCGGGCATCCTGACACTCCCGGGGCATCGTCGACTCAAGGGTTCGACAGTATCATCAACATCACAATGTATATTCACATATATGTCTCACTTTCAATATAGCATTTGATGCAACAAAGGTCTAAACCAGCTTTTTGATGTTACATGACATGCTAAATTTCACCACATATGTAGTACAAATAACCACCCAAGATGTCACATCTCATAGAGCAATTCATTTGTTCTTGAAATAAAACAATTTTCGGATAAAACAGAATGCACTCCTTTAATTAAAATTCTGGAAAAATTAGTAAATGATATTAATAATTCTGAAAATTTAACATGTTATAAATGAGATCTAGAGAAAAATGTTTCATGAAGAACACCATGTCAAAAGAACTTTGTACGAGTCACTACAATCCATGCATCACAGCCTTAAAATTTCAGAACATCACCATTGCACAGTTTTATTCATAAATTCGGTATAAACCCTAAATCAATTCAGAAAATTCAGAAAATTTGATATGTTAAATTCAAGACCTAGAGGTATAAGTTTTGTGAAGAACTCGAAGTCAGATTCGTTATAGATCATGAGCTACATTCACTAAAACTCCCCCTAACCCTTGGTAACGATTTCCAGATTTAACACTTTTAAAGAAAAATCATTTCACTGATTAATACTTGTCCGTTTCTTCTCAAATTTTAGTAATTTATTCCTTAAGATGTCTTCTACAACTTTAATCAAGAACATGAAATCAAATTTCAACTGGATAATTTTATAAAATTCATGGAATCGCAAAGGGGTCGGATTGTCCTTACATGCAACAGCTTTCTCATTCTAGGAAGACTACCACCATTCACTCGAATTTCAACATCCAACATCACAACTCAAGCATCTCTAACACCCATTACACTTTACACACAACCACAACAAGCAAAATGTAGGCTAACGGACTTTACTTGCCTTAAATCCAATGAAATCACAGCAAGCACACGGTGATTAGAGGACTTCGAACACAGCACGGTCGATGGCGAAGCTAGGCGCACGCATGACAGGGCAGGTCTTCTTCTTCCCTCGCCGAAGCACCTTCACGGACAACTCTCTCTTTCTCTCGGCTCTCTCTCTCTCTCTCTCTCCCTTGCGCGACAACCCCCTCGCTCACTCTGCCCCTCCTCTTTTCTTTCCCCTTCATGATTAGCCAGTAATCATTAGCTTTGCATGGCAATGGACACTTGGTGAACCCTTCACGCCACTTGTCATTCTTCATGCAAGTTGATGGGCCTCATTCGGCTGGGCTTGGGCAGCCTTTGGTCGACCAAATGGGGGGAAACTATGGGCTAGTTTTGGGTGGTTTTGGGCCTTAAGAAATCAGCTCACTCCTCCTAATAATCCACTTTAATCCCACTTATATAAATACCTAATTACAAATTCATATGGCCATGAAACTTTGTAACATAGATCAATAAAAACCCAACTTATAAAGTTCATGGCCAAGAACAAAATTTCCCCATCAATTTATCCTTGAATATAATCCTTAATCACACATGGACACATGATGTATTTCCAATACAACAATAGTCCATTTCAATGCTTGGCCTTGATTAATTGTAATCCATTGGTCTAATGACTATAATATAGTCCCATGGCGCTTCCATCACCTAGTCATAGGTCATGGTGTATCTAGGGTTCGCTATGAAATTTTAGGATGCCACAACTATATCAAATAGTGGGGTTTGAAAAGGAAGGGTATCCGTTTTTCTGGTTCAAATTGATCGTGTACCCACACATGATTATTTTCACCATGTTTTTTTTAATACGAAGAAAGTAGGTTGAGTACATTATTTTAATTGGGACATTTGGGTGCAAAGTACGATGTCTTTGTAAAAAATTGGATGTGTGCATGAATGGTTATGAGAATTCGTCCCGAGTTGTTGAGCTGGACATGCTCCTATATGGGATGCCCTACCAATGGATGTTGGTCGTAGTAGAGACTGAACCAATGCCCCGTTATGGAATGCTGTTGATGTAGTGACATTGCCGTACTTGATGGGGCGAGATGACGCTTGGCTACGATAGAAGACTGCTGAACTTTAAGTAGGCCGTGCTTGTGTGGCCGTGAATAACAATTGGAATGCATGCTGAGTGAAATTGATGTGCCAGATTATGTGACAAAATTGTGTGGCACGGAAAGGGATGTGTCATAACGATTTAGCCTTATAATCGGTACCCTTTGTGTTCGTTGAGATGAAAGTGTTGGCATTCCAATTGTTTGAGCATGAATACTGTTATGTCTATGATATGAACTGTACTGACATGCATGAAAGATTTGAGACGAGATAAGTCTCTGTGATTATGTGGTTGTGTGGTTAGGACACCCTAGGCGTATTTCCTTCCTAGTCGGAGTTTATGGGGTGAACTTGCTAAGATATTGTCTCACCTCGTCGTAGGTCCTTAAATGTTAGTTCCTCCAGAACATTTTGGACAGCCATGGATTATTACTGAGCAGGGGATAGATGTTCGGATCCCCGGTAGTCATTGGGTTTATGAGTTGAACGTGACCACTATCTAGGTTGATGAGGGCTTACCTGAGAAGGTACCTCATCAATTCAAGGCGTGGTTCCATCATGGACTCAATGGATACAGGGTGGGTCCCCTCCAGGGTTTTGAGATTCCCGCGGTGGTTATCGATGCTGCTTTTGGTGAGGGTGCAATTGACCCTCTTGATGGAGCTGTAAAGGACCCAATGCCCTCAGAACCGGTGGAGTATGAAGGATCAGTGAATGTGTCCAACTAGTGGTCATAGAACAGTTCCTTTTTTGAAAGTTGACCTTTTTGTAGACCTTTGGATATAAACTTAATTTGTTTATAAAGGTCTTTGGTTTGGTATGATTGTCCTACTTTCCTATCCCATGCTGTTTGTTGTCAGAGGTGTTTAATTTGTTTCCGCATGTGCATTAAAAATGAATGGGTCGGTGATGCTTGAGGATCGGGGTGTGACATCCCCGCCCATAGTGGTATCAGAACTGATTGATAGTTGGAGTGATAATGTGCGATGGTTCATGGGATAGTTAGTAGAAAAGACCTTTATATTATGTGGATGCATGTGAATGATAGCTGATTGGTAGATTGTTTTGTGGGGATCACTCTGTTTCTAATTATGTATAGAATTTGGAAAGGTTTTGTAGAAAGTCTACATAATGAGTGATCAGAAGCAAATGACTCCTAGGAAAAGGACCATTGGACCTATGACTCGGGGTAGGACACCGACATGGGTTGGTACTTGAGGGGGTCATGATAGAGCATTGGTTTAGGCTAGCCCTAGTGGAGTAGCACCACCTCCAGTCGGTGCTGGGGTAGCAGCCCTTGGTAATCCAAGGTTCGACAGGATCATGCAAGCGCTATAGACACTAGAGATTTTTGGGAATGTGGTCGGGTAGCAAGCCCATAATCAAGATGCCGCTGTCACCGCTTCAGCTGCCATTGCTATTGCCACTGCTTCAGCTGCTGCTACTGCAGCCGCCAATGTCGCTGCTGATGCTGCTGTTATTGCTGCAGCCGCTGCCACACCTGCTGAAGTTCCACTTGGGAACATGGTTGTGGAGAGAGAGAGAGGCCTATGCATAAGCTCGTCGAGCAGTTTCTGAAGTTGAACCCATCAAGGTTCATCGATGCAAGAGACCTCGAAGCTGTAGCACTCTAGATCTAGGATTCGGAAAAGGCTTTTGCACTGCTAAGGTGCACTGAGGAGGAGAAGGTTGTCCTTACAGTCTATCAACTACAGGGTAACTCAAGCACTTGGTGGAGGGCCACAAGAGGAGTAGTGTTCCTAGAAGGTGTGGTTCCAGAGGGAAACACCTTTGTTGGAGTGTTCAATGGCAAGTACTTTTCCGACAGTGTTAGAGAATTGAAGATGGTTGATTTCCAATGCCTTCACCAAGGTATGTCGACAGTAGATCAGTACGAAGCAAAGTGCGTTGAATTATCGTAGTACATCGCCAGACTGATCGAGGATCCGGTAGACCGAGCTAGAAGGTTCAGAGATGGGCTTAGAAATTGAGGAGTTTGCTGGTGCCATTCAATTTGAAGGACTATAATGACCTGTATGAATGGGCCTAATTGATAGAGAGAGACTAGAATGAATAAGCCGTTGCATCTGTGTCACGGTTTGGTTCGAATAAGGATGGAAATAGGTTTGAGAAGAAACCTATGATTGGATGAAGGTATCCTATTCCGCCCAACAGGAAGGGTGTGATAAGAAAGTTAGTGCCAAGACTGAATGGCATGTGTCATTTCTGCGGAAGACGACATGGATCAGCCCTGTGTCATTCTAGGCCTGGTGTTTGTTATGAGTGTGGCCAACAGGGTCACATAGTTAGGAATTGTCCCCGAAGATTGATGGGATCGCAACAATTGTCGCCACCACCACTGATGGGTCAGAACCGAGCTGCCGCAGAATGCATAGAAAGGTGGATTGATTAGGCTTTCAGCTCAAGGAAGGACGTACGCTATCACTAGAGGACAGGCTGAGGACTTGCCTAATGTGATTATAGGTATTGTTTCCCTGAATGACCACGCTGCTTATGCTTTATTTGACCATAGTGCAACTCATTCGTTTATAGCTAAGCAATTTGTTAAGCTGGTAGGATTGATTCCTGAGTTGTTAGAGTTAGTAATTAGCATATCTACACCGTTAAAGGACTGTGTTAGCTACAGTGGGTTGTCCTGGTTGCAAGTTAATGATTGGTGAGCGAGAGGGGAAGATAGATTTGATAGCCTAGCCATGTATGATTATGATGTGATAATTGGCATGGATTGGCTCACCAAGCAATGAGCTAAGATGGACTGCTATCATAAAGCGATTCAGTTTAACCCGTTAGCAGGTGAAAGTTTCGAGTTTATTGGGAGTCGAGGAGGACCCTCGATTACTTTAGGGCGCGCATGACAACCATTCTGTTCTAGAAATAGTTTCTGGAACAGAAATAGATTTTTCTATTTCTATTTCTAGACGAGTTTCTCAAAAAAAAAAATTTGTTTGATAACGATACAAAATTTCTGTTTTAAAAATAGAAATTCGTTTGATAACAAAATATAAAATTTCTATTTCTTAAAACAAAATTTTCTTTTTTTGGAGCAAATGAGATGTCCATTTTTACAAATTTCATATGCTTATGAACCCATTGACCCAAATACAAAGTAAGAGTTTTTTTTTTCCCGTAAAGTCTCCCTATTTTGAAAAAAAAAAAATACAAAGTATGAGTTGTTATATCAAATTTTCTAAATTTTCACACAAAATTCTTTAGCATTCACCTAGATAGGCAATTACGGTCAAACAATATACTTATCAATAGTCTCCATACAATAGAAAAAAGAAATCAATATGCATTACTTTTGAGCATGATAGAAAGTTCCCAAAACTCTAGTAGAATGAAGGTGGGCAACCAAATTCTAATCCCCTTCATGCTAGTATGTCATGTCGATCACCACCATAGTTTATGATATCGAGTAATCGTTTTAGAAAGAAACACAAAGAAGTGTATTGGGCAATTTGTGGCAAATTTTACAAAATCAACGAATTTTACGAAGTGTAATAGAGCTTGTCATAAAGAACCATTACAAATAAGGGAAATCCTCAAGTAGAATATCATATTACAAGAATTGAGATAGGAATCATCAAATACAACATCACATTACAAAAGCAAAGATTGGGAATCCCCAAATACAAAATAATAGAAATACATTACAAAAGTTGAAAACACGATCTCATGGAATCTCCGGCATATTATGATCTTTTGCCATCTTATTGGCAATACTTTTTCTAAGCATATTCATCTTAGTAAAAAATTTCATGAAGAAATTATTTCTGATTTATGTTCCAGAAATAGAGAAGTAGAAAATTTCTATTTCTGATTTCTGATCAAAATCTATTTCTGAAACAGAAATCTATTCTAGAAATAGAAAAACGGAATAGGTTTATCAAACAGATTTCTATTCCAGAAACAGGTCTGGAATAGAAAAATTGTTTATGGAACAGAAATTTGGTTTGTCATGCACCCCCTTAATCTCATTACTTAAGGCAACCTATTTGTTAGACAGGGGTTGCCAAGGTTATTTGGCGACTATCGTGGATACGACGGTTGAGGAGTTGAAGATCAAAAATATCGCAGTAGTACTAGAATTTCTAGACGTGTTTCCGAAGGAATTGCCAAGCCTGTCTTCAGAGAGGGAGATTGAGTTTGTGATTGAGCTAGCTCTTGGGATAGAGCCAATCTTTAAGGCTTCTTACTTGATGTCGTTGTCTAAGTTGAAAGAATTGAAGATGTAGATGCAGGAGTTGTTGGATAAGGGATTCATATGTCCTAGTGCATCACCTTGGGGAGCATCAGTTCTGTTCGTGAAGAAGAAAGATGGTTTGTTGCGTGTATGCATCAACTATCACCAACTCAATCAGGTGACGATCAAGAACAAGTATCCACTCCCGAGGATCGATGATTTGTTTGGACAGTTGTAAGGAGCATCGATATTTTCTAAAATCGACTTGTGGACAGAGTATCATTAGCTGAGGATTAGAAAGGAGGAGATATCGAAGTTAGCGTTTCGGACTCGATATGGCCATTATAAGTTCATTGTAATATCGTTTGGTTTGACGAACACCCCAGCTGCTTTCATGGATTTGATGAACCGAGTTTTCAAAGAATATCTAGATCAGTTTGTGATCGTGTTTGTCGACGATATCCTGGTGTACTCGAGAAGTCCAGAGGAGCACGAAAGGCATTTGAGATTGGTGCTTCAGACATTACGGAATCATGGATGGTACGCTAAGTTTAGAAAGTGCGGGTTTCGGTTGACTCATGTTGCTTTCCTAGGTTACGTGATTTCAAATGAAGGAATCTTCGTGGCCCTATTGGAGAAAACTCTTTAATTGTTTTGAAGTTGACAAAACTTTTCCAAAGTCTAATATGAAAACTTCTAGACTCTAGCATCAAAGTCTGAATACCGCCAGATTTTGGGTTTAAAGTTTGCCCAGACTGACAGTTTCTAGACTAAAGAATGAAAAACTTATCCAGATGTGAGATTATTTTTATTTCTTCAAGGATTTGATTCGTATGGTTTATGGATGACCTTATGGCTGGATTTAAGACCTACATGATTGATTATCCTTATTGGAATCAATTCTGATAATCAAATCTTTTGGAAGGTGAGTAAACTTGGAAGGTTTTACTTATGGAAACCAAGATCCTGATTGTATGGGCGAACGGGATTGATGGGCTTTCATCACAAATCTTCAAATGACTCGAGATCTCTTCGATTGATTCTGTCCAACAGGTAGATTGGAAGAATTCCTTTAGAAAGTGCCAACGGTCGTGAAGGCATGAAGGAATACTTAAGGCGGACTCTTTAGTTGTTTGATACGGTGCGTGAAAGAAAAATATCAAAATTTGAAGCTTTTTAATTCCTTGTTATTTCGTTCACTGAGCTCAAAGTTGTATACAAAAGAGAGAGATTCTTAGTGAGACTTTGTGAGAGACCAATAGAGACTCTTTACTGTGAAGTCGAGATCGTAAGACTATAAAATCTGTTTTGTTTCTTAGTGGAATCTAGCTAGTAGGTTGTTAGCGTGGAAGAGTGGATGTAGGCTTGATCTAAGCCGAATCACTATAAACCTTATATTCTTATTCTTTTCCCTCAACTCCTTCATTTTGATTCTTAGCTCTAATCAATTGTTTAAGTTTAAACTCCTTTATTTTGTTTGAAATTTTATCTAATTGCTAAAGTTTGAATTCGTCTGTGAGTTTCTAAAGGCAAATTATTTCTATTAAACTGTGCAAAATTTTTGTTCACGCCTATTTACTCCCTTTTAGGTGTTCTTACTAGCCCTTTCAATTGGTATCAGAGCTTATGTGCTCATTTTATAGAAGTGTTTTTACTTCTGAGTTAAAGGTCTATGTCTAGTATTTTGGCTTTAGGTTTGGTTGAATGCCAAAGCAACACTAGACCTCCTTACTTTGATGGGAAGCAGTACAATGTGCGGAAAAATAAGATGAATGCGTTCTTGAGATCAAAAGATCTCCTGGAATGGGATGTGGTAGAAAAAAGGGATCAATCCCAAAGCTACATTAACCTCAAAAAGGGGAAAAGAAGTTGTAGATGCTAGCGAAATGACATAAGAAGAATTAACCAAGAAACACGCTCTTGATGCTAAAGCTATCTACTCCTTATATTATGCCTTATCTCCTACTAAGTATAACTGAATTTCATCATGTGAAATAGCAAAAGAAGTTTGGGACAAATTGCATGTTACTTATGAAGGAACTGTTCGAGTAAAGGAAACGAAAATCAATATTCTAGTCGGACAGTATGAACCTTCAAGATGAAGCTTGGAGAATCCATCACTGATATGTTTAGTTGTTTCATTGAAATTGTGAATGGATTAGCATATTAAGGACAATCAGTCTCAAGACCAATGAAGGTCAATAAATTGTTGCGTGGACTCTCCAAAGACTGGAATTACTGAAGACATCGATTAAAGAAACCTATAGGATCATGCTTCTTTCAGTAGATGAACTTGTTGGCACATTTCAATCATATGAAGTTGAGCAGATCAATGAGGAAGAAGATCCTTAAGGTAAAAAGTCAATTGCTTTAAAATATAATGATGATTATGATGATACAGACTCAAAAGATGAGATGGACGATGAGGAGCTAGTGCTTATGATCAAGAAGTTCAGAAAGTTGAACAGGAAGGGAAGAAGATTCAACTGGAAGAAGTAGAGCATTCAAAGATATGAGAACAAACCAACTGAGGGCAATTAAATCAACAAAGATGTGATATGCTTTGAATGCAAGAAAAAATGGACACATTAAACCTAACTGCCCTCTGTTGAAGGAAAAGAAAGGAAGAATAGAAAAATACAAAAATGCTCTAAAAATAGAAACATTTAGCGATACCGAGTGCGAGGAAACTGATGAAGAATATGCCAACATATGTTTGATGGCCAATTCAAAATCAGACTCAGACTTTGAAATAGATTATGATTCAGACTCAGACAAAGAAATTGAGGTTAGCAATTTAAAAATTCCTATTAAAGTCTCAAAGTATATTAATAAACTCTATCTCAATCTCAAAACATCTCTTAAAAGGATTTCCGAGCTAAAAAGGGAGAATTCTAAGCTGAGGCAACAGGAAACTTCTTGGAAGAAAAGTTTGAAAGTCTAGATAAAAATTTTGTTATTTTGAAAGAAAATTTTGATTTTCTTTCAAAGGAAAATGCCTTTTTGAAAGAAGACATTTCAAATATCACAAAAAGATTTTCAAAAGGATTTGAGAAGTTGGAGAAAATTCTTTTTGTACAAAGACCTTACTTCAACAAATCTGGTTTGGGTATGACTCCTGTAACTATTCATTTAATTGATTTTCTCAAAGTTAAAGAAATAATCAAACAAAGACCTACAAGAGCATTTACAAAAATCATTTCCAAAGAATTTTTGTAAAACCTGTTGGCCGAAGTGCTCTCAAATGTTCAAAGTGTAACAGCTCAAAACAGTTTGAGAAGGAATGTTCCAAAGTTTGGAGACTTGTTAAGAGGGATTAGGCAAAGACTGTTTTCAACACCAACTCTCCTAGACCCAAGAAAATATAGGTACCAAAGAAAGCTTGAGATCTTCTTTTGATCACGGGTCACTATCAAGAAGAAGATCAAATGGTATTTGGATAGTGGTTGTTCAAGACACATGACTGGAGATTCGAGTTACTTTATAAAGCTTGTTCAAATAAATGGTGGAAGAGTTTCTTTTGGTGGGAATAGTAAATGAAGAATTGTTGGATGTGGAACCGTGAAGATTGGAAGCCTAACTATCAACAATGTCTCTTTGGTGGAAGGTCTAAATTACAATCCACTCAGTATAAGTCAGTTTTGTGATACTGGATTTAAAATTAGTTTCCAAGAAGGCATCTATTTAGGAACAAGTAGAGATTTCTCTTAATCTTTCACTAGGAGAAAACATGGGAACATTTACATTCTGGATATAAAACCAAAAAGTTCTCAATGTCTTATATCCATTCAAGATGAAGCAAATCTTTGGCATCGAAAGCTTGGTCTTGTCAACATGACGCAAATTGCCAAGATTTTATCCAAGAAGCTTGGTCGGGGTCTCCCAACCTGGCTTATCAAAAATCTAAATTATGCACTCCTTGTCTTTTGGGAAAACATGTTAGAAGTTCCTTTAAACCTGTAAGTCAAGTTTCTACTAATTGAACTTTGTAGCTTCTGCATATGGACCTCTTTGGACTAACCAGAACTCAAAGTATTGGTGGAAATAGATACTGCTTAGTAATTGTGAATGATTACTCTCGCTTTACTTGGATTTACTTTTTAGCAAATAAGTCTGAAGCCTTCTCTCACTTCTCAAAGTTTGCTAAGAAGGTTCAAAATGAAAAATGAAATGTTATTTCGAGCATACGAACAGACCATGGAGGTGAGTTTGAAAATCAAGATTTTGCGAAGTTTTGTGATGAATCCAGTTTCCAGCATGTTTTCTCTTCTCCATACACTCCAGAACAAAATGAGGTTGTGGAAAGAAAAAAATAGATCATTACAAGAGATGGCAAGAACTCTCTTAATTGAGAGCAAAATTTCCTCTCATTTTTGGGTTAAAGCAGTTTCTACAGCTTGCTACATTATTAATAGAGTGTTCTTGAGGCGTATTTTAGAGAAAACTCCTTATGAAGTGTTTAAAGTAAAGAAGCCAAATGTTTCTTAATTCCATGTGTTTGGCTGTAAATGTTATGTTCTGAAAAATGCAAATGATCGAACTGGGAAGTTTGAAGAAAGATCAGATGAATGAATTTTCCTTGGCTACTCAATCTTAAGCAAAGCATACAAAATATTTAACAATAAGACTCAATTTATGGAAGAATCTATGAACATCAAGTTTCAAGATTATATGCAGAATCAACTGAATCAGACTCAACTTGAAGAATCTGAACCTGCTCTAGACTTTACAAAGTCTACTTCCCCTAAAGTGATTCAGACTTCTGAAGATTAGCAACAAGCAGAACTAGAAGAATCAACTAAAGCAAAGGATCGGCAAACTCTTAGACCAACCAGAAATTGTAAGCATAAGTCAAGTCATCCTGAGAAACTCATCATTGGTAACATTGATGAAGGAATTCACACCAGATCCAAAATGCGAGAAGAGTCTAGTGCCTTAGCACTTATTTCTAAGATAAAACCTAAAAGTGTAGAAGAAGCCTTGTCTGATGAAAGCTGGATCGAAGCTATGCAAGAAGAGCTTAGACAGTTCAGCATCAACGATGTTTGGGAGCTAATTCCTAAACCTAAAAGTAAGTCTATTATTGGAACTAAAAGGGTTTTCAGGAATAAAGTGGATGAGAAAGGTGAAGTGGTCAGGAACAAAGCAAGACTCGTGGCCAAATGATACACGCAAGAAAAATGGATAAACTATGATGAGACATATGCACCAGTAGCTAGGTTAGAAGCAATTAGATTATTACTTGCTTTTATTTGCTATAAAAATTTCAGGTTATTTAAGATAGATGTAAAAAGTGCATTTCTAAATGGTTTCATTCAAGAAGAAGTCTATGTGGAACAACCATTTGGATTTGAAGATCCAAGAAAGCTAGACTCAGTCTACAGACTGAAAAAGGCTTTGTATGGATTGAAGCAGGCACCTCGAGCTTGGTATGAAAGGTTAAGTAAATTCCTAACCCAAAATGGTTTTGCTAAAGGAAAGGTAGATACTACATTGTTTATAAAAAGAGAGGTAATTATTTTCTACTAGTTCAAATTTATGTTGGTAATATTATTTTTGGATTTCCTAATGAAAATTTATGCAAGAAATTCTCTAGATGTATGCAGGATGAATTCGAGATGAGTATGATGGGTGAGTTAACTTTCTTTCTGGGATTGCAAGTTAAACAATCAAAGAAAGGTATCTTTATTCATCAAGAGAAGTATGCAAAAGATCTCATCAAGAAATTTGGATTGAAGAACTGTAAAAAGACAGAAATACCAATGTTAAGTTCTTCGAAGCTAGACAAAGATGAAGGATGAAAGAAAGTAGACCAGAAGCTTTACAGGAGTATTATTGGTTCACTTCTTTACCTTACTACATCTAGACTTGACATTCTGTTTAGTGATTGCATCTGTACTAGATTCCAATCAGATCCCAAAGAATCTCATTTAAGTGCTGCAAAACACATAATCAAATACGTTGCAACTATTCCAAAGCTAGGTCTGTGGTATTCCAAATAAGAAGACTTTACTCTCCTTGGATATTTATACACAAATTTAGCATGTTGTAAAGTTGATAGAAATAGTACTTCTGATACTTGTCAACTGCTGGGTAACAAGTTGGTATCTTGGTTTTCAAGGAAGCAAAGTACTGTAGCTTTATCAACAGCAGAAGCAAAGTATGTTTCTCTTAGGAGCTATTGTTCTCAAATTTTGTGGATAAGACAACAACTAAGAGATTTTGGAATTGAAGAATCATGCACCACGATCAAATGTGACAACACCAGTGCCATTAATCTCACGAAGAATCCAATTCTTCATTCAAGAGCAAATTATACAGAGATTCGACACAATTTCATAAGAGATCATGTTCAAAATGGAGAAGTTATGATTTAGTTTATTGACTCGAAGAATCAGTTAGTAGACGTATTTACAAAGCCACTGTAAAAAAAATCTATTTAAGTCTATTCACACCAGACTGAATATTATATCTCCTACCGGTTAAAGTCTGAAGTTGGTCAGACTCAAAATATCCAAAAATTACATTTGTAAGTAAATATCTTCTATTTGCAAGTAATTTTAGCATAAAAATTTCGAACAGGTATGATTGTTTTTTGAATCACTACTTGCTTGTTTTTAGAAATTATCTTTTTCGAACTTTTGAATTTTTGGCAGTTTTTATTTTCAAAAAAGGCAATTTATTTTTTTTTCTTTTGTGATTGTTGGTATACCCTGTTTCACTTGTTTTATATACTGTCAAAGTCCTTCTTCTCCATTTATGATTTCTTAAACCCTAGGATACAAAATTCCTACTTTCTCTCTTTTACTCTCAAATTTGCTCTACAAGTTTTCACCTTTTTCAAACGAACGGGTTTGAGAAATATTCCTCAACCATGAAGATGTCTTTCTAGAGGAAATCGTTTCGGATTGCAAACAAGGGACCACAGAATATGCCAGAGGGTCCTACTCACTTTGACTTAACCGACAAAGGAGATTCTCAACAACGGTAACAACAACAACATTCTCAACAGCGTTATTTTCTACAACGTGCCACTCAAAAGCCTCCCCGTCAACAAGAGGAAGAAGAGATCGTGGAATATGTCAAACTTGTAAGAACATTGAAACCCCAATTTCTCTTTAAACTCTACAATCAGTTGCAATATGGTGGTACTGCAATGACATTTATTGATGAATTTCTATAAGAAATAAGTTATAAGAATGAAACTCTATTTTTATGACAAATGGAAAGATTAGGCATAACCCCTGAAGGAACGGTAGACAAGACGTTTGCTAACTTTCTAGTTGATTTGCGGTTTAGTTCTTTTAATCAGCTTGAAGTGAAGGATGATGATGAGAAAATGTATGTGAATTTTCAGCCTAGGATGTAGGGGTGAGCATCGGTCCAGGGTTGAACCTAGACCGACCTTGGATCGGCCCAACCCTACTGGTCTTGGTATGATTCCCAGGGAGACTAGGTCGGTCCTTGGTCCAAGAATTCCTGAACCAGTACCGTGCGAGTCGGTCCTCGGTCCTGAGAGTTGCAGGTTGGTCCAACCAAGACCTACCCTAACTATATATAATATATTATTTTTTATTTTTTATATAGAGAAAATCTTAAAATAAATAGCGTTAACAACATTAAACAGCTATTTTAGTTAGGAGTTCAAGTAATTTTACATTATTGTTTTATAACATGGATTTTTAATGTCTTTTACAACATCAATAGTCATAATTTACGAATAAGGAAAATGTTTTTTGTGAGGAGTTCTCATGGCATCCAAAAAGGTACCTTATGGCATCCTCTATAATATTATTCTCTTCTATTTTATTTGTTCTCTTAGTCTTGAATTTGCTAAAAATCGAAAAAAAAAAAAAAAAAAAACTTCTCTTTTCCCAAAAAATAAAAATAAATAACTTATCTGCTCGCCACTCAACACTCGCCTTGCTCGCTTTGGGTTACTCATGCTACTCGCCGCTCAATGCTCGCTTGGCTTGTTACTCCCCGCTCGACATTCGATGTTCATTCAATTCGACGTTCACCCGACTTGATCCTCATCGTTTGCCTTCCTTAGCTGACCTTGCTTATCATCAAACTCATTGGGTCGATACGGTTCTCGGTTTCCCTTTCAAGGAGTACAAAAAATGAAATAAGAAATTATTGGTTAATTTTGGGTTGACCTTGAAACCAGACCGAATTTATTGGGTCAGTCCGGTACTCAATCACTTTTTTAAGAAGTACAAAAAATGAAAAAAAAAAATTATCAGTTGGTTCCAGGTTGACCTTAGAATCAAACCGAACCCATTGGGTCGGTCTGGTCCTTGGCCCCAAGCTCAATAGGGTCGATTCTTGATCCCAAAAATTAAGGATAAGCACTGTGCGGGTTAGTCCTAGGGTTAGTGGGTGGATCGGCCCAACCCGAACCATGCTCACCCCTACTAGGGTGGGCGTTACTGCTGATGTGCGTGGTGAGGGAACGAATTTGTTTCGTTCTAAAGACCACAAAAACACTTATTCAAAATTGCTGAAAAGAGGGGTGATGAACCCTCGATCTGTGGATTTTAATTTCTTGGATTCTTTGAAGGTGAACCTGAGGGAGAAACTGACTCTCCTTCAACTTGAAAGATTTTGCTCTAAAACTTCTGTCACTTACCCTGAATTAACTGCATATTTCTATTCGAATTTGTCATTTCTTGACGCGAATAGATTTTCATTTTACCGTGAAGGAAAAGGAGTTTGTGGTGGATGTGGACATATTAGCGGATGTTATTAGCGTGGAGAGAGGGAGTTTCCGACCAATAAATGTGACTGTTGGTCATGCAACAAGCTTTCCAGAATGACTGCCTCCAACATTTTGCTGCACAAGATTGTGATAAATTGCATCCGACCCAAGTCAACTTCTAAGACAGATGTCTCTCACTTTGAAGCAAAATTGATATTTGCCATCAGTAATGGGATTAATTTCTCATTGCCACACACAATCCTTATGCACATGTACATGAACAACTCCCTTACTTAGCGCTGGTCACCAAATTGTTTAGACACTTTCAAATTCAGTTTCTAGAATCTCTCTGTGTTCTAACCATTGCTCCTATGGTTATAGGAATGAAGATGGTATCAAAGATGAGATTGAAGGAACTGAACAAAGCCTTGGAGCGCTTGAAGGAGAAGTCCTCTAGCAAAACAAAACAAGACTCTACTACAAAAAAGAAAAAAGAAAAGGCAAGGAGCCTATGAGTGCACCTATCAAAAAGAGAAGAGCCCTTATCATGCAGGACGAAGAGGATGAGGATGATCTCACTCTTTCTGCATTTGCCTTAAAAAATCTTCAGAGTTTTGTTAGTTTTTAATAGCCGCAAGACAGAGAGGAAAGAGGACGAGAAGAAACAAAGTAGAGAAGAGAGAAGAAAGAGAAAGAAATGAAGAAAGAAGAGTAGAGGAAAGAGAAAGAGAAAGAAAAGAAGAAAAAGAAGAAGAAAGAAGAGAAGCAAAAGAGGAAGATGGTCAAGATGACTCTACTGAACCTACCTTTGCAATATCATTGTCAGAGGATTCTGAGAAGACTAAGAGTATAACTATAGGAGTTGGAAGAGAAAAAGAACATCACTAAGGTGCTAATACTAAGAAAGAAGAAGATTTTCCTTCTCCACCTGTAGGCTCAAAAATATGGGGAGTTGCTGAAAAAATAGGTACTTCTTCTTCTCCTGGTTTTACCAGTGATGATGTTAATAGATCTCCTACCAATCCATAGGATGTTTATGTATCCCATTTTCCCGAAGTTGATGTCAAGGTATCCTCTCCAAATCTTGATGTTCAAGCTGAAGTTCCCTCATCTGACAACACTCCTCAAACTGAACATGCTGAAGCTAGTACACAAATAGAGACTACTGCAGGCTTTCAAAGGCTGCTAGAGCTCCTTGTGGAGATAAAGGCTCAACAATATGGCATAGAGTGTGAAATTCATAACCTCTAATTTGCACTAAAAGCTACTTCAGTCTCTCTTCATGATTAGGTACAAGACCTTAAACTTCAACTTCACGAGACTGCCAAGTCAGAAGATGTTGAGAAGGTGCAAGAGTCATTGCAAAAGCTGGAGCACATCAGTTGATGGGAGATTTCCAGCTTGTTCACATCCCTAAAAAGCCCTGATTTTCTTGAACTTTTTATCCTTCTCCACTATTTGCTGTTGACAAAAAGGGGGAGAATGTGCAAATTTCTTTACTTTTGTTTGATTGACTTTATCTTTTGGTACTGTTGGACTTTTGTTTGAATGTCGTTTGATTGATGAACTTTTTGAGTTTGTAATACTGATTATGGTTGGATAGCTAATTGTCTTATCTTTTTAAGATTAACATGTTTTTCTATGGTTACAGAATCAATGCTATCGAGGTCCTAATCAACTTATTTTAAAAAGATATCATGTATTGCTTAAGAGTTGTTTTGCAGGTCAAAAAGTTCTCAAATTTGCTAAAAATTTTGTCACCATAAAAAATGGGGAGATTGTTGGAGAAAACTCCCTAACTGTTTTGAAGTTGACAAAACATTTCTAAAGTCTAGTTTGAAGACTTCCAAACTCTAGCGTCAAAGTCTGAAGACCACCAGACTTTAGGTTTAAAGTCTACCCACATTGACAGTTTCTAGACTGAAGAATGAAGACTTATCTAGATGCCAGATTATCTTTATTTCTTCAAGGATTCAATTCGTATGGTTTATGGATGATCTATGGCTAGATTTAGGACCTACATGATTGATTATCCTTATTGGAATCAATTTTGATAATCAAATCTTTTGGAAGGTAAGTAAACTTGGAAGGTTCTACTTATGGAAACCAAGATTCTGATTGTATGGACGAACATAATCGATGGGCTTTCATCACAAATCTTCAAATGACTCGAGATCTCCTTGATTGATTCTATCCAACGGGTAGATTGGAATAATTCATTTGGAAAGTACCAATGATCGTGAAGGTATGAAGGAGTATTTAAGGCTAACTCTCTAGTTGTTCGATACAGTGCATGAAAGAAAAATTTCAAAGTCTGAAGCTTTATAGTTCCTTATTATTTCATTCACTAAGCTCAAAGTTGTATACAAAAGAGAGAGATTCTTAATGAGATTTTGTGAGAGACTAGTAGAGACTCTTCACTATGAAGTCAGGATAGTCAGACTGGAAAATCTCTTTTGTTTCTTAGTGGAATCCAGTCAATAGGTTGTTAGCGCGGAAGAGTGGACATAGGCTTGATTTAAGCCGAACCACTATAAACCTTGTGTTCTTATTCTTTTCCTTCAACTCCTTTATTTTGATTTGTAGCTCTAATCAATTGTTTAGGTTTAAAACTCCTTTATTTTGTTTGAAATTTTATCTAATTGCAAAAGTTTGAATTCATCTATGATTTTCTAAAGGCAAATTATTTCTACTATACTGTGCACAATTTTTGTTCACACCTATTCATCCCCTTCTAGGTGTTCTTACTAGCCCTTTCAGACTTAACCAAGATCGAAGCAGAAGACCGACTATAGTGACAGAGATCAAAAGCTTTTTGGGTTTAGCAGGGATTTACATAAGGTTTGTGGAAGGGTTTTCAGTTAGCCTCGTTGTTGACTCAACTATTGAAGAAGGAAGAGAAGTTCGTGTAGATTGACAAGTGTGAGTGTAGTTTTCAAGAGCTTAAGTAGAAGCTGACTACCACACCTGTGCTGACCATACCATCTGGTCTGGGAGGATATGAGATCTACAGTGATGTGTCATTTAGAGGACTGGGTTGCGTGCTAATGCAATATGGTAGGGTTGTTGCATACGCGTCCCGTCAGTTGAGACCTCACAAATTGAACTACCTGACGCATGACTTGGAACTTGCATCAATTATTTTCGCTTTGAAGATTTGGAGACATTATTTGTGTGGAGAAAGATTTCGGATCTTTACAGACCATCAAAGTCTCAAATACCTATTCTCTCAGAAGGAGTTGAATATGAGACAATGTTCCTAGATGGAACTCTTGAAGGACTATGGTGGTGATATTCTGTATCACCTTGGGAAGGCTAAGAAGGTCGCAGATGCGTTGAGTCGGAAATCTTCAGTTGTGCACATGATGGTCAAGGAATGGATTTTACTCGAGAGAGCTCGAGATTCGATTTTCAAGTTTGAGGTAGGCCACCTTGCAAATCTTATGGCCAACCTTAGAATTGGGCTGGAAGTCCAAGCCAGAATTAAGACGCTTTAGCTGGTAGACTCGGATGTTTAGAGGATCATGCAAGAGGATACCGATAAAAAAAAGAAAAAGAAGAAGCTGATTTTCACATTTCTGAAGATGGAACACTAAAGTTCCGAGGACGATTGTGTGTACCTGACGATGCAGAGTTTAAAGAAGAGATCTTGTCAAAAGCTCATTGTAGCAGTGACAGCATTCATCCTGATAGTATGAAGATGTATAAGAATTTGTGTCAATACTATTAGTGGTTTGGTATGAAGGCAGATTTCGCCAAGCATGTCGTCAAGTGTTTGACGTGTTAGCAAGTAAAGGCACATCATTGTAAGCCGGGAGGACTTCTGCAACCTCTCGAGATTCCCAAGTGGAAATAAGAACATATCATGATGGATTTTGTGACAGGCTTATCAAGGAGTCAGAGGGGTAATGATTCAATTTGGGTAGTAGTCGACAGACTGATGAAGTCAGCACACTTTATTGTTGTACGAAAGGACCTTGATTTGGATAGGCATGCAGAATTGTATGTGAGTTAGAACGTTCGTTTGCATGGAGTGCCTTTTGTTGGAGAAAACTTCCTTATTTGTTGAAGTTGATAAAACGTTTCCTTCCATTAAAGTCTGAAGACTGCCAGACTCAAGACTTAAAGTCTGCCTTCATTGACAGTTTCTAGACCGATGAAGAAATCTTATTTAGATGCAAGTTTATCTTTAAGGATTTGGTCCTTCTTGGTTGAAGATTATCTCATGGCTGGAGATAGCATCTAAAGATCCATTATTCGTATTGCAAATAATTCGAGTAATTCGGATCCGTTGATTGGCGAAGTATACTTGGAAGGTTCTACTTATGGAAACCTAGATCCTGATTATGGGCGAGCAGGATTGGTGGGCTATCTTCACTTTCCTTGAGTAACTCGAGATATCTCTAATTGATTCTGTCTAACGGGTAGATTGGAAGAACTCCTTTGGAAGGTGCCAACGGTTATTAATGCATGGGGGAGTATATAAGGAGGATACTCTAGTTATTCGAGTGTGTGCGTGATAGATAAATTCCAAAGTTTGAAGCTCATTGTTCTTTGCTGACTTATTTGTTGAGTGAAAATTTGTACTCAAAAGAGAGTTTAGACATTTGTCAGACCTTGAGGAAGTGTAGCAGAGTCTTTACACTGTGGAATCAAGGACATGACACTGTAACGACTCTTTTGATTCATAGTGAAATCCAGCCGGTGGGCTGTCAGTGCGGGAGAGTGGACATAGGCTTGGATTAAGCCGAACCACTATAAATCATCATGTTTTCAATTCTCTTTCCCTTATCCCTTTACTTAGTTCATATTCTTATATATATCTTTGCAGATATTCTATATCTTATGTCTTCCGTTGTCACATAAATTGAATTAAGTTGCTGATTTTTATAAAATTCATTTTTACACCTATTCACCCCCTCTAGGTGTTCATACTAGCACTATCACCGGTGAATATTACATTAGAACAAGACTCAAGATTTACGACCGCCTTTTGGAAAAGCTTAGATATTGCCTTAGGAACGAAGTTGTTGTACAGTACGGCTTATCATCCTTAGACAGATGGCTAGTCTGAGAGGACGATTAAAACCCTCGAGGACATGCTGCGAGCTTGCGTATTGGATTTCAAGGGAAGTTGGAGGGAATGGCTTCATCTTGTTGAGTTTGCCTACAACAACAACTACCAGCAGAGCATTTAGATGGCTCTTTTCGAAGCGTTGTATGGCAGAGCATGCAAAACACCAGTTTGTTGGGATGAGCTCGGAGAACGAAAGGTCACAGGCCTAAAGTTAGTCCAGCAGTCAGTGGATGCAGTTACCGTTATTAGAGACAAATTAAAGATCGCTCAGAGCAGCCAGAAAAGCTACGCAAATAAGTGTCGGAGACCTTTGAGAAAGAATAGGGACTCTAGCGTATCGTCTTGCATTACTGCTGAGGTTGGTGCAAATGCATGATGTCTTTCACATGTTTATGTTAAGGAAGTATGAGCCTGACCAGACCCACGTGCTAAATTTTGAAGAGTTAGACGTGAACGACAGAGTGTCGTACATGGAAAGGCCAGTTCAGATTGTTGATCGCAACGAACATATTCTGTGCACAAAGATGATCCTGTCAATTAAAGTGGTCTGACAACCCCAAGGCACAGAGGGAGCAACTTGGGAAAGTGAAGATTCGATGAGACAATAATACCCCACCATTTTGTTTAAAAATTTGTAATGGTTTAAATTTCGAGAACGAAATTTTTATGAGACGGGAAGAGTTCTGACATAATGATTTTCAGGTTTTGTTTTCAATTGAATTAGTAGGGCTTTTCATCAACGCACCTATAGTTTTTTTTCTGAGTTGGCCACTTATGAGATAACTAGTCTATCGGGTGAAGCCGTTAAGGAATCTAAACACAATAGATTTGAGAATTTGATTAGGAATCGACTGCTCAACCGTGTTAATCTACAAGGGTCACTATAGCATCGTCAAAATCAATCAGAAATCGGAGATAGGTCAATTCGTTGGAGGTATGTGATTAGTGTGAGGGTGATTCCACCTAATTGCAAAATTTCTTTCAAACGGCACTAAACCGATTTTTCTGTCATTTCTATACCCTGTGCCCATATTTGAAATATCGAGATTTTCATGACAACCGAGAGTCGCCAATGTGTCGAAGATGTACAATGTGGCTCGAAAATAATTAATCACGAGTCAATTGCACTAAAAATTCCTAAAAGCTACCCGGTAGGTTAAGTCATGCTAAAATCGCGCCAGATTAAAATTAACCATGAATTTGAACCCGAATTCAAAAATTGAAAGTTCTGTTATGTCATAATTCATTTTAGGAATATCGAGCCATAATTCATTTTAGGCAGCCACTTGAGGGTTTTGAGATATTTTAGCTTGACTATTGAGGTGATTTGGGCCCCTCCATCTTTAGCTGGCTTCTTCTTCTTCGTTGTGCATGCTTGAGAGAGAACCAGAGAAATCGAGCCAAGCCAGCCCCCTTGCCCGTTGATCGCCCTTGGTCGCTGTCCGACTGCTGCTCGCGCACTGGTGTTGCTCACTCGCACGCCCGAGCGCGTTTGTCGCTAGCCGCCATTCTGCTCCTCCTGAGCCTCTGTTCATTTAGTCAAAGCGTCGCCGTTGCCGTTTTAGCCGCCGTCTGCCACCGTTGAGCCCCACCTGAGCCACCGCAGCCATTATCGCCCCTCCTTGCTATTTTCAATCGCTCGAGCAGTCCCTTCGGCCCAGGAGTAGAGGTCGAAGCTAGCAAGGGCCGTGAGCCTTCATTAGTATGGGTCGGGAAGGAGCTATTTGGCCCTCTCTAAGATTTTAATGGGCCACTAGGTGGGGGACTTGAGGGCACCGGTTAGGACCCCATGGATGCAAATGTCCCTAATGGTGCCTTCACTGACCCAAATACGAACCCAAACTAGGACCCCAACCTCGAGCTTGAGCTGTGGTACTTTGAGACAAATGCGTACTAGGTGCATAAGGGATACTGCTTTTTGAGATCGCCCTCGTTGTGTAGAGGGGCTAGGCTAACCCCAACCTCATTTTGACAAACTGGAAGAAATCTACTTCACGGATATGTATATGCTAAGCTTGTGGTGTATTGAAGTTAGTGTGCAAATGTTAACACATATGAAAGTTGTGTTGATATGTATTCTATGTTATCCCCATTGAAAATAATGATTTGGTGGTGTTAATTTTGCTTCCGATTGCACATAATTGAAAGATAAAATGAATGGGTTGGCAATGCCTCGTGGGACTTCCTAATTAAATGACCAAAACAGAAGGAAGGGATGTTGCATGTTCGAGGGTTGATGCGTGACATGTAAACTATACTACCTAAAATACTAAAATTCCTAAAATATGCAATAAGTATAAATATATATTTATATTTATATATTGAATTATATTATAAAATAGAATTAAATTCAAATATATAAATAAAAATAAGGTTAAATTAAAGTAACTAAATTGTTATTTTTCATTATTTTGAATTTCTTCTATTAGAATTCAAATATTATTTATATTGAATTTTAATTTTAATTTTGTTAAACTAAGAAGACTATCATTCTAGAAAAATAACTTTTCTATTATGGATATAAAAAATCCTAGCCACCTTTATCTAACCTACTTCATGGAATAATTTTATCCAATCTATATCCCTCTTATATCTAACTTTATCTTATCTTGAGTAGGCACTAAATGCGGGATAGGATAAATTTTATCCTACCATGAAATTTATCCCAACTGTCAAATGCAGCCTAACTATGTAGAATCCTTGTTTCAGTGGGCGATAAAGAGGGATTCACTTCTACTTGTTCATGCATATCAGGTTATTTAATCTTTTCAGTAATGAATTTACTTTTTTTATTATTATTATTAGGTATTAGATTATTGTTTAAACATCCGCATGATCATCTCTCACACATTAGTGTTTTAGGAATTAAACCAATAAAAATTGCAAGCAAAACCTTTGAGATATAAAAAGAAAAAGTATCGAAAAGGCATTAAATTAATCTAACTTAATTAAATCATTGTATTTATGATTTCTAGTTCACAAAAGTAAAATGGACTACCGTAATTTATTTGAGGGTCTAATCGACCCATAACCGATTAGTAGTGGCTCTAAAATTTATGATATATTATGTGTTTAAATGGAGACCCCAACTTACAATTGATATAAAATTGGGAGAGTTGGCATTGGTGACGGTGCCATCTCTTTAACAAGTAACCATTTGTGCCTGACTAGTAATCCATTGGCTTTCCCTCAGTCATTCACATCGAGAAAGATCGCGACCACCTATAACCGTACTTTGAGATCTCAAAATTAAATAAAACTTTCTAGATACATTGAATAATCAATTTTGATGATCCAAGCTTTGACAATTTGATATATAATTTGCAAAACCAAGTAAACTGCCTCAGTTTAAGTAAAAACGTGTTTTTTTTTTTCCGAATTACCTTAGCGATATTGAGCAAAAACTATCTTGTCATAAGCCTTTCAAAAATGTAAAGATCACACTAATAGGACATCGAGCGAGCAGATTCAAACTCGAGAAGATGAATTTAAGGTACTAAGTTCTCACAAGGCAAGCCAATTCTAATTTGTGTTACTCTCTCATTTTTTCTAATTTGAGGAAGTTCTAACATCTTTGTGGTTTCTCTCTTTGTTTATCGGTGTCATACCTAGGCCATCATAGTCGAGAATTGAATTTCAAGTGACTATGCATGAACTCAAACTATATTTGTGGCATCCCAAAATTCAAGTCAAGTTATAAGGTGTGTTAAAGCCTCTAATTAGGTAATAAAATTTCCTATGGTTTATGCTTTAGCCATTAGTCTTCTTTTTAAGATTAGGTGATTTGTGCTTGTGTTTATGAAAATTTAAATTTGATAGATTAATGATAATCTATGCTTGGCCATGCACCTTATGAATTAAAGAAAATGTCACAAGACTTTGGCCATGTGGAATTTAAAATTTAAAATTTATAGAAGAAATTATACAAATGAAAATTTAATTTTTATTTAGGTTGGGCCTTAGGCCCATTGGCCTAAGCTTTAGTGGGCCGAATGGCCAGCCCAATTAGGCCCACGATAGGGCTGTCGACCAGCCCAAGAGGAGGCCCAAGAGTGGCCGGCCCAAGCCCAAGCCCAAGTTCAAAGCCCATTATGCATGCATTGAGACAAGTGGCACAAAGGAAGATGGCATGCATTGGCCATTGGTGAGGCAAATCAATGATTACTAATGATGAGATTTAGGGGAAATAAAAGGGAAGAGAGAGAGAGAGATTTCGCGAGAGAGAGAGAGGGAGAGCGGCCGAGAGGGAGGAGAAGCCGAGGAGGAGTTGTTGCCGTCCGTCCGCCGTGCTCGCCGCCGTGTGCCGTCGTCCGTCCAGTCTAGAGGCAAGTTGGAGTCTTCTAGCTGCTCTTTCATGTGTGTGTGTTACATGTATGTCGAATTTTGGGTGATTAGGAGAGGAAAACCAAAGCTTGGATGGCTTGTTCTTGAGTGGTGTTGCTGTTTTCGCTTGAACAGTTTGAGTCAGAATGTTGGGTGAGCTTGCATGCATGTTTAGAGTTCGATTTTGGCTTTGATTTCTTCATAAAAGTTGTAGCTAACATCTTAAAATACAACATACTAAAATTTGGGGGAAAATGATGGATATTTAAGGGGTTAAACTCTCATTCTACGGAGACCTCAGATCTGGAACGATTTCACTGACATCTTGATGGATTTGTGGTTGCATGTTGAGTTGTGCTAAGAATCTCTCTTCTATTTCTTCATAAAATTTGTAGGGGACATCTTAAAATACAACATACTCATATTTGAAGCAAAATGAACAAGTATAACCTAGTAA
This sequence comes from Eucalyptus cladocalyx, assembly GCA_017140615.1. NCBI lineage: Eukaryota > Viridiplantae > Streptophyta > Magnoliopsida > Myrtales > Myrtaceae > Eucalyptus > Eucalyptus cladocalyx. Next base: position 19,895,875 of record CM029516.1, read on the forward strand.
ATCGACGAGATCTTGAAGACAGTAATTCTGGAGATGTATTACAGGACACCCGAGAGTTCATGGACCTAAATGACGACTATAATCTAGTTATTTGACTTAGATATCTTCATAAAACTTGTAGAGAACATCTTGATGTAGAACATATCCAAATTTCAGAGGAAATGAAGAAGAATAGGTAGGTGAAAACTCAGTATTTCGGAGAAGCATGTACTGGACGATTCGGTGTTGGATCCAGAAGCTCCGTGTGACTGTAGAAGATAATATAAAAAGAATCTGACTTGAAATTCTTCATAAAAAATTTACTTTAATGTCTTGGTTATAACTTGGTAAAATTTCGTAATTTTTGGAAATCGTATGGATATTTTAATCGAATTTCTTCGGAAACTGTGCATTCTGATTTCATCCGAAATTATGTGCTGTTTTGTGTGAATTATGGATTTGTGTGGAATTCTATTTGGCCATGCATTTTGCATGAAATCGTTTTCCTATTGTCTTGATTATCACTTGCCTTAATTTTTATGATTTTTGAGAATTATATAGATATTAAATTTAATATTTTGAAAGTGGCACAAGCTGGAATTTAAATAAATGTAAAAAGGGCATGAGAAATGGATTATTTTAATCGGCATAAATTCCATAAATTTTATTTCATAAATAATTGTACTATGTAGCATGTACGATAAGGTCTTGATGTATGCATGGCAATGGATTGAGATACATGTGTGAATTCAATGCTGAATATGACTTGTTTGCCATCACATCATATGCCATGCTAAATTAAGACCGAAATTGGTGAACATGGATAATGAAAAATGAGGAGATTGTTATGGCAGATAATAATGCCCTGGCAGTGTCAGGATGCCCGGGATGGGGGGTGCCGGAAGTCGGATTGTCCTCGGGAGTGTCGAGATGCCCGGGAAGTGGGGGTGTCGGAAGCCCTGGAGGTTTGTGCCCAGGGGGATGCCTCGTGACACCAGTTGGGATGCGAGATACCCGGCCAGGGAGTGTAAATGCCGGAAGCCCTATCAGAGGTCTTTGCCCGAGGGGAATGCCTCGTGATGCCAGTTGGGATGCGAGATGCTCGGAATGTGAGGGGCCGGATGCCCGGTGGCTTGGAATGGCTGAATGCCAGAGGTTTTTCTCGCATGGGATGCGAGTGTATAATATGAGATGAAATTGATGATCCGAGGAAGGGTGATGTGGTGATCAAATTGAAAGTTAAAAGTGGAAATTAAACCATGCATGAGATGATGATGATACATGACATGGCATGATGATATGCATGATATGATGATGATATATGATATGGCATGATGACATGCATATATGTTGTGATATGATGATGTCATGATGATGATGACATGTGTATAATATGATGATGATGACATGTGTGATATGGTGATGTCATGATGATAATGACATGTGTGATATGATGATGACATGATGATGATGACATGTGTACGGTATGATGGTGTCATGTATATGATGAGGATGACATATGTGTGATATAATAATGTTATGATGACGATGATATGAGTATGACATGATGATACACATGTATGTGTTATGATTGTGGTGATGATGCATGATAGTATATGCATGTGTCACGGTCCGTGAATCCTCCCGTACTCGTGACACTTGTGAGTGGTGCTTGGGGTTATCTGGTGAAGAGTGTGAGGCAGAAGGGGTAGAACACAACTGGTCCCTGGGAGTGGCGTCAGGACGGTTGGTGCTAGGAGTTTTAGGATAAAAGGATTACATCACTTAGGAGCTCTGAAGACGGGGTAGGCCTCCCGTGCACAAACTGGTCGGGAGCTGATGCCGCTCTCCTGACGAGGCCATGGCAGGCCGAAACCAGTTGTTGTGCCTAATGAGAACTACTGTATTACTCGATGGACTAGACGCCCGAGTGAAGCTGGGCGTGGTAGGATCTTGCACGAAGAATCATTCACTGCATCGTTTGTGGAATAGCTAAAGAAAGGGCTAGCCTAGCGAATTCCGCTCGCTAGGCGCCCGTGGGTCTTTTCCGAGGCCAGGGAAACTCTTGGCCCGTGACACATGGCTTCAAGGTAAGTAATGCGTGCAATGCATGTATGACTTGTATGATGCATTGAGTGGTTATTGGATTTCTTTACATGCTGAGTGGTTGTACTCACCCCTTTTGGGGACCAACATTTTAGAGTAGCAGCATGCCGCTTCCTGCCGTTACGCGGGGCGTATTTTATGGTCTACCATCCGATGTAGAGGTCGAGTGCGAGGAGTTTGGTTGTCCTTCTGTTCCTGGATTGACATATATTCGAGTGCGATGTTTAGTCGTGTACGACGTAGGCCTGGCTGGGGGGCCGGTTGTCCAGGAGTTCATCTCCATCCACATTCGTCGCGATGGGGTGATGCGAGGGATGTTGCCACCGCCGCCGCCTGATGCACCGGGTTGGGTGTGAGGGCCCGTGTGTGATGAGTAGGAGCTGGATTTTTGGGGATAGTTAGCCGACACTGATGATGGGGATTGTTGCACGTGAGTTGTAGCGGGTCGAGGGTTCTTTTTGGGGTTTTAGGCCGAACATGGCTGAGTTTTGGCTTTTCCTTTTGATGTATCGACCCAAAGAAATCCCATCTTGAAAATATATATAAATAAAGTGTCGTGGCCTGTCTATTAACCATGGTGATTAGTGGTGTATATTTGTATCATGGTTGGTAGGGGGAGAGATGGTGATGTTTTATTTTGCTTCCGCTAATGAGTCGCGCTGGGACCGTTTTTTTATTTATTTAAAAAATGTCTATGAATTACGACGCTTGTTATAAGAGATGTAATAAGGTGTAACGCTGGTGCCTGTGGCGACTTGCGAAGGGTTCGGGTGTCACAATATTACATTCCAAATGACTCTACACTACTTTTGAGTATAGCATTCATGGGCAAAAGAACACCCCAAATATCAAAACTTGACATAATAGAGGCACTTAAATGCCAAAAGTTAGGAAAGTGACACTTGAGTGCCACCTTTGGTGAACTCTACTAGAAATCCTAGGTGGCAATTTTTTTAATTAATTTTGCTAGTCTACGTGGCTCGCCAAAAAACTTATTTAGCAAAGAAATGCAAAAAGGACATCGTTTTGACGCAAATTTGAATTTGAACTTAAAAATTAATTAAATTAATTTGAAAATCAAATTTATTTTTAAAAAGGGGGAGAAGATGAATAGTAGCCAATGGCTCAACCCTTGCTATCGCCACCTCCCCACTGTCGTCGGAAAGGCTAATGACGATAGGGGATGGGTTGGCCGAGGTCGCTAGGCCTTGCCCCCATCATCGCTGGCCTTTCCTGGCGACGGTGGGGAGGCGACGGCAGCAAGGGTTAAGCCTTCAACCATTGTTCATCTTCTTCTTTTAAAAAAAAAAATTAATTTAATTAATTTTTATATTACTTATTTAGCCACTTCAGCAACAAGAAGTCATTTTTGCACTTGTCTAGTCACATCAACGTGCAAAACAACGCAAATTTGCACTTGCTTCGCTGGAAAACCACCACGTCAGTGTTTTGGCTAAATTTTCTCACTATTGGCACTTAACAAATCTATTTTACTTCGATTTTGACACTTAAGTGTCACTTTTCTAACTTTTGGCGCTTAAGTGTCACTCCGTGCCAAGCTTTGGCACTCCAAGGATTGCATAACAACCATTTTGTTCCATAAATAGTTTCTAGAACAGAAATAGATTTTTCTATTTCTATTTCTAGAAGAGTTTTTAAGAAAAAAAAACCGTTTGATAACGACACAAAATTTCTTCATTTCGGACGGCGGTGAACCGATGATCGGCAAGGATGGACGGTCGGCGGTTGGTGGCGGCGGCGGCCGACCAGCAACCGGCGGTGGTGGGGCCGGGCGGTTGGCAATCGGCAACCGGAGGCGACCGGCTGCAACGGTGACCGGTGGCAGCGGCGACGAGCGACCGATGGACGGTGGTCATTGGCGACAAATGAAACTGATTGACTAACAATGAGAAGAATTTTTATTTCTAATTTCTATTCTAGAAATAGAGAAGTAGAAAATTTTAGCTTCTAATTTTTATTCCAAACCTATTTCTAGAATAGAAATCTATTCTAGAAGTAGAAAAACTAAATAGGTTTATCAAACGGATTTCTCTTTCAGAAACAGGTCTGGAACAGAAAAACTATTTTTAGAACATAAATTTTGGTTATCATGCACCCCCCAAGTGTCCCAATGTCAGCATTCATGTATCATTATGTGCCACATCACCATCATCTTTGCCATGTCATAAGTCACACAACACTCGACAAAACATTCACTTCATTCACATAGTCAGTGAGTCACCCTATCACATGTCATGTCATTCCATTTTCAATTGCCACTTCATTTTACCTTATCATTAGCACATCTTTTTACACTTCACATGTCTTTATATTCGAATTCATACAATCACGCACGTAAATGAGGTCATTCTGTCTTGTGAGAGGACGCAGCTTACGGTCTTTCTAAAAATTATTTTTGTCAATTTTAGAAAAGGTGCTATAGATGCAATTGAGGACTTAATCAAATACTCGTAAAACCGAAAATGCATTTTGGGGTTGCTAAAACTTTCCCTGGTATGAACAAATTTTAGACCTAAGACTAAGTGGTCTTCACAGATAGATTGGTCACCTTGTACATGTCACCTAGATTCCGTGAAATCTATTAAGGATGCTCGGTGTTCAAACAACTACGACTCTTCCAATTTTTAATTTCAAATGATGATGCGGGAGCATCCAACGTAGCTCCATGGACCAACTCAGAACCATTGATGCTTATCAAAGCCAATAAAGAAGTTGGGCATTATGTGCTTCGATGGATCACTTTGAATGAATAATGTTAATTAATTTGTGGTATATCATTAGGTATCAATGTGAGGCCATTTTAGATGTCTTGTATGACCAATTGAAGAAGCTTCAGAAGGATTATTTTCTGGTCAAGGGAGGAGCTCGAATTTTGGGAAGGCTAGAGGTTCAAGAACACGGAAAGCTAACGGTTCGAGAATGTGGAAGGCCGAAGATTAAATGGCATTTAGTTCCCGTGATAGTAAAGGCTTTTTATTATGGCATTTAGTTGCCGTGATAGTAAAGGCTTTTTATTATAGCATTTAGTTCCCGTGATTGTAAAGGCTTTTTATTAAGTTCCTAGCCATTTTTATTTTTATGTAGCTCAAGAGTCGAACGTTTCAATTCCTAGGTCATTAAAGTTTGTTTTTAATATTTCCTAAGGCTAAAATCCTCCTATAAATAGGGGGAAACTATCCAATGTAAGATACGAATTTTATGAATGAAAATGGTGAGATTTCCTCTGCTTGAGTGAATTCCTTTAGAGAGTGGATAACTCCTTCCAGTTTCTTTATCCTTGGAGCGTAGATCACTCCTAGGTGGTGAGCCAAGAAGCCCTTTATCCTTGGCTGGTGGAATCTTTAGGCCTTGGTGGTGAGCTTCTCCTATCCCGAAGTCCTTTATCCTTGGCTGGTGGAAGCTTTAGGCCTTGGTGGTGAGCTTCGTAGATCTCGATCCTCATCCTCGGTTGGTGGCGAGGCCTTTATACCTTGGGAGGAGATCGTTTTATCTTTTCTTATTCCTTTTTCGTTTCTTCCTCGTATACACTACTCCATACACTTAACCACAAAAATCCCCTCTGAAAAGTCTGTTCTAGAATCACTCACCTCATCATGCATCAAATAATCAACATAGTAGCAATAGGAATCTAGATTAAGAAAATCTAGGAATTGAAGGACTCCGCCCCATCAAGCACGGCAATGTCACTATGTTGACGGCATTCCATAAAGGAGTATCGGTCCAGCCTTTATTGCGACCGGCATCCACTGATAGGGCATCCCATATAGGGGCAACGTCTAACTTAACAGCTCGGGATGGCTTCTCATAACCATTCATACACCCATCCAATTCTCGGCCAAGACATCATGCTTTGCACTCAATTGTCCCAATCAAAATAACGTACTTAGCCCATTTTCTTCATATTAAAAACACACGGTAAAAATAATCGTGTGTGGGTACACGGTCAATTTGAACCAAAAAAACTGATACCATTCATTTCAAAATCCCACTATTTGATATAGTCTTTAAAACCTTTTTCGGAAAATACTCAAAATTACCAAAATTTCTAAATAATTACCAAAATTTCCAAATTTTGAATTAAATACTCAAAATTACAATCACCACTCAATTTGCACAATTTAACACTCAATTGTAGAAATTAAGCACACCATTGCACTTAGCATGAAATTCCGGTCACGGGCTATCACGGTATAATTTTCGGAAAATAATAAATAATAAAATAAATTCCTAATTAAATAATGCAAATTAAATACCATAATTGCTCATTTACGCCGGAAATGCTATCTAATCACTAAAACATGCCTAAAAAATTTCCGAACCTATTTAGATAAATAGTGCAATATATCTAGTCCCTAATTAGTCTAATCTAACCACCTAACATGCACAATTGAATAATTAAATCACTAATCCAATCTAACTAACCACCTAAACCTTAATTAGCTTAAACTAATCATTATTAAGCATTATTAACTTCATAAGTAGAGTTTAGCAAGTAAACTCACCGGTTTAGCATTTTGATGAGTTCACAGCGACGACGACGTGAAGGCGGGTGACAACCAAGCTTGCGGCGACACCAAGCAAGGTCCGAACGAGCCTAAAAGCGAGCCTTGAAGACCAGGGACCCTTGCTGGCCTTTTAGCTCTGTTCTTGGGCGGAAAGAGTTGGCGTAGGGCTTGGCTTGGATTGGAACGTGCAAGGCGGGCGGCAGTGGCTGCAGCAAGGCTAGGCTGCGACGGCAGTAGTTCCAACGGCCTAGACGGTGGCCTGGAGGTCTCAACGATGGATAAAGGCAACTCATGGACGGCGGCTGGGCGTGACAGAGGTGCGGGCGAGCTAGACGACGCAGGTGGGGTCGTGGGCGACATGACAGCGTGCGACGGCATTGGATGGCGGCAGGGACGGTCGACGATGAAGGGGGAGGTTATGCTCGGTTTCTCTGGTTCTCTCAAGTTTCCAAGCACACTCAACAATGGATAGAGGTGGCTCAATGGAGAAGAAGAAGCTGCTGAAGATAGAGGGGGACCCAATTGGCCTAAATATCCTATTCTACTCAAGTTCATGGCCCCACCACCTTGGCTATCATCCTCAGCCTCTTTTCCTTCACAAAACTTCCCAAACAAGCCTTAGTTGAGGTCCCAAATATTGCACACCCCAAGGCTTACGAATTTTGAACCATAGGCCATTAAATTCATTAAATTCCTCTTCAATTCTCCTCCAATTTAACCTAAGTCAATGCCCATAAATTTCACCAAGGTGCCCACACTTGAATTCACATTTTTCCTCATCAATTTGTCCAACTTGAATCCCAAAAACGCGATAAAAAAACGGCCCTCTAATTTTCCCGGTAAAAAACGACGCTACTTTGAATTTTTGCGAAAAATCCCGGTTTGCAGAAAAATCTTTGGAGGGTGAGTCGATGTTCCTAAAATGAATCATTACATGACAGAAAAATAAGTTCAATTTCACAGTTAATTTTAATCTAGGGCGATTTTAACATGACCTAACCTACCGGGTAGCTTTTAGGAATTTTTAGTGCAATTGACCTGTGGTTAATTATTTTCGAGCCACATTGTACATCTTCCACACATTGGTGACTCTCGATTATCGTGAAAATCTCGTGGTTTCAAATACGGGCACAGGGTACAGAAATGACAGAAAAATTAGTTTAGTGCTGTTCGACAGAAATTTTGCAATTAGGTGGAACACCCACACTCTAATCACATACCTTTATTGAATCGACCTATCTCCGGTCTCTGATCAATTTTGATGGTGCTGTAATGACCCTTGTAGATTAACACGATCGAGTAGTCGATTTTTGATTGAATTCTCGAGTCTATGGCGTTTAGATTCCTTAACAGTTTTACCTGATAGACTAGTTATCTTGTGAGTGACCAACTTAGAGAAAAGAACTATAGGCGCGTCGATGAAAAGCCCAACTTATTCAATTGAAAACAGAACCTGAAATTCAAGATGTTACAAAACATGTGGCTTAATTGTTGATGGCAGATCAATAGCAAAGCCTAAACTTTGTCTTAATTATAACATAAAGAGATCTAAGCTTAACCCAAATTCTTTGAGTACGAACACAAGAATACAAATCCACATACTTCTCAATTTATAGGCAAGATTAATCGAGCATGCATATGCTACATAAGCCACTACAACGGCATGTAATTCATGCACGCGTCTCCTGCAACTCATATAAATCTATGCCACACATGTGCAAGCCATAACATCATGTTAGCGTCGTGAGAATCACATGGCATCCCATACTACCATGCTATTCTTGAGACCATAATTTCAGATTATTACAACCGACACTTGCATCGATGGTCTTTTGGCATAACCGGGTATCATCTCGCTTCATCGGTCATAGCATCATCTTGATCTCCCTCAAAGAGGGCATTCTATTTAAGAAGCTTCATTCCAAACTCTATTTGCAAATGACATCCCATTGACATAAGGGCATCTGAAATCCATCGGGTATCGTCTCTTATAATCATACAATTACAAAATCATTATGTGATCACACGAGCACATACATCACCACTCAAGTCATTTTTTTATCTTTCTCATTACCCAATGCAAGAGTGTTCAGTGCTCACACGTTATACATTAGCAATATTCACACACAAAAATTCCACATGATCACCCGTTGATTATTCATCCACAAGAATAATCATGCATCAACCTTATAGCATATAATACCACACCATGAGTTCATTTATCAATGCGGTATACCACCTTTCAAAATAACATTTCACAAGTACTTATCATTAAAGAACACTTACCATTTTTAAAATGAGGATTTCATAAGGACTTATCATCTTTAAAATTAGGATTTGATAAGCACTTATCACTTTTAAAATTGGAATATAATAAGTACTTATCACCTTAAAAAAATTAGAATTTAATAAGTAATTATCACTTCAAAAATTGGAATCTAATAAGTACTTATCACATTTAAAATTGCAATATAATATGCACTTATCACATTTAAAATTAAAGTATAATAAGCACTTGTCACCTTTCTTATAAGCTATCACATTAACTTTTCACTATTCATGATAGGTTATCACCTCCACTTATCACTTTTTATGATAGCTTGTCACATTCACTTATCACTTTTCGTGATAACTTATCACTTGACTTATCACTTATCAATGATAACTTATCATCTTAATCCACTAGTCATCTAATTTAATTATCATTAACATTAATCTAATCCTAATCTTAAGCATAACTACACCCTAAACAAGAATTAAGAAATTACTCACGGTTTGGATCCTTGAGCTTGATGGGAAGTAGTGGCGGTGAGGCTCATGGCGGGCAGTGGCTTGGCATGGCAGCGGCTTGATGAGGGTGATGCCATGAGGTAAGGCTCGGCGATGATCGGCAAGGGACGGCAAATGGCGGTTCATCAACGGCTCAATAATGGCGGCTCACAATGTGACCACAAACGGCAACAACAATGCGAGTGGCAGTAGAGGTTCACAGCTAAGGAATAGTGTGAGGGTGGTGGAAGGGCATGGGACTCACAACCTTGAAGCACCAATGGTGAGGCGGCTCGGGAAGGGCAACCGGCAGCACGGCACGACGGATGACTATGGATCGAGCGATGGCAGTGGATAGCGGTGACAAGAGGGTGAGTCGAGAGATGGAAAGTGTGAGAGGGAGGGGGTTCAATGGTGAGATTGAGAGAGATAGGTGAGAGAGAAAATGAAAGAGATGAGAGAATGGGAGAAATAAGAGAGAATGAGAGAGCATTAATGATTCAATATACTTTTCTCCTTAATTTGCTCATGGCCAAGCCATTTTCATGGCCAATAATACCTCTTGAAGATCATCCTACCCAAGGCATTTAATGCAAGATATCATGCTTGAGCCAAAATTGGAAATAGACTTGGAAATGCTAGCTAGGTAGTCTTCTCTCTCCTTTTTCCAATTGGATGCCCTTTCCTTCTTGCATGCCCAAAAATTTTGTCCCATTAGCCTACTAGCTTCCAAATGGGGTAAAATGGGAATTACACTAACTATAGTCCAATTTACTACTCATCCACACGGGCCAATTTAATGTGCATTCTCCCAAAATTCAAGAATGGGCTTGGATGGCCTTAGTGGGCCTTCTTGGGCCGACCAATAAGGGCGTGAGGCCTAATGGGCCCGTCCATGGCTCGGGTCCTCGTGGCTTCTCATTCCCTGCCTATTTTCACTTTTATGAAATTTCACGATTGGCTGATGAAAAATTGATTTTTCATCCCAAGGTCGCCATTTATAGTTTTTTTTATAGTCTGTCGATTTATGTCATAATTCTGCTATGCAGATAGGGGTCGGATTGAGGATATCACAACTCCTCTCCCCTTAAAGAAATTTCGTCCTCAAAATTTGTAAAATTACTCATTTCTTCAAACAGATGAGCATACTGATTTCTCATCACATCTTAACTTTCCCAGGTCACTCCCTAGGTACCATGGTGTTTCCATATAACCTTGACTAAGGGAATGACTTTGTTGCACAGTACCTGCTCCTTTCTGTCAACAACCCACATTGGCGGCTCTAAATACAATACTCTATCGTCGATTTCAATTTCCTCATAACTGAGCATGTGTGTTAGGTCTAGTTCATATTTCCTTAGCATAGACACGTGAAACACATTATGAACTTGAGCAAGTCTAGGCAACAACGCTAATCGATAGGCCAAGGTTCTTATTCGTTTGAGAATTTCGAAGGGTCCAATGAATCGGAGGCTAAGCTTTCCTTCCTTACCAAAAAGTGACATTCCTCTCATTAGTGACGCCTTAAGGAATATGTTATCACCTACTTAGAATTCAAAAGGCCTTTGTCGTTTATCCGCATAACTTTTCTGAGGCTTTGGGTTGTCTTTAGCTTATCCCTAATAATCTTAGCAACATCTACGAATTGTTGAACTAGCTCGGGGCCAGTAATCTTCCTTTTTCCAACTTCATCCCAACAGATAGATATTCTGCAGGCATGACCATATAGTGCCTTGAATGGTGCCATTTCGATGCTCTATTGGTAGTTATTGTCATACGTGAACTCGATGATGTGCAGTTGATCTTCCTATTCTCCTTTGAAATCCACAACGCAAGCTCGCAATATATCCTCGAGTGTCTGAATGGTCCTCTCAAATTGACCATCTATTTATGGATGATAAACTGCGGTTTTGTTCCTATGGCAGCCTGCAAGCTTTTTTCAAATTGTTGCTATGAACTTGGGGTTCCAATCTAGAGTGTTCGTCATGGGCACTCCATGGAAACGAATTATTTGCTCACATAAAGCTCGACATATCTGTCCATGGCAAAATCTTTTTATATTGCAATAAAGTGTGTTGACTTGGTCAGTCTATTGACTACAACCTGAATAGAATTGTTTCCTCTCTGGTTCCTTGGTAGTCCCATCAAAAAATCCATAATGATGTGCTCCTATTTCTACTCTGGGATTTCTAAGGGTTGTAGTAGTCCACCATGTTTGTAGTGTTGCACTTTCACTTGTTGGCATGCCAAGCACTTGCCCACGTGCTTAGCGACATCAGTCTTCATGCCATTCCACCAATAATACTGTCGAAGATTCCTAAACATCTTTGTGCTACCTGGATGCATACTGTAGTTGTTTTGGTAAGCTTCCGCCAGAAGCTCTTCCTTAAGTTTTGCATTATTAGGTACATATAACCGTCCTTGAAATTTCAATATTCCATCCTCTGTTACTTGGAAATTTGGTTTTCGCTTTTTTATACTTTCTTGTAGAATTTGTTGGATTGATAGATTCGTTGACTATAGTGTCTTAATCCCGGTTTGCATTTCGAGTTCGATTTGAAAGGTAGCCATAAGACTAGAAATATGGCTTACATCGAATTTGAAATTTAAATCTCGTACACCTTCGAGAATGATCCACTCTCGAAACATTATTTGTGCAATTGTTGACTTTCGACTGAGCGTGTCCGCTACTTTGTTGGCCTTTCCAAGATGATACAGGATGTCGCAGTCATAGTCCTTGAGAAGTTCCATCTTGTGTCACTATCTCATGTTCAGCTCCTTTTGTTAAAATAGGTACTTTAGGCTTTAATGGTTGGTGTAGATCGTAAACAACTCCACACAAGTAGTGCCTCTATATCTTTAAAGCGAAGATGATTGCTACCAATTCGAAGTTGTGCATCGGATAGTTTTTCTTGTGAGGCCTTAGTTGTTTAGATGCATAGGCTACGGCGGGTCCATGATGCATCAGGACGTAGCCTAGTCCTTTATATGAAGTGTCACTATAGATCTCGTAACCTCCAAGACTAGATGGTATTGTCAATACTAGGGTAGTAGTCAGCTTATGCTTGAGCTCTTGAAAACTCTTCTCACACTTATCCATCCACTTGAACTATTATTTCCTTCCTTAGCAGTTGCATCGAGGGCATAGCTATTCTAGATAATCTTTCCATGAATTGCTGGTAATAGTCGGCCAATCCCAGAAAGCTTCGAACTTCGGTCACCGTCATTGGTCTTGGCCAATTCATGACCGCCTTGATCTTTGTTGGGTACTCCGAAATTCCTTTGCCGGTTATTGAGTGACTTAGAAAAGCTACTCGATTGAGCCAGAACTCACACTTACTAAACTTAGTGTAAAGTGCATGTTCTTGGAAGGTCAGTGGTACCATCCTTAAATATTATTCATGCTTCTCTGGGCTTTTTGGGCACACTAGTATGTTGTCTATGAAGACTATGATGAACTGGTCCAAGTACGCCTTGAACACTCGATTCATTTAGTCCATGAAAGTAGTTGGGGCATTGGTTAATCCACACAACATCACCTTAAGTTTGTAGTGGCCATATCGCATTCAAAACGTAGTCTTTGGATTATCCTCTTTCTTGATTCTCAATTGATGATAGTCTGTCCTCAAGTTTATATGAGAGAATATCGAAACTCCTTATAGTTGATTAAACAAGTCATCGATCCTCAGCAATGAATTCTTGTTCTCGGTTGTCATTTGATCAAGTTGTAGGTATTCGATGTATAGACGCAATGATCCATCCTTCTTCTTCTTCATGAACGGGAATGGTGGTCTCCATGGTGATGCACTAAGGTGAATGAATCCCTTATCGAGCAACTATTGAATTTGCACCTTCAATTCCTTCATTTTTGATAACGACATTCGGTTTCGTGCCTTAGAGATGGGTGTTGTTCTAAGGGCCAACTCAATGATGAATTCTATCTCCCTTTCCAAAGGCAATCCCGATAATTCCTTCAAAAAGACATATGCAAAGTCTTGCACCACGGCGATATCTTTCAACTTCGGTTCTTCCATCGTCATATCCACCACTGTTATGAGATAGCTCTAGCAACCTTCCTCTAGCAAGCATTCTATGTCAAGTGATATAATCAAGGGTATAAAGGGTCCTCCTTCGTTCCCTAAGAATTCGTAACGAGAGTTATCAATTTGTATTATCTTACTATAGCAGTCCACTGCGACTCGCTGCTTCTTGAGCTAGTCCATTCTAATTATGACATCAAAGTCATACATAGTCAAAATAACTAAGTCTATTAGTTCTTTCTAACCACTAACAACTATCTTGTACCCTTGGTAGCTTAAGATGGATAAAACCTTATCTTTCATAGGAGTGGAGATGTTAAGAACCGTTTCTAACAGCTCTAGTTCTAATCTAGCTAATTTAACAAGTTGCTCAGCTATGAACGAATGCTTAGCTCCCGTATCAAACATCATGTAAGCAGCATGGTGATGTAAGGAGACCGTACATGTGATTAAGGCTTGGGATTCCTTTGTTTCTTCTTTGGTTAAAACAAAAAATCTTCCTCGAACTAAGGGTCGATCAAGTTTGTTTTGCAGTGTAGCTCCACTGTCCCACATGTAGCTGTTGGGGTTGCAGCTTGGCTGGTTGACATGGACAGTTTTGCTCCTAATGACCATGCTAGGTACACCCAAAACATGCTCCATTCTTGGTAGGGCACGGTGCCGTTCCGTGATACTTACCACATAATTGACATTTGATATTTAGATTGTGCACCTGCTTCCCAATGCCATTCTTTCTATTGGGAGGGATGGAATGCTTTTCTCCTATCATCATCTTCTTCCTAAGTCGATGGTTGTCCCTATTAGAGACAAACTGCGATCCAGATGCAGCTATTCATTCAGACGTGTCCCTTTCAATTAGTTGGGCCCTTTCGTATAGCTCGTTGTAGTCCTTCTAGTTCAGGGGCACCGGCCAACTGTGGATTTCTAGTTTAGGCCATCCTAAAATCTTCTCACTTTGTCTACTGGATCCTCGACATGTACTTTGACAACTCACCAAACTTGGCTTCATATTGGTCGATGGACAAATGATTCTAGCGGAGTCACAGAAATTCTGCCATTTTTTACTCTAGCGTGCACTCGAAAAAGTATTTTTCATTGAATGCTTCAACGAAGGCACCCTAAGTTGGGACTATACCTTCAAGAAAGACCCTTCTTCGAGTGGCTTCCCACCAGTCATTGGCATTACCTTGCAGTTGGTATACTGTTAAGGTCACATTATCTTTCTTAGTGCACCTTAATAGCGCAAAGGTCTTCTCTAGCTCCTTAACCAATGAGACAGTAGCCTTAGGATCACCATTCTCGACAAACTGCAATGGCTTTAGCTTTATGAACTGCTCCACCAGCTTGTGTATTTGTTGGTTGCCATTCTCGTCTCCAACTAATGAGGCATCTGTGGGAGTAGCGGCAACAGTAGTAGCAATAGCCTACTATCCCATCAGGTTTGCAATAGCCTCTAGAGCTTGCAGAATCCCATTTAGTATGAGATACCCTTGTGCCCCTTAACGGGGATATCATAGAACACATATTAAAACACATTTTCATATATATTAACATTTACACACTAACTTTAATACACCAAAAGCTTAGCATAGACACATCTGTGAAGCGAATTCCTTCCTAGTCCTGCTTCGTCTCCAGGTGAGTGATGGCACCATTAGGGACATCCATATTGCTTGGTGGCCCGTCAAATCCCAAAGAGGGCCGAATAGCTCCTCCTTGACCCATACATACCAAGTCATGAACCTATGAGGCACTAGATTCATCCACCGAAATGTTGATCATATACTTGTTGTATCTTATGTTAGTCCCCTCAACGGATAGGAAGTCACATCGGTGTCTTGGTCCATAGGTGGATATCCCAAAATGTACGTGGTGGAATGGGCTAGTCATGCTTAGGGTCCGAAACATTTAACAACGGATAAGATATACTCAGTAAGTAAACTCCCTAAATCTCACGTAAGAAGACACTTTGCCTTGAAGGCACTCTAAACGTGCAGTTTAATTGTACAATAACAAAACCTAAGTTTTGGCTTAACTATAACATGAAGAGATCTAACCTCAACCTGAATTTTTTGAGTCCTAACACGAGCCTACAAATCCACATACTTCTTAATTCATAGGCAAGATTAATCGAGCATGCACGTGCCACATAAGCCATTAAAATGCCATGTAATTCATGCATGTGTCTTATGCAACTCATATAAATTCATGCAACACGTGTGCATGCCATTATCATTCTCAAAATATACATTTAGCACTCATGCACTTTGTACAAATTAACACCTCAAGAATCACATGGTATCCAATATTACCACGATATTCTCAAGACCACAATTCGAGATTATTACGACCGCTCTTAGTCACAATTGACACTTGCATTGGTGGTCTTCCGTTATAACTGGGCATCATCTCGACCTCACTTGAAGACAACATTCCACTTAAGCAGCTTCATTTTGAAATACATCCGTGAATGGCATCCCATTGAAGTGAGGGGCATTCGAAATCCATTGGGTATTGTCTCTCATAATCATATGAGTACGGAACCATTATATGATCACACGAGCACATTACTACTCAAGCCAATTTTTTTTATCTTTCTCATTAGCCAATGCAAGAGTGTCAAATGCTCACACGTTATACATTAGCAATATTCACACACAAAAATTCCATGAAATAATTCCACGCGATCACCCATTGATTACTCATCCACAACAATAATCATGCATTGACTTCATAGCATATAATACCACACCATGAGTTCATTTATCAACTCAGCAAATCATCTTTCATGGCATTTTTGATAATCTTTCATGAGTTCATGTATCCTTTTTTTTATTATTATTAATGATAAATGAGAATTTCATAAGCACTTATCACTTAAAAAATTGGAATATATTAATTAATTATCACCTTAAAAAATTAGAATTTAATAAGTACATATCACTTTAAAAATTGGAATTTAATAAGCACTTATCACAATTAAAATTGCAAATATAATATGCACTTATCACATTTAAAATTAAAATAAAATAAAAACTTATCACATTCAAAATTAAAATATAATAAGCACTTATCACCTTTTTGATAAGTTATGACATTTACTATTCATTATTCACGATAGATTATTACTAGCGCTCATCACTATTCATGATAGCCTATCACTAGCACTTATCACTATTCATGATAGGTTGCCAACTCCACTTATCACTTTTCATAATAGCTTATGACATGAACTTATCACTTTTCATGATAACCTATCATTTGACTTATTATTTATTAATGATAACCTATAGTCCTAATCCTCTTATCATCTAATCTAATTATCATTAACTTTAAGCTAACCCTAATCCTAAGTGTAAGTACTACCCTAAACAAGGGTCAGGAAGTTACTCACGGTTCGGATCCTCGAGCTTGACGGTAAGCGGTGGCAACAAGGTTCATAGCGGATGGCAGTTTGGCATGGCGGCGACTCGGTGAGGCATGAGGTGTGGCTCAGTGAGGGTGGCAACGTGAGGTGAGGTGAGGCTTGGTGGTGAGCAGCAAGGGATGGCGAACGGGGGTTCAACAATGGCTTGACAACGATGGCTCACAACTTTGACGACGAACGACAATGGCAACAGAGAGCAACGGTAGAGGTTCACGAATAAGGAACTATGTGAGGGTAGCAGAAGCACATGGGACATATGGCCTTGAGGTGCTGGTGGTGAGGTGGCTTGGCAACGGTGAACGGTGGCGCGGCATAGTGGATGGCGGTGGCTTGGGCGATAGTGGTGGACGGCGGCGATGAGAGGGTGAGCTGAAAAAGGGTGAGTGTGAGAGGGAGGGGGTTTGATGGTAAGATTGAGAGAGAGTGAGAGTACCAAGAGTTGGGGGAGAGAGAATGAGAGAGATGAGAGAATGAGAGAAATGAGAGAGATAATGAGTAAGCGTTAATGATTCAATGTATGATTCTCCGTAATTTGCTCAAGGCCAAGCCATTTTCACGGCCAATAATACCTCTTGAAGATCTTTCTATCCAAGGCATTCAATACAAATATCATGCTTGAACTATCATAGGAAATAGACTAGTAAAGGCTAGCTAGGTAGTCTTCTATCTCATCCTTCTTCCAATTAGGCGCCCCTTTCCTTCTTGCATGCCCAAAATTTTTGTCCCATTAGCCGACAAGCTTCTTGAAGGGGTAAAAGGGAATTAAACCAACTATAGTCCATTTTATTATTCATGCACATGGGCCAATTTAATGTGCATGCTCCCAAAACTCAATAATGGGCTTGGATCACCTTGGTGGGCCTTCTTGGGCTGACCAATACTGGTGTGAGGCCCAATGGGCTTGTCTGTGGTTCGGGTCCTCCTAGCTTTTCATTCATGGCCTGTTTCCACTTTTCCGAAATTTCCCAATCCACCCATGAAAAAATTGAATTTTCATCCCAAGGTAGCCACTCATAGCTCTTTTTGCAGTTTGTCAATTCCCGTCATAATTTTGCTCTATAGATTTGGGTCGGATTGGTGATGGCACATTACTATTTAATAAAATTTTATTAGAGGATGATGGGAGGGGAATCAAGAAATAAAAAAAAGAGATTAATTTTAAAGGATAGAAAAATAAAATAAAAATAAATAAAAATAAAAGTAGGCAAAAATGTTGCGAGAGATTTTTACCATTCTCGTTTGTAAAATGTTTGGTTCAATTATATTAATATGCCATTTATATCAAATAATATATATGATGTGATGTGATTATATCCGACTTTATTACTGCAATCATCAAATAGTTGATAAGATATAGCAAAATTCATGAATTTCATATTTTATCTTATCCAGTTCTATCCTAATTAGAAATATGGATAACCAAATGCAGCCTCAGACTCAAAAGGGAGATATAGAAATGTTATATGCAATATCATGTGAAATGCATGAATATGCAGTTATAACGTATAAATAATTAGTATGCAACCTATACTAATTTTTGTTGTTGGTATTTTCTCATTAAAATGCTATGATAAATATGTCATGCCTCGAACCTTGAGCGCGTGAATATCCCTCAATAGCCGATTAATTGTGATGTCTCAAGATGCGTTGCTGACCCTTTTTTTTTTTCTCTTTCGATTAAATATAAGCAGAAATATTTTATAAACACCTAGTCAATTACAACAATAGGAATAGTATAAACACAACATCTAGTATTTTCAAAAGCACAACTTTTATCAATTCACTGTTAACCCTAAGAAGTTTGGTAATTACAAGCCTTTATGTGACAACTTCCTATCGACCATCTAAAAACCCAGTAGGATCAAGGTTAACTTAAACTCTTCTATCACAAGGCCTATCTAAAAATGTGACTCCCACAATAGCCCTAGTTTGCTACGGTAGACCATCAATCTTTGGGATAGGACCGATGAGATCCCCATCGAACTTAATGAATTAAGCCATGAAACGATGGGGAATTAGATGATCTACTCCCCTATGAACTCAAAAAGTGGTGGCATGCTTTAGAAAGGTCGCCTCAGTCCCTAACACAATATATTTGGCAACGGCCCACTCAAAGGATAGGGGGACCCTAAAATGAACATGGTGCACATCCATAACTACAGGCCTCAAAAACATTTAACAACAACAGAGTGAAATAAAATCTCAAATAGTCAACATCCTAAACCTCGATTAGGATGTTAATTCACCTTGGAGGCAGCTTAAACATGTACCATTACACATCCTTATCTTGTCTTGGCATAACCCTACATGTTAGTAATCCACAAATGCCAATAGTAAAGCAACAAGCTTAACAAATAATCACAACACATCTCGGAATATTATATGCACAAAGCATTCACATGTGTTCCAATTATTACGATCCTCAAGCCATGGCCAACATATGAGTTGGTGGTTTTCCAGCATGATTGGGCATTGCATGCCCCCATCGGGCACGGCATTGTCTAGAACTCCCGTCATAGATGGCATTTCTTAAAGAGCATTGATCTGACCTCTATTGTGACTTGACATCCAGTCCTCCGTCGGGTATCCGATAAACATTGAGCACCATCCCCAAACACTTGTTGGGTGACGGGTTCCTTTAAGTGACCACTCAAGTATACCAATACTCATGCCAATTTTATTTTCGATTAATTAGCCCAATGCAAACAGGGTTCATGCTCAAACAATAAACTACAGCAATTTTCTACACGTAAAATTGTGATGAAATAATCACACGTGGTTATGTATGCAAAATTAACCCATCAAGCTTTGTACACTTTCATTTTAAAGCCTCGTTGTCCCATTTAATATGTAAAATATGGCATCCAAACACGACACCTCATAATTTGCCATTTATATGCCAATAAAATAGCACTTAAGGTTCATGAATTGGGCAATCATTTTCATGATATAACAAGCTTCAAACAACATGATTTATGCATAAATTCATTCAATAATTCAAGCATAAATTCTAGTTATAGACTAATCCATCGTTAATTAGCACTAATGGTCATTAATTAGCATCAACCGTCATTATTAAGACTAATCACGATTAATTAAGACTAATCACGATTAATTAAGACTAATCACGATTAATTAAACTAAATGTTATTAATTAATCTAACTGTAATTAATCTTAAAAAACCATCCTTAATCTTTGGTTAATTACTGACCAAAAAAAAATCTTTGGTTAATTAGTGCTAGTCGTCCTTAATTAAGGCTATCTACAATTAGCCTTAATCTCATCCATCCTTAAAGGCGATTAACGCTAAATCATCATTAACTAACACTAACCATCATTAACCATAATCTAACCTATCTCTAAACGCAATTAACTCCCTAATCAAGGATTAGAAGGTTAACTCATGGTTTTTGGCAATGGCAAGCTCTTAGTGACGGTGACAAGAACACAAGGTTCACGGTTCGCACGTGTAGCAGCTTGGTGGACTTGAGGTTATCACCTCAATTATCCATCAAGGTTCACGGGTATCGTACTAGTCTTTCATGTTTTAATTCTTTATGACCTCTACTGATAAGTTAGTTAACTCATGAGTGATTAGTTTAAAGTAATTTAACTATCAGTACATTGATGAAATGACTATTTTTTATATCTTAAAAAGGGGTCGAATTTCAAGAAGACATCACAAAATATGCAATTATACGCTAAAACACTAATGGCCAAAATGTGCATGCATTATGATGCAATGACATGAAAATCCTAATTAGACTAAGAAGTCTACAATGAATGGATTAATTAAGGCATATTCAAATGACTTAATATGAACCCCTAATGACAAATGTTGTGCATACTAATGACATGATGGAATGCAATATGATATGACATGACTTAAATTTTTAAATCACGTGATGGACATAATCTAAATTATCACGCATCCCTTCAATGCTAATAACATGCATAATATATATCAAATTATGTACAATGCATCAATCCTAAATGCAATTTCTATGAGATGCCAATCGAAATTAATCTTAAAGACATGTGGCTCACTAAATGACATGCAATATGCAACATGAATATTATAGAAGAGCTAATCATTAATTGTTTCTATAATTGAACGCAATCTTAGCGAGACATTAATGAAATCTTTTTGAAATTTTTTTATGATAAGAAATTGGAAATTACCCTAAATCTATATGATGACCTAAATTAACTAGGAAATGACG
Organism: Eucalyptus cladocalyx; assembly: GCA_017140615.1. Lineage (NCBI taxonomy): Eukaryota > Viridiplantae > Streptophyta > Magnoliopsida > Myrtales > Myrtaceae > Eucalyptus > Eucalyptus cladocalyx. The sequence continues at coordinate 19,916,946 of CM029516.1, forward strand.
TGTATCAAATCCAGTTATGCACTAATTAGGAAACATATATAGATTAATATAACCTGAAATATGCAACATGCATGAATATTTAATAAAAGAAAAAAATCTGATGAAAGTGCAGACTATTTGTTCGAATCGCGGAATCAGCGAATCACCTGAAGAATTATTAATATTATACATCAATGTTCATGGAAATCATTCAGGAACCATCAATATCTATCAAAGTTATGCAATAATTATACTATGATACAGAGGTAATATTCTTGATTAATTTTAGATGCGAACTACTATACACAATACATGAAATACATAATTCGAGGCTCAACCTTTTGACTTAAAAGGTCCAACGCTCCAATATATGTTGTGTTTGATGCAAGGGATAATGCAAGGAAAATTAAATTACTCTTAAGTTTGACAACTATGCGCTATGCACTGAATCAAGGCGCATAAAATCAAATCTAACTCATATTCTATGCAACTACTACTAACCTTAATTAGGACAAACTAGGGACACTGAGGGATGGCAAGACGACGGTGGAGGCTCATGTTGAGAAAACTTCCTAATATGTTTTGAAGATTGACAAAACCTTCAATAAGTGTATATTAAATTTGACGAAAGTAATTTCAGATGATATTCTTGAAGAAATGAGGTTCAAACTTTGTTATGAATATCAGCATATGAATATCAGCAGATTCAGAGCCTTGCTTATTTGATTAAGAAGTTTCGAATATCATCAAACTCAGAGACTTATCAAGACGTTCTAGTTGTCTACATCAAAGACATTGATGATATTTAAATTATATAAGGGCAAAAGTAAAGCTTGCGTGAGTGTTGTCAAGTTGACTTACACCTTTTAGACGTTATGCAAAGTATTCTCTAATGATTGAGATCTTCATAATTGGTATGGATTATATGAAGCACAACGGTTAATAATTTGACTCGGATATCTTTCTATGAATATATCGATTGTTTATTTATTCAAGAAGAATGAGTATCAATGTAATACTCCTCTCCTAAGGATTTGTGATCCGATTGACAATCATTTGAAGAAAAGATCTTCTTTCCTAAGGAGGAACTCTACTTATGGAAACCCAATATCCGTTGTATGGGCAGCATAATTAAAGGGAGACACTAATCTTTCAATCCCAAAAGTAATCAAATCTTCTTATATCATTCAAGTCCAACGGGTTGATTGGATGAATGATCCTCGGAAGTTTTATCTGATGGTCAACTTGGACATCAAGGAGTATAAAAGGAGATCGTGATGTTGAAAGAACAATAAGATTTGAAATTTAAAATTTCGAAGTTCAAAGAGAGCTTCGACATTACACACTTATATTTGTAAGTTGAAATTGTAATCATTTGAGAGGTGTGAATAGTGTCATAAGTGTGTGCTTAGGTGTTAGATAGTGAGTCCTATCGACTTAGGTATAAACAACAAACAACACCAACTTTGGATAGAAGCGCCTAGATATAAGCAGCACAACTGAATTGTAACCTTTTATTACCGATAAAAAGAAAGAAAAAAACAAAACTGTAACCTCTTATTAAATCTTTAGTGAAATCCAACGAATAGGCCGTCAACATGGGAGAGTGGATGTAAGTTTATCATAAGCCGAACCATGTCATGTGTAATTTTCTCTATCCTTTAATCTCTCATTTGTTTAGTTTATTGCACACAACAAAGTTTGATCATTGCATAGTTCTTCATCATACGTTGAAGAAGATCTAATCACTGCCAAGTTCTTCATCTAACATTGAAGAAAGTTTGATCACTGCATAGTTTTTCATTAGACTTTGTTCTTTTATGATATTGGACTTGGTCATTTTATATTCCATTTTAATTGTTTATAATTATCTATTCACCCCTTTCTAGGTGATAGTGCTAGTTCCTAACAGCTCAATGACTACCCATTTGCACAAAAAGGGCCGCTGAGAGATTTGAAGGCCGGTGGTGCTCTAGGTGTGGACAGCGGCTCATGGTAGCCGGGCAGCAATGTGAAGCAGTCATGAGCACTACGTAGGTAGTGCTAGTCGTGATGGGCTGGAAACATTGGAGTTGTCGATTGCGGGTTTTACCATTGGAGTTGGTACGAATCACGGCCAAGGATTGGACTCAATGAGAGTTAATAGCTCTTAGCCGAGTCTCAGGATTTCTGGATCTTTGATGCTCGATTCTTTTGGTGGGGTTGAATAGTTGAATAACTAGTGTCGTAGACATGTCCTCGATATTAAATGCATTATAAACTACAATGACAGGACCGCACGTTGTGCTCTCTTGTCCTGGCCCAACAGTTTGACCAGTTCGCTTTTTTCCGTCAAAGACGTACTTCTTGATAATTTCTTACCATCTCCACTGGACAAACTCAATAATAGTGACCTGTCGTCCTCTCTGCGATATTGACCACGATCCAACGTTTAACGAATGTGTACTCACTGATCTTGTGAAACTACGTAATCGAATTTTCTGCTACCCACAGAGAGAGCTTTGAGATTGCCGAGATGGAGAAGGAGAGTTTTTGAGTTTTTGCGAGCTCTCTGAGTGTGTTCGCTGAGTGTGTATTGTTTCTATGTATCCCTCATTTTGACTGAATAATGTGCTTATATAACCCTATGTCTAGGGCTCTCTTGTAAAAAGAATAAATCTCCTAGTTTCCTATTTTGGATCGGGTAAATACACGATTAAAACTGGGATATTTCCCGCTCTTACTCCTGTATGGCCGAAATTTTGTATTATATTTCCCTTAATATGGAAAAATTTTGTATTAATTCCCTTAAGAAGAATAAATCTCGTACTAATGAAAAATGCTCCTAACGCCTGCAATGCAAATGCGAACCATGTCGATGGTATTTTGTTTAGGGGGTCTGGGTCAATTCTGTTAAGAACAGCAAGAACATAAGCTACTCAACTGATGCTATCACTGATACCAGGAAGAACAGGGGATACAAGGAAGAACAGGGGAAGCAAGATATACAAGAGCAATAAAGAGAAAACATATGAAGAAGAGGAAGTAGAGTACGTACATGCTGCTGAGAAAAATGAGAAGAGAACCTGTTTCGAACACTCTGTATAGTGCTACAAGTCTTGGCTAGTCTCGGCAGTTAGTCTAGTGTAATTCAGTTCTAGAAGTTAGTCATTTTTTGTTTCAGTTAGTTAGTTATATTTTCTTCAACTGATTCAATACCTATAAAAACAAATTTCAGAGATAGTCCATGTGTATAAAAGGCAAACTCTCAATTGAATGGAAAAGCAAGGAAAATAGAATAGAAAGGAGTCCTTCATCTCAAGATCTCTCTACGGATTCTTCATCCCAATTTCTTCTTTGCACATAAACTTCTTCATGGTATTAGAGCAACTGCATCCTGAAGAAATCATCTTGATGCTGCACAAAATAGTGAGAGCTACACCAGATCGAAGTTATATTCGAAGCTTCTTTGATCTCTGAAGAGCTGCTGCATCCTGAAGAAATCATCTTGATGTTGCACAAAATAGTGAGAGCTACATCAGATCGAAGTTAGATTCGAAGCTTCTTTGATCTCTAAAGGTATCTGTATCTTCCAACAAGATCTGTGAGTTGGTATTTTTCATCCACATCTAAATCTTCATCAGCAATATACTCGTTGCAGCGTACTGCAAATCAGTAGAATTTGTGTCTGCAACTAGAGTTGATCAGAGATCAGGAAGAATAGAATGGTAGCAAGAAGTTTGAGATATCCATTTCCTATTCATGTTAATATCTCGAATTTTGTTACCATCAAATTAGCTGAGGATAATTTCCTCCTGTGGCAAGCTCAATTCTATAGATTCTTAAGAAGCCAAGATCTATTCGGTTTTGTGAATGGGGAAATTTCACCACCTGCAAAGACAGTACAGGTTGAAGAAGGAGGTCAAACTTCTGAGATCCCTAATCCTGATTATAATGATTGGATAAAAACAGATCAGCTTGTATCTTCTTGGATTAGTGGTGCGAAAGATCGAAAAATATACTCAGCCTGATAATTGGTTTAAACACTGCTTATGAAGTTTGGCAAACTCTGTTAAATCGGTTCACACAAAAGTCAGTAGCTAAGGAGTTTGAGTTAAGAGGAAAACTGTAGGCTTGCCAGAAACGTGAACAAACATTATCAACATACCTCAGGGAGTACAAATCAATATGTGATCAATTGAATGCCATAGGAAAACCAGTTGATGAAATCACAAAACTATTTGGAGTTCTGGAAGGCTTGGGATCTGAGTATGAAAGTTTTAAAACTACAATCTATTGCTTGAAGACCCAACCAGAATATGATGAAGTAATCTCACACTTAGAAAGATTTGAAGCCAGGTTACAGAATTATTCTTTGAATCAGTTCAGACCTAACCTAGCTTACTATGGTCAGAGGAAAACTGAAGCTATACATAAAGAAGAGGCTGACAGAGAATATATACAACAGAACGCTATTCTTAGAGGATCAAGAGTAAATTATCGTGGAGGAAGAGATTATGGAAGAGGAAGAACATATAATGCGAAATATAGGAACTTTGATCATCCAGGAAGAAACATGAGTTACAGAAATAATAACTCAAACTATGAACAAGAAAATCAGCAGTTCAAACAATTCAATACCTCCTCTGGCTTGGGTCCTGTTGAAGGATTTAGACCATACAATGTATTAGCACAAAGGTATTCTGATACCAGGTCATATCCTACACCAAATTCAACTCTTCACAAAAAGGTACAAGTGGAGAAACCAGCATAACACACTCGACTTGCGTGTCAAATTTGTAAGAGGCCTTACATTGCTGGTATCGGTTTGAGAACTCTTATCAAGCTGAGGAGATACCAACAGCACTAGCAGCACTACATATCGAGGAGGCAAATGATCAAGAATGGTATCCAGACACTGGAGCAACAGCTCATATCACCTCTAATGCTGGTATACTTCATAGTCTTTCTAAAAATAACAATGCTGATACAGTCATGATAGGCAATGGTCTGTGTTTACCAGTCAAATACATTGGTAATGCAAGACTGAATACTGCAATTACTGCCTTGCCTCTAAATGATGTGCTAATTGTTCCTGAGATTAAGAAAAATCTTCTATCAGTGTCAAAATTCACTGATGATTACCCTTGTTCCTTTATTTTTGACAAAACTGGTGTGTACATCAAGCTAGGAAGGAAGGTTAGAGGGCTGTACAGAGTAGACCCTCATGCTACAGAAGTCTATTTCACACAAAGACAAAGAATTGTTGTAGAGAGTATCTGGCATCAACGACTAGCTCATACAAATCAGAATATCCTGAAGCATTTGAGGGATCAAAATCCGATTCAGTATAACAAAGAACCACGGTCTGTATGTAGAAGTTGTCAAATAGCTAAGAGTACTGCTCTACCTTTTCATTATCAAGTTCTACAGCTACAAAACCTCTAGAACAAATTCACTGTGATATTTGGGGACCTTCTCCAGTTAAATCTTTTCAGAGTTTCAAATACTATGTCATTTTTGTTGACAATTTCTCTCGGTTCAGTTGGATATACCCATTAAAGTTGAAGTCATATTTCTATAGTATTTTCCTCATGTTTCAAAAGTTAGTAGAAAATCAGCATAACTGTAAAATCAAGACCTTCCAGTGTGATGGTGGAGGAGAGTTTATTAGCCAAAAATTCAGAACTCACTTACAGAACTGTGGCATTCAACAGCATACCTCCTGTCCATATACACTTGAGCAGAATGGGATACCTTAAAGGAAGCATCGACATATAGTTGAACTTGGTCTGGCCATGCTATACCATGCAAAAATTCCATTAAAATTTTGGGTAGATGCATTTGTAACAGCCAACTATATTGTTAACATTCTTCCTACTCAAAAATTACAGATGCAGTCTCCCTTCAGCAAATTATATCAGCAAAAACCAAGATATGATCATCTCAGAACCTTTGGCTGTGCTTGCTATCCTTGTCTTCGACCATATGCAGAGAATAAGCTTGATCCACGGTCACTAACCTGTGTCTTTCTTGGATATAGTGATCACTATAAGGGATATCGATGCCTTCTCCCTACTACTGGTCATGTCTACATTAGTCGGCATGTAGTGTTTGATGAAATTTTTTTCCCATTCTCTCAGAAATTAGCCACAGTTTATCCTTCCTACACACACTTGTATAAATTGTGGACAGAAGAAGAGAAGTTCCTAGCTTCCTCCACTACAAATCACATAAAACATTCAACTTCTCAGTATACAGATTGGGAACAAGAAGCCACAGCTAATCAAACAAATGGAGTAATCTCACCTGAATGCACAGAACAAGCAGTTTCTATCTCTCCAGCTGAATTTCCTATGGATCAAGTATCCACCACTACTCAGGATAGTCCACAACAAGTTGAAGTACCTGTTCCCATAACTGAGACAATAGATGAACCATATATGGAACAACACACTTCAAATAATCAGATAGATTCACAAGATACATTACCTACTCACCCTATGCAGACTAGGTCTAAGTCTGGCATTATCAAGACCAATCCTCGGTATGCATGTCTTGCTATATATGAAGTACCTACTGAACCCAAAAAAAAATCAAATTAGCCTTACCACATAAAGGCTGGTATAAGGCAATGACAGAAGAGATGGATGCACTTTATCAAAACAAAACTTGGGAATTAATTCCTAGAACTGGTCAAATGAATGTTATTGGCTGTAAGTGGGTATTTAGAACAAAGCTTGCAGTTGATGGTAGCCTTGATAGACTTAAGGCTCGACTGGTTGTTAAAGGATTTCATCAAGAAGAGGGTATAGACTTCACAGAAACATTTAGTCCAGTCATTAAACATGCTACAATTCGTATAGTTCTATCTGTAGCCATGATGAAACACTGGCCAATCCATCAACTGGATGTCAAAAATGCATTCTTACATGGTACATTAAATGATATAGTTTACATGGAGCAGCCTCCTGGTTTTCAAGATCCCAAGAAACCTCATCATGTATGTCTACTTAGGAAGTCTCTCTATGGACTTCGACAAGCTCCTCGAGCCTGGTTTGACAAGTTCAACAACCTTCTGCTTGAATATGGGTTCTTTTGCTGCTCAACCGACCCATCCTTGTTCATCTATCATAATGATACAAACACTATTCTTCTACTACTATATGTTGATGACATTATCCTGACTGGAAGCTCCTCTCACTTACTTTCCAAACTCATCCATTCTCTAAGTCTTCAGTTCTATATGAAAGATCTTGGCCTTCTACACTACTTTCTTGGCATCGAAGTCAAAAATACTTCTGATCACCTATTTCTTTGCCAGATTAAATATGCCAGAGATCTTCTTACTCGAGCTCATATGCTTGAGTGCAAACCGATTACTACTCCTATATCACTAAAACCAATTGTTCTGATAAATGACTCTGCTCCATTCTGCAATCCTACCGAATATCGAAGCTTAGTGGGTGGCCTTCAGTATCTGACTTTAACAAGACCTGACATTGCATATGCCACAAATCAACTGTGTCAGAAATTACAAAAACCCACTGTTGCAGACTTACATAAACTCAAGAGAGTTTTAAGATAAGTCAAAGGCACTATAAGTCTTGGAGTCTTTATTCACTCTCGAAGCTCTCTCCATCTGTATGGGTTTCAGATGTAGATTGGGCAGGATGTGTTGAAACAAGAAGATCAACAACAGGTTTTTGTACATACCTTGGCTCCAATCTCATATCTTGGGCAGCAAAGAAACAATCCACAGTCAATCGATCCTCTACAGAAGCTGAGTATCGTGCTCTTGCTTCTACATATGCTGAACTTACCTGGATCAGCTTTGTTCTACATGATATAGGATGCTCATTGACTCGTCCAACACAGCTCTTCTGTGACAATAAATCAGCCATTTCTCTCACTATCAATCCTGTTCTACATGCTTGTACCAAACACGTTCTACATGCTTGTACCAAACACATTCTAGATAGACTTTCATTTTGTTAGGGAAAAAGTCTCATCAGGGTCACTACAAGTGAAATATGTTCCAAGTAACTATCAACTTGCTGACATATTCACAAAATCTCTCTCGTATTACACATTATTAGCTACGCATCAAATTAGGAATCGATTTCTCACCCATTCCCAATTTGAGGGGGGCTGTTAAGAACAGCAAGAACAGAAACTACTCAACTGATGCTATCACTAATACCAGGAAGAACAGGGGAAGCAAGATATACAAGAGCAATAAAGAGAAAACATATGAAGAAGAGGAAGTAGAGTATGTACATGCTGTTGAGAAAAATGAGAAGAGAACCTGTTTCGAACACTCTGTATAGTGCTACAAGTCTTGGCTAGTCTTGGCAGTTAGTCTAGTGTAATTCAGTTCTGGAAGTTAGTCATTTTTTGTTTCAGTTAGTTAGTTATATTTTCTTCAACTGATTCAATACCTGTAAAAACAAATTTCAGAGATAGTCCGTGTGTATAAAAGGCAAATTCTCGATTGAATGGAAAAGCAAGGAAAATAGAATAGAAAGGAGTCCTTCATCTCAAGATCTCTCTACGGATTCTTCATCCCAATTTCTTGTTTGCACATAAACTTCTTCAAATTCCCGATATCTATGTGATATATGATTAAATAGAATAGCCAAAATTCATGTGTCAGCCTGGGCATTTGAATATGGGGTTACCAATATTTCCTAATGAACTTCAAAAATTTTACTTCTGCTTTTAGTAAGTCTGGTACGTCAAAGAGAATATTAAACCACCGCGAGCGATACAGTTGCCACCGTCGGAATCCATACCTTTAAGAGTCCCTTTTTTTTTTGGGGTTAGAGATAGACATGATAAATGTCGATTTATCAAACGGCCACGTACAATAACAAATAAATTGTGAAACAAGTAAAACAACCCTTCCAATCCACCTGATGTCCAGGGTAAAAGAATAGAGGAAAAAAACCAATCCTGTCCAGGTACATTTTCAAACTGCATCTTGTCATTACGAATTTACGATAAGAATTCGGATATGGGAAAACGAAAAGGGATTCAAAGTCCCTCGCATGCTTACATCCTATTTTCATGTACAAACGAGTGAGCAAAAGGAATTGCTCAGACCGGATCAAGCCAGCTTGATCCGATTCAGTCCCAAGGGCCGCCAGTCCAATTCCTAATTCCCTAAAATTGGAATTGGTGAAATCGGTCCGGTTTTCAGTTCCAAGGATAGAACTGCTTAGACCGGATTGGACCGATTATTTTTTAAAATTTTAATTTCATTTCTTTAAAATTATTAAAGGAATAATTTTAACTCTTAATTATTTAGAGTTTTCTAAATGTTGTTGAGATGCAAACATTTAGATAAAAAGCCAAGAGAGGCATAATTTGGTTAGAGTAAGGCTTGGTGGGTTTTATGCACAACTCCTCTCACATTCTTTGTATGCCCATTCAATGTGCGACTCTTGGCATTCAGTAAACACAACAATAGAGACAAGTTAAGAGTCCTACATTGAAAGCTCTTGCAAAGAAGGCTAGATACCACAAAAGACTAGAGAGACAAGTCATACACCAAGAGTGCCACGTCAAATAAACACACCAAGACCATAAGTGAAGTTGTGCATAAAAGCCAAGTCATACTCTAACCAAAGCATGCCTTTTTTAGCCTTTTGGCTAAGATTAAGTATGATATTTGTTAAGTGTGTGAATTTCACACAACTTTTGTAGCATTTTGATCTTTTTGTGGGTAAAAAGTAAATGTTTTTTTTTAGCTACTCAGGAATTGGAACCGCACTGGACTGTGGTTCCAGGTCCTGTGACTAGTTGGTCCAATTTTTGGTCCTAGAAATAGGGAATTGGTCTTGTTGCTTTGATTCTTGATTTCTAGGTGGAATTAGATCTGTCATATTTAGTCTAATCAATGGTATTTGGTTCATCTTTTTTTTTTTTTTTTGGTGACCAAAGATCCGCCGAAACTTGCCCTTATCGACTTACACTGATTTGGGATCTTACAGGTCTCCGCGGTGGAGGCCCAACGGCGACTGTATCTTGAAGGAAACTGGCCCATTAACCCACCATCGAGGCTCCCGTTTTAATCGCTAACAATGCAGGGTTTCGAACCCTTAACCTCTTTCATTCGTATTTGGTTCATCTTTGTTAGGATAGTAAAAAGAATAAAAAGTTAAATAAATTACTGAGAAAAAGAAAAAGTTCCTAGATCTAGGGATGCAGCCAGCGTGGCTATGATGACAACTAGAGACGGCGACACTCTGGTACCGCTACAATCAAAATCAGAGAGAACATTGGTAGACGAGGGAGACTGCGAAGAGCCACCACCAGGGTGGTGGTTTCTTGGGAATCAGAATGGGCAGTGGGTGGCTGGCTAGACAGTGGAACCACCGCTGCTAGTTTGCCTCGAATGGGGAATTCTGCAGTAGTTGCGCAGCCTGAGATCCAGACAGAGAGAAACAAGGATCTAATGCGACCACCGAGTGATAACGTCAGATCTCTGAACATTGTACGATGATCGTGAGTGGTGCCACTGGCGACGTTGATGGTGGCACCACTTAAGGGCAGAGAACATTCGCCTGTTAATTAGTTTTTCTATTTTTTTTCCCTCAATGTTCTGTCCAATCCCGTTGCAATAAGATCTGTCCCATCCCTAGGTCTGGGATAGATTATCCAATATTTTACCGAGCCTAATCTGGGTATGTCGCATTCAATTTGGGTTACCAAAGACAAAATAAAATTTAACTATATTTTATCACGGTGTTGTCCGAATTTTCAAACGGGGCATAACAATGCATGATCAAAGTTTGGTTAAAAAGGTCAAATTCTATATGTATCATGCTGAATTGGGTTTCAAAACAAATATATGCATGCTCTTTATCCCACATTTTTCACATGCATGATTTTATTTTAATGGCATGAGAATAAAAACTCGGTCTCTTGGAAGTTTATGGAGTATCTAAAGTCTTATGACCCAATTAAGTTTAGATCTTTGGCCTATGCTGACAACTTGAACATATAAATTTCAGTTCGGAACTCTTGTACTCCATGTCCCTTTCTAGCTTTCTTGTTGTATCTCCATTAATGAGATTCATCCCCTCTAAGTCACAGTCCGATGGGACTTTTCCCGGGTTCTTCGCACTGATTTCCAAGAAGATCTACGACGGCCAACTAGATCGGAGATGGACAGATTAGTCAACACCAGCTTTTCAAGTTGACCCACACGATTTACGGGGAATCGAAGGTGTTGACTTTCAGATGAGAGGATTATGGTACCTCCTTTGATGTGCAATAATCAAAGTCTTGCATGTGGCCTCGTGGACCAGAGTCATCCAAAACAGAGCTTAGTGGCCAGCACCATCTTATCATCATTGCCTCCATGAGCATCTTCCCAGAGAAAAGCATCGACCCATGTCACAAGAATATATGTTCCGCTAGATCGATCCCACATATTGGTGATCTGCTCCGCTTTATTATTGAAATTTCAAAAAAAAAAATTGTATAAAATTCCATTCGACACCCGTTTCCAAAGTTTATTGTGAATACTTTGGTTTTGAAACTTTACCTTGACAAAAAAAGAACGTTGAGATGTGAGCAACTCATTGGTATAGGTGGTGTTGGGCTGCGACCATAACTGCGTGGAAAACGGGAACACGAACCCAGGTGACGCATCACCAAGGTCGCGGGATCTCCGCGTGTATTCATGGGCTAGTATTATGAAATTATTCGGGAGAAGTACACTATTAGTGCCATAAGTTGTGTACGGTGCTTACTTTAGTGTAAAAAGTTTCCGTTGGATCACTTAAGAGCCAAATTAGAGAAAAAAACGATCACTTTTTGTGCTATCGGCAAGAGATTCTGGCTAAATTAATTATGTGATTTTTATATATTTTTTTTTTTTAAAAAGTCGCGATGGCTTTAAAACGATGTCGTTTTCCAGTCTCCTCAAGAAACGACGTTGTTTTGCCGTTATCCATGAACATCCTCACAGAAACGACGCTGTATATCTCATGGGGATTGAAATTAGGGTTTCTGCCACTCGCCGCTTGGCCACCGTCATTCGCCCGCCATCGCTCGGCCACCGTTGCTTCGCCACCATTGTTGTAGTTGCTCGACCAGGTGAGCGAGGAGACATTGAGATTGTTGCTCAAGCAAGAAGTGGCAGGAAGAATAGGAAGCAAGGGCGGAAGAGGAGGAGGAAGAAGATGGGTCGAAGGTGCCGCTGGTGCACTACTGATGGTGGTGGTGGTGCCGGTGCCATTGTTGGTGCCGCTGCTAGTGCACTGCTGGTGTTGTTGCTGGTGCCATTGCTAGTGCTGTTGCTAGTGCCATTGCTGGTGCCGCTGCTAGTGTTGGTCTTCGAGGAAGAAGAAGACGATGTTCCTTCCCTCTCTCTCAATTTGGGGATTTAGGGTTTCTAAGTTTGGGGAAAATATGAAACGGTGTCGTTTTGTTGTTTGGATGGCTGATTATACTCTCCGACGAGCCACGTTGGCTTCAAAAATTAATAAAAAAAGTGTCACGTTGGATTTCCAGTCAATTTTATTGGCGTTGGCACTGAAATGATCATTTTTCAAATTTGTTGGCACTTAAGTGATCTGACGAAAACTTTTGGCACCAAAATGAACACCGTACACAACTTATGGTACTGATAGTATACTTCTCCCGAAATTCTTCACATAAGCGATTTTTCTTCACGTGCAACGCACTATTTGCCATGTTTTTCATGTTGATTGTACATCAGTACTACTAGTATAAGATTACCATCACTAGATTAATAAATTCAATTACTGATTTAAAAAGGAAAAAGAAAAGGTAATCACAATCCTAATTAATATATTGTGACTAGTCCCGGGTAAAATCCAGAAGGGTGAATAAATGCTAGTTGAGCTCAAATACAATAGAGTAGCGTCACATTTTTTATTTTGCCTTTTGCCATGTGAGAATATTAAATCTATTGCTATTGTCTATACGAAATCGGTATACCAATGGATGTGATGTACACTTGTTGATTTGTGAGTGCGGCCCATTTAGATAATTTTCATCTTACAATATGTAAAGTCACTCGGTATATTAAACTCACAAAATCAATTTTAATACGTCAAGAATTGCTTATCTACAATTGTGCCTCTCGCAAGAGGGTACGAAATGACGGAACAGCGACAAAATGGGGGTTGGCCAAGATGCCCTCGAAGTATGAGGGCTTGGAGATGATTGTGATGGTTAGGTTATTATTTAATGATGTGGTCAGGGGACAAAATGATGGCATTTTGTGTCTAATCAAAACGTCGACCATGTCGCTTGGATAAGTTCCAAAATTTGCAAAAAAAAAAAGGGGGGGGGGGGGGGAGATGACTGAATTTTGCCCGGTCCACCAATCGAATCCCTCTTTAAAGGGTTTGTAATGGGGTCCGTCAGATCCGGGATTCTTCTTTTAAAATTCAGTTGCAAGCAGGCTTTAGGAAGAATCCGGCTAATTCTCGAGTATAACCAAGAATGGAAGTGGGATTGATTTGAGACGGCTGCCAATGTTCCAGATCCATGCCGATATAATTCTTGAACTTGCCTCATAAAAATAATCTCCACCACCAGCCGAATACCCTTTTAAAAAGAAATTTCATTACCCTAAGATAGTGTCCAAAGGTCGCGACAAGTATGCATGAAACTAATGAGTGGTTACTGAAGGAATGTATTGGACAGCTACTTATGGGTAACTATTAGTAATGCATGGGCAATTCGGGATGGTCGACAAACTCCAAGAGCTCGTATTTATTTCAAGAGCATTATTAGAATAAAAGGTAAGACCAAGAGCCCCAATTTTCCCTTGATGATGGGGGAATTGTCCAAAAATACCTAAATAAATTGTGTGATGGCTATTTTAGTCATAAATCTTTTAATTATACTAATTTAATCATAAATATTTTGACGATTTACTAATTTAGTCATTTTGATCAATTTTGATAAGAAATTACTAACGTAGACACATAGTCTTTGGCTAGCTTGTATGACCAATGTTGATGTGGATGATTTTTGGAATTTTTTCAAAATTTTTATGATTTTTTTTTTCTTTTTGCTGATGGTTGGCCACTGACCTTTAACCGTAGGCAATACCCTCACGAAACCTAGTGAGGTTGGCCTTTGACCTCACATAGGTGAAGCCCAATGAGAGTCAACATCGCCAAATTTGGTGAAGATAGCCCTCCTAACGCTTAGATGAGGCCCAACGAGGCCGACCGTTGCTGGCTATCGCTTGTGGCCGGTGGTTGTTGGTTATATGCCCTGAAGCAACAATATAATAGTTACATGCTAAGGATTTTAGTTGTATTATTTATTTAATGGCAAAGATGTATTCGATCATTGTCCCATTTATATGAATAAGTCCATAAGATCAATTGCGACTGAACCTATTCTTAAGATATTAAGAATATATATGACATGCTACATTTAGACTAAGTCTTTAAACATTTTCTAGTTGATGGATCCTTGAGTGGATATTGATGATCATATTGAGATTGGTGTGTTCTCAAAACTACGAATGATGAACCACAAGTCATTAGGTTTTATGATATTCGAGCTAGAACATAGATGTTTGTCTTGGAAAGTTCACTGAACATGACATAAACATAATAATTAGCAACATGTAAGCGTTAACGGGGGTCAATAACTAATCTTTAGGCTTTGGTCTTCTGTAAAATTCTTAGACTTGAGACACAATACTGACTTGTATGTTGGATGGCTATGGTTCATAAATGCACGTATTAACGCTTTGTTGAAACGTTTTTTTACTTGATGGTCATAATATGTTCACATACTTAAGCACATCTATGCGCAATATGGAATCCTTATTCTTATTATATATACAAGATAGAAGATTGATATCATATGCGATCTAAGTGACATTGTATTGAAATTCTCGGCTGGAGTTGTAACCAAGAATGAATGATCGAATTGGTGGCTTGACAAACAATTTCATTACCTTTATTTGATCAGGGCATAGTAAAACAAAATGATTAAATCACATGGTAGCCAAAGCTAATACGTTCATTAAGTCCTTAAAACACTCACATTGTATGGGTAGTCAAAATATATTGCTAGATGTCACTCATAGTTTGTAAGAATTAGAGATTGATTAGGACAATTAGTTTGATTGGGACAATTAGTTCTCTTGGTTGTACTAATATATTTATACAAGTCATATTGCTAGCTGAATGATGAACCTAGGGATATCATACACTATAAGTAATTTAGAATGATCTTTGAACGGGAGAGATAATAATTCAAATGTGTTTGCAATTATGACAATCAGATTGAGTTGGGCTGAAAATTGATGTTTTGATATGGTTTCAGAACCAACAACATAACTAAAAATCTGAAATTGTTTTAGAATTAATGGCTAGATTAGTGATATGAAATGGGTTTAGAATCAATGGCCAAATCTATGATCTAAAATGAGTTTAGAATCAATAGCCAAATTAATGATTTGAAATGATTTCAAAATTAATGAGCAATTTAATGATTTGAAATGATTAAAGAATCGATGGTGAGATTAATTTTCAGATTTTGAAACGGTTTCAGATTTAACAGTTGACTTAAAGCCTTGTAATGATTACAAAATTAATGCCCATAATAATATTTGTAACAATTATAGAATTAATGTGCACATTAATATTCTAAAATAGTTTCAGAGTCAAATGACCAAATTAATATTGTGAAACAGTCTCAGACTTAACAGTCAAGTTAAAGCTTTTAAACAATTACAAAATTAATGCCTAGAATAATGTTCTATAATTGTTACAAAATTAATGCCTAAATTAATACTTTGAAATGGTTTTAGAATCAATGTCTAGATTTAGAGTTTAATTCAAACTCAACAATCAAATTAATGCTCTGAAATAGATTTAGAGATCAGTCATTTTTGTCGCACACAAGAATAATTGCCAGCACAATTGAAGTGGTGATCTCTCTCAAATTTTTCTCTACTGCTCAATGCATAATTGGTGGTGTGTTTGAAGTAGAGGTTTGACATTTGTGTGGATGAAACTGAAGAACATCAGAACTAGAATACTTTAGGCACGCTGCTAGGACAGCAGGCATTTATCGTTGGTTCTGAAGAGCATTAGAACCAATTTGCTTTGGGCATGATACAAGGGTAATGCAATTAGCCTTCCTTTTGATATTTGCATGCTTCTTATTAAGTGCATGAACAATGCTTTGGAAATTCGTGCATGGGTGTTTTGCTTCCGTTGCAAATTGTTTTTTGATTTAATTTTACCAATGTGTTTTTTGAGAAAAATCCCAACAGTTGCTAACCAATTAACGGTGAAAAGAAAAGGGACCGACCAAAAAAAAAAAAAAAAAACTGTTAAAAGAAAAAGGGAAAGGAAAAGAAAGAAAAAAGAAAAAAAAATTAAAAATCTAAAAAAATATCTACGTTAGTGTCAGACATGCCATTTAAGTTGGTTAGCATCCATGTTAGCGATTTCTGGCTAGAATTGACAAATCATCAATAGGTTTAGGATTGAATTGGCTATTGTACAATGTGTTGAGGATTTTTTTGGAGAATTATCCCGTTAATGATATATATATAATAAATCACATCAGACTCACAACTACAACCATTTATCAAATAGAAAATTGCTCAGTGAATTTTCCCATTTGGTTCACAGTACTTTGTAAGTTCTGACTGGCCTCGTAGAGAGCAACATTGGAGATGTCTTCCTTTTGGCATTCAGATCCAGACTCCCCCTGAATTGATGATCTCCTTTGACGGTGCGAGGCGCAGGAGGTTTAGCCTGGGTTTGAGATGCTATATCTTTTCTTCACATCGACCTTTCCACACCTTGTTACAGCCTTTCCTGCAAAATTCTGATTGCAGCTTGATCATCACCATGCGATGTCGGGATAACTTCATTGCGATGATTAACCCATTCCTGTGGGGATATCCTTAATACCATCTTCTTCGAGGTTTCCTTGCCTATGACCACAATTCCAAGCTTCTCGGTCTTGTGATAACCTCTAATGATAATGTCTTTGCCCTTGCACGATAAGAGAGATGAGGGCTCCATATGGTAATCTGTTATATTTCCTGTCACCACACGATCCATGTGCATAATGATCGTATGAGCAAGAGAGAAATTTACACCATTCATGAAAGCCTAGAGAACTCTAGCCTTGTAGTGTGAGACGTCATTGGTCGAACTTGACTTGGGTCGAAGACACATGATTAGGATTTTGTAAATCAAATTGGCTTTGAGGGTTAGTAGCATATTCAAAGATATAGTTGCTGTTTGTGACAATGATTGCAATATTTAATCTAGCCAACCCTCCTCAGAGCATCACTACTCCATACTGAGGTCTTCAATGTAATTATTGGAGATTTTCTGTGACATCCTGAAATTCGACCCCGTTTCGATAAAGTGAAATGGGCGTTTAAATCGACGTCTTATGGCCTTTTTCTCGAAAATTGATCACTCACGAGTTAACTAACCTATTGGGTGAAGCCGTTAAAGGGATGTATCGGCCGTAAAATCCCTAAAAGCTACATAATTGGTTGGATTGAGCTAAAATCACGTTTGATTGATTTTTAACCACGAAATTGAACTTCGATTTAATCGAATTTTAAAGCGCGTCATGATTAATTTTTAGGATCACATGTCTCATCGCATTTCGTCGATTTATTGACGAAATCCGAAATTTCAATAAAGAAATTATCGGAAAAAGAAAATTGAAGACCAAAATAAAATAGAAAGGAAAAGGAAATTAGCAAAGAAAAAGTTGCATAAAGAAATTATGTAATTTCCTTTTTCTTTTCCCCTCTCTCTCCCCTTTTCTTTTTCTCTCTCTTTTCTCTCTCTTTCCCTCTCTCTTTTCTTTTCTTTCTTTTCTTTCTTTTTCTCTCTTTTTTTTCTCTCTCCTCTCTCCTCTCCCCCTTCCCCCAGCCGTGCGAATTCTCCCCCTTCCCCACCGCTCATTCCCTCTCTCTCTCTTTTCTCTCTCTCTTCTCTCTCCTCTCTCTTCTTTCTTCCTCTGCACGCTCGACCGAACCCCCAGTTCTTCTTTCTTCTTCTCCTTCTTTCCTTGCGCCGAGCGAACCAGAACCAGCCCGCCCTCAGCCGCTCGCCGCCGTCACGCCGTCGCGCCGCCGGACCGCCGCGCCGCCCGTGCGCTTCGCCCGCGCCCAGCCGCCGTCCGCGCGCCCAAGCCGAGCAGCCCAGCCCCGTTCGCCCCTGTTCCAGCCGCTGTTCCGCCCATCTCCGCCCGCCTCCGGTCACCACCAGCCCCGCCGGACCACCCCCGAGACCCCCTCGCCCTCCGCCGGCCTTCCCTCGCCCTCCTAGCCGCCGGAGCAGCCCCGATTCGGCCCGAACAGCAGACCCACGAAGTGGGTTTCAGCCACTTTGGGCCCGCTTTTGGGCCGTTTCCCGGCCCCGGATCCGCGAGTCGCTTTGGGAAGTCTTGTTCCTCGCGTCGCCGCCGTCGGATTGATCCGATTTGCGCGCGATTTGGTGAGTAATCTCACTAATCCAAGATTAGTGACTAATTATGCTTAATGTTGGTTTAGATTTAATTAAATATGCTTAGGTTGTTAGATTAGATTTAATTAGCAATTATTAGTCAATTGTGATGTGAATTAGTTAAATTGAATGTGTAATTAGCAAGTAGACATGGTCTACTAATTATTGGAAGTGCCTCGGGATTTTCCCGACCCTTAGTGGGCTTCAATTAGGCTTTTCGGGCCTAAGTGGATTTTTTAGTATTTAAATATTAATTTTTCGGAATTAAATTAAATAATTATTTATTTTCCGAAAATACAACTGAGATGGCCTGGAACCGGAAAATTATGCTGATGACTGTGGTGAAGTCCGTTTATTTAATCGGGCCTTATTTTGAGCTAAATTGAATTTTTAGTAATTAATAATTAATTTTCGAAATTAATTAATTAATTAATTATTTTTCGGAAATTAAGATTTTGATGGCCGACGACCGAAATCTCGTGCCGATCGTTGTGGTGCAGTCCGTTTATTTATTTGAGCTCCACGTTGTATGGAATTGAATAAATTGTGATATTTTAGGGATTTACCCTAAATTGATTGGAATTGATTGAGATTGAATTGTCGATTGGTAAATGACCAAGTATGTTGGCCAAGTATGTTATTCGGTATTTATAATGCTTTGTGGAGTTGATTTAATTATTTGATTGAGAAATTGTTGGGCAAGGCGTCTAAAAGGGCACGTGGGCTCGGCGAATTGATGCATCGCTTTGGTGAGATGCACCTAAGAGAATGCACGTGGGCCCGGGCATCTAAAAGGGCACGTGGGCTCGGCGAATTGATGCATCGCTTTGGTGAGATGCACCTAAGAGAATGCACGTGGGCCAAGGCATCTAAAAGCACGTGGGCTCGGCGAATTGATGCATCGCTTTGGTGAAATAGTACCTGAGAGAATGCACGTGGGCCCGGCATCTAAAGGGCACGTGGGCTCGGTGACTTGATGCATCACTTTGGCGAAAAGGTCGCCTGAGAGAATGCACGTGGGCCCAAGGTTCGAGGCACGTGAACTCGGAGACTTGGAAGGTCGTCCTGGAGAATGCACGTGGCCTAGCTTTCGAAATATCCCACAGTGGGGATTGAATTGTATGACATGTAATCGACTGGTTCGATTTGTTGAAGTGAATGGGTATTTATTGTGAATTATACTGACTTGCAGGTGGGATCAGAGGCCAAGGTAAGTCCTCGCACGTGCGTGCTTAGGCAGCATTTAGTATAATGGTTTGCTAATCGGGCTTAGTGGGGTAGAACTCGCTGAGACGTAGTCTCATCCTGGTTTGGGGAAAACCATTTCGGGGCCCGAAGAGCTGAAAAGGAGGAATCCGAGAAGAAAACTCGGAGGTGAGATATGAAGAGGAGGATTTTTGGAAGAAGAAGATAGTCCCGAGGGGAGCCGTGAGTACGGTCTGGATGGATTAAGATCCTGTCTTCTTTTGAGATCTCCGTTTTGATGTGAATAGTTATGAAGTGATTTTATGGTTTGTATAAAAGTTTGGTTATAAATTTCAATATGAAAAATATGGCCCTGCTTTTCTATCCCATCGTTTTATTGTCTGGGGATTTTAACTGCTTCCGCATGTGCTTAAAATTGAAAGGGTCGGCGATACATTGTCCTGGGATATCGCATTATAAAATCGACCAAGTGAGACGGATGTGTGCGTGCCTGAGGATCGGGGCGTGACATCTTCAAGGATCATCAACTAGCCGTTTGAGCGTTGTTGGAGGAGACCATTGACGAAATCGACATTGCTCTTGCAATCACTTCCTTTGCCAATCTTATGCTTCTTGAAATAGGCCTGCTACAACTGTTAGATCCGTAAACTATTAGTCGCTTTTTTGATTGCTTTCTCGGTTTTTAACCTATGGAGTCCACTCTTATAACGGCTACATTCTGAACCATTAACATTCATCTTTCTAGCATGTATCTCACTATCATCAGACCTAGTGCATCATCATCACTATCATATGCACACCATCACCAATGTTGATTGTGAGTGACCTGATTGACTATGATAATACCAACTAAATGACATGAGATGTTTAAGATCAATAATTCTTCAATTCTTATCAGTAATAAAGACTTTCAAGAACAAAATCATGACTGGTCCTTGAATTCAAACTATTAAGAATTAGTTTCTCGTCTTTACTATTAAGCAAGTTTGCTAATGCAGTAGAATCAATTTTACTATTTCCATTTGTCATGATAAATGTTAGACCATAGAGATAGTTTGGTAATCATCAAAATATTATAAGGATGTTTTGGGGTAAGTACACTAGAAGTGTCAAAAGTTGTGTACAATGCTTATTTTAGTGCCAAAAGTTTCTTTCGGATTAAGTGCTACTTTTTTTCTTTTAAATTTCATTTTAAGTGCTAACTCCGGTCGAGATTGCTGGAAATTCAATGTGGTTATATTTTATTAATTTCTCAGTTCTACGTGGCTCGCCGGCGTGCTTAGTTAGCATATAACCTCTAAACGACGTCGTCCAAAAGTTGTAAATAGTAATCATCTAAGTGCCAAATTTGATTAAAAGTGATCATTTGAGTGCCAAATTTTATTTAAAGTGATCACTTCAGTGCCAGTTGTTGTTAAAAACCAATCACTTTGGTGCCAAGCATGCCACGTGAAATACCACGTGGATTGGATTTTTAAAAAAATTTGCCAAGTCATATTATAATTTTAATTGTAAATAACATGTAATCAATTTGGTTAGAATTTCTTGCCATTATCACTAAAGTGATCATTTTTCCTTTGATTTAGTACTTAAGTGAGATGACAAAAACTTTTGGCACTAAAGTGAGCGCTATACATAATTTTTGGCACTTCTAGTGTACTTATCCCAAGATGTTTTCCAATAGTTTTGTGTCCACAAGTCTTATATTGAACCTCAACAATAGTTTTGGTGGTTAAAAATAACACCACCTTTGGCAACACAAAAAACTTTATTATGGCCACATGTTTGTGGCGAATAGGGTAGATCTTTAACCACAAAACACTTTTCGTGGCGATAGAAAGCGTTTCTGGCCACAACAAAATGTTCATGGTAAACTTGTCACGACCCTCTATCCCATATTCTACCTTGAAAATAGTTTTTTAGTTAAAAATGAAATCTATTGCCTTAAAAAATCACTCTTTCAACAATTGAGGGTGCGCATGGTAACTTGCCAATTTCTATGTTCTTTTGTTTTTTCGCTTCTCGGAATAAAAAAAAAAGAATAGAAATCCGTTAAGTAATATTAACTAATTTTTTTATTCTGTGGAATAGAAAAGTAGTTGGTAATAGATTTGAATTATAAATAAGAAGTAGAAAAAAAGTATCTTATTGTTCCTAGGAACAATTGTAGAAAATTAGTCATTTTTTTCTTTTCTTCTTCTTCCTTGCTGCTCCCCACTGCCCGCCACACCTCGTTGGCTGTGGGATGCCAGATGCCAGCCGGTGTCTAGTGGAGCAAGAAGAAAAAAAGAGGGAAAAAATAAAGAATCTAAAAAAATAAAAATAAAAATAAATTCTCTATTACAAAAAAAATTATGGGTCATACTCAATGCATTCTTATTATTTTTCTATTCCAAAAATTGAAATTTTGTATAATTATCAAATACGTTTTTATATTTAGAAATTGTTCAAAAAAATAGAAACAGACTAAGACTATTTCTGAAAAGAAATTGTTCTCCGGAACAAAAATGTTATTAAATGTACCTTGTATCATATATTTTGCAACAACAATTTATCTCATTGCCAAATGTTTATGGCCGTAGGTAAGTTCTTTAGCAATGCAAATCGATTTGTGGCTAAAGGACTGAATTGACATGGAAAGACACATTTCGTGGCTATATGTCTGATATTTAGCCCCTAATTTCACTTAATGGCCAAATTTTCGTGGCTATAAGCTGAGTGATTGCCATATTTTCTTTTTCATTGTGGCAGAAGTGGAAACTTAGAACACTGAAGAAGGCTTTTTTTTCCTGAGTCAAACTAACTGCAAAGAATACTATCTATGTAACAGCAGGACAAATTGATCACAATTCGTCTGTGGGTCCCAAGTAATGAACGATGGCAAATTATTGAAGGTGCAACGATAGCTAATTTCGCGTTGCATTATTAGTGCAAGCTAGTTCGATCGAAGCAGCGTGATAATTGACGCAGTGACAACAATAAGTACGAGTCATGTTAACTCGACCCGACCGACCGTCATTATAAGCATATGTTTTACGTTCATTACAAAGTAGTCACGGGAGAAAGCGTCACGTGTCAATTGAGGAAAAGCTTGGTTTGAAACCTGTGTACTTGGGATACATTTAGGATGACCTATACGCACACCAACACTTCATACAGAGAAGGCATCAAAATCATCAGAGAACAGAGTACATTACATGATTAACGTTCCAGATGACATGAGAAGTTTGGTGCAACTCTCAGTCATGTGGCCCCTACTCCGTGCATCAAAGTTGGTAAAGGATTAAAGGGATGGATTGTGATGGGAACCGTGACCGAACTATAGCTCTTATGTACTCTGTGTTAGGAATGCGAATATATGAAGAGAAACAATAGAGAAGAAAGCAAGCGATAATCTTTACGTGGAAAAACCCTTTCCAAAATCAGGAAAAGGGAAAAAATCACAATGCTGCACTAAACAATCTTCCACCGTTAGTATTAGTATTACAAGCTTTAGGGTTACAAGTTTCAACATTATAACTATAAAAGATATTATCCTATATATAATAGGAGTTTAGGGCATATATAATTAATATGGAAAATACATGTATGCCATTAGTAGCAATAAAAGCCTTATCGCTTAAATTAACATTACAAAATGGGTAACTATTTAAAGTAAATTGTTTCTGTGTTTAAACATTATTTTCCTCTATCAGACTTCATAACTCCATCAATCTCTCACTTAGAGGCTGGTCTTAAAAAAAATGGCAATGATCTTTCATTGTCTTTATCTTTGTAGCCCAAATTGTCCTAGTGTGGTGGCCTCCCTCATCACTTGCCATGAAGGCAAACCGAGGCAATGCACAGCCTCAGTTTCTCAGTGGTGATAACCTTTGTTAATATATCTGCTAGATTTTCTGCACCAAGAATCTTCTTTAATGATAGAGTTCTATCATCTATCAACTCACTTTAACTAATGAAACATCGGATTTTTCGCAAGACAAATAGCACCACCATTGAAAATAACATTGTTATCCTACTCCTTACTTATGTCCTTCAAAAAAAAATTCAATCAAATCATCTCCTTACCAGCTTTAGATATAACAACTTACTTTGCATTGGTTGAGAAAGACACACATGTTTGAAGTTTAGATATCAAACTGATTGCAGTGCCACCTAAGCTAAAAACATAACCCGATGTGCTCTTTCTATTATCCAACTCACCGCTAAGATCTACATCAACAAAACCTTGTAAAGTTACACCATTTTTCATAAAACATAATGACATACTTGAAGTGTCTCTCATGTATCTTAATAGCCACTTTATAGCTTCCCAATGCTTTTATCCTAGATTTGCCATGTATTTGCTCATAACTCCCATTGCATGAGTTATATCTAGTCGAGTACATACTACATATATTAAATTGCCAATAGTTGTTATATAAGGCACCTTTGCCATATACTCCTGCTCTTTGTTTGTCTGCATGATTGCCTCTTTGAGAATTTTTAAAGTGACTTCTTGAAAGAGTACTTCTGGACTTTCCATTATGAACTCCAAATCTATCTAGCACTTTTTTAACGTACTTTTCTTGAGATAATTATAGAATTTCTTTGGATCTATCTCGTGTTATCCTCATCCCAACAATTTGATTCGTTGTGCCCAAGTCCTTCATCTCAAACTCTTTTGACAATGGCTACTTTAGTATGTTGATCTCCATCGTACTAGATCTTACGATGAGCATATCTTCCACATACAACAGCAAAATAATATGGTGGTGATCAAATTTCCTAAAGTAATGGCAGTGATCCATGTCACTTCTAGTGAACCCATTACCATACATAAAAAGTGTCAAATTTCTTGTACCACTGTCTAAGAGACTATTTCAAGCCATACAAACTTTTCTTCAATTTGTAGACATAATTTTCTTTTCTAAGAACCTGAAAATCTTCTAGTTGTATCATATAAATATCCTCCTCTAAATTATCATGGACAAATGCAATTTTAACATCTACCTGCTCCAAATATAAATTCTTAGCGGCAACATTACTTAATATTAACCTTATAATAGTCAATTTCACAACTGGATTTTTTTTTTTTTTTTTTTGTATAATCAATTCATTCATTTTGTTGAAACCCTTCTACTACTAACTTTGCTTTGTAGCTTTTGTTGCCATTAGGTTCTTCTTTGACATGATACACCCACTTGTTCTGCAATGCTTTCTTCCTGTCTAGTATATATATTAACACTAAAGTTTTTTTTTTCTCAAGTAAATCTAACTCATGCTACATTGTTAACTCCCACTCAACAAAATCTTTAACCTGCATTGCTTCTGAAAAATTGTCTAGTTAGCTAGCGTCAATCAAAAGCAAACAATGCAATGATAGAGAATATCTTCGTACATATTTAGGTGTTCTATTATATCTTCTTAAAGTGGGTTCAGGTGTACACATTTCTTGTTCAGCTTTTTGATTAGAGTTGACAGCAATAGTATCAGGAATTTCCACTAGAACACTCTTAGAAACCTCCTCTAATTCAATTTCACTATTCTCCATTGTTTGTTTCTTCACACCATATTCTGGCATAGAATTATCTTTACACAACATATTTTCATGGAATGTAACATCAGCAAATCTTATTATTTTTCTATTTTGTTCATTCCAAAATCGATACCCAATATAATTAGAACTATATCCAATGAAAAAATATTTTTAAGCTTTTGAATCAAGCTTATCTCTATTTTCAGAATTTATGTGGACATATGAAACATAATCAAAAACTTTTAGATGCAAGAGATTTACCTTCTTTCCACTCCATTCTTCTTTTGGTAACTTAAAATCAAGTGGAACTTAAGGTACCCTATTAGTTAGATATGCTAATGTGTTAATTGCATTTGCCCAAAATGTCTTGGGTAATCCTGCATGTAACCTCATACTTCTTGCACGATCATTCAAAGTTCTATTAATCCTTTTAGCAACTCCGTTTTGTTGCAATATGTTGGGAATAGTTCTTGTAATTCTGATTTTGTTCTCTGCACAAAATTGCTTGAACTCCTTGCTATCATACTTATCACCATTATTGGACCTTAGACATTTAATCTTCAGGCCAGTTTCATTCTCTACTTCAACTTTTCATCTCTTAAAAGTAGCAAGCACTTCATATTTATTTTTCAAAAAATAAACCCATACCTTTCTGGTGGAGTTGTCAATGAACGTGACATAATAGCGCAAGCCTCCAAGGGAATTTCATAGGAGTTGGTCCCCATACATCTGTATGCAACAACTCTAATTTTCCTTTCTTTGGTCCTTTACCAATCTTCGAAAAACTGACACGTTTCTGCTTGCCCATAATACAATCTTCACATAGATCAATATCTATGGACTTCAGATTATGTAGTTTTCCCTTAGAGGCTGATAATTTCATCCCCTTTCCACTCAGTGTCCAAGCTTGTAATGCCATAATTTAGAATCAGCTTCGGACTCAACAACTGCTGCGGTTTCTCTACTATTTTCAGTTATGTAGAGCATTCCTAACTTTGTTCCCCATGCTACAACAAAAGCACTTTTACCTATTTTCCAAAAGACATCCCCAAAAATAGTTTTGTATCCCGTGCTGTCTAATTGACTTATAAAAATTAGATTTCTCTTAAGCCCTGGAACATATCTGACATCAAGCAACTTCCATTGATATCCATTAGTAGATTTTATAAAAAAACATCACCATTTCCCATAATATGCAAAGATTCATCATCAGTAAGATAAACATTTCCAAATTTTCCAACAATAAAATGGCGCATTAATTCTTTGCATGAAGTAGAGTGAAATGACACACCTAAGTCAAGAATCCAAGACTTAATTGGTCTATTAATGCTCAAAATTAAAGCATCACTATCATGTGTCTCTTCAAGAGCTGCATTCACATATTTTTCTTCCACTTGATTTCAATCTTGATATTGAAATTTCTTCCTTGGGACTCTACAATCTCGTTACAAATGGCCTTTTTTTGGGGGGGGGGGGGGGGGGGGCAATTCCAGAAAATTATTTCTCCATGAGATCTTGATTTACTTTTTCCTCTAGACTTCAATTTGTCACGGTACTAGTTTCGCCCTCATTGATTGCTTCTTCCACTACCTTCAGTATTTAAGGTAGCACCTAAAAATTCACCCGATTCTCTTCTGCGAATGTTCTTGCTAAGAATTAAATCTTTGATTGCTTGAAGCTTCAACTTTTTCTTTCCAAACGAACTGCTCACTTAGTCACAATTGCACTCCAACTTTCAACTAGAGAAGATTATAAAATTAAAGCCTTTACCCCGTCATCAAATTTGATATCCATCGAACTCAACTAAGTCATGACACGTTGAATTCGTTGATGCGATCTATCATAAAAGCATTGTTATCAATCTTCAGATTGAAAAGACAACGCATCAAACGTACCTTGTTGAATCAAACCAATGTTGTCGCCTCATTAGCAATGTTGAAAGCAACATTTTGCACCAATTGAGACGAATCAAACCCAGAACTCGTCAATCTAATAATTCCCACTCTTCTTGATTCATAGAGTATGGTTTCTCTCCAGACAAAGGTTGATGCAAGTTCTTTCGGTACAACATATCCTCAATCTGCATCTTCTAGAACCAATGCCCTGCCATCGAACCGATCAATCTTCACCTTCCCTTCATCCATATTTATTTTTTTTTTTTTTGGGTAAAGTCCCTTCATCCATATTCGCTCCCACTATTTCACCAAAACCAAGCTCTGATACCAAATGTTAGGAACATGAATATATGAAGAGAAAAAAACAAAGAAGAAAACAAGCGAGAATTTTTGTGTGGAAAAATTGTTCCCAAAATCAAGACAGAGGAAAGAACCATAATGCCACACTAGGCAATCTTCTTCTATCAGTATCAGTATTATAAGCTCTAGGGTTAACTTCAGCATTACAACTATAAAAAATATCGTCCTATATATATAGCAGGAGTCTAGGGCATACGTAATCAATATGGAAATTACATGTATGCCATTAGCAGCAATAAAAGCCTTATTGCCTACTTTAACATTACATGATAAGTAATTGCCTAAAATAAATTGTTTATGCGCATGAACATTATTTTTCTCTATTAGACTCTACAACTCCATCAATGTGGTGCTATAGCTTGTGTATTTAGTAACACATGTTTCAAGTGGCAAGGCCTTCAAATTGGATAACGAGCTACTGTAACTAAGAGTTGTTAGTCAAATACCCTATCAACTGTGCAACGCGATTTTTTACGGCTGAAATTTACTATGAGAGAACTAGCCAAACGCTCGCAATGCTTCACTTGACATCATTATGAATTGCCATGTTAAATAATAGATCAAGCTAGCATGGGTGTATTTCCGGTTCGAACATAATAGTAGGATTGACAATTCACGTTAACATTTTTAAAGTCACGTTCGCAATTCGTGCTAGTAGTAAAATACAATATTGCCATCTAGCTTGTCAAATAAGTAAATTGGGACAGAAACATGATTACTCATCTTGAGATACAAGATATGAAGCGCAGCGCGTCTCGTTATATGACTGGTTCGTGGTTAATATTTTAATGAGTATTGAATTACTTCAATAATATGATGAGCAATGCAATTCTAATTCCTATCTGCTAGATTCTTCATATTATAACATTTATCAATATTTTTTGTTTTAAAATTATTCCCCACTAAGCCTTTCCTCCATCCCATGCTGGAAGGTGATCTGCCGATCTGTCTTGACGTGAGAGGAGTCAATAATACCGCGAGATTTTTTAAGGGATTGTAAAGTTGGAAAACGACGGGCCAACGGATTTGGTGGGAGCTTCTTGTTAGTACGAAGTCTTTGGCTTCGGGTGGAAGCATAAGGAATGTACCTAATCATCTCCACCTCACCCGGAGGAATCCAAAGCCAAAAAGCTTCTAGAAAGTTAAAAAGTCCGTATTTTTACTTGCTCAGAATCTTGCGCCTCGCGTGTATATAACATTTTCGAAATCTAAAATTTTTGAAATTTTCACAAAAGTTTTGATATTGCCAAACACCACATTTTAATTAGTGATAATACCAAAACCATGCCTCAGTGTTCAACCCATGACAAAAAAACATGCCTCTAATTTATAACTGCAAGTTACATGCTTCACTCCTTGTAAAATTATAAGGATTAGGTGCACAAACACAACGAAATGGAGCGTAAAAGCGAGAAAGAGAAATCAGGATATAATGTTTATCTTGGTTCACATCTAACAGTAGACTTCATTATAATTAGTACCTCACACCTTTTTGTTGCAACTCTCAATTACAAGAGAAATATATTATGTATAGATAGCAATAGCTATATTCATAAATTCAATCTCAAACTATTAATAAAATACAAGCTCAAATTACAAAAGCCCTTTAGTAGCCAGAGGCGCTACCCTCAGATCCCTGTCACTCATTGGGAAGTGAGACTCCTGAGCCTTTCTATTGATGGGAGTATGAATCACATTCCAATAAAAATGACCTACCTCTCTTTTTTATCTAAAGAATTTGAAAACCGTAGCCTCAAAGTCCAGCTTTGGCACCACCTCCCCTGCCGCTAGCCACCACCTCCATCGTCTTGGAATGCTCGTCAACGCCGTTCACTACCTTCCCGCCTCTTGTCCAACCCATGTCCTCATCGTGTCCTTGCTCTGTCCCTCGTTCATCCCTCTTCATTGACGTTGTCCTGTTGTCGGTCGCTTCTGCCTTGTTGACGCCACAGTTATGTGAGTGGGGGTGGCGACGATGATGAGCACAAGAACTAGGCCTTGGTTTGGCCGCAAGCCTAATCTTGGCTCATCGGTGCATGATTTAAGCCCTCGAGTCCACCTTGGCTCCTTGGTGCTTGAGGTCGATTTGGGATATGAGGTCGAGGCAGCGCATGATGTAGCTTGGAGTGACACATGATTGAGGGCGGGAGAGGTTGCATGGGATTGAGCCTAGATCTAGGTGAGGTCAAGCCTCACCAGGGGCCGGGAGGCTCCGGTGAGGGCCACGGCCGAGCTTGGGAATCAGCTAGAGGAGAAAGAAGAAGAAAAGAAAAAAGAAGATAAAGAAGAAAATGATTGGATTTCAAAAATGCTTTTGGGAAAAAAAAAGTAACTTTTTTTTTTTTGTTTTTTTTTTTAAAATTCAAATCTATTCCCTAGTCACTGATCTGTTTTTAGGAATAGAAAAAGTAGTTGACATTACCAAATAGATTTATGTTCTTTTTTTATTATGGAGAACAAAAGAACATAAATAGTCAAGAATTGGACGGTTACCAAACATGGACTTAGTTAACTCTATAATGTATATAAATAGATGGAGTATAGAAAGAAACTTTAGAGTTTGTTTATTTCAAGGAAAATGAATGATTTGAAAAATATTTTTTTTTAAAATGAACTCTTATAACTTACAAAAATGAACGAACAAAAAACATTTTCATTGACCATAAAAATATTTAAACCTAAATTATTATCAATAATGTTTTTCATTAAAGGAGCCTTAATATACTAGCTTTTCTTGTTGACGTGTGCAATTGGTTTCTTGAGTGTCCGATAATTGTATGATTTTTAAGTGCTTCAAAAGCAGTTTTTAATAAAATCCACAGCAAGTTATAGTTACTCTTTTCTATTCGAAACCTGTAGATTTTCTACCGAGGGCGTCATTCATTTAAAAAAAAAAAAAAAGCCATTCTTCCTCCAATCAATTGACGATGTAGAATCTCGTGCACAATAGTACCGATTAGATAAGTATAAGATGTAGCTATCTCCATTCCATGCTCCTCCAAATCTTTCCTCTTTATTTAAAGTCAATTCACGCCAAATGACATTAAATTCCATTCGTTTGAGATAATTATTAATGAGAAATATTTTCAATATCTACAATAGTTTATGCGTTAATTTTTCATGGGTAATGAAATATTTTTCGTTTATTTACTTTTTAAAGTGATATGATGATCAATTTTTGAAAAATATTGTTCAATATCGACAACAGTTTATACATTAATATTTTGTGGACAATGAAAGTTTTTTCATTCATTTACTTTTTAAAGTGATATAATGATCTTCAAATTATTAATTTTTCGTGTATCAAATAGGGAGTAGAGTTCGTATTATTGCGATAAGAGAACGTAGATTGACCTTTCGGATGGAAACAAACAGGTGGTCATCACGGAGCAAGTACCACGTGCATTGATGCATCAAAGTTAGCACTCAACAGAAAACAGAAAGCTAAGTGCAAAAAATTCAGATGTACCATCGTTCCCCACTTCTCACTCCTCGTGCAGATAATCTCATGAACATTTTTAGTGGGTATATATTTTTAATTTATTTTATTGAATTGCTCGAATATTACTCATTTTTTTCAACCATATGGTTTTAACTTTTTGGGCTTTCAAACGACTATCGATTTTTTCTTTTTTTGAACAAAAACGACTATCGATTACTTGAAATTATTTTACTTATGAAGTGATGCTAGACAGTTTTAACCGAGAGAGAAACAGGCAAAGGAGTTCACATGGGGGCATCGGATCCTTCGCCAACAGCGCCTCTCTCTCTCTCTCGCTCTCGCTCTCTCTTTCTCTCTCTCTCCACCCCTCTCCCCCCCTCCTTCTCTCTGGAGAAAGTGTCAAAAGCCTGACAAAATTCTCTAACTAAACAAACAGTTTCAGATGCCGATTTCATGATCGTGTACGCGATTCATTCACCACGTTAGAGATCTCTCCGTTACTTCTCTCATCCCTCATGCTCATCACCAGCTACATTTTCTTGATTCGTTCTTCATGCACTACTTCATGCGAAACATTTCCTCTCCAATCATCACTACAATGTCCGATGGTTCTGAGCAGCTTCTCGCCGAAGATGAGCAAGAAACAATCCGAAGCGACACTTTGAAGAGTCCTCAGTTGGAGTTTGACTACGAGATTGCCCAAATTTCCCCCTTGGACCACGTTGGCATTGAGACCGATCACCTGAGCCCGAGGAAAGCCATCAGAACAGTCAGAGAAGAAAAGGAGGAGGAGGAGGAGGAGGAGAAGGAGGCTCGAAAGACGTCGTTCCGAGAAGAACACGAGCTCGTTGAAGAAGATGGGGAGAATAATGACGGATTCAGGACTCCAACGTCTTCAGACCACAAAATCCCCGTGATGACACAATGCCCACCTGCACCGATGAAGCCGAAGCCGACAAAAAAGCGGAAATTGTCATCGTCGTCGATGTTATCCGACGATCGCCACAGAGAAGTGATTGATCTCGACTTATCCGAGGAAGTGGAATCGCTGCTTCAGCCAATTCATCGCAATGAAGTCAAGAAAGCTAGAAGAGATGGAAATAATAATTGATAATTGATTATATGTCCATTTGATGAGGTAAGGAGTGACATGTAGATAAGGCTTCGATAGTAATGCATTATCTTGCTATAGAGCAAAATTTGTAAAAAGGAAATAATCTATCTCTCTCTCTCTATCTCCCCCCCACCCCCTCTCTTTCTCTCTCTCTCGAATTAATTGCTGAATGATCTGAAACACTTGAATATGCTGTAAAATGAAAAAGTAGTAAAAGCAAAATGTGGACCAGATTGAAAGAAGCATAACCTGGAAATCCAGCTTGGTGCTTTTTTTCTCCAGGTGTTACCGGGCTCCCTTTGAGAAAACGTTTTCTGCCAAAAGTTCTATACCACCTGCTAATTTAATTTCAGACCCTCTGATGAAACTTAGGAGTTCCCGATGAAATTTTGTTCTTCGGTATCTGAAAATATTATATGTTCTTTTTCTTTTTCCTTTATTACCTTGTAAATGAGGTTGCTTTTCTTCCCAAGAGAAGCAGAGAAGCAGATATCCTCCTCAACTTTCAAAGTCCTCAATACAGACAGAACCATTAGACGTACGGAGGATTTTGTGTACATATACACGTGTAGTATCTCTTTTAGTACGACGTACATGATCTTTGTCTGCTTCATGTGATCTGCTAGTACGGGTTCAGGTTAATGACCTGATCTGGATCTTGCTGAATGATCTCAGTGAAAAAGTTCACTCTAGTTTTTCCTCTTTTAGCATAGTTATGCATAGACTTCACAATATGATTATCTCCAAGAACGTCAGTAATCAGCGAGTAACTTTTAACTCTTATTGCAGGATGTACAAATGCAAAACGAAGAACAAAGCTTTTGATTTTTCACTTTAAAAATCAAACCCATACTATTCTCGATTACAATTTTTCTTTTTCTTTTTTTTTTTTTTGGGGGGGGGGGTGGGTTTTGGGTTTCAATTGTTTGGTTTGGACCAAATAGAAAGAAAAAAAAAAAAAAACTCTGTTTGGGTCTTTGATCCCACACCAACTAGATAAGAATTCTTGTGCCCTTAGATAAGTTTCAAACAAAACTTAAATTAGCATGATGCATTTTAAAACCGTGCATGGGTGGATGAATTGCGATATGTGCGAACAATATCATGTTTTGGGGGATTTTACTCAAAAACACACAAAGGTAAAATTAAATCAAAAAACGATTTGTAGCAAAAAGAAAACACTCAAGCACGTATCTCCTAAACATTGTTCGTGCATTTTAATAAGCACGCAGAAATGAAAAGGAGGGTTAATTGCACTACCCTTGTATTGTGCCCAAAGCAATTTGGTTACGATGCTCTTCAGATCCAGACAATATGTCACGCCCCCAACCCCAAGCATGCAACAACCCCTTCCTTGGTCGATAGAAAGCGATATCTTAGGACTCATCACTGACCCTTGATTTTTATTGCACATGCGGAAGCGAATTATTAATCCCATGACTACAACAAATATCGAATAGAAAAGCTGGACAACAATTTCCAAATCAAAATACACTTTCATAAATACCTCGGGTTCTTATATAGAAGGTCTATCTCAAAAGAACTATTGAATCACCTATGCTACTAACCCTTCGTTCTTAAGCTTCGGGTTCTTCACACTAGGGACCTGAAAATGGTTATACAATAACTAGTGAGATATAAATCTCAACAAGTCCTCCCCCTAGTCTCCCGATTAGAACACCAACTCAACTCGGGGTATCTTTTCAAAACCATCCCACAAGCAAAGCAAACAACCAACAATCGACAACCGATTCGCATGCAACCTTACCTGGTATGCCATACCCTGCACGTTATAACTCAGCACAATACACACAATGCACATGGCCATTAGATGTTGCAGTTCATCAATCACATACGAGTCACGTCACAAGTGATCTCACTTGGCCATTGCCAAACCCTATGTTATCAATTCATGCGTGCGTACCATAAACAATGTGCTCAACTCATGCACAGTCAAAACCAATGATGCCATGATTGTCATACACTCTTACAAATTAGTGCGCCACATAGCACACATCGATCAATCACATTGGTCCCGATTATAAGGTAAAATCTTTATGACACGTTCCATTCCACGCTACACAATTTTACCCCATAATAAGGCGCATCTATCTCAATCAATCATGCATTTCAATTGATTATTACTACCCTCATATGCAGTTTTATTACTACCCACACATGCAGTTTACTACCTATACAAGCAGTTTTACCCGACACACGTCGGTCCTCTAGCGTAGCCAAGTTTTGTCTCACTTCTTTGAGCATGACTATATCCTCCAACACACACCGAGGACGGCATTTCTTACGGCATTCTCAAATGAGTATAGGTCAAGAATCTACTGTGACCAAAATCCCATATAGGGGTAACGTTCACCGACACACACCAGGGACGAGTTCTCTTAACCAACACACGATCAATCAATTTCGGCCAAGGACATTGTGGTTTACACTCACATGCCTCAATTGAGATAATGACTTTGGTCTTCTTTTTTTGTAAGAATGACCTTAATCTATTTTCTTCATATTAAAAACATTATGTAAAAATAATCGTGCATGGGTACATGGTCAGATTGAATCTTAAAAATTGGTATCCTTCCTTTTAAAATTCAACGATTTGATATAGTCTTTAAAAACCATTTTCAGTATTAAAACCCAACACCCGAGATTTTCTAATCAAATATTGAAATTTCACAATCATCAATTAATTCATACGAATGCCCATGCATTTACACATTCATTCACTTCATAAAATCAACACACATGAAATTAGACACTTTTTCATTATTGGGTGAACAGTGCATGTGAACAGTGCGCGTGAACAGTGTTTTGTAAACAGTGTTTCGTGAACAATGTTGCGTGAATAGTGAATTTTCAGAATTAAATAACTAATAAATTAAATCCAAAGTCATTAAAAACACTAATTAAAGCAAGCAATTAGTCAATTAAAGTTAACCAAGCTTAATTAAGCATATAAGCCACAATTAAGCAAATAAAGTAAGATTAAACTAAATAACCATTAATCTAACCACCAATCTTAGGACTAATATAACTTAATTAAATCTCCTAAGCTAGAATTAACACTAATTAAACCAATCCTAAGCAAGTTTAGGCACTAATAAAAGGATTATGAGCTAAACTCACCCGTTAAGTGAGCCGGAGACACGGACGCAACGGCGACGATGGTGGCTACGCTCGGGAACCTCTACCACGATGATCCAAGGTGGTCCTGGGGCTGAAACAACAGCCACAACCCCTACCTCCCTCTGAAACTTTGGAAAACTAACTTGTCGAAGGAGAAACGGAGTTGGGCGACTAATTGGAGCTCCAGCAAGGGGTTGGCCAGCAACCGGCGGCACCTAGAGGTCAAGGGGGACTTGTTGGTAGCTGGGCTAGGTGGAGGAAGGGTCAGAATGGGAGAAAAATGGTGGAAATTGTGAAACAATGCAGGCAGGCAGGCGGATCGATGAACCGGCAAGTGGCTTCTTCCAACCGGCAGGCGGGTCAGTTGGCGGCTTTGTTTGGTGAGCGGCGGGGTCCGTCCGTACGGATTGGCTCTCCTAGAAACGATGGTGGGTGGCACAAAGACTGATTCTCACTAGAATATAACAAACAACTCAAGTTTTCATGAGAAGGTCAGCTGGAGCATAATAGGGCCAAATGGTTAGACTGGCATTAGCTTCTGGCCGGCCGATGGGTCATTCGGCGGCTCCAACCGGTGATCAGCCAAGTCAGGGCAGATGGTCTGGGTGTTCTAAGCATAGTGGTGGGAGGCATGAGAGCTGATTCGCACAGGAAGCCAACAATTAACTCACGTTTTTTAAGGAAGTTCTATTGGAGCAAAAACAGGAGAATAAGGAAAACAGGGGAGAGAGAGGTCGGTCGAGAGAGGGTCGAAGGAGGGGAGAGAGAGAGTGATGGGAAAGCTGCTCCACTCCTCATTAAGGCCTATAAAGCATGCCCTAAGTCCCCATGCAAGATGACCTCATCTTCTCTCTCTCCTCTTGCCTTATCTACTTGCTTTTAGGGGTAAAATGGTCATATCCACCTTGCACAAATTCCCAATCTGCCCTTGGGCTGAAAATGATGGGTGGGCCTAAGAAATAGGCTAGGAAATGAATATGAATGGGCTTGAGAATTGATTGGGCTCAAATGGGCTTAAGGTTTACTAATGGGCTTGAAAGAAGAAATAGTTGGTTGGGCTCAATGGGCTAACTTACTTGCCTTGGGCCTACCGTGGGCTATCCCACCTTGGGCCTAAGGCCCACGCTTTCCTAGCTCGGCCCACGTCTTCATGGGCTCATTTCTTCGGTCTAAAAATCTCTTTTCCATATACTCGGCTTAACTGGCGCTATCGACCATCGAAGTAGCATCGTCCAAAGTCCGTCCTGGACATTCCCGATAATTTGAAGTTCAATCATGGGTCCTCATGCCATGTCAATTTCACTTGTATGCCATTTTGGTACAACTCAGACTAACAGGCGGCTTCGAGGGTTCACGCGTAATCGACTTGTGCCAAACCACGTTCAAGACATCTCGACACACGGACATCCTTGATTACATGAAATTGCGGAGGATAGATTCTTATTTCAAAGTACACGATTACTAAGGATCAACCTATGGTTGTTAGCGGGCTCAATAATAGTAAATAGAATCACCCGTCATTTCATTATGTTCTATCCGCGAATCAATTTCTAGTCGTCCTTGAAATCGGCATGTCTATCTACAAGATTAGTCCTCACGCAAATCTCATGGTCAAGTCATTTTCCCAGGCCAAGTTTTTTAGTCATATGAGTTCTGTCCTCATTAGCCTTTCCCCTCAAGGTCAGTATCTCAGGAGTGATCAATTCCGAGTGAAATTAATCAACAATGCATTGATGAAATTCACATTCATCCTTCCCTTAGAGGGCTCGAATTTCAGGATGTCACACAATAAACATCCGATCTCC
The DNA here is from genome assembly GCA_017140615.1 of Eucalyptus cladocalyx. Lineage (NCBI taxonomy): Eukaryota > Viridiplantae > Streptophyta > Magnoliopsida > Myrtales > Myrtaceae > Eucalyptus > Eucalyptus cladocalyx. The sequence goes on from CM029516.1 coordinate 19,953,888, forward strand.
TCATAACATACCCAAAGTATTCTAGTTTTGATAAATGATGAGATCCTTGTGAAAGATAAAAATTGAAATTGAATCTTGTGCATGGGTGTATGCATGTGGCATGATGCATGATCCGCTCATGAAAGTAAATTGATGCTATTTGATATTGAGAACGCGATTATGAAGGCATGAATGGATCTCATGGGATGTATACATGATAGCATGGATGATATGAATCATGAGTATGTATGTGCATATGGCATGGGATGAACTTCATGGGAATGCAAGCATGAAGTGCATTGTGGTATATGCACATTGCATGATGATATATGCATGGCTACCGGATGATATATGTATAAGTGCATAGTGGTATATGCACATTGCATGGTGATATATGCATGGCTGCTTGATGATATAAGTACAAGTGCATTGTGGTATATGCACGTTGTATGATGGTATATGCATGGCTGTAAGGTGAAGTATATTCGAATGCATGAATGATATGTGATTTATTCATGATACCTTGATTGTTTTGTATGACGCATTGTGTAGTTTGGTGGATCTTTACTACTGAGTGGTTGTACTCACCCATTTGGGGATTAACATTTCAGATTAAAAGATGTATTTGCCACCAGTTGCGAGTGGTACTTATTATGGATTGCCATCTGATGTTGAGGTGGAGTGCACAAAGCATTCTTGTGTTAGTGTACCTGGTCTAGTGTTTGTCCGAGTCCGTGTCTTGGTGATGTACGATGTGGGTCTTGTTGATGGCCTTGTTATCCAGGAGTTTTTGTCTATTTATGTTTGGCGTGATGGAGTGATGCTAGGGATGCTGCCACCGCCTCCGCCTGATGTACCAAGTTGGGTGTGATCGTGCGTATGGCCGGTGGAGGACGATACTTTTTGGTTAGCTGACACTAGATGATGGATGGGTGTATATGTCAAATGTAGGGTCGTGTTCTTTTAAGTTAGCCGAGCATAGTAAAAAGCCTTGGCCTTTTTGCTGTACTAACCCGAGACATCCATCAGGTTTATGTAAATAAAAGTGACTTGGCTTTATCGTTTTATATGGTGAATAGTTGGTGTGCATTGCATTATTGTCGTTGGAGATGGATTAGGAAGTTTTGATTATGCTTCCATTATATGAACTGCGCTGGGACCGATCAAAAAAAAAAAATGTAGACCCCCAGGTTGTATGGACCCGATGCAATTGAAATGGTATCAAAGTGGAATGTTATTAAGACAAATGATAGGTGAGCGAGATGTGGCGACCTTAGCGGATCGGGGGCCGTGGTAAAGGGTGCCACAGAGAAATTGAGTGGAATTTATGATTATGGTTATTTATTCCAAAAGTGTGGAATTGAGTGAAATTGGAGAAGTTTTGGTATTTAACTTGAAAATACCCTGTGTTGGCTATTGGCACCATAATTGGTTGGTTGGACTAGTTTGAATGTATTGATTTATTGGATTGAGGAATTGATTGGTTTATTATTGAATTATCAGCTTTGGCGAGCTTTGGTTTATATATATATGTATCAGCTTGGGCGAGCAGTTATGAATTACATATATATATTACAACTTTTGAGAGCTATTATATCAACTACAATTTATGAGAGCTAAGATCGTTTTATCAGCTTGTGCAAGCACGATCTATATATATTACAACTTGAGCAAGCTATTATCTATCTATACAGTTTGAGCAAGCTACTGTCTATATATTACAGCTTTGGAGAGCATATGTCGTATTAATGACTAGTTTGATAGACGGTATTGAATGATAAATAGTAATGGTTGATAGATAGTACGGATTGAAATGGAAAGATAGATAGTATCATTGAATTGAAGCATTAGATCAATTGTGTGATTGAGAATTGAATTGTACTGACGTGCAGAAAAGGACTACGGCGAGGTAAGTCCTCCATCTTATTTGAGTGGTTAGAGCGCCCTGAGGTGTATTTTCTTCCTAATTGAGTCTTAGAGGGTAGGACTCGCTGAGGCATTGTCTCACCTCGTCGTGGGCTTAACATTTTCAGGTCCTTAGATGGCGGTCATGGAGGACTCGAAGCCATGGTCATTTGTGGAGGTGGAGATCGAAAAATCGGCGAACGTGTCTGACTAGTTGGTCTTAAGATAGTTCCCTTTTTGTTGAGCCTGTCTATTTTGTAGACAATCCAGTGTTGTATATAAACCTATGTGTTTATAAGAAAGCTTGTTTGGTTGTGATTGATTGCCTACTTTTCTATCCCAAGTTAAATGTTGTCAGGGGATTTGTTTCGCTTCCGCATGTGTAATAAAAATGAACAGGGTCGGCGACGTGTCCTAGGAAGTTGCATTTTTATCGACCGCAATGGGATGTGTGCGTGCTCGAGATTTGGGGCGTGACAATTCCCCTCATCTTCTCTCTCTTCTTTTGCCCTTATCCACACACTTTTAGGGGTAAAATAGTCATTTCCACCTTGCACAAATTACCAATCTGTCCTTGAGCTGAAAATGATGGGTGGGCCTAAGAATTGGGCTTGGGAATTGATTGGGCTTGATTGGGCTCAAATGGGCTTAAGGTTTGGTGATGGGCTTGGAAGAAGAAATAGTGGATTGGGCCCAATGGGCTCACTTGCTTGCTTTGGGCCCATCATGGTGGTTGTCCCACCTTGGGCCTAAGGCCAACATTGGCCTGGCTCGGCCCACTTCCTCATGGGCTCACTTCCTTGATCTGAATATCCCTTTTCCAAGTACTCAGCTTAACCGTCATTGTTAACTATCAAAGTAGCATCATCCAAAGTCCGTCCCAGACGTTCCTGATAATTCGAAGTCCAATCTTTAGTTCTCATGCCATGTCAATTTTGCCCAATGCCTATTTTGGGTACAACTCAAACTAACAGGTGGCTTTCAGGATTCATGCGTAACTGACTCGTGCCAAACCACGTTTAAGACATCTCGACACATGGACGTCCTTGACTATATGAAATTGCGAAGGATAGATTCTTATTTCAAAGTGCACGATTACTGAGGATCGACCTAGAGTCGTTCGCGGGCTCGATAACGATATACAGAATCACTTGTCGTTCCATTATGTTTTGTCCGCGAATCGACTTCTAGTTGTCCTTGAAATCAGCCTACCTATTTACAGGATCATCCTCACGTAAGTCTCACAATCAAGTCGTTTTCCCAAGTCAAGTTTTTTAGTCGTATGAGTTCTGTCCTCTTTAGCCTTTCCCCTCAAGGTTAGTTTCTCAAGAGTGATCAATTCCAAGTGAGATCCCCCAATAATGCATTGACAAAATTCACATTCATTCATCCCTCAGAGGACTCGAATTTCAGAATGTCACGGAAATTTTGTTTAGTTACCAAACACATTATTTTATTTAGAAATTGTTTTTTTTTTTGGTAAAGTATTTTATTTAGAAATTGTTTAGGGAAATAGAAATAGAAAAAGACTATTTCTGAAAAGAAATTATTTCCCGGAATATAAGTGTTACCAAACAGATCCTAAACTGGCCATTGTATCTAAAATTGTTTCAAATCATTAAATTGTCTATTGATCCTGAAACCATTTTAGATCATTAAACTAACCATTGATTCTGAATCCATTTCAGATTACTAATGTGGCCTTTGATTATGAACCAATTTCAAATCATTAATGTGGCCATTGATTGTGAACCAATTTCATATCTTTGATTTAGCATTCGCTTTAGAACCAGTTTCAGTCAATTTGGTATTTGATTTTGAACCTGTTTTAGAACATCAATATTATATGTGACTCAATCTAATTGCCACAATTGTGAACACATTTGCAATATCATCTCTTATGTTCAAACGTCATTCTGAATTGGTTATGGTGTGTGTATCTCTAGGTTTATCACTAAGCTGACAATAGGACTTGTACTAACACATTAATACCATCAAGAGAACTGAATGTCCCGATCAATTTCTAGTTCATACAAATCATGAGTGACATTTAGCAATTTGTCATGATTACCTAGACAAAGTGAATGTTTTAAAAACATAATGAACATGTCGGCTTCGGGTACCATTTAATTCAATCATTCCATCTTACTATATCATAATTGAACAAATGCTGTGAAATTGTTTGTCAAGCCACCAATTTGATCATATGCACAGACATATTAACATGTATTTCCATGAGACATAAATTATTCATTCTTAGTTACAACCCTAGGTGAGGATTTTAATACAAAGTCACGATTAAATTGCATAGGGTGTCATTATTGTATCTTGTATATAACAAGAAGACAAATTCTATATTGAACATGCATGCATCTTCGTATACAAATGGATTATGGACATTAAGTATAGAGACCATTTGATGAAGCATAAATATGCACACTTATAAACCATAGCTATCCAATATACAAGCCAACATCGTGTCTCAAGTTTAAGAATTTTACACAAGATCAATGCTTGAAAGATTAATCATTGACCCCATTTAAAGCTTCCATGTTGCTAATATTTGTGAGCATGTCATGTTTAGTGAACTTGTTTGAGACAAACACCTATGTTCTAATTCGGGTATCACAGTACCCACTGACTTGTGACTCATCATCTCTGTAGGTATCCAATACTCAATGGTGAAGCTTGAGAACACACTAATCTCAACAAGATCATTATTATTCTCTTAATGATCCATCGACCAAGAATTTTTTAAAGGCTCAATTTGATTATAAACTTATCACACATATTCTCAACACCTTAAGAATAGGTTCTATCGCAACTAATCTTATGGAATCATTTATATAATTGGGACAATGAATGAATGCATTATTGCCACTATATAAATAATACAACTAAAATCCCTATCATTTAACTAATACAAGGTTATTTTAGGGCATATAGCCATCAATCTCTCACTTCCATTAAAGTCAACTTGTGTGGTGCCTTTAACTCATCTTGTTAAGGTGTCTTTCAAAAGAAGATTGAGGTAATGCTTTAATGAAAGGATTTGCCATGTTTTCTACTGAGGCTATTTTTTGTAGGGTGACATCATCTCTCCAAACGATTTCTCTGATGAGATGGAAGTGTCTCTCAATGTGCTTGGACTTCTAGTGAAACCTTAGTTTCTTAGCTTGGGCTAGCCCCATTGTTGTCATAAAACAATGTAACCGGTTGTCCAATCGAAGGAACCACTCCAAGTTATTAAATGAATTTATTCATCCTAGTTTCTTCCTTCGCTACTTTAGGAGCAACTACATACTCTGCCTTAGCGGTGGAATCAAGAGTTATGCTCTGTTAGGAGTTTTTCCAATTAACTACGCTGCCATTGAGCATACAGACAAACTCAAAAGTACGCTTATAATCTTTAGGATCTTATTGAAAATCATAATTGGTGTATGCTTCAACTTTAAAATCTCATTCTCCATATATCAAGAGTAGATCCTCAATCCTTTTCAAGTACTTAATGATATTTTTAATTGCTATCCAATAATCTTTGCTTGGATCAGACTGATATTTGTTAGTAATGCCTATAGCATGTGTAATAATATCAAGTAGCATACATAACATAACATTATGCTACCAATAGTGGATGCATAAGATAATGTTGTTATATGATCTCTTTCCCCAAGAGTTTGGACACATATCCTTAGAAAGATGGATTCAATGCTTGAAAGGCAAAAGTCCTCTTTTGGAACAAAAAATGAAAGAAAAGAAGAAGAGGCGAAAAAAAGAAAAAAAACAATAAACAAATCAGCATTTTTTTTAAAAATAAAATAGAGTTAGTCCATGTTAGCATTGATCTGTCACATAAGATGGTTGGCATTAATTATACTACCACCTTAGTAATTTCTAGCCAAATTAACCTAAATGAGTAAATTAACATCTTGTCAAAAAAAATGATTAAATTGACACAATTGAGATATTTAAAATGAATTGACAAATCATTATTGCGATCTTCCTCGGGGTGGGTTGGCAAATAGATTACTAAGCATAGATCCTCCAAGCCCTACCAATCACAACTTGATACTCAATCCAACATGTAATTAAAGTTACCTTTTGGAGTAATCACTAATAGGTTATGGGTTGGTTAGACACCGAAGTAAAATGTGAGAGTGCATTTTACTTTTGTGAATTAGAGATTCAATGAGTTTAGAGACAATGCTAGATTAGTTTAATGCCCTTTCGATTCTTTTTTAATTTTATTTTTTTGCTCGAAAAATGTTTTTTATGCAGTTTTATAAATTTTTTATCCTATGCCACTAACATGTGAATGGTGATCATGCAGATGCACAATAAATAATGAAATATTCAATAATTGAAATAGTAAATAAATATTACTAAAAAGATTAAAGAACTTGGAATCTATGAGCAAACGGAAATAGATCTTTATTCATCACTCATCAAGACAGGAGTCCTAGAAGCTTAGACTTAGTAAGCAAACATGCAATGATGAATGCATTCATAAAAAATTTAATGAACAAATGCATAACCTAAACTATGTGAGATAACTAAGATGCAATGTCAATCGATTCTTTTTGGATTTTCTTGTTCATAACATGAATTCCCTAATTGCAAGATGGACATGACTCAATTAATGCTATAATTATATGCGCCTAATCTAACATGCATTGTTGAGCTAATATAAGTCCTAAATGCCATGCATGTTATGCTATAATGAATCAACAATGTGCATTGTTATGGGGTTAATTCCGAAATGTAATGTCATTATATGTCGTGAATGCTATGACATTAGATAGAATTATTCATAGACTAGTCCTATGATGCAATATATGAAATGCCATTGTTATAATAAAAATTCTAGGATTCTATGCAACCTAATGAACTTACAGTGATGATGGGACTATACACAATGGATGACGCATGTAATGCCATTAATAATTAACATATCTATATGCCATAAAATTAATAATTAATTCTAAATGACATGCATTTTTATGATATGAGACTAATTAAGCCTAAGTCTACATGCAGTTTAAATAAAACCTAAATAACATTTTAATTTGATATTTTTATTCAATGAAAATCATTAATTATCCCAAATCTATATGCTTTCTAAAATTTAGCTTGTTCTAAATCCATATACATTATGAGACTAGTCATGCAGGCCCTAAATATGAAAACCATGAAGTGTAAGCGATGTCAAATCACGATTGATAATATTGGGATGCAGCAAAACATACATTATGTTTAGAATCCATCATTTCATCGACCCATGTTATTTTAAAGCGATCAATCTGTTTATTTTACAAAAAATGAAAGCACACTTTGTTAAAAATGATCACTTGTGTCGTTTGAAATAATTGGTTAATGAAAAAATTGCCAATTATCGATAACAATTTTATTGAAATATTTTCATGAATGATGAAAATATTTTTTATTTATTCATTTTTGTAAGTGACAAAATTGATTATATTTAGAATTTTTTTTGCCAAATCATTCATTTTCTATAAATAAACGGAGCCTTAATCAAATCAATCATAGTAAGCCATGTAAGATAATATTAGGATTCGACCTTAGTGCCTAAAGGTCCGAGTCCTGACTAATGCAAGGAAATAAACAAGAGGACCAAAGCTATCTAAGATTTCTAAATCGTGCCACGTGTATTGAGACTATATTATAAAAGACTAACTCATTACTTAAACAAAATATGCTTACCTAGTAAGGACGCTACGACAACTCAACAAGGAGGCACAGACGTTGGTGAGAATGGTTGAATCCACCGTGTATAGGGACAAGGATCGCCTAGGAGTGAACTAGAATAACACCGATAGGACCTGCGAAGAGAGAAACAAGATGCTCGACTTGGCCAGAAGCTCAACGTTGTTCCAGGTGTAGCGGTGAGGTGCCGGAGCTTCTTCGGGGGAAGCGGTGGGAGTCACGGCCAGATGATGGGCACAGGATCTTGCGGTGGTGCTACGGAAGTTGTCTGTCAGGCGTCGCTCAAACTTCAAGGAAAACCCCCAAGTGCAACCTGGGCATCCGACTTGTGGAGCAGGAATTAGCAAGAATGCTGTAAGGAGGTAAGACCACCGGTGAAGCTCAAGGCTTTCTCTTCTGATTGTGAGAACAATATCTCATGATCTTTTCCATTTGGTTTTCCACAGATTGGTCTCTCCCTTCTGAACAAAAATCACCACCTTCTCTGTTCTGCCGAACATCCAATTTGTGCTTTCCAATTTCTCAAAGCTAGCCACCCACCGCTTGGACTTTCTTTGTTTGACGAAATATCTGTCCTCTCTTCTATGTTAATGGTGGCGTAATGAACTTTGAGGAGATGATAATGGAAGGATGGTGACGATGATGGGAGGTGTCAATATTGTTGGAAGATATGCTTAAGAATCCATTTGGATTCTGATTGTGCACTAAATCAATTAGGGAGGCTTAGATTGAGATTGGCATTTATTTGTAGTAGGATATATTCTTTCCACTTATTATGTACATCTTGTACTATATATTTACAAAACCTTGTACATTAGGGATCATTGAAGAGAAATACAAAAAATTTGCATAAAACTATCCTCTTCAGTCACAATTTCTCCTTGTCTTGTTCTTCTTGCTTCCTTCCTTTCATGGTATTAGAGCCGACCAAGCTCCTAATTTAGCTTCCGCTACTGCAAAACAAAGTTAATCCTCCGGCATAGGAATTGGTTTTTGAAAAGGAAAAAAAGCAAGTGAAGAAAGGTTTTTCTTTACTACCACCATGACTCGGAACCTACCATCTACCTTTGATAAGCATCCCTTAGAAGAAGTCATGCCACAAACCTTAGAAACTCAGGATCCAATCCTAGATCCATATGTGGTGTTTCTTGTGACTCAAGAGCAGCTCATTTAAGCCTAGTGTGTGCAGTGGTAGCTTATTTAGGCTTAGTCTAACCTGGGGCAGCCCATTTCGAGCTAGCCCATTGAGGTCAAGCCCATCATGGGCCATCCTTACTAGTGGGTACATTATCGCAATCCATGATAACTTAGGCCGAGTTCAAATCCATCATTGTTAGGACACCAGGGCTACCAAAGCAACTCCAACACAATGGTAGCCCACTAACTATAAATGGGGCAAGCATAGCCATCGGGTTGGATCCAATTAATGCAAGGCAAGCAACCAGGTCGAATGACTCGGATATGGGAACAAATCCCTCCTTGGGTTTCTGCCGTTTCCAGTTGTAGTTGTCACCAATCGTTCAAAGCTCGGTGACCCCATGTATGTGTACCAACAAACCATAATTGCGACTTATCAGCCTACAACTATCCAGGCTGGAGAATTATTCCAAGTGGTCACAAGACTTCTAGTGTGTGGCACCCCTCGACACGACCCCCAATCTACTAGGGTCACCACAGCCTACTCACCTATCACTTATCCTAATAACATTCCACTCTGATACCATTTCAATTGCAGCGGGTCCATACAACCTGGGGGTTTACATCTTTTAGATCAATCCTAGCGCAGTTCAAATAACGAGAGCATACTTATCATCTCCCAAACCCGTACACAAACTAAATGATACGATGCAATATACACCAACTACAACTTTTCATATATATAAAAGCTAAAGTCGATTCACTTTTATTTACATACTAAGATGGATTTCACAAGTCGGTATAACAAAAGGGCCAAGACTATAACTAAGCTCGGTGATACTCAAAAAGACTATACATCAGACGTGAACATCTATCTAGTCACAAAAAGTGTCAACCTCCACCAGTCACACGCTCCTATCACATCCATCCCAGTGCATCAGCCGGTGGCGGTGGCAGCATCCCCATGATCCTCCCATCTTGGCGAACGTGAACAGATAAGAACTCTTGGACTATGGGGCCATCAGGCAAGCCCACATCATACATGACCAAAACACGGACGCAGATAAACACCAGACCATGAACACAAACGCAGGGGTGCTCCGTGCACTCGACCTCTATATCATATGGTAATCCATAAAATGTACCACGCGTGATAAGTACTAGAGGCATCTCTCAATCTGAAATGTTAGTTCCCAAATGGGTGAGTACAACCACTCAATAGTAAAGATCCATCAAACTACATAATGCAACAAGCAAGACAATCAAGATATCACGAGTAAAGCACATATCATCCATGCTATCAAGCATACATCACCATGCGGGGCGTGCATATATCACTATGTAGTCATGCATATCTCACAATGCCATCGTGCATATAGCACCATGCAATCATACTTGTATTTCCATGAGGTTAATTCCATGCCATATGCACATACATACTCATGATTTCATATCATCCATACACTCATGTATACATCCCTATGAGATTCATTCATGCCTTCATGATAGCATTCTCAATGTCAAATAGCATCAATTTACTTTCATAAGCAAATCATGCATCATGCCATATGCATACACTCATGCACATGATTCAATTTCAATTCTTATCTTTCACAAGGATCTCATCAGTTTTTCTTTCCAGGAACCAATGTTTGCATCGCTCAATTTATCACTCGCACCCAACTTGGCATCACGAGGAGCCATTGGCACAAACCTCCGGGCATCCTGACACTCCCTGGGCATCGTCGGCTCACACTTTCGACAGTCTCGTTATTATCACAATTTATAATCACATACGTGTCTCATTTTCAATATGGCATTTGATGTGACAATATCAAAGATCTCAACTAGCTTTTGATGTCATATGATATGCCCAAATATCACCACATATGCAGCACACATAACATCCACGATCACACTTCATAAAGAAATTCATTGGCTTTTGAAAATAGAACCAATTTTCGGGTAAAACAGAATGCACATTTTTAGTAAAAATTCTTGGAAAATTAGTAAAAAATCTCAATAAATTCTAAAAATTTAACATGACATAAACAAGATCCATAGGAAGATATTTTGTGAAGAACACCATGTCAAGAAAGTTCCACATCAATCACGTAGATCCACACATCACAACAAAAGAAATTCCAGCACCACTTTTGCACAGTTTCGGAAATAATTTCAATTAAACACTTAAATGAACTTCGAAAATTCTGAGATTTTAATATGTTATATATGAGATCTAAAGCTAAAATTATCATGAGGAAATTGAAGTCTAATTCCTTCTGGATTAAAATATACAGTTTCCGTAATTCCCCCTAGCTCTCGGTTCACTGTCCAGATTCATCCTTTTCAAAGAAAATCGTTTTCCCCGATCAATACTTGTCCGTTTATTCTAAAATTTTCGTATGTTATTTCTCAAGATGTTTTCTACAACTCTCATCAAGAACACGAGATCAAATTCGGACTGGTTAATTTCACAAAATTCACAGAATCGTACTAGGTCAGCATAACAGTTTCCAGATCTAGCTTCTTCAAAAAAAATGATTTCACCGACCTATACTTGTTCATTTCCTCTCAAATTTTAATATGTTATTATTCAAGAAGTCCTTTACAACTTTTATCAAGAAGTCGAAGTCATATTTCAACTAGAACATCACATGCAACTCACGAAATCACCAAAGGTCGGACTGTTTTCTCATAAACAGAATACACTACGCTAGAACACAACTCCTATGGCTTCGAAATTTCACACTTCATCCACATCTGAGATTCACCATTTATCACACACAAGACACAACAAGAAAATGGTAGATCAATGGACTCTACTTGCCTCTAACCCAAGCGAAAGCACAGCAAGCAAACGGCGGGGCATGGCGGCTCAATGGTAGCATCTCGGCGGCACACACGGCAGCGAACGGAACTCCCTCTTCCTTTCTCTCTTCCTCTCTTCCTCTCTTTCTCTCCTTCTCTCGCACGGTAGCTCTCTCTCTCCCTCTCGGCACTCCTCGCTCATTCCGCCCACTCTCCCTCTCTTTTCTTCCCTTTTGCAATGATTTGCAATCATTAGATTGCATGCAAATGCCACTTGGCCAAACCCCTTAGCCACTTGGCATTTTTCCCATGCAAGGTGATGGGCTAGAAGATGGGCTAGCCTCTCCCTCCTTTGGTTGACAGCCCATTGGGCTTCTTGGGCCGGTCGAATGGTGGGGCTATGGGCTGGTTTGGTCCTTAAATATCCAACCCACCATCATTCCTAATAGTCCACCTTAATTTCCTACTTCTATAAATACCTAACTGAAATTCATCAAACCATAAGACTTGCAACATAAATTAATAAATTCCAACTTATAAAACACATAGCCAAGAATGGAATTTTTCCATCAAATAATTATCCATTAAAAACTTGGCCTTAAACTTATTGCAAATCATGGATCAAATGGCTACAATACAACTTGATGGTACTTCCATCACCTATCCATAGCTCATAACACATCTAGAGATTGTCATGAAATTCTGGGATGCCACATAGTGAGCCCTTGTGTCAAAAGACAAAGACGGCTTCCTCAAGCCATCTTAATTCCCTCTGACGACTGCTTGGCCCTACACCAAAAAATATGCAATCAACTTGCTCGGACATGGATTGGCAAATTGCATATTTCCAGAAGTTGTGGCCAAAGTTCCACCAATAGAGCAAAAATATTTTCTCTCATGTAGGACCTCAATAAGCTCAAGTAAGGAAATATGATGGTCACAACTTGTTTCAACGAGCTCTCGTCCCTTTGGAATAATCTTGATGTGGCTAAGGGAAAAGTCGAGGGGCTAGATTCAACTCTAGAACAATATAGATCTATGAAAGAAAGGGAGAAAGCCACTCAATTCCTCTTGATATTGAACGAATTGTACCTAACCTTTTGATCACAGATTCTAACCATGGATCCAATGCTACCACTCAGCCGAATTTATCAATTCGCTATTCAAGAGGAAAGCTAGCAACTTGTGTCATTGGAATATGTGAGAGAAGGTGAGAGCATCTCCCTTGTGGCTTGCGGCGAACTGCAAGAATTAGGCATCAAAACTCTAAACCAAGAAATAGATTTTTGAGAGGGGCTAGGGTTTGGGAGAGGCGTAGATGCTTCTTCCTTTAAAAGGAAAGTAGTGAACAGTCTAGATTGCTCGCATCGATTGAATGGCTTGCGAGGGGCCGAGCCTTTAATTGAATCGGACAGTGGACATGAGTTTGTGATCAATGCATTTGACGGCCATATTTTTGTGACGTCATCGAAGCATTATGGACAAAATTTGAAGGGAAAAGGTAAATTATTTTGCGAGTATTGCAAATGCCCGCACCATACTATTAGAAATTGTATGGCAAGCCCAAAGAAAAGGGGAAAAAGAAAGGATTTACATAGTACATGAAAATTCCTACATCTACACCCCACAACAAAATGGGGTGGTGAAGCATAAACATCGCCATCTTCTAGTAGTTGTGCATGTGCTAAAATTTCAAGCATCCATCCTAGAGAATTATTGGGGAGATTGTGTTGTTATTGCAACTTATCTAATCAGTCGTATGTGTGACATCCTGATTTTCAAATTCTGATTTTGATTGGATAAGTTGGGCATTTCATCAACCCGACTATAGTGATGTTCTTTGAGATGGCCACTCATGAGATAACTGGCCTATCAGGTGAAGTCGTTAAGGGATTTTAATGTAATAGACTTGAGAATTCGACCAGGAATCGACTGCTCGATCGTGCTAGTCTACAAAGGTCATTACAACACAATTAAAAATCAATTAGAGGCTGGAGATAGGTCGATTCGACTGCGATGTGTGATCAAAGTGTGGGTGATTCCACCTGATTGCAAAATTCTCGTCGATTGGCACTGACCAATTTTCTGTCGTTTTGGGTACCTTGTACCCGTATTTGAAACTTCGAGACTTTCACGACCACTAAAAGTCACCAATGTGTTGAAGAGGTACGTTGTGGCTTGAAGAAAATCGACCACGAGTCAATTGCACCAAAAATTTCTAAAAGCTAACCGGTAAGCTAGGTCACACTAATATCATGCCGAATTGAAATTAACCGTGAATTTGAACCCGATTTCAGAAATTGAAAGTTCTGTCATGTCATAAGTTATTTTAGGAACGTCGACTTATCTTTCAAGGAATTTTCGGTGAGTTCGGGATTTTTACAGAAAATCGATTCAAACGATTCGGAAAACGAACGAAAATTCGGATTGGCTAATTTGAAGGGATTTTTGGCCTCTGGTGTGAGCTACTTGGTGAAAGGAAATTTTGTGGGCTTTTTCTTTAAAAATATTGACATTAATCGGAGAGATTTGTTAAGAAATTAGATTTCAGGAAAAATGAAATATAATTCGGAATTGAGGGAAATGGCCATTTTTGCTGCCCAATACTTGTTATGTGGGGGAATTATGGTGCAAGAAAGCAAGTGAGGATCAAGTATTTTAGCATGGGGATTTTTGGGGACCAATTTGGATTGAATGAGAGCTTGTGGGACCAAGGCTTGATGAGTATAAGATGTTTTATTTAAATTTTTTCCCTCCCCCTCCTTCAACCCCTCCAATTCGCACGTCCCCTTCTCTTTCTTTTTCTTATTTTTGCACATCTCCCCCTTCAGCCGACAAACCCCCCCTCCTTATCCATCCACGTCTCTCTCTCTCTCTTTTCTTTTCGCACATTTTTCTCCTCCTGGTTGACAACCATCTGCTCCTTTATCCTTTCCCCTTGGCCGCTTCTCTTTCATTTTTGTTTTCCCTACATGTTCGCTGCCCCACCGAACCCCACCGATTTTCTTTCCTTCAGTTGCCATGCCCGAATCCACCCACGCCAACACACTCCACTGACTCAGCCGCTTCACTCCACCATCAACCAGCAAAGCTTCTTCCCCTGGCATTGACCTCGTAGCTCCACATCCAAAGCAGCCCACAATTTCATCCCATTCCAGCTTCTACTCCAGCAATCCAATGAGCCTAGCAGCCGTAGCTCAGCCCGTCAAGTCGAGCCTGCACCCCCACCCAAGGTCGCCAAGACTAGTCCCAAGCCGTGGCCGAACCAACCGCCCGTTGTAGCTCCTTGGGCCCAAGATCAGGAACCGAAGCCAATAAGGGTTTGTGGGCATCAAGGCCCGTTTTCAAGCCCGTCCCAACCTCGCTTGGTGCCCCCACTTTGGAGTTTGTTGCTCGTCTTCGCGTCCCCGTCAAAGTGAACTCACTGGCTCGTTAATTCAATGAGTTTACTCATTAATCCTTGCTTATGAAGTTAATTATGCTCGTTAGAAGATCGGTATTGCATGTTAGGTTGTTAGAGTAGTGCAATTAGCAAGTAGATAAGCCATAGTATTTATTTAGATAGGTTCAGAAATTTTCCGGGCTCTTCTCGATTTTTAATTAGGCTTTTCTAGTAGGCCTAAGTTGCATTTATTGGTATTTATTAATTAATTTTCGTAATTATTTAATTAATTATTATTTTTCGAAATTTAGACTGGGATAGCTAGTGACCAGAATTTTGTGCCGATTGCAATGGTGTGATTTTTTTAATTAATTGAGTGCTATTTTGTGCAATTTGAGTGTGATTTGTAATTTTGGGTATTTATCCCAAAATTTATTAATTTCGGTATTTAATTAGAAAATTACCGAGCATCGGTTTACAACACCAAAAAAAATTTTATCGACTATATAATTAGTAGGAGTTTATAAAGTAAAGCTATTATATTTTTGGCAAAGGCTGACTATGTACCCGCACAAGTATGACAAAAGTGGTGAAATAATTGGTTAGGTATAATGATATACTATATCAGCCAGATGGCTTGATATATCAGCTTAGAGTGAGTAGTATACCCTAAGTATCGCATAGCTTCGGTGAGCAATTAAGTATCGCATAGCTTTGATGAGCAATTAAGTATCACACAGCTTCGGTAAGCAATTAAGTATCACACAGCTTTGATGAGCAATTAAGCATCGCACAGCTTCGGTGAGCAATTAAGTATCGCACAGCTTTGGTGAGCATTAGTCGTATACTATATCAACCTGAGGGATTCGATATATCAACTTAGAGTGAGCAGTATACATTGTTATAAGCTTTTGGTGAGCATTTTTATCTATATTCAGATTAAGGTGAGTAGTCCTTGATGTGATCGAACTTTATAGATAGTATTGAATGAGTTGACCGAGAGATGGTCTTGATGACATGGAATCGACTAAGTTGATTGATCAATGAATTAATTTGATTTGATGCTTTGATGTGCTGTAGTGATTCGTTGAATTTACAATTATATTGCATTTACAGGAAAGAATCGAGGCAAAGGTAAGTCCTCTATCTTATGCTTGTGCTTAGGTAGCCCTTAGAGCGTATTTCCTTTCTAGTCGGGACTTAAGGGGTGAACTTGCTGAGACGTCGTCTCACCCCATTGTGGGATATCATTTTTAGGTTCCTAGATGGCGAATCCCCCTGAGCGTCACAATCATCCCATGAGGGTTATCGAGCAGGTTTCTAGTTTCCTCGATCCCGGAAGTTTTTGGGTCTATGAGATGGTTGTAACCACTATTTGGGATGAAGAAATTCTACATTAGGAGATACCTAATCAATTTAGAGTATGGTTCCACTACGCTCCCAATGGCGTCAGGCTAGGTCCCCTTAGGACTTTCAATATCCCCTCTGTGGTGATTGATGCTACCTTGGACAAGGATCTAGCTTATCCTCTGATGGTGCAGTAGAGAATCTACCATCTCGTCTTAACCCTTTGGAGACTATCGAATTAGCGAACGAGTCAAACTAGCTAGTCATGGAGTAGCTTGTTTGAGGATCGACCTTTTTGTAGACTTGTACATATCGGCTAGTAATGTATATGACTTAGCTTGACATGTATAAAGGTGTGGTTTGGCTTTTATAAAAATGGTGGCCCTACTTTTCTATCCTATCTTGTTGTTGTTTGGGGATTTATTTATTCGCTTCCGCATGCATATTAAAATGAATGGGTCGGCAATGCGTCTTGGGACGTTGCTATTTAATTTACCATTGAGGGATGGGCACACGCTCAGAGGATCTGGGCGTGATAATATGCCCACTCGGATACTGAATGGATGAACTCCCTTCAAACTACTTTTTGGGAAGAAATCGGAGCTAGATCATTTAAGGGTTTTCAGCTACTTATGTTACGCCACTATAGCGGGCCCTTGGGACAAAGGGTCTCTATACTCGGCAATGTGTATTCATGGGCTATCGTAGCTTACAAAAGGGACACTGTGTCCTTGAGCCATCCACAAGGGAATTCTTTGTAAGTAGGGACGTTATTTTTCATGAAAATGTATTTCCATTTCATGAAAGGGCATCCTCAAATGAAAGCTTGGGCATTATGACCAATCCTCACCATTTCTTATCTGAGGAAGAATTGTCTCTAAAACCTAAGTATATCCTAACAGCACCTCCGGAGAATATTATTCCCCCAACAAATCCTATTTCCCATGAGAATCTAACATCGGAGAACGCTATGGAACATATGCTTTAGAATATGCCCATTGTGGAGGAAGTTCCTAGTACCTTACTAGAACCCACTATTAAGGTCGTACTACGTGACCACCAACATGGATAAAGGACTACGTCAATGTCACACTCAATTCACCAGGTATTCACTATCCAATCTCATCCTATGTTTCTTTCCATAAGCTTATGTCGGAACATAGATGTTGTATTAGTCGTATATTAGAAGAAAGAGAACCATCTAGTCACGCTTCTTGCAAGTTAGCTCTCTAGGGGGGGTGTACAAAATTAAATATCGCATCAATGGTTCCATTGAATGCTACAAGGCTCACTTGGTGGATAAAGGCTTTACTCAGCGATAAAGTGGCAATTATCATGAGACTTTCTTTCCAGTAGCAAAAGATGTCACAATTTGTTCCTTCGTATTAGTTGCAACCATTCAATATTGGCCGTTACACCAAATGGAAGTGCACAATACCTTTCTTTAAGGCGATTTGGATGGACGAATTTATATGGACATATCTCAAGGTTTACAGAGATAAGGAAGAGTAGAGTATATCGTTTTCGCAAATCCCTTTGTAGTTTGAAACAAGCTTCCAAGTAATAGTATGCCAAGTTTGCCAACGTTCTCCCAACTGCAGGTTTCAAATAGTCTAGATATGATTACACCCTATTCACATGGACTAAAGGTACGTCATCTTTTACTTGATAATTTATCTTGATGATATTCTCATCATGGGAAATGATAAAACTGCCCTAGAGAACTTTGAGGAACATTTGTAGTCCATTTTCCATATAAAAGACCTGTGGCACCTAAATATTTTCTTGGGATTGAAATTACTTGATCTAATTGAGAAATTTCTCTTAGTTAACATAAGTTTATATAGAAGATTATGTCAAAGGTCGGTCTACCAAAATGCAAACCGACGATTATTTTAATCGAGTAGAACACCAAGAGGGTGAATGATAACCATTTTGTTCCAAAAATAGGTTTTGGAAGATAAATAGATTTTTCTATTTCTATTTCTAGAAGAGTTCTAAACAAAAATAACCGTTTGATAACGACACAAAATTTATAATCTAAAAATAGAAATTCATTTGATAACAACGTAATTTTTTTTCTTTTCAGACGGCGGTGGACCGACGACCGGCAACGGCGGCAGCAACCGGCGGATGGTGGTCGATGACGATGGATGAAGGACCGGTTGACAAACGACGAGAAGAATTTTTATTTCTTATTTCTGTTCCAAAAATAGAGAAGTAGAAAATTTCTACTTCTGATTTCTATTCCAAACCTATTTCTGGAACAATAATCTATTTCAAAAATAGAAAAATTGTTTATGGAACAGAAATAGGTGGTTGTCATGCACCCCCCAAATTAACCACAACAGATAATGATGCTAGAATATCTCAAAATGATGATCCCATCCTCAAGGATCCGTCAAGTTCTCAGAAGCTCATTAGAAAGCTTATATATTTAACTATGATCAAGCTTTATATACTCAGTCAATTTAATGCACAATTCAAAGCAATCCCATAACAATCCCATATGAATTTTGCTTTGAAGGTTGTGAAATATTCGAAAAAGTACTTAGGACTCAAGATACTCATATCTAGGAACTGCAACATGGAAATGACGGCATAGTGTGATGCGAGCTATGCAACTTGTCCCATGAGCCGAAGGTCTGTCACTGGTTTTTGCATTAAATTGGGAGAATCTCTTCTTTCATGGAAGACCAAGAAGCAGCCGACCGTGTTACTATCTTCAGCTAAAGCAAAATATTGAGCCATGGCGAGAACTACTTGTGAGATTGTATGGATACGAGGCTTACTTCAGGACCTTGGAGTACAATTGAAAGGACCAAGCTACTTTGTTGCGGCCCTCAAACTTGCAGTGAATCCCATAGTACATGAAAGAACTAAGCATATAAAAGTGGATTGTCATTTCACTCAATAAAATATTCAAGAAGGAATAATTGAGACGAGAAATTGGAACCACAGAACAACCTGTAGACATCTTTACCAAACTTCTATGCCAAAGACAACACACATATTTGTTGAGGAATCTATGCATTTTGGACATCTACAAACCACCAGCTCGAGAATCCATTCGAATTGTGAATATGCACTAAATCAATTAGGATGTTGATTAAGATTGGGATTGATTTGTAGGATATATTCTTTCCATTTATTATGTGCATCTTGTACTATATTTATAGAACCTTATACATTAGGGATCATTGAAGAGAAATACAAAAGTTTTCCCTAAAACTATCCTCTTCAGTCTTGATTTCTCGTTGTCTTCCCTGTTCTTCTTGCTTCCTTTCAAATATCCCCAAAGAGCTCCCTTTGCACGAGATGGCCTCTTGCCATCCGTTTGGCGCTAGGAAGACCTGCAGAGAATGAACTGCTTGCTGGTTTTCGCCAAGGATTTTTGCCGATGGGTCCGTGGATTCATTTGTATGAGGCTGGATGAGCCAAACCGTCATCGGACAATGGCCAAGGCATGAAGGAATTGCTGGAAGGCATTGAACTTGTTGAAGAACACTAGCAAATTAAGGGACATGGTTAGGACGCCAACTCGGCACGAACAGACATCGACGGCTTATGGGTAGAGACAGACAGTTGCCGGCATTTGGAAGAAAATAAAAAACGCCTTGGGACCACCGAAGGATCAACAGAACAATGCCTGATGAGAGTGAAAGAGCTCCAGTAAATTTTTTAGAACCTCTTTCTCACCTGGACTAGAGTTTCCTTAAGGCGCCAAGGACCAAAGCAGCGCATTGTAAAGGACGTGGCCGTCAGGCTTGGCGAACCACTAGCGAAAGAGACGCAGAGTTCACGACAAAGAGGGGCAGATGAAGTCCACCAGTAGGAAAAGCTTCACCGAGAGGAGAAATCACTTGGCGAGCGTTAATAAATATCTGCGGATAAAAAGCCTTTGCGATATTCCCGAAAGAAAACCCAAAGTGGGATCTTTTCTTTCCTTTTTCTTTGTTGAATACCTCTACTTTGGATTGTCTCCAATTACTTTTCTCTAGTCAAACTTCCATCGAGACACCTTTGACTACCGCTTGGACTCTTTCTTCAATCTCCAATTACTTCAGTTTGTCTCTTCAATTACCGAACACACTTGGCTTGGCCATGCTCTGGCGTTGGTCTTGATTCCCGTCGAAGTCGTGCTTAGGCAGTGACTCAAACTGGCTTGGATCACGAATTGGATTTCGCCTAAGCGTGGTGCCCGCTTGTCAGATGTTAGGTGAAGGCCGAGAATCGAAGCGACAGTGGATCACTAGTTTTACTCATGGATGACAGTCAAGGTGGATCACTGCTGGAAGTGGTGCTCGCTCTTGAGCAGTGGTGCTCATGGATGACGGTCAAGGTGGATCTCTAGGATGAGGGTGGATGAGACCGTGGACACCACAGTGACAGAGCTTGCTCAACGTGAGACTGCGTTGATCGTGAAATCCACCCCTCCTCGTATGTGAAATGTGTACTCCTACTCTAAAGGTACGTTTGGTTCACTATTTTGAAAGCCCACTGGGAAAATAAAAAGTAGTTTAGCCTAAAGGATTTTAGGTAAATGTAAAAACCGTTTAGTAAACTATACTTTGAGAAGTAACTTTGAGAGAAATGCCGTTTGGTAGAAAACACATTTGAAAACCCTTTGAGTGATTAATATTAGTTATTTTTTTTTAAAATTTCATTTGTTTGAAATTGAAAAAAAAAATAATGTATGCAACTTTTTAAATATAAATTTTGACAATAATACTAAAAAAATCAATTACATATATATTTAAAAAAGATCAAACCCTTCATCGGAATTTTTTATTTTTTATTTTTTTAAATTGAAAAAAAATAATTTATGCAACTTTTTAAATAAATTTTTTTTACAATAATGCTAAAAAAATCAAATACATATACATCATTTTAAAAAAAAACTCAAATCCTTCATCGAAAATTTTTTAATTTTTATTTGTTGAAAATTGAAAAAATAATGTATGCAAATTTTTAAATATAAATTTGAAAATAATGCTAAAAAATCAAATAAATACATATATATATATATATATATTTAAAAAGACCAAACCCTTCTATGGAATTTTTTTTATTTGTTTAAAATTGAAAAGAAATAATGTATGCAACTTTTTAAATATAAATTTTGACAATAATGCTAAAAAAATAAAATACATATATATTTTTTTTAAAGACCAAACCCTTCAATGGAATTTTTTTATATTTTTTTAAAATTGAAAAGAAATAATGTATGCAACTTTTTAAATATAAATTTTGACAATAATGCTAAAAAAATCAAATACATATATATAATTTTTTTAAATGACCAAATCCTTCATCATTTTTTTTAAATTGAAAAAATAATGTATGTAACTTTTTAAATATAAATTTGAAAATAATGCTAAAAAATCGAATACATTTATATAATTTTTTTAAAAAGAAAAAAGAAAAAACACTTTGTAGAAATTTTTTAACTTTTATTTTTTTAAAATTGAAAAAAAAAAAAATGTATGCAACTTTTTAAATTTAATTTTTGACAATAATGCTAAAAAAATCAAATATACAAATTTTTTTAAAAGACCAAAATATATTTAATTTTTTTAGCATTTATGTAAATTTGAATATTTTAGCATTATTTTGGCATTTAAAAAATAATAATAACGAGGGAAAAATAACAAATTTGAAAAATGAATGATGATAGTTTTGGAAAAAAAAGTTTCATCATTTAACCAAATGCTAAAAGTTCAAAGCTAATCCCTACTAAATTGACGCTTTCAGCCTTTCCAATACTGACTTTTACTTGAAAGCTACTTCAAAATGGTTACCAAACGGTCCAACATTTAGCCAAGGGGCTTTGGAGCCTGAAAGCCTCTTGAGAATGCTAAACCAAATGCACCCTAAGTAGCACCAACACGGACTCACGACATATGACACAACACGACACACGGACACATCATTTCTTAAAAAAAATAGAGAATTCTTACACGTTGGGAAACGTTGTATATTGCATTTATATTTTTATATATACATGACAAACTATCATTTTCATGACTATTTTAATCAAGTTAATTTGATTCAAATTCATAAATAAATAAATAATAAAAAAGAGTCTAGGATGAATTTATACTAAAAATATTAATCCACTATTTGTTATTGTCATTCACTGTTTTAATTTGACAAATTCAACTTTATTCCAATAATTCATAAAGCTTGGTGAAAAAAACAAGCAATCCAAATTCTTGACTTGTGTATCAAGTTT
The DNA here is from genome assembly GCA_017140615.1 of Eucalyptus cladocalyx. NCBI lineage: Eukaryota > Viridiplantae > Streptophyta > Magnoliopsida > Myrtales > Myrtaceae > Eucalyptus > Eucalyptus cladocalyx. The sequence goes on from CM029516.1 coordinate 19,976,408, forward strand.
GTTGGAAGAGGAGAAAAATATAAATTTAGGAGGTGAATTATGTGTCATGGGAAGTGAGAGTCAAGAGAGAAGAGAAAACTAGGTTTTTATTTTTTCTCCATTTATTATTTTTATTATTTTCATTTTTTACATATTTACATTTTCAGCCCTCATTTAGTGAAAATTTTTAAAATTGACCCATTATGTTTCGAAATCACATGCCGGAATTTCGAACTCGCATGTCAAAATTCCCAACCTGCGAGTCGAAGAGTGTTGGGAGAGAGGACCAGGTGTCGGATTTTCCGACACGTGTGGACCAAGTGTCGAACAAGTGTTGAAGTGTTCAATACAATACGAAGGGTCCTAAAGAGTGTTGATGCTTCCTAGCAATCCTACTCATGCGTTGTTATTATTGTTGTATATATAGGATTTTATGGCTCAACATTACTGGGCCTCCTTTCCTTTAAAGTGACTCTTAATTTTGCTGCAATTTTCGAATTCAATATTGTTCTTATTAAGGTTTAATGATTTATTAATGTGAACACAACCGACAAGATTCTCGAGATCACGTCTTTTTAGTTTTCTACAGCTATTTCCCTTGTCTATATATAGAGTGTATCCTTTTTTCAAAATAAGATTATAAACTCCTAAAAGCACTCCTAGAGGTCTCTTGAGATCCTCGAAGTGTGCTGGTTTTGAACAGTGTTTGACAGAGTTATGTTCGTATAGTACTGATATAATTGGCAAGAACTAATCGCCTTAAGGAGATTCAGTTATCTGTACCTTATCTCTTGTGTTGAAGTTGTCGATTATACGGAGAAATTTTTGATTTAGAGGCAAGCTGTTAATTCATAGTTGTTGATCGACTTATGAGATATTGATCTACGATTTTATCGTCGTCTTTGAGTCTCCCAATCAACTACCTAGCAATTGGATATTTATTACAAACAAGTAAGTTTGTATTTGCATTGTAATTCAACATCTTAATTTGTAAATATTATACATTGGCTTGGTTGCTATTAAATTTGCTGTTGCTTTCTTAGAATTATTATTATTCTAGTCAACAAACAATGTCGCATACTTTTCCTCCAGTATGTGTAATCTCTCTTTTTTCAACATTTTTAAGGCGATTATAGAAATTTCCTTCTTACTATTTGTTGGGTTTATTAGAAAATTGAGATGGTTGATAATCAAGTACCCACCGATGTCCTGAAAATTTCTAAAGACGTTCATATGATTGTTTTGATTGGTGAGATTCAAACTTTACGGCTTGGTGTCATGGCAGCAAATGCTGCGAGTGTTCAAGCTGAAACCATCTACGGTATGGGTACAAGTCACTTGACTGATATATCCGAGACTATTTATGGTTTAATAGGCTTTGTCTAATTTGATGGTACCACCTCTAGTAACATTGAATGAGAAATCGAAGAAATTCACTGATGTGGACTTCAAGTGGTGGTAATAGGATGTTCTTCTATTTGACTCCATCGAATTTGGTTAATTATTTAACAAAGGTATGCTCGACAATTAGTCTAGATGAGCAAAATGTCACAATGCTCGAGGTGTTGGAGACTTGGAAGCACGGGGGACTTCCTATGCCAAAATTATATTTTTAACGTGTTTATTGTAACATTGAAATTGCTAAATGGTTATGTGATTCCCTAGAAAACAAATACAAAATTGAGGACATGGGCACACGAAAATTGATGATTGTCAAATTCTTGGACTTCAAGATGGTGGATTCTAAATGCATCATGAATCAAGTTTTAGGAATTGCAAATAATTCTAAATAACGTCTTTGCTATGGGTATGTTATTTAATGAATTATTTCAAGTGGCAACTATTATTGAGAAGATGTCTTCAAGTTGGTCAAACTTAAAAAATTATTTAAAACCCAAACGAAAAGAGATTAGCCTTGAAGATCTCATTATGTACCTTAGAATAGAGGAGGACAATGGGAGAAATGCAAACACTCCTATGGATTCAAAGGCCAACACTATGGAGTTTTCCAATTCTAAGCAATATAAGAAGATGAAGAAGTCATAGTAATTTCAAGGGACCTAGTTATTGGGCTAAGGATTGTGGGAAGCACCCAAATAATGGCAAGAGTGGTGGTGCAACCAAGCATATGAATTTGACAGAGCAAACAGATGATGAGAGACTAACTACTGTAGTGGTGTTTGAGGTGTCCTTGGTGTCGAACAATAATGATTAGTGATTGGACATAGATGTCACAAATCACATTTGTGTGAATAAACATATGTTCTTGTCTTACAAGCAAGTTGAGGGAGAGGGGATGCTTTATATGACTAACTATTAATCAGTGAAAATAGTCGGAAGAGGAAAAATGATCTTGAAGTTCACCTTTGGTAAGAAAATTACACTACTAAATTTGCTACATATACTAGAGATCCAGAAGAATCTGGACCCTATACTTGTTAAGAAAGATTTCCAAAATGTATTTAAATTAGACAAATTTGTTCTTTCCAAAGGGTAGATGTATGTGGGGAAGAAGTACTTGCATAATGACCTATTCAAAGCTAATGTGGTTGTTATTGATGTAAACTCGAAATTCTTGTATCCAAAAACTATTAATAAAGAGAAATTTTCAAGCTACACTGTGTTTGTCTCCTTGGTATAGTAGATTAAGACATGTAACCTATGGTACAATGAAGAAAATAGTAAACTTGGGACTCATTCCAAGGTTTGAGTTGAATACCCATTATAAGTATGAGACTTACGTTGAGGCTAAATTTGCTAAGAAACCAAAAAGATTAAGTGAACCTCTATAATTAATCCATAGTGATCTATGAGATTTAAAGTTTTTTTTTGGTAAAGAAAGAAAAAGAAATATGAAATTTAAAGTTTGTAGAGAGTGGAGGTGAAAATGAGTATTTCATCACTTTTGTAGATGATTGTACTCGATTGTACTGTGTTCATCTATTAATTAGCAAAGATGAGGCCATGGGCATGTTTTTCAAGTATAAGAAAGAGGTTGAGAACCAACTTAATAGACAAACCAAAGTGCTTATGTGACATCCTGACTTTTAGATTATGTTTTCAATTGAATAATTGGACTTTTCATCAACGCGCCTATCGTTCTTTTCTTTGAGTTGGTCACTCACGAGATAATTAGTCTATCAGGTGAAGCCGTTAAGGAATCTAAACGCAATAGACTTGAGAATTCGACCAAGAATCGACTACTTGACCATGTTAATCTACAAGGGTCACTACGGCACTATCAAAATCAATCCGAGATCAAAGATAGGTCGATTCGTTAGAAGTATGTGATTAGTGTGTGGATGATTCAACCTAATTGCAAAATTTATGCCGAATAGCATTAGACTGATTTTTCTGTCATTTCTGTACCATGTGCCCGTATTTGAAATCTCAAGATTTTCATGACAACAGAGAGTCGCCAATGTGTCAAAGATTTACAATGTGACTCAAAAATAATCAACCACGGGTCAATTGCACTAAAAATTTCTAAAAGCTACCCGGTAGGTTAGGTCACGCTAAAATCGCGACAAATTGAAATTAACTGCGAATTTGAACCCGAATCCAGAAATTGAAAGTTCTGTCATTTCACAATTCATTTTAGGAATGTCGAATCACCTTCCGAAGATTTTTCCTGCAAACCGAATTTTTGGCAAAAATTTAAAGTATGGCCGTTTTGGACTAGAAAATTCAAAAGACCGTTTTTTAGCACACCGTTGGCCATCAAGTTGGTTCAATTGACAAGGAAAAATGTGAATCTAAGTGTGGGCACCTTGGCTACAATTCTTAGACCTCAATTGGATTAAATGGAAGTCTAATTGAGTTAGCATTGGATGAAATTGGAGAGAAATTGTCCAAATTCGTAGCCAATGGGGTGCAGCCACTTTTGGACCATTTAAAAGACTTATTGGGGAAGCTTGGGAGTGGATAATGGCTGGGGATTACAGCCATGCATGGTGGGGCAACCACTTGAGGGCTTTTGGATATTTAGCTTGACTATTGAAGCAATTTGGGCCCCTCCATCTTCAGCTGGCTTCTTCTTCTTCTTTGTGCTTGCTTTATCCATTGTTGAACCTTGAGAGCTCGATAGAGAACCACAGAAATCGAGCCAAGCTAGCCCCCTTGCCCATTGACCACCCCTGCTCGCCGTCTGATCGCTTTCGCCGCCTCCGGTCTTTGCTCACTCACACACCCGAGCTCGCTGGTTGCCAGTCGTCATTCCGCTCCTCTCGAGCCTCGGTCCGTTCAGTCAAAGCTTCGCCGTTGCCGTTTCAACTACCGTCTGCCACCGTTGAGCCTTACCCAAGCCGCTACAGCGATTGCCGACCCTCCTTACCACTTTCAGCCGCTCAAGCAGTCCCTTCGGCCCAAGAGTAGAAGCTGAAGCCAGCAAAGGCCATGAGACTTTATGGGCCGTTTCGGGTCTCTTTCGGGCCTTGGTTGGTGTCACCGTAGGCTTGGTTGGTTCTCACCTGCCTTCGCGTCGCCAGTGCCGTGAACTCATCGGAATACTAAACCGGTGAGTTTACTTGCTAAACTCTGCTTATGGAGTTAATGATGCTTAGGGGTTATTATTTTAGGCTAATTAGGGTTAGGTGGTTAGTTAAAATGGATTAGTGATTTAATTATCCATTTGTGCATGTTAGGTGATTAAAACGGATAGATTAGGGGCTAAAGTAGTCGTACTATTTATCTAGATAGGTTTAGAAATTTTCTAAGCCTGTTTAGGTGGTAAGATTAGTGTTTCGACCTAAGTTGCTATTTATTGAATTTAAATTGAATTATTCAATTAATTTTGGTATTTATTTAATTATTTTAATATTTTCGAGAAATTATACCAGGATAATTGGTGACTTGGAATTTCGTGCTAATTGCAATGGTGTGCTTAGTTTTTGCAATTGACTGTTAAAAATTGTGCAAATTGAGTGGTGATTGAAATTTTGAGTATTTAATTCAAAATTTGAAAATTTTGGTAATTATTTAGAATTTACCGGGTGTCGGGTTTTCACACTGAAAATGGTTTTAAATACTATATCAAATAATGGGGTTTGAAAAGGAATGGTATCGGTTTTTCTTGTTCAAATTGATTGTGTACCCACACAGGATTATTTTCTTCGTGTGTTTTTAATACGAAGAAAGTGGGCCAAGTACGTTATTTTAATTGAGACATTTGGCTGCAAAGTATAATTTCTTGGCCGAAAATTAGATGGGTGCATGAATGGTTATGAAAACCCATCCCAAGCTATTGAGCTAGACGTGCCCTTATATGGGATGCCCTACTAATGGATGTTGATCGCAGTAGAGGCTGGACCGATGCTCATTTATGGAATGCCATCGACATAAGCCCTGTTTGGTTCAAAGCATTTGGAATACTCATTTGGGCTCTAAAGTCCCTTGGCCAAATGCAAAGATATTTGGTTCGTTTTTTTGCGCGATTTTGGCGAGATGCAATTGCATCTCCGAGTAGCTCTAAGGGCCTTTAGCCCAATGCAGCTCTTGAGATCCTTTGGCAAGTTGCATCTTCGGAATGTAACTTCCGGTATTGTTCATCTCTCCGATGGAGAAGCCAATCAGCCGCCCGAATAAAAATAAAAATAAATATATTTATATTTATATAAAAATAAATATGTTTATATTTTTATATAAAAATATATATTTTATATAAATATAAATATATAAACATATCTATTTTTTAATATTTTATGTTTATATATATTTTATATAGATATAAACATATCCACTTTTTATATAAATATATTTTATTTTTAATAAATATATATATTTATAAATATAAACATATATTTTTTTTCTCCGATTGCTTTTATATAAATATATATTTATATAAACATATCTATTTTTTATATATATTTTTATATAAAAAAATGTTTATATAAAAAATATAAACATATTTTTGTTTTTCTAATTTAATAAAAGTTAATTACAAATGTAAATTTTACCAAACAATATTTTGGCCAAAGTTGTTTCTCAATGCAAATTTTGCCAAACGACATTTGCATTTCGGAAAACCCCATTTTCCCCAAAAGTCGAACCAAACAGGCCCATAGTGACATTGCCGTGCTCGATGGAGCAAGACGACACCTAGCTACGCCAGAAGACCGCCGAACTTCGAATAGGTCGTACCCATGTGTGGTTGTGATTAACAATTGGAATGCATGTTGAGTGAAATTGACGCGCTAGATTATGGGACAAAATTGTGTAGCACGGAATGTGATGTATCATAACGATTTGGCCCTATAATTGAGACCATTTGTGTTCGTTGAGATGAAAGTGTTGGCATTCCAATTGTTTGAGCAAGAATACTGTTATGTTTGTGATATGAACTGTACTGACATACAGGAAGGATCTGAGATGAGTTAAGTCTCTGTGATTGTGTGGCTATGTGGTTAAGACGCCCCAGGCATATTTCCTTCCTAGTCGAAGTTTAGGGGATGAACTTGCTGAGACATTGTCTCACCCTGTCGTGGGCTCAATATATTCAAGTCCCTAAATGGCAATTCCTCCAAAATGTTTTGGACAGCCGCAGGCTATTACTGAGCAAGGGATAGATGTTAAGATCCCTGGTAGTCATTAGGTTTATGAGTTGATTGTGACCACCACCCGAGTCGATGAGGGCATTTTGGACAGCCGCGTGCTATTACTGAGCAAGGGATAGATGTTCAGATCCTTAGTAGTCATTAGGTTTATGAGTTGATCGTGACCACCGCCTGGGTCGATGAGGGCCTACCTGAGAAGGTACCTCATCAATTCGAGGCGTGATTCTGCCATGGAATCAATGGATACAGGGTGGTTCCCCTCTAGGGTTTTGAGACTCCCGCAATGGTTGTCAATGTTGCTTTTGGCGAGGGTGCAGCTGACCCTCCTGATGGAGCTGTAAAGTACTCGGTGCCCCCGGAGCTGGTGGAGTTTGAATGATCGGTGAACATGTCCGACTAGTGGTCGTAGGACAGTTCCTTTTTGAAAGCCGACCTCTTTGTAGACCTTTATATATAAACTCAGTTTGTTTATAAAGGTGTTTGGTTTGATGTGATTATCCTACTTTCCTATCCCATGCTTTTTGTTGTCAGGGTGTTTAATTCGCTTCTGCATGTGCATTAAAAATGAATGGGTCAGCGACACATCTAAGGACGTAAAAAATTTCATCGACCACCGAGGGATGGGCACACGCTCGAGGATTGGGGCGTGACAACTTAGGTCTAATAGAGGAGGAGAATACAGTTTTTCTAATTCAAAGGAGTTATGTGCTAGTTTGGGGATAATTATTCAAATAACTACACCTTACATTCTGTAGCAAAATGGAGTTGCTGAATGAAAGAGTAAGACTCTAAAGGAGATAGCTAACACGATGCTCCTAAGTTAAGGTTTACTTCAAAATTTGTAGGGGATGCAGTTTTACTATAAACTACATTTTATAAAAGTGCCCCACAAGAAACTCCATATAAGTTATGGAATGAAAGGTTGTAATCCTACAAATTTTTGAAAGTATGGGGGTGCCTAGCCAAGGTGACAATTCCTCCTCCTAAACAAACTTGGTCGGGACCTAAAACAGTGGATTGCATATTCATCGATTATGCTCAAAGTAGCAGTGCATACGGATTTTTAGTTCACCAATCTGAAAATGTGGAAATGCCAATACTATCCTAGAATTAAGGGATGCTGAATTATTTGAAGATGTATATCTTGTGAAAATAAATTAGGGTGAACCTTCTCAAAAGCGATATAGAAAATCAGATTTTGAGAATGAAGAAGTTGATGCCAAATAGGTGGAACTTTGAAGGAGTAAGAGATCATGGATTAAAAACTTTTCGGACCTAATTTTCTAACATACATGTTAGAAGGTGAGCCTCAAATGTTTCGATAGGTAATGTCAATTCCATATGCTCTTACTAGAAAAAAGTTGTTGATAGTAAGATTGATACTATCTTTAATAATCACATTTGGGAATTGGTTGATCTTCCATCAAGAAATAAACCAATTAGATGTAAATGGATTTTCAAAAAGAAATGTAAAGTTGATAATTCCATAGATAAGGAGTGTCGGACACTCTATGTGCCAAAACTCGGTATGGCGGACATTTAAATGCCAAAAATTTCAAAACATATATTTAAGCGCCAAAATCGAAGAAGAAATAAACATTTGAGTGCCAACGGTGAAAATTTCCAACCAAACTACTGACGTGGCATTTCTTTGAAAAAAAAATTATCCACACGGCATTGATGTGGCTAGATAGTCCAAAACAATGTCATTTTGGTCCAAATTTAATTTTTAGTATAAATATTAATTAAACAAAAATAAAAATAAAAAAAGAGAAAAACAAATTTACGGCCCTCGCTCATTTCCAATATGCAAGATATCTTCCATTCGGGGTTCAGCCCTTGCAGCAGAGGCTTCAGCCCTTGATGGATGAGCACTTCTAGCTCGCACCATGATTTCCCTGCAGTTTTCCAAGCATTTGCCTCAAGAATAATTTGCAACTCGGTGTCACTAGTCAGATCATTAATTTAGGTTATTACTAAAGTCACATAACATTCTATGTTACTGACACACAAAAGCAACACCACACTAGTTACCAAGGATCTATGAGTGAATACCCATCACTCGTTGTTCAAAGTTAGTCAACCATTCCAATTAGTATCCTATGGTGTCCATATAGCTTTGATACCAATACAAAGATGTGGCACCTCTGAACGGCCCCCGATCCGTTAGGGTCACCACAGTTCGCTTACCTTTCACTTTCCCTAATCACATGTCACTCTAATACCATTTCAATTGCAGTGAGTCCATACGACCATGGGATTTACATCTTTTATTATCGGTCCCTTGCGCAGTTCATATGGCGGAAGCACATCCATTAACTCACATCCTTATATTCAGAAAACGATGCACACCAACTAAAACATTTATAGGTAAAAGCCATACACCTTTTATTTACTTAAACTAGATGGACATCATTCATCGGTACATCAAAATGCCATAGTCTTTTATACTCGGCTATACTTCAAAAGATGACCAACATCTCTTCCAACAATCATATACTTAAAGTCTATCAATCAGTGTCGGCATCCAACAGTTCCTTCTTTTGCTATCCTCCTCCTCGCGATCATATCCAACCACTTGATCCATCTACTAGTGGCAGTGGCAGCAGAGGTATCTTATATAGTTTGAAATATTAATTCCCAAAAGGGGTGAGTACAATCACTCAGCACTAAAGATCCACCAAACTACTCATTGCGTCAAACAGAACAATCAAGGCATCATAACAAAGCACATATCATTCATGCATTCAAGCATAACTTACATTGCAGCCATACATATATCACCATGCCATCATCATCAAGCATTCAGGCATACCCATACCATATGTGCATATACCACCATGCACTTATCATCAAGCATTCATGCATACTCATGCCATATGTGCATATACCACCATACAGTCATGCATATCTCACCATGCCATGGTGCATATACCACCATGATTCATTTTCAATTCTTATCTTTCACAAGGATCTCATCAGTTTTTCTTTCCTTTCTAGGGACCAATGTTTGCATCCCACAATTTATCGCTCGCATCCAACCAAGCATCGCGAGGAACCTCCAGGCATGTATTCAAAATACAACCGGGCATCCGGCACCCCCACAATCCAAGCATCTCGCATCCCAACTAGCATCACGAGGAATCCCCCCGGGCACACACCTCCAGGGCTTCCGGAATTATGTACCACCATACCACCAAGCATCCCCCCCGAATTATGTACTATATACCACCGGGCATCTCGAAACTCCCGAGGACCCTCCGGAATTACGCCACTAGGCCACCGGGCATCCGGCACCCCCACATTTCGGGCATCCTGACATTCCCAAGGCATTGTCGACTCACCTCCGACAATCTTGTTATTTTTTCAATTTTATATTCACACATGTATCTTAATTTCAACATGGCACTTGATGCAATAATGCCAATGATTGGAATCAGCCTTTTTAAAATCATATAATATGCATTGGGAAAAATATTATTTGATGCAATGGTTTTGAGAAACTTCATTGAATTCATGAAAATCCATAAATCTTTTGATGTCATATGATATGCATGAATGTCACCACATCATTGCATGAATGATAATCCAAGATATCACAATTTATATAGCAAATCAATAACCTGTAAACAGAACAGTTTTTCAGCTTAAACAGAATGCGTGCTGTTTATGAAAAATTATGGAAAATTACTAAACGATGGGAATTAATTCTGAAAATTAACACACTGTAGATAAGATCTAAGAAAAGAATTTTCGTGAAGAACACCGTATCAAACAAGGCTTCACAGAATACGTACAGGTCCATACATCACCGAAAATGGATTTTAACATCATCCATGCACCGTTTTGAAACAAATTTCGATTAAACCCTTAAATAAACTCAAACAATTATGAAATTTGGACACACTGTATTTAAGACCTAGAGGTACAAGTTTCATGCAGAAATCGTAGTCCAATTCGTTCTGGATTAAAAGATAAAATCAATTTAATTTTCCTATTCTCGGTAACGTTTTCCAGATATACCCGTGTTGAAGAAAAATCGTTTCCTTGGTCATTACTGGTCCATTTACTCTGAAATTTTAGTATGTTGTTCCTCAGAATATTACCTACAACTTTCATTAAGGACACATAATCAAATTTTAAATTTATGATTTTATAAAAATCCCGAAATCATACTAGGTCGAAGCAGCGTTTTTCCCCAGATCCAGTTTCTTCAAAAGACAACGATTTCACCGATCTATTTTTGTTCATTTCCTCTAAATTTTTTATATGTTCTACCTCAAGAAGTATACTAAAACTTTAGTTAAGAGATAAAAGTGAGATTTTCACAAGAAGGTTACTTTACAGACCACGAAACCACTGAAGGTCAGCACAACGAATTCCAGATCTAGTCTCTCCAAAGAAAATCATTCACTGACCATTTCTTGTTCGTTTTGCCTCAAATTTTAGTATGTTTTTCTTTAAGGTGTTCTCTACAACTTTCATGAATAAATAAAAGCAAGATTCCGACTAAAAAGTCACATACAACACACAAACTCAAGGATGGTTAAACTGGTCTTTCCAGAAACAGCATGCATGGCCAACGAATCTCTCTCCATAGCTCCAAAGTTTCACCCCATCTACCACAACCAAGACTTACCATCTACTACACATACACACAGCAATGCAAAGAGTAGGTTTTAGGACTTCACTTGCCTTAGATTCAAGCACAAAACAACAGCAAACAGAGGCAAAGCAGCAACGAACGGCGGACGAATAGGCGGACGAACTCTCTTCCTTCTTCTTTGCACGGCCTCCTCCTCCTCTCTCGGTTTCCTCTCTCACTCTCTCAACAGCTCTCTCTCTCTCACTCACCAAAACCGGCCACTCTTCCTCTCTTAATTTCCCTTTCCTTCAATCATTTGCAATGATTGAAAGCTGCATGTGGCCGCCCACGATGGCCAATGGGGGCAGCCACACTTGGCAACTAGGGAAGAACACTTGGCAATTTGCCATGCAAGAGGGGCTCCATCCAGCTAGGCCTGGGGCCAGCTTGGTCGACCGCCCAATGGGCTTCATGGGCCTGGCTTTGGGCCGAAGTGGTGGTGGTCTTGGGCTAGGTTTTTGGGCTAGCTTGGCCTAAGAATTTCGGCCCACTAACCTTTTAATAATCTATTAACATTTTCCACTTAAATAAATACCTAACTTGCAAAAATAATAAGGCCATAAAACTTGTAGTCACAAATCCATAAATTCCAATTTATAATACACATGGCCAATGATAGAATTTTCTTTCCTATCACATAATTATCCATTAAAATCTTTGCCATAATTCTTATTGCAAATTATGGATTAAATGGCTATAAAATAACTTGATGGTACTCCCATCACCTATTCATAGACTTTAATGTAACTGGAGGTCATCATGAATTTTGGGATGCCACAGACGTTGTCAACCCAATTCGTAATAACATTTATATGCACAAGCGGAAACGTAAACAAATCTCCAACCATCAAGTAATAGGGATAGTTAAAAACATAATCATGTATATATATAAAAGCGTTACGAGTCAACATCTTACACATCATGAGTTCAAGGGTTAAACAACTAACTTATTCGCCTGCAACATGCCTATCTGCTTCACCATGACCTCCTACAAAAAGGGCTAGGGCATCTACGCCTCTAATACTACAAGGGTGGTCCAAAAAGTGCTAACAACCCCACAACCACCTAAGCCCCAATGGCCTCCGAGATCTAGGCCTCCGACTCAACAATCAGTATGGGGTCAATCTCGAGGTCAGACACCTCCCCATTGGGAATGTCCCTTTCCTTAGCATCCTAGTTGATGTTGCCCCTAGAGCCTCCGGCACCTAGCGGACCATTGAAGTAGCAAATGGGATTGTGGCTCTTGTCGCCCATGCAAAAATACCAGGCCACAAATCGATGAGGCACGAGGTTAGGCAGATCCTCATTAACCCAAATGGTCATAACATATCACGTATAGTGTGCATCAGTCCTCCCGCTACTGGGTACTTCGTTACCCTTTTATTGTGCTCAACTGGGAGGCCAAAAGGAATCTATCAAAATGACTTAGCTATTCTTAGGGCCTAAAAACATTTCAACAAATAGATATGAGATAAGCTCAATGAGTGAACTTTCTAGACCTCGGGTAAGGAAGTCCTTCACCTCGGAAGCGCCCTAAAAGTGCAATTACCTATCAATGACAAACCATGGCAACACTCTTCTCGCTTTACTCTCATCATTCTCATAATAACAAATCTATTGTTTAAGGCCATCAACATAGATGTATAGGCAATTTCATGACACAAACTTCATATTTTTGAGCCAAACATATGAATGTGCATTATAGTCTAAGTCATGTGCTCACACCATGCAATAATCCGAACCTAAACACATACGAATCTCATGCACTTCCCACACATGTTTGTCCAAATTATTATGGCCACTCAAGACCCAAAGACAACCCAAAGGTGCGCAATCATCTGGCGTAACCAGCATCATCTCACCCCATCGAGCATGGCATCCCATTGACTTAAGGTCATTCGTGTAAGGAGTTTCATTCTGAAATCCATCCGCGAACGGTATCCCGTTGACTTAAGAGCATCTGTACTTAATCGGGTATCGTCCCGTGTAAAATGCCTCATGACGGGTTCACACCCCACATAAAACACATCAGGGTCTTAGGTGGTCACATAGGCATACCATCACACAATCCATTTATTGTCTTTCTCATTTAACCCATGTGATATTCATGCAATATGCAACTTCATTTACCATATGTCATCATATCATGTAAAACATAACCCAAATGTCACATCTAACCACTAATCCTCAAGGCACATAATCCCAATATCACATTTAACCATTAATCCTCACGGCACATAATCCAAATATCATATATAACCACTAATCTACATGGCACATAACCTAAAGATCATATTTAATCACTAATCCACATGACACATCATCCAAATATCATATTTAACCATTAATCCACATGGCACATCATCCAAATATCATATGTAACCACTAATCCACATGACACATAACCCACATATTATATTTAACCACTAAACCACATGGAAAATAACCGAAATATCACATGTAGCCATTAATCCACATGGCACATAACTCAAATATTATATTTAATCACTAAAGCACATGGCACATAACCCACATATTATATTTAACCATTAAACCACATGACACATAACCCACATATCATCATATTACAGCATAATGAAATCATATATCAACTTTACTCATACTAACCCGTTAACTTATCGCCCTAAACGACATAACCTATCGTTGACACTCGATAACCTATCTAAGTTCAACGATAGCTAATCACATCAATAAATCATCATATAACCACTCATAGTCCTAAACTACTCCTTAAATGCAACGAAAGCCCTAATCAAAGGCTAGAAAGCCACTCACTAACGATTCGGGCTTCGAAACATGTTGGGGAAGGGAACAACAAGGTTGGACCGCAATTGAGCACAGTTGACCACGCGTCTTCTGCATGTGAGGGAGCTGGATAGTGGCTGGTCGCAGCTTCAATGGTGGCTCAGCTGCGGTTCGGCGTCGACACAGTCTCCGGGCTTCATGAGGGACTAGATTGGAGAAGAAATAAGTGAGAGGGAGCTCCGGTGAGAGTTGCACAACACCTAACAACCCTTGAGGAGGTCGGTCAGTCGATTTGGACGGTGGCTAGAGAAAAAGGTCGATCCGGCGTCAGGGGTTCAACGGATGGTCACCAGCGAGGTAAAACAAGTGGAACAAGTGAAGTACAAGCTTACAAGGAGAAAAATGGAGGTGTGGGGGTTCAGTTACTCTAAGTGAGAGAGAGAAAGTGAGTTTGAGAGTTCAAGTAAGCAAAATGAAAGTGAAAATGAGAGATTAGGGGGGAACCGGTGGTGAAGGGGAGAGAAAGGAGAGAGAAGAGAGGTTTTATCCTCATTTAATGCCTTACCCTCCGAATCTTCCAAATCTCTCAGACCTAGGCTTCCATTGAATGAGGATGTGGCACCCTGAAAAGGGAAAATGTGAGAGTGAGGGGATGAAGAGATGGTTGGCGATCTTAGGGAGGAAAAGGGAGGAGAGAGAGAAGTTTTATCTCCATTTGATGCCCCATCATTTCCCCCTGGCTCATGTCCATCAAGCTTGCCCAAATTAAAAGTAAGATATAGCATTAATGAGAGGATTTAGGCACTCAAGTAGCTAGGATAGGACTACACTAGGTTAGGTTGGCTTCAAACTCCACTTTGCCACCCACTCCATGCATGGCCACCCCTTCCAAGTCCAATTCCCATTTTTGCCCTTTCGTCTTTAGTCCAATGGAAGGGTACTTTGGTCCTTTCACAAAGATCTCACACTATTTATGCACTATTCACATCCTCTCATGCATTTAATGCCAAGATTGTGTCAAAAGAAGGCTTGATGGGCTTGAGGGACCCATGGGCCTCCATTGGCCGCCCACCCCTTGGGCTATGGGCCTTGGGCCACCCACTTGTGCTCGAGTCCAATGGGTCTTTGTCCGTGGCCCGTTTCCACTTTTCCATACTCGTATGCTCTTGCCGATGAAAAATTGAGTTTTCACCCATAAATGACCTTTTCCGATGTCCTCGTGGCTTATTGATCCTTAAGACAATCTCGTCCGACAATTGCTTGTCAAAACAATTCCGTTCTAAAAAATCGGGTCAGAACGAGGATGTCACAATGTGGCACCCCTCGACGGCCCCCGATCTATTAGGGTCACCACAGGTACTTGTCACTCATCCTATTACATACCAGTCTAATGACTTTTTATAATTAAAATGAAACTACAGTTCATAGGGGTTGATCAATAGAATACTTTTCCATTTTTGTTTTTTTTGTAAAGGTCCCAACACAATTCATCAACAGAAGCATAAACGTATATGTCCAATCCTCCATTCAATAACAATAATGCAATGCACACCACCTACGCTCCAAATGAAAAGACAAAGCCGAGTCACTTTTATTTATATTTTCAAGATGGATATTTCGGGTCGGTACATCAAATAGGCCAAGATTTTAACTATACTTGGCTATACTCAAAAGAGAACTCGACCTTACATCAAACATGTACACCCCTCCATCAACAAGCGTTAGCTATCCCCCAAAAAGTGTCAGCTCCCATCAACTATGCGTGCCATCACACCCAACTCGGTGCATCGGGCGGCGGCATCCCTAGCATCACTCCACCACGCCGGACGTGAACAGACAAAAATTCCTGGATAACCGAACCATCAGCAAGACCCACATCATACATCACTAAGACATGAACTCGAACATACACCAGACCAGGTACACTAGTACAGGAATGCTCTGTGCACTCCACCTCGACATGATATGGCAATCCATAATAAGTGCCGCGTGCAACTGGTAGCAAAGGCATTTTTCTAATCTAAAATGTTAATCCCCAAAAGAGGTGAGTACAACTACTCAGCAGTAAAGATCCACCAAACTACACAATACGTCAAGCAGAACAATCAAGAATAAAACACATATCATTTATGCATTCAAGCATACCTCACCTTACAGCCATGCATATCATTATGCAACGTGCATAAATCACCATGCACTTGTACTTATATCATTGAGCAGCCATGCATCTCATCATGCAACGTGCATATACCACCATGCACTTATACATGTATCATCAAGCAGCCAAACTTATATCACCAAGATTCATATTATTCATGCTATCAAGCATACATTCATGCGCATGATTCAATCCTCAATCTTTATCTTTCAATTAGATCACATCATTTTTCTTTCGAGGGACCAATGTTTGCATCCCACAATTTATCGCTCGCATCCAACCTAGCATCACGAGGAACCTCCAGCACACACCTCCAAGCATCCGGCACACACACTCCGGGCATCTCGTACCCCAACTAGCACCACGAGGTATCCCCCCGACACACACCTCTGAGGCTTCTAGCACACACCTCCGGGCATCCCAACACTCCCGGGGCATCCGGCATACACACTCCGGGCATCCGCCACCCACACTCCGAGCATCCCGATACTCCCGGGGCATCGTCGGCTCACACCTCTGACGGTCTCATTATTATCTCAATTTATATTCACATATGTATCTCAATTTCAACATAGCATTTGATGCAACAATATCAAGGGTCTCAACCAACTTTTGATGCCATATAACATGCCATATGTCACCACATATGCAGCAAAATCAACCGCTCAAAGCATTACATCACATGGAAAAATTCATTTATTTTTGAAAACGCATCAATTTTCGGATAAAACAGAATGCGCTCCTTTAGTTAAAACTCTAGAAAAATTAGTAAATGGTATTAATAAATTCTGAAAACTTGAAACATTATAGACGAGACCTAAAGGCAGATATCTCATGAAAAACACCATACCAAAAGAATCTCACACAAAACAGTACGGTCCATGCATCACAGTTTTCAAAATTTCAACACTTCAGCTTGCACAGTTTCGGAAGTAATTTAAATTAAATATCCAAATGAACTCCAAAAATTCTGAAATTTTGATATATTATAGACAAGTCCTAAAGGTAAATATCTTATGAAGAAATTGAAACCCAAATCATTCTATATTAATATATATATAGATGATTAATTCCCCTTGTTCTCGGTGTCGTTTTTCCAGATTATTTTCTTTCAAAGGAAACTCGTTTCACCAACCTAAATATGTCCGTTTATTCTAAATTTTCAGTATGTTATACCTCAGAATATTACCTACAACATTAATTAAGGAATCAAAGTGAGATTTTCGGAAGAAAGCTACTTTCAGTCCACGAAATCACTAAAGGTCAGCACAACAAATTCCAGATCTAATTTCTCCAAAGGAAAATCGTTTCACCAGGAAATATTTGTCCGTTTTATCTCAATTTTTAGTATGTTACTTCTCAAGATGCTCTCTACAAATTTCATTAAAAAATCGAAGCAATATTCCAACTAAAAAGTCGCATGCAACTCACAAACTCATGAAGGGTCGGACTGATTTTTCCAGAAAACAGCATGCTAGGCCAACAAATTTCTCCCCAAAGCTTCAAAATTTCATCACTTCCACCACAACCGAAGTTCACCATCTTCTACACCCACATCACAGCAAGCAAAGGGTAGGTTTTAGCACTCTACTTGCCTCTAGCCCAAGCGAACACAGCAAGCAACGAACGGAGGGGCAAGGCGGCAAACGAATGGCGGCGAGCTAGGCGGACGATCGACAGCGAACGGACCTCCTTCTTCTCTCTCGCACGCACGGTCTCCCCTTTCTCTCTTCCTTTCTTCCTTTCCTTTCTCTCTTTCTCTCCTCTCTCTCTTCGTGCGACACTCTCTCTTTCTCTCCCTTTCCTCGCTTAATCCACCCCCCTCTTTCTCTCTAATTTTCTTCCTTTCAATGATTAACAATCATTGATCTTGCATGCCGGCACCACTTGGCAATTTTCATGCAAGATGGGCTTCATCCAGCTGGGCTTGGGCCAGCCTTGGTCGACGGCCCAATGGGGCTTCATGGGCTAGCCTTTTGGCCCACTTTAGGCTCAACAATCTTGGGCCTAAAGTCCAAACTTAAATGGCTCAAAATTTTCTTAAATAAGTTCATGTTTACTTTTAATACTTTACCTTAAATCCCTACTTATATTACCAAATTACAATTCCATATGGCCATAAAATTTGTAACATTAAACCATAAGAATCAAATCTATAAGGTGCATAGCCAAGAATAAAATCCTCCTTATCAATTTGTCCTATAGCACCAACTTTGATAATTCTAAGAACATAAGATACCTTTCCATAGGTCGTAATGCTTCTAGAAATTGCCATGAAATTTTGGGATGCCACACACAAAGTGTGTAGACTTGTCAAATCATCGTATAGACTATAAGCTCTTGAATAATGGCATAACAAGTTTGATCGTATGATGATCCAAAATAGCAATAGAATCAATCAATACGACAAATGTGTGTACACTAAATCTACATCAGTTGTATGTATAATTATTTGTCTATATATTGATTACTTACTCAGTTTCGGAGATAACATTGAGGTTATTAAAATCACATAAGTATTCTCAAGAAGAACATTGAGATGAAAGACTTAGGGATGTAATACTTAACGTGAAATTCTAAGGAATTATAATGATTTAGGTTTAACGCAACTCATTACATTGAAAAGGTAATTGAATGGTTTAAAGGGTTCGGCATCAAATATGTGAATAATCTTTTTCTTCCATATGTAACTTCAATAAAGAATATTAGAAACAATATCGGGCAACTGGAGTACTTTCAAGTGATTGACAAGTATCATTTACTTCATAATCTGCACTAGAACGGATATTGTACACTCAATAGGAAAACTAAGCTAGTATACAAGTATTCTTGGTCATGTGCATTAGAATGCTCTTATGAGAGTGTTGGCTAATCTGCAAAGAACCAAAGACTATGTTCAACAATATGACAAATATCTAGCTATTTTGGAAGATTATTGTGATACCAACTAGATTTCAGATTTTGATTAATTAAAATTGACTAGCAAATACTTCTCACGCTAAAAGGTGTCACAGTATCGTGGAAATCCTCAAAGCAAATTTTAATAGTTTGCTCCATGATGGAATATGAGTTTGTTGCTTTATATAGAGCTGTTGAAGAAGCAAAGTGACTTCGATAGTTTTTGGAGAATGTTTCATTGTGGCCAAAACCTATCCTACGATATGTATTTACTGTGACAATAAAGTAGCAATTGCAAGGGCATAAAATGTGATATACATAACGGTAATTCTAAACACATTCATTATAGACATAATACCATTAGATAGTTGTTCTTGAATGGAATAGTTTTCTTGGACTTTGTGAAGTCAGAGGAAAACATCACGAATTTACTAATAAAAGGTTTGTCGATAAAGTAATTAAACTCGAAGGCAATGTGGTTGATGGAAACGGATTCCTAAAAACAAACAAATATTCGAACAATTGAATACCAAAAAGAATGCGGACACAAGCTCGAGGATACGTGCAACACCGATTGAAAGGAACATCATGAAGATGGACAAACCTTATTTGCCACAAATTAAATAATTTTTGTAGTTTCAGAGGGATCGATTGAAGCCTTAGAATTCCGTTCTTTGAGAGGAAATTTATTGTCATCAAAAGAGAAAGAACGTATGTACTGTTATGTATATTTACAACGTTCCCCTTTTTTCCTTTTTATATAGTAGTTATTTTTACTTCAAAAATAACTACTCTCTCTCTCTCTCTCTCTCTCTCTCTCTCTCTCTCTCTCTCTCTCTCTCTCTCTCTCTCTCTCTCTCGGGCCCTTCCTTTAGGTGCTGGGTTTGGCCTAACATGAGCAAACGGGCCTAACTTGGCCCAATAAATTTTATAGAAACCCATCATTTCCTACTCGCAAAAGATGAGCCAAATACAACTTCTTCTTTACCTCTTTGGAACGTTCATACTAGTAAATAATCTGTATGATCAACATACTTCAAGAGCTCATTGCCATACATCTGTTAGAAATATATAATAGTTGAAAATGGGTATTACATTTTTTAGTAGATACAGTATGTAGTATCTTAGATCGATCGATTATATTTATATCTCTTTCGATCTCTTTTTAATAATGATATATTACATTTACAATTATGATTATCCAAAAAAAAAATATAATAATCGGTCTACCAATAAATACAAAACTAAAAGGTGATATTCCAAACTCAATCTTCCTCTGTCATTGAAATTCTCAATTTTAGTTCAACTTGCTTTTATAGAAATATCACATTATATTGAATCAATTCATAATCATTACCAACATTTTAAGATAGCAAATATTGAAATAGAAATCTTGAGAATAAATAAGAGTCATTATGGCACTTAATTGAGGAAATCTTTTCCTTAAGAATTTCACAATGCATAAAAGTTGAGATCAAAACTTTTGCAAATCTTATTGATCGTCTTATGCATACGTAGTATGAAATACGTATCATGGTATTAACTCATTTCCATGGGGCGTTTGTCTTTACTTTCAATACTATACATATGATAGTTCAAACATACATAATGTCTAACTTGAGTTCATGTATATACTCATTCAAAAAATCATCAAAACTCACATCTAACATAAAAAAATAGAAAAATAAAATATGTGGGTTATTTTATTTTTGGACATAGTAAATATTATGTCATTATCTTAACACTCAGTTAAGATGGCATCTATATTTTTTGCTTGAGTTTTCGATTATCACCTAAATAACAAGCTTAAAAAATTGTCTCATCTCTATTTATCCCACAATAAATAAAGGCAATTACTCGTATGAGTGAGCTAATTTCTTATTTTTCTAATATATTTTCTCAATTTTATAATACACTAAACGTTAAGATGAATAAATGTCAAACAAAAAACTCATATGTATTAATAATGAAAGACAACTTCATTAAATATGAACATTAGGAAAATTATAATATTTAGTATATCAGTTTTTATGCAGTCCTAGAGATTTTACATGATCATAGAAGATATCTATATGTATTGGCTTCGTCATAGGATCTGTTATCATTCTACGGTAGATATAAGTTCACATCTTTTCGTACAATTATATCATTGACAAAGTTATACTTGGTATCTATATGTTTAGTATTGCCATGATATTTTGGATTTTTTGTGTACATTATCGCTGCTTAGCTATCGTAGTTAACCAATAATGAGTTTGCAGCATTATTAACAATTCCTAAATGATCCCAAAATTTTTTAAGTCAAACACCCTTGTACAGTGCTAATAATGCCATGAACTCTGCTTCCATCATGGACAACGTTATACATGTTTTATTTCTTACTACTCTAAAATATGGCGTTATTATTTAATAAGAAAAAAAAAATCTAGAGGTAGATTTCATTTCATCTAAATTTCCTCCCCCATCAACATTTGAGTAGCCTTCAAGCTATAGCTCATTTCCTTGATAACTTAGCGAATAATCAGCAATTCCCTTTAGATACCTTAGTATTCTTTTGAGGGATGCCTAATGTGCTTGATTTGAATTAAATTGATACCTACTTACTATTCAAACTGCAAAACATATATGTCAAGTCTTATACATATCATAGTGTACATTAAGCTTCCAATAGCACTAACACAAAGAATACGTTGCATTTGTTCATTTTCTTGTGGAGTCTTTGAACATAGTTTATAGTTCAATCTTTCACCTTTTGTAATAGAAGTATCTATGAATTTGCAATCTTGCATATGAAATCATTCAGGAACCTTGTTTATATAGGTCTCTTGTAAAAGAGACAATGATCTCTTCAAACAATCCCTCAAAATCTTCATTTCAAGAATATATGTAGCCTCACCCATGTCTTTCATCTCAAAGTTGGAAGATAACCAACTCTTAATAATATTAACAAATTTCATACTGTTTCCACTAATTAGTATATCATCAACATATAATGACATGATCACAAATTGATTTTTGGATCTTTTGATATATACGTAATGATCCTCATTAATCATTATAAAATCATATGCCGTTATGGCATTATAAAAATGTATATATCATTATCTCAATGATTGTTTAAGCTCATAATTGATCTCAAAAGTCGACATATCTTGTTATTAGCCTTTCTAAATGAAACAACGGGTTGTTCCATATAAATTTCTTCTTCTAATTTTCCTTTGAGAAAAAAACAATATTTATATCCATTTGATATAATTCGCCAGAATAAGGTGAATTGAAGTAAACCTCATTACAGAAGAAAATGTTTAATCATAATCAATTTCTTTTTATTAATTATATGCCTTTGCCGCAAGGTGAACCTTATATTCCCCCTGATTATTTTGAGAACTCACTTGTTTCCAATGGTTTTGCATCATTTTGGAAGATCGACTAGTTCCAAAATATAGTTCGACTTTATTGACTCATTTTCTTCTTTCATTACACGTATCCATTTTTCCTTATTAAGGAAATTTAGAGCTTCATTTACATTCATTGGCTTATTATCTTCATTTTGTGGAGCGACCATGAAAGTTTTCCATTCAAGGTTAAAACATTGATGGGGAATACTTTTGCGACTTGTTCACCATACGGGAGATTGTACACTTTGCACATTATTCTCCATTACGCTCTCACTCGGATTAAATAATAACGATATCATATCATCAGATGGTTGTAATTGAATTTAAGTTGAAATTAATTCATCACTTCTCTCATTACTTTTACATGGACGAGCACCATTAAGTTCATTATCTTGATATGAGATTTCAAAAATGAAGTAGTCCTCACCTATTTCACCAATTTTAGAAAATTCATTATCTAAGAATGTGACATTCTGTGATTCAAATCCAATTATACTCCCACTTTCTTGCTCACCTATAAACATATACCCTTTCGAGTGTTTTGAATATCTTATGAAAATACTTTTCTTGCCTCTAAGACTTAATTTTTTCATACCTATGAGAGGGTTCATAGCACAATCCCATGATTTTAGAAAACTTAAATCGAGTTTTTTACCTATTCATAATTCATATGAAATAAAAGTAACTGATTTGGAAGTCACATAGTTAAGTATGATAACAGCTAATAAAACATCCCTGAAAAAAGTAATAGGTAAGTTAGTATGCATCATCATGGATCTAACCATTTTCAGTAGGGTTTTATTTCTCCTTTCCACAACACTATTTTATTGAGGAGTATAAGAAATATATAACTATCTTTCTATTTCTTTTTCATCACATAATTTTCTAAGCTCATCAAATAGATATTCTTGACCTCAATTGGATTTTAATGCTTTTATTTTCTTGTCTAGTTGATTTTCTACCAGACTCATAAACTTCTTGAAACAATTTAATGCCTCAAATTTATGATAAATCAAATAGATATATTCAAATCGAGTGTAATCATCTATAAACGTGATAAAATATATAGGCACATGCCTTGTTCCCACATTCAGTGGACCATGGATATTATAATGGATTAAATATAAAGGAAATTTAGCTCTTGTTCCTTTTTCCAAATAATTTTATTGTTGTTTTTCCTACTAGGCAATGCTTGCATTTAGGAAAATCAACTTTTTCAATATTGGCTAATAAACCCTCTTTGGCTAGTGTATTTATTTGTTGTTGGTCAATATAATTCAAGCCTAGCATGTCACACATTCACATCATTTATCAAATGAATTAAAAGACGTGAAGAGGGAATAATAAACATTAACATTATTATAGTCAACATCCAACACAATAAAATCATCTAGAAAATAACCACAATTATAGTAATTTCTACCCAAATATAAATCCACACTACTATTATTAAAGTTAAAATTAAAACTAGGTTGAACCAACACTAAAACATATATTAAATTTTGACGAATTTTTGGAGTATTTAGTACATCATATAGGAATAAAGTACATTTGGTAGATACCAATCTCTTTAACTTCAACTTTGGAATTATTCTCTACATAGATCAATTTCATTCTAATTAGAACTCATCAGAACTCCACAAACGCTTCTCCATCCTTTGCCACATGGTCTATTGCTCCCGAATTTACAATATACTAAGGATTTGATTCAATTAAAAATACGGAACTTGATACATAAGTAAAGCTCTCAAGAATACAATGGGTGTTTACTTTCTTTGGCTCACTATAGTCGCGAGCATGATGACCCTTCTTACCATAGTTGTAACACTTCACCCTTGATATTCTCTTCGCACGAGGATGCCCTTGTGAACTAGAACCAATATAATAAAAATTAGTTTCTAAATTAGCCATTAAGAGGCGGTCCTCTTTTAGTTCAAGGTGGTGCACTGCATTTTCAAGGTTTTGATGTTCTTATAATAGGTTAGGTGCACCTTCATATGCTCTCAACTTTGACGAAAGGGACAGATCACTACTTCCACTTGCTGCTCGTCATTCAAAATGTGGCCAGCATTCTTCAACTTATTGATTATGTTTGACATCTTTTTCAAGTGTTATTTCATAATTTGACCACGAGGCTTCTTGTACGTGTCAAACCTTATAGTGAACCATCTCAGCTTGGTCACTGATGTATGACCAAATCTTACTACCAATGCTTTCCACATTTCTTTGGCATTCTCAAAATTCCTAAACTCTCGTATGACATCATTCTCCATGCTACTCAACAACGCAATGCGAGCAAGCGAGTTCTTTCTTTCCATGTGGCAAATGCATCCTTTTTTTCTTTTTCTTTTTTTAATGTTGTGCAATGTTCTTATCTTTAGGCTCTTCCATAACCAGGTTAAAAGCTTCTAGTATCTCTTGCTCTTCTAGTACATATTAGATTTTCATATATCATATTTCATAATGATCACTATTCAGCTTATCTCCTTGTTCAATTGAGTGATTATGCTTTTGGTTGCTGAAACCATTGGATCTGAACATATTATATACACATGCATGAATTATTAATGCATATCATTTATGCATATATTTTGCATAAACTAATCATATTAATAAATAATTTCAAATAAAGTTTCAGAATCAAAATGTCACTATTATTTCCAATCATCATCCAAAATCTTAAATTGAAACTATCATTAATATATCTTGTCCTTTGAAGTTACTAAACTTCTTTGAACTACCCACAAGAATTAATAATAGAAGCAATTTATATTAAATATCCATCAACGAAAAAACACATTTGTACATAATGTAATCAATACATCAGAAGTTACAACAACATCAACATGGAAGAAACTATCTATAAAAGATATTAATAAAACATCCTAAATAAACACAAATTCAACTAACGCCAAGTTAACTTATGAACAAGGAAAGACTTATTAAAGAACTCAATGAACTTAAGTTCCCTCTTTTGCAACTAAGGAAAGACGGATGGAAATCACCTAGGGTTTCTCCATAGCACATTCATTCCCCGCTAGGTTGAACTCATTCCTAGGGTTGAAGTCTTTATGGCCTCAATCATATAGTTATTCCCTCAAGAAAAGCCATTGCATGCTTCTCCTAATCCGAAACCACGTTAACCTCCCATGGGCAATTCAACACAACTTGTCATTCAAATGGAACAGTGTTAATCAGAGACTGCATCATCTTAAAAGCTAGCATGGGATAACTATTCAAGAAGATTCTTTTGTATTACCTTACTGACCTCAAGCACATGTTGCATTATATCACCACTTTCCCATAAGTAATCAACCAACTCAATTAATTCTTACAAGTCTCGCCTTTTGTCTTTCTGACAATGCATGAATAGGTCTTCACATGAGATGGGGAGGCATTACTCTTGCAACAAATGTAGAATAAAAAAGAATTACACATAGTCTATAGTGAATACAATTGAAAAACGTGTTTTTTTTTGTCAACGGTCAATGGTTAACGATTAATGGACAAGGTCAATGGTCAATGGATGACTAGGTCAAGTCAATGGGTCGATCCCACCGGGTCGGGTTGGATCGATTGACCCAACGATTGGCTAATGTTAGCTGTACATGCTCATGTTGCTCACACATGTGTGGCGCACACGCCTAGGGTGTTCCTCACACATGACACCCACACGCCGACAAGTGTAGGTTCCTTCTGACAGTGCATGGCAGCGCCTCCGACCACTTATGACAAATGTCACTTGTCACACCCTTACCCCACCTCTAGCATGAGAACATGACTCGACGGGTTAGCATTGATGCCCCAAGCAACGTCAAATGTCCTGAAAGTCTTTTATCTTTAGTTAAGTACATGTGGAAGCAATCATAAACAATAAACATGGAAGTCGGGTAATACATATGCAAGCCAAGCAAATAAAAGCAACATATCATACACATATTCACATATCAAAAGCTATTTTGATTACATGCCCATCCTAGTCTTGGGCTACTTATTTCCGTTTTCATATTTAGTCAATCAAAGGGTTGAGGTAGTCTAACTCCTCTACCAAGCTACTCCCAAAAGCGGCCCCCATGCTAGATTCATTCCTTTCTTGGACCCATGTTCACCCATGACACACTCGAAATTATGAGAACAACAAGAGTGAGTTGATGACTCAGTAAGTAGAAATCCCTAATTCTCCTATGGGAGGATGTCTTGCCGTCGATCATCGGATACAAGGTCACCACCCACTTGTCGATGGCAAATCAATAGCAAGGTTCATGCCTTGCCTTGCTTTTACATATGAAAGGCTATCAACTGTCTATATGCTTTCAAGAATTAAAGATAATGAGTTAGTGCATATGAACAAGCTTTCCAAAGATCCGTGGCTTATGATCATTTCGGTCACAAAAAGGTATGCGTACATTTCATGAAACTCATTCAAGCACTAAGTGACCCAATTCAAACATATGCTCAAATTGATGCAAGAACTTAAAAATACATATCAAAACAAACTCAGTTTTTGCAAATATCACACATGTATCAATCATGGACCACATGTGGACTTTCATTTTTCAGTTTTAGAATCATATTAGTTGAAATTAATTGACTTTTCTGGTAACAACCAGGCATCAGTTCTCTCCTTGGCAACCGGCATCGTCCCGATCTCATTATCAGGATGGCATCCAGGGCGACCCCCAGGCATCAGCCTCAACCGGGTAGGCATCGTCCACGATCTCAATACCGGGACGACATCCAGGGCTTTACCCCAAGTGAAGACCCGACATCCCCTAGCATCGGCATATAAGTCCATTGTGTGTCCATGCGTTTCAAGCATCAATCGATTCATTTTATCATTGAACTTTTAGCTAAATGAAAAGCCCAAAGGCATGCCATGCAAAGTAAATCAATAAACAACTCGTATATCTTGTTAGACTCATGCCGGATGCAATTCGGCCTTGTGGTCTTAACTTGGAACTATTCGCCCCAACTTCAGCATCGACTCGTGACATGTCTCGAGTAACAACACGCCTCAATATTGTCTCAGGATCAAGTGTGAGTCGTGCACCCACTTCGGCACACGTCCAAAATCGCCGAGACCATTCTCAACATTTGGGTGTGCTTGACACTCACACGAGATCATGAACTTACTTGATGCAACAACAAGCAGTAGAAACACAACAAGCATAACAATACAAAGCCAACACAAGCAAACAATGACATGATCCTAAAATCAATAAACGTAGCACATCGCCCTATCGAAGAGTTACGAAAATCTACTTACTACTTTTTGGAGCTACCTCCAAGATGCTTCTTTGGTGGTTAGTTGGCGTCTAGGGCGGCTTGGAAGAGAAGGGTGTGAATGAGATGAGAGGAAAGGAGAGGAAATGAGAGAAGGGTCAAGCCTTAAAATGTGAGAATGGTTTATCCTATTTATAGACCTCCTCCTCTTAGATTTTTATGCAAACTCATGATTACGCCAAAATGACGGCTTGTGAATGGTCCACCTATTTGGTCGCTCTCTAAGGCTCAATCTAGACTCATTATTGTCTATGGTGCCTAAGGGACACATAAGCCCCACTTCTATGGTGCCTAAGGGACACATAAGCCCCTTTAATGCTAATGTTTTCTTCTAATTTGTTGGTCCTTACCTTGTTCACCAAGGCCACAATCTAAGGTCATCATAACCTAAGTTTTACCTAAGATTCTAGGGGACACCTAAGTAGGTGACTCACCTCTCTCATTAATTGCCAAGATTTCATGCAATCATTAGGCTTACATGTGTTCACATTAGCCAACTTGCTCTCCAAGTTTCTTCTCTTTAACACATTAAGGTCCAAAAGCATTTGATACATTCTTATCTCCAAGCCAAGAAGTCCCTTTCCCCTCCAAGTTGGGCGTGTGGTTCTCCCATTCGAAGGCGAAAACAACTTTGAGCAACTTTCGAAATTAGTGTCATTACCTTATTAAACGGGCTTGAAAAATTATAAAATTTTGATACGTTGTAGAAAAGACCTTACATAACATTTTTCATGAAGAAATCCAAGCCAAATTCGTTTTGTGGAAAGAGCAGCAAATCATTGAACACAACCCAAAAATTTATCCGTCGACCAGATTCAACGGTCAGAGAGAGAGAGACTCATTTTGAAATCCAAATCTTCACAAAACTCTTTGAAATTTTAATATGTTGTGGATATAGATGTCATTTAAAAAATTTGTGAGGAAGCATGTCCAAATTCGAAAGGAAAGATTTTATAGAAATTCGAGAAAGCAACTTGGTTATCATTTTCACTATACTTGGCAAGTTCTATATGATAATTGATTGGGTCTTCATCCCAGCCATTTCGCTTTAGAAAAATATGAAATTTAAGTATGTTATAGATTAAGATATTTTGAACAATTTTTATGAACAAGGTTTCTCCAAATTCGAAATACAAAGAGGTCTATAAAATTGGAAAGTAGGAAAGACCCAACAATTTCGAAAAACTGGGAAGTCAAAACCTATAAAACTCAAAGTGGCATCAAGGCTATAGGATAGCCATAATTAGCTCCAATGTGTCCTATTTTTATTGGGACACTTGGGTTGGATATTTTGCTTAATTCCTAAGGTAAATCCTTGATAATCATGACCACATCTAGAAAAATCTAGATGGAATGATAAGTCAACCTCCTTCATGAAGAAGTTAGAGTGTTCTAAAGTATTCCATTTTGTCATTTTCTTCCTCGAGAAAACAGTCTAGAGAAATCCATCATCTAGGTTGGTTCCGCAACCGAAAAAGGGATCATTAGGTACACCTCGAAAAACTGAATCACGTACACCCGAGGTTTGGCCATCATGCCACATGCTCGCTTGAACCGTTCCTTTGGACGGTTGGTCGGCTTAAAGGGTTGGTTCTTCTTCGATTGGTTCGAAGCTAATCCTAAGGCTACCCATGGCTTAGCACTAAGCCAAGGTACTCATGAACCTTAGAATTAGTGACGGAATAGCTAGATCTTGATATAGTTAGAATAAGTACCTAGAGGGGGGTGAATAGGTATATAAACGATTTTTCTCAATAATTGCACAATACTAGACAATTAAAAGATTTGAGACAAACAATAATCAAAGTAAGACTGAGAGAAGAGAAAATTGAACACGCGGTTTATAGTGGTTCGGCTTATTTCTAGCCTACGTCCACTCTTCTGCACTGACAGCCTATTGGCTGGATTCTACTATGAACAAAGAGATGTTACAGCGTTGTTCTTCCTTGATTTCTCGGTGTAGATAATCTACCACACTCGCTCAAGGTATCACTAAGTATAGACACTCTTTGTGTATTACAACTTCGCTCAAAATGTATCGACTAATAATCAATGTACTTCAGACTCTGGAATTTGTCAATCGATCATGCACTAAAGCAACTAGAACGTCTTCCTTTTATACTCCTTTATGCCATCATACCCGTTGGCACTTACCAAAGGAATTCCTCCAATCTACCCGTTGGACGGAATCAATCAAGAAGATCATTCGAGCTATTAAAGGAACTTGACGATAGCCCATCAATCATGTTCGCCCATACAATCAGGATCTTGGTTTCCAAGAATAGAACCTTCCAAGAATATTTCGTCGATCATCGGATCTTCAAACGATCTTGATTACGAATAAAAGAATCCGTTATAATTATCCAGCCAAGAGATTTTCTCCAAAGGATAGGACTAAATCCTCAACCAAATACTTCGGCTCTGGATTGCCTTCGTCACTGGATTAGAAGAACTGTCAATGAGAATAGTCATGAGTCTTGAGTCTTGAGTCTTGTGATCTGAAAGTCTTTAGACTCTAAACAGAAGGTCTGCATTTATCCAGACTAGACTGATAGAGACGTTTTGTCAGCTTCAAAATATTCTGCGAAGATTTCTCCAACAATCTCCCCCTTTTTGATGGTGACAAAACTTTTCCTGTAGATTTGAACAACTTTGACCTACAAAATATTACTCAAGCAATATGGCTATCTCATAAAGATTAATAAAACAACCAGACTCTGCATCCACACAAAATCGGTTAGTCTTTCATGAGTAATACCATACAACAACACTTTGATATAAATGCAAACGGTCAAGCATCAATCAAAATCCACACTCAAGTCACAAATTCAAGTTCACACCCAAGTTCACTCAAGTCATACTAAAAACAAACATATTCAAACACAAAAAGAAACTTAGAGTATTTAGAGTTCAAATTGCAATTCTCCCCCTTTTGTCATCATTAAAAAGGTGAGAAAAGAGTCAAGTCTTCTTGGGAGTGCGCACAACTGGAAATCTCCTATCGACTGTACGATCCCTTCCAGCCTCTTCAAGTCTTCCCGTAGATGAGCTACCTCTTCTCCTTTGGCATTGGCTTGAATTTGAAGAGCGAGGTCTTTCAATTGATCCGCCAGGGTAACAGAAGAGGCTTGTCCAGCATTCTTCATGACTTGAAGTTCACGAAATCCGAGCATAGATTTGACCCTTCATTTCCGAAGAACATCAAGAATACGACGAAAGTCTGTTGTATTGTCCGTTTGTGTGCTCACATTTGCTCTCTCGGATGGAGTGAAGTCAGACGATGGAACTTCTGTGTAATCTTGCAGATTTGATGTTGACGTATCATGTCCTTCGTCAGGCATTTGAGAAGCCTGAAAATCTTCTGGATTTGCTCGTGAGCGACTTACACCTTCACTGATGACATCATGTGGTGTAGTCTTTCCTTGCTCACCATCTCCCCCTGTCTCTAGGACTTCAAATGGGGAGAGTGATGGTCATGCTCTTGACATCTGCAGACTTTTCTTTTTCTGCTCCTCCTTCTTCTTCTTCACTTCTTTCTCTTTCTCTTTCTCTTGCTGGTCCTCTCGCTTCTCTCGTTCTTTGCTTGCTCTTCTTCTTCTCTCTGTTCTTTTTCCTCTTTTTCTTTTTCTTTCATCTCGTCGTTACTCGTTGATTCGTAAATGTCTAGTTCTTATTAATGCAAAGATAGTGAGATCTTCCTCTTCTTCTTCATCCTCCAAGATAAGAGTTCTTTTCTTTTTGGATGGAGCACTCATGGGCTCCTTCCCTTTTCTCTTAGATGCAGAAGATGCTGGAGTCTTCACTTTGAACTTCTCCATTGCCTTATCAAGCTCTTTCAGACGCATTTTTGTCAGCATTTTCAGACCTACCACCATTTTGTCGCATGGTCGAACACAAAGAGTGTGTGGAGGTTCAATGTTCAAGTGTCTGAAGATCTTGGTCACAAGACCTAGGTAAGGCAATTGGCCATTGTCCTTTGCCATTGCTCTGTACATGTGAAAGATAATGGTGTGAGGGAGAGAGAACTTCTTCCCTGTATTGATCGCGTACATCAATTTCGCCTCGGAGTTAGACACGTCAGTCTTGGATGTAGACTTTGGCCTGATACAGTTGATCACAATTTTGTGAAGCAAGATGTTGATAGCACGCATTCTTCTGTAGGTAATTCTTCCCTCTGTAGCCCTATCTTTGACAAGCTCCAGTGTGGTACGAGCAATCGAAACTTTGATCGGTTGATAGCGTCCTCGTTCAACTCCAATTATGTCAGCCAACATGTCCACATCTACCACATGGTCTTGGTCTCGAACACTAAAAGATATTCTATTCGCATCTAAAAAGCTAAGATTCGAATAAAAGTATGCTGTTAATTGCGCATAACCGTCTGTGGTATCGGAGCAAAATTGCTCAAGTTGAAGGAGATTGAACTTCTCCCTTAAGTTCACATTAATGGCATTCAAGAAATTGAAATCAACACTTCTAGGGTTTATCACCCCTCGTTTCAACAGTCTGAAGAACAGATTCTCCTATTCTTTCGATTTAAACAAATCCATCCTTTTTCCCTTCACCTTCGCAACAACACCCATTCTAGATTCAAATTCACTGAACATTTTATCATCATCATTCCCGTCAGTGGGATTCAATCTTCCTACACGAGGGTCACTTGGAATGTTCGCAAGTGCTTCCTCAGCCTTTCCTTTGGGAGCAATTCCTAAATCCTCCATTTTTCGCAGAAAGATATACTCATTCCCATAATTTTTATCTTTAAGGAAATCATCTATATAGTTCAGCGAGTACCGGTGCTTTTCAACGCACGATAGAGCTTGTAAATATAATAGGGTTTTTGGACTCTTACAGGTTCTGCGTCCTCGATTATTTCTTCCTCCGGTTGTTGACCCGCACCCTGTGGGGTAGATGGTGAAGAGTGACTTGGTGGAGAGTGAATCGGGCTCTGTTGCTGACTCGGTAATTCTTCCTCTTTGGTGAGATCAAAATGGGTAGGCCCCCCCTCATTCTCTGTGGTCCCCCATTCGCGATTCTTGAAGACTTTCTCGAAAAGACATCCTTCCTTGTCGTTGAAATATTCCTTTACTCGCTTTCCCAAGAAAAGATGACAACTTTCTCGAAGATGAACACGAAGTAGAGACAGGATTGGGAGGAGAATACCTTTTTAGGGTTTTGAAGTTTAAGCGAGGAAAACTATATATATATATAACTCAGTTTAAAAAGGAAAAAACCAATCGGTACAAAGGAAAGTGAACAGACACCTCGTTTTAAAATCAACAACTGCCAAATAGAGGTTAATCGTTTTTGAAAAGACAAGATTCCGTTTTTCATGGAAATTATAAATTAACTGAACAAAAGAATCGTACCTTTTCGAGTTCGAATATAATAAAAACTTACAGTCTATAGCCATGAATGATGAGTCTAAGGGTTGGAAAGTCTCTAGACTTTAACCTCTTCAAGCTTCAAAATGTTGAGTCTGGATCGGATAAAATCGAATTGATTTTTCTCCAAAGGCTTTGTGAATATATCCGCTAGTTGACTCTTTGAATCAACAAATTGAATCGAGATTTCTCCATTTTGAACATGATCTCTGATGAAATGATGTTGAATCTCTATATGCTTTGCTCTTGAATGAAGGATTGGATTTTTAGTGAGATTGATTGTGCTTGGTATTGTCACATCGATCTTTGTGCATGAGTCTTCAATTCCAAAGTCTTGTAGCTGTTGTTTTATCCATAGAATTTGTGAACAGCAACTTCCAAGAGCTACATACTCGCTTCCGTTGTTGAGAGAGCCACGTGTTTTGTTTCCTTGAAAACCAAGACACATCCCTTCCAAGCAACCGGGCAAGTTCCCGAAGTGCTCTTCCTATCGACTCTGCAACCGGCCAGATCTGCGTCTAAATATCCTAGAAGATTAAAGTCTCCCTTCTTAGGATACCATAGACCGATGCTTGAAGATGAAGCAACGTATTTGATAATACGTTTCGCAGCACTGAGATGGGATTCTCTAGGATCTGATTGAAACCTAGCACAGATGCAAACACTCAACAATATGTCAAGTCTAGAAGCGGTAAGATAAAGAAGTGAGCCAATGATGCTCCTGTACAGCTTTTGATCAACTTTCTTTCCTTCTTCATCTTTGTCTATCTTCAAAGAACTTGACATCGGTATGTCGGTCTTTTTGCATTTTTCCAGTCCAAACCTTTTGACAAGATCATTAGCATATTTTTCTTGATAAATAAAAGTTCCTTCCTTCAATTGTTTTACTTGAAGACCAAGAAAGAATGTTAACTCTCCCATCATACTCATTTCAAACTCATCCCGCATAGACTTTGAAAATTTCTTGCACGTGACTTTCATTAGAGGATCCAAAAATAATATCGTCAACATATATTTGAACAAGTAAAAAGCTTTTATTTTCTTTTTTGATAAATAAAGTAGTATCTACTTTACCTTTAACAAAACCATTCTGTATTAAAAACTTACTTAGTCTGTTGTACCAAGCTCGAGGTGCTTGCTTTAAACCATACAAGGCCTTTTTCGGTTGAAGACTAAGTCTCGGCTTCTTTGGGTCTTCAAACCCGGAGGTTGTTCTACGTAAACTTCCTCATGGATAAATCCATTTAGGAAGGCACTTTTGACGTCCATTTGGAATAACCTGAAATTTTTATAACAGGCAAACGCAAGTAATAGACGAATAGCTTCTAACCTTGCTACTTGTGCATAAGTCTCGTCATAGTCTATTCCTTCTTCTTACGTATATCCCTTGGCCACGAGTCTTGCTTTGTTTCGTACGACTTTTCCTTTCTCATTCATCTTGTTCCTAAACACCCATTTAGCTCCAATAACAGTTTTGCCTTTTGGTTTAGATGTCAATTCCCAAACATCATTAATGTTGAACTGTGTGAGCTCTTCTTGCATAGCTTCAATCCAGCTTTCATTAGATAAAGCTTCTTCTATGCTTTTTGGTTCAATTTCCGAAATGAGAGCCACATCACTATATTCTTCACGCCTTTTGGATCTGGTACGAATTCCTTCATTAATTTCGCCGATAATGAGATCTTTAGGATGACTTGGACTTATGCTTCCGATTCTTGGTTGATTTTTCTGGTTGGTGATCTCTTTCTTTATTTGAATCTTCACGAACAAAGTCTTGATGCTTTGATCTTCCAAAGTCCGAGATGCTTCTTGAGTTGAAAGCTTTGGAGGGTTTGGAGCGGTGTTCGACTCTTCATGATGAGTTTGATTTGGATTCATCTTGCGTAAGTCTTGAAATTTGACATTCATCGACTCTTCCACAGTGACTCTTCTTGTTGTAGACTCGTAGGCTTTGCTTGATGTAGAATATCCAAGGAAGATGCCTTCATCCGATCTTTCTTCAAACTTACCAACTTGATCTTTAGCATTTTTCAATATAAAGCATTTGCAGCCAAACACATGAAAGTATGAAATAATAGGCTTCTTACCTTTAAATAACTCATAAGGGGTTTTCTCTAAAATAGGTTTTAAGAAAACTCTATTGATGATATAGCACGCTTTTTGTTGAAACAAATTTCAAAAATCGTGAAGAAATCTTACTTTCAATTAAAAGAGTTCTAGCCATTTCTTGAAGAGATCTATTCTTTCTTTCACAACTCAATTTTGCTCGGGAGTATATGGCGAAGAGAACACATGATTAAATCTAGATTTATCACAAAATTTTGTAAAATCTTGATTTTCAAATTCACTTTCATGATCTGTTCTTATACTTGAGATAACACACCCTTTTTCATTTGAACCTTTTTAGCAAATTTTTCAAAATACAAGAAGGTTTCGGACTTACTTGTAAGGAAATATACCCAAGTAAAGCGGGAGTAATCGTCCACAATTACTAGGCAATATTTCTTACCTCCAATGCTACGAGTTCGGTTGGTCCGAAGAGATCCATATGCAGCAACGTAGTACATGATTAGTAGAGACATGATTTATTGACTTAAATGAATTTCTTACCTGCTTTCCCATAATACATGGAGTGCATGGATCGGACTTTTGGTAAGGTAATTTTGGTAGACCTCGAACAAGCTGCTTTGATGAGATTTTGGCTAATTGCTTCATGTTGACATGACCAAGCTTTCGTGCCATAAGCTTGCTTCGTCTTGAATTGAGATTAGGCATTGCGATTCATTTGGTTTCACATCCAAAAGATAGATGTTTCCATGCCTTCGACCCATGAAAGACCGAGTAGAGTCTT
This sequence comes from Eucalyptus cladocalyx, assembly GCA_017140615.1. Taxonomy (NCBI): domain Eukaryota; kingdom Viridiplantae; phylum Streptophyta; class Magnoliopsida; order Myrtales; family Myrtaceae; genus Eucalyptus; species Eucalyptus cladocalyx. The sequence continues at coordinate 20,012,321 of CM029516.1, forward strand.
TACTAGTTCCGAACATATTCCTTCTTGAAAGAAGATCTTAAAACCGAGTATCACACAATTGACCGATCTTTGAGAAGATTGTAATTGAGTTCTTCCACTAAGGAAACATTACTTATTGTGAGATTTCCAATTTTCACAGTTCCAAATCCCACAATACTTCCTTTGCTTTGCTTCCTCCAAATGAAACTTTTTCACCATTTACTTGGACAAGCTTTATGAAGCAATTTGAGTCTCTTGTCATGTGTCTTGAGCATTCACTGCCAAGATACCATTTTACCTTTTTCTTGACGGAGACCTGCATTTAAAAGAGAGTCTCAAGCTTTCTTTGGTACCCAAATTTTCTTGGGTCCTTTGGTGTTAGTAAGATAAACAGTATTAGCCCATGTTTTCTTAATAGGTTTCCAAACCATAGGACACTCTTTTTCAAAGTGATTCGGACTTTTGCACTTTGAACACCTGAGGGCATTTTGACCTACGAGACTTTACAAAAACTTTCTTGAAATGATTTTTGTAAGCCTCCTCGAAGGTCTTTGCTTGATTCTTTCTTTTACTTTAGGAAAATCAATCAAGGGAATAGTTTCTGCTGTCATACCTAGACCCGGACTTATTGAAGTAAGGTCTTTGAGCTGAAAGAATTTTTTCAAGTTTTTCGGACCCTATTGAAAATTTCTTTGAAATATTTGATAAGTCAGTTTTTAAAAGAGCATTTTCTTTCGAAAGACTATTTTCATTTTCTTTAAGAGTGGAAACATTCAAGTCTAAACTTTTAACTCTTTCTACTAAAACGTTTTCCTTTTGTTTTAGAGCTGAGTTTTCCTTTTTAAGTTCGGAAATTCTTTTGAGAGAAGTCTTAAGACTAAGACACAGTTCATCAATGTATTTAGAAACTTTGACAGAATTTTGAAATCACTTACCTCAAATTCAATATCTCGAGTCGATCCGAATATGAGTCTGAGTCGATTGTGCCATCGGACATAGATTGGCATACTCATTATCACTTTCTTCACACTCGTATCACTCCAGGTTTCGGCTTTGAGAGCTTTTCGAAACTTTTCAGCTTTTCCTCTCTTCTTCTTCGAAGAGGACAGGTTGGGTCGATGTGTCCCTTTTTTCTTACATTCAAAGCAAACTACATCTTTGTTTGGTTCCTCATCATCAACGAGACTTGGTCTGCTTGTCTTTGAAAACTTTGTTTCTTTGAGTTGAATCTTCTTCATTTTCTATTTAGTTTTCTGAATCTTCTTATCATGAGAGCAAGCTCCTCATCGTCCATATCATCTTCGAATCTGTATCATCATAATCATCATTTGATTTTAATGCAATGGATTTCTTACCTCTTGGATCTTCGTCTTCATTGATTCGTTCGACTTCATAAACCGAAGAGTTCCAATCAGCTCGTCGACGATAGTGGCATGATTCTTTGCGTCTCCCTTATTGAAGTCTTTATGTGATTCCAATCCTTGGAGAGTCCACGCAGTAGCTTGTTTACCTTCATGGGATCAGAAATTTTTTGTCCTTAATTCTCAAGACCATTGACAATATCCATAAAACGGCTAAACATGTCAGTTATGGATTCTCCTGGTTTCATCTTGAAGGCTTCATATTGACCGAGGAGAATGTTAATTATGGTTTCCTTCACTCGATCTGTTCCTTCATAAGTGATATGTAATCTGTCTCAAACTTCTTTTGCTGTAACACAAGAAGATATTCTGTTATATTCAGTTGGTGACAAAACACAATATAAAGAATAAATTGCTTTTGCATCGAGTGCTTGTCTCTTGAATATCTCTTCCTGAGTCATTCCGCTGGTCTCAACAGTTTCTTTCCATCTTCCAGAGGATCCTTTGATCGTAGGAAGGCTTTCATCTTATTTTTCCAGATGTTGTAATCATTCCCATCAAAGTAGGGTGGTCTGGTATTGCTTTTGCCCTTCCACCAGCCCTGGTGCTAGCATACTAGCCATGGATCTTTTACTCTGAAGTAAAACACTTCAAATAAAGTGAGTACACGAGCTTTGATACCAATTGATATAGCTAGAATAAGTACCTAGAGGGGGTGAATATGTATATACACGATTTTTCTCAATAATTGCACAATATTAGACAATTAAAAGATTTGAGACAAACAATAATCAAAGTAAGACTGAGAGAAGAGAAAATTGAACATGCGGTTTATAGTGGTTCGGCTTATTTCTAGCCTACGTCCACTCTTTTTGCACCGATGACCTATTGGCTGGATTCTACTATGAACAAAGAGATGTTACATACGTTGTTCTTCCTTGATTTCTCGGTGTAGATAATCTACCACACTCGCTCAAGGTATCACTAAGTATAGACACTCTTTGTGTATTACAACTTCGCTCAAAATGTATCGACTAATAATCAATGTACTTCGACTGAATTTGTCTATCGATCATGCACTAAAGCAACTAGAACGTCTTCCTTTTATACTCCTTTATGCCATCATACCCGTTGGCACTTACCAAAGGAATTCCTCAAATCTACCCTTTGGACGGAATCAATCAAGAAGATCATTCGAGCTATTAAAGGAACCTGACGATAGCCCATCAATCATGTTCGCCCATACAATCAGGATCTTGGTTTCCAAGAATAAAACCTTCCAAGAATATTTCGTCGACCATCGGATCTTCAAACGATCTTGATTACGAATAAAAGAATCCGTTATAATTATCCAGCCAAGAGATCTTCTCCAGAGGATAGGACTAAATCCTCAACCAAATACTTCGACTCTAGATTGCCTTCGTCACCGGATTAGAAGAACGCCAATGAGAATAGTCTTGAGTCTTAAGTCTTGATCTTCGATCTTCGATCCCAGTGATCTGAAAGTCTTCAAACTCTAAAACAAGGTCTGCATTTATCCGCATAGATCGATAGAGACGTTTTGTCGAACAAAATATTCGGAAAGATTTCTCCAACATATCTATCCCTGAGCTCATTCCAGTCAACACTCGATCCATCCCTATGGTTCATGGTGGGTGCATTACCGATCCATGATCGAACATCACCAATTCAAAATTCTTTAATGATCACTAAGAATTAAATAGGGAATGATGCATTTTCAGTTGAAAGATGATCACATCTGGTCAAGTTGGTCATCCATGTATCGGTGCATAGCCGAGCGAAATCACTTGCAGTCAGACACTGCAACCGATTGGATTGACCTATGATCATCCGCCAATCCAAAACCATCTTGTGACCAATCTTCGTGATCAAAGGTCATCTTATAATCTTGTGATCCTATCCCATTGGTATGAAGTTGCCAATTGTTGACACCCAAAATTTTTATCGATATTTTAATCATCTATTTTTTGCAAAAATATAAAAATAATATAAATAATATAAATAAAATGAAAAAAAAAAAGAAGAAAATTAGAAATAAGGAAAACGAAAAAAAAAAAGGAGAGAAAAAGAAAAAATAAAATAAATAAAACAAATAATAGAAAAGGGGGGCTCTCTCTGAACCGTTTTTCTCTCGCGCTCCTACGCTCTCGGTAGCTCTCTAAAAAAAAAGGCGGGGACGCTGATTCTCTGGGGGAGTCTCTCTTCATGACGAACGAACTCTCTCCCGGGGGACGGGCTCGATCGAGCGTTCTCTCTCTCTCTCTCTAGAAAACGGCTTCTCTCTCGGATGATTACTCGGGGTAACTGCTCGATGGAGCTCTTCGAGGGCAGATGGGAGCAAACCTTAAATCTTCGGAGCTCGCTCTCTCTTCTCGGCGGTGATAAGCTCTTCCTCCGCTGAAATCCCCGTCTCCGGCGAGTGGAGTAGGAGTCGGTTCTAGATTTCGCCGCCGGTGTTCGTCCGCACGAAGTGGCTCTCGCTCGATCTCTCTGGTTCTTCGTTTTTTCTCTATCGGGGGCTCTCAAGCGAAGACGAAGCAGCTGCCGGCGGAGACACCGGTGGTTACAGTGATGATGACAGAGGGTTCGATCGGCTAGGGTTTTTCCTCCATTAGCGAGGGATCGAAGATCAGAGGCCTGCGGTCGAGGATTCGCTGGGGTTTTCTCTCTCGGACTCCCTCTCTCTCTGATTCTCTCTCTGGTTTGCTCGATCGCGGCGACATCCGCGAAGACAGCGGCGGTGATAGCGGCTCCCGATCTGTAGCGTGATTCAGCTCTCCACCGGATCCTATGCTCAACCCCTGTTCGCTCGGCTCTCAGTCCTCTGGTGCAGAGGCTCGCCGGTGATCTCTCTCTCTAGGGTGGCCGGATCGGCGACAGCTGCAGCGACGACGACGCTTAACCGAGTTTCTCTCTGGATCGAGCTCACCAGAGCGGTGAACTCTCTTTCCCTCTTTCTCGGTCTGTTAGGGTTTTGGCCCCTGATTTCTTTCTCTCCTTCGTTCTCTCTGACTCGACCATTTTCTCTCGGCTCTGTCTTGCGCGCCGGATTTGACTTGCTGGAACGGCCGGTCGAGGAGTTTGGAGTTTAGAGTTCAGACAGCGTCGACGGCAGCGACGACTTACGATCCTTCGCCGCTTCATTCAAGGTACGTTGAACATAAATTCATCTTCCATATCCGGATGTTCATCGTGTTGAACAGTGACTGAGGATTCTGATTTCTGTTTTATGAGAAACTTACCTACTATCGAAGTTCATTGGGTAATCTGAGCCTGTAATATTGTTGTTGTGATAGTAGTCTGGTTGTGCTTTCCTGTTTGGCTGTTGCATTTTGGACTCATGGCGAAGATGCCTACTTTCTGCTCGATGAAATGCTCAAGTTAGATCGGTAGATGTAATTGATTCATGTCTGAAACTGAACCATTGATGAAATAAGTTTTCCCATGGTCCGCAAAAGATAAGAGTAATCATTCATTCGTTGCTTGCTGAAGAATAGTGACTGGAGTTGTGTATTGCATTTCCATTAATGAAATGTACAAATTGTTGATGGACTAGCGTTGAATTAACTCTTGCTGAGTTCTTTTTTTTTTGTGCTGAATTCTTTGTGGGTTTATGAAAACTTTCCTTTTTGGCTTTTTGTATTGTAATGTGGCTGTCAGTTTTCCTTGGCATGTATTGGCATTTAGCACCAGTTTCTGGAAATTCGTTCTTTATTGTGTTCTGTGTTCTGTATGACCTTCTGTGCAAATGACTTGATATGAGCTGGTTGTTGTGGTTTTCTGTTTTCAAAGTCTGCACGAAAGTTGAAGATGGTTCGGATATCTTTCCAACGAGCTATAATACACCCTGATCCGATATCATTAGCCACATGAAATCTTTTTTTAAAAGGTAGGAAGTAATTCTGGAAAATTGTTGTGTTCTGCTCTGATGTGGAAATTCGTATGCCTATTTTGACTGATATGCTTCGGTCTTTGGAACGAGCTGGTAGATGATGTTATTAGGACTTAATATCTTCTAGAGATTTGTAATAGACTTCTCAAGCTTTCCATAGACATATTATATGTGCGATTTGACCATCATTTGCCCTGCCTGATGCTTCTTGCAAAGAGCACTAATCTGCTGATGTGTTCTGCTTGTTATGATCTGATCTGACCACTTATACAAATGGCTTTACTTGAGCTAGAAAAAGACCTAAATTGCAATTGTCACCTAATAGGAATTCGTAAAGGACACCTTGAGCTTTCTAACGATGCCTAGTTTGACCAATTTGCCCATCATTTGCCCTGCTTTTCTTTTTTTTCTTTTTTTAGATCAAGTTTTTGAAGTCTGAATTTGTCTTGACCTGCAGTGCTGTCTTGTCTCTATGAATCTGACTGTCTACCAATTTTGTGTGATCTTATACATAATGATCTTGAGGATAAATTCTCAATGAAAGCTGTCCATAATATCCATATCCATCCCATGCTAAAATTTGAGAATTTTTAAGGTCAAGTAACCTTAGAATTCAAGTTGACATGTAGCAATTTAAATTGTTATGCATTTTGCTCCTAATGACAAGTCACATATCAATGTTAATGGATTTGTGTGGCCTTTTGCACATGGATTTAGGGTTAAATGTCCAAATCAAACTTTTTCTTCACATTTAACCCTACGTCATGTTCAAATTTCATGGTTTTCATGCATTGATTAGGTGGCTTAACAAATCAGTTATCATGCATCATTCTCTAATTTGCTTATGATTGATTTGCATGCTTTAGTGATTGTTGCTTTTCAGCCATGAATTTGACTTTACTTGAACTTGATATGCCCCAAGAAATTCCATTCATGAAAGTTGCTCTTTCTAAAGTGCTTGATTTCAGTGCTTTTTTCTTAGAGCCAATCATACATGGGTTCTACACCAATTGCTTTGATCTTAGTTGTGATAATTGTTTCTTTCACTTGTATGCACCTAGTCATAAATTTCTTAGATTAGGTTTAGATTAGGACCTTGAAGATGGAGATGGCATGAAGATGGTGGAGGTCGATGTCCATTCCGACCATTTTCATGTAATACCCGTTTTCCCGACATATGTCTCGGGTTCCATGCATTATATAAAACCCGACGAGTTGCGGGTTTACTTTCTTTTCTTTTTAATTGTTTTCTCTTTTATATTTTTTTAGGACTGCCCGATAGATTTACTGCTTTTCCTTGATTGCTTACTTAATGTTTTGCAATTTCAATTTCATTGGTTGTTTTCCTTTCTATTTTTTTTAGAAATAGAATAGCATGAAAATGATCAACCACGCATGATCACTTAGTCTAGGAATTGATGATCTCGAAAATGTAAAAAGAAACGCATGGACATGTTAGGAAAAACACAACATACTGTTTAGGTACCGAAAGGGCGCTAATAGCAATATTAGCGTAACCCAAGTCCCCGAACCTAGATATCTGGTTGTGTAGAAATCGAGGGAACACTCCCAACCCTCGATTGGGTTTCTAGCCGACCCCCGAAAATGAGGCTAGTGGCGACTCCTGTATATTTTTAGGTTGTTATAAACAACTAGATCGCATAAGTAAACCTACTGTCACGCGGGGTACAAGCTTGGGAGAGCTCGCGATCTCGTGAGGAAACTCGCGAGATCAAGTACCCCTAAACCTGACATTTCCCATCCTTGGACATTTTCGAGGGGTGGTGAGATCGGGTCGCGACACCGATTATACAAAGAAGTTATCAATTCAAAGGCAAGTTGTCAAATCATAGTTGTCAATTAACTACTGAGATATCATCTTCAAGACTCCGATCAACTACCTAGTAATTAGAATTTTATTACAATCAAGTAAGTCTATGTTTGCATTGTCATTCAGCATCTTTACATGTAAAGTTATACATTGGCTTGGTCACTATTAAATTTATTTGGTTTTTTTGGAATTATTATTTTTCTGACTACGAACAAATAATGTTGCGTATTTTTCCTCCAACTCATAATCTCTATTTTTCCAACAATGGGCGTCGGCCTTTAGCTTGAAAGGCAAGAAAATATCCCCATGCAGCAATGGTTCCTTCTAATTTTCCACAATCTTCTACGATTTATTCCTTGCTGGCCATGATTTGCTTTTTGTTCATGTGCCTTTCTTTTAGGATGCTGATTGGTGCTTCTTTCGTAGCCAAAGGAGTCCCACCTATCAAGACGAAAAATTTCCACACTTTTCAAAGATTCCACCACAATCGCCGTGAGTCTGTTCATCAAGTTGTCTCGTCAATTTTGCTGAGATCTATCTACCAGTGGTTTATCTTTCGGCCGGGAATCATGTGCCAAATATATGGCTGATTGGCAGGAGGAACCAATTGCTTCGAGTGGCCGCGAGATGAACCTGAGAGAAGATCAGTAACCAAGGGCGATCACGGAAGATATCATCACTATGATATCCTCTTGCTTCACTTTTTCGGACTCGATCAACCTTCACTCTTCAAGATTTTAATTCCATTGACCAAACACAACAACCCACTTGACCGAATATCATGCAAATAAGCTCTACGCAAAACGTTAATTCTAAATGCAAAATGTAAAAGTGATGTTGAGATTTATTATTAACTAAACATGTCACCATAATTTAAGTATCAACAATCATAAAAAAGTTTAGGACAAAATTGATTAAATTGACAAATTTAAGACTAAATTGACATAAGTGTAATAAGTTTAGGACTTCTCTGATTTTTAAAGATTATTAGACTTAGTTTCCAACTTTCTGGTTTATCTAGCTTATAGATATATGCTTTATCTTTCGTATAATTCGGCTTACATATGGACTAATGACAAACTCTATAAGCCTCGCGTGTGTTGCGCTCTGTATGCTTGCAAGTGGTGACTCATGTTTATAACCTCGTCTCCATTGCGTCGATATCAACCGGAGATTGCAGGAACATGACATTTAGTAATAACAGCTTTGGGGATAACCATCCTGCCAACGAAGATTGAAAGGTGTGGCCTCCTTCATGACTGTCGTAGGGCATCTCAAACGAGCTACAGAATGACAACCGAAGGTGATGACTGTTTGTTTGGAAGGCCAAATGCAATGACTTCTTGGTTTCAAGATCTTGGCCTGAAGACAAAACCAGTTCCAATGGACGAAGTGGCACCGGTCGGGAATTGAGCCGATGGCCAATTGTCCCATAGACGTACTTCGGCAATGGTGGAGTAATCGATGTCCAACCTACCCAAAAGGAATACTATTCATATGAGGAATGGCAGGAGAATGGTAGGAGAAACTTTCATGGCCATTACGCCGAGTATGTAGTCTGTGAGGGCCTACTGTGGTCGCGATGGCTACGGTGTTCATGTTTGCTATGAAGTTTTTGATAAGTACGACATAAGCGACCATTGGTGTCTCAATAATCTTTATTATATCATATGCAGCATGACATATCAAAGTATAGAAACAAATTATAATTTGATTTAAAAATATTTTTTCTAATCAAAACCATCCATGCAGGCACGGGGCCTTAGTTCAGGGGTTCAATTGCAATGACTTTTGACTTCCAACTGCATTGTTATAACCTATTGAACACTAAAACTCAATCCTTTTGGTGCATAACCTATTAGTAAGAAATTGCTAACGTTGATAATTTTTTTTTAATATTTAAAATATATATTTTTATTATTATTTCTTTTCCAATGGCTAAAGAATGGCCATCGACCATGGGCAATGACCGGCAAGAGCTAGCCTTTCTAGATCTGGCGAGGCTGACCCTTGCCTAGGCGTTGCCTTTGTCCAAGGAATGCTAGGTGAGGTGGGCAAACATTGGCCTTGCCACCATAGGCAAGGGTTGGCCTACCCAAGCCTTGCTTGTGCAAGGGCAAGGGCCGCCGAGACCTTCCCCCTACACGTTTTACATTGATATCGGAAGGGATGTGCAAGGCGAGTGATAGTAACGGGTTTGGAGAAAACATTAAATGCTAGACATGCGTGCATATCAACCGCGCCAGATGAAGCGTACTTCAACCCGACGGATGAATGAAGAAGCAAACTTCCCATTTCGTCGTCCAACCAGGAAAACCCGCCGGAGAATATATTGACAAAACGTCCACTCACAAGCGATTCTATCGAGGAAGTTAGGTGAGGCCGCTACTCGAAAGACGGAACACCCGTTGACCTTGTGAGCGGCTTGACTGCCACCATATTCGCACCCCACATCATTATGTATTTCAATTTGTCATAACGAGCCAATACTTGTCCTTCATTTGATGACCATATCTGTCAACATAAACCTGACAAGTGACAAGCGAGGGTGACTCCATTAACAACCGTTATATGAACTAGACACATTTTACTATTTCCCCAATTTCTAACTTAGGTGTCGAAGGGTCAATTTAGGCACGAAATTGGATGTCTTAACCCATTTTCTATGGTGCAGATTAGTTCTCTGGTCAGAGCTATAGCTAGTTTCGTGAATCCAACTCAAGCTTCGACTATACAAAGATTAATTTTCCAATCAGAGCTCTGGCATGCTTCATACATTCCAAATCGAGCTTCCATGATTCCAATTAATGAAGAACTTTCTGCTTTTGCACAGTGGGAGCATGTTCTTCAAAACGGGTGCTAGTCAAATATTTCACGTAGGTAAGCAAGGGGGAGATAGATGAACTTAAAAATGCACATTTGTCTGTTTTTTTGTTTTTTTTTTCCTGAATGAAAGCTCAATAAAGAAACAAAGAAGATGCCGGATTCATGCAAAGCACATATCCTCAATCGAATGCCCTAAATAATGATGGGGAATTTTGGGTCGTGAAGAGTTGTCATGTCTCACGACTCCCTCGTTGACCGTTTCCTTTCCTATCGTAAGTCAAACCAAAAAAGCACATAACCATAACGGTAAATAACCACCACCCACCTTGTTTCTCTCCCTTCCATTGCCTCCCTCAATCTCCCGCAAGTACAACAAAACGCTCCAATTCCCACTCTCTGCACACCCAAAAAAGAAAATGGAAAAGGAAATCATGTACCTCAATTCAATTCAATGATCCCACGCCATTCCTGCGAAATGGAAGGGAATGGACCCAAGAGAACGTTTACTATGAATTGGGATGCCTTGGGCGATGAGGACGACGATGATCGCTTCTTTGAATCCCGCGACCGGTTGTCCTGTGCCATTGCGCTGGACTTGGCATCCTCAAACTCTGATGACGATGACGATGAGCACTTCGAAGACAGCCGTATCTCCTTCGCCTCTGCTGTGTCCGGTGCATCTGCAGAGAGATTTCGGAGCCTATCGGGCATCAGGGCTTCGACCTCTATGTCACAGGACTACGAGATCTGGATCTCGCAGCCTGGCTCAATCAGCGAGAGGCGTAAGCGGCTGTTCCAGGGGATGGGGCTCTCTAACAAGGACCTTCTCCGACTTGCAAGTGCTGAGTTCAAGACGGTTGCCTCTAAGAAGGTAGGAAGCCAGAAAACCTCGTCTTTGATTGTCAACAATGATAATCCAAGCGACGAGCAAAAAAGGGAAACGCGTCTTGTATTCATTTAGCTCCTGTCATTCTTGTCCGATCAAGATCGGATGGCGACATAGATTTCCCCCCGATTGCCAAGAGAAAGGAAGAGTTTTTTGGTGTAACATCCAAACAGCGCCTTACGAGGACCTCATCCACATTGTGTGGGCCATGTGTGCCGGCTTGCCGGTATCCCGATTCCATCAGAGTATCACCGCAAGGTGGGAATACGTCAGCGTTTGGCCAGCGGAGGCGCTTGTCAACCATGATCTCAAACAGTCGGTTAGGCGCCTTCTTTCTTATAAAGAATTTGGATACCGGGAAGGAGTTCATTGTGAATGAGTACGACGAAGAGGGGATGTGGAATCGGCTCAGCGATCTGCAGACTGGGAAGCAGCTTACCATGGAAGAGTTCGAGAAAAGCGTAGGGTATTCCCCCGTTGTGAAGGAGCTCATGCGGAGGGAAAACGTATCCCAGATCACTGACGGTAGCGTCATCTTGGCGGAGAGGAAGTTCAATCCAAATTCATACCTCTCAAAAAGCTTGAGGCTGAGCAAGAGGAGTGGAGTCGCCTTGCTTAAGAACATTAAGGGGGTCGCAAACTCGATGAGCGGATTGATTGTAGACAAGGAGAGGGAGAACCAGCCAATCCAAGAACCGAACCCAGGCAAGAGCTCGTCGGAGTGGGTAAAAGTGAGGCAGCACGGAAAGTCGTACAAGGAGCTGAGTGCGTTGCGCTTCTGTCAGGAGATACAGGCTCACGAGGGCTCAATTTGGACCATGAAGTTCAACTCAAATGGGCGTTACCTTGCAAGCGCTGGAGAGGACAAGACGATTCATGTGTGGAAGGTACAAGATTGCGACATGATGCCTCCAAGGCAGCTAGACGAGTGGTATTGCAGCCCAATACATTCTTTGGCAAGTAGTACACCAGATCGACAGTATTATGCCGCGCCATCACCTCAGCCGGTGGAAAAGAAGAAGGGGAAGGGTTCGCTAAGTAGCAAGAAGGGGAATCTGATCCCCGACTATGTTCACGTGCCTGAAACGGTTTTCTCTCTCTCAGAGAGACCCGTGTGCTCTTTCACAGGTCACTTGGATGATGTCCTGGATCTATCTTGGTCAAAATCAGAGGTTAGCTTCTTTATGCAAACAGGATGCCTCAGTGTCTCAACCTTGAGAAAGATATATAGAGTGGACTTGGTTTTTCCTTTTTAATGCTGAAGTTTTATTTTAATAAACCTGCAGCTACTCCTTTCGTCTTCAATGGACAAAACTGTGAGGCTGTGGGATGTGGAAATGAAGAGCTGTTTGAAGCTGTTTGCGCACAATGATTATGGTAACATCAACCCGAGTCTCTTCTTTTCAGTACACATATCGTCTTCAGATTTCTGTTTCTTAACTGGAAAAATATGCTCCCACATGATGAGCAGTGACTTGCATACAGTTCAACCCGATAGATGACACGTATTTCATAAGTGGTTCACTGGATGCAAAGATCCGGATATGGAGCATACCAGATCGCCATGTTATTGACTGGACCGATCTTCATGAGATGGTCACCGCGGTTTGCTACACCCCAGATGGCGAGGTACTAAGCAGGTCTTATAATCTATTGTTGACGGTCATGATAGTTTCTCAGAAGCAATGCTTTTCTATTGCACAACTTAGTACTATATTTTGGTTATATCAATTCGTGCATTGCTTGAGAACCTTAGCGATCGTTCGTCATATGTTTCAGCTGAATTGGCTCAAATGAGATTGTTTTGCCAATTTTTAATCCACATTAAAGAACAATTTTATTGGGTTTATTACACCAAGTTCACTCTAATTGCTCTTCCTAATTGTATGGGATTATACAACTGAAGGGCGCTATCGTAGGATCGCACAAAGGAGGTTGCAGGATGTACAGCATAAAGGGTATGAGATTCTCTACTAGCATTTTTCTACGCAATTTTATCAGCAACAGCATAGAAACAATGGCGCAAGTTGGAAAGAATTTGTGTCTTTTTAAATGGCCCTCCTACATCAAGTTGTAGTATAATCATTTAGCAGGCTATTGAGGTTACATCAGAGAGAAGGTTTATTGTCTCTTTTTCACTTGTTTGAACAGATTGTAAACTGAACCAAATCAGTCAGCTTGAGATTCAGAACAAGAAAAAGTCCCAAGCCAAAAAGATAACAGGTTTCCAGGTAAACTCTACTCAGGTTTCTGTCCATTTTATTGGCTAATCTTCAGTCATCACCTGTTCTGGTCCTGAGGGAAAAACGTGCTAAGAAGGCAAAGCAAAATAACTCTCTGCTTTGAATTTCCAATCAGTTCTCGCCATGCAATTCATCTGAAGTTCTTGTTACCTCGGCCGATTCCCGTGCTCGCATTGTTGAGGGCTCAGACATCACGCACAAGCTCAGAGGTAGATCAGCAATGCAATGAGAACGTACATTCCTTTCTCCTCAAGTGCCTCCCTCACCAAGTAATTGTTTCGTTGCTTTTCGCAACAGGTTTCCGAAATACTAGCAGCCAAATTGCAGCTTCGTTTACCCAAGATGGGAAGTATGTCATATCGGCGAGTGAAGATTCTCAAGTATATGTGTGGAAGAGAGAGACTCCACGGAATTCCAACACAGCCAAGGCCAAAGCTCTGGTTACTACCAAGTCATATGAGCACTTCCCTTGCCGAGATGTCTCGGTGGCAATTCCTTGGCCCGGTACCATAAGAGGTGACCCGCCAGCTGTGCCGATCCATTCCAAGAGGAATTCCAAACGCTCAACCTCAACACAGCCACCAGTTTCTAATGGCTCGCCGACTCGAGAGGATCATAGCCCTTTGATGGGGAACAGCAAGAGACAGATGTTGCCACCTCTACCTAAGAAGGCGAACCCCATGGAGCGAGCCTCGATTCCTCCTGAGGAGGATCTTGCCCAGCTGTCCCGCCTGGACTCGGGGATTGGGGGCGGCATCGGGGAGTCTTTCAACTCCGATTCCAGCTCGGCCAGGTATGGCGAATCACCATCCATCTCGGTGGCTGCTAACTCGTCGTTGGCTTCGTGGTCTTCATCTTGGTCTTGGTTCGACAGCAGCAACAGCAATGGGGCTAATGCTATGCAAGCGACAGCTTGGGGAATGGTGATCGTTACTGGGGGTTTACGGGGTGAGATAAGAGCTTACCAGAATTTCGGTTTGCCGCGTAAAGTTGGTCGTCAAGCAAATCTTTTCTAAGACCTTACATGCTTTACCTTTCCTAATCACAAGATGCATTAGCATTAGTCCTAAGCTCAAACATGAAGCTTCTCATCTGATATGGGACATTGATTTTTACCGAGGTAACGATGGATGCCAAAGAAGGATTTTAAACTGTGACAAGCAAAACTAGAGACGTGAAAGCTATGCAGAACCTTGTTTTTGCAGATTTTTCTGCTCAATTACTCGTCTTCTCATGCATAACTATATTTCAGCATAGTGCAAAAGAATAGCAGAACATCTACAACAAAGGAGCAGCATCAGATGGATTAAATGATGGAGTTGCATGAAAGAAAGCTGCGTAGACATTTTCTGCTGAACTCTGGCTGATTTTGAGTTTCGATTTCTGGTTTCTCTATGGAACATCTGTATTTGTCCCTATCAAAACAGCACAAATCCAGAGCTCGGCTCGATTTTGTTCAGTTCTCATAATCAATCACCAGTATGTGCAAATTATGTTTCTATTTGTGCACAATCATAGAAGTGCGTAATGAAGACTTTGCTGTTTTCCTTTTTACGAAGCATAAGCTCTCTTAACTTCTTCTTCTTCTTCTTCTTCTTCGTTTGTTTTTGGTCATAATAAGCTCTGTTAACTTGCAAGGTAATTTATAAGTGAAAACTTTCAAGTAGTTACTCATTGTTTAAGATATTCACATATTGCACTTGATGGTTCATTTCCAAGATGTTTCTAGTGTAATCTCTTTCCCATGTCCAATTATCACCCCTGATGCCGATTGTTATAGCTCTAAGCACTGATGAGAGATTGTTGTCACGTCCCATTTACCCTTCTCTGTTCTCCTTTCTATAATTTGTGCACCTTGAATAGCAGTTTCCATGAATTTTCTCTTGATTCTTTAGGAGGATTGAGTGACTTCTTTGCGATTTCTCTCGGGGTAAAAAGATTGTTTGCCTCAGAAATTCAATACATCTTATATCTATTTAACATAGCTATGACTGCGCTTTAACTATATTGCATTGTAGCTATGCTATGAAGTAATGTCACATATGTGAAGGTGATCCGCGATGCCTTAAAGCCGGGCAGGGCAGCTTCCTAAAATCTGTAGTAAGTTTTAAAGCTCCAGCACTTCGTTTACACAGTTGTAGTTGTTGTAAGAAATCTGCACCGAGCACGCTTGTCTGTAAACTCCTTTCCTTCTATCAGAAATTAAATAGGAGAAGCTAAAATTTTTCATGATTGGAAGGGTTATTATATGAATAAAACCGAGTTTTACAACGTTTCGGTGAACGCAGTGGTCTGTTTGTTGTTCTCAATTAGATTTGTCCAGCCTAGCCCAACATCATTACTCTACTTTAACAAACTAGAGAATCTACTGAATAAGCTACCCCTAATATAAAATATATGTTATACTACAAGAAATCTCAAATTAGTACACATATGATAGATTTACCAAATAAATTTTTGGGGATTAAAAAATCCCAAAATAGTATGCTCGTGTCATACTTACCTTAAAATAATTTTCCAATTACAAAAAATTTCAAGGTGGTACACCCATGACAATCTACCAAAATCTCGGGGCAAAATTGGGCTAAAACTAGAATTTTTAATAGATTTTTAAAAAGTAAGGGAGTTTTTAGGGAAAAATTCAATAGATCAATCTCGATTCATTTTCATCATATCCAACTTCCTCTAAACGATGTCGTTAAGGGGAATAAGTTATTTGATTTTCATGTCAAATCCACATTAATGCTTTCATTCGAATTATTTACCATGTGTGTTTCCGTGCCAACAATTTAACAAGATATTGGACAAAAGTTAATGGATAGTAGATTTGTCAAGGTGTACTGGTTTTAGATTTTTTTATGACATGAAATTACTTTCTGGTAAATGTGGCATAGAGTACTGTTTTGGAAATTTTTGTGACACGAGAATTGATTTGGGATAAATGTTGCATGATTATTAGTTTGAGATTTTTGCCAATATTAACTTATATGAAATAAGGATAGTGTAGATTTAATTCTCTAACTTTCACTATTTGTGCAATTTATAGTCTTTTAAAATTTTTAATATGTTATATAATTTATTTTTTCGAATTGCGCAATGAAATCTTTTTTATCATTATTGAGAGAGAGAGAGAGAGAGAGAGAGAGAGAGAGAGAGAGAGTGCAAGTGAGCTAGAGAGGGGAGGAAGGAACATCGCTGCCCCTTGAGACCACCAGTGAGGGTGACGTGATCTCGCTTCTGAATGGCGAAGGTGGCCTTACCCCTTGTGCGAGGGTCACAAGCATTATTTATTGTGAGTGTTTTAGGGGGCCCTCACTAGTCACTTGCAATGGTTGGGCCATAGTCGCCGCTGGCCTGATATGATTGTTAAAGTATGATGCCGTCAATATTTCCCTAATTTGACATAAATGTCTAAATAACATACTAAATATAAGAAACAATTTAAAAAATAACCAATTTAAATATTAATAATTGCAAAGTACATTAACAAACTGTTGACAATTGCATTAGTAAAGGAAGGAGAATATATAAATATTCTAGTTTTAAACTAAATCAATGGAATTCTATGTATGTGTCATTGGGGATAAAGATATTGTGAAATTCTTCCATGATACAAATGGAATATTATATACCTTTGCAAGTTTTCAAACAATGCTCTTTGTAATAAATTGTGATGGATAATAGGAAATTCATTAACTCTTGTAAAAAAACATATATATACATATACAAAAAAAAAATTATTGGGGATAATTTCCGTAAAAAAGATACTAAAAAATATGCAATTAGAAGATGACCTTGAAGCAATTTAATTCTTTATAAATGGAGAGGAGATAAGGAATCATTCTACCCTTCATGAAAATTCTATCGAGAGAGCTTGCTCGCTTGTCTTTTCCACAACAAATCAACGAGACAAAGGTGAAGATTTTGACGAATGGAGGAAAACGATAGCGAGAGGGGAATTTATATTCGTACTTTATACTTTCATGTTCTTATTGATTCATATTTTTTTATGTGCTTGAAATGTTGCGTATGCTTACTTTACGATTTAATAAATTTTGTATTTATTTATTCTGTCGTTTTCTCTTAATTGAGGGATATACCAACATGATGGGTTAAGATCGATCATATATATAAACTAAATTCTAGAGGAGTATTTAATTGATGTATATAGTAATTGTGTTATTATTTCCTGCATATTGTTACTTTTATGAAAATTCATATCGATGCCCACACTCAAGATAATATATCAAATATAGACTTAAAACATGCAACGGAGGCGCATCATGCTAGTATATTATATCTATTCATTTGTCCTGTAAAAGTTTACTCTTTAAATTTTGCAATTTACTGAGATTTTTCTCTTATTGTTCAAGTATGCTAATAATACTTGCAAAATATTATTCATGTTATCCTCATTTGCACAACGTCATCGGTTAAGGCGTGGAAACCACATTGATGTAGAAGGGAGCATCTAATGTGACTAGTAGAAGTTGTCCTTTCGAGGGAAATTCAAGAAGAAAACCATGTTTTGAATGAAATTGCAGACAACTATGATAGTAATAGAATAAAGCCAAGAAAATTACTAAAACAAACTATAAATTTATTGCACTTGTATTAATTCAATCATAAATCTTTCAATTATGTCAATATAATCCTAATGTGGCAATCCAATCAGCATCAGTTATCCTATGTGGTGCATCAGTATTGACTTGGACAAATTTTTAAAAATTTTATGAACTTTTTTATGTTTTTTCTTTCCTTTTTATTAGTGGCCCAAAGACCATGGGCAACCACCAGCAATGCTTGAAAAGAGCTGGGCGAGGGTGGTGCTTACCAAATCGAGTAAACGCAAGCCTGGCCCAACCCTCTTCAGGCATTGCCAGTGGCTGGCCATCATTTGAGATTGGCCATTGATGAAAAAGGAAAGAAAAATAAAAAAATAAAAAATTCAAAGAAATTTACAAAATTGTCTATGTCAGCACAAGTACGTCACAAGACGGTCGGCGCTAATTGGACTATCATGTCAGTGTTGTCTGGTCAAGATTGGTCGGAAGGATTATATTAGTAAATTTATCAAAAGGTTGAGGATTGGATTGACATATTGAAAGGTTTAAGACCGAATTAACATAAATATAATAGTGTTAAGATTTTTTTGGTAAATTACCAAATAAAGCCACATTGATATTATGTTATTTGGTTCAAATAAAGGAATAACTATTACATTTTTATGCTTTTTTTGGCGTTTCAATATATTATTTAATTTATGCGCCATGATGCTTTTTAAAACAAGGTGTACGTATTAAAAAAGTTTCAATGTGTTACAGTACAACTATATTATTGTCTGTTTATAAATAGTGACGGAGGGAGGGAACAAGCGGAGGCCACAACGTGAATCGCCACAACGTGAATCGCCACAACGTTTTTAAAAGTGTGAAGCAATTCCTCCGCTTACCGTTGGAGAAAATTCTGATGCCAAAAATCTTATGTCTCTCTCACACGGGCTCCTTTTAATGCCACAAGGCCACGGGCTTGAGAGCCACACAGAACTCCCGCTATCGAAAATCCATTGACGGCGGGTCCTGGATTTGAGTACACTTTTTTCGAAAATGCAAAGATTTTTTTTTTATCAAAATAAAACAGTAAAGACTCAATTGATTGAAAAAAAAAAAAAAAAAAAGACTCAATCAATACCCACTCGTGGGCAGCTGTGTTGGTTGAGAGCCTCTCATTCGTCGCCGAAATCGAGGATTTGAAACCCGTAGTTGCTAGAGATTTAAGTGGGGCCCTAGCGGTGGGATACTGGGCTAGTCTCTCCCGAGGTATAGGAGTGCCATCAGGGCACAGGGGACCCGTGGTGGAGTCCTCGGTTACAAAAAAAAAAAAGACTCAATTGATTGATGACTAGAACCTTAAAAGACTGATTACAACCTATCTCTACAGAAGCCAGATATAAATTGAGAGACTCCTAATATTCTTGAAATTGTCCTTGGAGTTCACACTACTTAAATAGTTACTCGAATAGAAAATTCAAACAATAGGCTTTATCCATCGTCTTTCTTCGAAAAGAAGAAGAGGAAGAGGACACACAGGCAAGGGCAGTCACCGTAGGTCCACGTATGACCAATCGATTACTTTAAGACCGAAGACCCACCGCCAATCTCACTGTTTGATTTTGAATGGATCCGCTTTATTCGTTAGCAGAATGTCTGAGCCTGTCTTTGCGAAACTAAATGAATAAAAAAGAGAAAAGCAAATCCAGAGGGCATTCGATGCCTTGCTTCCTTGTCACTCTTCGCATCTTACCAGCAACAATTCGTGGTATTTTGTTTCTTACCCACTAAATATCATTGTTATTATAACGTATACTCAGGAATAAAGTGTCTCAGTCTTTGAATCCCGGGAAGAACTATTGTATATTCATGGAAAAGCGAAGTGCTTTCGTCGCCAATACACATGCTCATATCTTTTCAATCTCTTTGAGAATGCAATTCGTATTGCAACGGTATTTCATGTGCACAAGATTTACTCTCTTTTGGCTATGTTTGTGTTTGCAAAAAATGAACTACATAGAAAATATTGTTTGAAAACAATTGCTTGCATTGATTACACAAATAAAAAACCGAAAAATATTTCCATCATCTACGAAAATATTTAGATATAAATTATTATCGATAATGAAAACATTTATAATGACTAATTATTTTAAGAAGTAGAACGATCATTTATAAGAAAATATTTTCAAAATCATTCATTTTTTTGTGAAATAAGTATGCCTATGCAGACTTCATTTTCATGATGAATTAAAAGAGGTAAAGTCTTATCGGTAGATTTTTCACAGATTATTTATTTAAGGGGGTCATTAGGAGTTGTTAGAATATTAGATGATGGTTTGATTTTTAAAACGAACATTAGGTTTGGTAATGAAGTTGCTTAGAGAAATTTATCATCATTCATTAATTTCTGTCCACGGAATATGTTGATATAGTCTTCTCACTTCTAGATATGAAGGCTATATCATGCCCTACATGTAATAAACGAAGATGTACTCATCTATATTAGGAAGGTCAAACATTAGGTGTGTAAAATGGTGAGCAATTTGGACCTAAGTATGTCCTAAAATTGTTTCGTCTGAACTTTAAGGCGTAAAATTCAGAAGTATTCCCATGAGTTAGGAAAGAAAAACTTTCTCTCTAATTAAAAGGAATAAAGCGTGCGGGTATCAACATGCTAAAATAAGGAACGCCTCCAAATTGGGCGCCGAGATACTAGATTATCGCTCGAAGTTTCTATCATAAGTTTATTTCTTATTGGTTAGACACGTGTTCCGCACAATGTCTAGAACCGATACGTCTAACTAGCCAATCAAATCAATTTTAGAATGTGCCAATTCAGGTCCGGATTCCAAGAACATGAAATTTAAGCCAGCTTAAGAACTAGCTCTAAACTAGTCTTTTTCCCTTAAAAGAACAAAACCTTGAAACTTTGTTTTTAGAATTTTGACATATAATCTGTTTTGGCGGTTCTCTTTTTGATGTTTAATCTCGTCTTACATTTGTGTCAGACTTGGTTTAAGTCAATTTGAAAGATACACATCAGAAAATGTCTTTTTCCTAAAATTCTTATTCTATTGGATAACTATCCATACGGATTGCGGATTCTGAAATCAACCGATTTCAAAATCAATCAGGTAGGTTCAGATTCTACATTCTTTGTGATATATATAGTCCAAAAAAGGTCAATTTCAGTTTTTGGCCAAAAAATTGACCTACTTGGGCATGCATATCTTTTTGTAATGATATTCCTTTTTTAGATAACGAATACGATGATCTTTTAATAAAAGATGGAAAAGCTTAATAAAAAAAATTCGAAGGCTATTGTTAAAATGATAAACAAAAAGGGAGAAATCTCGTTTCAACTCAATTTATATAGACCAATATAATCAATAGCCATGATCATACGCATCTCATTTGGGTGCCCGCGCCCGTTGACCTGGACAATGGCGTCGCTTGAAGTCTACATAACTAATAGTAAGTTTCAAACAAAGTAAGAATGGATAACTGAGTGGCAAAAACCACAAAAATAAAAAGAAAAGAAAGATGATTGGGCAACTGACAAATTTGGCGTCTTTTGAGGCGCTTGTCTTGCGAAATCAAAAGCCTCTCGGTCTCTCTCTCTCTCTCTCTCTCTCTCTCTCCCCCCTCCCACGGTCCCAAAAATATTCATCTCGAACCCATCACCACCAACCATAATTGAAGTCCCCACAAATTATTACAGAATCATTCCCTTTTCCATAATCCACGTCCTAAGAATCTTACTCTCCGTCTTAACATAT
The DNA here is from genome assembly GCA_017140615.1 of Eucalyptus cladocalyx. NCBI lineage: Eukaryota > Viridiplantae > Streptophyta > Magnoliopsida > Myrtales > Myrtaceae > Eucalyptus > Eucalyptus cladocalyx. Next base: position 20,033,692 of record CM029516.1, read on the forward strand.
AGTTGTCACACCATTGTACAGAACCAACGTGAAGATACTGAAGTCTAGGCGGATCTCCTTTTGAATTTGCAGAGAAAATGAGGAATCTCGGAATGAGAGCCGTCCCTCAGGGGATAAAGAGAGGAAAAAAAGAAAGTCTTTGTGGGCACAACGAAACTAAAGCTGTAATCTGCACTTTCTTCTTCTGCTTTTATGAGACCTCCAATTGCTTTAGCTCATGAGAGAGTAATTTGGACTCTACTTCAACATTTATTCTAGTTCTCGAGGTCGAATTATTCCGGTATCTTGTCCCGTCGAGATCAACTTGTTAATGCCTTGTTGGGCTCGCTAGTCTAATTGAACTTCTATTAGCTTTTCAAAAGAATTTAATAGTTACAAAAAAGATGCAGTAAAGTCGAGCTCGAGCTTAAGCCGGGGCTTAAGTTTGGCATTGGTATCTTTTCGCACCATAAATATAATATTTACAGATCTCGTAAGATGATGGAGGTGTATTGCTAGGGATCCTATTAATATATTTTAATAACGAAAATGTTCACCTCAAGTAGTAATAGTAACCATCATGACCCAAGTAAGACGCAGAACAAGCCTAATCCACACATATAAATGTCCGTTGATTAAATTATCCCCTGGCTCAACAACTTCACGGAACTTATTGTTTTAGCTTTCGACTGATGTCCCTCTCGCCATTTTGGTTTCTATTTTCAGGTTTGGCTATCAAAAGATATGCTCGGATGCCTCGAGCATATATAACCAGAATATATTCCCTTTGCGGCCGAAGGGATTACAGTGAGAAATTTTCACTAAACAAAAGGTATCCATGAAAGACCAGCAAAAATATTCACGGCGTCTGGTGCTCAAAGTTTCCGCAAAAAGTGGCTTCTCAAGCTGATAGTAAATTAGTTAAGTTATTAGTAATCACATATGTAATTGGATAGAAACTTGGTCGGTTGTCGATAAATTTAAGAGGCGGCAAGAGTTAGACGTTAACTAGTTGCTATGACCCAGAAATATTACACCGAAAGTTCGACAGATTGGGATTTTTAGACGGAAATTTGTTCTAAAAGTTCAGATCCCTTCACAAGATAAGTCCATACACACATGAGCACGCCCTTAAATTTAATTCAAATTTTACTAGTGAAAAGCAAGATATAAATGAGTTATGTTACGAATCATGTAGGCTCGAGGAGCAAAGGCACAATGGAAGAAGTAAGAGGCTAAAATCAGTAGAAAGATGGAGTCCTTGTACTATAAGGAGCCTTATAGGCAATGAGGATTTAAATTCTTGAATCAGCTCCGATATACTTTCAAATTGCTGGTCCGTACTCAAAACCACAAGTGTTTTGCATATGACCGTCAATTCATGCACGTTGCTTTGAGATGCAATCTTCTACTTCACTTGTCAAAATGATTTCTGAAAGTATGCTACACACAACTATTGAGCTGCAGATTCTAACGTTGGCACTCTCGTGTTACTCAAAATAAGAAAACGTGTAATTTATAACTCCCAAAGAACATCTACTCACGGTAAACAAATGGTAATTGAAGACATTGCCTCAACCAATCGTCACAAAATTAAAGAACGAAAGAAACCTTTGATTAAGGAGATCAGCCAGTGAATTATGCATTCGACAGGAACATAATGTGATCACAACTTGGCAAAGGCATACAGAGTCTCTATGGTGAGCAGGTGACAAAGTTCAAACCTAACAGATGAACACCGAAAGGATAAAAAAAAGAAAAACACCAAAGTGAGATATTTCTAGGGTTTCATCTTTAAGAGCAGAGCAGTCAGCAACCATCTCCACTAAATATTTCTAGGGTTTCATTCTTTTTTTGAATGATCGGTTGAGATGACCAAAAATTTGAAAGAAAGGAGGAGAACTATGAAAGCTTCAAAAAGAGAGGATCAAGTTAACCAAGAGATCTCTACAAGGGGTTGCGAGTGGAAGAAGAGCTGAAACCAGAAAGATCCATCCATGCGCTGGCACTGCTCAAGAAGGGATGATTTTCGTGGTTAATCCCGTAAAACTGCCTCGAGAAAGGCTGATTGTTGTCTTCCATTTTCACCGATGAGGAGAGCTGAGCAATTAGCCCAGCTGATGAAGGCGGTGCATTAGGCCTCACATTAAGAGCTCTAAATGACTCAAACCTGCCTTCAGACGGGTACAATCCCAGGTTTGGATCCAGCCTGCCCGACGAGGAAAGCTGCTGTGCTTGCCCCAAGCGCCACCGCTCTAAAGCTCCACCATCGCAGGTGGTCGCAGCCAGGAAATTCAAGTCTCCTAGTGGTAGAGGCGCTCCAGTATTATAATTAAGTCCAGCGCCAGCTGATAAAGTTGAGTTATCAGGAAGATAGTGCAAAGGAGCCATGAAGTGGCCAAGCGGTGGGAGCTGCGTCCCGACCCCTAATATTTCAGTGGTGTCAACATTGGCCCCTCCATTTGAGGTCGGTATACAAGTAGAGCCCGATCTCGGAGTTGTGATTTGCCGATGGCTGCTACTTGCCACTGATTTCGAGCTCCCCGATTTGCACCTCTTGTTGTTTCTCCGGCAACCACCTCCAACAGGGACATTTCTTAACGCTCCTCCTCGCGTCCAGTACCTTCTGCAGGTTTTGCAGAAGTGTCTCGGCTGGGAGAGGCTGTAGTTATTGAAGTAGCAAAACTTCGTGTTGGTCGATTCACATCGAGGGCATTTCAGTGGCCCCTCTGGCATCGGTATGTTGGCCAGGCGGGCCTCGTCAGCCATCAAACGGGGCATTGAGCTGGTGCCACCGCCTCCATGAGGTTGATGTGGTGGTGGCAGGAGCTGAGTATTTGTGCTGGAGTTTCCAGTTTGGTGATGATCTGTCTGTTGCTGAAGAAGAAGAAGAAGAAGAAGAAAGCAAAGATCAAATGTCTGGTATATTCAGCAAAGAAGACCAGCAAAAGTGGAGAGAATATCTTTTCTTTTTGAAGTTTTTTCTTGCTTTTTGGGCTGAGAAAGCATGAAAGAAAGATAATTCATGGATCGTTTAAGAAAATCCTCACCTGTTGCCAGTTGGATGGATCAAGATAAGGTGGGAGAGATGGAAAATCCATGGCCTGTGTGAGGATGCTCCTTCTTTTTAGTAAAGGTCACAATGGGGGCTTCTTGAGGGAATAGTGGAGAATCACATCAACATAGAGAGAGTTGCAGAAGGGAGAGAATTCAATAAGAGGCAAAAAATTAAAGGAGGGAACTTTTATGTGTGCTGTATTTACATGGAATATATTTTGTCCTTGCCACTTCTCACTAGCTTAAGACACTTTCTAGGGTTTAAAGGGACAAATGTTCCTTCTTCCTTAACGTGTAAGCATCTTTCTTTTTGTCCCAAAAGAAGAGAAAAAGTTTAGCAACCCTCTATCCTAGAGGAAAATTGGATTTAGGACGAAATAACCTTGCACGAGCCATCCACTGAAATCTTACCAGGCATATGTACATCTACCTAACGAGGAAACACATTATAAGTTCAAAAAAAAAAGAATCATCACCTTCTATCCGTCTCCATGTTCAATCATAAAAATCAACGTATCCGCCATCACCTCTTCGGGCCCCCCGCTTCTCCAATCACCGACTTCTGCTACACAACGATTGATGCTTCATAAATGATTAACGAAACGACTAGATTAGTTCACAAACACGCACAAAGGCGCATAATCACTTACAACAACAGTTTAAAGCAAACTCTCCCAACATATTATGAAAGTTAATAGTGAAAGCTTTATGACTCACGGAACAAAATAAAATAAACATGTTCTAAGGCTCTATTCATTTCCCGGAAAACATTTTCCACATTTTTCGGCATTTAATTCGCTTATGAAAATGAGTTAATGGAATTCCTATGCTGAAATTTAGGAAAGTGATTTCCGCTTTGAAAAATCAAAAAACATTTTACAAAATATGACTAGATTTTGGCACTTGGATATGAAACTTTATGCTTGAACACAAGAAGCCCAACGATGATTCTCAAGTTTGTGACATTCACAACAAGGTCTACGGCACCTAGGCTCAGGTCCATCGAGGCCGAGCTCGAGCCTCTAATGCCTGTTTCTAAATCCATCAAGACTAGGCCCATAGCCTTGGTGCCCCCGCCCAATGCCTGGCACTTGAGCTCCAGTCCATAAAGGAAGTGCTTAGGTCCCCAATGCTCAAGCTTTAGTTCCCTATGTAGCACGGACACTCTCCAGAAGCCTTCGTGTCGTGTCCGACACTCCGACACGTGTCCGACACGCTCCGACACGTCCCGACACGCCCGACACGCGGTCAATGAGTGTCGAAAAATCAGACACGTGGTCAACTCTTTCCGACACGCTCTGACACACGAGTCCAGAATTTCGACACGCGATTCCGACACGCACATGGTCAATTTTAAAAATTTATAATACTTGAGGAGTCAAAATATAAATATACACAAAAGAAGTAATAAAAGAAGTAATAAAATTGCTATAAATATACACACACAGGTTCTTTTTTCAGTTTTATTTTTTTAGAATTGTTTTATTTTTTTAAAAGTCTTTACTCTGAAAGAAGTAATAAAAAATGCTATATATGATAAATAAATAAATTTAAAAATATTATTTCAGCATTTTTCTTAAACAATGTTTTTTTCCTTTAAGTTTTGTGTATTATTGTAACAAATTAAAATAATGAATGATATTATCTAATATTTCTTGTGTAAATTAATTCTAGGCTATTTTTATTATTATTTATTTATGTATTTATATATAAAAATATATCTAATATATAACGTGTCGGAACGTGTCAAAATTCTCTATTTTTAAGAAATGACGTGTCGACGTGTCGGTGTCGTGTCGTGTCACGTGTCCGTGTCGGTCCTTCATAGTTAGTTCCTAGTACTTATGTTTGAGTCTATAAAGGTTGTGCCTAGGTCCTTGGTGCTTGGGCTTGGGTCCTTATTGAAGAAAATGTTTGTTCTTATAAAAGTAATTTTATTGAAAAATCGAATTTTTGATCATTTTTATTTTTCCTTTTTCTTTCTATCTTTTTTTTTTTCTTTTAATCTTTCATTTTCTTTTTCCTTCTTCCTCAGCCAATCCCAACCATAGCGAAGGTGGACAACTGGCCACAAGCAAGGGACAAGCTCGTCAACCTTTGGTGGTGAGGCTCGAGCTTCACTAGCCTAAGAATAGCCCAAACTCTCTGGAATCCAATGAGGCCAATCACCGACTACCGTTGGGGCAGCCACCAATCAAGGAAGAGGGAAAAGGAAAAAAATAAAAATAAAATTAATAATTCTGTTTTTTTGGGAAATTTCCCTTAGGAAAATCAAATCAAACTTTTTATACCAAACAGTAGATAATTTTTTTTTTTTTTTGACATTTTCAAATTTCAGCCAAACACAAGATTAAAATGATTTCCTAAAAAAATTCTCTAGAAATATCACATTTTCCGCAAAACAAATGGAACCTAAATCTTAGGTAATCCAAATTTAACACAAATTGCAGACAATATTTGGAGGATAAAGAAATGAGCTAGACCAATGTGAAAAATTAACCTAAAGATTAGAAAAGCCACTCGACAATTATCAAAACAGCGGATTTTGAGGCCCGAATTGATGGCAAACACAAGTCCCCAGGTTTGGACAAGCTTTCCACGTAAGTACCATGAGCTGCGTAACTTTTTCTAAATCAAAACTCATGACATGTTTTTGTCTATCCAACACAGCGGGAATTCTTGATCCAAAACTGCCTTTCAATTTTCATAAGCAGCCGTGTCCACACCAACCACCTTAGGCGGCTTTATTTTCTCTGAAGTCGAAATCATCAAGTTCCATTGACGCTCGACGAGTTGCACCACTACTCTCTGTCTCTGTCTCTCTCTCTCCTCGTTTTAAATTTGGAATGCTCATCACTATTAATTAGAGATGTCACTATGCTCATCTCTCCGTCCACCAAAACCTCCGATATGGACACAATTGATGCCAACCAAAGGGGAGAGATTACGAGAGGGAGAGGGACAGATCAAAGAGAGACAGAGAGAGGTGGCTGGCTGTGAGGGGGCTCGATCTGAACTCGATGGACCAACGGCAACAAGCCGCAGCGTGACATAGCTGCGCCATAGAACAGTGGCCAATGGCCATGGTGGTTTTGATGTGGACGATAAGAGATTCAAGGGATGGGATAGCAAGAGAAAGAGAAGGGATTAGGTTTGTGTAATATTTAAGGTCCATTTGTTTGGAAAAAATATACTTAGGAAAATGTTTTGTAGAAAGTCATTTTTTGTTGTTTGGTAGGGAGAATCTAATTTGATTTTTCAAGAGAAAATTATTAAAACATTCAATTATTTACTTATTTATTTATTTTATAATTACTTTTATTTTTTCTTTTACTTATTTTTTTTATTTTTTCTTCTTCCTCCCCATTGCTCCTTTTGCTTCGTCGCCACCATCCCATCTCCTTCCACTAGTAAAGACAGCCACAAGCGAGCTTGATTGAGTGACCCTTGAGCTTGCCGGCCTCAGCGTAGCCCAAGCTCGCAAGGATCGGTCGAGTCGTGAGTTGCCACCTTGCGTTTTCGCTATTTGTCGGGCTGCCAGCTATCGTCAAGGCATGCGGTTGGCAAAGGAAGGAAAAGAGAGAAGAGAGAAGAAAATAAAAGAAAATGAAAGAAAAAAGGAAAATTCAAATTCAAATTCAAATTTTAAAAATTCAATTATTTAGAAATAAAAAAATTGATTAAAATTTCCAAATTTTTAAAAAAATGAAAATATAAAATTATTAGAAGGGAGTTTATCAAGGAGAGCAAGAAGGGAAAATGATTTCTTAACACCAAACACCAAAAAATGTTTTCCTTAACTTGTTCATTTTCTGTGAACCAAACACCAAAAAATCTAAAATGCATTTTTCAAAAAATTATCTTCTATGAAACAAATGGAGCCTTAAGATATTCAAGTGTAAGTTGAAATGGCGTGCCCTTTTTCTATTGGAAAGTGAAAAGAACCATCGAGCAAATGAGTCATACGATCACCTAAAGTTTTGTCTAAAAGCTTGAGTTTAGTGAATGTGCTGACTGTATTTCAAATCTTATGGACACTTCATTAGCGGGTTTCTCATATCTGAAAATCTATGAGCATACAAACTCATTGAGAAAATTATCCAAGAAGTTCTCAACATATTGCACGCAATCAATTCAATCTTAATCTTTTCAATTCTTTTGTCATATTAGTCATAAAATTTCCGATGATTTGCTAATGTAGTTCTTCCGGCCATTTTTGCCTGAAAAATTGCTGATGTAAATGTCAGCCATCCTACATTAGTGATTTCTGGCTAAGAATGGCTAGAATGACTATATTAGTAAATCATCAAAATGTTTAGGACTAATATCACAAAATATTAAAAGGTTATAACTATATTTGCAAAATTGAATAGTTTAGGATTGAATTGGCCGCCGCACAATATGCTTAAAACTTATTTGACAATTATGCACTATTAATAGAGAATTGGTGTCGAGAACCCTCAAGGTTGGTGTCCTCAAGGTTGGTGTGGTTGGTCTTTATGTAGGATATTTCAGCTCAGACACTTGAGGTTATATATTCAAATGCCACAAATTGCATGGTATTTCAGCTCAGAAGCTTTGGATTAGGACCACATGCACACACAAAAGCATGTTCACCGGCCTTAATGACATTTCGCTGGCCTTTAGATAGTTGGCTCTTTGTGCTCATATTCCTAGACTATCAAAAGAAACTGGCGGCGAGATCACTTGGCCATATACCATGTGGAAATCATATTGCAGTCCCTAACATATCTCGATCTAATCAGCTGTAAAATCGAGTCTGTTGCCTTCTCAAAGTCCACGCACGTTCTTTTGCATGGCCTCCCGCGTTTGTTAATGTTGGTATTATATATAATTTGGTCTGTTACATGGAGTTAAGTCCTTACTATGAGGATTCAATACAAGCCAAAAAAAAAAACTATATATAGGTCAGCCCAGTGCGCACTGACATGCATTGTAAAAATTAGTAAAGGACAATGGACAAGCACATTACATATGTGTTTCTCCTGAGATTCACCAAATGGATGCCCACCCTCGAAAGGAAGTGTTGACACATAAATTTTGGCGACCCGATTTCATTTATCTCATACAAAATTATGGATTAATTTTTAACCGCTAAACAAAAATATTTGAATTAAATTGCATAGCATATAATTTTAGGAGCATTTATTATTGCATTTGCATTGAACCAACGACTGAAAAATTTGAGTGAATGGCTCTAAAATTAATTGGACTGAGCCCATGATGATGGAATTTGGTAAAGCTTGTAAATCTTCATGTTGATAGAGAATTGCATGTGGATTGTTCTGAACTTGGAAAGATCATGAGCAATTGGGCTATTATTCCATTAAAATCTCATATATATGGAGAATTGGTGTCATGGTCTCCATATAGGAAAGGATCTTCTCTGAAAGATGAGAAAGACCAGTAATCTACGTGGACAATATTTGCAAGAGATTTTCTTCGTTAGATTGGAAAAATCAATAGAGAGAGAAAGAATCATGGCCTGGCCATAGGCGAAATCAAGCCAATTATACTGGGAGGTTCTCAAGAGGAAATAAAATCTGGCCCCTTCCCTTCTGTGCTAAAATCGTTACGTCTATATAAGCAGACAAAGAATAGACAAAAAAGGGGAGAAGCCACACATTGAATACATGGCCATAGTATAGAGAGCCACAACATAGAGAGGACACGTGAGAGAGAGGAGTGTTCGGCCAAGCATCACGTGGCTGAGCCTCTCCCGGAGGTGATCTTGATCTACTGTCCACCGTTCACCGCGGTCTTGCTCAAACACGTCTGATCGCACACGCAGGCTTCACTTTCTTGCAGGTTTTTCTAGCCATCGTGCTCCCTACGGCACCGGTGATTGTCCAGCACATCCTGATCCAACATCGAGCCTCGAACTGCGCCTCCAGCAATCTCACGGACATACAATACAGCTACGATCCAGAGATAGCAAAAGAGAAAGGAAAATCGTGAGCGTGGCAGCCATAAAAAGGAGACAATCAAGCAATCTCCCACGCGTGCTCATACTAATAAACTGAAGTCTTCTTTCCACTGCTTGAAGTGTGGAATTTCAGTGAATGGGCTTCTTTGGGTCCAAGAGAATCGTGAACTGGGGGAAGAGTAGCAGCCACCTGCCGCTTCACACCTCGCCAGATTGAAGGAAACACTACACTAGTCGTCCACGCTTTTGTAGTGTTGTCCTCTTACGGCCGCGACGAGCTGCAATTGCAGCCAGATCTTCTTGCTTCGCAACCAAGACCCTCACTGACGACGTTCAGCGAAGATATCACCACGAGCAAGCCGTGCTCCATTGTCCGAGAACTCAAGTCCCGTGACGACTTGCCCCCGAACCGTGAGCTACTCTTGAGCTCCTCATCACGCGGTCCGCGACTTGCAATGACCTGCTTCTGTGCCACGCTGCCACCACCGAGCTACACTCTTCTTGATCGTCAATCTAACTTACCACCTCACGAGCCATTGTCTTGTCATATGTCATGGTAAGTCATCGCCGGGGCCACCATCCAACGAGTCCAAATTCGGGAACGATATCCATGAAATAGGTAAAGATATAATCCAAATTTAATTTGGTAATTTCCTTACTTAATTTGTTGATATCACCACCATACATCTTTATGAAAAAGCCTTTTAAATTAGGGATTATTCCCTAATCTCACAACATGCATATGATTGACAATATGATTTTATACCTGAAATATTACTTGCAATTGTATAGAAAAACTACCAATTTGATCTTACGCCCGAGATATGATTCATGATTTCATTAAAATTGGCCAATCCGATTTTATACATGAGATACAATTCGTCAATTTATTAGATGGGTACCGATGATATATTGCCTAATTTGTTGTCGTGTTTTTATTTTATTTTTATGCCTTTACTTGAATTGATTTTGCTTCCATAAAAGAAAATGCAAAAAATAATATATAGATATTTGAGTTGGATTAGGTTCATGTTAGAATATTGCACGTTTTGATTATGGAATTTATTTATTTCGAATTTTTAAAATAAAAAATACCAAAGAAATTAATTTAGGATTTTAGATTCTCTTTTCATTAACTTAAATTGCATGTTCAATAATTATTGGACAATTTTCATTTCGAATTTTATTAAAAAGAAAAAGAAAACATAAAAGATATCATGTGTGTGTCACCTAGAATTAGGTCATTCCTCACATGTCATCTAGTCCCTGCATGATTAGGATAATTTGAATGTGTGACATATTAGGATATCTTCATTTAATATTTATTCATCATTAGATTAGGTCTTTTAATTGATGTCGCGTAACATATAATTTACAAATTAGGTTTATTTAATTGTATGTTGCATGTCATGTTAGTATAGACATATTTTTGTACGTCATTGCATTGCATTACACGTAGACTAAAGTTTTGTTAAATAAGAGAAAATCCTAAAAAAAAAAAAAAAAGAAGATTAAATGACTGCATGTTAATTAGAAATCATATTTATGACTATTGATGTGAATTCTAAGCTAACATTGCGGATGCTTTTATTACTATAAGATAAGTCATGCAATTTATTTATTATTTTATTGGGTGTCAAATTGGTGAATTATGCACCACCTCACATGTTAGGGAGTAATAAAATGAACTCAAGTTGCCTAATAAACATTTTTTTTTTCATGAAAAGAATAGTACCGAAAGGGCATTAGAGAAATATAATGTAATCAAGTCTTCATACTAAAAATCTCTAGTTCGTAGGAGTAAAATAATTATTTTGTTATTTTACTTAGGTGTTTAATCGACTTGTCCTAAACTAATTAGTGACGACTCCTAATTGAAAAATCATTTGCATGTTTAGAACTCGAATTTGAGTCACAAATTGGTGTGGGCTTTGGTAGAGCCCGAGCTAAGTTTAAACTTAGTAATCCATTAGCCAAACTTTAAAGGTGCACATGACAAAATTTTTAGAACAAAAATTGATTTCTAGCCAGAAATTGAGAAGTTAAAAATTTTAGCTTATGATTTCTTCTTCAAATCTATTTCTGGAATAAATCTGTTCCAGAAATAGAAAAATCAAATTGTAGTACAAACCAGATTTATGTTCCAAATCTGTTCCGGGGAACAAAGAAACAGAGAAATAGAAAAGTAGAAATTTTATCATGCACGCCCTAAATGGTTCACTCGATGTTAGGTCGTAGAAATTTTATCATACACCCTAAGTGGTTCACCCAATGTTAGGTCATAGAAATTTTATCATGCACACCCTAAGTGGTTCACCCGATGTTAGGTCACGACAGTTTGGCGACTCCACTTGATGCGTGATGAGGTGAGTGATTCTAGAACAGATTTTTGAGAGGGGATTTTTGTGGTTAAGTGTATGGAGTAGTGTATACGAGGAAGAAACGAAAAGAAATAAGAAAAGATAAAACGATCTCCTCCCAAGGTATAAAGGCCTCGCCACCAACCGAGAATGAGGATCGAGATCTACGAAGCTCACCACCAAGGCCTAAAGCTTCCACCAGCCAAGGATAAAGGACTTCGGGATAGGAGAAGCTCACCACCAAGGCCTAAAGATTCCACCAGCCAAGGGTAAAGGGCTTCGTGGCTCATCACCAAGGAGTGATCTACGCTCCAAGGATAAAGAAACTCTCTCTAAAGGAGTTCACTCAAGTTAAGGAATTCTCACCATTCTCATTCATGAAATTCGTATATCCCCTACATTGGATAGTTTCCCCTATTTATAAAATGATTTTAGCCTTAGGAAATATTAAAAACAAACTTTAATGACCTAAGAACTAAAACGTTCGACTCTTGAGCTACATAAAAATAAAAACAGCTAGGAACTTAATAAAAAGCCTTTATTACGAGAACTAAATGCCCTTTAATCTTCGGCCTTCCAAATTCTCGAACTGTTAGCTTTCCATGTTCTTGAACCTTTGGCTTTCCATATTCTTGAACCGCTTTCGTGAACCTCTAGCATTCCCAAAATTCGAGCTCCTCCCTTGACCAGAAAATAATCATTCTGAAACTTCATCAATTTGGCATACAAGACATCTAAAATGGCCTCCCATTGATACCTATCGATATATCACAAAGTACCGATAAGTAATTAACATTATTCATTCAAAATGATCCATCGAAGCACATAATGCCCAACTTCTTTATTGGCTTGAATAAGCATCGATGGTTTTGAGTTGGTCCATGGAGCTACGTTGGATGCTCCCGCATCACCACTATAAACTTGAGTTAAAACTCCATTTTCCTTTCTTGAAAAAATGTTTTTATTTGGCGGTGAGAATCCTAGGTATGTCCTTAATGTTTAAGGTGTTAAATGTTTTTACAGAATGGGAAGTATAAGGGGAAGGGTTTACTAACCTTTGTTTTTATAGGGAGATGTAGGACTATATGGTTTATTTTCATATATGAAGTGTTGTTTGATATAAACTATTATGCATGCCTTGCATCTACACTACACTTTTGAGCATAAAAAAAATTGCCGCCGAACTCAGGTCACACAAGATCATCTAGGATAGTATTAAAATGGATACCACTCTAACTACATGCCTGTGGTACAAGTCGCACATCTCAATCTCAAAATTTCTTTCTTGGTGTCAAGAGTACCCACCTCGGTCCGCATGCCTACAACCCAGGTCGGCTTTTTGATCAAATTGGAGTCATAAGGACCCAACTTAGTCCACAAGCCCAGGGCTAGTCTGATCATCCTTATGGCTTCACCTCGTATAGAGTGAAGTAAGTCTTCTAAATCTTTGCTTTGCAATTTATTTACTTTCCTATACATTTGGTTGGTCAATGATGGATATAGGTCAAGTAGGAAGTTAATATTGTGGAATCATTTAGAATTAATGATCGTCGAGTCCTTTAAAAAAAAATCGAAAATTTACTTTTAATGAGGCTTTTATTTTCATAGCTGTGTCATAAGTTGTTCTTTCCCAAGAAATTTGTCGTTTTTTTCATTTTAAAAAAATGGCAAAAAAATTTGGAGAATTTGTTTTCAATTCATGCCATTGTTGTTCTCATTAGGGAGAGTCTCAAACTTTTTCTTTTCCTAGTTCATGTTCAGGAATTTGATACTCTTATTTTCTAGTTAATGCTAGGGTTTCCTATGTCTTTATTTTCCTAGTTTGTTTTTACGAAGTTCCCTCATGTACAAACTTTTCATGATTAAAAAAAAAAAAAAAAGAAGAAATTAGATTGTTGTCATGGATCGATTCCTTATTTTCACCTTGTGCTTCTATGTGCGCTCATTTTCTCGAAATAGGTGATTATAGAGCGATCTCGCTCACCCATTTGTACACTGTCAAGAGCTAAAAATGACAAATAAAAACGAGGTGTTGAAGCGTGTTGCTAATATTGACAATGACATGAACAAGCAAATTGCAAGCCTCCAAAGTCAAGTCGACAAATTGTTTGTTACGGTAGCTTATCTCGTCAAGCAAAAGTGCCGAGATGACATGGACACTCTATCTTTAGTGAGAAATTGTGACCCAAAGAAGAGAGCCAAGACAACTATTGAACCATCTCATTTTCTTGAGCTAGCCGAATTTGATGCCACCATGAAAGACTAGTGATGTGTGCATCCTCAAAATTCGACCCTTTTTAGGACATGATAAGGAGTTTACTTTTATCAATGTGCAATTGGTAGAATTAGACTTTGAATTCGTTTGTGAGCCATTCAAGAGTGTTAAACCTATTGGGAAAGACAATTTAGGATTCCGATGTGCACTACCAAAGAACTTAATCATGGATTGACAATTCGATCATAAGGATCGATGAGGGATAAACTTAAGACGTTTCAATCCGATTTAGGAATGGTTATAGATCGATTCGATGATAGTGTATAATCGGATTGTAGGTGATTCTGTACGATTGCTATATTAATTACGAACGACCGTAAACCAATTCCAATTGATCGTGTACCTTGGAACGAGCAATTGACCCCTCACGATTACATGACAACCGAAGATCATCCATGAATTTAAAAGGGCTTAAACTGGATTGATATCAAATCAACCACGGGTCGAACTCACGAAACTCCTAAAGGTCACCTGTTGGTTTTATAGAGGATTAAGAGGCAATCATTGAACATTACTTAATCAAATTCTTTATTTATCGGTAAACCCTGAATTTTGGATAAGTGGAATTGGGCTAGAAATTGGAAGCCCAAAAGGGGGCCCACGAATTTGGAAAGGCCCAATGGGCCACATTCCCTTTAATATTCGTCCACAAGAGCCCAAATAGATGGAAATTATAGTTTTGCCCTTTAAGGCCTTTAAGCTTGTTTAGGCCCAAATTGGATTAACTAAGCCCAAGCCCAAGTTTATCAAGCCCAAGGACAAGCCCATTAAGAAAATTGGGCCATTTTGGACTTGGTCCATGTGCGTGAATAGTAACCTATGTGAATAGTGCGCGTGAATAGTAACCTAGTTTCTATAAGGCTTTGACTTTTGTGGCAAGATGGAGGGTTAGGATTTATTCTTGCTCCCCAAGTTGGAATGGAGGGCCAAGATGTGTTCTTGCTCCCCAAGTTAGGACAATAAGTCAAGGGGCATTGAATGACCAACTTCTTCCCCAAGTTTTCCTCTTTGTCCATCATTTCTCTCACTTTCTCTCTCTACCCCTCATTTGGACGAATTTCCTCCATCACTCTCCCTCATCTCATACCCATTTCTCTCTCCTTTTCCTCTTGTTTGTGTGGTTGTGAGCCACCGTCCACCATTCAGCTCGTCAAGCTACCCTTGTGGCAAGATCTCGTCGTGTCATCGTTCCCGCATGTTGGCCATGAGTCCCAAGCCATTGCCGGACCTCCCTCAACTCGTGTGCTGCTGTTCCTTGGCTATTCTAGCCTTGTTGTGAGCTACTGACCATCGATTAGCCACCACTGCACCTTGGGGAGCCTCACCAAGAGCCGCCACTACGCCGTGAGCCTTGTTGCTGCTTGTCATGGCCTAGTTTTGGAAGTGAGTAGCATTCTAACCATTGATTAGGGCGGTAATTGCACTTTGGAGTAGAGTTAGGATTGGTCTATGGTTAATGGTGATTAGATTGTGTGATAAGTGGATTAAAGTGATAAGTAGTGGTGATAAAGCTATCACGATAGGTGATAAGTGGATGTGATAAGTTATTGCGATAAGTGATGGTTATAGGTGATAAGTTATCGTGATAGACTATCGTTAGAAGTGATAAGCTATTGTGATAGATTATAATAAGATGTGATAAGCTATAATTATAAGTTATCGTTCGATGCAATAACCTATCTTGATTTTCATAAGCTATATGTTGTGGCTTTTAATGTGATATATGTTTACTAAAGCCTAATTTTAAAGATAGTAGATGCTTATGCAATTCTTTATTTTGGAAATGATAAGTGTTCATTATGTTGTGAATTCTAAAGTGTATATGCTTGTTGAATGCTAGGTTTTAAAGATGTTATATGCCTATGCAATTCCAAAGTTGAAAAGGGTAAGCATTCACAGCATTCTATAATTATAAGTAATGAAAGACTATTTTGAAAGGTAATGTGCTAAGGTTGTTTGATATGATATTGTCATTGGAAGCAACTTGTGATGTTATTGGATGTGCTTGTTCTATGTGATGTTCTTTGGTATTAATGACAATGTCTTTACACATATGTTCATTGTCCATGGTCGATGCATGAGAACACTTCAAGCCTCCGAGACAGGATATATGATGGTTCTTGGAAATGCGTGGAAGCACGCCAGGTCAAGTCTCTCTTGGATCGACGATATTGAGGCGTATCATTCCTAAACCAAGTTCGGTACTAAATTGGTGATCATGTCATGACGGGTCGGTCCTTCTTGGCCTCGGTGCGATATTAAGACGTATCGTTCCTAGCTAAGTTTGGTACTAGGTCAGTTGATCATGTCACGACGGATTGGTTCTTTCTTGGTCTTGGTGTGATTTTGAGAAATATTGTTTCCGATTCGAATTAGACTTAGGCCAATGCTCAACGTATCGTGTCAAACCACGGACCCTCATTTCATGCTCGGCATATTTTATTGATGTAGTTTTGAAAGATCATGAGACACACTTCGCTTGGCACATCATTGAGGCATTTATTGATGTAGTCAGCACACTTGTGATTTGAGATTGATATATGAGTAGGTTTGGATTTTTACATGGCATGAGCGCATGACTACATTATATTGCACCGCATGGTCTCGAGGATAGCATGGTACTATGGAATGCCATGATATTCTCGAGATGTCAATGTCTGTAAAGTGCATGAGTGCTAAATGCATATGATGAGAATGATGCCATAGTCTGCACATGTTTAGCATGGATGTATGAGTTAGTTGAGAAAAGTGCATGGATTAAATGTCATTTCAGTGACTATGTGGCACATGCATACTTTGATTGACCCTGTTTATGAATTGAGAGACATGAGGAAGTTTGTAGGTTGATACTTGGGTCAAAAAGACACAAATAAGGTTGTGGATTTGTACGCCTTTGATTAGGACTCGTAAGATTTAAGTTGTTGCATTGTGCATGGGATTATTGTTATTCACACCTGGATTATTAAATTGTGAATGTCGTATGTTTAATGGAATGGTGCACTCACGTAGTGATTGTTATACTATAATTGGACACATGATAAAGTGTCACATGTTGAGTGGCCTAATTCCTGTTAATAGATAATGCAAAGCAAATGCCTTGTTATTAATTTGGCATCAATAAATAAGTTGCATGTTTAGGGCGTCTCCGAGGCAAAGAACCCTCCTACGGGAGGTTTAGGGAGCTTACTCGTTGAGATATTTATATTTCAACCCCATCGTGGTTTAATATTTTTTAGGCCTGTAGTATGGAGAACCGTCATGTTCGGTTCGAGGTTACATTGGAGACGAGAGTTTGCCCTGTCATTAGTGAAGTTTAAGTTAACCCTGACCCATTGTTGGTTTTGTTGGTTGGTTGGAAGTTGCCGGTAAGGCTTGTAATTACGAAACTTCCTAGGGTTCATAGTAAATTTGAAAAGGAAGTATTTGGTTTGATGTTATGCTATATACCTTTTACTATCCCTATTGTTTGTAAATGGTTGGGAGATGTTTGTTCTGCTTCCACTTGCGTATAATCAAAAGATAAATTGAATGGGTCGGCGATGCGTCCTGGGACATCACAATTCCATGATCAAAGAGATCGAGGGATGCTGCACGCTCGAGGGTTGGGGCATGACAAGTGATGCTCTATAGTCGACATACGTGTGATATGAGATTGATATATGAGCAGGTTCGGATTATTTCATGGAATGGGTGCATGACTATATTATTTTGCGTCGCATGGTCTCAAGGATAGCATGGTAGTGTGGGATGCCATGATATTCTTGAGACGTCCATGTGTGTAAAGTACATGAATGCTGAATGCATATGATAAGAATGATGCCATTTTCTACATATGTGTAGCATGGATATATATGAGCTACATGAGAAAAGTGCATGAGTTAAATGTCATTTCAATGACTTATGTGGAACATGGATGCTGTGATCGACCCTAGTTATATATTGAGAGACATGAGGAACTCCTGCAAGTCGATATTCGAGTTAGAAAGGCACAATAAGGTTGTGGATTGTATGCCTTTAATTAGGACTTAAGAGATTTAAGCTGCTACATGGTGCACGGAATTATTGTTATTCATGCATGGATTATTAAATTGTGAACGCCATATGCTTAATGGAATAGTGCACTCACATAGTGATTATTATACTATAATTGGACACGTGATAGAGTGTTGCATGTTGAGTGGCCTAATTCCTATTAATAGATAATGCAAAGCAAAGGCTTTGCTATTAATCTGGCATCGATAGTAAGTTGCATGTTTAGGGCGTCTCTAAGGCGAAGATCCCTCCTACGCGAGGTTTAGGGAGTCTACTCACTGAGTTTATCTCATTCCTCGTTGTTTATCATTTTTCAGGCCCTAATCATGGCTATCCGAGCTTGAGCCAAAGTAATTTGAGGTGGATGCGTACTAGACGCGTAGGGGATATTACTTGGTGTGGTCGTCCTCGTAGAATAGAGGTGCTAGGTTAACCCCAATCCCGGTTCTTGGACAAGTATGAAGGAATCCACTACGAGGATGCATAAATGGCTAAGCCTTTGTTATAAGGAAAGATTATGTTTGATGGTAGATGCATATATATGAAATTGTGTTATGATGTATTCCTTATATTATCCCTATTGTTTGTTAATGGTTGGGAGATATTTGTTCTGCATATAATCAAAAGATAAAATGAATTGGTTGGCGACGCGTCCTAGGATGTCGCAATTCCATGACCGAAGAGATCGAGGGGTGTCGTGCGCTTGAGGGTCAAGGTGTGACATGATGTATCTCGAAAGAAGGATATCTAACCTAGAGGGCTCACCTCACGTGATGCGGGAGCATCCAACCTCCATGGACCAACTCAGAACCATTGATGCTTATCCAAGCCAATAAAGAAGTTGGGTATTATGTGCTTCGATGGATCACTTTGAATGAATAATGTTAATTAATTTGTGGTATATCAATAGGTATCAATGGGAGGCCATTTTAGATGTCTTGTATGACCAATTGAAGAAGCTTCAAAAGGATTATTTTCTGGTCAAGGGAGGAGCTCGAATTCTGGGAAGGCTAGAGGTTCAAGAACACGGAAAGCTAACGGTTCGAGAATGTGGAAGGGCGAAGATTAAATGGCATTTAGTTCCTGTGATAGTAAAGGCTTTTTATTATAGCATTTAGTTCCCGTGATTGTAAAGGCTTTTTATTAAGTTCCTAGCCGTTTTTATATTTATGTAGCTCGAGAGTCGAACGTTTCAATTCCTAGGTCATTAAAGTTTGTTTTTAATATTTCCTAAGGCTAAAATCCTCCTGTAAATAGCAGAAAACTATCCAATGTAAGATATACGAATTTTTATGAATGAAAATGGTGAGGTTTCCTCTGCTTGAGTGAATTCCTTTGGAGAGTGGATAACTCCTTTCGGTTTCTTTATCCTTGGAGCGTAGATCACTCCTAGGTGGTGAGCCAAGAAGCCCTTTATCCTTGGCTGGTGGAATCTTTAGGCCTTGATGGTGAGCTTCTCCTATCCCGAAGTCCTTTATGCTTGGCTGGTGGAAGCTTTAGGCCTTGGTGGTGAGCTTCGTAGATCTCGATCCTCATCCTCGGTTGGTGGCGAGGCCTTTATACCTTGGGAGGAGATCGTTTTATCTTTTCTTATTCCTTTTCGTTTCTTCCTCGTATACACTACTCCATACACTTAACTGCAAAAATCCCCTCTGAAAAATCCGTTCTAGAATCACTCACCCCATCACGAATCAAAATATTGGTATCAGAGCTCAAGGTTCAACTCATTTGAGTGATTCCTTTCTTTCTTTTGTTAAAAATTCCTTATGGATGAACAACTTCCTAGAGGCTTCACTTTGGAGCAAGCGCACAACGAAAGGCGAGATCGTGCAATCCAAAATCTTCAACAACAAATGGAGCGAGTCCTCAATCTTCTAGAGAATCCGGCGAGACAAGGACAACCAGCAAGGCGTCCCAATGAATGGCATCGGCATGACGATTCTGAATCTCGTCAAAATTCTGATGGCGATTCCGAGTCCACTGGAGACAACCGAACGATTATGCACTCTAGTGATTCTGAATCTCCAATTCGAAGACGAATACGAAGAGGGAGGCATAAGGAGGATGAAAGAGACATTAAAGTGGAGGTCCCCGAGTTTGACGGTAATCTTAATCCCGACGACTTTGTAGACTGGCTACACAAAACCGAACGAATTTTTGAATTCAATTCCTATTTGGATGAGAAGAAATGTAAGGTTGCTATCCTAAGGTTGCCAAATATGCTTCTCTATGGTGGGAGAATCTAAAGCATCAACGAGCAAGGGAATGAAAAGGCCGAATCAAGTCTTGGGAAAAACTCAAGAAGTTGATGAAGAAGAGGTTCTTGCCCAACAACTATAAGCAAGATCTCTTCCTCAAACTGAACTCCCTAAGACAACATGGGATGACCGTTGAGGAATACATTCGTGAGTTTGAATAACTCAAAATGAGGAGTGAAGTTCCAGAAGTTCCCGAGCAAACCATCGCTCATTTTCTCGGCAGCATGAATCGAGAAATTGCTGATATGGATGAACTTCAACCGTATTGGTCCTTTGAAGACGTATGCAAGTTAGCCATAAAAGTCGAAAAACAATTGAAGAGCAAGAGATTTTCCTCCAGAACCTCAACAAAGGCGACATCCTATTTTAAGGGTGCTTCCTCAAGCAAGGGCGAGAGTTCGTCGACAAAAGACAGAGGCAAGGGAAAGAATGTAGAGCCTTCCAAAGAAGTCCAAAAGAAGTTTGAAGGTGATGCAAGGAAATGCTTTAAGTGCCATGGTTTTGGGCATTTACAAGCTAATTGTCCAAATCGGAGAGTTATAATTCTTCAAGAAATTGAGGAGATCAATTCGGCGCTTCAAGAGGCTGATGGCAATGAAGACGAAAATATTTCCGAATTTGATCGGGAACAAGAAGTTGTGGAAAAAGCTGATGATGGTGAGCTGTTGATCATCCGAAGAGCATTGCATGTTGAAGTTTCTCCTAATAAAGAGCAAAGGGAGAATATATTTCACACGCGTTGCACTATTAATGGAGGACTCTATGGAGAATGCTTGGTACAAGGCTCTTATTCAGCACAGCTTGTCATTCCCAAACGGATGGCCAAACGGAGGTAACAAATCGTACTCTATCCACTCTTCTTCGTGGTATGATGAGTAAATCGTTGAAAGATTTGGATTTAAAGCTTTCTTCTTGTAAGATTCGTTGGCCTTTTCAATGTTGGATCGAATCAACTCATGGAGCTTCTTCATTGATTTAGCTCTTTTCTTGCCATCAAAGCTCACTTGAGAGTTAGATGAAATTGAAATCAAATCATTGGGTGTGAGAGGGTTAATTCCATAAACAACTTCAAATGGCGATCGACCAGTAGTATAACTTGGTGATCGATTGTAAGCAAATTCAGCATGCGCGAGCTTTAAATCCCAATCTTTCAATGATTTTACTCACCATATCACGAAGAAGAGTGGTTAGAGTACAATTGTTACCTTCGTTTGGGATCAAAACCAGACAACTCGCACGAAACAAAACAAAAACGAAAACCTAGGAAATCAAGAAGCAGAGGATCAAACCTAAATAGACCGTAATCGAGGACTACAAGGGAGAAGCGAACCTTGAAATTCCATTGGAAGCTGTATCAGAGCTCGGGGTTGAGAGCCGACTCGTCCGCCCCCTCGGCGTTGCCGGCAACAATTGACAGATTCGGCAGTGGCTAGTGTTCCAGCGTTGAGATGAGGGGTGGCGACGGTGATGGCGACGATGAGGCGGAGTGACTAGGGTTCCAGCAGTCGTGAGCGACGTCGGAGAAGAAGGCTGAGCCAAGAAACATACGTGTTTACTGTTTAGTGTTTATGTTTGCCTATTTGGATTTGGGGGTTATTGTGTTTCGGGTCGAAACAATGTTCCAACCCTACCCGACCTTAAACAAATATTGTTTGCTTGTTGTATATTTGTCTCTTAAACAAAATCAAGACCCGAAACAAGTATAATACTTGTTCCGTGTTCGGGTCGTGTTCGGATCAGGTTGGGTCGGGTTTTGGTCGGGTTTTTTTGACACCCTTAAACATGAGCTATTTTTAGACCCAAAGGAAGCCGAGCCTGAAGCAAGCTCAATGGCAAGACTTTTTGGTGAAGTTTGACTATGTGTTGGAGTATAAATCGAGGAAGGCTAACTCCATGACCTACGTACTTAGTCAAAAGGAAGAGTTGGCAAGCATCGTGAGTCAACCAGATTGCCTATGGATCAATCTTATCAAGAAAAGGTTCAATCACAATCAAATGGCGTGAGACCTCATTGGGTACGCACGGGAGGGCAAGACTCGATAATTCTAGTGTGAAGATGATCTTCTTTACACCAAGGGGTGCCGACTATACGTGCCACTCCATGGGCTGAGGAAGAAGTGTTGCGTGAGTGTCATGATTCCAAGTGGGCGGGTCATCCGAGGACCCACCACACCTTAACCTTTCTCGAAGACCAACACTAATGGCCTTGGATGTGACGTTGAAGCCTTTGTGAAGATGTATCTTGTATGCCCATAAGACAAGCTCGATCAATGATTGTCGCAAAGGCTCTTAGAGTCATTTCGCATCCTAATGCATTTATGGGATAGCGTCTCCATGAAGTCTAAAAGGTGTCAGACTCTTATGGTCGTGGTGGACCGATTCTTAAAGTATACAACGTTCCCGCCTACAACGAAAGATATTCCGACTAAGGAGGTGGCCAAGTTGTTCTTGAAGCACATTCAAATACTGGGGGGTCCCAAAAATGATCGTGAGCGATCATGATCCTTGATTCATGAGGCATTTCTAGACTAAGCTCTTCAAGCTGTTAGGATCGAAACTAAACTTCTTAATGAGTTTACATCCCTAAACCGACGGCCAGACAAAGAGGGTAAATGTGCTCTTGCAGATTTCTCTTTGACACTACATGAGCTTAACACAAGCAAAATGGGCGAAGCTAATTGACGTAGCCTAGTTCTCGTACAACCTACAATGAAGTGAGTCCATTGTCCAGAGTCCGTTTGAGATTGCAATTGGACTACAATAGCATTCTCTGAGCACGGATGCATCGGGTTATCAGGGGAATAATCCACCTAGCGTGGGCACGTCTACACAAGGCCTCAAAACGCATGAACAAGGGGGCAATAAGAAGTGACGACATGTGGAGTTCCAGGTCGGGGAGTGTTCGCCAAGCAACACATTGTTCTCCAATACAAAGACGTGCGCAAGGGGTTGATCCTTCACTAAGAGGGGCCGTTTCATGTGTTACAACGGGTCGGAAAGTTTACATACAAGCTAGAGTTGTCACCAAAATTAGAGGTACGTTTAGTTTTCCATTTGAGTATCCTTAACTCTTTCCATGTAGACAAGGATGATCCAAATCAAGGGGAGTTGCAACGGGCACCACTAGGAGCAAAAACCTCATATGATTGAGAAGTCGAATCCATAATGGAGGATCGAGTCATACAAAAGCAGTATTTGGTGCCGAAGCGAGAATATTCAGTTTAATGGAAAGGTCTTCTGGAGAGTGAAGTTAGTTGGGAACCTTTAGAAGCTCCTTTGGCAGTTCAAGAAGCTGATCAATGCCTTCCATGCCGAAGACACAACGAGGATGTCACCCGATTAGGTGGAGGAGAATGTCATGGCTCAAAGAAAGGGATGATTAAAGAGGTTTTCGTACAACGATTGTGATCAATCCTTGAAATGAGCGACCCTTAACGGGTATCCCTAAGCCCTAGGCTTTTCTCGAGTGTTCTAAAAAACTCCTAACGGTGAATGATATGATAAATGTACGAGTATGTAATAAATGCATAAAGATGGTAGTTGGGGAAATGTCATCTCTACCATTAGATTGAGGAGAGATCTACAGATACAGCTTGTCTTGTACTTATGTATATAGGGGGTCTCCTCCCCCTTATTGTGAAAACTCTCATTCACAAGTGGAATACAAATGTAGAGCTTCTCTCTCTAGAGTTTGTCTCTCTAAGATTCTTGTGAATCGAGCATGAGTAAGGTTGCTTGGGAGAAATCTTAAGGCCAAATGGGTTATGGAACACTAAATCAATCGACCCGTGACAATATATAATTCTTCATTTCCCCGATCGTTGGTATCTTAGGATACTCGAGCAATTGTACTTGCTATCTTTTACCGACATGTTAGAAATTTGTTCAACTTTAGAAACATGAGGAAAAAAAAACAAAGTTCTTGGCCTTTGGCAAATTGTTTTTTTGGCTGGGTTTGGACCAAGTGCTATACACTCATGCTATTTGCCAACATTCAAATTTACTACTGCTATTTGACAATCTTCTTCCTCTTCTAAAGGTTAGGATTTGTTCTTAGCTTACTAACCAGCTTTACCTAGTTCTACGAAAACCCTTGCTGAACTGATTGTTTACTAAAACTTTCCCATTCCTCGAGCTCACTAAAAGTGCTTTAACCAACTATTTAAATAATTATATGAATAAAAAAGAATAGGTTTGCAACACTTAGGAAAATTGTCCAAAAATTTTTAAACGTATTGCACTTTTGTCAATTTAGTCCTAAACCTTTTAATTTTGTCAATTTTTTTTTTCGTAATGTAATTATTATTATGATTTTAACCAACAAATGTACAAAATGGAGAAGGCACCAAAAGCTTACACTCATAGAGACTGACATGTCATTATGATTGGAAGGGTGCCCAAAAAAGGAGAAAAAACCTCCTCAAAGCTTACAGCGAAGAAAGGGGTAGCAAGGCAAACGGCAGAGACAAGGAAAGAGACAACAGCCCCAAGGGCCAGCAACAAGCCACTACAAGTGAAAGGTAAAATCAACAACAAAAGACCAAGATCAAAAGACCACAGTGTGGCATCAGAAAATTCCAACGACCCTCAAATATGCAACGGCCACGTTTTCTTTTATCATTTGGACCAACCAATCGTGCAACAAGGAAAGTCTGTGGATTTTGATCGATTGATGGAATTCAGCCATGCATGAGGAACACACAAGCCGAATTTAAGAATAAAATTCTGAGGAGTTCAACCGTGCATGAGGACCATGAACATCTTTTCTTTGTGCAATTTGGCAAGTGAGGAAATTAAATTTTTATCACCATGTAGCTCTCCAAATTCTTTCTCCACGCGAGAATTTTGATCACATACTCGTGCATTGTTGTAACACCGTGTGGCCAGGTGAGTAGGCTATAATTTAGCTCATGCATGTCCGGGGATTAAGAATAAAATTTGGAGAAATTGGGCCATACATTAGGACCATAC
Source organism: Eucalyptus cladocalyx (assembly GCA_017140615.1). Lineage (NCBI taxonomy): Eukaryota > Viridiplantae > Streptophyta > Magnoliopsida > Myrtales > Myrtaceae > Eucalyptus > Eucalyptus cladocalyx. The sequence continues at coordinate 20,058,571 of CM029516.1, forward strand.
GGTCACAGAATTCTGGTCATACATCAATAGAGGAAATTAGTCATCATACAGCAATTGTGCTCGTCGAGTGAGGTGTTGAGCCACCGGTCAACAATTGAAAACAAAACACTTGACCAAGAGGCCCTCTTCAGTGCACACGTCGATGCATGCGGGGGGAGAGAGCTGGCCACTGAAGAACCCACTCCCCGCCACGTTCACTAGCTGGCTTTGTTGGATGATGCCACCAAATAACCCACATGCAAGAAAATTAATTAAACAATTAAGTAACGAGCAAGAGGGACGAATTAGTCGAGAAGAGAGAGAAGGAGCTGAGTGAAAAAAAAATCGGACAGACAGAGTGAGCGATCAAGAGGGCCATAGGTGTGAGAAGTGGACGCGCAAGAGAGGGCACGGTGTGAGGAAGGAGGAGGTCGCCTTTCCGTCCAGCACGGTGCTGTTGCCGCTGACGCCGCCCGCTTTCACCGCCAATTGAGTCATGCACGAGGCCTGAGCCTCCTGTTTTGTTTGCCGATTGAGCTTAGGAGTAAGGTAAGTAGAAGTTCATTAATCTATGCCATGCATGCTATGATTATCTGGTGAAGTGCTAGATGAATTGTGAAAACGCTGAAATGGAAACTGCATGTTGGGTTTTTGGATCATTGAGACGAAGATTGAATGCCGAACTGTGGAGGATTGAATGTGATGCTGTTTTGTGTTGGATTGAACTAGATAAGTACTAAATTCAAGCTACCAATCATTGCATGTTGTATTAGGGTCTTGCATGTTTCAAAAATTGAGTGTGAGATGGCTGTGTTGATTGAGCAAGGTGAGGAAATGGTTGCCGAGCGGAAAGATGTGGTATATGTTGCGGTGAGTGAGCTTAGGGATGAATATATGCTTTGAGCCAAGCTGTGGAAGGTTTCTCTGTTAATAAGAACTTGCTGAAAGTGTTCTTAGATGCTATGGAAGATACTTGAAGTGTTGTAAAGGAGATGGATACATAAACAAATGGTTGGACTGAGCTAGAAATGAAGAAAAACGTATGTGAAGATATTTTTTTAGGGGAATATAGATAGAAAGTCTTTTATTTGTGTCACTTTGATTTATAATGATGAAAATACGGAAAGGAACCATTTTACTTAAGATAACATCCATTAGATTGAGTTTGACATCTAGCTATAGCCATATGAATGTAAAAATATGAAGGTAGAATTGGAGTTCGAACCCTTAAACAAAATTTGGGAACAAGCGGACAAGATTTAGTTGGTGAAACAAATTTTCTTCTGTAGGTACTGCAGAATTCTGAAGGAAACGGCAAACTATTACTCTTTATACACAATGATTTTGACTTAGTGTCCTTCACAAAATTTCTTCCTTTAGGTCTATGACATACCAAAATTTCAGAATTTTCTGAGTTCATTTATGGGTTATTCCGAAATTGTTACTAAAACTATGCACTATGATGTTTGAGCTATTTTGTTCCGAATTTGCTCAATTTGTCCCAAAGGTGAATATATCTTGAGTTGTTATCTGACATGATGATATTGACATTCAGCATATCATGGAATATTGAGATTTGATGAAGGCTCATGGGACATCTTGTCATTGCATTGAAAAGTGTTTTTGGAAATTAAGATGTTAATTGTTACCGGTGGACCCTAGGGTCAATGATGCCCCGGGAGTCGAGATGCCCGAAGGTTTGAATGAGTCGATGCCCTTTGGATGCCTAGTTATATTATGAATACATGCCCAAAGGTTTTCCCTGGAAGCATCGGAATGCCCGGTTGTATGCTTGTTAGTACGTAAATTCGGAGGTTAGGGGTAACCATGCCTATGGTCCCCAATTATTGCTCGTGATGCTAGGTGGGGTGCGAGATTCCCAAAGGTTCTACTGAGTCGATGCCCTTTGGATGCCCGATTGTATTTTGAATACATGCCCGGAGCCTTTCGCGACGCCAAGTTGGGTGCGAGATCCCAGAAGGAGACAAACATTGGTCCTCTGGGGGATAAAACCTTTGAATGTTAAAAATGATGGTTCTACTGAGAGTGTGTGGTCTGGCCATGGGACAAAATTGTATGGCATGGAATGGAACGTGTCATAACAATTTGGCCCTACGATTGGGACCTGTGTGATTGGACATGATGCATCTTGTTTATTGGAACTACACTGGTCATTACACTAGAAGTTTTATAGTTACGATGAATACTCATTCCTTGATGAACTATTTTCTCTATCTTGCATGAATCTAGGTATTGGTGGTATTGCAAGATATAGCTTTATGAACTCACCCCATTTGGGGACTAACATTTAAGACTAGTCAAGATCCCTTTGCTGCCACTACCACCAGCAGATGGACCGAGTGATTGAGTATGACCACGAGGAGGACGACAACAGAGGAAGGAACGCTGACACTGATTATTGGACTTTAAGTATACGACTGTTGGAAAAGATGTCAGTCATCTTTTGAAATATAGCGGGGTATAGAAGGCTGCGGCATTTTGGTGTTGCGACGAATGATGTCCATCTAGTTTAAGTAAATAAAAGTGTTTGGCTTTTATCTTAAAAAAGTTTTAGTTGGTGTATATTATTTTCTGAATATAGGGAAGGGAGTTGTCGGATATGCTTCCGCTATATGAATTGCTTAGGAACCAATAGAAATAATATAAACCCCTAGGATTTATCGACTTATCAAATTTCTATGGTATCATAGTAATAAACTTTCAGGTTTAGAGCAAGGAATCTGTGGCGACCCTAACGGATCGGGGGTCGTCAAGGGGTGCCACACATAGCAACCAAAAAAACCTCCGAGGAACGAGCAGAAAGTAACCTCCTACTCTTAGTGAATAAAGAAAAGCAAAGTCATTAAAACATTGAAGGGTGTAATCCCCAGCTTTGTTGTAACATTATTGTTGGAGAAATCTTGGTGAAGTATTTTTAAGCTGACAAAACGTTTCCATCAGTCTAGTCTGAAGATTTGCACACTCTTCTATTTAAAGTCTGAAGACCTCCGGATTGCCAGGCTCAAGACTCAAAGTCTATTCTCATTGATAGTCTCTAATCTGTTGAAAAAAGGCTATCCAGAACTAGATGTTTCATTAAGGATGTGACCTTATTGACTGGAGAAGATCTCTTGGCTGGATATGACATATCGAAATCCTTTATTTGATCATGGTTAATTCGGAGATTAAGGATCCGATGATTAGCAAAGTATACCTGGAAGGTTCTACTTATGGAAACCGAGATCCTGATTGTATGAGCGAGTAGAATTGATGGGCTATCGACATGTTCCTTTAATAGCTCAAATGATCTTCCTAATTGATTCCGTCCAACGGGTAGATTGGAGGAATTCCTTTGGTAAGTGCCAACGGGTATGATGGCATAAAGGAGTATATAAGGAGGTTGTTCTAGTTGTTCGAGTGTGTGCGCGATAGAAGAATTCCAAAGACTGAAACTCCTTGTTCTTAGTCAATTCATGTGTTGAGCGAAATCTTGTACGCAAAAGAGAGCCTATATTCGTGAGAAACCTTGAGGAAGTGTGGTAGAGTATCTACACTGTGGAATCAAGGAAGAACTTTGCTGTAACATCGCTTTTGTTCATAGTGAAATCCAGTTGATGGACTGTCAGTGCGGAAGAGTGGACGTAGGCTTGGAATAAGCCGAACCACTATAAACCTTTTGTTTAATTTTCTCTTCCCTATTCTCTATTTTACTTTGATCTTAATACGTTTTTTGTTAACCAAATGAGAACTTCCTTTCTATTGTTTATTTTATATTGCTCACTTATCACGAGAAATTATTATCAACATATTCACCCCCTCTCTAGGTGATTATACTAGCTATCTCAATTGGTGTCAGAGGCTGTGTACTCACTTTGTTTGAATTGTTTTACTTCAGAGTTAAAGATCCATGGCTAATATGTTAGCTCCAGGGCTGGTAGAAGGGAAAAGCAATACCATACCACCTTACTTTGATGGAAAGAATTACAAAATATGGAAAAACATGATGAAGGCGTTCCTGAGATCAAAGGATCCTCTAGAATGGGACGTTGTAGAAAAGGGAATCATTCCTAAACCTGCACCTGTCTCATAGAGAGGAAAAGATACTGTTGAGTCTAGTGAAATGTCTCAGGAAGAGATAACCAAGAGACAAGCTCTTGATGCAAAAGCAATTTATTCTTTATATTGTGCTTTGTCACCTACTAAATATAACAGAATATCTTCTTGTGTTACAGCGAAAAAAGTATGGGATAGATTACATATTACATATGAAGGAACCAATTGAGTGAAAGAGACCAGAATAAACATTCTCCTCGGTCAATACAGAGCGTTCAAAATGAAATCAGAAGAATCTACAAATGACATGTTTAGTTGTTTTACAGAAATCGTGAATGGTCTTGAAAATCAAGGTCAACCAATTTCTGATCCCATGAAGGTAAACAAGCTACTACGTAGACTCTCCAAGGATTGGAATCACATAAAGGCCTCAGACTAAGGAAAAATTGAAAAATATCAAAAGGCTCTTAAAGCAACAGACTAAGTCTGTTGAGTATGATGAATCAAACAAACATGTAGTCTGCTTTGAATGTAAGAAAAAGGGACACATAAGACTAAGGAAAAGTTGAAAAGTATCAAAAGGCTCTTCATGGAGTCATACAGAGTGTGAAGAAAATGATGATGATTATGCCAATATATGTCTGATGGCACAATCGGATTTAGATTCAAATTCCGAGACAGACTCAGATTTAGACAGTGAATTTGAGGTTAGTAACTTCAAAATCCCTATTAAAGTTTATAAATACATTGATGAGTTGTGTTTTATTCTTAAGACTTCTCTTAAAAGGATTTCCGAACTCAAAAAGGAAAATTCTGCACTAAAACAACAGGAAAAAGTTTTGAAAGAAAAGTTGAAATGTCTAGACGTGAATGTTTCTTCTCTTAGAGAAAGTGAAGATAATCTTTTAAAAGAAAATGTATTCTTGAAAAATGATATCTCAAATATTATCTCAAATATTTCTAAAAGATTTTCTATAGGATCTGAGAAATTGGAAAAAATTATTTCTGTTCAAAGACCTTATTCAATAAATCTGGTTTAGGAATGACTGGTGAAACCATTCCTTTAATTGATTTTCCTAAAGTGAAGGAAAGAAATAAGCAAAGACCCACAAGAGATACTTACAAAAATCATTTTAAAAAGATCTTTGTAAAACCAGTAGCTCGCAATGCTCTCAGATGTTCAAAGTGCAATAGTGCAGATCATTTTGAGAAAGAATGTCCTATGGTTGGAAACCTATTAAGAAAGTATGGGCAAAAACCGCATATCATACTAACAACAATGGACCCAAGAGTTTGAGTTTCTTTTTAAATGCAAGTCACAATCAAGAAAAAGATAATTGGTATCTAGATAGTGGTCACAGGAGATTCAAATTGCTTCATAAAGCTTGTTAAAGTGAATGGTGAAAAACTCTCATTTGGAGGAAATAGCAAAGGAAGAATTGTGGGATTTGGAACTGTAAAAATTTGAAACCTCACAATAAGCAATGTTTCTTTAGTTGAAGGACTCAACTACAATCTGCTTAGTATCAGTCAGCTGTATGATATCGGTTTCAAAATCAACTTTCAAGAAGGAACCCAGTAAAGATTCTACTTAGTCATTTATGGGTCGAAGACATCGAAATATCTACCTCTTGGATGTGAAACCAGATGAATTGCAATGTCTAATCTCAATTCAAGACGAAACAAACTTGTGGCACAGAAAGCTTGGGCACATCAATATAAAGCAAATAGCTAAACTTTCAGCAAATAAGCTTGTTCGTGGTTTACCCAATCTATCATACCAAAAGTCTGCTCTTTGTACACCATGCATATTGGGAAAACGGGTAAGAAATTCATTTAAGCCAATAAATCAAGTTTCCACTAATCGTGTATTGCAGCTTCTGCATATGGATCTCTTTAGACCAACCAGAACATAGAGCATTGGAGGAAAGAAAAATTGCCTAGAAATTGTGGATTTGAAAGTTCACAACGAAAAATGGTATGTTATTCCAAGTATAAGAACAGAGCAATGAGGTGAATTTGAAAGTCAAGATTTTACAAAATTTTGTGATGAATATGGTTTTCAGCATTTTTTTTCTCCTCTCCATATACTCAAGAACAAAATGGAGTTGTGGAAAGAAATAATAGTTCACTCCAAAAAATGGCTAGAACTCTTTTAATTGAAAGTAACATCTCTTCACGTTTTTGGGCTGAAGCAGTTTCTACAGCATGTTATATAATTAATAGAGTTTTCTATGGCCTATTTTAGAAAAAACCCCCTATGAATTATTCAAAGAAAAGAAGCCTATTGTTTCATATTTTCATGTGTTCGGATGCAAATGTTTTATATTGCAAAATGCAAATGATCAAGTTGGCAAGTTTGAAGAAAAATCAGATGAAGGCATCTTCCTTGGATATTCAACCTCAAGCAAAAGCCTACAAAGTTTATAACAAGAAGAGTCAATCTGTGGATGAATCAATGAATGTCAAATTCAAAAATTCTATGCAAAATGAGTCTATTCAGACTCATCTTGAAGAACCTGAACTCAGACTCTACAAAGTCTAAATCTCAGGAAGTAGCTTAGACTTTGAAGGACCAGCAACAAGTGACTGTTGAAGATTCAAGATAAGGAAGTGACCATCAATCTGATAAATTAACCTGCAACTGGACGCATAAGTCCAGTCATCCCAAAGATCTTATTATTGGCGACATAAATGAAGGAATTCGCAATATATCCAAAAGGTGCGAAGAATCTAGTGATGTGGCTCTTATCTCTGAAATAGAACCCAAAAAGCATAGAAGAAGCTTTGACTAATGAAAGCTGGATTGAAGTTATGCAAGAAGAACTCAGGCAATTCAACAATAATGATGTTTGGGAATAAACTCGTAAACCAAAAGATAAATCTATTATTGGTGCTAAATGGGTTTTCAGGAACAAGATGGACAGGAAAGGAAAAGTGATAAGAAACAAAGCAAGACTCGTGGCCAAGGGATATACGCAAGAAGGGATAGACTATGACGAGACTTACGCACCAGTAGCAAGGTTAGAAGCAATTCATTTATTACTTGCATTTGCTTGTTATAAAAATTTCAGGTTATTCCAAATGGACGTCAAAAGTGCTTTCCTAAATGGATTCATCCCTGAGGAAGTCTATTTGGAACAACCACCTGGGTTTGAAGACCCAAGGAAACCAGACTCAGTATTTAGACTCAAAACGGCCTTATATGGTTTAAAACAAGCACCTCGAGCTTGGTACGAAAGGCTGAGAAAGTTTTTAATTCAAAATGGTTTGTGAAATGTAAAGTAGACACTGCTCTATTTATCAAAAGAGAAAGCAAAAGTTTTGTGCTAGTTCAAATATATGTCGATGATATTATATTCGGATCTTCTAATGAAAGTCTGTGCAAGAAATTCTCTAAGACTATGCAGCATGAATTTGAAATGAGCATGATGAGTGAGTTAACCTTCTTTCTCGGGCTTCAAGTGAAACAATTGAAGGAAGGAACTTTTATTCATCAAGAAAAATATGCTAATGATCTCGTCAAAAAGTTTGGACTAGACAATTGTAAAAAGGTTGATATACCAATGTCAAGGTCCTTGAAAATAGACAAAGGTGAGGAGGAATGAAAGTCGACCATAAGCTATACAGCAGTATCATTAGGTCACTTCTTTATCTTACTGCTTCTAGACCTAACATTTTGTTTAGTGTTTGCATTTGTGCCAGATTTCAAGCAAACTCTAAAGAATCTCATTTAAGTGCTGCAAAGCGTATTATCAAATACATTGCTTTAACTTCAAGAATCGGCCTTTGGTATCCTAAAAACGGAGACTTTACTATTCTTGAATACTCAGACGCAGATCTAGCTGGATGCAGAGTTGATAGAAAGAGCACCTCGGGTACCTGACAACTACTTGCAGGCAGGACAGTGCCTTGGTTTTCAAGGAAGCAAACGACAGAAGCAGAGTATGTAGCTCTCGGAAGTTGTTGTTCACAAATTCTGTGGATAAAAAACAATAGCTAAGAGACTTTGGAATTGAAGATTCATGCATGGAGATTAACTGCGACAACACCAGTGCAATCAATCTTACCAAAAATCCAATTCTTCACTCAAGAGCAAAGCATATGGAGATTCGACATCACTTCATTAGAGATCATGTTGAAAATGGAGACGAAAGAAAAGGATTGAAGAAATTCTACCCATTTTGCTTGGCTCGAATTAAGCTTGCGTTGCCCACTAATAAACTTAAGCACCTCATGATCAGAACGAAGGACAAATTGCTTTGGCCTCAAATAATGACTCCAATGATCAGGAGCTTAGACAATGGCATAAAACTCTTTGTCATAAGTTGAATAATTCCTCTTGGAATCAGATAACTTCTGGCTAAAATATGCCAATGGTTTTTATGCTTGCACCAGAAAAGCACCAATACCAACTCCGCTTGCATCACATTGAACTTCAAATTTCTTTTGGACTTCTTTGGAAGGCTTTGCATTCTTTCCCTTGCCTTTGTCTTTTGTCGACATACTCTCATCCTTGCTTGAGGAAGCTCCCTTAAAATAGGATGTTGCCTTTGTTGAGGTTCTGGAGGAAAACCTCTTGCTCTTCAATTGTTTTTTCGACTCTTATGGCTAACTTGCATATGTCTTCAAAGGACCAATACGGTTGAAGTTCAACCGTATCCTCCCAAGGTATAAAGGCCTCGCCACCAACCGAGGATGAGGATCGAGATCTACGAAGCTCACCACCAGGGCCTAAAGCTTCCACCAGCCAAGGATAAAGGACATCGGGATAGGAGAAGCTCACCACCAAGGCCTAAAGATTCCACCAGCCAAGGATAAAGGGCTTCTTGGCTCACCACCAATGAGTGATCTACGCTCCAAGGATAAAGAAACTGAAAGGTATCCACTCTCCAAAGGAGTTCGCTCAAGTTGAGGAAATCCCACCATTCTCATTCATGAAATTTGTTATAGGAGCCATGATGGTACGAAAGTTTTTGACAAAACGTCGATAGAAAGAAACAAGTCCATGAAAACTTCTTACATCAGAAATGGACGACGGAATTGGCCAAGTCTTCATAGCTTCCACCATGGTTTGATCAACGGAGATTCCATCTTGGGAAGCCACATAACCAAGAAACACAATACTTGGAGAGAAGAACTCACATTTCTCCATTTTAGGATAGAGTTTTTGATCTCTCAAGACATTGAAGACCTGTTTTAAATGAGAGATACGCTCCTCCTCATTCCTGCTATAAACAAAATATCGTCGAAATAAACACCGACAAATCGACCAATAAGGGAACAAAGAACCTCATTCATAAGTCTCATGAAGGTACTTGGAGCATTAGATTATCCGCATTCATGGAGTACCAAAGACCATTGTGTCATATCGTGATTGCAAATTCTTAAGCCACTTATGGAGGACTCTATGGAGAATGCTTGGTACAAGACTCTTATTCAACACAGCTTGTCATCCACAAACCGATGGCCAAACGGAGGTAACAAATCTTACTCTAACCACTCTTCTTCGTGGTATGATTGGAATTTAAAGCTGGCGCATGCTGAATTTGCTCACAATCGATCACCAAGTTATCCTACTAGTCGATCGCCATTTGAAGTTGTGTATGGAATTAACCCTCTCGGACCCATTGATTTGATTCCAATTCCGTCTACCTCTCAAGTGAGCTTTGATGGCAAGAAAAGAGCTGAATCAATGAAGAAGCTCCATGAGTAGATTCGATCCAACATTGAAAAGGCCAACAAATCTTACAAGAAGAAAGCTAATCAACATCGCAAGAAGACTCAATTTCAACCGGGTGATCTTCTTTGGCTTCACTTAAGGAAGGAGAGATTTCCATTTCATCAAAAGAACAAGCTCATGCCTAGAGCTGATGGTCCCTTCAAAGTTATTGAGCGCATTGGTGACAATACTTACAAGATTGACCTTCCGGGAGAGTTTGGAGTTTCGGCAACATTCAACGTGGGAGACCTTTCTCCTTACTTGGAGGATGAAAACGTTCTAGATTTGACGACAAATCTCAAACAACCCAGGGTGGTGATGGGTTGAGTAATTCAAGAACAGAGATTTTTCAAAGGGGATTTTTTGGGTTAAGTGTATGGAGTGTAGATGGTGAAGAAACGAAAAGGAATAAGAAAAGATGGAGCGATATCCTTCCAAGGTATAAAGGACACACCACCAACCAAAGAAGAGGATCGAGATCTACCAAGCTCACCACCAAGGCCTAAAGCTTCCACAAGCCAAGGATAAAGCACTTCGAGATGGGAGAATCTCACAACCAAGGCTAAAGATTCCATCAGCCAAGGATAAAGGGCTTCTTCGCTCACCACCAAGGAGTGATCTATGCTCCAAGGACAAAGAAACCAAAAGGAGTAATCCACTCTCCAAAGTAGTTCACTTAAGTTGAGGAAATCTCACCATTCTCGTTGATGAAATTCGTATCTCCCCTACATTGGATAGTTTCCCATATTTATAGGAGGATTTTAGCCTTAGGAAATATTAAAAACAAACTTTAATGACCTAGTAACTTAAACGTTCGACTCTTGAGCAACACAAAAATAAAAATAGCTAGGAACTTAATAAAAAGCCTTTACTAACACAGGAACTAAATGCCTTTAATCTTTGGCCATCCGCATTCTCGAACCGTTAGCTTTCTGTGTTATTGAATCTTTGGCTTTCCATATTCTTGAACCGCTTTCGTGAACCTTTAGCCTTCCCAAAATTCAAGCTCCTCCCTTGACCAGAAAATAATCCTCCTGAAACTTCATCAATTGGTCATACAAGACATCTAAAATGGCCTCCCATTGATAATTCTTGCTAAACCCAAAGTATCGATAAGTAATTAACATTATTAATTCAAAATGATCTATTGAAGCACATAATGCCCAACTTCTTTATTTTCAAGGATAAGCATCGATGGTTCTGAGTTGGTTGATGGAGCTACGTTGGATGCTCCCGCATTAGTAGGTTTTAGGACTTCGCTTGCCTTAAACTTGCCACAAACAGCAACAAGGATGGCAGCAAAGCGGCGAACGGATGGCAGCGAGCTAGGTGGACGATCCTCCTCCTTTCCCTCTTCCTCTCTCTTGGTTTCCCTTTATCCGTCGAACGACACACTCTCTCTCTCTCTCTACTTTCCTTCCCCTACAATCATTTGTAATCATTTGATTGCATGTAGCTTCAATGTTGGGTCAGTCTTGGGCCTTCATGGGGCTGTCGTGGCCTGGTTGGATGGTATTTGGGCCTAAAAATCAGCCCATCCTATCCTATTCTTATTCCATTTAATCTTCATTTAAATTAACACTTAATTTCAACTTATAAGCCCACAAAACTTTGTAATATAAATCAATAAAATTCTACTTATAAAGTGCACCACCAAGAATAAGGTTTCTTTATCAATTTGAAACTTAATAAAATCATTGGGTTACTTGAAGACACATCTCAATCCAAAACAATCATCCATTACAATGCAAATAACTTCTCGCTGAAATATGCCTTTGGTTTTTGTGCTTGCACTAGAATAGCACCAATACCAACTCCGCTTGCATCACACTCAACTTCAAATACTTTATCGAGATCAAGAAGTGCAAGAATAGGGGACTCACAAAGTTTCTGCTTGATTAGTTCAAAGGCGTTTTGAGCAGCCTTTGTCCATTCAAAAGCACCATTCTTCTGCATTCAGTTATAAGAGTCTTGATGGTACTAAAGTTTTTAACAAAACGTCGATAGAAAGAAATAAGTGTATGAAAACTTCTTATATCAGAAACAGACTTTGGAACCGGCCAATTTTTCATAGCTTCCACCTTGAAGAGTCATAACTCTCAGATTTGGACAATTTGCTTGTAAATGCCCAAAACCATGGCACTTAATGCATTTCCTTGCATCACCTTCAAACTTCTTTTGGACTTCTTTGGAAGGCTCTGCATTCTTTCCCTTACCTCTGTCTTTTGTTGACGAACTCTCGCCCTTGCTTGAGGAAGCACCCTTAAAATAGGATGTCGCCTTTGTTGAGGTTCTGGAGGAAAACCTCTTGCTCTTCAATTGTCTTTCGACTTTTATGCCTAACTTGCATACGTCTTCAAAGGACAAATACGGTTGAAGTTCAACCATATCAGTAATTTCTGAATTCATGTCGCCAAGAAAACAAGCGATGGTTTGCTCGGGAACTTCTGGAACTTCACTCCTCTTTTTGAGTTGTTCAAACTCACGAATGTATTCTTCAACGCTCATCCCATGTTGTCTTAGGGACTTCAATTTGAGGAAGAGATCTTGCTTATAGTTGTCGGGCAACAACCTCTTCTTCATCAACTTCTTGAGTTTTTCCCAAGACTTGATTCAGCCTTTTCCTTCCCTTGCATGTTGATGCTTTAGATTCTCCCACCATAGAGAAGCATATTTGGTCAACTTTAGGACAGCAATTTCACATTTCTTCTCATCCGAATAGAATTTGAAGTCAAAAATTCGTTCGGTTTTGTGTAGCCAATCTACAAAGTTGTCGGGATTAAGATTACCGTCAAACTCAGGCACCTCCACTTTAATGCCTCCCTCTCCGTCTTCGTCTTCGAATTGGAGATTCAAAATCACCACAGTGCATAATTGTTCGGTTGTCTTCGGTAGACTTGGAATCGCCATCAGAATTTTGACGAGATTCGGAATCGTCACGTCGATGCCGTTCGTTGGGACGCCTTGCTGGTTGTCCTTGTCTTGCCGGATTCTATAGAAGATTGAGGACTCGCTCCATTTGTTGTTGAAGATTTTGTATTGCACGATCTTGCCTTTCGTTGTGCACTTGCTCCAGAGTCAAGCCTCTAGGAACTTGTTCATCCATAAGGAATTTGTAACAAAAGAAAGAAAGGAATCACTCAAATGAGTTGAACCTTGAGCTCTGATACCAATATTTTGATGCGTGATGGGGTGAGTGATTCTAGAACGGATTTTTTAGAGCAGATTTTGGTGGTTAAGTATATGGAGTAGTGTATACGAGGAAGAAACAAAAAGAAATAAGAAAAGATAAAACGATCTCCTCCTAAGGTATAAAGGACCGAGGATGAGGATCGAGATCTACGAAGCTCACCACCAAGACCTAAAGCTTCCACCAGCCAAGGATAAAGGACTTTGGGATAGGAGAAGCTCACCACCATGGCCTAAAGATTCCACCAGCCAAGGATAAAGGGCTTCTTGGCTCACCACCAAGGAGTGATCTACGCTCCAAGGATAAAGAAACCGAAAGGAGTTATCCACTCTCCAAAGGAGTTCACTCAAGGTGAGGAAATCTCACCATTCTCATTCATGAAATTCGTATATCCCCTACATTGGATAGTTTCCCCTATTTATAAGAGGATTTTAGCCTTAGGAAATATTAAAAACAAACTTGAATGACCTAAGAAATTAAACGTTCGACTCTTGAGCTACATAAAAATAAAAACAGCTAGGAACTTAATAAAAAGCCTTTACTAACTAGGGAACTAAATGCCTTTAATCTTTGGCCTTCCGCATTCTCGAATCGTTAGCTTTCCGTATTCTTGAACCTTTGGCTTTCCATATTCTTGAACCGCTTTCATGAACCTCTAGCCTTCCCAAAATTCGAGCTCCTCCCTTGACCAGAAAATAACCCTCTTGAAACTTCATCAATTGGTCATACAAGACATCTAAAATGGCCTCCCATTGATACCTATCGATATACCACAAAGTACCGATAAGTAATTAACATTATTCATTCAAAATGATCCATCGAAGCACATAATGCCCAACTTCTTTATTGGCTTGGATAACTATTGATGGTTCTGAGTTGGTCAATGGAGCTTCATTGGATGCTCCTGCATCACAAGTTCCGATACATCTCTGTGCTACCTGGACGAACAATGTAGTTACTCCTATGTGCCTCCGAGAAAATTTCCTTCTTTAGTTCTTCGTTGTCGGGAACACAACGTCGTCCTTGGCATCTTACCACTCCATCTTCAGAGACTTGAAATTCCAATCTTTTTCCTAAAGACACTACATCTTTTACTTTCATAATTTCCGGATCAGATTCTTGTAAAGTCTTAACTTTCTTAATAATTTCACGTTCAATTCTTAATGCACTAAGCATATTTGTAAGACAATCCATTTTCAATTTGAACTCCGAGTCCGCTATGGACTTTTAGCAAGCTCCATTCCGCCATTCTTAAACTAGCCATCTCCATAGCTGACTTATGACTAAGAGCATCCGCTACCTTATTTGCTTTCTCTGGATGGTATCGTATCTCACAATCATAATCCTTTAACAATTCCATCCACCTTCTTTGTCTCATGTTCAACTCCTTTTGTGAGAACAGATACTTCAAGCTCTTATGATCCGTATAAATCTGAAACTTTTCCCCATATAAATAATGCCTCCATATCTTCAAAGCGAATACTATAGCTGCCGGTTCTAAATCATGCGTTGGGTAGTTCAATTCACGGGGTTTCAATTGTTTAGACGCATAGGCTATGACCTTGGCATGTTGCATCAAAACACATCCCAGTCCTTTGTGAGATGCATCACTGTATACCATAAAACCATTCGATCCCGTCAGTATAGTCAAGCTCCTGGAAACTCCTTTCACGTTCCCCATTCCTTTCAAACTTCACGTTCTTTTGAGTCAATTTTGTTAAAGGACCTACCAATCGTGAAAATCCTTCAATAAACCTCCTATAATAACCGGCCAGCCCTAAGAAACTCCGTATTTCAGTAGGTGTCATTGGTCTCGGCCAATTTATTACCATCTCAACTTTCACATGCCCTAATAATATTATCTGGTCTAGCCAGAATTCACACTTGCTAAATTTGGCATACAGCTTATGATCTCTCAGAGTTTGCAAAACTATCCTTAAATGTTGTTCATGCTCTTTAGGCCTTCTCGAATATATCAGAATATCATCAATAAAAACAATCACAAACTATTCCAAATAAGGCATAAATATCCTATTCATTAGATCCATAAATGTAGCCGGTGCATTTGTCAATCCAAATGGCATGACCAGGAACTCATAATGTCCATAACGAGTCCTAAACGCAGTCTTAGGAATGTCATCTTTCTTAATTCTTAGTTGATGGTATCCCGACCTTAAGTCAATCTTAGAAAAGACCGAACTTTCTTGGAGTTAATCGAATAGGTCATCAATTCTAGGCAAAGGATATTTATTTTCAATGGTTACTTGATTCGGTTGCCTATAGTCAATGCACAAGCGCATCGACCCATCTTTCTTTTTCACAAACAAGACTGGTGCACCCCAAGGTGAAGCACTTGGCCTAATAAATCCTTTGTCAAGCAACTCTTGTAGTTGCACCTTTAATTCCTTCAATTCGACTAAGAGTTTATTAAATTCATCTAGGTGGGTTCCAATAGACGTACCTTCAAAATATCTGATACGTGATGGGATGAGTGATTTTAGAACGGAATTTTCAAAGGGGATTTTTGTGGTTAAGTGTATGGAGTAGTATACGAGGAAGAAACGAAAAGAAATAAGAAAACATAAAACGATCTCTTCCCAAGGTATAAAGGCCTCGCCACCAACCGAGGATGAGGATCGAGATCTACGAAGCTCACCACCAAGGCCTAAAGATTCCACCAGCCAAGGATAAATGGCTTCTTGGCTCACCACCAAGGAGTGATCTACGCTCCAAGGATAAAGAAACCGAAAGGAGTTATCCACTCTCCAAAGGAGTTCACTCAAGTTGAGAAAATCTCACCATTCTCATTCATGAAAATTCGTATCTCCTACATTGGATAGTTTGAGAGGATTTTAGCCTTAGAAAATTTTAAAAACTAACTTTAATGTAAACGTTCGACTCTTGAGCTACATAAAAATGAAAATAGCTAGGAACTTAATAACAAGCCTTTACTAACACGGGAACTAAATGCCTTTAATTTTCGGCTTTCCGCATTCTCGAACTGTTAGCTTTCCGTGTTCTTGAACCTTTGGCTTTCCATATTCCTGAACTATTTTCGTGAACCTCTAGCCTTCCCAAAATTCGAGCTCCTCCCTTGACCAGAAAATAATCCTCCTGAAACTTCATCAATTGATCATACAAGACATCTAAAATGACCTCCCATTGATAGTTATCAATAAGCCACAAAGTATTGATAAGTAATTAACATTATTAATTCAAAATGATCCATCGAAGCACATAATGCCTAACTTCTTTATTTGCTTGGATAAGCATTGATGGTTCTGAGTTGGTTGATGGAGTTACGTTGGATACTCCTACATCAATATCTAAATTGAAACATCCCCTTCAACATGTACGAGTAATTGTTTAAACCTTTCCTCATATAGAGTGCTCGAAATTTTGCTCATAATGCTGGGGCATCATTCTCCTCAGCAACATCTATTAAAACATCATTCGACAAATTTAACAGCGTTGTGCTCTTTGCTTTTTCCATTAACTCTACCCTCTCAGAGGCTTTCATTATAATTGACAACTCATCTTCATCATCCAATGCCTTGGCTAAATCTTGGGTTGTCAATAATGCCCCATCTTAATGCTCCATAACCCAAAATTGTTCCTCCCGTTAAACTTCTCAATTTCAGATTTTCTCTCAGACATAATTGCAATAACAGAATTTCCAAACAATATAGAAATCTAATCCCAAGCTCTAATACCAATAGTTGGAATATAATATGCGGAAACGACATGATGTTGCAATTTATGTCAAGACAAAATCATTAGTGAATAAACGAGAAATAATAAGGACACCATAAATTTACGTGGTTCGGTCAAAATATTGGTACCTACATCCACGGGGAGAGAAAGCAGCAAATAATTTACTATAATTAGAGAATCAAAGTTTACAATTGCTCACATGCTCAAATATCCCACACCTAAATTTAACCCCAAACCCAGAGTATATATAAATAAATAACTCACTTGAACATAAACTCACTGCACAAAATTATTACATGTTCAAGCTCGAAACAAAAACGCTCTAGTCTTTACCAAAAAATTTAATTTTCTTTACCATAAAAAAAGAAAACAAAAATGCTCTACGTTCGTCAAAATCAAGAACTCCAACATTCATTTTTGGTCTACGTACGTATGGGTTCACGTTCCTTTGGGAGGCTTCACGCAGCTTCTATGTGCGGCTCCTTTTTCTCTCGTAGGGCTACAAAAAAAAAAAAAAAAGACATGTTATGTTTTATATGTGTGCCCAGAGTCAACAACTTTGACTCTGGGCCCCACCATGTGCTTTTTTCTTCAATGGAAACCCTTCCTTTTTCTTCCTTTTTCCTTTATTTGATATATATTGTGTGCCTAAAGTCAAGACTGACTTTGGGCCCCCACGTAGATAACCTTGTTCGACTCCTACAGATAAAGAAGAAACTTTTTTTCTTTTTTTTTATTCTATTTTATTTCCTCTTTTGTAAACCTTCATGGAGTCCAATGAAGCTTCTTTTGTTGATCGAAAAACATCCAAGACCCAAAAAGAATTTCGAATTTCTTTTATTGTGCGTAATCTTGAATATTATCTTCATCAGAAAAATATTTTCACGATCAAATAATAAAATTTTTATCCAAACGGATTGAGTTTTGCAAACACTAAAACTTGACACATAATTTAACAAATACGAATGGGTAAGCAGTTTTCCTAGTTAGTCGCAATAGAATGACCATAAGTATGGAAGCGAGGGGTGATGTGAGCCTAAAGTGTGTTAGGCCGGGACAATGATTGATAAATTCAAGAAGAGTTGATCTAATTGATCGAACTAAGGTTGAACCATGTTAAACCAACATTCAATTTGACCAATTGAGGTTCAATTTGGCCAATTGAACTTCAATTGTGCATATTGATCTATCTCATATCATAATTTTGACAAAAATTAGGGAATATTGAAACATTACCAAATTTAATCAGATCAATTCAATTGAATTTGATTTGATTCAAATCATTTATATAATTTTTAATTACAAACCAATCCAACCTAGTCAAGTTTGGGTCAACCCGTTTCAACCAACATTGACTAAAGCCAATTTTCTAGCCATTTTTCCGCAAGTCCACCCGTTTGACCAGCATAGAGTACCAAGCCCTTTTCCGATTTTCCCCAAGTGTGGAATTACAAATATGACCCTCTTTGGTGAAATTACCAAATTGCCCATGATCCATGTCATTTAAATCCAATTTTCTAGCCATTTTTCCGCCAAAGTCCACCCGTTTGACCAGCGTAGTGTAGCTAGCTGACTAGCCCTTTTCCGGTTTTCCCCAAGTGTGGAATTACAAATATGACCCTCTTTGGTGAAATTACCAAATTGCCCATGATCCATGTCATTTAAATCCAACCGAATGGAGCATTAGATCTTGATCATTCATTGCATAACCAAGGATAGGAGAAGCTCACCACCAAGGCCTAAAAGCTTCCACCATCCAAGGATAAAGGACTTCGAAATAGGAGAAGCTCACCACCAAGGCCTAAATATTCCACCAGGCAAGGATAAAGGGCTTCTTAGCTCACCATCAAGGAGTGATCTACGCTCCAAGGATAAAGAAACCGAGTTATCCACTCTCTAAAGGAGTTCACTCAAGTTGAGGAAATCTCACCATTCTCATTCATGAAATTCGTATCTCCTACATTGAATAGTTTTCCCCTATTTATAGAAGGATTTTAGCTTTAGAAAATATTAAAAACAAACTTTAATGACCTAGGAACTTAAACGGTCGACTCTTGAACTACATAAAAATAAAAACACCTAGAAACTTAATAAAAAGCCTTTATTAACACGGGAACTAAATGCCTTTAATCTTCGGCCTTCCGCATTCTCGAACCGTTAGCTTTCCATATTCTTGAACCGAACTTTTAGCCTTCCCAAAATTCGAGCTCCTCCCTTGACCAGAAAATAATCCTCCTGAAACTTTATCAATTGGTCATACAAAACATCTAAAATGGCCTCCCATTGATAGTTATTGATATATCACAAAGTATCGATAAGTAATTAACATTATTAATTCAAAATGATCTATCGAAGAACATAATGCCCAACTTCTTTATTTACTTGGATAAGCATCGATGGTTCTGAGTGGGTTGATGGAGCTACGTTGGATGCTCCACATCACAGCAGGTAGGAAATAAAATACTCAAATTATTTTGGATAAGAAACTTTACCTAATTTTAATATCGTACTAATATTGCTTCCCCGTCGAATTTGTCGACGGCTCACGAACGGTGGTTCACTGTGGCACAGCTATGATGATGGTTCAGCCGAGTATCTCGTCGCGATAAGAATTCTGGCGATGAGGAGCAGCTGATCTGGCTGAGCTTGGCAAGGACTTCTCTCGACTGCGGTTGTCATGTGGCTTCCCAGCCGAGGTCTTCAATTGCCACTTCCCTTCTGGTTGTCTTTTATTTCTTGGACTCACGGCTGTGACTTTCTTTGATAATATATTATTGACTTGGGTTAGCAAGATGTGATGGAAAAAAGACAAAACCCACTTCTTATGACTCACGGCCTTCAATCCTCAATTTGGATGAATCGGTTTCCCGATGACGGAGACAATATCGGCAACTAAGAAGGGATCATCGGAAAAATCCAGCAAAGATGGTAGCTTTGGTGTCTTGCTAGAAAATCTCCGACAACCAAATCGGCAAAGTAGGGACGTCGTCAATGGGGCAATGACGCATGACAGATCACGCAAAACAGAACGAAGTGTGGTCTCTGAGCAGCAGCGTCGGCGTTTTCATCACTGAAGGGAGCGACAATGGAGTCGCGGCCACTGGCCAAGACTGAGGGGGGAGCTATGTCTTCGTGGGTGTAGAGAACTTCACGACCAGCGACACAACAAATTCGTCAAAGCGGGCTAGAAATCAGTGCAGCAAGTCGTCTCTCTCTCAAAAAGTTCCGTTTATTTTTCAACGTGTGTCCCCCCTCCTTCATGCTTGTAGGATACACCATTTCATGTGCAAAGGAATAGAGCGCCCAAAGGAAGAAGCAAAATTTCCTTCCTCTTTCCAATCGCATCTCACACAACCAAGACACAATCTCCTTAATTTTATTTTATTTTCCTTCCTTTACTCACGCCCATTGACGATTGATGATCTCTTTTCTTGCGTTGGTGTTTCTTTTATTATACCAAAATATATATTGCCCAAAGATTAGCACCAAATATATGCCCCACGTGCACCATTCCCTTCTATTTTCCAATATTTCCCATCCAAAACCTTCCTTCTTGAACGAATATTGGAATAATAATACAAATATTTTTCAAAATATACTAATCTTCCAACTCGTCATCTCATAATTCAATTTTCGATCATCAAAGAATATTGAGCTGGGGTCATTCCCTTTCTCCGTGAGCTTAGTCCAACCGTCAAATTAAAACTCAAAACCATTAATTCAAACGTGTCTGTCACCGGTCCAACACAATAATCCAAAATAATAAATGCTCCTAAAACTAATCCCTAATTTTTATGCAATAAATGAATGATGGGGTTACCAAAATTTAGGTATCAACAACCAGCTTCCTGCCAAAAGAAGGTTGTGACAAGGTCTATTAATTCTTCTTTGGGTGTTTCTTTTTACGAAAACTAAACTACATTCAATGCAATGAGGTGCAATTGTAATCTAAGTTATGATTATGTGAATTCTAATTTTAACTACAAGCGGTATGAATTTTTTAAATGCAATCTATATGTAAACTAATACTAATAACGAGCAAAAAAGAATGAACTAATTTAATATGATATACAATTTGATTTATATGAACCTAATTTTATATTAATCAAACCACGTGGATATTATGACATGACCCTAAAGTATGAGATAACTAATTGACACATAATGTATGACATGGAAATTATGAAACTACTCCTATATGAGATATGCATGTTATATATTGATAATTTTCTTTGAAAGTTAAATTAGGTAATGTCCTAATAACTACATGGTGCCTAAAACATGCAATCGTAAATTAGGAAACTTAAGTGGATGCAATCTATTGTAATTGTGATGCAATTTTTTTTAGCATTTTTATAATAACAATACTTCCAATCTAATGACATGTGATAAGTAAGCTCCACGTAATTAGATATTTACATCGTCCAAAATAGGAAATAAAAGTAATCGAGAATCATGATCTATGGTCTTAAAGATGGAAATCCCAATTATCTGCAAGGCTTGAAAAAAGGAAATTTTTTATATAGGATACGCCTAAAATCTCAAAATATATCAAAGTGAGAATTGTAATAGTCTTCCGACCAAAAAAAAAAAAAAAAATTGTAATAGTCTGAATTGGGTAACTAGTTATTCAAGTGAAAAAGCAAACTGGAAAGTTACCTAAAATAGACTTTCGCGACAACAAGCATGATGAACAGCAGGAGACTGTAACCATGTGGAAACAGCGATACAATAAAACATTTGTGGGGGTGCCGAGTTTACGGTCGCTGAAGGGAGCAGCAAGTAGATTTTATAATGCTGGATCACAATTGGGCAACCAGCGAAAGAGAAACCACGCCTGGCAATGGCAACAAGGCAGCAAGCAGTGGCGTCAGGACAGGGGCAGGTATCGCCAGAGCCTTCCTGAGATCACTAGCCATGCAATGTAAATGTGCGACAACAGGCCGATGATTAGGGGCGTCAATATGACCCATAATTCGATTAAACTCAAAGTCCGCCTTGCTTGACACCATTAATTTTGGTCTTATTAAAATGCAATTTATGTGGCCTTAATACTATTAAATGAAAATGCTCATATATGCAGATGCAATTTAACGATATTTTGTTTTAGGAGTCGATCTAATTCCTAATTTTCTATGCAATAAATTACCAAATGAAATTGCCAAAATTCTAAGTGTCAATATAAGGTCGCCACAACTCTTATTATTTGGCCAATGCCAAATTCGATACCAACGATGGAACTCCTATTTCAAATCCCACATTCTATCAACAGATGGTTGGCAGTCTTAAGCTATTCACATTGTCAATTAGTATATGACGACACTCCATGCTACTCATTATGCTGTAGTCCTTTGGATTCTTCGTTCTGTGAAAGATAAAATCAATGCTTGGCCTTCACTTTTAAGCTCATTCTACGTTGAAGTTGACAACTTATTCCAATACCAACTAGGCTAGTGACCCTCACAATCATTGCACCACTATGAGCAACCATGCCTTTTTGGGCACCTTGCTTGGCAAGAAACAAACCAATGCCACTTGCTCTAATGCGAAAGCAAAATATTGAGCTATTGCTAATATGACATTGGAGTTATTATTATAATTGATGGTTACTTGAAGACAAGGGAGTTTGTTGTAATTTTAGGACAATCATTCACTGCAACAACCGTAGTGCTATCCAAATTGCACACAATAATGTTTTCCACGAACATACTAAGCATATTGATATAGATTATCATTTCATTTGATATCATGGTCTTTGTGGCACTGTTCAACTTACCTCCACTTCATCCGCCAAGACTACTGATATCTTCACCAAAATCTACCCCCTCAGGTGCTTTCTAAATCTTTTCTCTAAACTCCAATGATTTCCTATAAGTCAACTTAAATTTGAGGGGATGTTAGATAAATATTTGCTTAATTGGAATTTACACTAGTTGTAATTAAATCTCATTGCTTCTCACCCTATGTATGGGGGGCTTGTACTTGTCCTCTTGGGTCTCTTGGAATGTACATATCACAACACTTTCACTCTTCAACCACAAATCTCAACTCTATAATTAAACTTTAGGATATAATTAACTCTATCTCTTCTATATTCAATAAAATAAGTAATTGGCTATTTCAAGTTATATAAGATATATATATTAACATATAAAAAAGAAGGGATTATGTTCTTCTCCAAAAAGTCCATCCACCAGACTTATGGTCATGGAGTTCCATAAATGCATAAAACCCACATGCAAAACTCAAATTTGAAAAAAAAATAATAAAAAAAATAAAGAGAGCACAAAACAAGAAAGATAAAGCAAACCCACACATTAGCCTCATCCTCGTCTTTCTTCTCTCTTTTCCTGGCGCCTATATTGCCGTCGCACCGACAATCCCGTTGTCCATCGCCATCCCCGACACTCATTCTCATCACACCAATTGCCATCTATTATCAAATCCCTGTCTCTTGTGTAAACACACAGAGAGAAAAAGAGAGAGAGAGAGAGAGAGAGAGAGAGAGAGAGAGAAGCAGTCTACGACGGGATGGGTGAGGTGATCGGCTACGAAGCAATAGATAGCAAGGTCAGCGGTGATCGAGCTGCACGCGGCTCGGCACGACCGGACTAAGGGAGAGACAGGACGAATTTCTGTACGTAAACAGGCTTTGTACATGCAAGCTGATCAATCTAGGAGAAGGAAAGAATAGGCAAGGAAATAGGGCAGGCCCGCAGGGTACTGTAGCGGGCCGCGCTTGGCCACTCTTCAATAGCACAGCGGCTATTTTTTTTGGCACTTTGGGCCCAAAAAAGTGTACAAATGTGGACCAAAAAGATTCAATAATAAAGACCAGCATGAAATGAGCCCGACCAACCACTCCTCCTTTTAATACAATTTCCAATACTCGCTTTCGGGCTTCAACTCTTACATAAACTTCTTGCTTTGGACATTCGGAAGAAGGAGAAAATTTTTAACTATTGAATCGATTTTCAAAATCATTTCATTCGGGCTTATTTTCTCTATCAAAGCACCAGACTTGTAATAGAACCCCCTAGAATTCCACCCGGCACGGTGCATGAGCCAAGGTCGGCCCACACAAGCACGTGCCTCGGGACATACCGGGCCACTGTCGTCTCTAGGAAAGAACAGTAATGGGAGGAGCATAGTCAAAAGCAGGTCAACAGATGGCATCATAGCCATTCATTACAGGGGGAAGTTACGCGGGCCCTACAAAATTAAAAGGTTGCGACTGCACCATGTCCATATAACTAGAAATTGTTTTCTTGCATAAGCTAGGGTTGCGTTTGTACAAGTTCTTTTTTTGTTCATCTAAACACAATTTCTGTTCTTTTGTTCCGGGAACAAAAAAAAAACATAAACGCGTTTATTTACACTTTTGTTTCTAGGAACAAAACTTATTTCTTGTTCCTAGGAACACTTCCAAGAAATAATTTTTTTCTCCTATGTTTTCCTTCTCTTTCTTTTCTTCTTCTTTTTTCTTTGACCAGTCACTGGCTTTGGCCATAGCCGGCGATCGGTTGTCCAAGGCCGGCAACCTCGCCGGAGCGTCACTGGCCCTCAGCGAGGCCAAGCCTCGCTGGTGGCTAGGCGAGCTCGGCCTCGCCAAATCTGGGCGAGCTTGCCTAGCCAAGGCAAGGCCGCTAGCCCTCGTCGGCCAGTCGCCGACCATAGCCGAGGCCGGCGACTGGCCAAAAGGAAGAAAAAAAGAAAAAAAATAATAATGAAAAATGAAATTAAAATAATTAAGATAATTAAAATAAATAAAATAAATATACAAGTTTACCTAATGTGTTTTTGTTCTTTTTCTATTTCAAGAACAAAAATTATACAAGTTTACCAAACGCATTCTTCTGTTAAAAAATTATTCCCAGAAACAGAAATAGTTTTTTCTATTTCTGTTTCCTAAAACAATTTTTGAACAGAAACGTTACCAAATGCATCATAGATTGCTGGCCGAGTTGCTTCTTCACTTTCATTTTGGGATTCATTTGCACAATGAGAAAGCGAGCCAGGGAGCAAGCGAGTTAGGAGGGGGGAGGCTCCCACTCAACCGAAAAACGAAAGGCTTCACAGCATTAAAACCGTCGTCATCACCACCATCATCTTTTCACACCTTCCACTCTTAGATGGGACCGAGAATGGAATGGGACTTCGGTGATCATCACTGTATAAAAGGACATACAGACACAAGGCCCACTTTTATATCCCCCAATTATTTCATTGCTTGACTTTTCATTTTTCATCTTTTCTTCCTTTCGCTCTCCTTTTTTGTCTCCTTGGAATTCTCCACCTGGATGCCCAAGCTACCCTTCCGCCATTTTGCCCAGAAAAAGCAAATGATTGCTGAATGAGTTGGGTCAGTTGTCAAGCATCAACACATTGGCTCAATGATGGGCCAATAAACATGATTTGAACGAGACCTGCATTTCCTGGACGTAGTGATGGTAGATGCCCTGCGTTCATACACTGCAGCACGCGTGAACTTTAAAAAGAGAGAGAATCTACCATAGTATAAGCAGTCGTGCATGATGGAGTTATCATTTTCCACTTTCCCTTCATAAGTACATCAAAGCAACAGGATCCAACTTGTCCCTCGGACAGCCTACAAAACTTGTCCTTTAAGAATAAGGGTTGATGAGGAAACATGTTCATCTTCATTCTCATCCTTGGATTGAACGATTTCATTTGCATGTTCCTAGCGTAGTTTCTTGCCCAGTAGAACAAATAAAAAGAAAGGGTAAAAGCAACCTCTATAACTGGAAAATTGACCTCAGTTGAGGGGGAAAAGAAAAGAAAATCAAGTATCCTCAGACCAGATCAGCAGCATGTTGAAAGTCCTGACGGAGAAAAACTTCTCTGGCCGCTGTTGGGAGTGGCGGCTGAGCCGGATTATTTGGTCTCTTCACCGCAATCGACGCACGGCAAACCGGGCAGTTAGAGTGAGACTCCAGCCACATGTCAATGCACGCGCTGTGGAAAGCATGCCTGCACACGCTCAGCCGCTTGATCTCCTCTCCTTCAGACAACGTCGACAGGCACACCGGGCACTCGCTACCCACGGCGTCAACGTCCGCCGCTGCGCAGTCGCTCTCCTTCTCATGATCGACTTCCGGAGGAGCCACGCTGCCACCGCCATCTATGGGGGAGATTTCGACAGAGTAGCTGCCGGAGCTCTGGCGACTGTGGCGGAGAGGCAGAGAGGGGCATTTGACCCCGAATATGATGGTGTAGATGAGGACGGGGATGGTGATGATGGCGATGAAACCGAGGACCAGCTCAAGAGGAGAGAGATTTTCGGAGGGAGAGTCCAGGGGGAAGGGAGGGAGCGGCGGAGGGATGAAGAGAAAGGTGGGTGCGCTGGCCATTGATAATGATAATGATTGAAAGTATAAGCGAAAGAAAAACAGGATAAAAGAAACAGGAGTGAGTGGTGATGGCGGTGGTGGGGAGCTTTTCTCTTCAGTTGGTGGTGGCTTCGAGCTTAGGTAACTGAATGTGATGGTGCTTTTTTGTTTTTTTCTTTGTGAGGGGGTTGTTTCTGTAATTTTCAAAGAAGTAATCATTGTGAGGATGTAGTGCGGCAAGCTTGTAGAGGTTGCCAGACAGGCATAAACTTAGATATAATTCTACCGAAAAGCCTACCCCTTTTCCCGTAAGGCCTAAACATTATTTCGCCTCATCAATTTCCTAAACTTTGTATTAATGACCTAGAAATATCTTTTTAGATTTTCGTCCATATGGCCGCCAAAAAAAAAAATCCGATGTCACTCATAAACAGCACGAGATAAATGGATTTCATGTGACAAGCTATAGTGACAGATTTCAATGGCCATTATGTTAGGAAATAAAAGGGCATTAAATTATGCCACCTTATAGTCTTGAAAAAATAAAGCTAGACTTACCCATTTTGTGCGAATAGATTTTGATATGCTTTGCAATGCATTTTTCTTTATTTGATTGGGCAATTTATTTTCTTGTCGAAATTGATACTCCCTATGCTGAAAATAATTTATTTTTATTATATAAAACATTCAGTTGAGCAATCAAAGAAATGCTAGAAATTTGCCCCAAACCAAGGGCCCTCTTGGCGCGTTTACAGTTGACTGATCATGTTATGAAATGATAACCATGCTTGTAATTTCCTTTCAATTCCTTTCAATGATGAAACAACACAGTTTTTGTTAGATAGCTGGACAATTATCTAATAACAAAAAAAAAATGTGCTAATTTATTTGATAGATTGACCACATCATCCTGTCATGTCATATCTTAATCTTTGTTTTATCTCTATGTTGTTTATCTTAAATCATATCGAGGAACTGTATGACCCATTACCAATCCTTATTCTGTTGAGTTGCACAGTAGAAATTGGAAAATTCGACACGTGCTTATGGTGATGAACTTAATGATCACCTAGTCGAGTGACATTAATCGCTGCATGCACCAGAAATCCTAATACCATTACATTAAGGATACAGATTATCATTAAGGATAATGCTTCTTTGTATCATGTAATCATTTTGTCGCGACCCTCCTCAAAAGTTCCATCAAGGGGAAAAGATTGGAAAGTTTAGAGGTAACCCTTTTGGCCCTCAATTAGGCCCGCGCACTCTCAAGCCCTTACTTTGCATGAGGTTGGGTTCATTTGATAGTTTTATTTAGCCTAAAGGATTCTACTTGAGACGAGAGTCACCACTAGTCTATTGAGGTTGACTAAAAATCAAGAGAAATGCAACTAGAGATTAATTAGGTTTGGAGACTTGATTACGCTCATAACCTAATTTAGCGCCTTTTCAATACCTCTAACTTTGTAGGATTGTTCACACAATCAAGCATTCGTTTTTACCAATTATGAGTCCTCAATGTCATTTGATGTCACTAGTTTTCATGCAATGCTCTTCAAGGGTTTATTATGATCCTAGGCTTGTCCTGTTCATTCTAGAAAGGAAAAGAACAAACAATGTATTGAATTAACAAGAATTAAACACCCAATTATTGAAAGCTTGAAGTAAAAGTGCTGAAATGATACTCCTTGGACAAAGAATATTACATCGCTTTGATCTAAGCTCCCAGACATGATATCCATAAGCTTGATGTAAAACCGAGTCGAACGGAAAATATTGCATTGCCTTGCCTCGTTATAAGCCTTGGGACATGTATTCTCATAAGCTTGAACTAGGGACAAAACATAATCCTAGATTAAGGCGTCCCTACTCATTTTATTAAGAATGATGATACTCATCTAGACTAAGCCAATCACTTAATAAGAGAATGATCTTAAGTCTAAACTGGTTTTATTTTTTAGCTAATCTATATTAATCAAATTTTAAACTATTTGATTATTAACTCCTCTGTTTATTAACTAAATTAGCCCAATCGATACTAAACTAAGCCAATAAATGTACGTCCAATCACCGACTTAGACCACCCCATAAGACCTCCCGGGCCAACTTTCTTCAAGATCGATTTCATCATTCACATAATGTAATCACTCAAATCAAGCATTAGCAAACTTACACAAGTCAACTGACGATCAAGAATTTCAAGTTTGGTTCAAGAATTTGACATGATCATGTGATTTGATTAACCATCCACCATGTAAATCTGGGGATAATTAATTAATGCTAAGTAATTATTAACTCCCATTTGAATGTTCATCAAGCGGTAGCCTAAGTCACCAAGCACCTACTTAAATTTTAATCCTCATTCCTAAGCTACACACCAATGTATTATGTAAGGGTTAGGGGTTCTAGATTTTGTATAGGTTTCACAGAGACTGGAACCTACCTATTAGAATATGTTTATCATTTTTTGGAACTTAGAACCTATCTTACATATCCTAACATGCAAAACTTACCTTATCATAAGTTTCATGGTTAGTTACAAGGTCTACCTAGCTTCCATCATTCACATCATGTAATAACTGCTATGTTTATTACTAATTGAACGATTGCAATTAATTAAAATATTTAATAACCATCACTTGCTGATGCGGGAGCATCCAACGTAGCTCCATCCACCAACTCGGAACCATCGATGTTTATCCAAGCCAAGAGAGAATTTGGGCATTATGTGATTCGATGGATCATTTTAAATGAATAATGTCAATTACTTATCGGTACTTTGTGGTATATCGATAACTATCAATGGGAGGCCATTCTAAATGTCTTGAATGACCAGTTGATGAAATTTCAGATGGATTATTTTCTGGTCAAGGGAGGAGCTCGAATTTGAAGGTTCAAGAATGCAGAAGGCCGAAGATTAAAGGAATTTAATTCCCGTGTTAATAAAGGCTTTTATTAAGTTATTATGTGTCTTTATTGTTATGCAGTCCAAGAGTCGAAGGTTTTAGTTTCTACGCTATTAAGGTCTGTTTTTAATATGTATTAAGGTCAGTCACTCTCCAACAGATCCAGAGTACATTCATGCCTCTCAATTTCCTAAGGAGGGCCATGATGCTTCATCGCCAAATCTGCGTGACTATGCTGATATACCATCGTTTGCCTTTACTCCATTAGATCGAGCCGAAGCCAGTACACAGACTAATAATTCAGCAGATTTCTGCATAATCCTTGATATTCTCTTGGAAATGCGGGGTCAGATATATGCTTTGGAGTGCGAAGTTCAAAACTTGAAGAATGCAGGACAAGCTTCTTCTGTCTCCTTGTCTAATCAGATCCAAGACCTTGCTCTTCAGAATCAAGCAAATGCAATTGTTGATGATGGATGAGAACTCCGCATCTTTAGAATAAAGTTCTTTCATTGATTGAAATACGAGAATCCTAGAGTCCAGAATATCAAGCATAGAATATCTTCCCGATAAAGCATCCGCTACAACATTAGTGTGCCCACGTTTATATTTTGAGAGAAAAGAAAATGATTGAAGAAATTCTACCCATGTTGCATGTCTAGAATGAAGCTTGCGTTGGCCGCTAATAAACTTAAGCGCCTCATGATCAGAATGATGGACAAATTGTTTTGGCCTCACATAATGACTCCAATGATCTTGGAGTTGAATAATTCCTCTTGGAATTGGATAACTTTTCGCTGAAACATGCCAATAATGACTCCAATTAACCTTTCCGTTAATAGTGCAACGCGTGTGAAATATATTCTTCCTTTGTTCTTTATTAGGAGAAACTTCCACATGCAATACTCTTCAAATGATCAACACCTCACCATCATCGCCTTTCTCCACAACTACTTCTTCTCGATCAGATTCAGAAATATTTTGGTCTTCATTGTCAGCCTCTTGAAGCGCTGAATTGATCTCCTCAATTTCTTGAAGAGTCATAACTCTCCGATTTGGACAATTTTCTTGTAAATGCCCAAATTCATGGCACTTAAAGCTTTTCCTTGCATCACCTTCAAACTTCTTTTGGACTTCTTTGGAAGGCTCTGCATTCTTTCCCTTGCCTTTGTGTTTTGTCGACGTACTCTCGCCCTTGCCTGAGGAAGCACCCTTCAAATAGGATGTCACCTTTGTTGAGGTTTTGGAGGAAAACCTCTTGCTCTTCAATTGTTTTTCGACTTTTATGGCTAACTTGCATACGTCTTCAAAGGACGAATACGGTTGAAGTTCAACCATATCAGCAATTTCTCGATTCATGCCACCAAGAAAACGAGCGATGGTTAGCTCGGGAACATTTGGAACTTCACTCCTCATTTTTAGTTGTTCAAACTCATAAATGTGTTATTCAACGCTCATCCCATGTTGTCTTACGAAGTTCAGTTTGAGGAAGAGATCTTGCTTATAGTTGTCGGGCAAGAACCTCTTCTTCATCAACTTCTTGAGTTTTTCCCAAGACTTGATTCGGCCTTTTCCTTCCCTTGTTCATTGATGCTTTAGATTCTCCCACCATAGAGAAGCATATTTGGTCAACCTTAGGATAGCAACCTTACATTTCTTCTCATCCGAATAGGATTTGAAGTCTAAAATTCATTCGGTTTTGTTTAGCCAAACCACAAAGTCGTCGGGATTAAGATTACTTTCAAACTCAGGGACCTCCACTTTAATGTCTCTTTCATCCTCCTTTTGCCTCCCTCTCCTTCTTCGTCTTCAAATTGGAGATTTAGAACCAGTAGAGTGAAGGATCGTTCGGTTGTCTCCAGTGGACTCGGAATCGCCATCAGAATTTTGATGAGATTCAGAATCGTCATGCCAATGCCGTTTATTGGGACGCCTTGCTGGTTGTCCTTGTCTCGCCGGATTCTCAAGAAGATTGAACTTGTATAGAAGATTACTGGTGAATTCCAGCCTTGTTGTGACTGTTAGTGTTCAGAGTGGATGTAGAATTGGGGATAAAGTCGAACCACTTTATATTTTGCAAATCTTATATTTCGACTACTATAATAATCGCCATCGGTTAAACAACAGTACGCACACCTGATTTCTACAATCTATTCCACCAACGTTTGAAGTTGAGCTTATTATCTTCTGCAAATGTTTTTTGTAGTTCCCTTTCAACGTATTCAACCTATTATCTTTCGCAAATATTTCCTTACTACTCTAGTTTGCACACTCTAGGTTGTATTGTTAGTCCCAACAAAAACCTTACCTTAATTATGACACCAATTGTTGTGAAATGATGCGAAAGCTAATAAATTTTATAGCTCAAGTCTAGCGCCAAAAGAAAAAAAAAATATCGAAGAAATCAACAATGAAAGAAAAAAACATCATCATAGATTTACATGGCTTGATTTGAGTGTCGTACCCTACTCCCTAGGAAGAGCTATAGCCGCTAAGAAATTTTGTATGAATCTAGAGAATAGAAAGTTTATAGTCGCTTGATTGTTTCTTAGTCCAAAATTACACCCAAAGCAAACCACTAGAATCATTTAATAGAAAACTCCCTCTAAAAACTTATAGAAAGAAAACCACAATACTACTCTTGTTTGCTCTGGTATATAATAACTCTAAATTTTTTTAGTGTCACATTTATTGAAATCAATTTAGTTCATCAACTCTAAAATTGTTTAATGTCACATCCCGACCCTCAACCATGCGGCATCCCTCCATCTATTCGATGATGGAATTGTGATGTTCCAGGACACATCGCCGACCCATTCCATTTTATTTTTTGATTATACGCAAGCGAAAGCAGAGCAATCATCTCCCAACCATTAACTTTCAATAGGAATAATAAAAGGCATACATCATAATGCAATTTTATATATATGCATCTACCGTCAAACATAATCTTTCCTTACAACAAAAGCTTGGCCATTTACACATCCACATAGCGGACTCCTTCATACTTGTCCAAGGACCGGGATATGTTTCAACCTACCGCCTCTATTCTACGAGGGTGACCACACCCAGTGATATCCCCCATGCTTCTAGTACGCGTTCACGTCAAATTACTTTAGCTCGAGCTTGGATAGCCATGATTAGGGCCTGAAAAGGTTAAACAACAAGGAATGAGATAAACTCAGCAAGTAAACTTCCTAAACCTCGCGTAGGAGGGTTCTTCGCCATGGAGATGCCCTAAATATGCAACTTATCTATCGATGGTAGATCAAAAGCAAGGTCTTTGCTTTGCATTATCTATTAACAGGAATTTGGCCACTCAATATGCGACACTTTATCACATTAAGCACACGACGTTCATAATTTAATAATCCAGGCGTGAATAACAATAATTCCATGCACAATATAGCAACTTAAATCTCATGAGTCCTAATCAAAAGCTTACAAATCCACAACCTTATCCGTGCCTTTTTGACTCGAATATCAACCTGCAAGACTTCTTCATGTCTCTCAATTTATAAAAGGGGCCAAATAAAACATGCATGTGCCACATGTGATGCGGTAGCATCCAATGTAGCTCCATCCACCAACTCGGAACCATCGATGTTTATCCAAGCCAAGAGAGAAATTGGGCATTATGTGCTTCGATGGATCATTTTCAATGAATAATGTCAATTACTTATCGGTACTTTGTGGTATATCGATAACTATCAATCGGAGACCATTCTAAATGTCTTGAATGACCAATTGATGAAGTTTCAGAAGGATTATTTTCTGGTCAAGGGAGGAGGTCGAATTTGAAAGTTCAAGAATGCGGAAGGTCGAAGATTAAATGCATTTAATTCCTGTGTTAATAAGGCTTTTATTATGTTATTATGTGTCTTTATTGTTATGCCGTCCAAGAGTCGAAGGTTTCGGTTTCTAGGCTATTAAGTTCTGTTTTTAATATGTATTAAGGTTTCAGTTTCTAGGCTATTAAGGTTTGTTTTTAATATGTATTAAGGTTTCAGTTTCTAGGCTATTAAGGTCCGTTTTTAATATGTATTAACACTAAAACCCTCTTATAAAGAGGGGAAAACTATCTGATGTAAGGGACACGAATTTCATGAATGAGAATTGTGTGATTTCCTCTGCTTGAGTGAATTCCTTTTGAGAGTGGATAACTCCTTTCGGTTTCTTTATCCTTGGAGCGTAGATCACTCCTTGGTGGTGAGCCAAGAAGCCCTTTATCCTTGGCTGGTGGAATTGTTAGGCCTTGGTGGTGAGCTTCTCCTATCCCGAAGTCCTTTATCCTTGGCTGGTGGAATCTTTAGGCCTTGGTGGTGAGCTTCTCCTATCCCGAAGTCCTTTATCCTTGGCTGGTGGAAGCTTTAGGCCTTGGTGGTGAACTTCGTGGATCTCGATCCTCATCCTTGGTTGGTGGCGCTGCCTTTATACCTTGGAAGGAGATTGTTTTTATACCTTGGCGCTTCCCTGTATACACTACTCCATACACTTAACCACAAAAATCCCCTATGAAAAATCCGTTCTAGAATCACTCAACCCATCACGCATCAAAATATTGGTATCAGAGCTCAAGGTTCAACTCATTTGAGTGATTCCTTTCTTTCTTTTTTTACAAATTCCTTATGGATGAACAAGTTCCTAGAGGCTTGACTTTGGAGCAAGCGCACAACGAAAGGCGAGATCGTGCAATCCAAAATCTTCAACAACAAATGTAGCGAGTCCTCAATCTTCTAGAGAATCCGGCGAGACAAGGACAACCAGCAAGGCGTCCCAATGAACGGCATCGGCGTGACGATTCTGAATCTCGTCAAAATTCTGATGTCGATTTCGAGTCCATTGGAGACAACCAAACGATTCTGCACTCTAGCGATTCTGAATCTCCAATTCGAAGACGAAGACGGAGAGGGAGGCATAAGGAGGATGAAAGAGACATTAAAGTGGAGGTACCCGAGTTTGACGGTAATCTTAATCCCGATGACTTTGTAGATTGGCTACACAAAACCGAACGAATTTTGAATTCAAATCCTATTCGGATGAGAAGAAATGTAAGGTTGCTATCCTAAGGTTGACCAAATATGCTTCTCTATGGTGGGAGAATCTAAAGCATCAACGAGCAAGGGAAGGAAAAGGCCGAATCAAGTCTTGGGAAAAACTCAAGAAGTTGATGAAGAAGAGGTTCTTGCCCGACAACTATAAGCAAGATCTCTTCCTCAAACTGAACTCCCTAAGACAACATGGGATGAGCGTTGAAGAATACATTTGTGAGTTTGAACAACTCAAAATGAGGAGTGAAGTTCCAGAAGTTCCCGAGCAAACCATCGCTCGTTTTCTTGGCGGCATGAATCGAGAAATTGCTGATATGGTTGAACTTCAACCGTATTGGTCCTTTGAAGACGTATGCAAGTTAGCCATAAAAGAGGAAAAACAATTGAAGAGCAAGAGGTTTTCCTCCAGAACCTCAACAAATGTGACATCCTATGTTAAGGGCGAGAGTTCGTCGACAAAAGACAAAGGCAAGGGAAAGAATGCAGAGCCTTCCAAAGAAGTCCAAAAGAAGTTTGAAGGTGATGCAAGGAAATGCTTTAAGTGCCATGGCTTTGGGCATTTACAAGCAAATTGTCCAAATCGGAGAGTTATGACTCTTCAAGAAATTGAGGAGATCAATTCGACGCTTCAAGAGGCTGATGACAATGAAGACCAAAATATTTCCGAATCTGATCGGGAAGAAGAAGTTGTGGAGAAAGCTGATGATGGTGAGCTGTTGATCGTCCGAAGAGCATTGCATGTTGAAGTTTCTCCTAATAAAGAGCAAAGGGAGAATATATTTCACACGCGTTGCACTATTAATGGAAAGGTGTGTTCGGTGATCATCAATGGTGGGAGCTGCACCAATGTTGCTTCGACAACTCTTGTCGACAAGTTGAAGCTTCCAACAACGAAACATCCTCAACCATACAAGCTCCAATGGCTCAATCAAGGGAATGAACTCAAGGTAATCAAACGCGTTCTTATATCATTTTCGATTGGGAAGAACTATCGAGATGAGGTTGTATGTGATGTGATTCCAATGGAGGCATGCCACTTGCTATTGGGTAGACCGTGGCAATTTGATATAAATGCTATGCATGATGGTTGGAAAAACACATACTCTTTTCAGAAGGAACAAAAATGCATTACTCTTTTACCATTGAGCACTTATTCGATGCATAATAATGAACCTGGGGAGGGAAACACTTGTAAGGAAAATCTGTTCTTGAGTGAGACACGAGTTGAGAGAGCCATTAGCAAACAAAAGAATGTTTTTGCTTTGCTTATGGTCGAGAAAAAGAGTGAGATGGAGCGACCCATACATTCAAAAATGCATTACTTGTTGAAAGAATTTGCATATGTGTTTCCGGAGGATTTGCCACTTGGATTACCTCCCATAAGAGGTATTGAGCATCAAATTGATTTGATCCCCGGTGCTCAGCTACCAAACAAGCCAGCTTATCGATGCAATCCGGAGGATACAAAAGAGTTGCAAAGACAAGTCAATGAACTTATTCTCAAAGGATACGTTCGAGAAAGCGTGAGTCCCTGCTCTGTTCCGGCTCTACTTGTGCCTAAGAAGGTTGGTATATATCGGATGTGTGTTGATAGCCGGGCCATCAACAATATCACCATTAAGTATAGGTACCCTATACCTAGACTTGATGATATGCTAGATGAATTATATGGTTCTTCTGTGTTTTCAAAGATAGATTTGCGGAGCGGTTATCATCAAATCAGAATGCGAGAAGGTGATGAATGGAAGACAGCTTTCAAGACCAAGGGAGGCCTTTATGAGTGGTTGGTTATGCCATTCGGATTATCTAATGCTCCAAGTACCTTCATGAGACTTATGAACGAGGTTCTTCGTTCCTTTATTGGTCAATTTGTCGTTGTTTATTTCGACGATATTCTTGTTTATAGTTGGAATGAGGAGGAGCATATCTCTCATCTAGCACAGGTCTTTAATGTCTTGAGAGAACGAAAACTATATGCTAAAATGGAGAAATGTGAGTTCTTCTCTCCAAGCATTGTGTTTCTTGGTTATGTGGTTTCCAAAGATGGAAACTCTGTTGATCAAGCCAAGGTAGAAGCTATGAAGACTTGGCCCGTTCCGAAGTCTATTTCTGATGTAAGAAGTTTTCATGAACTTGTTTCTTTCTATCGACGGTTTGTCAAAAATTTTAGTACCGTCATGGCTCCTAAAACTGAATGCATGAAGAATGGTGCTTTTGAATGGACAAAGACTGCTCAAAACGCCTTTGAGGTAATCAAGCAGAAACTTTGTGAGTCTCCTATTCTTGCACTTCCTGATTTTGATAAAGTATTTGAAGTTGAGTGTGATGCAAGCGGAGTTGGTATTGGTGTTGTTCTGGTGCAAGCACAAAAACCATTGGCATATTTCAGCGAGAAGTTATATGATTCCAAGAGGAATTATTCAACTTATGACAAAGAGTTCTATGCCATTGTCCGAGCTCTTGATCATTGGAGTCATTATTTGAGGCCAAAGCAATTTGTCCTTCATTCTGATCATGAGGCGCTTAAGTTTATTAGTGGCCAACGTAAGCTTAATTCGAGACATGCAAAATGGGTAGAATTTCTTCAATCCTTTTCTTTTGTCTCAAAATATAGACCCGGGCACACTAATGTCATAGCAGATGCTTTATCAAGAAGATATTCTATGCTTGCGGTTCTGGACTCTATGATTCTCGGATTTCAATCAATGAAAGCACTTTATTCTGAAGATGCAGAGTTCTCATCCATCATCCACAATTGCAAGCGAGGAGTTCAAGGTATATGTTCTTTGCAAGATGGGTTTCTTTTTAAAGGAAATCAATTATGTGTGCCGAAGAGTTCTTTTCGCGAATTGCTGATTCGAGAAGCGCATGGTGGAGGATTGGCTGGTCATTTTGGGATTAACAAAATTCTTGAGGTTCTTCAAGAGCATTTCTATTGGCCAAAGATGAGTGGAGATGTGCATGCTATCATCTCAAGGTGTCCAACTTGTCATAGATCAAAAAGTCATTTCCATCAAGGTTTGTATACTCCACTTCCGGTACCATTTCAGCCTTGGGAAGATGTTAGCATGGATTTCATCGTGGCTCTACCAAGAACTCAAAGAGGAAAAGATGCTATCATGGTGGTCGTTGATCGGTTCTCTAAAATGGCTCATTTCGTGCCATGTCACAAGACCAATGATGCATCTCATATTGCTCAATTATATTTCAAAGAGATTATCCGCATTCATGGAGTACCAAAGACCATTGTGTCGGATCGTGATTCCAAGTTCTTAAGCCACTTTTGGAGAACTCTATGGAGAATGCTTGGTACAAGACTCTTATTTAGCACGGCTTGTCATCCCCAAACTGATAGCCAAACGGAGGTAACAAATCGTACTCTAACCACTCTTCTTCGTGGTATGGTGAGTAAATCATTGAAAGATTGGGATTTAAAGCTTGCGCATGCTGAATTTGCTTACAATCGATCACCAAGTTATACTACTGGTCGATCGCCATTTGAAGTTGTGTATGGAATTAATCCTCTCACACCCATTGATTTGATTCCAATTCCGTCTAACTCTCAAGTGAGTTTTGATGGCAACAAAAGAGCTGAGTCAATGAAGAAGCTCCATGAGCAGATTCGATCCAACATTGAAAAGGCCAACGAATCTTACAAGAAGAAAGCTAATCAACATCGCAAGAAGACTCAATTTCAACCGGGCGACCTTGTATGGCTTCACTTGAGGAAGGAGAGATTTCCATTTCGTCGAAAGATCAAGCTCATGCCCAGAGCTGATGGTCCGTTTAAAGTTATGGAGCGAATTGGTGACAATGCTTAAAAGATTGACCTTCCGGGAGAGTTTGGAGTTTCAGCAACATTCAACGTGGGAGACCTTTCTCCTTACTTGGAGGATGAAAACCTTCTAGATTTGAGGACAAATCTCAAACAACCCGGGGAGGATGATGCGGGAGCATCCAACGTAGCTCCATCCACCAACTCGGAACCATTGATGTTTATCCAAGCCAAGAGAGAAATTGGGCATTATGTGCTTCGATGGATCATTTTCAATGAATAATGTCAATTACTTATCAGTACTTTGTGGTATATCGATAACTATCAATGGGAGACCATTCTAAATGTCTTGAATGACCAGTTGATGAAGTTTCAGAGGGATTATTTTCTGGTCAAGGGAGGAGCTCGAATTTGAAGGTTCAAGAATGCGGAAGGCCGAAAATTAAAGGCATTTAATTCCCGTGTTAATAAAGGCTTTTATTATGTTATTATGTGTCTTTATTGTTATGCAGTCCAAGAGTCGAAGGTTTCGGTTTCTAGGCTATTAAGTTCTATTTTTAATATGTATTAAGTTTCAGTTTCTAGGCTATTAAGGTTTGTTTTTAATATGTATTAAGGTTTCGGTTCCTAGGCTATTAAGGTCCGTTTTTAATATGTATTAACACTAAAACCCTCCTATAAAGAGGGGAAAACTATCTGATCTAAGGAATTTCATGAATGAGAATTGTGAGATTTCCTCTGCTTGAGTGAATTCCTTTTGAGAGTGGATAACTCCTTTCGGTTTCTTTATCCTTGGAGCGTAGATCACTCCTTGGTGGTGAGCCAAGAAGCCCTTTATCCTTGGCTGGTGGAATCTTTAGGCCTTGGTGGTGAGCTTCTCCTATCCCGAAGTCCTTTATCCTTGGCTGGTGGAAGCTTTAGGCCTTGGTGGTGAACTTCGTAGATCTCGATCCTCATCCTTGGTTGGTGGCGCTGCTTTTATACCTTGGAAGGAGATTGTTTTTATACCTTGGCGCTTCCCTGTATACACTACTCCATACACTTAACCACAAAAATCCCCTATGAAAAATCCGTTCTAGAATCACTCAACCCATCACGCATCAACATGGGTCATTAAATGACATTTAATTCACGCACTTTTCTCATGTCACTCATATATATACATGCTACACATGTGCAGACGATGGCATCATTCTTACCATATGCATTCAACATTCATGGACTTTACACACGTGGATGTCTCAAGAATATCATGGCATCTCATACTACCATGCTATCATCAAGACAATGTTGTGCAACATAACATAGTCATGCGCACATCCTATGCAAAAATCCGGATTTAATCATATACAAATCTCATGCACTTTCCACACATATATGTCTAAATTATTACAGCTGCTCAGGGCCCAAGCCCAACCCAAAGGTTCACAATCATCCAACGTAACTGAACATCGTCTCGTCCCATCAAGCACAGCAACATCCCACTTAAATGTATCAAGATTGCATTCCCGTAAGGGGCACCGTTCTAAAATGAATCCGCAAATGACATCCCGTTAACTTCAAGGCATCCAAGCTGAATCGGGCATCGTCCCACTTAAACGCCTCACGGGTTCGCTACCTTGCGTAAACGCATCGGGGTCTTTATGTGATTAGACGAGCATACCATCACTCAAGTCCATTGTTGTCTTCCTCATTAGCCACATATGAATGCCTCAATGGCGTGCCAAGCGAAGTGTATCTCATGATCTATTGAAACTAGGTCAATAAAGTATGCCAAGCACAAAACGAGAATCTGTGGTTTGACACAATACTTTGAGCACTGGCCTAAGTCTAATTCGAATCGGGAACGATACGCCTTAAAATCGCATCGACACCAAGAAAGAACCAATCCGTCATGACATAATCACCAACCTAGTACCAAACTTACCTCGGGAATCATATATCTCAACATCACGCTGAGGCCAAGAAGGACTAACCCGTCGAGACATGATCATTGATTTTGACGCGGGAGCATCCAACGTAGCTCCATCAACCAACTCAGAACCATCGATACTTATCCAAGCAAATAAAGAAGTAGGGCATTATGTGCTTCGATGGATCTTTTTGAATGAATAATGTTAATTACTTATCGATACTTTGTGGTATATCGATAACTATCAATGGGAGGCCATTTTAGATATTTTTGTATGACCAATTGATGAAGTTTCAAGAGGATTATTTTCTAGTCAAGGGAGGACCTCGAATTTTGGGACGGCTAAAAGTTCACGAATGCAGTTCAAGAATATGGAAAGCTAAAGGTTCAAGAACACGGAAAGCTAACGGTTCGAGAATGCGGAAGTCCGAAGATTAAAGGCTTTTTATTAAGTTCCTAGGTGTTTTTATTTTAATGTAGTTCAAGAGTCGACCGTTTAAGTTCCTAGGTCATTAAAGTTCGTTTTTAATATTTTCTAAGGCTAAAATCCTCCTATAAATAGGGGAAAACTATCCAATGTAGGAGATACGAATTTCATCAAGGAAAACTATCCTTGGTGGTGAGCCAAGAAGCCCTTTATCCGTGATGGTTTGAGTGATTCAAGAACAGAGATTTTTCATAGAGGATCTTTGTGGTAGTGTATGGAGTAGTGTATACGATGAAGAAACGAAAAGGAATAAGAAAAAAAAGGAATAAGAAAAGATAGAGCAATATCCTTCCAAGGTATAAAGGTCACGCCACCAACCTAAGAAGAGGATCGAGATCTACGAAGCTCACCACCAAGGCCTAAAGTTTCCACCAGCCAAGGATAAAGGACTTCGGGATTGGAGAAGCTCACCACCAAGGCCTAAAGATTCTACCAGCCAAGGATAAAGGGCTTCTTGGCTCACCACCAAGGAGTGATCTACGCTCCAAGGATAAAGAAACCGAAAGAGTTATCCACTCTCCAAAGGAGTTCACTCAAGTTGAGGAAATCTCACCATTATCATTCATGAAATTCGTATCTCCCATACATTGGATAGTTTCCCTTATTTATAAGAGGATTTTAGCCTTAGGAAATATTAAAAACAAACTTTAATGACCTAGGAACCTAAACGTTCGACTCTTGAGCTACATAAAAATAAAAAAAGCTAGGAACTTAATGAAAAGGCTTTACTAACACGGGAACTAAATGCCTTTAATCTTCGGCCTTCCGCATTCTCGAATCGTTAGCTTTCCGTGTTCTTGAACCTTTGGCTTTCCATATTCTTGAATCGCTTTAGTGAACATCTAGCCTTCCCAAAATTCGAGCTCCTCCCATGACCAAAAAAAAATCCTCCTGAAACTTCATCAATTGGTCATACAAGATATCTAAAATGGCCTCCCATTGATACCTATCGATATACCACAAATAAGTAATTAACATTATTCATTCAAAATGATCAATCGAAGCACATAATGCCCAACTTCTTTTTTTGGCTTGGATAAGCATGGATGGTTCTGAGTTGGTCGATGGAGCTACGTTGGATGCTCCCGCATCAGCATGGCAAGGTGCAATGGTGGCTGGTCGATGGTTGATAGCCCATGTCAAGGCTAGAATAGCCAAGGAACAATAGCGCACGGCTAGAGGGATGTTTGGCAATGTTTGGGACTTGAAGCCAACATGCAAAAACAACGGCATGGCGAGATCTCTCGACAAGGATAGCTCGGCAAGCTGAACGGTGGATGGTGTGGCTCTCGGCCACCCAACCAAGAGGAAAAGGTGAGAGAAATGGGTATGAGATGAGGGAGAGTGATGGAGGAAAATTCGTCCAAATGAGGGGTAGAGAGAGAAAGCGAGAGAAATGATGGAAAAAGAGGAAAACATGGGGAAGAAGTTGGCCATTTAATGCCCCTTGACTTATTTTACTAACTTGGGGAGCAAAAACCCATCTTGGCCCTCCATTCCAACTTGGGGAGCAAGAATAAATCCTATCCCTCCATCTTGCCACAAAGTCAAAGCCTTCTAGATGCTAGGTTATTGTTTAGCGCACTATTCACGTAGGTAATGTTCATGCACATGGACCAGGTCCAAAATGGCCCAATTGTCTTAACGGGCTTTGTCCTTGGGCTTGACAAACTTGGGCTTGGGCTTAATTAATCCAATTTGGGGCTAAACAAGCTTAATGTGCCCTTAAGGGCAAAACTGTAATTTTCATCTATTTGGGCCCTTGTGGACGAATTTTAAAGGGAATGTGGCCCATTGGGCCTTTCCAAATTCGTGGACCCCCTTTGGGCTTCCAATTTTTGGCCTAATATCATTTATCCAAAAATTCGGGGTGTACCAATAAATAAGGAATTTGATTAAGTAATGTCCAATGGTTGTCTCTTAATCCTTTATAGTCCAATACCTTTAACCGGATTATAATTTGTGATTGAAACCTATCAATTGTGGCTTTAGCATAATTCAAACTAATGGGTGGTCTTTAGGAGTTTCATAAGTTCTACCCATGGTTGGTTCGATATTAATCCACTTTTAAGCCCTTTTCAATGATGGATGATTTTCGGTTGTCATGTAATTGTGAGGGGTCAATTGCTCGTTGCAAAGTACACAATTATTTGGAATTGGTTTAC
This sequence comes from Eucalyptus cladocalyx, assembly GCA_017140615.1. Classification (NCBI taxonomy): domain Eukaryota; kingdom Viridiplantae; phylum Streptophyta; class Magnoliopsida; order Myrtales; family Myrtaceae; genus Eucalyptus; species Eucalyptus cladocalyx. Next base: position 20,100,875 of record CM029516.1, read on the forward strand.
GGTCGTTCATAATTAATATAGTAATCATACGAAATCACTCGCAATCCGATTATATACTATTATTAAATCGATCTATAATCGTTCCTAGATTGGTTTGAAATGGCTTAAGTTTGTCCCTCATTGATCCTTATGATCGAATTGTCAATCCATGGTTAAGTTCTTCGGTCGTACATATCGGAATCCTAAATCACCTTTTCCAATAGGTTTAACACTCTTGAATGGCTCACAAACCAATTCAAAATCTAATTCTACTAATTGCACATTGATAGAAGTAAACCCCTTATCATATCCCAAATAGGGTGGAATTTTGAGGATGTCACATTTAGAGTCTGAACATGGACCTTGCTTCCAAAACTGTTTCGTAACATTAATTCGAATATTAATTTCGTAGCCGTTACAAATATTTTTCTATATGTTAATTTTGTATCTGTTACAAAGCTTTAATTCAACCTTGAATTCAAAATCGTTTCAGAATATTAATTTGGTTGTTTGATTTAAATTATTAACCTGCCCATTGATTCCGAAATAGTTTCAAATCATTAATATGGCTATTGATTTTGAAACTGTTTCAAATCATTAACTTGGTCATTGAATTTGCACTCATTTCAAATCTTTAATCTTGTGTCCCACTCACTCCGATTACCGCAATTACAAAAACATTTGCGATATTGTCTCTCCCCCCATTCAACCATCATCATTGGTTATGGTGTATGGCTTATACTAATTAGTACAAACACATCCCTATTACTAAGTTGGCAATAGGACTTGTATTAACACATTAGTACAATCAAGAGAATTGATTGTCCTGATCAATTTCCAGTTACTGCAACCATGCGTGATATCTAACAATATGTCATGGAATACTTCAAGAACATAATGTAATTCAGTCCTTCTATCTCACTATGTCCTAGTCGAACAAAATCCATGGAATTATTTGTCAAGCCACCAATTCGATCATATGGCCAAATCTAATTTACATATATTTCTACGAGACATGATCCATTCATTTTCAGTTTCAATTCCAGTTGAGGATTACAACACAATGTCACAACTAGATAGCTTAGGACATCATTATTGTATCTTGCATATCTACGTACATAACAAGAAGACAAATCATGTGGCTTCGTATATAAATAAACTATGATCATCAACACAATGATGATTTTATGACGCATCAATATGTGTACTTGTGAACCATAACTATCCAACATACAAGTCAACATTGTACCTCAAGTATAAGGATTTTACACAAGATTAAAGAGTTTCCATATTGCTAATCGTTTTATGCATGTCATATTTAGTGAACTTGTCCAATATGAGGACTTGTATTCTAACTTTGGTATCACAATACCCTAAAATATCCAATACTCAATAATGAAGTTTGAGAACACATCGACCTCAGTGGGATCATTAATATGATCCATCAACAATGAATTGTTTAAAGACTCCGTTTAACTATAAATCTATCACACATATAAATAGGATATTGAATGAATATTTCCTTGCGATTAAATAAATAATGTAAGTTAATCTCTAACATGTAACTATTACTTGGTTTTTTTAGGGCATATGGCCAACACACTCAAAATTAGGAAATCGCTCAAACTAGTAAACCAGCTCAAACTAAAAGATCTACTTGGAGCCAATTTCCTTTACGGGCTCAAATTTGAGACATTCCCAACATTCTTTACGTTGAATGGTATGCAACTTATCAACAAGCTCATGCTCTTCACATAACGTGCGTTTTCTTGACCAAAGAGCAAACTTGCCCAAGTTGAGGCTTCGCTTGATGAGTTGACCCTTCTTTGACCGATAATTGATTGAAGAGTTGGACTAGAACTCGAGTCATTAATTGAGATCTCTTCACTGGAGAAATTTTGTCATAACGAACCCACTCCACTATAATTACAACTTCTCCTTTTGTCCCATCGAGTTCCATCGTGCACACTCCTTGCGTGTCCAGTTGAAGGTGGATGAGGGTCACTTCCACGGGAAAAGATTATCCACTAAGGATTTTTTAGGTAACCTTTTAGAAATATTGAATTTTCCATCACTAACATGATTCCGGAGAAAAATATTAAAAATGTCAAAAGTTATGTATGGCACTCATTTGAGTGTTAAAAGTTTTCATCAGCTTACTTAAATACCTCCGATAAGAAATTCCGATAAAAGAAATTACATGTATTCTAAAAAAATTTATCTACGGTGGCTTCTTTTGGTACTAAAATAATCACTTTTAAACTTATTCCACGACGTTATTTTTGGGTTATATGCTAACCGGGGTGACATCCTCATTCCGACCCCAATTTTTAGAACGGAATTATAGCGGTATCCAATCTTCCAACAGGGTTATAATGAGGATTGATAGGCCCCAAAAAGGCCAAAAATATCACTTTGGGGTGAAAACTCGATTCTTCATCAACAGGATGTAAAAGTTCGAAAAAGTGGAAATGGACTACAGACGATGACCCACGTGGGCCTAAAAGGCCCATGGAGGATGGCCCAAAGGAGCCCATGGGCCATCCAAACCCTTTTTGGTCATTTCAAATCCCACATTAATGACCCATGTGCATGAATAGTGCATGAACAGTACCCAAACCTAGTGAAATTATCATTTTGCCCTTCTAGCCTAATAAAACAAAACTTGGTGCATATAAGAAAGTGTTGGGCGCTTAAGAGAGAGGAGGAGGGAGAAAATGACATCACCCTTACCCTATTTACCCTATTTCTAGCTTAGGCATGGTGGGTGCATTAAATGAGACTTGGAGGAAAAGTTTTGCAAAAAGCAATCTTGGGCCTCTATTCTTGTCTTGGGGAGCAAGCATGCATCTTGGCCATTTAATAGACTAAACTTGCGATGCAATCTTTCTTTTTCTCCCCTAACTCATTCAGCTCTTCCTCTCTGTAACATTCTCGATTTCAACTCTTATTTCGGCCAAACCAGTAAGCCAAAAGGCCAGTATTGTGGCATCATAGAATTTCATGTCAACCCCTAGATGTGCTATGAGCCATGGATAGGTGATGGAAGCACTATCAAGTTGTGTTGTAGCCATTTGATCAATGATATGCAAAAAGTTTAAGGCCAAGTTTTTAATGGATAATTATTGGATGGAAAAATTCCATTATTGGCTATGTGTTTTATAAGTTGGAATTTATTAATTTATGTTGCAAGTCTTATGGTTTTATGAATTTCAATTAGGTATTTAAAGAAGTAGGAAATTAAGGTGGACTATTAGGAATGATGGTGGGTTGGATATTTAAGGACCAAACCAGCCCATAGCCCCACCATTCGACCGGCCCAAGAGGCCCAAAGGGAGGGCTGCCGTCAACCAAAGGAGGGAGAGGCCAGCCCATCTTCTAGCCCATCACCTTGCATGGGAAAAATGCCAAGTGGCTAAGGGGTTTGGCCAAGTGGCATTTGCATGCAATCTAATGATTGCAAATCATTGCAAAAGGGAAGAAAAGAGAGGGAGAGTGGGCGGAATGAGTGAGGAGTGCCGAGAGGGAGAGAGAGAGAGCTATCATAAGAGAGAAGGAGAGGAAGAGAGGAAGAGAGGAAGAGAGAAAGGAAGAGGGAGGCCGTTCGCTGCCATCGAGCCGTCGTGTCCCGCCATCGAGCCCGCCGTTTGCTTGCTGTGTTTTGCTTGGATTAGAGGCAAGTAGAGTCTATTGATCTACCCTTTGCTTGTTGTGTTTTGTGTGTGATGAATGGTGAATCTCGGATGTGGATGAAGTGTGAAATTTCGAAGCTATAGGAGTTGTGTTCTAGCCTTCTATTTCTGGAAAAATAGTCTGACCTTTGGTGATTTCGTGAGTTGCATGCGATATTCTAGTTGGAATCTGACTTCGACTTCTTAATGAAAGTTGTAAAGGACTTCTTGGAGAATAACATATCAAACTTTGAGAGGAAACGAACAAGTATAGGTTGGTGAAACCATTTTTCTTTGAAGAAGCTAGATTTGGAAACTGTTATGCTGACCTAGTGTGATTCTGTGAATTTTGTGAAATTATCCAGTCCGAATTTGATCTTGTGTTCTCCATAATATTTGTAGACAACGTCTTGAGGAATAACATACTAAAATTTGAGAACAAACGGACAAGTATTGATCTGGGAAAACGATTTTCTGTGAAAAGGATGAATCTGGACAGTGAACCGAGAGTTAGGGGGAATTACAAAATTGTATCTTTTAATACAGAAGGAATTAGACTTTGATTTCTTCATGAGACTTTTATCTCTAGATCTCAGATATGACATATTAAAATCTCAGAATTTTCAGAGTTCATTTAAGGGTTTAATCGAAATTATTTCCGAAATTGTGCAAAAATGGTGCTGGAATTTCTTTTGCTGTGATATGTGGATCTACGTGATTGATGTGGAAATTTCTTGACATGGTATTCTTCATGAAATATTTTCCTCTGGATATTTTTTACATCATGTTAAATTTTCAGAATTTATTGAGATTTTTTACTAATTTTCCAAGAATTTTTACTAAAGAGGTGCATTCTGTTTTACCCGAAAATTGGTTCTATTTTCAAAAGCCAATGAATTTCTTTATGAATGTGATCGTGGATGTTATGTGTGTTGCATATGTGATGATATTGGCATATCATATGACATCAAAATTTGGTTGAGATCTTTGATATTGTTGCATCAAATGCCATGTTGAAAATGAGATGCATATGTGATTATAAATTGTGATAATAACGAGACCGTCGGAGGTGTGAGCCGACAATGCCCCAGGAGTGTCGGGATGCCCGGAGGTTTGAGCCAAATGCCTGGTTGTATTATGAATACATGCTCGGAGGTCCTCGGGAGTTACGAGATGCCCAGTGGTATATGGTACATAATGTCCAAGGGGAATGCCTAGTTGTATGGCGGTACGTAATTCCGGAAGCCTTGGAGGTTTGTGCTAGGGGGATTCCTCATGATGCCAATTGGGATGTGAGATGCCCGGAGGTTTGTGCCGAATGCTCGGAGGTTTGTGCCGGATGCCCGGAGGTTTGTGCCGGAGGCCCTCGCCATACCAAGTTGGGTGCGAGCGATAAATTGAGGGATACAAACATTGGTCCCTATAAAGAAAAATCTAATGAGATCCTAGTGAAAGATAAGAATTGAAATTGAATCATGTGCATGGGTGTATGCACATGGCATGATGCATGATCTGCTTATGAAAGTAAATTGATGCTATTCGACATTGAGAATGCGATCATGAAGGCTTGAATGGATCTCATGGGGATGTATGCTTGATAGCATGAATGATATGAAACATTGTGATATATATGCACGATGGCATGGTGAGATATGCATGACTGCATGGTGATATATGCACGATGGCATGGTGAGATATGCATGGCTCCATGGTGAGATATGCATGACTGCATGGTGATATATGCACGACTGTATGGTGATGTATGCTTGATAGCATGGATGATATGTGCTTTACTCGTGATATCTTGATTGTCTTGCTTATTGCATTGTGTAGTTTGGTGGATCTTTACTGCTGAGTGGTTGTACTCACCCCTTTAGGGACTAACATTTCAGATTGAAAGATGACTCTAGCACTTGTCACGCGTGGTACATTTTATGGATTACCATCTGATGTCGAGGTCGAGTGCTCGGAGCACCCCTGCATTGGTGTTCATGGCTTGGTGTTTATTTGCATCCGTGTTTTGGTCATGTACGATGTGGGCGTACCTGATGGTCCTGTTGTACAAGAGTTTTTGTCTGTCCATGTTCGTAGAGATGAGAGGATGATGGGGATGCTGCCGCCGCCCCTGGCTAATGCATCAGGATGGGTATGATAGGAGCGTGTGACTGGTGGAGGTTGACACTTTTTGGGATGGCCGATATTAGCTGATGGATAGATGTTCACATCTAATGTATAGTCGGGTTTCTTTTTTAGTATTGCCAAGCTTAGTTATAGTCTTGGCCCTTGTGTTATACTGACTTGTGAAATCCATCTTAGTATGTAAATAAAAGTGAGTTGGCCCTAAAATGCATATATATATGAAAGGTTGTAGTTGGTGTGTATTGCATCTTATTATTTGGTTTGTGTACGGGTTAGGGAGATGATAAGTATGCTTCTGTTATTTGAACTACGCTTGGACCGATCTAAAAGATGTAAACCCCCAGGTTGTATGAACCCGTTGCAATTGAAATGGTATTAGAGTGGAATGTTATTAGGATAAAGTGATAGGTGAGTAGGTTGTGGCGACCCTAGCGGATCGGGGGTCGTGTCGAGGGGTGCCACAAGTATGCCAATGGTGAGACTTGGGCATAAGTCGGGGTCATGAGTCAAGTGGTCATTCAAGGATCGGTAACCCAAGGTCTAGTTATAAAGTATTTGATTATGGAAATGTTATTTTAACCATAAGGATCAGTCGTGAGATGATCATATCTCATCATGGATTGGTGAACGGTCATGGCTTGATTCCGTTGGTCAATGCATCGATCGCGGGTGATTCCATTCAAACATTGTACCGATTGAGGACGACCATGAATCGATCCAAGAGGATTGTGACTTAGAACAAAAAAACGATCCCACATGGTTATATGACAATTGATAATCAATGATGGATCAAATGTACTCAACAAGGTTGAATTTCATATTGAAATTGTCCTTGTTTTGTTGTGAATGGTTAGGTGATTTGTTTCTGCTTCCGCTTGTGTATATATTTGATAATATGAATGGGTCGATGATGCTTCTTAGGACATCACAATTGAATTACCATAAGTATGGAAGCAAGGGGTACTGTGAGCCTGAAGCGAGTCAGGGTGTGGCACCAATGAGCTATGTAGGATTGAGAAATTAATAAAATATAGCTGCATCGAATTTCCAACAATCCAGATCAAAGTTAGTATTTAAGTGATCATTTTTTTTGAAAAAAAAAATTAAGTGATTAAAAAAAAAAAGCTTTTGACATTAAAGTGAGCATTGTACATTAACTTTAGCATTTAATTGTCCTTCTCCTCTCATAATTCTCTCTATACTCTTCTATTATGCTGAGAATAAAGGCATTTCAGTCACTTAAAGGGTGTATGGAATTTAAGAGTTGGCGTTATTATACACTAAATCCTTCACACATGCTAATGCCCGTGCCCACTAATTTCCCTTTTAATTTCTACATTGATAATCGGGTTATTTTGATAATTTGAATGGACACTTATTTATTTTTATTTTTTTGGTAGGAGGATGGACACTTAATATCAAAGTTGGCTTTATGTGCAGTAGGAAATAGGTCCATCAGCGACATATCGAGCCAGTCTCTTGCAGAGAGCTTTTGATAGTTAGCGCCAATTCTAGGGTGTTTTTGTTTGGTTAAAAACAAATAATTTGAACATATTTTTTTAAAAAATGATTACTTGAATCGGTTACAAAAATAAATAAATGAAAAATATTTTCATCGTCTATAAAAATATTTAGATATAAATTATTGTTGATAATTAAAATATTTTTCATTAACTAATTATTTTAAACAATATAAATGATCGTTTTTGAGAAAATATCCTTCAAATCATTCATTTTTCATATAACAAATAGACCCAATTTTTTTTTTTAAATTATTATCAGTGCTACTACTACGTTTATTTTGCAATAAAAGAGCAAAATGCAAGAGCTAAAGATTGACTGGGCGATCAATGGCCGCCGAACGCAGGAGAACGCTTTCCATTAGAAGAGCAATGCAAAGGATCTACTGCTACTTGGATAACAGATCACATGGCCGTGTCATTGTTAATTAATATTTCTGTCATCCAGCAATGTAGGAGACACATATAAAGTATTTTGCTTTTACATCAAGCACCAAAGGAGACATTATTTAGTATATAATTTTTTTGAATATTTTAGCATTTCATTTGATATGGCCGTTGCAAATGCAAGAACTAATCAGGCGTCTTCCATATTTCTGAGTGATTAGCTGACTACAATTTTTATCAAGAGTCGCTATTGGATCAGTTTTCAACGTTTGCCCTCGTAACTCATAACGAACATGATGCCGTCGAAGCAACAAAACAAAATAACCAACATAAAATAAACATTGGAGCAATAAACATAAGTTTGCCAATCTCACTTCAATAAAACCTTTTTTAACCTATCATACCTCAGACCCAAGTCCTAACCTTATCTCAACTCTTGCGCATCCTTCGAGCCACCTTCCTGAACCCTAAATTATAATTGAACGAAGTAATCTGTAAGTCACTGCCAACCACACCCGAGCTGGCTCTAACCAAGGGAGGCTTACTTCCATATTCATTTATTTAATTTACTTTAATTCTATTGATCGAACGAGGGGGAAAAATGGAAGAAAATATCGCTTTGAATATATCTTTGGCACTGTTTAAGTCTGTCGCACACCTTGAATAGTCCTCTGCCAGGCACGTTTCCTCTGAATTAGGAGGCCATGTGGGGGTATCTTGAAGTGTCCTAAACAAGAAACTGCAAAGTAACTTTCAGAGACATGAACACCCGAACCAAACAGGTGATATCTGGGACATCTTGAGCCCTTTTGTTAAACTATTGGGGAAAGTATAATAATCTGCTTAATCAGTCATTAAAAAATTGTTTTCACACATATTCTGCCCTAGTTCCCTTCTGTACTTCTTATTAGTGAATAAAAGCAATGACCAACCCATTTTAAATAGGTAGTGTTGATTTATGAATTTTCTTGTGCAATTGCAATTTGCTCAAAGTTTGAACTTGAACATGTTATCAATAAGACCATATTTGATATGAGGAATGGAGATTGGAACTGAATCAAGATCCATTGCTCATACAAAAAAAGAAAATTCCCTATTTAATTATGTCAAAATTCATTTTGATTATTGTAGAAATAAAAATCTTCGAAGGGACCTTACCAAAAAAAAAAAAAAAATCTTCGAAGGGAGATCGAAGGCATTGAATAAATTGATTGATTGGTTAATTAATCAATTAAATTAGTCGATATTCCAAATCCAACGTGGATACCCCTCACTCAGTTATAGACTTCGAGAAAGCTTTTTCTTTTGGCATTTTGACCTCAAAGCCCACACACATATTCGCACGGACAGCGTCACACGAAAAACCAAAACAGAAGTGCACCGTTTAGTTTACATTTAACATCCAGAGCAACAGTAACCCCACATGGTCGGTATTATCTGGTGCCGGCCGCTTCTTCTACGCGATAATCTCTCTGCTACTAAATAAGAGGTCAAGAGCTCCTCTGTTCTCCCTTTCACACCCTCCCAACGCGTATCCCTACACACACGCACATACGCATTGTTTCTCTTCGAATTGGCAGGAAAAAAAAAAAAAACAGCAATTCCTAGAGGCAGCAAAAGCTCTGATTGCTTGCTTCTGCTGCTGAAGCTGGGGGTGTTGATGGTGGTGATGGTTTCCTGGTGATGAGTATCGGCGAAACCCTTCATTTCCCTCTTCTCTCGCTCGCTTGCATGATGACTATCCCAAATGGTACTCTTCTCTGAGGATCTTCCTTTTGGTTTTCGTTCGTTGGGTCTTTTTGCGGGTTTTGATGTCTGTAGGTTTTGAGTTTTCTTCTTCTGGGTGGGTATTGGGGGTGGGGCAGAATTAGGGCAAGAGAGGTTTGACTTTTGATGGATTTGATGTTACTGATTCAGTGTTTCAGGCCTTTGTTTGGGGGATTTCAGGAGATTCTTGGGCTAGGATTAGATATTGTGTTCCTTTAGCGTCTTTCCAATCCAATCTCTCTCCCCCTGTCTCTAGGTAGAGGTTGAAGAGATTTTGTAATACCTCCAAAATTTTAGCTTTTCTCTCATTAAAGTATTGGTTCTTTTGTCAGACGTTTTTATTTCGGAATATTGGTTATCTGTTGGTTATAGTATAGATTGAGCGGGGGAATTATTCTGGGAATTGGTTTTCGAAGAAGGTGGTTGTACACGGATAGGTTGTTTGAATTTTGTTTGAGGTGCAACTATGGAGCTTTTTAGATCCTGCCCAACTGAAAGAAAACCCACAAACAAAATAAATTGAAATGGGAGATTCTTCTCTCCTTACATCCTTAACAATGGAAAGTCATCACCCATCCACTCTATTGTCCATGGATTCAAGCTCCTCCTCTCATGACGAATCGGTTTTGGAGATGAATCGCCAAATGATTCTTAAGCGGCCGCCAGATATTAACCTACCCCTATCCGTTGAACGGAGCCCATCTCCCTTGCAGTCCTGGAATCCCGACCCCTGCGATATCCTTGATGTGGGCCTTGGTCCCCAAGTTTACGAGACAGAGAGCTTGCTCAATATTCCTAAAGGCGGACGGAAATGTGTAAAGCGGGTGGATAGTATTTGGGGTGCTTGGTTTTTCTTTAGCTTTTATTTTAAGCCTGCGTTGAATGATAAATCCAAGGCAAAGATTGTAAGGGACAGCAATGGAGTATCGGGATTCGATAAATCTGATCTCAAGCTTGACATATTCATGGTTCAGCATGACATGGAGAACATGTACATGTGGGCATTCAAGGAGAGGCCTGACAATGCATTGGGCAAGATGCAGCTAAGGAGTTATATGAACGGGCATTCTCGACAAGGTGAGCGTCCCTTTCCCTTCAGCGTAGATAAGGGTTTTGTTAGATCTCATAGGATGCAGCGGAAGCATTACAGGGGTCTCTCTAACCCACAGTGTATCCACGGGATTGAGGTTGTTCACTCACCCAATCTTATGGGTCTTGATGAGGAAGACCGCAGGCGTTGGATGGAACTCACAGGCAGGGAATTGAATTTCTCTATTCCACCTGAAGCAAGCGATTTTAGTTCTTGGAGAAATCTACCCAACATTGATTTCGAGCTCGAAAGGCCACCTCCACCTGTTAAGTGTGCCTCCAATTCCCAATCCAAGAAGCTGCTTAATGGGTCTGGACTGAATTTGTCTACTCAACCATCAAGCAATGGTAATGGGGATGGTATGGATTTATCACCCATGAGCAGCAAGAAGAGGAAAGACTTTTTCTCACATGGACTTGAGGATGATCCATATTTGACTGTTAATCCTCCCTCAGATCGGACTATTGATATGGATCTCCACCTGAGTGAACCACAATGGTTGAATGAGTTCAGTGGGATCATGAAGAATGTTTATGGGCCTGTTACAGCTGCAAAAACAATTTATGAGGATGAGGAGGGTTATTTGATAATCATAAGTTTGCCCTTTGTGGATCTTCAGAAGGTTAAGGTTTCTTGGAGGAATACTCCCACTCATGGAATCATCAAGATATCTGGAGTTAGCACATCTCGCACACCGTTTATCCGGAGGAATGACAGAACATTCAAACTTACAGATCCATCCCCAGAGCATTGCCCTTCTGGGGAATTTGTGAGGGAGATTCCATTATCAACTCGAATTCCCGAAGATGCCAATATAGAAGCCTACTACAACGAACAGGGCTCATTGCTAGAAATAATGGTGCCCAAACTTCGTGCTGGCCCAGAAGAGCACGAGGTCCGTGTTTGCCTTCGCCCTCATCTTGGAGGCAGCGATCTCGTTCTGACCTAAGAGTTCTTTTTGTGAAATTTGGAATGGTCAATAGCTGTTCTTGGTGCATCATTTGTTTACTAACATTGTATCACAGCATAGTCTATGAAAGGAAATTTGCATTTCACTTAGCTGCTTAATGAATTAATCCTTTATTGTTTAGATCTATTTGGTTGGATGTGTTATAGCTGGTTAATCACTTTCCTCACATTTAAGTTTAAAGATGCTTGAATCACTTTTCTCCTTGAAGTTGTCGGTCTTCCGTACCAAACGGAAGTGGGATTCTAATCCCGATCGGTTGCAGCCACTCGCAAGTTATCTTGTTCTAATAGTCAGTTCATTCCGTTGCTTTCTTGCTTGACTTGAACCCCGCTGCATGTTCTTCTAGTAAATTTAGCAGGCCTAGGGCTAGTCGAACAAATTAAAGTAACCGGATTGGTGTCAGACGTTCTATAATGGTGTTCCTTATTTAGCATCTCCCAGCTCCGCTGGATAGTTGCTGTGATTCCTGTTAGGTTCATCAGTTGTTCACATCATGTCGCAGGGGATATGGGTTCTTTTCATTGGTCCAACACGCGTGAGAACCAGGTTTTCCCCCTCCTCATATGGAACTTACTCATTGATCGAGGACTCGACTTTTGTTTGCCATCGTCTGCACATGTCCTCAACAATTTAGTTTTAATGGACCCCCTTATATTGATCCAGCTGGTTGGATTTGGTTTTGCTACCTCAGTATGTCACGAACTCACTCCATAGACACATCATGCCTTTCTTATTTCGACGCGTGAGCAGCTGGACTCTGGCACTCGCGAAATCCCTCTCCCAACTTGCCGTAGTAATCATTCGAGCTTCCTATTAATAATTCACAAAGCAAGATCAACAGTTCGTCCGTATTCCGTAAGTTAAAGACTGCTACGATGACTAGGACCCATTTCTGCTGTTGCAACATGGTGTTTCAACGTGCACACCGGCGGTATGAGGTGACTTACTGGTCAAAAGCATGAATCGCGTGTCTAGCACGTACATGACTTATCAGTCTCACATTACTTATCGATCTCTCGGCCTATCATGAAACGGGTCAATCATGGTCGGTGATTTTTTTTCTGGGATGAACATGATAGACATCTTGCCTGCAGAGGACCTGGTCCAAATTGGGGGCTGGCTCCTAGGCAAAGACCGTATAATATATATGGCCAAAAGGCACCAGAAGACACGCATTTATAATAACACAATGACTACTCCTCTTTCTTCCCAGGTTTCTCTGCCTACCTGATCTAGAAACGTTGACAAAACTTCCAAAATCATTAACACCACAACCCACACCCCCCCCCCCCCTTCTCTCTCTCTCTCTCTCTCGCTCTCGGGACCGAGTCAGGTGAGCCGTGGTCGTACGCGAGAGAGAGGGGTCAAGGAAGGCGTCCCGTGACTGTGAACGATGATGATGTCCCGAAAGGGGCTCGGATTGCATCGTGGGTGTCCTTGTCTGCTGGCTTCTCCCCTCTTGTTTTCCTCGCTCTTTGCCCTTTCCGGAGTTTGTTGTGTTGGGTTGTCCATTTGACGAGTGGATTCCACTGAGGCTGAGGGGGACTTTGAAATTAAAAAGCCAAAAGGGAAAAGCAGCAAATTAGAATTTGCAGTTGATTAGCTCTTCTTTTTCTTCTCGGTGGGGACGGGTAAAGCGTGAGGAAAGGATTAAACGAAAGAGGGTGGGGCGTGTTTGCTTTTTGAATCTGATATGTGATTTGTCAAATCGTCGGTGTTGGTGGATAAGCACATCCGTTTCGTGCAACTTCAGCTTTTGTTGTTTAATTGTGAGCCCATATCATCACGTTTATATATATACATTTAATTATCAAAGAGCAGAAAACGGTTTTTTCACGAAAACGCGGTTTGGATGGTTGGAGACAAAAAAATCTTTTTGGAAAAGTAACAGTCAACATAATCTATAATTATAGATTTATAAGTTTTTGTGTTAATAACAAAATGATTTTCTTTAGGAAATTTATATTTATGAAATTGCATTTTCCCTTAAATTTAAAGCTTGTCTTGTGGGTAAATTTTAATGCAATTACTAAAGTGTATGGATTATTACGGGTCGCACTAAAATTTACACAATAGTACTACTTCCTTCAACTTTTTCCATCTACCTTATCCTTTAAATATGTAAGCGATGGATGGTTTCTTGAATCTATTCAAATTAACAAGCATCTTGCAGGCGCAAAATTGCATGGGCTTGCTAATTAAATATCAAAAACTCAAAGATCCTTATTTGATTTCCAAATTTTAATATATATATATTTCCGTCTCTCTTTATATATATATACACACGTGGTCTTTAGAAACTTTCAAGTTTACATTTAAATCTGTAGGAAATAGGGAAAATTACCAAAAAAAAGTCATAAACCTATTGTAATTGTGCCAGTTAAGACCTAAATTTATTTTTTTGACCAATTGAGTTCTAAACCTTTTACAATTATTTCTTATTAATCCATTCGACCATAATTAGCCGGCCGGCGCGGTGACTTTTTTTATAAATAATATTTGAAATATTTGATTAATTTTTATCTTCTTTTTTTTCCTTTTTTCTCTCTTTTTTTCCCCTTCTCCCTCTTCCTTCTTCCTCCCTCCTCCCTCCTCCTTCGGCAAGCTTGTCCCCAACGACGGCCGGGCGAGCCCCTGTCGGATCTGGTGAGGGTTGCCTTGCGATCGCCGGGCAAGGCAAGCCCTCACCAGATCCGACGAGGAGGGCCTTGCCAGATGCGACAGCGAGCCCCCCTCACCAGATCTGGCGAGAGCTCACCTTGCTTGGCGATTATAAGGCTAGCCCTCGCCAAATCCGACGGGGCTTGTCCCACCATCGCTGGGTGAAAGCTTGTCGGCGGCAAGGCAAGCTTGCCAAATCACCTCGCCCAATCTGACGAGGTTTCGCCTTACCGTCGCTATGTGCGAGCTCATCGACCAGTGAGGCTCGCCTAGCCAGATCTTGCCAAACCCTGCAACAACAAACCCTGCCTCAATCCGGCGACAAGCCAACCCTCCCCTTCGGCTGGTGGCTGGAGCCAAAGAAAGAAGGAGGGAGGAGGAGAGGAGGAGGAAAGAGGGAGAGGGAGAAGGGAGAAGGGAAAAGAAAAAGATAAAAAAAAAAATTAATAAAATATTTCAAAAAATAAAATATTATTAAAAAAAGGTCGCTAGCGGTAGTCGACTACCACGTCGCCAGCCAATTTTGGTTGAATAGACTGATCGGGAATAATTGTAAAAGATTTAGGACTTAATTGGTCAAAAAAATAAATTTAGAACTGAATCGGCACAATTATAATATGTTTATGACTTTTTTGGTAATTTTCCCTAGAAAGGATATATGAAGATATCAAAGGGATTTAAGAAAAACAAGAGGGGATTGGTTACCTAAACGATGGGAAACCCCTTTTGCTTGTATAGTACTACTATATATAGTACTACGTATTAGTTAATAATTATGTTAACTATATGGGTATGAATGAAATGTACCATAAAAGCATTGAAACAAAATAAAAAATTATAATTAGAAGTGAGACATGACAAATTTTGTTGAGTGAAAATAATGTCTAAAAAAATGTTAATCGGTGTAACCGAACATTTCTTTTTAATTAAGTAACATTTAAATAAACAAAGAAAAAGGTCAAATGATTTTGCAATTTATAAAAAAAAAACAAAAATAAATGTATCTAGCTTCGTTTCACAGATAATGAATGATTTGGAAAATGTTTTCATAATAAACAATAATTCATGCCTAAATATTTTTGTGGATGATGAAAATATTCTTTGTTTATTAATTAATTAAGCTGATACAAATAGTCAATTCAGGAAAATGTTTTTTAGATCATTCATTTTTCACGAATTAGATGGAACTTCAATTTGCACAATCACTTCAACGTGAAAATGAAATAATAAATGAAGTTTTGGGCAGTTGGTTCACACAAATTGAAGTTTAGTGGCTGAACCTCACTGAGATTAGTTATTGATTATGACTTTAGAGGGCCATTTACTTTCGAAAAAAAAAAGTGAAATGCTATATTACTAGGGGTGTTTGGTTCTTGATTTGATCTAGTTCAATGGAACCGATCACTTGGCAATCTCACATCCAAATTTCAGCAGCCAAGACATAATGTAGGATTTGAAATTTAAGCTACAATGCAAATTCTAAAGGCAATCCTTTCACAAAGGATGGTACATTGATGTGTCAAAAACACATGTTGTCAAAAATATTTTGAATTGGCGTTCAGAAACTCTACTTGTGCACAATGATGCCTTCAAAACGATTGATTCTAGGATAATTGATGTGTAATGAGATCTCAAAAGATAAAGATGAATCTACCAAAAAGATGCTTATGGACTTTTAGAAAAGGCTTCAAGCCCAAGAGTTAGGCCAACATTTAGGATATCATTATCATGAGAGCCCAAATGCTGATATAGAGAAGCTCAAGGGGCAAATTCATCTCCTTGAAGAAGGGAAATTCAAACTTACAAATCTGTTTCCTACTTTGCTGAGAGTTGAGTACTCTCTTCCACCGCCACAAAGCACTCCAATCTTTGTTGCTTTAGCAAAAACTTCTATACCAAGCGAGATAGAAGTGATATGGTTGAAATGCGAAATCACATCCAGGAAATGGAAAGACTAAAGAAGAAAAAGGCAAAAGAAAAGATTCTCGATGAATCCTCTAGGCCAGCAAAGGAAGATTAGAACCAAATGATGGTGCCCATTGGAATCTTTTGTAAGAGACGTGAGTAATTAGGAAGGGAAGCCACCTAATCTAGCTACTGATTTGAAAGATCACACTCAGTCTTCTCCATATTCAATTCTTCCAATTGATCCGATATCAGATTTAGACTCATATCTCTTGCATCCTCTTCCTCTTTTCCGATTCCTGCTGTTGAGTCATTTCTTATTGAACTAGCTATGCCTTTAATATTCATGGCTAACTCACCATAACAGGAAATGGAATCAAATTCATATGAACTAGAGCATATTCAAGCAAATAACCTATCTCAAATTGTTATTTCCTCTTCTAAACAGTTTTTTTTACCATCGATGATATTCTCTATTTCAAATGGCTAAAAAGATTTGAAGAATTCCACTTCTAACTAAATACTATGAGCTCTTACTGTTGAAAGTAAATATGAGATCCTTCTCGAATTTGTTACGAGGTTTACCGGCAACCTTAAACATTGGTGGCAATCAACCTCAGACGTTGACCAAATGCATTTCCTAATCATGGTGGACTTTGCCTAAGTGATGCGTGATGGGTTGAGTGATTCAAGAGCAAAGATTTTTCAAATGGGATTTTTTTGGTTAAGTGTATGGAGTAGTGTATACAGTGAAGAGACGAAAAGGAATAAGAAAAAAAAAGGAATAAGAAAAGATAGAGCAATATCCTTCCAAGGTATAAAGGTCACGCCACCAACCAAAGAAGATGATCGAGATCTACGAAGCGCATCACCAAGGCCTAAAGATTTCACCAGCCAAGGATAAAGGGCTTCTTGGCTCACCACCAAGGAGTGATCTACGCTCCAAGGATAAAGAAACTGATGCGTGATGGGGTAAGTGATTCTAGAACGGATTTTTCAAAGGAGATTTTTGTGGTTAAGTGTATGGAGTAGTGTATACGAGGAAGAAACGAAAAGGAATAAGAAAAAAATAAAACGATCTCCTCCCAAGGTATAAAGGCCTCGCCACCAACCGAGGATGAGGATCGAGATCTACGAAGCTCACCACCAAGGCCTAAAGCTTCCACCAGCCAATGATAAAGGACTTCGGGATAAGAGAAGCTCACCACCAAGGCCTAACGATTCCACCAGCCAAGGATAAAGGGCTTCTTGGCTCACCACCTAGGAGTGATCTACGCTCCAAGGATAAAGAAACCGAAAGGAGTTATCCACTCTCCAAAGGAATTCACTCAAGCAGAGGAAATCTCACCATTTTCATTCATAAAATTCGTATCTACATTGGAAATTTTTCCCCTCTTTATAGGAGGATTTTAGCGTTAATACATATTAAAAACGAACCTTAATAGCCTAGAAACTGAAACCTTAATACATATTAAAAACAGACCTTAATAGCCTAGAAACTGAAACCTTCGACTCTTGGACTACATAACAATAAAGACACATAATAACTTAATAAAAGCCTTTATTAACACGGGAATTAAATGCCTTTAATTTTCGGCCTTCCGCATTCTTGAACCTTCAAATTCGAGCTCCTCCCTTGACCAGAAAATAATCCCTCGAAACTTCATCAACTGGTCATTCAAGACATTTAGAATGGCCTCCCATTGATAGTTATCGATATACCACAAAGTACCGATAAGTAATTGACATTATTAATTGAAAATGATCCATCGAAGCACATAATGCCCAAATTCTCTCTTGGCTTGGATAAACATCGATGGTTCCGAGTTGGTGGATGGAGCTACGTTCGATGCTCCCGCATCATCCTCCCCGGGTTGTTTGAGATTTGTCCTCAAATCTAGAAGGTTTTCATCCTTCAAGTAAGGAGAAAGGTCTCCCACATTGAATGTTGCTGAAACTCCAAACTCTCCCGGAAGGTCAATCTTGTAAGCATTGTCACCAATTCACTCCATAACTTTAAAGGGACCATCAGCTCTGGGCATGAGCTTGTTCTTTCGACGAAATGGAAATCTCTCCTTCCTCAAGTGAAGCCATACAAGGTCGCCCGATTGAAATTGAGTCTTCTTGCGATGTTGATTAGCTTTCTTCTTGTAAGATTCGTTGGCCTTTTCAATGTTGGATCGAATCTGCTCATGGAGCTTCTTCATTGACTCAGCTATTTTCTTGCCATCAAAGCTCACTTGAGAGTTAGATGGAATTGGAATTAAATCAATGGGTGTGAGAGGATTAATTCCATACACAACTTCAAATGGCGATCGACCAATAGTATAACTTGGCGATCGATTGTAAGCAAATTCAGCATGCGCAAGCTTTAAATCCCAATCTTTCAATGATTTACTCACCATACCACGAAGAAGAGTGGTTAGAGTACGATTTGTTACCTCCGTTTGGCCATCGGTTTGGGGATGACAAGCCGTTCTAAATAAGAGTCTTGTACCAAGCATTCTCCATAGAGTCCTCCAGAAGTGGCTTAAGAACTTGGAATCACGATCCGACACAATGGTCTTTGGTACTCCATGAATGCGAATAATCTCTTTGAAATATAATTCAGCAATATGAGATGCATCATTGGCCTTGTGACATGGCACGAAATGAGCCATCTTAGAGAACCGATGGACGACCACCATGATAGCATCTTTTCCTCTTTGAGTTCTTGGTAGAGCCACAATGAAATCCATGCTAACATCTTCCCAGGGCTGCAATGGTACCGGAAGTGGAGTATACAAACCTTGATGGAAATGGCTTTTTGATCTTTGAAAAGTTGCACACCTCGAGATGATAGCATGCACATCTCCACTCATCTTTGGCCAGTAGAAATGCTCTTGAAGAACCTCAAGAGTTTTGTTAATACCAAAATGACCAGCCAATCCTCCACCATGCGCTTCTCGAATCAGCAATTCGTGAAAAGAACTCTTCGGCACACATAATTGATTTCCTTTAAAAAGAAACCCATCTTGCAAATAATATATAGCTTGAACTCCCTGCTTGCAATTGTTGATGATAGAGGAGAATTCCGCATCTTCAGAATAAAGTTCTTTCAATGATTGAAATCCGAGAATCCTAGAGTCCAGAACCGCAAGCATAGAATATCTTCTCATAAAGCATCTACGACAACATTAGTGTGCCCCGGTTTATATTTTGAGACGAAAGAAAAGGATTGAAGAAATTCTACCCATTTTGCATGTCTCGAATTAAGCTTGTGTTGGCCACTAATAAACTTAAGCGCCCCATGATCAGAATGAAGGACAAATTGCTTTGGCCTCAAATAATGACTCCAATGATCAAGAGCTCGAACAATGGCATAGAACTCTTTGTCATAAGTTGAATAATTCCTCTTGGAATAAGATAACTTCTCGCTGAAATATGCCAATGGTTTTTGTGCTTGCACCATAACAGCACCAATACCAACTCCGCTTGCATCACACTCAACTTCAAATACTTTATCAAAATCAGGAAGTGCAAGAATAGGGGACTCACAAAGTTTCTGCTTGATTATGTCAAAGGCGTTTTGAGCAGCCTTTATCCATTCAAAAGCACCATTCTTCATGCATTCAGTTATAGGAGCCATGATGGTACTAAAGTTTTTGACAAAACGTCGATAGAAAGAAATAAGTCCATGAAAACTTCTTACATCAGAAATGGACGTCGGAACTGGCCAAGTCTTCATAGCTTCCACCTTGGTCCTCATTCCTGCTATAAACAAGAATATCGTCAAAATAAACAATGACAAATCGACCAATAAAGGAACGAAGAACCTCATTCGTAAGTCTCATGAAGGTACTTGGAGCATTAGATAATATGAATGGCATAACCAACCACTCATAAAGGCCACCCTTGGTCTTGAAAGCCGTCTTCCATTCATCACCTTCTCGCATATTGATTTGATGATAACCACTTTGCAAATCTATCTTTGAAAACACAAAAGAACCATATAATTTGTCAAGCATATCATCAAGTCTAGGTATAAGATACCTAGTACCTATACTTAACGGTGGTGTTGTTGATGGCCCGACTATCAACACACATTCAATATGTACAAGTAGAGCCGGAACAAAACAGGGACTCATGCTTTCTCGGACGTATCCTTTGACGATAAGTTCATCGACTTGTCTATGCAACTCCTTTGTTTCCTCTGAATTGCATCGATAAGCTGGCTTGTTTGGTAGTGGAGCACCGGGGATTAAATCAATTTGATGCTCAATACCTCTTATGGGAGGTAATCCAGGTGGCAAATCCTCGAAGGAGGATAGACGCATTCTCGAACCGTTAGCTTTCCGTGTTCTTGAACCTTTGGCTTTCCATATTCTTGCACCGCTTTCATGAACCTCTAGCCTTCCCAAAATTCGAGCTCCTCCCTTGACCATAAAATAATCATCCTGAAACTTCATCAATTGGTTATACAAGACATCTAAAATGGCCTCCCATAATTCAAAATAATCTATCGAAGCACATAATGCCCAACTTCTTTATTTGCTTGGATAAGCATCGATGGTTCTGAGTTGGTTGATGGAGCTACGTTGGATGCTCCCGCGTCACTAAGCCACTGGGGCTGTCTACCACTTCTTTATAGGTAAACCTACTGATGTGCTTGAGCTTAAGAGAAGAGAATATATCAAAAGAAAATGTTGTTCCCTTCAGAAGAGACATCTCGACTGACATTATCAAGAAATGCTCGAACTCTTCTATGGACTTTGAGCTGATGCAAACTCGAAGCAAGTTTTCCTAGCTTCTATCCAAAGATAACTCTTGTTGACACCTATTTTTAGAAAATCTAGGAAAATAAAGAAAATAAAAATTGAATTGGAACAAATAAAAGGAAAAAATGGAGGAAATTTATTTAATTGATTATGCATGGAAATTTGAAATTCTGATGATCATTCGGATTTCGTTAAATGCAGAAGTAATTTAAAAATCAAGTGAATAAGAGGCAAGAATTTTGCAAAATGGAAGAAATCTGGGCCGGATCGAGCTGATTGCGAAATCACGTTCCGATTTGCGGGCTTGATTTAATGCAACAGAAGGTGGAAAGTCGAAAGTTGCTATAAAAATGGCCATCTAAAAATCACTATAAAAGGAGCCATAATTTTCGTGAGCCAAAGAGGGGGATTCGGAAAAATCAGGAGGGAATTCGAAAAAAATTCGAGAGAAAATTCGTGGGAGGAAAAATCCTTCGTCCGTCTTGGTCAAAGGAGAAGATTTTCTCTTTTCTTTCTCTGACAAGAAAAGGGAAAAGTCAGGAAGAGGTATAGAGAGGACGTGAGGGAGACGTGAGAAGAGAGAGAAAGAAATAAAAAAAAAAAAGAGAGAGAAGAACACTGTTCTTCTTCGTGCGGGTGTTCTTCCCACCGCCGGCCTCTGTCCGTGACTACCTGCGCAACTCGCCATCACCCGCGAGCACCAGCGGCGACACCGCTCGTTGCTGCTGATCACCCAGCACCGCTCACTCGACGTCCGCGCTGCTGTCGCCTGCCGCCACTGCACCAATGCTCGACGTCTGCAATTCACCCGACGCCGCAGCAGCCCGCTGCTGCCGCGCCTCCACAGCCGCGAGCACCCTCACCCGCGCTCCCGACCTCGTCGTGCCACCGCGCCGCTCTCCTCAGCCCAACATCCGGTGCCTTCGCCGCCCATCTCCGCTCATCGAACGTTGCGACCGCGATCCCGACGACCGCGCTCCCGCCCTCGCCGACGCCGTGCCGTTGCAACACCCCTGTTCCACCCGCGACGCCGCTCGTCGATCTCCGAGCTCCGCCGCGCCTCCGCACCGCCACCTCGCTGGTCCGCTCGCCTCCGCCACTCTGCGCCACCGGTCTCGCCGCTCTGTCCGCATTTCAACCCGACGCCGGAAACTTACACTGCTCCCGCGACAACGCGACACCAGCCGCCTCCGCGCTGCTAACCCTGCCGCGACCCGACGCCACCGGAGTCCCTCTTGCCGCTGCTCGTTTGAGTCCCTCGCTGGTAGCTACCCTTGCTGCTCTCGCCGGAGTCCGTTGCCGGCGAATCCCCCTCACCGGAGCAACCATCATTTTCGCCTAAAAAAAAAAAAAAAAGAAAAAGAATCAATTTAGGTAGCTTTTTCTTATATTTATTTATTTTATTTTCATTATTTTTGTTATTTTACTTTATCTTGTCCTTTTTAGTATAATTAGTCTTTAATATGTGATTGTTATTTTTAACGTATCACCTAATTCGCAACCACACCAGGTTTTTTTTATTTCATCTATAAGGCTTTAGATGAAATAATTAAATAAGTGGGAATAAAATTGATATTTTGATCTTAAGGCTTAAGATTAACTAATCGATTTTACTAGCGAAATATCATCTCTTGATCTAAGTTATGCGTTATATTTTTTAGTAATTTTGGATGGTCTTTATTGTTTTATTTATCTTGAAATGTGTTCGAATTATAATATTGCATGTTTAGGGTTTACATATTTAAAATAGGAATCTTATTTCGAATCTTAAATAAAAAAAATTAAATCAATCAATTTAGGTTTCTAGATTTTTAGTTTGGACTACATGTTTAATTATTTGACAATTATTAATTTCGAAATTAAACAAAAACAACAAAAAAAAAAAATCATCATACACATGTCGTGTAGTGTCAAAGCATATTTTGCACGTCATTGCATATTAGGATTAAATTGCACTTTGTTCAATTCTAGATAATATTTCTTCTTAATTTGTTATAAGTTTAGGTATTTTTTAGATATATTGCATTTTAGGATTATTTAGGTTAAGATAATATTTTAGTTTAAATTAGGATTTGGCTTAACCTAATTCCTAATGCAAATTAAATAGAATCTTAATCTAGTTAAATAAATTTTCACATTTTTCCTAATTCCGAATTTTCATGAAAAAATACAAAAAAATGTCTTAGAAAAAATTAGTTCTATTCCCTAGGATAGATTGCATTTTTAGGAAAAATAAAAAAAATGTCATTGCATATCATTAAAAACAGATTCATGAAATGCATGTAATTTAGATATTGTTGTTAGGTCCATTTAATTAGAAATGGCATGACATTAGAATTAGGTCATTTAGTTAATATTGCATTGCACATTACATGATTTTTATCAATTAAGTGAAAACAAAAAGAAATTGCGTGGTAATTAGAGACCATATCTAGGGTTGTTGATGTGATTTTTAACTTAACATTGTAGATGCTTTCGTTGCTTTGATGTAAGTTTTTTTGTATTTATTTATTGTTTATCTGGGTGTTAAATTGGTGGATTGCGCACCCGCCTGATCACCTCACATGTTCGGAAAATAGGTTAAAATAAATCAGCTGCTTGCAAAAACATTTTGAAAAATTAAAAAGAAATGGTACCGAAAGGGCATTAGAGAAATCTAGTGTAACCAAGTCCCCGTACCCTTAGTCTCTGGTTCGTAGGAGTAAAATAAATCTCCATTTATTTTACTTAGGTGTCTAATCGACCTACCATAAACCGATTAGTGGCGACTCTTAGTTAATAACCCCCTTGCATGTTTAAAAATTTAAACTTAAGTCGCGATTTGGTACGGGCTTGGGAGAGCCCGGGCTAAGTTTAAAAACTTAGTAATCCATTAACCTAGTTTTAGGTGGTACACCCGAAAATTAGGTCGCGACAGCTTGGTGACTCCACTGGGGACTTTTTGTTAAAACACTTAGT
The DNA here is from genome assembly GCA_017140615.1 of Eucalyptus cladocalyx. Lineage (NCBI taxonomy): Eukaryota > Viridiplantae > Streptophyta > Magnoliopsida > Myrtales > Myrtaceae > Eucalyptus > Eucalyptus cladocalyx. The sequence continues at coordinate 20,124,679 of CM029516.1, forward strand.
GGACTTAGGCCAATTTTCTTCTTTTTGAAAAATGATTTTTGTTTGGCAGCGAGGATCTCAGGTACGTCCCTAACATTTAAGGTGTTAAATGTTTTTGCAGATGAAGAGATATAAGGGGAGTAGTCTTTGCTAACCCTTATCTTGCAGGTTGGAGTTGGAAATGAATGTTTCAAATTCAAGTTATTGAAGTGCTGCTTGATATAAACTGTAGTGCATGCTTTGCATTTTTCACTACACTTTTGCACACACAACCCGCCGCCGGACCTGGGCCGCACTAGGATACATAGGATGGCATTGAGTTGGATACGACTTCGACCGCGAGGCCACGTAGTAGAGGTTGCCCAACTCAATCCCGAAAGTTTCCCTTGGTGTCAAGAATGTTTACCTTTGCCCGCGAGGCTGCGTCGCATTGGGGTATCATTCTTGACTGAGCCGGAGTTAGGAGGGCTTGGGTTACTATGCGAGGCTGCAACTAAGTCATCCCACCCTTTTAACTCCACTTTGCTAAGCCGTCTAGATAGAAATCGAGCCTCACATTTCATGCGTTTGTCTATGTGGTTGCTTTAATCATATGGTAAAGTAAGCTCTCTATCCTTTACTCTTGCAATTTACTTATATACATCTTTGGTCGGTCCATGACATTAGGTTGGTCGAGTCCTGGTCTATAAACAATGGGAAGATCCGACATTCGATTCGTGCCTGCACCAAAGGTTGAACTCAAGTCATGGTGGGATCGTCTAGACCACGAAGGCCAAAGCTATGTAGAGAGCAGACTTGGTTGCCTTGTTCCCCTCCTTGACATTGATGTCCAGAGTGGTGTCATGCAAGCACTTGCTCATTTCTGGAGCCCCCAAACATCAACGTTTATATTTGGTAAGCATGAGCTGACTCCGACTCTTGAAGAATACAGCATTGCCATAGGAAAACCTGATGCGGGAGCATCCAACGTAGCTCCATCTACCAACTCGGAACCATCGATGTTTATCCAAGCCAAGAGAGAAATTGGGCATTATGTGCTTCGATGGATCATTTTCAATGAATAATGTCAATTACCTATCGGTACTTTGTGGTATATCAATAACTATCAATGGGAGACCATTCTATATGTCTTGAATGACCAGTTGATGAAGTTTCAGAAGGATTATTTTCTGGTCAAGGGAGGAGCTCGAATTTGAAGGTTCAAGAATGCGGAAGGCCGAAGATTAAAGGCATTTAATTCCTGTGTTAATAAGGCTTTTATTATGTTATTATGTGTCTTTATTGTTATGCAGTCCAAGAGTCGAAGGTTTCGGTTTCTAGGCTATTAAGTTTTGTTTTTAATATGTATTAAGGTTTTAGTTTCTAGGCTATTAAGGTTTGTTTTTAATATGTATTAAGGTTTCGGTTTCTAGGCTATTAAGGTCCGTTTTTTATATGTATTAACACTAAAACCCTCCTATAAAGAGGGGAAAACTATCCGATGTAAGGGACACGAATTTTATGAATGAAAATGGTGAGGTTTCCTCTGCTTGAGTGAATTCCTTTGGAGAGTGGATAACTCTTTTCGGTTTCTTTATCCTTGGAGTGTAGATCACTCCTAGGTGGTGATCCAAGAAGCCTTTTATCCTTGGCTGGTGGAATCTTTAGGCCTTGGTGGTGAGCTTCTCTTATCCCGAAGTCCTTTATCCTTGGCTGGTGGAAGCTTTAGGCCTTGGTGGTGAACTTCGTAGATCTCGATCCTCATCCTTGGTTGGTGGCGCTGCCTTTATACCTTGGCGCTTCCCCGTATACACTACTCCATACACTTAACCACAAAAATCCCCTCTGAAAAATCCGTTCTAGAATCACTCAACCCATCACGCATCAAAACCCTTGGACTTGGAATTAATAAATCCACCCATCGGGTTAGAACCAGAATCAATTTTGTTAGATTTTCTTAAGATGGATAAGAATTTGATAAAAAGAGTGCTGAAAAGATAATTGTTTTGCATGTCCTTTTTCTTTCCTAGATCAGAGTTTTACTAGTGCTAATACTCTCTTAAAAAGTAGGATTTTCCTCCTAGTTTTTTTCGGATTTGTTATTTTCCCTCTTCGTAAGGGCGCCATTAATCCTTCTATTGCATGGGTGGTCAAACAAGTGTGTGCTAGGATTAGTTTTGTCAATACTATTTTAACTGAAACAATTTTGTCACTTACCTGATTTAAGGAAGATGAAGATAAAACCTTTCGTGCACCAATTGAACTTTTACAAATCTGATTCTTTTCTCATATGAGTAAGGTCAATATTCGCATGAATATTATTAATATCACTGATTTCCATCATCCCATCGAAGTATTTAAAAATCATCAAGATCAGGCTCCAAATCTTTCTTACTCAAAATGGGTCAAATTATTGAAAAATCCGAATACCAAGACTTTCCTATGGCATGCTAAATGGTTCCAAGTCTCCAAAGCGCGTCTCTCTCATGGCAATGATGAGCTGATCCCGCTATTGGGGATCACCGGTGCCACTTCCTACTACCCACTCCGAGTGGCTCGTCAATATCGAGTTGTGCAAGATCTACCACCACCTCTCAAGCTGGGTTCGTTCCAAGTCCAATTCACTGCTAAGGATGGTGATCACAAGGGGGAACTCCGCTATATCGAACAAGGTTGGATTGCATGTCGTGAACAGAGGTTGAGCTTACCTAAAGATGAGCTCGAGGGGAAGGAAAAGACCTACTATGCCACAGCCCGATACATCCGTCAGCACAAAATTCCGATCGAGTACCTCCCAAAGGTGCCAGATGTGACCGAGAAGCCCACTCAGCAAGCGGAGCTTAATCGTCATAAGAGAAAGATTGAAGAACTTGAAGAGCAAGCCAAGAAAGATGCTAAGGAGAAGAGGCAATTACATCGAGCGTTGGCTTCCCTTATGTTTATAGATCAGGCCAAATAAAGTGGCTTGAATCTATTTAGTCTTTTTACTTTAGCTTAATGTTTAGAAAGTTGAGTCGTTTACTTGATCAGTTTAAGATTTTGCAAGCTCTTTACATTACTGATGTCAAACAATTTCAATAATAAATAAAAGTGGTTAGACTTTCATCATGGACCAGCATTGTTTTATATGAAGTGCTTATGTGTATTCATTTATCAAATTAGGTGGCAACGGATCCCCCATGCTCACCCATTATCACGCGATTAAGAGCAAGAATGGTCGACCAAAGCGAAATGTGTGATCGTATGTCTGCCGTGGAGACTCAACTCCAGCAAGTACTCGCCTCTATACAGCTTGTGATGGATCAACTCCAATTCCTCCAAGCAAATCCAGCAGCTGCGACCACTTTTCCTGAGATAATCGTCCCAAAGCCGGCAAACAAGGCCCAAACATGTGAGGATGACATGCCCGGGCTGGAAGATGATCCATTCCCGATCAATGTGGAAAAGGCTAAGCTTGTCAACATCCCTAAGACAGATCAGGATGAACGCGTTGCAAACCTAGAAGAGAAAGTGAGACAACTGCAAGAGTCACAAAGCTCACTCCCATTTGACCTCTCGGTCTATGAGAAGGTTAAAATGCCGAGCAAGTTCAAAATGCCAGAATTTGAGAAGTACGAGGGGACATCTTGTCCGAAATCTCATTTGCAGATGTATCATGTGCGCATGGCCCAGCACATAAAAAATGAGCCCTTTATGATCCAATCGTTTCACGCAAGTTTGACCGGGCCCGCACTAAATTGGTACATGATGAAGAACGTAAATCTTCTCGAAACTTGGAATGAAGTGGCGGATGCATTCCTCAAACAGTACAAGTTCAACATGGACATTGCGCCATCTCGAGAAGACCTGGAGCGAATGGAAAAGAAAAGGAGTGAGTCATTTAAAGAATATCCTGTGAGATAGAGAAACTTGGCAGCTCAAATTACTCCTGAGCCTTCCAACAAGGAGTTGATGAAGTTGTTCGTGAAGACCGTTCCATCTGAGTTCCATAATCGAACGGCCAGTACGTATGTCGAGGGCTTCAATCAGCTTATTCCTGTAGGAGAGCAGATCGAGATGGGGATAAGGGAAGGATGGTTTTCTGAGCCATCCACCAAAAGGTTCTCTACCAAGAAGGAGAAGGAAGCAGCCGTGGATGTGAACGTGGCTTATAGCCAAGAAAGTGCCAAACGTGCCCCGGCTATATAGGTGAACCCAAGACAGCAACAACCCGCTGGCCGTCAATCGTTCGCCCAAGCGAATAATAGAAGGCAGTTCTCTCCTCTCCCTAGGTCTCCATCCCAAGTGCTGACAGTCCTTCGAAAGAAGGGTTTGCTTACTAATGAACCAAAGCGCCATAACCGTGAAGGCATTCGTGGTTACAACCCAACGAAGAAGTGTGACTACCATAACGGTGAATTAGGGCATTCAACTGATGAATGTTTCACCCTCAAGCACAAGATCCAGAATCTCCTCGAAACAAAGGCCTTTTCATTTCAAACTGCTCGGCCAAACGTCCAAAAAAATCCGCTAGCAGAACATGAGGGTACAGTGAATGCTATCCTGGAACCTGAAGTCAGACGGATCAGGAACTCAAGGGTGCACGTGGCGGATGCCTACAACGGGCTAGTGAGAGCTGGGTATTACCGAGGTCAGGGAGATGTCCCTCTATCGGTGATGAGAGAAAGAGTCGCCAAAATGGTAGATGATGGCATCATTGTGTATGCTGATCGTAACTGCATAGTTTCCACTATCTCCCACCTCATCATTGATTGGGAGGAGGAGCAGGCTACACTTGATGATGACAAGAAAGAGGTTGATCCTTCCTTTGTAGACATGCCCCCATTAGAGGATGCATCTGACGAAGAGATAGTGATAGAGGTTCCTCAGCCGTATGAGTATGTCAATGATAAGGCAGTGCCTTGGTCCTATGACCTGGATGTGGACCCTCTTACAAGGTCTGGTCAGACCTATGGTCAAGTCGGTGCTCAACCTGCAAAGCCGGTCACTGATGAAGAGGCTAAGGAGTTTCTGGCCGTAATCAAAGCAAGCGAGTATAACGTGGTTGACCAACTACGAAAGATGCCCGCTCAAATCTCCTTACTCGAGCTCTTGATGACATCCCCCGTTCATCAGAAGTCGCTAATGAAGGTGCTGAGTGAAATTCGTGTGCCAGAGACGATTGAAGCAGACAAACTGGAAGAATTTGTGGGATCGGTCCTTCTTAAGGATTTGATTGCTTTCTCTGATGAGGAATTTCCTCTTGAAGGCAGGGGACATAACAAAGCACTCTACATATCCGTTAAGCACAAGTCTTCTCATGTGTCCCGAGTACTCATTGATAATGGGTCCGCTCTGAACATTTGTCCGTTGGCCACTCTTCATCACCTTAAGGTAGACCCGTCAAGGATACATGCCGCGAAGACTTCGGTGCGAGCTTTTGATGGAACAAGAAAGGAAGTGATTGGGGCAATCCATCTCGATGTACAAATAGGACCGGTCGTCTTCAACATTCCCTTCCAAGTGCTGGACATTCCTACTGCATTCAATTTTCTATTAGGGCGACCATGGATACACATTGCTGGAGCAGTGCCTTCAAGTCTACATCAAGCTGTGAAATTTGTGATTGAAAGGAAGTTGGTCACCGTGTATGGTGAGGAAGATCACCGAATTTATAACAAGACGGCTATCCCCTATGTGGAGCCGAATTCCCAGTTTGAATCAAGTTACCACTCATTTGAGTTGGTGTCCACTATACATGCTTCTCGGGGTTCATCACCGCCTACCCCTGAAGTATCAAATGCTGCCCTCATGGTAGGAAGAGTTATGGTTGGGAATGACTTTGTCCCTGGCAATGGTCTTGGGAGAAATGGTCAGGGCATTCGAAGCCCTATTGAAGCCCCTCAGAGGTCCCGTTCTACTGGTTTAGGGTACCATGGACGAGGTGGGAGAAGTTCTGAAGGACGAAGACAAGAGAGGCGGAGCTCGCCACCTAACTAAGGGAGAGAGAGGCAAAACCCACAACCCCCGAGCATTCACGAGACATTCCCTGGTCCTCCAAGAATGATGCATGAAGAAGCGGAAGTGATAGACACTTTGGGGCAGCCTAGTGGCAAATTTGATTACCTGGTGAAGTATTCAACCCCTCCTAGCTACTACATTGATCCTAGTGAGATAGTCCCGGATGGATGGGGTGGCATGGATGATTCGACACCCTCGAAGGCAGAGAGCCCTAATGATGAACTAGAAGGAGTTGCAAGCCTATTCGACAACCTCATCATAGGAGCCATTGATGAAGGACCCCTTGAAGAGATGGGCCTTGGCCCACAAGAGTAACTCTTTTGCTGCTTTTGCACATTCCCCTGTGTGGGAATTTTTATTATTTTCTGAATGATGTTTTCAGTTTCTTCTTTTATTGATTGAGTGTTGCATTTTCTCCATTCAATAAATGTAATTGATTGATGAATTTCAATGAAATTACAAATTTTATTTTGAGGGTATGATGAGGTATACCAAACCAGCCCGGTGATGATATCCAACCGATAAAAGAAAAGAAAAATCTAAGGAGAACTCTGAGGCCTGGGCTTCATCATGCTTCCTCGTGTCAAAATGTTTTTGCTCAAGAATTTTTTTTTTTAAAGAAAAGAAAAGCAAAGATGCGGATTACTCTGTTTGTCTTTCTAATTCATCTACCTCATGTTTCAGGAACAATCCTAGGGCATGCAATGATGCGAAAATGGTCCTATCCATTGCAACAAGTGTTGATAATGATAGTCCTGAAGACTTGATCAAAGATTCCATTGAAGTGCAGCGTAGCTGGGAACAACATGAAAATGCTAAGGCCTTCACATTTGAGCAGACCATCATTATTAATTTGAGTGACACTGGAGAAGCCAAAGATGTGAAAATTGGGGAAAGCCTCCCCAAAGATGAGGCTGAGCCCCTAATTCAATTACTGAAGGAATATCAAAACATTTTCGCATGGACTTATGCTAACATGCCTGGACTAGACCCATCAATTGTTGAACATTCCCTGCCTACTAATCCGGACATGCCACCTAAGAAGCAAAGGCTACTAGACCGATTTATTGAAGTCTCATAGTACCCCGAATTGGTGGCTAATATTGTGCCAGTGATGAAGAAGGACGGTTGAGTTCGAGTTTGTGTTGACTATCGGGATCTGAACAAAGCTAGTCCAAAGGATGACTTTCCATTAGCACACATATATGTCCTTGTGGATAGTACTGCTGGTTTTGAACTATTCTCATTTATGGATGGTTTTTCTGGGTACAATCAGATAAGGATGAAGGAGGAAGACAAGGAGAAGACTGCATTTATTACCCTGTGGGGAACCTTTCATTATAAGGTCATGCCCTTCGGACTCAAGAATGCGGGAGCAACCTACCAGCGAGCCATGGTTGCCTTATTTCATGACATGATGCACCAAGAGATTGAAGTTTATGTTGATGATATGATTGCAAAGACTCGACCAGGAAGAAGCCACATTGAAACCTTGAAGAAGTTGTTTGATCGACTTCGGGAGTTCAAGCTTTGTCTAAATCCCGCTAAATGCGTGTTCGGAGCAACATCCGGTAAATTACTCGGATTTATTGTGAGCAGTAAAGGGATTGAGATCGACCCTTCCAAGGCCAAGGCCATATGTGAATTACAACCTCCATCAACGGTGAAAGAAGTTCGGAGCCTTTTAGGGAAATTGAATTACATAGCGAGATTCATTTCCCAACTCTCTGAAACTGCCAAGCCATTCTTTAAGCTTCTAAAGAAGAATGCACAAGTTAGCTGGGATGATGAGTATCGAAAAGCGTTCAACAAGCTGAAGCAGTATTTGATGAATCCACCAGTTCTTGTCCCACCCTCACTGAGGCATCCTTTGATTCTTTATCTCACTATTCATAGTAAGTCATTGGGTGCAATGTTGGCTCAAGAAAGTCCTGTTGACAGAAAAGAATAGGCCGTTTATTACCTTAGCAGGAAATTCACTGTATCGGAGTTGAAGTATTCTGAGGTTGAAAAGACTTGTGTGGCATTGGTGTGGGTGTTGCATAGATTGCGACAATACACAATACATTATCAGACATTCCTCGTGACTGAGAACAACCCTATCAAGTACTTACTTGATTGGCCAGCTTTGGTGGGTAAGTTGGCCAAATGTCGGTTAAAGGACGAGCGATCACTGATCTACTGGCCGAGAATTCAAGAGTCGCTAATCATGATGATAGTTTCCTTGATGACCGTGTCTTGAGTGTAGATGAAGACTCATGGAGGATGTTCTTTGATGGAGCTGTAAACTTATCCGGTTCGGGTACTGGGGCAGTTCTGATATCTCCAGATGGCTACACTATCCGATAGCTGCAAAATTGATATTTCCATGCACTAATAATGTAGCCGAGTATGAAGCTTGCATCCTCAGGCTTCAAGCCGCAATTGAAATGGGTGTGGGTAAGTTAAAAGTGTTTAGAGATTCTGCATTAATCATACTGCAGACCGTGGGAGAATGGAAGACCAAGGATGCCAAGTTACTCCCATACCACAAGTATTTAGAAAATCTGGCGAAAGAGTTCAAGGTTGTTTCGTTTGAATACTTGCCGAGGTCTCATAATCAATTTGCAGACGCACTTGCGACGTTGTCCTCTATGCTCCAAGTCACTGATGGTTTGGAGGTTGAGCCTCTGAAATAGAAGTTTTGCCAAAGCCGGCTTATTGTATGATTGTGACTGAAGAATCTGATGGAAAACCATGGTATTACGATATCATGAATTACATTAAAAAACAAGAATTTCCTGAATGAAGCACTCGGGCTGATAGGATGTACATCACGAAGATGGCCTCGAAATTTTTCGTCAGTGGTGAGAATTTATACAAGAGATCTTACAATTCTGTCTTCTTGCGATGTATAGATGCAGTTGAAGCCACTCAAATCATGCAAGAAGTGCACGAGGGGGTATGTGGCCCCCATATGAATGGACACATGTTGACCAAGAAGATTATGAGATTAGGATACTATTGGCTCACACTGGAAAGTGACTGCATCCGGTATGTTCGGAGTTGTCATCGCTGCCAGATTCATGGAAATAAAACAAATGTTCCTCCAACTAAGCTGCATCAGTTTTCCGAGCCATGGCCTTTCTTGATGTGGGGTATTGATGTGATTGGCCCAATCAATCCCAAAGCTTCAAATGGACATCGATTCATTTTGGTGGCGATAGACTATTTATCTAAATGGATCGAAGCTACATCCTTTGCAAGTTTCACTGCTTGTAATATGGTGAAGTTTGTCAAACGTGACATAATTGCTCGCTATGGTGTTCCTAAAGCAATCATCACTGATAATGGGACCAATTTGAACAACAAACTTGTTGATGAGTTGTTCGGAGAATTCAAAATCAAGCATCTGAATTCGTCTCCTTACCGCCCTCAAATGAATGGGGCTGTTGAAGCGGCCAATAAGAACATTAAGAAGATTTTGGCTAAGACAGCCGTGAATTATCGAGATTGGCATGACAGGTTACCCTTTGCACTGATGGCGTATTGGACATCGATCCGCACTTCCATTGGGGCAACCCCTTTTGCTCTGGTATACCGCATGGAAGCAGTTTTACCCGTTGAAATGGAGATTCCATCTCTGAGAGTTCTATCCCAAGTGGATTTGTCTGAGGCGGAATGGTCACAACAAAGATTCGAGCAGTTGAACTGGATCAACGAGAAACGACTGAAAGCTCTCTGCCATGGCCAAGCATATCAGCACAGAGTAGCTAGATCTTTCAACCGGAAGGTGCGGCCGAGACATTTCAAAGTAAATGACCTAGTCCTAAGGAAGTTTGCTCCAAATTATAGAGGTCCATATGTGGTAAAGAAGGTACTTCCTGGCGGTGCCTTGATCTTGGCAGAAATGGATGGTCGTGAATTTTGCACTCCTGTTAATTCATATGCTGTCAAGAAATATTTCCCATGATAGAATTTGCCATGTCATGTTTTGAACTGCAAGCATTTCAATGATGAATAAATTGCTTCAATGAGTTCAATTATTCAAACTTATTGCAAATCTTGCATTTTTCCCCCTTGATGAATTGTGTGAGATAAATTGAATGTGTCAAATGGGATACTTTGGAATAATGAAAGGCAAGCCTTGTTCCATACACTGTTTCATACACTAACCCCCAGTGAGTTGTGTGAAAAATTCCATGCCCGCAAGGAAGAAGGGCTATCTCGCAAAACCAAGGTGATGAGAGGCATTCTCAATCCAAGGTGATGAGAACATTCTTTTCTCTATCCTAAACACTACAAGAATCACCCCACATCGGGGCAACTAAGAGATGATCAATTGCTCAACCCCTTTGAGCCCCATACACTTTTATGGAGATTTTTTTTCCCCAAAATGAAGATTATCCCTGTCAAGAATCATCCCACATTGGGACAAATTTGAAATAAATGGTAGGAATCTTCTTGCTCCCACTTGCATCAATCTTCAAATATTGCTTTTGCAGTGTAACTCGTACAATAATTTGAAGTGCCTTAAGATGATGAAGAGCAGTTCTTTCTTTACCCTATACACTTCTATCCATTGCATAGCCCACTTGAGCCTATGAATTTATTTCATATTAAACCCAGTTGGTGATCATCCCCCACACTAGGGCAAGGCAAAAAGAACCATTCAAGTAACATGACTTAGAATGCTGTAAATGATGGTTATGCAAGTTCAAAAAATAAGTGAAAAATAATGGGACATGAAAAAGCAGTGTGCCTAGTAAAAGCAAGGCCAATCCCAAAAAAAAAAAAGAAAAATCAAACACTTAAGTCGTATCCCCAACAAGGTGGTTACCATTAAAAAAAAAAAAAAAACCTCTCAAATGTTGTTGCAATCAATGGAGTTGTGATAAAAAATCTTCGACAGTGGAGAAAGAAAGTGGTGGAAATGTCAAGATGATCACCAACTTTACCCCCCCTAAACACTTTTTTAAGCCTAATAATCATTTCATTTCTCAATCCATGAGCTAAGCCTACGTTACGTCTCTTGCAAAGTCTCTTCAGATTATGGCACTTGAATTAACCTAGGGGTTCACATGTTTTAAGCATCGCTCGAAGAAGTGCGAGCAAGATTATTCCTTTCTCATTTTGCAAGGTTCTTGACTTGTAAACCCAGAGATGATTATAGAATATCAATTATTCTTTCAAAAACCTTGACTCAAAGAGTCCCTTTTGTTAAGCCATGACCAAGCCCACATTACGGTCCTTGTTCAAGACCTCTCAGATTGGTGAGATCGTACCACTTGCGAGATTTCTCAGACCCTTGTTTGGGCATGACGATGGTGAGATAGAATGATTGACAAAATCCTGCATCAAAGGTCAGGATGAAATTGCCATTTTAATGAGGATGAGAGAAAAAGTCCTTTCAGATCAAAAGATCCCTCATTTGACACATTCATGACACTCACGTATTCATAATGGAAATTCGGTGGTGCGAGATTAATGGAAATCATCACAAACCTCCATTATATTAATGCATGTTTATGATTACAAATGCATGTTGCCTCTCCTACGACGATGTTCTGCAGGAGATGTATCTCTGAAGATCGGAGATGTTACCAGGTAAGTATATCTCTATCCATACCTTGAATATTTGTCATTGCCTAGGTTAAGCATACCGACACTCAATTGAGTTGTCCCCCAAAGATTTTTCCTCCATATTCAATCTGATTAAGGTGACCGAAGAATGGTTCGGGTCCTGGTCGGATGATTTCTATCGCAAGGTTGGGCGACCGAAAAATGGTTCGGGTCCTAGCCAAGCAAAACCTTAGTCTAGGCGACCGTAAAATGGTACGAGTCCTAGACAACATTTATTGCTATAACAGGCGACCGTAGAATGGTACGGGTCCTGGAAAAGCAATTTCCTTAGTCTAGGCGACCGTAGAATGGTACGGGTCCTGAAAATGAATCCCAGTTTAGGTGACCGTAGAATGGTACGGGTCCTAGACAACCTTAGTTCAGGCGACCGTAGAATGGTACGGGTCCTGGAAAATCATTTTTTTCGTTTAGGCGACCGTAGAATGGTATGGGTCCTAGACACAACCAAACAATGCCATACTAGGCGACCGTAGAATGGTACGGGTCCTGGAAATGTAACACCAATCTATCTTGAGTTACTCTACCATCCCCGAAGGTAAGTAATTCCAGGTAAGTTCCTTTATCATTTGCATTAGCATTTCCATGCATCATATAAATTTCGTTTCAAAATGGGATTCATCTTCCCACCAAAAAAAAGAAAAAAGAGAGTCACTCAGTACATCTGCATGATTAAAATTTAGGTCTCAACTTGTCTTTGAAGGCAACCTCTACGAGCTTACTTTCAAAGAGGGGCAGCTGTTGACACCTATTTTTAGAAAATCTAGGAAAATAAAGAAAATAAAAATTGCATTGGAACAAATAAAATGAAAAAATGGAGGAAATTTATTTAATTGATTATGCATGGAACTTTGAAATTCGGATGATCATTCGGATTTCGTTAAATGCATAAGTAATTTAAAAATCAAGTGAATAAGAGGCAAGAATTTTGCAAAATGGAAGAAATCTGGGCCGGATCGAGCTGATTGCGAAATCACGTTCCGATTTGCAGGCTTGATTTAATGCAACAGAAGGTGGAAAGTCGAAAGTTGCAATAAAAATGGCCATCTGAAAATCACTATAAAAGGAGCCATAATTTTCGTGAGCCAAAGAGGGGGATTCGGAAAAATCAGGAGGGAATTCGAAAAAAATTCGAGAGAAAATTCATGCGAGGAAAAATCCTTCGTCTGTCTTGGTCAAATGAGAAGATTTTCTCTTTTCTTTCTCTGACAAGAAAAGGGAAAAGTCAGGAAGAGGTACAGAGAGGACGTGAGGGAGACGTGAGAAGAGAGAGAAAGAAATTAAAAATAAAAAGGGATATGTACAGTACAAGTCCTAAAACTTGTCAACAAAGTGCAATTGAGTCCTAAAAGTTACAAAAAGTGCAATCAAGTCCTAAAACTTGTCAACTTGGTTCAATTCAGTCCTTCCGTTAACACCGTCAGTTTATATTAACGGAAATTGCTGATTTGGCTTATTTTAATATTTTCTCTCTCCTACGTGGCAATTAGGGCAAGAAAAATTGTGCACGTAAGCGAAACGACGTCGTTTTGTGGGTATTGCCATTCTCAAAACGACGACGTCTCCCCTCCGTTTTTTTTCACGACGTCTCCTCCTCCGTTTCTCCGTTTCTTTACGACATCTCTTCGATTCTTCCTCTCTCGAATCAACGAACCTAAGCCCTAAATCTCGCAGATCTCTTCCCTCTTCCCCTCTCGAATCAAATCAACGCAACCCTAAGCCCGAAATCTCGGCGCGGATCTCTTCCCTTCTTCCCGTCTCGAATCAACGCAACCCTAAGCCCTAAATCTCGACGCGAGATCACCGGTGCCTCGCGAGTTGCGTTCTTCATCAAACGCTGGTGCGAGTACGCGTGACACTCGTCCCATGAGAGCCTTGGCGGTGGATCGGCGCGCCGACGGTGGAGGCGAGGTGAATTTGTTTGCACCGCTTGCTTACTCTGTGCTTGACAGGCTGAAGTCTCTGGACCGGTTGACTCAGAGGACCCTAATTTCAAATTGAGCAAATATGATTATTTTGGCCACGGTGAGATACTGAGTTTCTTCTCTCATGTGTATTGGGGATTGTGATTACGGAGAGACGAGTCGCGAGGAGTTCGTCCGGAGGGGGAGGTCGAGGATCGCGATTCCTTGGACGAGGCTAAGCGGAGCTCTCCCGATTACCGAGTGACGGTCATTTCGGATGGATCGTGCGTGCGTGTGTGTGTGGAGAATGATTGATTGCACTTGCGCGATGCGTGTCCTCCGTTTGGGTAAATTCTTTTGCTGCTTCTTGCTGGTGTATCCGCAGGCTAGTTGTGGGACTTTGTGTTGTTATGATACCTCTACAATGGAACAGTAGCTCGCTGATTTTGTTGTTAGATTAAATCGATACGTTAATCTCATCGAAGTGTTGTGGTGTTCTTCAATTCTAATCTGCATCACTGTATTTGTGATTTGTCCATTAATGTAACTGATAATATAGTGTTTGATCATTTCTTTCAAGACTATGGCTGAAGTTATCTACAACTTCACTAATTATAGAATTTGTTCTAGACAGCGACATCTTGAAACTTCAAGTTTTTTTTGGGGGGGGGGGGGGGGGGGTGATGTGCGTATCTTCATCTCTGCATCTATATTTACTTGATTAGAAAGGGACATGAGAATAATGTTTTTTCAGACTAAGATAGCAGGGATATGGTATGATGTGGGTTTAAAATGTATTACATATATGTGTCCTCTTGAAACTGGTCAACACTAGCTTTAGAAAGCCAGATTTGGCTTCCCTGAACTGTCTATATTGGTCGCGCTAATGACCGTCTTCATTTAATCATTTCAGGGACAACAATAGCAGTTCATGCTGCTGATATAATTGCTTTGTCAAAGGAGATTGATTGTTTCCTTTTCGTGTTTCTCTTGTAGTTCTATTCCGGTTGCTATAGTTCATGACAATGGTGCTTTGATTTTGAGCGGCAGGTTACCTACTTAGTGCTACCATAGGAGCACTGCCGTTTGCTCCAACCTAAGTCAATATGGAGATCGGACGACACAGATGAAACGTGCAGTCTTGTTGAGCGTATACTACACCTGAAACCCATTGAAGTATGTTTCAAATAGTTGCGTAGAGGTCGCTTTTTAAGCCTTATTTTTGTGCTAAATTAGTCATGGATTTCCTCTCACGCTTGAATGTTCCACTCGTTTATGGTGCAAATAGGCACGTTTAAATTGAACTTCTTTACATCACATTGTTCAGTACTTATTCACTGGAATCATCATCATGGCTGATAAATGTACATGACTGTTACACAGTACCTACTTAGTGGTGTCACATGACTATGAATGTTTTCAAAGAACTGTAACTTAACAGAAATCAGTTAAAGATTAGATTGCCTAATGATATATTGCCTCAACAACCAGTTCTGTCAAGAATTATCCTCTTTTGGAATTATCTATGGATATAACATTTTCCTGTTCTTCCCCATTTTTTTATGATTGTTGCTGTCCCATAATCCTTTAAGTTGAATCTATAGATATAGTTCCTTTTCACTGTCGATGACGATACCAAATTTTCAACTGTATGTATTTCTGTCATTCGAAAAATGATAATTTATACTTTTAGTTAGATATCTAAAGTGAGGACTCTTCTTTTGCACTTTATCAATCTTTTATTGCTCATGGGATGCTCTATAGTACTCGAAGTCATTTTCTAGCTACACGATGAGCTATTGGTGTTCCAATCTTGTGAGGAGACTTACGATCACATCTTTTTTCATGATGCATTTTGCAGTAATCTGGTTGGCAACAACTTTGCATTGGACAACTCTGACATAAGGTAAATGCCCTAGTGATTTTTTTTTTTTTATGATGCTTGAGAGATCATAAACGGTAATCAATTCGATTGAAAACGGTTAGCTGATGTGTCCTCAGACTTGGCTTGAATGCCTACCTCGCTTTACGAGGATAATCACGCATCCCACCACCTTGCTAGGCATTGTAGATGTTTATATATCAAATTTGTCCTTTGTCGTAGTAATTCCATTAATTGAGATCACGAGATGCATGCTGAATTTACATTAAAAGTCACCCCCACGCAAGTTCTCAGCCTCAGTCCCAAAAACATGTTGCCATAAAGCCGAAGCCGAAGCCACCATTACAACCGCCAATGAGTTCACAGCCTCAGTCATCTCATACTTCAATTGCTCCTGCAAAGCCTATTTGGAAGTGAGTCAGTTTTGGCACACCATATACAATTAAAAGCTCAGGACTTATGAATCAAGCGCACAATGAACCTGGTGGACCACCCGAGACAGTAGACTTGGATTGACGTGCTTGCTAAATGTGTCTTGTCTCATGAAAGTTGCAAGAAGAAATTCTCCTTTAACATTATCTTGGGTGCTGTTTTTGCTGGCCAAATTTCTTATATGGTTTGTGGTTTGTAGTGTTTTGTAGCAATCAATTTTAGTGATTTTGTAATTATCAAAGAACGTGTTGGGATTGTGTTTAATGACTCGTCCCTTTTGCTGTATACATTTGAGAATATTGTATCCGTCTGTTTATGATGCTTGGATGCAGTAGTGCAATGTGCAAATTTATCTGCCTAAGAAAAGAGCACTTTTGTTTTGCATCTGTGTATCTGAGGCAGCATGCCATGGGACGTGGATGTTCCTTTTCAGTTTCTTTATTTGAATAGGAGTTTTATATCTGTTTAGCACCTCAGTACAGTCTCCATATATATTCACAACTTACATAATGTCAAAAAGAAGATAGCATGCCATGGGGGGTGGATTCGGATGCTTCCCCCCTTGTTCGGACAATGGGGACGGAGGCCTCGTGGTCCTCGAAAGATCTTTTTGTCGTAGTAGTCATCGTCGTCGCACCCCCCCTCTCGTGGTCGTCGGGTCTTCTCGTGTGCGATTCCACGTGGTACTAAATGGCCCTTCTCCTTCTCCCCACGGGCTCGTGAGTGATGCTAGATGGAGAGACGTGACTCTCTCTCTCTCTCTCTCCACAAAGTCCGTCAAATAAATTTCTAATTTCCTATCTCCAGTTGTGACGTGATGGTTTATCAAGGTCCCACTCTCATGCATTACACAGAATTTTACACATTAAGCACATAATACAAAATGCCCCTTCACATAGTAAGTACTCTCGAGACACTTATTTAATATAATCGAACGATAGAATATCTAATTCTCAGAATGTATGAATTGTGTGAATTGCATGAGTGGCTAATACATTCAAAGTCGCGATATTTACTTAGTTTTATATCTCGTTTCGGCCAAGATTTCATCGCGTACACACCGCTCACATTGGGTGGTACCTCGTTCTCATCCACGAAGACATTGCCTTCGTAAGTCACTGCCCCTCCATCTCGAACTCTGCCATTGCCGGTTACTTCTACAATCAATTTCGGAAAACCAATGCTCTCTTCATGAACCAGACCTTCCCTTGCCTCTCCTATCAACTTCTCAGTCCTTTCGCTTTCGCCGGATATATCATTGTCGCCGCGGTAAGAGTGCTCCTCGTAATATGGTACAAGACCTCCTGCCATGAATCCGAGATTCACCTTACAGCCTAAAAGAAGCGGGCCCGAGTCCAAGATGCTTATGTGCTCCTCGTTTTAGCGATGTCTTTGACTGTCGAATTGATGATTGATCTAAAAGAGCAGCCAGATACTAAACGTCGTGGCAACAACAAATTGGAATGTTCTCCTAGATCATCCTACCCTCTGTCTGTGATTGTCGTTGCCGGATTGGTTAGCCATCATGTTCTGTTCCTTCGAATTTGAATCAAATCACTGGAAATAGAAGCAGATTCTAGGCAAAGAGAGGTCAACACAATGACTTAATGGGTCAAAAAAAAAAAGATAGTTGATGAACAAATGAGTCAAAATATCACGAACCGGAAGACGAACTTCGTAATCTCATTTGGGTTTAACCAAACATTAATCATTTCAACTGAATTCATCGCTCGACTCTAGCTGAAACTAATTTTGTCGAGCATAAGAAAAATCTATTCCCAGCTTAACAAAAATCAATGCAGGATATACTTAAAGAAGACGTGCTCATACGGTCCTATCTAATGCTCGACTTTGTGATGATGAACTTGACAACGAAACCGGCATTAGATGAACTTGACAATGAAACCGGCATGCTCGAATGCTCGAGGAAAGGAACCCTTTTCAACTTAAAGGATTATGGGACAGCAACAAGCATAAAAAAATGGGGAAGAACAGGAAAATGTTATATCAGTATCAGTATTTATTCAAATAACTGCAGTATTTAAATGATCATATGATGGTGACAAATATCAGTATCAGTATTTAAAATGTTACAAGAATTGAATGATGGTGAAACTGCAGTATCAGTATTTATTCAAATAACTGACATCCACAATGGCATATGAAGTTCGGACAATCATATGAAAGTTGATACCTATGACAGTTCTTTTGTAGGCAGTGTTTAAATGATCTATATTCGTTCCAAGCAATAGAATTAGCAACCAAACGTGAAAGTGACTTTTAATGTAAATTCAGCATGCATCTGTGATCTCAATTAATGGAATTACTACGACAAAGGACAAATTTGATATATAAACATCTACAATGCCTAGCAAGGTGGTGGGATGCGTGATTATCCTTGTAAAGCGAGGTAGGCATTCAAGCCAAGTCTGAGGACACATCAGCTAACCGTTTTCAATCGAATTGATTACCGTTTATGATCTCTCAAGCATCATAAAAAAAAATCGCTAGGGCATTTACCTTATATCAGTTACATTAATGGACAAATCACAAATACAGTGATGCAGATTAGAATTGAAGAACACCACAACACTTCGATGAGATTAACGTATCGATTTAATCTAACAACAAAATCAGCGAGCTCTTGTTCCATTGTAGAGGTATCATAACAACACAAAGTCCCACAACTAGCTGCGGATACACCAGCAAGAAGCAGCAAAAGAATTTACGCAAACGGAGGACACGCATCGCGCAAGTGCAATCAATCATTCTCCACACACACACGCACGCACGATCCATCCAAAAATGACCTGTCACTCGGTAATCGGGGAGAGCTCCGCTTAGCCTCGTCCAAGGAATCGCGATCCTCGACCCTCCCCCTCCGGGACGAACTCCTCGCGACTCGGCTCCGGTAATCACAATCCCCAATACACATGAGAGAAGAAACTCGTATCTCACCGTGGCCAAAATAATCATATTTGCTCAATTTGAAATCGGGTCCTCGAGTCAGCCGGTCCAGAGACTTCAGCTGTCAAGCACGGAGTAAGCGAGCGGTGCAAACAAATTCACCTCGCCTCCACCGTCGGCGTCGCTCGATCCACTCGCCTCCACCGTCGGCGCCGCTCGATCCACCGCCAAGGCTCTCGTGGGACGAGTGTCGCGCGTACTCGCACCAGCGTTTGATGAAGAACTACAACTCGCGAGGCACCGGTGATCTGCGTCGAGATTTGGGGCTTAGGGTTGCGTTGATTCAAGACGGGAAGAAGGGAAGAGATCCGCGCCGAGATTTCGGGCTTAGGGTTGCATTGATTTGATTCGAGAGGGGAAGAGTGAAGAGATCTGCGAGATTTAGGGCTTAGGGTTCGTTGATTCGAGAGAGGAAGAATCGAAGAGATGTCGTAAAGAAACGGAGAAATGGAGGTGGAGACGTCGTGAAAAAAACGGAGGGGAGACGTCGTCGTTTTGAGAATGGCAATACCCACAAAACGACGTCGTTTCGCTTACGTGCACAATTTTCTTGCCCTAATTGCCACGTAGGAGAGAGAAAATATTAAAATAAGCCAAATCAGCAATTTCCGTTAATATAAACTGACGGTGTTAACGGAAGGACTGAATTGAACCAAGTTGACAAGTTTTAGGACTTGATTGCACTTTTTGTAACTTTTAGGACTCAATTGCACTTTGTTGACAAGTTTTAGGACTTGTACTGTACATATCCCAAAAAAAAAAGAGAGAGAAGAACACTGTTAATAACCCTTTATTTTACTTAGGTGTCTAAGCGACCTACTATAAACCGATTAGTGGCGACTCTTAGTTAATAACCCCCTTGCATGTTTAAAAATTTAAACTTAAGTCGCGATTTGGTACGGGCTTGGGAGAGCCCGGGCTAAGTTTAAAAACTTAGTAATCCATTAACTTAGTTTTAGGTGGTGTACCCGAAAATTAGGTCGGGACAACTCTCCCAACAAGTTGAGAATTATGGATATTCTCTTTAGAGAAATACAGGAAAAAATCCATCCTTGCCTCAATGATTCATGTCACAGATGCCAAATGATGAAAAGCTAAATTAGAGACAATCAAGAACTTGATAATGCTTATAATGCTTACTCTCGCTAGCATCTTATCAATTGTTCTAAAAAAGATTGTGATGGATCTTGTGGAAAATATTATGGAAAAAAAAAAAAAGCATTTTAAGAGACACAAAGTGAGAAGATCCAGGCATGGATTTAAGCAATTTTGAAGAAAGAAAAAATGGTGATTCTTGTGGAAACAAAAGGAACATTTAGGACACAAGAAATTGACCTGATGCTTCATTTGCAATAAGAAAGGTCATTTAATCAAAAAAATGTCATTATCATCTAATTCACCCCCATTGAATTCGAGGCTGGTGTCTCTCTTAAAGACAATCATATCGAATCACTATTTTCAGTTGATGAGGATCTATCTAATATACATTTTGTGTCATCCCCTACTATCAAACCCCTAGTAAAATTGAGTTTGACTTAGATTCTAAAGATCTAGTAGATTAGAGAGATGGTAAGGAGGGTTCACCTAATAGGGCATCTAATGCGGGAGCATCCAACGTAGTTCCATCAACCAACTCAGAACCATTGATGCTTATCCAAGCAAATAAAGAAGTTGGGCATTATGTGCTTCATGGATCGTTTTGAATGAATAATGTTTATTACTTATCGATACTTTGTGGTATGTCGATAACTATCAATGGGAGGCCATTTTAGATGTTTTGTATGACCAATTGATGAAGTTTCAAGAGGATTATTTTCTGGTCAAGGGAGGATCTCGAATTTTGGGAAGGCTAAAAGTTTACGAATGCAGTTCAAGAATATGGAAAGCCAAAGGTTCAAGAACACGGAAAGCTAACAGTTCGAGAATGCGGAAGGCCGAAGATTAAAGGCATTTAGTTCCCGTGTTAATAAAGGCTTTTTATTAAGTTCCTAGGTGTTTTTATTTTTATATAGTTCAAGAGTCGACCATTTAAGTTCCTAGGTCATTAAAGTTCGTTTTTAATATTTTCTAAGGCTAAAATCCTCCTATAAATAGGGGAAAACTATCCGATGTAGTAGATACAAATTTTATAAATGAAAATGGTGAGATTTCCTCTATTTGAGTGAACTTCTTTGGAGAGTGGATAACTCCTTTTGGTTTCTTTATCCTTGGAGCGTAGATCACTCCTTGGTGATGAGCCAAGAAGCCTTTTATCCTTGGCTGGTGGAATCTTTAGGCCTTTGTGGTGAGCTTCTCCTATCCCGAAGTCCTTTATCCTTGGCTGGTGGAAGCTTTAGGCCTTGATGGTGAGCTTCGTAGATCTCAATCCTCATCCTCGATTGGTGGCGAGGTCTTTATACCTTGGGAGGAGATTGTTTTATCTTTTCTTATTCCTTTTCGTTTCTTCCTTGTATACACTACTCCATACACTTTGTGGCATCCCAAAATTCAAGACAACCTCTAGAGGAATTAAAGCCCATAATTAGGTAATGAAATTACCTATGGTTTATGTTTTAGCCATTAGTTTTCTCTTAAGGCTATGTGTTATGTGCTTGTGTTCATGAGTTTTCTTTTTTCTTTTTAAATTAGTACTATAGGATAAATTAATGAGAATAATCTATGCTTGGCTATGCATTTTATAGACTAAGTTCCCATAAATAAAATGTTACAAGATTTTGGCTATGTGGAATTTAGTAATTAAATTCCTAAAAGAAAGAATAAGAAAGGGGTCAAATTTGATTTTATTTAGGTTGAGCCTTAGGCCCAAGAGTGGACCTTTAATGGGCCAAGCTGGCCGGTCCATTGAAGCCCACAAGTGGGCTGCCGTCGACCATGAAAGGGGGAGGAGTGGCCGGCCCATTGCTGGCCCAAATGCCTCCAAGGCCAAGCCCAAAGCCCATTGCATGTGTTATGACAAGTGGCAAGAAGAGTTCATGCATTGTCCATTGGAAGAGGCAAGCTAATGATTGCAAATGCTGAGGAATTGGGGAAATAAAAGGAAGAGGAGAGAGAGAGGGTGGCCGGTTGTGTTGTTCAGCCAAGTGAGAGAGAGAGAGAGAGAGAGAGAGAGAGAGTAAGGCCGAGAGAAGAGAAGCCGAGAGGGAGGAGGAGTCGCCCGTCGCTGCCGTACGCCGCCCATTCGTCCGCCGTGTACCGTCGTTCTCCTCGGTCTAGAGGCAAGTTGGGATCCGCTTTCTACTCTTGCACAAATGTCTTGCATGTGTGGTCGGAATCTAGGATGTTTGGAGGCACGGAAGTGAAGCTAATGTGGCTTGTTCTTGAGTTTGCATGCTGTTTTCGTACGAACTGCCTGACCCAGAATCTTGTGAGAGCTTGCATGCATGTTTCGAGTTCAATTTTGGCCTTGAATCCTTCATGAAAGTTTTAGCCAACATCTTAAACCACAACATACTAAAATTTGGTACAAAATGGTGGATATTTATGGGGTCAAACTCTCATCCTACGGAGACACTAGATCTGGAACGATTTCACTGACCTTTCGGTGGATTTGTGGTTGCATGTTGATTTTTACTAAGAATATCTCTTCGACTTCGTCATGAAACTTGTAGAGAAAATCTTAAAGACTAACATACTCAAATTTGAAGTAAAATGAGCAAGTGTAGCCTAGTGAATCGACTTACTCTTGAAGATGGTAAATCTGGAGACGCGGTACAGGACACCCGAGACTTCATGGACCCATATGGTGACTGTTCTTTGGAAATTTGACTTAGATCCCTTAATGAAAGTTGTAGGGGACATCTTGAAGTAAAGCATATCCAAATTTCAGAGGAAAATAAGAAGAAAAAGTGGGTAAAAACTTGGTATTTCGGAGATGACTACACTGGACGTTTCGGTATGAGAACCAGAAGCTTCGGACGACTATAGGAAATTATCTAAAACGAATCTGGCCTAGAAGTCTGCATGAAAAATATACTTTAGTGTCTTAACTATAACCTGGTAAAGTTTCATAATTTTCGGAAGTCGTCCGTGTATTTTAATCGAATTATTTCGAAAACTGCACATTCTGTTTTTATCCGAAATTGCATGCTGTATTTGTGTGAATGATATCTTTTGTGTGGAACTTTATTGGCCATGTGTTTTTCATGAAATCAATGTCTTGTTGTCTTGTCTATCACATGTCTTAATTTCATGATTTTTGAGAATCATATGGATATTTAATTTAAATATTTTCAAAAATGATACAAGCTGAAATTTAAATAAATTTCAAAAAGGTATAATAAATGGACTATTCTAAATTGTACGAATGCCATAAATTTTATGTTTATGAATGATTGCGTATTGCTGCATGTATGATGATGACTGATGATGCATGTATAGATCGAAGGATGAAAGTGATTTTGTTTGCCATGTGCCATGCTGAGTTGAGACCTAAATTGGTAAGCATGAATAATGATAAATGAGGAAACTATTTGTGGCGGATGATAATGCCCTGGGAGTATCAGGATGCCCGGGATGGAGGGTGCTGGATGCCCGGAATGTATAGAGATACATGGCCGGATGGCCTCAGGAGTTTCGAGATACCCGGAATGGTTGGGTGCCGGAAGCCTCAGAGGTCTTTGCCCGAGGGGATGCCTCGTGATGTTAGTTGGGATGCGAGATACCCGGAATGTGGGGGTGTCGGATGCCCGGTGGCCTTAAATGGCTGAATGCCGGAGGATTTTTTCTCGATGCCAAGACAGGGTGCGAGTGTAAAGTATGAGATGAAATTGATGATCCCGAGAAAGAGTGATGTGGTGATCGAATTGAAAGCTAAAAGTGGAAATTGAATCATGCATATATGATATGATATGATGATGATCACCTATGGCATGATGATATGCATATATGATATGATATGATATGATTGATCACCTATGGCATAATGGTACATGTGTGACATAATAATGATCACTTATGGCATGATGACATGTATGTGATATGATGGTATATGCATGGCTTCAAGGTAAGTATGCTTGGATGCATGAATGGCATGTATGATGTTGTGATTGTATTGTATGATGCATTGAGTGGTTGTTGGATTCCTTTACCTGCTGAGTGGTTGTACTCACCCCTTCGGGGACCAACATTTCAGATTAGCAGCATACCGCTCCCTGCTGTCACGCGGGGCATATTTCACGGCCTACCTTCGGATGTAAAGGTCGAGTGCGAGGAGTTGGACTGTCCCTCTATTCCTGGTCTTACGTATATTCAAGTGCACTGTTTAGTTATGTACGATGTGGGCCTGGCTTGGGGCCTTGTTGTCTAGGAGTTCATATCCGTCCACATTCGTCGCAACGGAGTGATGCGTGGGATGTTACCGTCGCCACCGCCTGATGCACCGGGATGGGTGTGAGGGCCCGTGCGTGACAAGTAGGAGCAGAAACTTTTTGGGATGGTTAGTTAACACTAGTGATCGGAGATCTTTCACGTTAGTCGTAGTGGGTCGAATGTTTCTTTTGGGGTTTAGCCCGAGTGTGGCTTCATGTCCTGCCCTTTCTTTTGATGTACCGACCCAAGGAAACCCATCTTGAAAATATGTAAATAAAGTGTCATGGCTTTGTCTTTTATTTGATGATTAGTGGTGTGCAATTGTATCATGGTTGATGGAGGGAGAGATGGCGATGTTATATTTTGCTTCCGCTAAATGAGTCGCACTGGGACGGTTTTAAAAAAAAAAAAAATGTCCATGATTTACGACGCTTCTTCTAAGAGATGTAATCAGGTGTAACGTTGGTGCCTATCGCGACCTAAGAGGGGTTCGGGGTGCCACACACTTAACCACAAAAATCCCCTCTGAAAAGTCCGTTCTAGAATCACTCACCCCATCACGCATCAAAATATTGGTATCAGAGCTCAACTCATTTGAGTTATTCCTTTCTTTCTTTTGTTACAAATTCCTTATGGATGAACAAGTTCCTAGAGGCTTGACTCTGGAGCAAGCGCACAACGAAAGGCGAGATCGTGCAATCCAAAATCTTCGACAACAAATGGAGTGAGTCTTCAATCTTCTAGAGAATCCAGCAAGGCATCCCAATGAACGGCATCGGCGTGACGATTCCGAATCTCGTCAAAATTCTGATGGTGATTCCGAGTCCACTAGAGACAACCGAACGATTCTGCACTCAAGTGATTCTGAATCTCCAATTCGAAGATGAAGACGGAGAGTGAGGCATAAGGAGGATGATAGAGACATTAAAGTGGAGGTCCCTGAGTTTGATGATAATCTTAATCCCGACAACTTTGTGGATTGGCTACAGAAAACCGAACGAATTTTTGAGCCAAGAAGCCCTTTATCCTTGGCTAGTGGAATCTTTAGGCCTTGGTGGTGAGCTTCTCCTATCCCGAAGTCTTTTATCCTTGGCTGGTGGAAGCTTTAGGCCTTGGTGGTGAGCTTTGTAAATCTCGATCCTCATCCTCGGTTGGTGGCGAGGCCTTTATACCTTGGAAGGAGATCGTTTTATCTTTTTTTTTATTCCTTTTCGTTTCTTCCTCGTATACAATATTCCATACACTTAACCACAAAAATCCCATCTGAAAAATACGTTCTAGAATCTCTCACCCCATCACGCATCAACATCTAGGAGATCAGCTTGTGAAACAGGGGTCTCAAATCAAGTAGATGTTTAAGCAGCAGCCTCACTTATCCCTAACATCTATGATCTGAACTCAAGTGTATATTCTAGTCAACTTCATTGTCCCCATTTTCTTGTGAAAATTTTTCATTTCAAAGTTTGCGAAACTCTCAAGCATTGCACTTATAAACATTGGTGCTAGTGCTTCGATTTTGGATACTAAAGTTCTTCTTGAAAAATAGTAGACTTTTTGTGTCCAATACTTTAATTTTGCCTCAATAGACACTTTTTCTACAAATGTGTGTACCAAACAGTGACCATCTAGTTTTTCTCTTAATGTTCTATAACCATTAAAATCTTTAGATCTAGCACTCCCAACAAATACTTGATCACTGGTTGGGATATTATGGCCCAAATTTCTGAATTACAAATCATTCATAGAAAAAGGGCTTACGTATAAAGACAGATTTTCTGAATTTGTCAATATCCAAAGGCTCATCTCTATCCCAATGAGTTTGCTAGATCTAATCATGCAAAAATTATTAAATTCTTTTTTAGAATCTCTATCTAGCTTTTCTAAAAAATGCTCACATCTTTTGTGGAAAAATCTAGAATTCTTTATTTGCCTCTTTTTTCTTCTTCTTCTTCTTTTAAAATGATGATAGAAATCCTAGCAAGGCGAGTCATATGGGAATGAATCCATAACATCTTGTTTCTACTAAAAAAGAATACTTAGAGCTATTGTAGCAAGGTCCTATCAAAATCTCATATTCCCCGTGGGCTTGCAAAGCCTTTTATGTCAACAAATGAATTGAGTAAAACAGAGGAAAGATGCTATTGGTTTATAAATTACCAACCCCTCAACCTTTTCCTCTAAGATGATAAATTTCCCTTACCCTTTTGTTGGACTAACCAAAGCTCACATTTACTCCAAATTTGTTCTCAAAGCTAGATTTTGACAACCGAGTATTCATCCTAAAGACATATCCAAGATAGATTATGTATTCCAAACCAATATTTTCAATGTAAAGTTCCCCATTTTTGTTCAAAGTAGCCCATTCCTTGTTTCAAAAGGCCATAGTGTCACATTTCTCAGCTAATTTTGCCTAGTGTAGTGATTTACATTGATGGCATATTGCTTTATAGTCTCGATCAAGAATTTCACCGCTGACTCCTCGAGCAGTTTGTCGAAATCATAAAGAAAAATGGAATTATGCTTTCTCAAAGAAAGATGATCATTGCCCAGATGGAAATTGAATTCCTAGGTATGCACCTTAAAAAATGTACAAACCATCCGAGGCCACACATTGCTTAGAAATTATTGAAATTTTTTGAAAAGGATTTCACGATAAAGTAAGTTAAGTAATTTCCTAAGATAATTAATCATCTTAGGGATTTTGTTCAAAGCTACTGATTCCACTATAGTGGATATTGAAGAAAAATCCTCCACCTTTGGGAAATGCTCAAATTAAAGTAATAACAAAACTTAAGGAAATCAAGCAAACTCTTCATCAACTACAAATACCATATACCGGGAAAAGAGTCCTCTAGACTGTTGTAGTGATGAATACTGGACAGCTATACTATTTGAAGAGATTAATGATAAGCGACACCTTTGCACCTACAAAAGTGAAAAGTTTTCTCAAGTTGAACTATATATATATTTTATACTCAGGGAACCTCATACAGCTAGCAATCAAGGTGGTGATTACTTTCAAAGAAATATTGGCAATAAATAATAGAATAAAAAATTTCGAGTTTCATCTTATTGGCCATCATTTCATAGTACAATTAGATATGGCATCTCTTCCCTAGATTACCAAAAAGAAGCAAAAACAAATTCCTCATTCCTAGTTGTTTGGATTGGCTAAATGATTCTTGAAGTACTCTTTCGAGACCTAACACATTGCTAGAGAAAAAAATGTGCTTGCTAACTTTCTCTCCAGACCAAAGGAACCAATGGAGATGAACGTGTACATTCTAAGGCTTTCTTTTCCCCAGGCAGAAAAGTACAAAAATGAAATAATGCGAGAATGTTCAAGTCTAGAATATCCCTAGGAGATGATCAAGCAAATCTAGAATGATAGACTTATTAAAAATCTTGACAATTTCATGTGGCAATGTCACATAGATCTCTTCAATTGCATGGAGGCTCGATCCTTCAGCATTTTGGATCAAACCCCTAGTATCCATTCATACACCTATTAATTTGAAAGGAAGATGATTTCCCTAAAACATTTCTATGGTTGTTATGGTACTTGTGACATCTTCAATCCAACCCCAATCTTCGAAACGGGATTTCAACAGTGGCCAATCTTCGGAATGGGATTATAATGGGGATTGATAGACCATGGAAGCGCAAAGAAGACCACTTTGAGGTGAAAACTTGATTTTTCATCAACGAATATTGGAAATTCGAATGGGGCTCGCCATTTGTGCATTCTTGGTATATTTGTTCATCTTCTCCTCTCTAGGGTGCAATTTATACAATATTCACTTTGCTTGGTCTCTTGCTCGTCCCGCGAGTTGCAGCTGCTAGTTTGACTCAATTTTTGGAGGGGTTCTTCTCCTGACCTCTCTCTTGGTTCTCACCGACCGATTTCCTCCAGTTCGCCCCCGAAATAGAGATCGAAGAGTCCTTACTTTCTTCCCGATTCGCTGCTATTGTCTCCTTTGGTTTCTGCGCGCACTGGGTGCCAAAGCCACTCCAAGGCTTCGCGGTGGAAGTTTGGTCTCCTTAGCACCGACCCCTCCGCACCACTTGTTAACCCTTTTCCCTGGTATGGCTTCATTCCCTGCTGATTCTGTATTATATAAGGGTTTATAAGCTAGTAGAGGGATTCTGCTATGGTGTCTTCTTCGGCCGTGGTGGGTGGCCTCTTGAATGAGGCTTAGCCTGGTGCTGTTAGGAGTAAGGGTCTCACCCCCTCTTCTCATATTGCTTTGGCCTGACCGCCTGTGACTTTGGGTCAGGCCTCTCCTTCCGCTGTGGATCCGGCCTCGATCGGTGATGGAACCAAGCAAGGGCCATGCTTTAGGCCTGCTCACGTAGGGTGGTTCTGATGCGGGAGCATCCAACGTAACTCTATCGACCAACGTAACCATCGATGCTTATCCAAGCCAATAAAGAAGTTGGGCATTATGTGCTTCGATGGATCATTTTGAATAAATAATGTTAATTACTTATCAGTACTTTGTTGTATATTGATAACTAAGAGAATCAGTTCATCCAAGAAGGTGGTGCTGGGCAGAAAATAGTCTTACAAGAAGAAAATAATGAAGTACCAAACAATCGATTTCAAATACCAATCTCTGATTTAGTAGGAGCTTCTGATACACAACCTTTTAGGAGAAGTGTGAGAACATCTCGTCCACCTTCTTGTTATAGACACTCAGTTGAACATATTGAACCATTATTCATTGTGAATGATAATGATCAACCTACTGATCCTAAAACCTATGAGGAGGCAATGTTGGACATCAATTCTAGTAAATGGCTGGAAGCCATGAAATTCGAAATGGATTCAATATATTCCAATGAAGTTTGGACCTTAATTGACTTGCCTGATGGTATTATACCAATTGGCTGTAAATGGATCTTCAAGAAGAAGATGAATATTGAAGGTCAAATTGGAACTTACAAAGCACAGCTCGTGGTGAAAGAATATCGTTAGAAAGAAGGAATTGATTATGACGAAACTTTATTACCTATGGCCATGCTAAAATCCATTCAGATTATGTTGGCTATGCTGCACACCATGATTATGAGATATTCCAAATGGATGTCAAAACGGCTTTTCTAAATGGTTTTCACGAGGATGATATACTTTTGATTGGAAATGATGTGATATTGATAAAACTATTCTTGTCACATAAATTTTCGAAGATTTAGGAGAGACAATCTACATTTTAGGTATCAAGATCTATAGAGATAGATCAAGACAATTGATTGGCCTCTCATAGTCTACGTACATAGACAAAGTGTTAACACGTTTTAACATGCAATGCTCCAAGAGAGGATTATTGCATTTTAGGTGAGGGATCCATCTTTCTAAAGAGATGTGTCCCAAAACTCCTAAAGAAAGAAAGCAGATGGCAAAGATACCATATGCATATCTATTGGAAGCATAATGTATGCTATGTTATGTACTAGACCTGATATTGCGCATGCTGTAAGTATTACTAGCACTGGATAATAGTCAAGAATATTCTTAAGTACTTGCGAAGGACTAAGGATTTATTCTTGATATATGGAGAAGGAAAATTTAAAGTTGTAGCTTATACTAATTCCAATTTTCAATCGGATCCTAATGATTATAAGTTGTAGTTAATTGGAAGAATTCTAAAGAAAGCATAACTGCTAAATTCCACCATTGAGGCAGAGTATGTAGCCGTTTCTACAACATCAAAGGAAGTTGCATTGATGAAGATGTTTATTTTTGAACTTGGAGTCGTTCTCTCAATTGAGCAACCAATTACATTGTTTTGTGACAACAATTGGGCAATAACTCAAGCTAAGGAACCCAGGTCTCACCAAATGATGCGTGATGGGTTGAGTGATTCAAGAACAGAGATTTTTTCAGAGGGGATTTTTGTGGTTAAGTGTATGGAGTAGTGTATACGGGAAAGAAATGGAAAGGAATAAGAACAGATAAAAACAATCTCCTTCCAAGGTATAAAGGCAGCGCCACCAACCAAGGATGAGGATCGAGATCTACGAAGTTCACCACCACGGCCTAAAGCTTCCACCAGCCAAGGATAAAGGACTTCGGGATAGGAGAAGCTCACCACCAAGGCCTAAAGATTCCACCAGCCAAGGATAAAGGGCTTATTGGTTCACCACCAAGGAGTGATCTATGCTCCAAGGATAAAGAAACCGAAAGGAGTTATCCGCTCTCCAAAGGAATTCACTCAAGTTGAGGAAATCTCACAATTCTCATTCATAAAAATTCGTCTCCAATGATCAAGAGCTCGGACAATGGCATAGAACTCTTTGTCATAAGTTGAATAATTCCTTTGGAGAGCGGATAACTTTGATACCAATATTTTGATGCGTGATGGGTTGAGTGATTCAAGAACAGAGATTTTTTCATAGGGGATTTTTGTGGTTAAGTGTATGGAGTAGTGTATACGGGAAAGAAATGGAAAGGAATAAGAACAGATAAAAACAATCTCCTTCCAAGGTATAAAGGCAGCGCCACCAACCAAGGATGAGGATCGAGATCTACGAAGTTCACCACCACGGCCTAAAGCTTCCACCAGCCAAGGATAAAGGACTTCGGGATAGGAGAAGCTCACCACCAAGGCCTAAAGATTCCACCAGCCAAGGATAAAGGGCTTCTTGGTTCACCACCAAGGAGTGATCTATGCTCCAAGGATAAAGAAACCGAAAGGAGTTATCCGCTCTCCAAAGGAATTCACTCAAGTTGAGGAAATCTCACAATTCTCATTCATAAAATTGGATAGTTTTCCCTTCTTTATAGGAGGGTTTTAGTGTTAATGCATATTAAAAACGGACCTTAATAGCCTAGAAACTGACACCTTAATACATATTAAAAACAGACCTTAATAGCCTAGAAACCGAAACCTTCGACTCTTGGGCTGCATAACAATAAAGACACATAATAACTTAATAAAAGCCTTTATTAACACGGGAATTAAATGCCTTTAATCTTCGGCCTTCTGCATTCTTGAACCTTCAAATTCGAGCTCCTCCCTTGACCAGAAAATAATCCTTCTGAAACTTCATCAACTGGTCATTCAAGACATTTAGAATGGCCTCTCATTGAAAGTTATCGATATACCATGAAGTACCGATAAATAATTGACATTATTCATTGAAAATAATCCAACGAAACACATAATGTCCAATTTCTCTCTTGGCTTGGATAAACATTGATGGTTCCGAGTTGTTGGATGGAGCTACATTGGATGCTCCCGCATCATCCTCCCGGGTTGTTTGAGATTTGTCCTCAAATCTAGAAGGTTTTCATCCTCCAAGTAAGGAGAAAGGTCTCCCACGTTGAATGTTGCTAAAACTCCAAACTCTCCCGGAAGGTCAATCTTGTAAGCATTGTCACCAATTCGCTACAAAACTTTAAAGGGACCATCAGCTCTGGGCATGAGCTTGTTCTTTCGACGAAATGGAAATCTCTCCTTCCTCAAGTGAAGCCATACAAGGTCGCCCGGTTGAAATTGAGCCTTCTTGCGATGTTGATTAGCTTTCTTCTTGTAAGATTCGTTGGCCTTTTCAATGTTGGATCGATTCTGCTCATGGAGCTTCTTCATTGACTCAGCTCTTTTCTTGCCATCAAAGCTCACTTGAGAGTTAGACGGAATTGGAATTAAATCAATGGGTGTGAGAGGATTAATTCCATACACAACTTCAAATGGCGATCGACCAGTAGTATAACTTGGCGATCGATTGTAAGCAAATTCAGCATGCGCAAGCTTTAAATCCCAATCTTTCAATGATTTACTCACCATACCACGAAGAAGAGTGGTTAGAGTACGATTTGTTACCTCCGTTTGGCCATCAATTTGGGGATGACAAGCTGTGCTAAATAAGAGTCTTGTACCAAGCATTCTCCATAGAGTCCTCCAAAAGTGGCTTAAGAACTTGGAATCACGATCCGACACAATCGTCTTTGGTACTCCATGAATGCGGATAATCTCTTTGAAATATAATTCAGCAATATGAGATGCATCATTGGTCTTGTGACATGGCACGAAATGAGCCATTTTAGAGAACCGATCAACGACCACCATGATAGCATCTTTTCCTCTTTGAGTTCTTGGTAGAGCCACAATGAAATCCATGCTAACATCTTCCCAAGGCTGCAATGGTACCGGAAGTGGAGTATACAAACCTTGATGGAAATGACTTTTTGATCTATGACAAGTTGCACACCTTGAGATGATAGCATGCACATCTCCACTCATCTTTGGCCAATAGAAATGCTCTTGAAGAACCTCAAGAGTTTTGTTAATACCAAAATGACCAGCCAATCCTCCACCATGCGCTTCTCGAATCAGCAATTCGCGAAAAGAACTCTTCGGCACACATAATTGATTTCCTTTAAAAAGAAACCCATCTTGCAAAGAATATATACCTTGAACTCCCCGATTGCAATTGTCGATGATGGATGAGAACTCCGCATCTTCAGAATAAAGTTCTTTCATTGATTGAAATCCGAGAATCCTAGAGTCCAGAACCGCAAGCATAGAATATCTTCTTGATAAAGCATCTACTACAACATTAGTGTGCCCCGGTTTATATTTCGAGACAAAAGAAAAGGATTGAAGAAATTCTACCCATTTTGCATGTCTCGAATTAAGCTTGCGTTGGCCACTAATAAACTTAAGCGCCTCATGATCAGAATGAAGGACAAATTGCTTTGGCCTCAAAAAATGACTCAAATGATCAAGAGCTCAGACAATGGCATAGAACTCTTTGTCATAAGTTGAATAATTCCTCTTGGAATCAGATAACTTCTTGCTGAAATATGCCAATGGTTTTTGTGCTTGCACCAGAACAGCACC
The DNA here is from genome assembly GCA_017140615.1 of Eucalyptus cladocalyx. Lineage (NCBI taxonomy): Eukaryota > Viridiplantae > Streptophyta > Magnoliopsida > Myrtales > Myrtaceae > Eucalyptus > Eucalyptus cladocalyx. The sequence continues at coordinate 20,157,594 of CM029516.1, forward strand.
AATACCAACTCCGCTTGCATCACACTCAACTTCAAATACTTTATCAAAATCAGGAAGTGCAAGAATAGGAGACTCACAAAGTTTCTGCTTGATTACCTCAAAGGCGTTTTGAGCAGTCTTTGTCCATTCAAAAGCACCATTCTTCATGCATTCAGTTATAGGAGCCATGACGGTACTAAAATTTTTGACAAACCGTCGATAGAAAGAAACAAGTCCATGAAAACTTCTTACATCAGAAATAGACTTCGGAACCGGCCAAGTCTTCATAGCTTCTACCTTGGCTTGATCAACAGAGATTCCATCTTTGGAAACCACATAACCAAGAAACACAATGCTTGGAGAGAAGAACTCACATTTCTCTATTTTAGCATATAGTTTTCGTTCTCTCAAGACATTAAAGACCTGTGTTAGATGAGAGATATGCTCCTCCTCATTCCTACTATAAACAAGAATATCGTCGAAATAAACAACGACAAATTGACCAATAAAGGAACGAAGAACCTCATTCATAAGTCTCATGAAGGTACTCGGAGCATTAGATAATCCGAATGGCATAACCAACCACTCATAAAGGCCTCCCTTGGTCTTGAAAGCTGTCTTCCATTCATCACCTTCTCGCATTCTGATTTGATGATAACCACTCCGCAAATCTATCTTTGAAAACACAGAAGAACCATATAATTCATCTAGCATATCATCAAGTCTAGGTATAGGGTACCTATACTTAATGGTGATATTGTTGATGGCCCGGCTATCAACACACATCCGATATGTACCATCCTTCTTAGGCACAAGTAGAGCCGGAACAGAGCAGGGACTCATGCTTTCTCGAACGTATCCTTTGAGAATAAGTTCATTGACTTGTCTTTGCAACTCCTTTGTATCCTCCGGATTGCATCGATAAGCTGGCTTGTTTGGTAGCAACGCACCGGGATCAAATCAATTTGATGCTCAATACCTCTTATGGGAGGTAATCCAAGTGGCAAATCCTCCGGAAACACATCTGCAAATTCTTTCAACAAGCAATGCATTTTTGGATGTATGGGTCGCTCTATCTCACTCTTTTTCTCGACCACAAGCAAAGCAAAAACATTCTTTTGTTTGCTAATGGCTCTCTCAACCCGTGTCTCACTCAAGAACATATTTTCCTTACAAGTGTTTCCCTCCCCAGGTTGTATCGAATAAGGGCTCAATGGTAAAAGAGTAATGCATTTTTGTTCCTTCTGAAAAGAGTATGTGTTTTTCCGACCGTCATGCATAGCATTTATATCAAATTGCCACGGTCTACCCAATAACAAGTGGCATGCCTCCATTGGAATCACATCACATACAACCTCATCTCGATAGTTCTTCCCAATCGAAAATGATATAAGAACACGTTTGGTTACCTTGAGTTCATTCCCTTGATTGAGCCATTGGAGCTTGTATGGTTGAGGATGTTTCGTTGTTGGAAGCTTCAACTTGTCGACAAGAGTTGTCGAAGCAACATTGGTGCAGCTCCCACCATCGATGATCACCGAACACACCTTTCCATTAATAGTGCAACGCGTGTGAAATATATTCTCCCTTTGCTCTTTATTAGGAGAAACTTCAACATGCAATGCTCTTCGGATGATCAACAGCTCACCATCATCAGCTTTCTCCACAACTTCTTCTTCCCGATCAGATTCGGAAATATTTTGGTCTTCATTATCATCAGCGTCTTGAAGCGCCGAATTGATCTCCTCAATTTCTTGAAGAGTCATAACTCTCCGATTTGGACAATTTGCTTGTAAATGCCCAAAGCCATGGCACTTAAAGCATTTCCTTGCATCACCTTCAAACTTCTTTTGGACTTCTTTGGAAGGCTCTGCATTCTTTCCCTTGCCTCTGTCTTTTATCGACGAACTTTCGCCCTTGCTTGAGGAAGCACCCTTAAAATAGGTTGTCGCCTTTGTTGAGGTTCTGGAGGAAAACCTCTTGCTCTTCAATTGTTTTTCCACTTTTATGGCTAACTTGCATACGTCTTCAAAGGACCAATACGGTTGAAGTTCAACCATATCAGCAATTTCTCGATTCATGCCGCCAAGAAAACGAGCGATGGTTTGCTCGGGAACTTCTGGAACTTCACTCCTCATTTTGAGTTGTTCAAACTCACGAATGTATTCTTCAACGCTCATCCCATGTTGTCTTAGGGAGTTCAGTTTGAGGAAGAGATCTTGCTTATAGTTGTCGGGCAAGAACCTCTTCTTCATCAACTTCTTGAGTTTTTCCCAAGACTTGATTCGGCCTTTTCCTTCCCTTGCTCGTTGATGCTTTAGATTCTCCCACCATAGAGAAGCATATTTGGTCAACCTTAGGATAGCAACCTTACATTTCTTCTCATCCGAATAGGATTTGAATTCAAAAATTCGTTCGGTTTTGTGTAGCCAATCTACAAAGTCGTCGGGATTAAGATTACCGTCAAACTCGGGGACCTCCACTTTAATATCTCTTTCATCCTCCTTATGCCTCCCTCTCCGTCTTCGTCTTCGAATTGGAGATTCAGAATCACTAGAGTGCAAAATTGTTCGGTTGTCTCCAGTGGACTCGGAATCGACATCAGAATTTTGACGAGATTCAGAATCGTCACGCCAATGCCGTTCATTGGGACGCCTTGCTGGTTGTCCTTCTCTTGCCGGATTCTCTAGAAGATTGAGGACTCGCTCCATTTGTTGTTGAAGATTTTGGATTGCACGATCTCGTCTTTCGTTGTGCGCTTGCTCCAAAGTCAAGCCTCTAGGAACTTGTTCATCCATCAGGAATTTGTAACAAAAGAAAGAAAGGAATCACTCAAATGAGTTGAACCTTGAGCTCTGATACCAATATTTTGATGCGTGATGGGTTGAGTGATTCAAGAACAAAGATTTTTTCAGAGGGGATTTTTGTGGTTAAGTGTATGGAGTAGTGTATACGGGGAAGAAATGGAAAGGAATAAGAACATATAAAAACAATCTCCTTCCAAGGTATAAAGGCAGCGCCACCAACCAAGGATGAGGATCGAGATCTACGAAGTTCACCACCACGGCCTAAAGCTTCCACCAGCCAAGGATAAAGGACTTCGGGATAGGAGAAGCTCACCACCAAGGCCTAAAGATTCCACCAGCCAAGGATAAAGGGCTTCTTGGTTCACCACCAAGGAGTGATCTATGCTCCAAGGATAAAGAAACCGAAAGGAGTTATCCGCTCTCCAAAGGAATTCACTCAAGTTGAGGAAATCTCACAATTCTCATTCATAAAATTCGTCTCCCTTACATTGGATAGTTTTCCCTTATTTATAGGAGGGTTTTAGTGTTAATGCATATTAAAAACGGACCTTAATAGCCTAGAAACTGACACCTTAATACATATTAAAAACAGACCTTAATAGCCTAGAAACCGAAACCTTCGACTCTTGGGCTGCATAACAATAAAGACACATAATAACTTAATAAAAGCCTTTATTAACACGGGAATTAAATGCCTTTAATCTTCGGCCTTCTGCATTCTTGAACCTTCAAATTCGAGCTCCTCCCTTGACCAGAAAATAATCCTTCTGAAACTTCATCAACTGGTCATTCAAGACATTTAGAATGGCCTCCCATTGAAAGTTATCGATATACCATGAAGTACCGATAAATAATTGACATTATTCATTGAAAATAATCCAACGAAGCACATAATGTCCAATTTCTCTCTTGGCTTGGATAAACATTGATGGTTCCGAGTTGTTGGATGGAGCTACATTGGATGCTCCCGCATCACCAAAAGTCCAAGCACATCGAGAGACGTTTCCATCTTATCGAGAAATTATTAGGAGAAGTGATATCACATTGCAGAAAATTGCCTCAGCGGAAAATGTGGCAAATCCCTTCACTAATGCCTTACATCAGTCTTCTTTTGAAAGGCATATTGACAAAATGGGTTTGAAGTACCGGACAAGTTAGTTTTAGTGCAAGTGAGAGATTGTTAGATTTATGCCTTAAAGCTATCATATAATAGTTACATATTAATAATTTCAGTTGTACTAGCATTATTATTTATTAATTAATGGCGATAACGTATTCATTCATTTGTTCAATTAGTTTATATTTATGAATGATTCCATAAGATCAGTTGCAACTAAATATATTCTCGAGATGTTAAGAATAAATGTGATGGATTCATAGTTAAATTGAATCTATAAATCCTTCCGGGTCGATGGATTATTGAGTGACTATTAATAATCCTGTTGAGATCGGTGTGTTCTTAACTTCATTACTAAATATTGGATACTTAAGAAAATGATGAGTCGCAAGTCATTGGGTATTATGATGCCTGAGTTAAACACAAGTGTTTGTACGAGACAAGTTCACTGAACGTGATGCATATGGAACGATTAGCGACATATAAGCCTTTAGTCTGGTCAATGTCTAAATGATCATGCTTTGGTCTTGTGTAAATAATCCTTAGACCTAAGTCACAGTGTTAACTTATGTGTCAAACAACTATGGTTCACAGGTGCATGTAATGTAGGGTTGTTTATCCATCTTTATACCTAATAGTCATAGTTTGTTCATATACGAAGTTGCACGTGTACGCAATATGGAATCTGTCTCCTTGTTACATGTAAGGTATAATAATTATGTCATATACAATCTAATTATGACAATGCATTGAAATCATCGGCCGGGGTTGTTATCGAGAATAAATTATTTGTCTTGAATAAAATGATGTCAATTAGATTTATGCATATGATTGAATCGGTGACTTGACAAAAATTCTATGGTTTTTCTTCGATCGGGACATAGTAAGACAAAATGATTGAATTACACTATAGCCAAAGCTGACAGGTTCATTATATTCTTAAACATTCACACCATATGGGTAGCCATGACATATTGCTAAATATTAATCATAGCTTGTAGGATCCAAAGATTAATCGGAATAATTAATTCTTTTAGAAGTACTAATGTGTTAGTACAAGTCTTACTACCAGCTTAGTGATGAACCTAAGGATGTCACACACCATAAAAAATTATGATAACGTGGAACAAGAAAGAAATAATGTTGCAAATGTGTTTGTAATTACTGCAATCGAATTGAGTCGACCTAAGATTTAATTTAATTTGTATTATAGTCATGAGCCTACTTGTATATGAATCACACTCATACCCAAAGTGAATATATGTTAATGTATTCCAAATGCGCACATAAATATTATGTCCTTTTTATTTTTTATTTTTATTTATAAAAAAGGATTGATTATTATTTATTTATTCATTTAATTAATTAATTAATCAATGTGCACACGGTCATCAATTGTTACTAACCATGTGCAACGCACATCACATCTGCGTGTTTCTAATAATAATAATTAAAAAAAAAAAAATAGGGAAGCTTCATGCATGAACAATCAACAACCGTTGCTCATTGTGGGATGGTTTTCCACACGTAGCAACGGTTGTTCATTGTCATGATCAGTAACCGTAGCTGATTCGAGAGGGCATTTTAAATGCTACATAAAGGAGGGCATAAGCAAGAGTTGCTAAAAAAAATAAAAAATAGCCTGCGTGTTTTTTTTTTTTGTTGGTACGCTAGAAAGAAAATGGATTTTCTCTCATTCGGGCCGTGACTAGGGGGTGCATGATAACCAAAATTTATGTTCCATAAATAATTTTTCTGTTCCAAACCTGTTTCTAGATGAGAAATCTGTTTGATAAACCTATTTTGTTTTTCTATTTCTGGAATAGATTTCTATTCCATAAATAGTTTTGGAAGAGAAATCATAAGTAGAAAAAATCTACTTCTCTATTTCTGAAACAAAAATCAAAAATAATTTCTCCCACAAACCCTAATTTCAGTAACTCTCATCTCCTCTACGACGTCTTGCCTCCTCCTCCTCCTCCTCCTCCTCCTCCTCCTCCTCCGCCGGTTGCCGCCCGCCGCCACTCGTCACCGGTCGCCAGTCAGCGGCCCCTGCTGTCGGCTGCCCGTCGCCGCCATCAGCCATCGGTCACCGCCGCCGCCGTGCCCGCAATCGGTCGCCGTCGCCACTCCCAGCCGGTTGCCACCGCCGCCGACTGCCGATCGCCGCCGCCACCATCAGTCGCCGCCGGTGGCCACCACCACCGCAGCCGTCGGTCGCCCGCCACCGACGCAATCGCCGATCGCCACCGACCGGCAACCTTGAAAGGAAGAAATTTTATGTCGTTATCAAACGAACTTCTATTTTTAAAGTAGAAATTTTGTGACGTTATCAAACGATTATTTTTACTTAGAAACTATTATAGAAATAGAAATAGAAAAATCTATTTCTGTTCCAGAAACTATTTTTGGAACATAATGGTTGTCATGCGCGCCCTAAAACATCAAGGATACAAATGATTGTCTCCACAAGATTGCTAACACAATCATAGTGGTGATTATCCGAAAGTTCTCTCTTTCATTCGACGTGCATTAATGATGTGTCTAAACTAGAGGTCCAACGTTTGTGGGACTCGAATTAAAGAACATCCGAACCAATTTAATCAAAGCACGCTTTGAGAGGTAATTTGTTTAACTCCCTTTTATATTCAATTTTTTTACTAAAACACACAAACAACGCCTCCGGAGAATCATATATAGAAATATATCATCTTCGTTTCCGTTGTTTTTATGTTAATTTTGTCTATACATGATTCATGAAACCTCAACAAGAGCAGGGGACCATGCGTCGCCCGGCAACTTTGGATCATTTTGCACATCCGCAACGGCTCTCATCCTTCCATGCCGGAATGAGGATAGAAGTTTTCTGCAAGATCTGTCAAAAGGTGATATCGGGCAGCGTCTTTGGTTGTGTCGATTGCTCTTTCTTTCTTCGTGAATCATGCGCCAGACCGCCAGCATAGATTCAACACCCCCTCCATCCCGAGCGTGCTCTCACCCTCGCTACGTTTCCCCTGTTAGAAAAAAAAATCGAAATACTCGAGTGTGCTTGCCGCTAATCTGAAGTGAAGGATCTCTGCCGGTACGCTTGTCGAATGTGCGACTTTTACATGGATCAAGTTTGCGCTTTCCAAACTCTCCCGTATCTTGTGGAAGGAGTCAGGGCGACGGTTCAACATCCTTTACATGAGCATGAGCTTAAGCTTCATTATGCGCGTGGCTGGAAACTATGTACCGGTTGTCATGATGTTTTCTGCGGTATAGCCTACCGATGCACGTCCAAGGGATGCGAGTTTTGCCTCCATAAATCATGCCAGCAACTACCGTCCAACTTGGTTCACCCCTCTCATTCTCTCCACCCGCTCGCTCTCCGCCACAGGCCACCACAAGAATCTAAGATTGCAGCATTTGTCAGAAGGAAATTTGAGGCCAATTCGCCTTCTCATGCGCAGAGTGTGAATTCCATCTCGGTGTGCCCTGTGCTCAAATACCAACTCCGAATCACCCTTTCCCCGAGCGCAACCTCATGTATTTCAAGTGTGCCGAGGGGGAACTGGAATGCAACGCCTACTGCCAAAGTTGCAATGTCGACCTCTACCGTTGTGTGCCGTGCAATTTTAATCTTCACTATCGTTGCTCTCAGCTACCACCAACTCTAAAAAGTAGCCATCACATCGATCAGCTGCCGTTTGCAAAAGATGACTCGGGCAAGTCCTTCTACAACATCTGCGAGCGAAGAATAGATCCGAACAAATGGATTTACTGTTGTGAGATTTGCTGGCTAGTTGCTCATGTCGAATGTGGAGAGGTGGACGTCATAGAAGCGAACGTGAGCGAGATTGGAGTTCCTGGGTATGAAAATTGAAAGGATGAACGAGCAAAGCAGCCTTTATAAGCTGAAAGAAAAATATGTATATTGCGACTGTTTTGAGTTAATGGCTCTTTTGCCATTTGTAATCTTCTTGCTTTGTTTTCTTTTGCTTAAACTCGTTCTTGCATGAATGAAATGAACCTCGATCGCTGATCATACAGGTTCAAATTCGTCCCCAGATCATCCAACGGAATCAGTCGATCCACGACAGAATGAGTTTCATAAGAATTTGTTGTTATTTATTTTTGTGATCCCACACATTTTAGACCCTCATTTTTCTCTTAAAGTTGCGACTGTTCAACATGAAGTTTTCCATGCTTTGTACTGTTTCGTGACAACCACCCATTGGTTACCGTTTTGATGGAAGACGGGATATTAAAGAAACGTACGTTCATTTCTGACGAGTGATGACAAGGTCTAAGTCAAACTCTCTCATTCAGAATACACCATCAGTACGAGAGTGAATTGGGTAGTAGTGTCCCCAATTATGTTTGATTTCAGGTTTTCTGACGAACGCGAACAAGAACAATGGCCGGAGGTTTGTCTTCGATTGATCCTGGCTTCCATATGAATTTTACGTCTTACATTTGTCAGACATAGAGTGCGCTTGGGAATACGTTGATAGGTCCATTTAAGGGAAGGTATATTGAGTCGAGTACATTTGTTGAGATTTAGTTCCTAGTAACAAATTCGCATATATTATCACGAGAAGTTAGTGCTCTGGAGCAACCTACTGACTTTACTTTGGATGGAAGAAGTTAAGCATGGGACTAGTTCATTGATTGTGTTTATTTATTGGAGAAAGCTCGCTCATGAGATCTAATCTAATCTTCGAACTCGTCTCGTGGAACAAATTCTAATCTTGCAGAACCTCACTGATTTCATTTCTGGTACATTTCAAATGGATACAATTTGGATGAGCAGATATAGAGCGAGCGTAGAATATAGAATGTGGCTGTCTATATTTCTGGACCTAGCATTTGGCAACGAAAGTGTAAATGAAAAAAAATTATGTCCTTTAAAAAATCGTATGAAGGGCAGCATCATTTGGACGTGGGGCACGAGGCGCATGGACTAATGAATGATACGTCCGGTCCAATGGATGGAGAAAGAAATACGGATGATACGTTTGATGGTTCTGAGCAACCAGATGAGGCGGCCAAATCCTTTTACGAGTTGATGAAGATGCTTAACAAGAATCGAACCCAGAGGGCGTAAAAGGCGTTCCAAATTATCGAGCATTGCTCGTCTCTTTCACATGAAATGTCAAAACAAATGGACGACCGACTCTTTTGCTGTGTTACTTGACTTCATAAATCACCACAAAGGAAGTAAGGGAGTGTATAGTGGCTTTTGGCCTTAGTTACAAAAGGATTCATGCATGTTCGAACGATTTTTATGTTAAATTGGAAAGAGCATGAAAATGATACCAGCTGCAATGTAAGTAAAACACAAAGGAATACAGTGGAGGAACAAGATAAAGAAGAGGAAGAGAGAGAAAAGACCAGCAAAAGTTCTGAGACGTTAACCTCTAATTCCTCTGCGACAATGACTGTTTATGTCATCCAAAACGGCATCATTAGCACAAAGAGGAGAGAGCTAATAAGGGTTATACGAGAGACCCTCGCTGACTCTCCTGCATGGCATGGTGATTTCATCAATGTTAGAGTGGGACTACCTTCAGATGGATTTAAGCCAATGAAAACAATCAGCATTTCACATGGTACATGGGCAGTTCTTTTAGTGGCCTGCAATAGCATGAAGCAAGCCTATTTCATGCTATCTTTACTCATACTCGATCCTTCTGCTCTAGGAAATATCATGGAAAAATGATTTATTACGGCGAAACTTAAATTTGATGCAGCATATGCAACGGCATGTTTGGCACATTGTTGAATCTTGAAAGGAAAATGCCATTGATGATTCATTCTCTGCTTTCAATTTTTGAATTGATTACAATAAAACATGAATACCGAACTTTGTTTCATGGACAAAAAAAAGAAGAAGAATTCACCAAGTAAGTCTATTTTAATCCAATTATCCGTTGATTAGTTTAATTCACTTGTCTCTAAATCCTGACATTAAAGAAGATGTATCAATTTTGAAGGAAAATTTTAATGATAAATTAATTGTAACTAGACACGAACATCGGATGTGGCTGTAGTTTAGTGGTAAGAATTCCACGTTGTGGCCGTGGAGACCTGGGCTTCCCAGCAGCCACAGTAAACAGTGATCTTTTGTTTATTTTTTAAAATCCTTGTGGCAAGGATTTATTTCCAACAATTACCTTCAAATTTTCCTTTATTTTGATAAGGATGTAATTCCTACAATTACATTCAATTTTTAATGTATATTTTTTCCCATCTACAGTTGCATCTCACGTGAATGAATTGTTTCTTGGATGTTTGCTTTGTGGGGATCAAAAATCTCGTTATGGAGACGCTTAGAAGTTGACCTGGGGAAATCATCAGTGTCTATCAGAAGTGGTAGTGCTCATAATAGTGAAAAGCAGAAACCAAGTTACAACTCCATCTCGTCCACAAACCAAGCTGCAGTATGAGTCCTAGATATTTTGGCGATCGACGGGTTGATTTTTGATCACTTTTTTTTAGTCAATTGAGTGATTTGAAATAGGTGGAATTAACTCCTAATCTTATCGCCGATGACATTACATTGTGGGAATATATTGCAATTTTTCATAAATTAAGCATAATGTTAATCATTCTCAAGGAATAAAATACATGAAATTTTGTCCTGTGGAGAACTCGATTGTGCAAATCGATTGGATAATATTGCCTAGATTACATACAAATAAGAGGGAAAATTGTCCAAAAAGTTATAAACCTATTGCACTTTTGCCAATTCAATCTTAAACATTTTAAATTTACCAATTGAGTCATAAACATTTTCACTTCTTGCAATTCAGTCCATCCGGTCAATTTTAGCCAGAAAATGCTAACATGGACGCCGGCGATACCATGTAGGATTGCCGGCACGATGTGAACAACTTTTAATAATATTTTAATATTTTTTTGTATTTTTTATTTTCTTTTTGTATTTTCCTCTCTTTTATTTTTTTTTTTTTTTGGCCTTTTTCCGGTGGCCGGCCATAGGCGACGGCCGACCACCGGCCCAGCCCGGGCCGGTCGGCCTTGCACGCCACGGCGAGGCCCGGCCATGTGATGAGGAGCACCGGCGAGGGGAGCCCTTGCCCGGCGTAACCGGCAAGGGTCACCTAGGCAAGGCCAACCCTCCCTAGGCCGGGCCGGCCTTGCCCGATCCGGCGAGGGGAGCCCTCACCGGGCTCGCCCTCGCCCGAGCGGCGTCGGCCTCGCCCCCGGCCGAAGACGGCGAGGGCCGGCCACCGGCCACAAGCCGACGCTCACCCGGGCAAGGGCTCCCCTCGCCAAATCGGCAAGGCCGGCCCTCGCCGAGGCCAAGGCAACCTCGCTTGGCCAACGCCCAGCGAGGCCACCTTGGCTTGGGGAGGATCGGCCTCGCCCAAGCAACCCTTGCCGGGCCGCACTGTGCGAGGGCTCCCCTCGCCGGTGCTCCTCCTTGCCCAGTAGGGGCCTTGCACGTGGCGGGCGAGGCCAACCGGCCAACTATGGTCGGTGGCCAGCCACGAGAAAAGGCCAAGGAAAAAGCCAAAAATAAAAAATAAAAATAAAAAAGGAAAAAACATAGAATAAAAATAAAAAAATTCAAAATATTAAAAAAATATTAAAATATTATTAAAAATTGTCAACATCATCGAACAGTCCTACGTGGCACCACCGGCATCCACGTCAGCATTTTCCGACCAAAATTGGCCAGATGGACTGAATCGGCAAGAAGTGAAAAGGTTTATGACTCAATTGGTAAAGTTAAAAAGTTTATGACTGAATTGGCAAAAATGCAATAGGTTTAGGACTTTTTGGACAATTTTCCTTAAATAAGAGAGAAACCCCCATTGCTATCTTATTAATCCTCAGTTCACTTAAAAGTAGGGAGTTAATTCTCAATTAATTCTTACAATCAAGTTTACACTCGTTTATGAACATATCCCATATACCACGATCTTGATTAGATCAAAATCATCTTTAATTTCATGAAAAAAAAAAATTTCGAAAATGGCACTATTTCCTGGAGACAAATGTCATAGTCGGAGAGATTAAAACTTTTTTTCATATATTTCAAAGAGAAAAAGCCACCAAAAATCCCAAACTTTATCCAATATGACAAATTTATCCCAAACTTTTTTTTGTGACACAAAAAACTTCAAATTTTGCCAATTGCAATACATTTACCCCATCTTTATGGTTGAAGGGCATTTTCATATTTTACTTTTTAATTTTTTCTTTTCTTTTTTTTTTCTTCTTCTCTCGATGGCAGAGGGAAGCCGGACTCACGCAAGGGCCGCCCTTGCTAGCGTCAGGCATGGGTCACCCTCGCCTAAGCAGGGGAGGGCGGCCCTCCCCTCGGTCAGGCGGGCCGGTGAGGGCAACCCTTGCCCAACGCAAGCGACGGTCACCCTCTCCCTCGCCCTTACTTGAGTTCGACTTTCCTCCACCTTGGCCAACAAAGGGAGAAAGGAGAACAAAAAATAAAAGGCAAAAAAAAAGGCAAAAGAAAAAAAATTATAAAACAAAAGATGAAAATGACATATAGTTTGGAGTAAATGTATCACGAGATTATAAATTTGGGATTTTTTGTGTTACCAAAAAAAATTAGGATAAATGTATCACAATTAGCAAAATTTGGGATCTTTTATGTCATAAAAAAAAAAACATTTGGGATAACTTTGTCACACTAAATAAAGTTGAGATAGTTGAGATTTTTTTCCTTTTTCCCTATTGCAAAAAGGCTTAGGTCTCAAATGTCCCGGATGAAACGTTCAGGGGTCAGCTAACCAATAGCCAAAGCGTTCAAGGCTCCGGGTGCACAATCTCCATCTCATTATCATCATTCATCGGATTCCATCTCCATTCTCCACTAGTATCATTTGTCGGAGAATATTTTTAAACATTAATGCCCTCTCTAAAAGTCTGGACATGAAACTGTCATACTTATTTGATTATTTCCTGTCTTTAAATGTATCAATGAGAAGTTATGGGGAAAGTGTTCAGGTTTTACCCTCTAGCATCGAATAAAATACCCAAAGACAAGGATATCAGTAGGTTTAAATGAAGCCTGGTCATGCAGACATCCCTATGAAAGTTCAGATTGACAAATTTGAAGTGTAAGATACGGCTCAATGCTTACTATAGATGCATATGATCTACATGCATGCGGATTCGCTCCTGTTCAAGAGATAGTGGACAGAAATTTTCTTACTATATCGCTGTCCCGGCAAACTACATGAAAAGGCCACGAGCACTGCCGATATGGCAATACCCATCAGGTCCTCCCACAAATCCTGGGAGGTTTTGTAGTCCTTCACTACCTGTTCAACCTGTTCAACTTGAACAGGTGGAGCAACAGATCATGGAGAAAAGCCGATAGGTTACTATCACTTGGCCTTTTGCTTTGAATTGGAGATTTTTCAACAAAATTTATCACTGAGACTTGCCCTGTGAACGAGTGCGTGGGAGAAATTGAAGCCGAGGAGAAAACCGTCGCTCTTGCTTTCTGGAAGAGACCAATTTCCTCTTCTGACCATGGCTGCTCTCTCTGACACCTGCAACTTAACCAGCAACTTATCCTCTACCAAAGTATGCAGACATGATAATATTGGGGGATCGATGTAATATGTTGATACAGAATGTACCTGTAATCATTCATCATGACTGGATATCATCTAAGATATTGCCTCATATTGCTATCTCAAAAATGTTCACTCATTTTCACCAGCCATATTAAACCTCTCTAACTTGATTGTTCTAATTCTAATTGGTTTGTTAGAAGAGATCTCCATGCATTAAAAGCAAACTTTGTTTATGCACAAGAAATATGATGCTGGAGAAGAAAGTATAATAACTGACAAATTAAGCAACATTTTTTACTAATGTACTAAGCAAGCAGATTAGCAAAATGACAGACATCACAGGCACACCTATAGGAAACCATGTTAACAATTTATCACATTTTTAATGGTGGAATGAAATTGAAGGTGATTAGGAGCGTGAGGAAGTATTAGCAGTGTAAAGACAGACCGCTGAACCTGCAAACGTACTATTGAGCCACTGGGCATGAGACTCTTTCTTTCCTTGTTTGTGAATCATCAGGTATGGAGTTATAAATACAGCCACTTCAAGTAAGTTTCATATGTTGGAAAATAAATTGGCTTGGGCAAAAAGCCCAGGAGCAGAAATTAGAAGTATCATTCTTATCGAGGGAGATTTATTATCATAAAAATACAAAAGCCAGTAGGATTTAGATGCAGTCACCAAGGGCCATAGCAGCATAATATCCACTCTAAATGACAAAACAAAATTGAAATTCAAAAGTTAACAGGAATAACCTTTGTTTTGTTGAACATTTTTTAGGGCGTCAGAAGTTTCCTCTCCATCCTTTTGCTTGGCACCAGAAGTTTTCTCGTCAATTTTATTCTTGTTATCTACGGTTTTCTCAACTTTTTCATTGGAAGGACCATGAAACTCAGCATCAACCGGTGATGAGACCTTTTCATTCTTTTGAGATACTTTCCTCTTGGTGGAACTTCTATTTGATGTCGTCATCTGGGTCAAATCATAGTGCAAACCCTGCTTGACTGTTATTACATTTTCTCTCTCTGCAAGCCCAGAAGAACGGGTAAACCTTCTAGTGTTTGCCAAGGTGCTTTTCTGTATCTCTTCATCACAGGACTCTATCAGATTTTCACGATTTGCGGCAGCAGAACCTCCTTGAGCTGTTGATTGAGTTATTCTATCTATTTTTGTAAGTTCCCTCACCTTGGTTTCATTTGTTGAACGCATCTCTTTTGCTCTAGAATCAATGTACTCTGAAGCAGCTGGGATAGAATGAGATGGCACTCGTAAAGATTTATCACTCAGCGGAGACACACTACCAATGATACAAGAGTCACCTGCCTTAGTATCATTTGTCACTACACTATGAGCAGCTGACACTATTGATGCTAGAGCCGCACGGGCAGCAAGAGGACTGAGTCGGGACTTGTTATTAGAAAGTTCAAAAATAGATGAACCTAAAGGCACGGGAACTTCAACCTCTACATCCAGTTGCATTTTCACTGGATCCTGAGGAGATGCTTCCAATCGAATTTGTTCTTCAGGACCTTGAACAGGCAAACTACTTGCATCAAATTCATCAATAAGTCTACGTTGTGCTTGCCCCTTCTTCTCAACTGTATTCAAAACCAGAGGTACACAATTACTTTAGCAAGAAAGTATAGTTTGGAATTTATAGTCAGACGCATATGGTGTGAATTGGAAGCATTTTTAATAAGAGAAAAACCTACATGCACCTCATATGATGGCTATATCATTAAAACGTCCAAACAAATTGGTCATGTCAATCGTGTATAAATACAGTGTATCTGTGAATTATATGCAAACCAATTAATTCTTTCTTACCATGTCAAAAAACAATCTGCGCATTTGTCTATTAAACATCTCAAAATTTTAAGTCTATGATCTCGTTGCCTGATTAAGCACTTCTTTTTCAAGACACAGAAAAGGTAGATGGTTTTTCATTCATGTTCTCTTGGAAGCTTTGATGTGCTCAGACCACGAATCACACCAAACTTACTAATTTTGAAAAAACACTTTGGTCAAAGGCAGACGTTTTTCCAGGTTGTGGTTTTGACAATCTGAGTGGAACGATACAACCGTATAATTCTAAGATACGTAATTAGTTGCACATACTTTGTCGTCAAGTAGGCTACACACTACATAATGATGTGTGTGCTGAAAGTAGAGTAGCATATACATCAGATGAATCTGCTTTGTTTATGGCATGGTGAATCCCTTCTCTACTTGTTTTCCCAATTTACCATTCTAACTAAGACTAAAATTCTGAGGCACAATCTTCAATCACCTGCTTAGTAACATCATGCAGGCTTCACCAAATACACAGGCAAGTTAAACAAATCATCTGCAACTAGAACCTAATCTGTTCAATCTTGCTTTTTTAAGTAAAAAGAACTTATGGATACACATTTCAGCTTCAAAAATTGTAAGTTATTGACAATGACCTTAAACTTCTAAATCAATCATTCGAACAATTTGTATCAAAAAAACTCCAATCTCAAACGCTAAAAAACAAAGGCTGAAAGTAAAAATCAATCCAAAAAAATTCATAATGAATGGAGAAGCAAAATGATCTTGCTATAAATTTTTATCATTGTTTCTTGGCCACACAAAATAAAAGGGAAAAAAAGTAGCAACAAGAAGTTCCTACCTTTCATCCCAATCCCAAACAGAATGTCTCTTGAAATTCCATCTTTAGGATCATCAAACATAGTACAACCCTTTTGCTCCTCCAGCAGCCTGTCCAGGTCCTCTTCAACACCATTCTCTTTGTCAACAGGGAAGAATGGAGAGACAGAATATATAGCTTGACTTTCCACAGATTTCAAGAATTCAGAAATAACAGGGTGTTCCTTTATACTTTTCTCGGCTAATCTCATGATTGAACTAGATGATACAGTGAAGGTTTCTCCCTTAACATCTTTTCGAAGCAATTTAACAGTGAAAGTGCATCTACAATAGATCCTCTTCAAGTGTCTTACTCTGAGCACCTGACAATTTTAGATTTTAGTAGAGAACTGAACAGATAGGTAATACAAAATTTATGCATTATCATGTAAAGTTTCTATTGCAGAGAAGGAACAGTACAACCTAAATGTCTTAATTAAGCGCTAGGTTTAAAGAATGACAGTATAAGCCATCAGCTTCTATGAACTCAAATTGCAATTCTATTTAAAAGAACCTAGCTTATGGATCCTATTGATAATACTCTACATCGAGAAAAAAGCTAATAACCCTGTAACTTACTTAAGGCAGGGCAGACACCTAAATCAACGGTGCAGAAAGTAGAAAGGACCATGAGATAATAGATCATTAAGTTATACACTTAATAAAGAAACCAAAGTGCACGTCACAGCCATCGAATTATTTCTTCAGAAAGAGATTCTTGCTTCAATGTCTGAAGCAGTTGCAAATAGCCATTGAGGCTGATGAGTAGGCGAGGTTTGTTTGCTGATCAACTACAATAGGACAATGGAATGCATCAACTCTAATATCTTTATCAATCTAATAGCCTTATTATTGGATTGATTGGGTGTGGCAATGTAACAGATCAATCAAAGTTCAATCGATATGCTAATTGAATTGATGACCCAATTCATTGGGTAGTGAAGCACCCCAAGTCAAGTGGAGCGTGCTCAAGCTCAACAATATAGCTGTTAAACTAAACAAAAGATTGTGAAGCTTGGTTAGTTCAGCTAAACTGAAGTCCTGACATGGAGGAAGATGCACTTTTAAATTATAAAACATTTTTTGTTAATAGAGTCTCATTTTAGGCAGTTCTGCATATAAATGGTTGGATATCACCAAAAGGGCTGTTAATTACTCAATGGACAAGGAATCCCGCATTGCACTTTGTTGGTTGCACTGATGGGAGATTAAACATGCTGTTCCCCTGAGTCTGGGAATGCATTAGTGCGTACCTTTTCCACTTCAGCATCGTAGAAGCACTCTGGGAAATGTGAATTGAAGGCAGCAAGGACATGTTTGCCTTGCTCAATGTGAGAGCAATCGTCACCTTGAAGAGGAATTGATCGAAAGCGGAGACACTCCAGCTCTTCTGGCTTAGTCAATATCATATCTTCTGGCTCTTGGCTTCCGAAGTTTATAAGAAGACCTCTTCTAAAAGAGCTGGGAAATTCGCAGATATCGCATTAGCTTCAGATCAAATGACAGTATTCCTAAATTATTCTGCTAGACAAATTATTTTCCACTCCTTCGGTCTTATATAGGAACTAACAACCATACAGATTTTCCATCATACATGCCTTTATAAGCAAGAAGTTAAGTGAGTTTGAAATACATCTTAGCAAAGTACAGATTCCCAACTTTCAATTGGGGAAAAACTACGGAGGCATCTTTAGAATCTCGCCTTCTACAAGGTTCTGTCTCCAAAAGCTAAATGATCTCGAATGATATAAGATTCCACATGATACATCTGAGACAACTTAAATGAAAGAAGATAGTAGCCTTGATAGTTGCAAAAAATAAAACTAGATGAGTGCAATTTAACAGAGATTGCTTGAGCCATTAATGGACTCCATAAATTTGGTTCCAAAATCTAATATCAAACATCACCAGGCAAACGTTATACCCGTGCATGCATTGCCAAGTTCTACTACATAAACACGCTACATGCAAAGAGTATTATCTCACTTTTTTGCTCCGGTTACGGCATAACCAGTTCTCCTTCCTATCACAGAGTCGGCATCAACTTCAACCCTCAAAGCGACGAGCTAAAAGGTCCCGATCAAGTCCCATTTCCCCCTAAGCCTATCAGAGGCTAAAAAACTGAGATACCCAGCAAGCGATTGCGATTTGATTCAAGTCTTTATGATCAATCTATAATGGAATCAAGCTCACGGTGGTGGCGATCGAGGCTTTACAGTGGCAACGAGTGCTCGAGCTCGATGGAGGGGCCTTTTACCTGAGAGAGACCGTACAGGGAAACCAAGAGGAGTCCAGCGTGCGCATGGCTTCGAGCTCGAGTCGTCCATCTCCATCGCAAGCCCCTGCATCGACTGGAGCGGCCATTGAAGCAATGCAGGTCTCGCGGTCTTTTTGCTGAATTTTGCTCGTGCGAAATTGAACATGAAGAGTACCAGAATCCATGGATCAAAAACCCCTTTCACCGGAGGAGATTCTCGACGGGCGGGCTGGTGGGTCGGGTCGGTTACGGCGTGATGATCCGACTTCAACCGGCTCTTGATTAGAAGGATTTTCTCCTACTTCTAGGGGAGTGTCTAGTCAATATGACAAAATGTACGACCAGTGGCCCGCGCAAATTGTGACAATTGGAAATATAATCCTGTTATATAATCGCCCACGTTAAGTATAATATCATATTGTTTGGAAATGCATGATCATAATGTGAATATATGTAAGTGATTGGGCCCATCAATCAAGCCTCGAGCTCCACTAGTATTTTGTCAATTGAACCAACCAATTTGCCACTTATGTAAGTGAAAGCTAATTTCCATTGAAATTTCATTATGTGGGGTGAAGGATGAAGTTGCCAATTATACGACATAATTGTTGATTTGCAAGACTTGTTATCGATTGCGAAACTCCCCAACGACAATCGAAAGAATGGAGGCCATCGTGGTCGATTTCTACCACTATTTAATGACCTTTTACCATAATTGTTTGGCTCAAAAGCTTAGTCAGGAATTTATAGAGTTCTATCAAGTTTCAATTCATCTAATAAAAAGATGCATTCACCTAAGTATATTTATTTGCAACTTTTATGAGTCTTTTAATGTGTTATTTTTTTCAAGAGTCATAATTAGGTTAATTCCCCATTCAATTTCCGGGAAGTCAAAGAGTCTTTGCTTTTGTTTAGTAGTATTTCTATAAATAAATGTGTAATCCCATTATAAAATACAGATGGTTTGAGAATATGAATATACGAGATTTTCATCAATATAAACAAATATCTTTAGAGAGCCCTACTTATTTGTTAAAAAATAAAATTATGTTTCCCGGAACAAAAATTTCTGTTATTTTGTTCCAAGGAACGAAAAAAGAATAAAATCGTGTTTGATAAAATTTGTGTTTCCAGGAATAAAAAATCTATTCTTATATTCTTAAGAGTAGATTTGGAATAAAACAAAAAGTAGAAAAAAAGTACATTCTTATTCCCATAAACAATTTCTAAAATCAATTTTTCTTTCTCTTCTTTTTTCCTCTTTTCTTCTTCTTATTCCTTTTGGCCAGTCGCCGGCCTTAGCCATGGCTGGCACCGGTGACTAGCTAGATGAGGGTCGGCAACCTTGGCGGAACGTCGCCAGCCCTCGAAGACGCCAAGCCAAGGCAAGGCTCGGCCTCACCTAGGCTGGGTGGGGTCAACCTCGCCTAGATCTGGCGAGGCCAAGCTCACTCGGTCACCGGCGAGGCTCAACCTTGCTAGATTTGGGCTAGGTCGACCTCGCCCAACCAAGGCGAGGCCACCTCGCGCGGCCACGCGAGGCCTCGACCTCCTAGTCGGCACAAGGCCAAGGCTCGCCGAGGCCAAGTTGGCCTCTAATGAGCTCACTGAACGTCACCTAGCCAATCGCCGGCCACAGCGGTAGTCGACGACCAGCTATAGAGAAAAAGAAAAAGGAAAAAATAACAAAAGAATTAAAAAATAAAAAACTACGAATTTTAACAAACATGTTTCTATCTCTGGAATAGAACTTTTGGTAAATTATCAAACGTGTTTTCTTACTCATAAATTGTTCCCAAGAACAGAAAAAAAAAATCATTTCTCATAAAAAATTGTTTCTCGGAATAAAATGATTACCAAGCGTGCCATAGATAACTCCTACTCCAATTTTTATTTTTATTTTTGATACCCAAGGAACCCCGTACGAATGGGCAACGTAGTAACGGGTAAAAGCTGGGAGTGATGCTTAATGAGGACCCACCACCCCGACGTCATACTTAAGACCCCAAGCGATCGTGAGGGGATTCGAACTCTCTCCTTCGTGAGGGGAAGAGAGCCCAAACCATCGCGGCCACCAAGCGGTGGTCCTACTCCAATTTCTTTATCTTTGAAAAGTGGAATAATCTTCTTGGCTAGTGGTTCATCATCCCAAAGGTTTTGGTACTTAATGGGTGGTTCGTCCTTTAAGTTTTGGTAGTGAACTTCATCAACCCAATCTTCTTCCTTGGCTTGTGGTGCTTCTTTTAAGCCTTGATGGTAATCATACTCTATCCTACATATCTATTTATCCATTGATATCCATCATATACACTCTTATCTATCATTAACTCATTTGACGTTACTCAAAACACACTCGCTTGCCCTCGCAACCACATTCGTAATACTTTTTACCTAATAATTTAATATTTTAGCTCAACATTTGAACTTTTTTTTTTTTTTCTGTTGGAGGAACCGCTTTGGTCGACAACCGCCACGTAAACCCCAAGTGTCGCTAGCGAATGAAACCACCACCCCGACGTCACGCTTAAGTCACCACACGTAACTTCAGCTTCCCCGTTTCGCGGGGGCTTTGAACCTTGGCCTCTTTGGTGAAGGACAAAGGATCTACCATTCACGCTGCAACGGACCGGTGGTAACATTTGAACATTGTTATTAGAATGGGGATTGAGAATTCAAATCCTATCAATCTCTTTTCAAACTCAGTGCCTATGATGGATTCACGATAATGTGTTGACAAGAGTCACGATGATTAGTTCTTTTCTTGGTTGGCTGGGCAAACTCATAGAAAATTTAATGATTTTTACATAGGTAGGCATAAGTAGGAATACTTAGGCCTAGTACGGTTAGGTCTAGTAATGATGTATTCTTTATCTCTCTTCTACTGTGCCACCTCACCCATCCAACGCTGGAAGTGACAATATTTGATGAGAGAACTTAATTGCATGAATCAAAAGAGGTAGAGAATTTGGTCGCACCAAAAAGTAAATAGAACATCAAATCAAACACAGTGAAAATTAGAGTCTTAATAAATAGAGCAAGAGTATTTTCTAAGACTTATTAAATCTCAAACTTTATAATGTGTTATAAGTTAGATTCTGAATTCAACCCTCATTATAAAAGCATTTTAAAAAAAAAAAAATGGATAGAAATTGAAACATGATCAAATTCAACGTTCTCTTACTCTTAACAAGTAAACTTGTCAAAATTGGTCATAAATCCTTTTGTTAACCCATATTTGATGGACAATATTGTTATGAGTTCGTTTTATTCAATAAAGATGTTATAAATGGGTCTAGAATGACAAAATCTAAAATAATATACGTGTTAAATGGGTTCATAACCTATTTATACTCAATTTACCTTTATGACTCTCTTTTCACTCTCTCATCTTCACTTGATCTCTCGCTTGCTTACTCCGAACTCTTAATTTAAGTATTTTAGTAATATAGATTTGGCCAGATTTGAGTTGGGTATGTATTGGTTACTAGATTTATATTACATATAAATTGGACAAAATAGATTAAATGAGTTAATTTGGGTCGGACTATTTTCACCTTAATCCAAACTCACCTGATCTACTTGTGAAACATGTCTACTAGTTGTTGACACTTGAATTTTGTTGACCATTCAAATGTCCATTTTTTGTAAAAATATGAAAATATGGAAAAGAGAGAGAGAGAGAGAGAGAGAGAAGAAGATATATAAAAAGAAAAAGAAAAAAGAGGGATGGAAAGAGTTTAATTTAAAAAAAAAATGAAATTGAGCGTCGGCCCGCTTTTTTAATAAATTTTTGCCCCCCTAAGAGATCCCTCCCCTTGGCCCATCTTCTTTCTATTACTTTTTGGCTCATTTTTCATTATTTCTTTGAGCCCATATCAAAACCAGACAGGAGAAGGCCCCCCTGCCATCTTTGCATACACAGGCATGTTCACACACGCTCATACACGACAACGTAAGCAACGAAGGAATCTTCAGGGAGGATGCGTTGTCGCGAGAGGAGAGGTGGGCAAAACCAAAGATAAGCTAGCGCGGAGGACAGCGACGCCTAATGAAAAGCGCAGCGAGTGAGGAAAGAGGTGGCCAAGAGGACTATCTATCACGACTTAATCCCACGAGGGTCAGAGTTAAGTTTAAAGATATTGTCAACTTCGGGCCAACGACCTTCCATGGACTCAGTTTTTCCCAAGCTCGCACCTCGCGCGATATCGGACGTTCAAGATTTTAATCAATTTAAGCCTATGCAAATTTTGACTAAGAAGTCGCCACTAACCTTTTTTGCTTCAACTAAACATTTAGTAAGATACGGTAGAATATATTACTATTTAAGCAATTAGAGATTCTAAACTCGGAGACTTGATTACATTAGCCTTAAGATTAATACCATTTCAGTACCTAACTTGATCATGCTAATTAATGTCATAGCAGCCTATCATATAATTCTAGGTATCATCATAACCATTTTAGAGGAAGAAAGGAAGTCCAAAAATATTAAAATGTGCAATCAATTATAATCGCAAAGGAAAGCACACAAGTATCCTAATATCATCCCTAAAAGAGAAAAAAAAAAACCAAAAGGGAAAGCTTATTGTAAAGCCCTAAAGGCTTGTCCAATTTTAAGATTTAATTTCTAATGATTTCCTTTTTTTTTTTAATTTTTTAATGACTATTTCGGATTTTTTTTTCATTTTTACTGACTTTCTAAATTTTCTTTTTTTATTGATTTTCGAATTTTCTAAAGTTTTTTATTATTTCATAAAATTTTTAAAGCTTTTTATCATTTTCTGAATTCTTTATTTTTTATTATTGCGAATTTTTATAATTTATTTTTAATATTTTTTTAATATTAATATGAAAAATTCGGATTGGGTCAAGAGACTCAACCCAACTAAACCGATTCAAACCCTATCGAATTAGGTTGGGCTAAAAAAGGCTAAGGCCCACTTTGGATTAATCCCCAATAAGTCTGTAAAAAATAAAGCAGTCCACTCAAATTCTAGCCCATTAGACCAAATCAAACCCAACCTAATTAATCCAACTCAACCCACTTACTTATCTCCTCCGGCCCTTCATTCCCAAGACGTTCTCCCCTTAACTTTGTGTTTTTCATTCCTTTTCATAGCCTTTTCTATTCTTCTATTTCTTTCGTCCCTTTTTTTATTATTAGCGTGTGTTCTCCTTCCTTCAAGTGTTCTTATGTCCGATGCCTCCTTGTGCATCCTCTTCATCGAACTTTCTCTATAGACCAATCCAACACCCACCGCATAGAAACACCATGGAGTCACTCAAAACGACATCAACGGCAAACCTCACAAACCGAGATCAGATTGCTACAGCCGAACACCCATGCCCACCACTGATATAAGCAAGTTTGCTCTCCGACATCCTTCGTCATGCCCCAACTCGCTTGAGATGCGCTACAACCTGTGCTTGTCAACATTAATTTCCTTTAGGTCATTCGATTGGGACGTCCCAAGAAGCATTGCCGACCAATCACTTTATTCGATTAAATACGCAAGAAAAAGTATAAATAATTAACTTAATCAACAAACAGTGATAGTGTTAACCCCCCCCCCCCCACACACACACACACTATGCGCATGCACATGCGCACGCGCACACACGCTATGCATTAGAAGATTGTCACATTATACAAGTGATAATCAAAAGAGCTTAAACACACCTAACTAAGCTTAGTTGCTTGCCACATCTGATTAGTCTACAAGCAGCCACGACCTTGCCTAGCAACAACTATAGTACTACGAGGGTGATCCAAAAGTATTACTAACCCCATTACCACCTAATTATCATGGACTCCAGAATTTAGGATTCGGCTCGATGATCATATCGAGATCAAGCTCGAGGATCGACACCTCCCCATCGGGAACATCCACATTTACGCATCCCAATGGCATCCCAATTGATGCTTCCCCTAATCTTTCGCACCCGAGGTCTATCAAAAACCGTGGATGGGACTATGTCTCTCATCTCCTACCTAGAAATACCTTGCTACAAAACGATGAGCCACTAGATTAGAAGGTCCATCATTGACCTGACGGTCATGACGTAGCGCATGTAACGCACATCGGTTTCCCATCGGATACTCAATGACCTCTTGGCTATGCTCTATGGGGAGTTCGAATCGGATTTGGCAAAAAGGCTTAGTCATTCTTAGGGCATGTAAACATTCAAAAAACAACCGTGAGATTACACTCAATGAATGAACTTCCTATACCTCGGTACAGAAAGCCGTTCATTTTAAAACGCCTTAAACATGCAATTTCTCTATCAATAGCAAATCAAGAGCAAAGCCTTTGTTTTGCCCTAACTATTTACATGAAAGCATATCCACTTATTCGAAGCCATCATCGACAATACATAAGCAATTCCCATAACACTTTCCATGTTCACGATCCAATCATACAAATGTGTCATATAGTATAGTCATGTGCCCATGCCATGCAATAAACTAGACATGATCAAAATACATGTTCATGCACTTTTCACACAACCATGTTCAAATTATGACGGCCACTCAAGACCCAAGGCCAACCCGAAGGTTCTTAGTCATTTGGCATAACCGGATATCGTCTCATCCCATTGAGCATGGCATCATCCCACGTAAATGCATCAAGACGATACTCCTGTAAGGAGCTTCATTCCGAAATCCATTCGTGAATGACATCCCATTGACTTGGAGGCATCCAAACTTAATCGAGCATTGTCTTGCGTAAACGCATCAAGACGGGTTCACTACCCGCGTAAATGCATTAGGGTCTTTAGGTGATCACACGGGCATACCATCATGTGATTCATTTTATATCTTTCTCATTAACCAATGTGATGCCCATCTAATATGCAACAACCTATGCCATATGCCATCATGTCACTTGCGTGCCTCATATTATATCATATAAAAATACCACCCAACTTTTACAAGTCCATGGCATATAAGTCACTCATCAAAGTAGGATAAGTCATTGCAATTGAACATAATTCGTTAAATTCATTTATCACATGTCATCATAAACTATCCAATAGTTCATCTCTTGTTAACATAACACATCACACTTCATATCACACTTCAATAGCTTATCACATAACTACTTATTGATAAGCCACGATAACATCGCTTAAAATATGAGAAGCTATCGGCAAAAACATGATAAGCTATTGTCTAGAAACATGAGAAGCTATCCAACAAAAACATGATAAGTTATCGGCTAGAACCTAATAAGTTATCGAGATAACCTATTGGGTGTGACATTCGCAAACCGACCTTGATTTTCCAAGAATGGAATTACATGGGCATCCAATCTTCAAACGGGATTACAATAAGGATTGGTAGACCCAAAAACACCGAAAATGCCACCTTGAGAGTTGAAAACTCGATTTTTCATCGATGAGATGCAAAAGTTCAAAAAAGTGGAAATGGGCCATGGCGAGGCCCAAGCCCATATTAAAAGCCAATGGGCCTAAGCCTGACACAGGCAGCCCATGGGCCGGAGCCCATCATGGATGGGTCAATTGGCTCGCCCAAGTGGGTGGCCCAAGGCCCATACGCCCAAGAGGCTGGCTGCCATGGTGGGGACGCGGTCCTCAAACTCCATCAAGCCTTCAATGCAAGATCTTGACTTTTAATGCACCCCATGTGCGTGAATAGTACATCAATCTTAGTGAAATGACCAAATTGCCCACTCATTCAACTAAGAACAAAGGGTAATATGGGAAAGGAACTAGAAGGGGCACCTATGTGTTGAAGATGATGAAAGATGATGTCATCCAGCCTATTCTAAGCCTACCTAACCTATCTTCTAGCCTAGCCATGAGTGGATTTCATTAAATGGCATTAATGAGACTTGGGCAAGAAGTAAAGTGAGAAATGATCAAGCCCTTGATCTTGGATGGGATATGGCAAAATGCAATCTTGGCCATCCAATAACCCAAGCTTGGGCTGCTCTTCCTCTCTCCCAAATTGTCCATACCCTCTCCCTCACTCTCATTTTCACACTTTGGCTCCTCAAGTTCATCTTTCTCTCCTTCCTTGCTATAGCTGAACCACCCCTTGTCCATTTGCATCTCATTTTCAAGCCATCCCTCTTCATTTTCCCTCATGTTTCCCTCACCAATAGGCATGGCCACCACCACTAGCCATGTAGTTGGCCAAAAATTAAATCCGGCCCATCACAGGGGCTTTGGAGCGTAATGAGTAGCTAAGCTGGTGTATGGTCTGTAGCTCCTCCCCAGGTGCTTTTAAAGCTAGGACTTGGGTGTGAGTGGTAAGGGTGGCAGTGATGCAAGGTCGTACTGGACCAGCACCAGACATGACCTTCTGGGTCACCCGATGCAGTTCTAAAGTCTTGGGTCGATCACTTGATCATAAGTAAATGACCTTTATGCGGTTGGTTCTTGGTCCTGAAGTTTGGGTCGGTCGACACAGGACCTTTGTATATTATATTATATTATATTATATTATTTATAATTCTTTTATATATTCAAACCAAGTAAAATGTCTGTTATATTATATTTTATTAAGATGTTCTATCAATAGCACTAATAGTAATTTCAATTTAAAACTTTTGTTGAGTATTAATTATGTGTCGTTTGTTTTGTTTTCGAGTGTTTAGAAATTCAAGTGAATTAACAAGATGTGAAGTTATATATTCATGGTTTATATTAAGTATTTTGAACTTTTTATGGTTTAATTGTATTTTACTAATGAATTTCAGTTGCACTTTGCTTTTCAATTTGTGTCAAATGGTAGAAGTTTTGAAGAGTAGAGTAGTAGTACGGTTGTTACGGTGATTTGCTAGTCAAGTGGTGTGAAGCTTATTTTTGGTTGAGTGGACTCTACATGATCAAATGCGAAAGACTTTTTACATATGGTGTTATGAATATTAAATATAGATTATTATAAGAACTTTTCATCTGTCCCATATCTAGCATGTATGAAATTTCTATTATTGTGTCATCTTAAATTTGTTAAATATGTATATTTAT